>JAIOJX010000004.1:133631422-134905522 GCA_022376925.1 Tragulus kanchil
CACACCCATGGACACAACTCCACAAACAAAACTGCAGAGGCATCTCCCTTCCACAAGATTTGGCAAAAATGGAAAATCAATCAACCAACTAACTAATCAAAAAAAGAGAGAAAATCTTATTGGCATGATTACTTTGGTTAAAAACTAATTAACTGTTAAATAATTAACTAAAAAGCTCATTAACACATTAACAACTTGGGTAATTACCACCTTAGAGATTACAAAAGGCAAACGCAGACTACTACAGTGAGTCAGTCTAGAAGCTTGAAGAGCCATGATGGCCCGTGACTGTGTGGTTTTGTAAGTTTCCCAAATCACCACCACCATGTGCCCTGGTGATAGGTGGCTAAGTCACTCAGTCACTGCTAGAGAGAATGTCAGTTACAACAACAACAACAACAAATTAGTGACACATAGTGCCCACAGTCAGCAGAGAGCATGAGAAAAAATTCTGTCTTTACATATGCAAGAGAAAAATGGCTGAAAAGAGAAATGAATTCAAGTTTAAACATACAAACAGCAGACAAGTATGTTTATATAGAGCCTCCCAAGTTACATTGCTTACTTTGTGGATTTTCAAAGTCTTGATTTTGCCAGTGTGCCTGACGTGAGGACCCCGGCAGAGATCTATCAGGGGGCCACACCTAAAGATGTGAAAAAAAAAAAAAAAACAACCAGGAATTTTAACAAAGCCTTAAAATGAACTTAAAAGGACATATACAACAGTGGTATTTAATGACACTTGATATTCTCACCTATAGACTGTGGTAGTTGGAGTATTCACTTTTTCATTCAAAATCCTACATTTGAACTTGTTGTACTGAAAACAGGAAAAATTCTCTTTAAAAAAAACCACTCTTTGATTTTTACTTTCAAATACTATAGCTAAAATGCAATTTGAAGTACATTTAAGCATTGTATGAATGTAAGTGTCAGTATTTCATGTTCTAAAATCCTGTTATATTTTTCTAAAGAACAGGATAGGCATCAACTTAGCACACTAAGCCCCAATGCACTTTTTTCTTTTTTAAATTTTGGCCTCTTTTATTGGTCCTTCATTTATTTATTTTCATCCATCTTTGTTCTCTGGCCTGTGTGGGCCTCCCATTGCAGTGACCTCTCTCGTTGCAGAGCCCTGGCTCTGGGTGCATGTGCTCCAGAGCGCTGGCTCCTAACTGGACACACCGGTCCAGCCGCTCTGCGGCATGTAGGATCTTCCGGAGCCAGGGTTCGAACTGGCGTCCCTTGCAATGCAAGGCGGACTCTACCCACTGGACCACCAAAGCCTGCCCCCCAATGTACTTTAAGTAGCATTAATGAGTGAACTAAAGGTGGAGGCCCTGTTACAGTTCAATTTACCTTAAACATTTCCAGTAAAGTTTCCTTCTTAACTTCTAATCTTTCAAAAGCTTGCTTTTCTTTAATGATTTTCTTACATAAAGTCTCCAAAGAAGAGAAATCATTGCTGGACACACCCCTGAGAAAGAAAACAAAATTACTACCTTTCCTTTCCATTCTACTCACGCTGTTGCTTGGGGGACCATATCTGTACTACTTCAGGAGTTACTACAACACTTTAAGTTTTCTTAATGGGAATACTGGCTGACTGTGAAGCAGTAAGCTTTATATCATTCCTCCTTTATTGAGAAGTCTTTAAGAATAAAGTATGAACCCACAGTAGTTTAGATTTTATTTTTCTTTCAACAGCCACACAACTTACCCTTCTTCAAGGTACATGTCATAGTAGAACCCATTCTCTATTGGTGGACCGTAACACAAACACCCACCATAGACTCTTTCCATGGCTTCCCCCATTATGTGAGCACTCGAGTGCCAATACACCTGAAAATTCAAAGAAAAAGGGGTGGTTCACGTCTGGGCATACAAGTTGTAAATTAACTAACTGGTTTGTTTTGAAAGATACATAAAGTTTATTATAGAATAAACTCAAACTAAGAAAATCTAAATTTATAAATCTACAGATTGCAGTGTGATTCTATTCAGAGTCAAAAGGACTTAGAAGGATTCTAATTACTAAACTGTATTTGTACCTTAGAAATGATCTGGGTTAGTTGTTTTCAAACTAATTAAAATACAAATCAACACCATTAATTAAACAGGATGGATTTTGTTCTCTAGAAACAACAGGTACCCACAACATGACTGTCTGAGTAACTGCAATGGCCCGGGGTCTTTTGAGCCAATCCCACGGGCTATGTCCTGGCCTTTACTTGGCTGTGGACCACCACTTAAGAATTCTACTTGCTTTGTTTCTGACTGGCCCCCAACAAAACTAAAGCGGCACAACTCGAGCCTACAATACAATTAAAAAACCAACAACAAACATATGGACCTTGAATCGGTACCCACTGGACCACCAAAGCCTGCCCCCCAATGTACTTTAAGTAGCATTAATGAGTGAACTAAAGGTGGAGGCCCTGTTACAGTTCAATTTACCTTAAACATTTCCAGTAAAGTTTCCTTCTTAACTTCTAATCTTTCAAAAGCTTGCTTTTCTTTAATGATTTTCTTACATAAAGTCTCCAAAGAAGAGAAATCATTGCTGGACACACCCCTGAGAAAGAAAACAAAATTACTACCTTTCCTTTCCATTCTACTCACGCTGTTGCTTGGGGGACCATATCTGTACTACTTCAGGAGTTACTACAACACTTTAAGTTTTCTTAATGGGAATACTGGCTGACTGTGAAGCAGTAAGCTTTATATCATTCCTCCTTTATTGAGAAGTCTTTAAGAATAAAGTATGAACCCACAGTAGTTTAGATTTTATTTTTCTTTCAACAGCCACACAACTTACCCTTCTTCAAGGTACATGTCATAGTAGAACCCATTCTCTATTGGTGGACCGTAACACAAACACCCACCATAGACTCTTTCCATGGCTTCCCCCATTATGTGAGCACTCGAGTGCCAATACACCTGAAAATTCAAAAAAAAAGGGGGTGGTTCACGTCTGGGCATACAAGTTGTAAATTAACTAACTGGTTTGTTTTGAAAGATACATAAAGTTTATTATAGAATAAACTCAAACTAAGAAAATCTAAATTTATAAATCTACAGATTGCAGTGTGATTCTATTCAGAGTCAAAAGGACTTAGAAGGATTCTAATTACTAAACTGTATTTGTACCTTAGAAATGATCTGGGTTAGTTGTTTTCAAACTAATTAAAATACAAATCAACACCATTAATTAAACAGGATGGATTTTGTTCTCTAGAAACAACAGGTACCCACAACATGACTGTCTGAGTAACTGCAATGGCCCGGGGTCTTTTGAGCCAATCCCACGGGCTATGTCCTGGCCTTTACTTGGCTGTGGACCACCACTTAAGAATTCTACTTGCTTTGTTTCTGACTGGCCCCCAACAAAACTAAAGCGGCACAACTCGAGCCTACAATACAATTAAAAAACCAACAACAAACATATGGACCTTGACATCAAAATAAAAAATAGATTTAAATTCTCATAAAAAACTTAAGGACTCTAGGGTACATTTGGAAACCGTTGATTCACATAAGTTAGTTGCTGTCACTAAGATGAAATATTTTATTTTTCTTCTTATAAGGTATTCCACCATGGAGATATAAGAAAACTTTGCTGTCAAATGCAAACTTTGACTTTTATAGTACTTTCAGCAGATCTGCATTTTAAGGTGAGACAAACAGGAAAAGAAATTGTCCAAAAGGAAGAGAAATTTAAATCATATTCAAATTTATCTGATAAACACATACATCTTAAGTGTTGACTAATAATGATTTTTATTTGATTAATCAATTTCTAATAAAATTCCTAGCATTTTTCCTCCACTGAACTATCTCGAGTAAAAATAAATTTGAATAAATGCACTTCTGCACTTTTTATATTTTATAAAACAAGCACTTTACCCTGTTTGCTACATGAAAGACAAAATCAAGACTTCAAGTATGATAATGAGACATCAATCAACTTTAGCCATCCGCTGGCCGTAATAAGCTAGAAAAGACTGCAAATGTGAATCTGAATAAGAACTTACTGCTTGAGCTTCCTCATCCTCAAACTTGAGAAGCTCCAAGGTACAATCTTCCTCCAGAGGACGGTCCAGGTCCCAGACAACTTTATTCACTTTAGCAATGACAGTGTTGTCAGCCAAGCCTTGACTTAAAAAACATACACACATGTATAAACACACAAGACTCTAGAAAAAAGAATCTTTTGCAGCACAACAGTTGATCTGAGAACCAGAACAGGAAAATAAACATTATATATTGGCATATCTCTCCTTTTACTACACTCCATGGATACTGCATTTTGTTTTCTTTTGTAGCAGCCCTGCATCAAGCCTATTGGAACCATTTTCCCAACAGTATGGCTTACTTGGTGCCTCTGTGTCACATTTTCTTAATCCTCATGATATTTCAAACTGTTTCATTATTATGGTATGTATTTGTTGTTGCGGTGATCTGTGATCGTTCATATCAGTATTATAATTTGCCAAAGGCTCAGATGATGGCTAGTATTTTTTAGTAATACAGTCTTTTTAAATTAAGGTATGTACTGTCTTTATCAGACCAACTATTGGACACTCAATAGACTATGGTATAATGTAACAACTTTTATTATGTACTGTCACTAAGATGAAATATTTTATTTTTCTTCTTATAAGGTATTCCACCATGGAGATATAAGAAAACTTTGCTGTCAAATGCAAACTTTGACTTTTATAGTACTTTCAGCAGATCTGCATTTTAAGGTGAGACAAACAGGAAAAGAAATTGTCCAAAAGGAAGAGAAATTTAAATCATATTCAAATTTATCTGATAAACACATACATCTTAAGTGTTGACTAATAATGATTTTTATTTGATTAATCAATTTCTAATAAAATTCCTAGCATTTTTCCTCCACTGAACTATCTCGAGTAAAAATAAATTTGAATAAATGCACTTCTGCACTTTTTATATTTTATAAAACAAGCACTTTACCCTGTTTGCTACATGAAAGACAAAATCAAGACTTCAAGTATGATAATGAGACATCAATCAACTTTAGCCATCCGCTGGCCGTAATAAGCTAGAAAAGACTGCAAATGTGAATCTGAATAAGAACTTACTGCTTGAGCTTCCTCATCCTCAAACTTGAGAAGCTCCAAGGTACAATCTTCCTCCAGAGGACGGTCCAGGTCCCAGACAACTTTATTCACTTTAGCAATGACAGTGTTGTCAGCCAAGCCTTGACTTAAAAAACATACACACATGTATAAACACACAAGACTCTAGAAAAAAGAATCTTTTGCAGCACAACAGTTGATCTGAGAACCAGAACAGGAAAATAAACATTATATATTGGCATATCTCTCCTTTTACTACACTCCATGGATACTGCATTTTGTTTTCTTTTGTAGCAGCCCTGCATCAAGCCTATTGGAACCATTTTCCCAACAGTATGGCTTACTTGGTGCCTCTGTGTCACATTTTCTTAATCCTCATGATATTTCAAACTGTTTCATTATTATGGTATGTATTTGTTGTTGCGGTGATCTGTGATCGTTCATATCAGTATTATAATTTGCCAAAGGCTCAGATGATGGCTAGTATTTTTTAGTAATACAGTCTTTTTAAATTAAGGTATGTACTGTCTTTATCAGACCAACTATTGGACACTCAATAGACTATGGTATAATGTAACAACTTTTATTATGTACTGTGAAACCAAAGAATTCGTGTGACTTGCTTTCCTATGATGGTCTGGAACTGAACCTGCAACATCTCTGAAGTCTGCCTACATATTATATAGACACGTACATTTGTCTTTCTGAAATAAAATTAAAAAACAACGAAATTCAAAAAGGTCCCTAAGAATGTAACCAGAAGATTCTGAAAATTCAGAACACTATTATTTTGACATCTAATGCTTCCTGTTTAGGCAGACAACGCAACCGTGATAAACAATAAGAGTTTCCAGTGGTTTATCTTTAAATTTCTCCAAAACCAGTGTTCCCTAAAGCCAAGCCATTTAGATTCCAAAGGAAAAAAGAAGGGGGGGAGGAGATGATTGTAAATAACTTCTCTGCTTTTCTCCTACTTAAAACCTGTAACAGATCTTTCCTTTGAGAGGCAACATCAATCTCAGAATTCTGCAAATGCCTAGGGTGATATAATAACAAGCATATAGGTGAAATGAAATGCTACCTAATAAAACACTAAAATACAGATAAAAACGCCATCTAAATACCCAGTGCATAGTACACCATACAAGTGATGAGATGTCAGACCAAACTGAGTATAGAAGTTGCAGGAGTTCTGAGGCAGGGAAAGCAGCACAGATCAGAGTAGCCTGCACAGGCTTTAAAAACAAAGCAACCAGGTGGTCCAGTGGTTAAGAGTTCACCTTCCAATGCAAAGGACACAGATTTGATCCCTTGCCAGGGAACTAAGATCTCACGTGGGCAACAAAGCCCTCACATGACAGCTACTGAGCCTGCATGCTCTAGAGCGGGCACACTTCTGTTCGAAAGAAACCCACAGACCACAATGAAGAGCCCTCACGCCATAACAAAAGAGCTCATATGTCACAATGAAGACATACGTTGTCGGAGACAAGGACATATGTGTTCCTTGTGCCGGAACAAAGACCCAATGCAGCCAAAAATAAATAAATGCATTAACAGTTTGGCTAGTATTTTTAGTAATACAGTCTTTTTAAATTAAGGTATGTACTGTCTTTATCAGACCAACTATTGGACACTCAATAGACTATGGTATAATGTAACAACTTTTATTATGTACTGTGAAACCAAAGAATTCGTGTGACTTGCTTTCCTATGATGGTCTGGAACTGAACCTGCAACATCTCTGAAGTCTGCCTACATATTATATAGACACGTACATTTGTCTTTCTGAAATAAAATTAAAAAACAACGAAATTCAAAAAGGTCCCTAAGAATGTAACCAGAAGATTCTGAAAATTCAGAACACTATTATTTTGACATCTAATGCTTCCTGTTTAGGCAGACAACGCAACCGTGATAAACAATAAGAGTTTCCAGTGGTTTATCTTTAAATTTCTCCAAAACCAGTGTTCCCTAAAGCCAAGCCATTTAGATTCCAAAGGAAAAAAGAAGGGGGGGAGGAGATGATTGTAAATAACTTCTCTGCTTTTCTCCTACTTAAAACCTGTAACAGATCTTTCCTTTGAGAGGCAACATCAATCTCAGAATTCTGCAAATGCCTAGGGTGATATAATAACAAGCATATAGGTGAAATGAAATGCTACCTAATAAAACACTAAAATACAGATAAAAACGCCATCTAAATACCCAGTGCATAGTACACCATACAAGTGATGAGATGTCAGACCAAACTGAGTATAGAAGTTGCAGGAGTTCTGAGGCAGGGAAAGCAGCACAGATCAGAGTAGCCTGCACAGGCTTTAAAAACAAAGCAACCAGGTGGTCCAGTGGTTAAGAGTTCACCTTCCAATGCAAAGGACACAGATTTGATCCCTTGCCAGGGAACTAAGATCTCACGTGGGCAACAAAGCCCTCACATGACAGCTACTGAGCCTGCATGCTCTAGAGCGGGCACACTTCTGTTCGAAAGAAACCCACAGACCACAATGAAGAGCCCTCACGCCATAACAAAAGAGCTCATATGTCACAATGAAGACATACGTTTGTCGGAGACAAGGACATATGTGTTCCTTGTGCCGGAACAAAGACCCAATGCAGCCAAAAATAAATAAATGCATGTTAAAAAGAATAAAGTAAAGTAATGAGGGCCTGAAGGATCCGAAGACTTGGACGGGAAGGAAAGGAGAGGAGCTGAGCTGGCTCCAAATGTGGGGACGGCCGTGGACGCAAGTGGAGATGTAAGTTAGGAACGCTCAGGAAGCTGTGCGGCTCGAAGAGTGGTGAGGTTAGTCAGAGACAGACATCAAGGTGCAGCTAGAGCGAAGACAGTCTGTTACAGTCTAAAAAACAGGCGATGCCCGACACTCTGCACACTGTGAGTCTCAGGCCCACCACCAGCAGACTCAGGCTAGCTAAACTGGCTGTGGGGGATGGTTCACGTCTTGTTCTAAGAGTTCACAACTTGTTTTTATGTCCTTCCCTGCTGAAGCCTCAGAATGGAGGAACAAACAGAAAACAAATTCCTATCCCGGTTTCAGTGTTCCTACTGAATTTCCCTTAAGATTATACCCAATGTTTCCTCTCTTCCCTCTGAGAAGGATCAAATGAAATCAATAAAACATCTACATTTCACTAAAGATACATGGATCTGGCAGAGGGATGTATATTTTATCATACTGGTGTAAAACAGTTATTCAAGATTACGGTACTGATGAAAAGCTGATTAATATTTCTTGTATTCTTTGGTAAAAAAGTAACGTTCACCTTCGGGTCCAAAATGTACCCTGAGTTGCTGACAACAGAGTTATTTTGAAAATGCAGATTACACATCGATCATTCTGGATCATTTCAATTTTGCAAAGAAGGGGCAAAGCAATTTACATGGTAAGATGTGAAACTTCAAGGAAAAACATTTTGAAGCAAATGTAGTAGCCCCCCTCCCTTTTTCTCCTTTCCTATATTTACCACAAACCACCTGAACCTTTAAATAGCTTGTTACTAGGCTATACTTTTCACAGAAAAGAATTCATTCTGAACTTTTGTAAAATGTCATAAACGCCTCACTTCCAGATCAGCTACTTAATTCTAGACCTGGAGTTCATCAATGTCTTACATGATTCAACTTAGAATTGTGATGTTCCCAAAATATGTGTTCCTTGTGCCGGAACAAAGACCCAATGCAGCCAAAAATAAATAAATGCATGTTAAAAAGAATAAAGTAAAGTAATGAGGGCCTGAAGGATCCGAAGACTTGGACGGGAAGGAAAGGAGAGGAGCTGAGCTGGCTCCAAATGTGGGGACGGCCGTGGACGCAAGTGGAGATGTAAGTTAGGAACGCTCAGGAAGCTGTGCGGCTCGAAGAGTGGTGAGGTTAGTCAGAGACAGACATCAAGGTGCAGCTAGAGCGAAGACAGTCTGTTACAGTCTAAAAAACAGGCGATGCCCGACACTCTGCACACTGTGAGTCTCAGGCCCACCACCAGCAGACTCAGGCTAGCTAAACTGGCTGTGGGGGATGGTTCACGTCTTGTTCTAAGAGTTCACAACTTGTTTTTATGTCCTTCCCTGCTGAAGCCTCAGAATGGAGGAACAAACAGAAAACAAATTCCTATCCCGGTTTCAGTGTTCCTACTGAATTTCCCTTAAGATTATACCCAATGTTTCCTCTCTTCCCTCTGAGAAGGATCAAATGAAATCAATAAAACATCTACATTTCACTAAAGATACATGGATCTGGCAGAGGGATGTATATTTTATCATACTGGTGTAAAACAGTTATTCAAGATTACGGTACTGATGAAAAGCTGATTAATATTTCTTGTATTCTTTGGTAAAAAAGTAACGTTCACCTTCGGGTCCAAAATGTACCCTGAGTTGCTGACAACAGAGTTATTTTGAAAATGCAGATTACACATCGATCATTCTGGATCATTTCAATTTTGCAAAGAAGGGGCAAAGCAATTTACATGGTAAGATGTGAAACTTCAAGGAAAAACATTTTGAAGCAAATGTAGTAGCCCCCCTCCCTTTTTCTCCTTTCCTATATTTACCACAAACCACCTGAACCTTTAAATAGCTTGTTACTAGGCTATACTTTTTCACAGAAAAAGAATTCATTCTGAACTTTTGTAAAAATGTCATAAAACGCCCTCACTTCCAGATCAGCTACTTAATTCTAGACCTGGAGTTCATCAATGTCTTACATGATTCAACTTAGAATTGTGATGTTCCCCCCAAAATATTTCCAGCCCCAATAAAAGTATTTATTCAAAAAGAGAGAAAATTCACTTTCCAGTTGGCCACCTGATAGACTACAACATAATCTGAAGCACAATGGTGCAGTATGCAGAGAACTAGTTCCTGAACTAAGCAGGGCCCGGGTCTTAGCAGTGACACAGCTAGTCTCACTGCACAACAACGGAGAAATCTCCCACTCAACCTAACCTGCAAAATTACCTCACATGAAAGGTTGAACTGATACTTAAATGTCTATCCATATATCTAGTTATATATGATCTCACATGGGAACTTGCTTAATATCATTTTTGTATCTTTAAATGATTTGAAAAAAATCAAAAGAAACCACGTATGGCCTGCAGTCTAAAGTATTTATATGGCTCTGTACAGAAAAAGTTTGCCAATTTCCATTTAAACATTTTCACTTCAAATGTATATAAACACTTATTCACTAATAAGTGCATAGGGTGCCAAGACTGGGGGCGACTAGAGTGCTAATTAAACTTCTACAAGTGTGTTCTAAACTTAGCACACTTGACAAGCTGTCTGAGTGCAGAATCCTTCCAGATTTTTATGCAGCCGTTCCATCTGCACTTGACAATGTTGTTTTACTGATTTGCTGTTATCAAGCCTTCCCAAACATTCAACTTGGTTTTCACAGAAATTCCCTTATTGTATGATGCGTCTATTTCTGCTTATTTAAATTAATTACATTTTGAGCTGAAATCAATGACCACAGTTTGCCAATACTTGGTAGAAGATATATGTATCAAAAGTATGCCTTTCCAACTTGATCAGTTTTTGATAAACTTACCAGCTATTCATCCCATTCATATCAGATTAAAAAAGCATTTATTCTATTACAAAGTATGCACCTAATTCTCATTTACCTGAAATAACTCTACCCCAGCCCAACAAAGTTTTAACATTATGTTTATAAAAATAATAAATATTTTCATGTGTCACATTTGAGTTTTTAACTTTCCCATTTGAGATGAGTTACTTTCAATTTTCATTTTAAAACTGGGAATTTTTAGTCAAAATAGGCAAAGCATTCTCTACTTGGTTATATAACATTTTATGATCAAAGTGGAAGAAACACATACAATCCTTTGTAACGTAAGACCAAAGTCAGACTCTTCAAGATGTTAATTTTGAATCTTGACCACAAAGCTCTACACTGTTTTCATTTAAAAAAGAAAAAAAGTAAATGAAATAATAAAAGCATTGAACAGGAACATAACAGTTATGAGGATAGAAAAAAAAAAAAAAACAAAAACGGTTAGCTACAAACAACAGATGGCAAGACAGTTACAGGTAGAGCTTATACCTAATCCCACAAGCAACTTGATAAGGTGTTGTTTTCCAGGATTCTGCATCCACCTGTTTACCATCGGGCAGCGTGACTTTGATGGTCTTGCTATCTTTCTGTGCCTTTTCTGCCAGAATGGAGTCGTGTTCTGCTTTTAGTTTATTATACATCTCAAGACGTGTGTTAATATATTCAGGCCAAGGATCCAACTGCAAGATAACACATGAACAAAGTCAATGAACACTTGCATTCCCCTTTAATAGAGAAAAGTCAAAGAAATCATAAAAACAAAGTTTAGCATATTGAGGTAGTGCTTTTATTTTTTTTTACCTCATAAAAAAATTTCCTTCTCATTTTTTTTAAATAAAGGAGCCTTCATCTCTTTATAACTCCCTCTTACCACACAGTCTTTCCCCCTTTTTAGGCATTCACGTGCTCTTTGGGGGTTTTTCATTAAATCATCACAGGGGTCCACAATCCTGGATAGAAGCATCAGGAGGTTAACAGCTCAGAGCCTGGCTTTCTTTTTTTTTTTTTAAACAAATAAGTATTATTTTTTTCCATTGTGATTATCAGGAAACTGAATCTTTTTTTTTTTTTTAAAGATTTATTTTATTTATTTATCTTTCTTGGGGGGTGGGGTGGGGAGGGAGGGAGATGGGCGGGTCACTTCTATTGGTCTTTCATTTCTCTATGTTCATCGTCTTTGTTCTTTGGCTCCTGTGGGCCTCCCATTGCCGTGGCGTCCTTGTTGCAGAGCACCGGCTCTGAGCGCATGCGATCCAGAGCTCGGGCTCGGTAATTGGACACATCAGTCCAGCCGCTCCGCGGCACATGGGATCTTCCCAGGCCAGGGATCGAACCGGCGCCCCTTGCACTGCAAGGCGGTGTTCTTACCCACTGGACCACCAGGGGAAGCCCAGAGCCTGGCTTTCTATTAATGCAACCCTGCTCATGTTACCTGGTGCCCCCCACTCAGAAGCATCAGTGTGGTCCTGCCCACCACATGACCCTCTGCATCTTACTGCAGTCTACCTCCTCACACTCATTTAGCACTTCCTGACCAGAAAAACCTAGTGTCAAACTTAATTTATTCACCACTCATGGAGCAGATCTTCTCTGTACCCAGCCCTGCAGATGCAGAGAAGAGTAACACCAGCCCTCTGCCCTGAGAAGGGGAACAGGCAAGTCCATAAATGACAGGATTATGGAGGCGGAGAGGCCTGGACATCTCACTGTCACCTTTTTTTCCTGACAAATTACTTAAAATATATAATCAATATATATACACACACCCAAGTCTTTATTCAGCAGAGTCCTCTAATGACATCCCTTGTTTCCTTATTTCCAGGCTAATCCTCAAGCTTTTATAGAACAGCATGTACTTCTTGTATTAAAGGTATAAAAAAGAAATTAGTGAACATATGCATTTTCTTACAAATTTTGACATTCAATCAACAATTCCCCCCACAATTACAGAAGGATGCAATGGATAAAACACAACAGACATGGTTACGCAGGGCTCTAAGTAACATCCAGCGGTTCTTGATCACCGAGAGACTTACCCTGCAGGAAGTGGAAGTGCTATGAAGTCAGTAATGCAACATTTATAAATACAGGTCTTAAGTCAGTTTACTGTGTTACAGTCTACTTCTAAGAAACCTATTCCTTTGTCCTTCTGCATCCTGGTCATTTTCTAAAGAGTCCCTAATAAAACAGTTGCAATGACGAAAGCAAGATGTGAAGCCTAGTTCATAGCAGTTCAACTTCAAAAGCAAAGTAGGAAGACAAGCTTAACAGCCTCCTGCAACACCGGGGAACCAGGCTGATTCTGGGAGGACAACCTTGCAAGGCCAGTTCCTTTTAGTCCGGGCCTGGTGAACTGAAAGCATTTCCTCTACACTTGCGAGGCCTTAAGGAGATTTGTCCTGGCTTCACACCAGGCCTCAATGGCAGGTCCAGGTGGAAACAAAGCCCATGGTGCTTTCTTTGGCTTCTCTTATACTCGGGATAAGCTCAAATACCAAGTCTCTTAACGTCTCACTGAATGAAATGGTCAGACAACTAGTATCCCAACTGACAACTGAGTAATTACCACACTCCTCTTTCCACCAACATTGTTCTCTGGTTGTCATATCCAGTCTCATGGATTATTTTACAAAATACTTCAGCTGCTTTCCTTTTTCAATAACAAGTAACTGCAAGTCTTTTTTTTCCCCTCTCAGACTTTCCTAGTTCTGCTCCCTGATTTGTCCATCTACTGCCATCTTAAAACCCCATGAAAACCATTAGACACTCAAACAGGATGAGTCTGAGACAGCTCCCTGCCCCTGTCAATCTCTGATGAGCTGTGAAAACATTTACCTCTGCTCGACCTCCATCCCCAATATATATACACACACCCAAGTCTTTATTCAGCAGTCCTCTAATGACATCCCTTGTTTCCTTATTTCCAGGCTAATCCTCAAGCTTTTATAGAACAGCATGTACTTCTTGTATTAAAGGTATAAAAAAGAAATTAGTGAACATATGCATTTTCTTACAAATTTTGACATTCAATCAACAATTCCCCCCACAATTACAGAAGGATGCAATGGATAAAACACAACAGACATGGTTACGCAGGGCTCTAAGTAACATCCAGCGGTTCTTGATCACCGAGAGACTTACCCTGCAGGAAGTGGAAGTGCTATGAAGTCAGTAATGCAACATTTATAAATACAGGTCTTAAGTCAGTTTACTGTGTTACAGTCTACTTCTAAGAAACCTATTCCTTTGTCCTTCTGCATCCTGGTCATTTTCTAAAGAGTCCCTAATAAAACAGTTGCAATGACGAAAGCAAGATGTGAAGCCTAGTTCATAGCAGTTCAACTTCAAAAGCAAAGTAGGAAGACAAGCTTAACAGCCTCCTGCAACACCGGGGAACCAGGCTGATTCTGGGAGGACAACCTTGCAAGGCCAGTTCCTTTTAGTCCGGGCCTGGTGAACTGAAAGCATTTCCTCTACACTTGCGAGGCCTTAAGGAGATTTGTCCTGGCTTCACACCAGGCCTCAATGGCAGGTCCAGGTGGAAACAAAGCCCATGGTGCTTTCTTTGGCTTCTCTTATACTCGGGATAAGCTCAAATACCAAGTCTCTTAACGTCTCACTGAATGAAATGGTCAGACAACTAGTATCCCAACTGACAACTGAGTAATTACCACACTCCTCTTTCCACCAACATTGTTCTCTGGTTGTCATATCCAGTCTCATGGATTATTTTACAAAATACTTCAGCTGCTTTCCTTTTTCAATAACAAGTAACTGCAAGTCTTTTTTTTCCCCTCTCAGACTTTCCTAGTTCTGCTCCCTGATTTGTCCATCTACTGCCATCTTAAAACCCCATGAAAACCATTAGACACTCAAACAGGATGAGTCTGAGACAGCTCCCTGCCCCTGTCAATCTCTGATGAGCTGTGAAAACATTTACCTCTGCTCGACCTCCATCCCCAGATCCTTCTTTATTCTTCTTCTTGCCTCCTTCCTTTCGTTTGTCCTCACTGGCACCTACCTAAAGAAGTGAGGGAAAAGAAAAAAGAAAGCTTTATATGTTAGTCTAATTTGCTGCCCCTAGAAAAGTTCTGAGGATGTTATTTTAGCCTCTATTTTGTTTTTTAGAAAGTGGAAATCTGATTTTGAAAGTCAAGGAAATTTCACCACTGTCAAAGACAAGTTAACAACTTACAAAAGAAAAGCCCTTAAAAAGCAGAAGAGTTACTTGGTAATATCCACGTCCTCAAATTTCATTCACTTTGCCTATGTTCATGACCCTCGCTTCAAGTTTAAATGAACATATACTAAGCCACAGGAAGTATGCAATTTATTCAGTATGTTTTCAGAAACAGAAAAAAAAAGTAACATATACCGATCCATTCCACAAGTACTACCCAAGAGCCTCTGTGCTCACAGTATTTATTTTTAAACCCTGTAGAAGAGGCAGACATAAGCAAACAATGTGCAAACTTATTCTCTCTGGGGAAACTAAGGCATACAGGCATGAGAAGCTCCTGGAGAGAAAAGAACATAGCTTCAGCACTCTGATCAGATGTCAGATAAGCTAGGACACAGTAACCACTGGAACTTTAAAGGATAGAGAAGATTTCAACATGCTGGATCTTGAGAACGGAGGAGATTTCATTTTTATTCTTAAAAACTCTTCACTTTGTATTGGGGTTTAGCCGATTAACAATGTTGTGATAGTTTCAGGTGAACAGAGAAGGGCCATACACATACATGTATGAGAATAGAGGAAATTTCTTTAGTGTTGGAAATGTTAGAGACAGAGACAATGACCTTTTAGGAAATCTTGTCAGTGAAGACAGGCAGAAAGCACTAAAAGCTACCCTAAAGAATACTCAGTTCAATTCCAAGAAGTCATAGAAAGTTTTAAAAGTAATAAGTCCCGTGCAAAGAGGCAGCAATGGCAAAAACCAGCCTTAATGGTTCTCAAGCAGAACCCTGGGGTTTGAGTTTAGGAAAGCCAGTGGCCTCCATCCAACCCCCACCCCGAAAATGAAGAAATCCTGCGTTTATCTCTCTATACCTTAGGTGGTATCACCTACATCTTCATTATTTTCTTTATCCATTGATAAAGCTCATTGACGTGCCCACCCTCTATATAACAGTGGTCAACCCTAAGGACAGGGATGTGATTTTCAGCGGTGAAGGAGTTTTAGGGTAGAACTGGGGATCTGAAGGGGGGGACTTTAGTTCTGTATGTTTTCGATCTTTGAACTTTTTAAAAACAGTTTACAATATTCTCCCACACCATAAAATTCACCCACAAAAATGTATAATACAATGCTTTCAGTGTACTTACAGTTGCCCAACTATCACCATGATCAATTTCATCATCCCAAAAGGAACTCCTACACCCATTAGCAGTTACTCCCTCTTCCCCTACTTCCCAGCACTTGGCAACCACTAATCTTTCTGTTTCTCTAATTTTGCCTATGCTGGGAACTTCATATAAATGAAATTATACAATATAGTCTTTTGTGACTGGTTTCTTTTAGATAGTATGATTTCAAGATCATGCACATTACAGTATCAGTATTTTACTCCTTAAACATTTCATTATTTATCCATTTATTGTCGACATTTTGTTCTTTTCAATTTCATGAAATTTATGACTTGTATCATTTAAAACACAAAACAAACTGTAAAAATATGACTCAAAAATTCCTGTTGAGCTAACAATTCCCCCGCTCTGGAATCCAGCACTTAAATGAACTTTTAAGGTTCATTTATAGTAACAGTTGAACAATGAACACATCTTAGGTCCATTCTAATCAAGAAAAGTATTGGCAGGATTATAAGATTACCTGCATGTCTTCACTACATGATTACTGTATTAATAACTAGTTGAGTATATCAGGTAAAAAATTAATTGCAGGTCTGTCTGTGTAACTTTAGAATAGAAAGAAAAGGAAATAATTCTGTTTTCCTGTTTAAATGTGCTTGGTCATACGGATATTGCTAAATGAAAGCAGTAATGATAAAGGAGAGAATTAACATCAAGATTCTGTGTCCTAAATACCTAATCACTTGACAAATGAGGCTAGTGGCTCAGAGAGTCACTTCCCATTTGTGCACAGCTAGTGAACACTAGAGCCAGGACACTAAAACGGGTCTCTCTGCAACCCTGAGGTCCACTTCCCCTTTCCTGTAACAACTGGAAACATGACGGCCCAACTGTTGGGCCAAGTGTTATATTTCCAACAAAAACAGAACACAAATGGGTAAGTATACATATTACATATTTACGTAAAAGCAATGCAAACTTTCAACCCCAAAAGTTGAAAAAGAATAGGATTGGGGAGACGTTCCTAAGCACAGTAAGACACTAAAGAGGAAGTTCAAACGTCAAATGATAAGAATTGATCTATGTGATAAGGCAAGCCTTCAGCAATGGGCAGGGAACTGCGCAACTTCTCTACAGAGTTTGTCAGTTGGGGTCATCCTATCTCCACCGTTTTATAACCACCCAAAACTTGGGCAGAAAATCGGTGACTTGGTTTGCCCTTCCTTAAACTGAGGCTTTTACTCGTACGTGACTTTAGAATTAAACGAGGCTCCGCAACAGTCTCCCCGTGAGCTAAAGACACTAGTCTGGGAGTCCAAAGCCCTAGATTCTAATTCTGTCTCTCGGCTTCTAATTAGTTGTGCGGCTCTGAGCAACGCTCTCACTCATGGTCTCAGTGTCATCTACAAAGAGAATGGACCCAGAGATGATCTGCAAGCCCTGCCCTGGCTTATGAATCTGAGATTCCTCTCCAAAGGGGACCCTGAATTGTCCAGAGTTCCATCATGTCCCCCATCCCCCGGCCCCGCGGTTCCTCCACCCTCTCCCTCCCCAGGATGGGCAACATCGGTCCCTGGAGAGCCCCTGCCCGGCCTCCGGGCTCCACCCAGAGTACTCACCGGCTTCTCCTCGTCTCCCATTTTCGCCGAAGGGCTACTGGCCTGCTCCTCGGCCATCCGCAAACCACCAAGAGAAAACTAAATCACGAAACGACGGTTACGAGGAAAGGACAGCGGTCGCCCAGCAGAGGTGCGCTGCAGCACCCGGGAGCACTGCGCTTGCGCCACGTGGTCCGGAAGCGGCCAGCTGATGCAATAGGAGGAAAGCACCCAAACTCCACCTCCTAACCTGACGGTAGAACAGGCCGTTAATCGACAACGCGGAACGGAGGGGCCTCCTTTCTCTAAACCAAGCTAGTGAACACTAGAGCCAGGACACTAAACGGGTCTCTCTGCAACCCTGAGGTCCACTTCCCCTTTCCTGTAACAACTGGAAACATGACGGCCCAACTGTTGGGCCAAGTGTTATATTTCCAACAAAAACAGAACACAAATGGGTAAGTATACATATTACATATTTACGTAAAAGCAATGCAAACTTTCAACCCCAAAAGTTGAAAAAGAATAGGATTGGGGAGACGTTCCTAAGCACAGTAAGACACTAAAGAGGAAGTTCAAACGTCAAATGATAAGAATTGATCTATGTGATAAGGCAAGCCTTCAGCAATGGGCAGGGAACTGCGCAACTTCTCTACAGAGTTTGTCAGTTGGGGTCATCCTATCTCCACCGTTTTATAACCACCCAAAACTTGGGCAGAAAATCGGTGACTTGGTTTGCCCTTCCTTAAACTGAGGCTTTTACTCGTACGTGACTTTAGAATTAAACGAGGCTCCGCAACAGTCTCCCCGTGAGCTAAAGACACTAGTCTGGGAGTCCAAAGCCCTAGATTCTAATTCTGTCTCTCGGCTTCTAATTAGTTGTGCGGCTCTGAGCAACGCTCTCACTCATGGTCTCAGTGTCATCTACAAAGAGAATGGACCCAGAGATGATCTGCAAGCCCTGCCCTGGCTTATGAATCTGAGATTCCTCTCCAAAGGGACCCTGAATTGTCCAGAGTTCCATCATGTCCCCCATCCCCCGGCCCCGCGGTTCCTCCACCCTCTCCCTCCCCAGGATGGGCAACATCGGTCCCTGGAGAGCCCCTGCCCGGCCTCCGGGCTCCACCCAGAGTACTCACCGGCTTCTCCTCGTCTCCCATTTTCGCCGAAGGGCTACTGGCCTGCTCCTCGGCCATCCGCAAACCACCAAGAGAAAACTAAATCACGAAACGACGGTTACGAGGAAAGGACAGCGGTCGCCCAGCAGAGGTGCGCTGCAGCACCCGGGAGCACTGCGCTTGCGCCACGTGGTCCGGAAGCGGCCAGCTGATGCAATAGGAGGAAAGCACCCAAACTCCACCTCCTAACCTGACGGTAGAACAGGCCGTTAATCGACAACGCGGAACGGAGGGGCCTCCTTTCTCTAAACCAATGGAAAAGCTTCTTTGGCGACAGCCCTTCTAGGAAATCAGGCTGCGGTGGGGCGGACGGGGAAAGTACGCACACTGAACCTGCGCTCTCTCCACGACGGGTATAGGGCCACCCCCGGAGCCCAGAATCCGCAAGGCGCATGCGCCTGCCTCTGCGCCGACTCCGCCTATTATTCCAGGGCCTTGGCGGCCGCCGTAGCAAGCTCGACCCGCTAAATCGGAGCTTCCGGAAGTTTTCGGCTACCTGCTCCCAGCCCGGGGACGGACTCCAGGTTAGAGGTCACACAGTTCCATGCTGCTTCGGTACCACTTGACCTGGCGTGACTGCTGAGTTCTGCCGGACTTTTCACGGCCCCCAAATGTGTGAACTGAGCGAGGCTGTCCTTATTGCAATCCAGGGTTCCCAAGACCCAAGCTTTGTCGATCCAGGGACGAGCGCCTTTCCACGGACATTCGTTACTACACGCCACCGCCAGCCTTTACTACATCAGAGCTTTTCTAATAGAGCCCAGGAAAATGCAACGAAAGTTTACTTTAAGAAAATAATAGAGCGGACGCCGCGGATTCTCTCACGCAGAGGTCTCAGTGTTTGGAATCGACTGGCACTATTTTCATTGCTTTAAAACAGTTGCTAATTTGAAATCGGAAGCGTATGTTGTTTATAGTTTATGTACTCCATCACCAAGTTGTATGGATTATTCTTTCAAAACACTAGTCCTCGACAACTGGACACCTTCAGGGTCATCCTTCCATGAGCTCAATAATCAGTAGCCTCCTAACCCGATTTCTTGTGTTCATGTTTTCACGTGCCATCAACCTATTTATTTCTCAGTGAATTTCCTTTTATTGTCCTTCCACAAGTGAGAAGAGTCTTTTAAAATAAGAATATGATCGTGGCAACCTCCCCCTTAAAATTCTTATGTAAGTGGCTTTCAGTATAAAGGTAGCCCTTTCTTTGAAGGCCTCTGACTACCCAACTTTATCACTTCCCCACCATACATTGAACTGCAACTGATCAGGTCTACCGATCGAGGCTATTCTCATTCTCATCTCTGCCTACCCCAAATACTCCTTGCCTATTTAGTACCTACTTACTTATTAGATCTCAGGAATAGTTTTCTTAGGGGGACGATTTTTTGATCACCCTTACAGGGATGAAGTAAGTCTCTCTGTTAAATATCATGGTGGCCTCCTGTAGCTCTCTTTATAGCACTTACTACTTCAGTTTTACAATTAAAAAATTACTGTCTCATATTGAAAATCACGAAAGCACAACTTATGAACCCATTACAAGGGATGTTATTGAGGTGGTCAATCCTTGCTTGAAAATTTTATCTCCCAGCCCGGGACGGACTCCAGGTTAGAGGTCACACAGTTCCATGCTGCTTCGGTACCACTTGACCTGGCGTGACTGCTGAGTTCTGCCGGACTTTTCACGGCCCCCAAATGTGTGAACTGAGCGAGGCTGTCCTTATTGCAATCCAGGGTTCCCAAGACCCAAGCTTTGTCGATCCAGGGACGAGCGCCTTTCCACGGACATTCGTTACTACACGCCACCGCCAGCCTTTACTACATCAGAGCTTTTCTAATAGAGCCCAGGAAAATGCAACGAAAGTTTACTTTAAGAAAATAATAGAGCGGACGCCGCGGATTCTCTCACGCAGAGGTCTCAGTGTTTGGAATCGACTGGCACTATTTTCATTGCTTTAAAACAGTTGCTAATTTGAAATCGGAAGCGTATGTTGTTTATAGTTTATGTACTCCATCACCAAGTTGTATGGATTATTCTTTCAAAACACTAGTCCTCGACAACTGGACACCTTCAGGGTCATCCTTCCATGAGCTCAATAATCAGTAGCCTCCTAACCCGATTTCTTGTGTTCATGTTTTCACGTGCCATCAACCTATTTATTTCTCAGTGAATTTCCTTTTATTGTCCTTCCACAAGTGAGAAGAGTCTTTTAAAATAAGAATATGATCGTGGCAACCTCCCCCTTAAAATTCTTATGTAAGTGGCTTTCAGTATAAAGGTAGCCCTTTCTTTGAAGGCCTCTGACTACCCAACTTTATCACTTCCCCACCATACATTGAACTGCAACTGATCAGGTCTACCGATCGAGGCTATTCTCATTCTCATCTCTGCCTACCCCAAATACTCCTTGCCTATTTAGTACCTACTTACTTATTAGATCTCAGGAATAGTTTTCTTAGGGGGACGATTTTTTGATCACCCTTACAGGGATGAAGTAAGTCTCTCTGTTAAATATCATGGTGGCCTCCTGTAGCTCTCTTTATAGCACTTACTACTTCAGTTTTACAATTAAAAAATTACTGTCTCATATTGAAAATCACGAAAGCACAACTTATGAATTTTGGCCAGCATCTAGCGGGTAGGAGCCTGGCACACAGATGGTGTTCAATATATGTTGAGGGAATGAGTGAGTGTTGAGACAATCCTTGCTTGAAAAACTATCTCTTCATCTGGATTGAAAAAGAAAGAGGCCCAAAACTCTATACTAAGGAACTTCAGAAGAAGGTCTATAATAAGAGTAGGTTCTTGGTAGTACATGGTGGATATTCTCTTTAAGAAGTTCCAGGAGTTAGGCAGTTTTATAGGCAGACACAATTTTATAGGCTTAAGTAAACCAATCTGACTTCCCCTGTTTAAATTATAATGAGAATCAACAGCATCTAGTCTTCTAATGTGAAGCAATTTAATTGTGTTTTCCTAAGTTGGGTCTACATTTTAAATGAGAATAATGAGGACCCGAAAGATAAAGTTACTGCAGAATACAACTGGCTAAAAATTGAAAATTGTTCTTAATGCTGTGAAACTTGTTCTCATTTAACCTCAGAACCAGTCCTGGCCTAAGAATGGTAAAAAGAAAAAGCAGAAGGCCTTTCTGAAGAGTTGAATGGGATGCTAGAATGTAGAAGCAGTTGCGAAGAACAAAAACCAAAACCATAAAAAAAAAAAAAAAAAAAAAAGCCGTTGCTGTCAGTATTCTGGTGGCACAGTGCCCTCTCGTGTTAGAAAAGGGGTACTTTCATCAGAGGCACTTGGAGAGCTAGGCACAAATGATGGGAGTTTCCAGCAGAGCTCAGGAGCACAACACTCTGTTAAGCAACCTTTTTGTAGTTCGCAAGGACACAAAAGTGTTGACTGACATCCAGTGTTCTAACTTATGTCCAGTGCCCTACATACTTTCTAGGACAGTGGTTCCCAACAGCTCTGCTTTGAGAAGCAGAACAAAATCAGTTAAGAGCTATGCTACAAAAAAATGTTACAAGTAATACAAGATTGCTCATAATCAGCTTTTTAGAAATATGAATTAGAGAAGATTCAAGATGATCTATAAGAATCTCTTATTCACATATGTAACAGCATCGGAGGGGGAAAAAAAGGAAGTGCAAAGGGTGTGTCGCAGTGAAGATATGCCTGGAAAGTTCTGCTTTGGTGTTAGTCCATCTTAGAAAAACATTCAGCTGGAACATAACCAGGTAAGAATGAATGGAATGAGTAGGGGTGGCCTTTGGTTGCAAAGAGACTCATTTGGTGCTTTTGACTAGTAGGGATTTATCCTTAAACCACATGAAGTAGACAGGGGAATGGGAATCTCATCTGTGTAGCCAGGCCACACGAACTGCAGGACAATTGACAATTGGGCCTGATGGGAGGCTGCAAATACTGTAGCCTGATGGTTGATCAGACTCTCAGGTTCTCTGTAGGAACAGGAATTGTGTCTTTGGCCTCTGGGAGACAATGGAGGACAGAGAAGCCTGGTGTGTTACAGGCCATGGGGTCACAGGGAGTCGGATGTGACTTAGCCACTGAACAACAACAGTAACTAGGGTCACAAAAATGAGCGAGACTTGATCTTAATCTCACGAATCTCATGACTAATGGGGAAATTTAGACAAATAGATGACCATTATAGACCAGTGTGGTAATCACTAACAGGTACAATGACAGATAATGATTGGTGAAATAAAAACTCATATTCTAAGACAAGAAACGTAAAATGTTTTCTCTCTTTGTCCTCTTCTTTCCCCTCTACCATGCATTGTGTAGCATTATGCATCAACCAGGCCTTCCTGAAGGCATAAATACTGGCTCAAGCATAATGAACAACTTTCTTCTGGCATCAACAACTCATTAAGCAGTAAAAGTACTTTCTGATTTTTTACCTGAAAACTGTATTCACCTCTTGCTGGATGTCAAGCTAGTAGACACAACCTAGCCAAAGATTGAGAGAAGGAAGGATTTATTACTTGAAGAAAGTAAGGAGAGCTCTGAGATCTCTCCCAAAGCAACGTCTCCCTATACAGGTGGACAGTTAAGGGACTCAGGCATACATATACCTGTCACCATTCTCACCCAAATGCCCCTCTCAGTTAAAACTATATATTTATTTGGCTGTACTGGGTCTTAGTTGCAACATGTGGGATCTAGTTCATTGATCAGGGATTGAACCCCGGCCCCCTGCATTGTGAGCATGGAGTAATAGCCACTGAATCACCAGGGAAGTCCCCAAATTTGAAAGTTTTAAACTAAGTTTTAAACATATATTCAATTGGGCTTCCCCGGTGGCTCAGAGAATCTTCCTGTCAGGCAGGAGACTCAGGTTCAATCCCTGGGTTGGGAGTATCTCCTGGCAATGAATGAATGAAATGGCAACCCATTTCCATATTCTTGCCTGGGAAATCCCATGGACAGAGGAGCCTGGCAGGTTATGGTCCATGGAGTCACAAAGAGTAGGATAGGACTTAGCAACTAAACAACAACAACAGCATGCATGACGGGGCTTGAGCAGAGGAGAATTCAGCATAGTATTGGGGCAAAAGTTAATTGAGCTCATCATTCCATCCTCCACCTGGGTGGGGGCCGAGTTCCTATATAACTTAAAGACATATTATTATGTATGTCCCTTGAGAAATCAGGACCCTGCCCCAGGGTTACACTTTTGTTTCTTAACTGTTCTTCCTTAGTTTATAGGTTCTCTTCCTTGAAGTCATTAACTGCATTGATCTGTTCAAGGGCAAACATCATGTTCAGGCTTAGAGCACAAAATAGCTCAGACTTAAATGGATCCTCTTCAGTCAAGAAAGCCATTTCTGGTTCTCTTACTCAGGGGACTTCCCTTCCCCCCTGTCTGTTTACAGTCTTGTAAAGGGTCACCATGATCCATCATTTTGTGTTTATGGATCTGGATTATGCAAACTATCATTTAATGTGCATGTGTGCATGCTTAGTCAGACTCTGCAATCCCATGGACTGTCGGCTCCTCTCTCCATGGAATTCTCCAGACAAGAATACAGGAGTGAGTAGTCATTCCCTTCTCCAGGGGATCTTCTCAACCTAGGGATCTAGCATGGGTCTGCTGCATTGCAGGAGGATTCTCTGTGGTCTGAGTCGCTCAGTTGTGTCCAACTCTTTGCCACCTCTTTGCATGGGCTGCAGCAGGCCAGGCTTCTCTGTCCTTCACTATCTTATGGAGCCTGTCAAAGTCATGTCCATTGACTCAGTGATGCCATCCAACCATCTCATCCTTTGTGGTCCCCTTCTGCTTTTGCCCTCTATTTTTCCCAGCATTAGGGTCTTTTCCAGTGAGTTGTCTCTTTGCATCAGGTGACCGAAGTATTGGACCTTTAGCTTCAGCATCAGTCCTTCCAATGAATATTTTAGGTTGATTTCCTTTAGGATTGACTGGTTTGATCTCCTGGCTGTCCAAGGGACTCTCAGGTGCCGTCTCCAACACCAGGAATTAATTCTTTGGCATTCAACCTTCTTACCGGTCCAACTCTCACATCCATACATGACTACTGGGAAAGCCGTAGCTTTGACTATACAGATTTTTGTTGGCAAAGTGATGTCTCTGCTTTTGAATATGCTGTCTAGGTTTGCCAAAGCTTTTCTTCCAAGGAGCAAAGGACTTTTAATTTCATGGCTGCAGTCAACATCTGCAGTGATTCTGGAACCCAAGAAGATAAAGTGTGTCACTGTTTCCATTGTTTACCAATATATTTGCCATGAAGTGATGGGACTGGATGCCATGATCTTCGTTTTTTGAATGTTGAGTTTTAGGCCAGCTTTTCCACTCTCCTCTTTCACCTTCATCAAGAGGCTTTTTAGTTCCTTTTCACTTTCTGTCATAAGGGTGGTGTCATCTGCATACCTGGGGTTATTGATATTTCTCCTGGCAATCTTGATTCCAGCTGGTGCTTCATCCAGCCAGGCATTTTGTATGATGTACTCTGCATGTAAATCAAATAAGCAGGGTGACCATATACAGCCTTGACCTACTCCTTTCCCAATTTGGAGGCAGTCTGCTGTTCCATGTCCAGTTCTGACTGTTGCTTCTTGTCCTGTGTACAGGTTTCGCAGGAGGCAGGTAAGCCTTCTCAAAAACGTATATAATGTACAACCTGTCTAAAAAGCTTATATAGGGATTTCTCTGGTGGTCCAGTGGCTAAGACTCTGTGCTGCCAATGCTGGAGACCTGGGTTCGATCCTTGGTCAGGGAACTAGACCACATACCATAACTAAGACCCAGTGCAACCAAATAAATGCGTTAAAAATAATAACAACTAAAAAAAGCTTATATAATTGTGCTTTGACTTCTAACGTGCAGAGTAGTTTTCAGAGCTTTCTGAAAGGCTGTTCCAGGTTATAATCCTCAATTTGGCTCAAATAAAATTTTCCATTGCTTTCCTAGATCAACTGATTAATTTTTCACTGGCATAATCTTCTACAAAGGAATAAAATCCTTCTTTGTATTTTTATGGGTTTATTTCTTCCTTTTTGGGCATTTGTAGGGAGCATGAAAGAAGACAAACACACTGGATTTAGAGTCGACAGATTTGGGGTAACCTCTAGCTGTGGGTCCTTGATTAAGCAAGTATATGACCACTACTTGTTCTGCTGTCATGAGTGTAAAATGAAGGGGTTCAACAAGATGATTCTCTAGAGTGCTCTGTCTTTTCAAATTCTAAATATTTGCACATGTGAGATTGTAGTAATCCGCGGTGATTTCGTCAGAATTGTTGGATAGTGAGGATGTACATAAACTTAGTAGCCACTAGATGTCATACACTGCACAGATTTTGCTTGTCAAACCCTGGATGCCAGGATATTTGAGAAGCTGAATGGGACCTTTAAATTCATATTGTTCAATCATATCAGTTAGTTAAAAGCAAAAATAGACTCTTTGAACTATACGTTAAGTGATTTAGCTAAGATCACATAGCTAGTTAGCATTAAAAGCAGATTTCTTGACTTCTATTCCAGGGGACTTTCCTCTCTTTAAAGTAAGTAATGCTTGGAAAAGATATTTTTGCATCAGTTATCAACTTTGATTTTTTTCCGTTTTTCTTCTTGAACTAAAAGTAATTTGGGGGATCTGGACTATATTGCTTATATTGTTGTGACTTAATGTAATATCGATAGTATTGAGCAAAAAAGCATTATTATTTGTAGATTCCTACTCTATTTAGAGACCTGTTTGCAGATAAGTCATAGGAGGATAAACGAAACTGGGTAGATGAGAATGAAAATGGAGATCAAAGTTCATAAACACCTACCTTAGCTGAAGGTTAGACTTGGGCCACGTCAGGTTTTCATTTTATAATGACGCCCTGGATGGAAAAGTTTTCAGGCTTTCTTTGAAAAGTGAAGTAATTAAGATCTCTGCACCAAACTTACTAACAATACTTCTGTGTCATCCTTTGAACCTTATCAAACATGCAGGTTTTTTTTTTTTTTACTTTTATTTATTTGGCCGCCTGGGGTCTTAGTTGCAGATGGTGAATCTTTGTTGCATCATGTGGGATCTTTAGTTGTGGCACACAGACTCTCTGTGGCACATGGCACCTTCCAAGATCAGGGATTGGACCTGTGTCCCTGCATTGGCAGACAGATTCCCAACCATTGACCCACCAGAGAAGTCTTAACATGCAGCTTTCAATAAACATAGTTGTCTGGGCTTCCCTAGTGGTCCAGTAGGTAAGGACACACCCTGCAGTGCAAGGGGCGCCAGTTCAGTCCCTTGCCTGGGAAGGTCCTACATGGAGTGGCTGGATTGATGTGTCCAACTACCGAGCCGGAGCTCTGAAGCGAGTGCGCCCAGAGCTGGTGCTCTGCAGGGAGAGAGGTCACTGCGATGGGAGGCCCACACAGGCCAGAAAACAAAAAAGATAAGTGATTGCAAGATCAATAGAAGTGGCCAAAATAAAATAAAATAAACATAGCTGTCTAATTCTTGGTTTAGATGACTCCAGGGTATTTGAAACAGATAGGACTGCAAGAGGCATTAAAACAGGAAGCGACAGCAAATAGCTTGAAAATCAAGTTATTCAACTTTGATTGATTTCTTGACTTCTATTCCAGGGACTTTCCTCTCTTTAAAGTAAGTAATGCTTGGAAAAGATATTTTTGCATCAGTTATCAACTTTGATTTTTTTCCGTTTTTCTTCTTGAACTAAAAGTAATTTGGGGGATCTGGACTATATTGCTTATATTGTTGTGACTTAATGTAATATCGATAGTATTGAGCAAAAAAGCATTATTATTTGTAGATTCCTACTCTATTTAGAGACCTGTTTGCAGATAAGTCATAGGAGGATAAACGAAACTGGGTAGATGAGAATGAAAATGGAGATCAAAGTTCATAAACACCTACCTTAGCTGAAGGTTAGACTTGGGCCACGTCAGGTTTTCATTTTATAATGACGCCCTGGATGGAAAAGTTTTCAGGCTTTCTTTGAAAAGTGAAGTAATTAAGATCTCTGCACCAAACTTACTAACAATACTTCTGTGTCATCCTTTGAACCTTATCAAACATGCAGGTTTTTTTTTTTTTTACTTTTATTTATTTGGCCGCCTGGGGTCTTAGTTGCAGATGGTGAATCTTTGTTGCATCATGTGGGATCTTTAGTTGTGGCACACAGACTCTCTGTGGCACATGGCACCTTCCAAGATCAGGGATTGGACCTGTGTCCCTGCATTGGCAGACAGATTCCCAACCATTGACCCACCAGAGAAGTCTTAACATGCAGCTTTCAATAAACATAGTTGTCTGGGCTTCCCTAGTGGTCCAGTAGGTAAGGACACACCCTGCAGTGCAAGGGGCGCCAGTTCAGTCCCTTGCCTGGGAAGGTCCTACATGGAGTGGCTGGATTGATGTGTCCAACTACCGAGCCGGAGCTCTGAAGCGAGTGCGCCCAGAGCTGGTGCTCTGCAGGGAGAGAGGTCACTGCGATGGGAGGCCCACACAGGCCAGAAAACAAAAAAGATAAGTGATTGCAAGATCAATAGAAGTGGCCAAAATAAAATAAAATAAACATAGCTGTCTAATTCTTGGTTTAGATGACTCCAGGGTATTTGAAACAGATAGGACTGCAAGAGGCATTAAAACAGGAAGCGACAGCAAATAGCTTGAAAGGAATAAGGGGGAACATTGCTAGACTCAAAGAAACAAAACTATATTTACATAACTGTAAAATAACAGATATTTACATTCATATTTGGCTCTTCAATCAAAGGTAAGTTGCATTGACTGTCCTGCATGACATAGAAGTTTTTTGAGTAGAATTTCTTACTAACTGATTAAATGGAGCTTTCATGTCAAAAGGAATATGTTGTGTTTATATGAGAAAGTCATTTATATCATGTTTATAAATGTGAGGTTATAATAAATCCTTTATTTGGGATGGGGCTGGGAATAGATCATGTATCTAGAAAGTGAGCCTGTTAATACAAGCTTCATTTCCTGGATAAATTGAGAGTAATACGACTACTGCATAGAAGTGCTGTGGGGTGTGTGAAGCAGTGTGGAAAGTGGAAAGTGCTGTAAAATCCTGAACTCTTAGGATGATGACAGTAAGGAAGAGTGAATACCTCACCCTCCCACGGCCAAGTCTTCGTGGGGAGATGAGCTGAGAAAATGGACGAGCTCAGAATTTAAAAGACAGAACAGAAAGGAGGGTGGGCCATGGGTTAACTTCTCTGTGGTGGTGAATAACAGGACTGATCTACTTTCCAGAAGATAAGAAATGGTCCAAGAGATTCTGCCAGGGAGCAGAAAAGGGGAACACTCTGAACCAATGGCAAGGTGGTGTTCAGGAATGCATGGAAAACTGCCTCTCCATCTGGGATGTGGCTCTGTGAACCTCAGGACCAGAGCTTGTATTCTCCCCATTTTTTTCCTGCTCAACTTCAATATGAAGGAACACCAGCATCTATGTAGCATCTTCCTGAAGCTATTTTCAGTTTTATTTTATATCTGCCCTGTGTGGGACAACTTGGGTGTTCTGCTGTTTTCCCTGTGTTATGTGGTCAGGCTTCCGTCTTCTTCTCCCTCTTTTTTAATCCCCTTGATGAATTTATACTTACAGACTGAAAGTTGCTTGGTGTGGGAAGATTCCAGTTGGTTTCAATGAGGAAGCCAGACAAGCTGGTCGTCACCTGGGTTGGCATCACTCAGGTATATGCTGATTGAGTTTGCATAGTCTCTTCCCTCCATATAGAAACACTGGTTACTCGCAGTAAATAACCAGCGAATGTGCTTTATTTCAATGTGGGAATTTCATAGCATACTACTGGAAAAAAATTTATTTCGTATGCCATTTGATGACATCATCCTAGTGCTGGTCACATTGCTGTGTTAAGATGGCGTCGGCATTCACATTATAAACTTTGTCAGGCTTTTGTAACTTGAATGTAAAATTCTGCCTCAAGTCAGAGACTTGCTCTCAGTCCCAGAGCCATTTAGGAAAGAAGGAAATAATTTTACCTTCACTTGAATTAAATGTAAAACAATCAAAATAATTAACCACAAAAATCTCCAATGATTCAAATTTAGTTGCTATATTTTTGGTCAACTCCAAACCCTATAGCATGTTTTTCATTCACTAAGTTCTTTCATTCGATGTGATTTTTAGTTTAGTTTGTGAGTTCATCTTTAGATGAACAAGACGTGAATTCGTTAACACCTTCCCACGGCCAAGTCTTCGTGGGAGATGAGCTGAGAAAATGGACGAGCTCAGAATTTAAAAGACAGAACAGAAAGGAGGGTGGGCCATGGGTTAACTTCTCTGTGGTGGTGAATAACAGGACTGATCTACTTTCCAGAAGATAAGAAATGGTCCAAGAGATTCTGCCAGGGAGCAGAAAAGGGGAACACTCTGAACCAATGGCAAGGTGGTGTTCAGGAATGCATGGAAAACTGCCTCTCCATCTGGGATGTGGCTCTGTGAACCTCAGGACCAGAGCTTGTATTCTCCCCATTTTTTTCCTGCTCAACTTCAATATGAAGGAACACCAGCATCTATGTAGCATCTTCCTGAAGCTATTTTCAGTTTTATTTTATATCTGCCCTGTGTGGGACAACTTGGGTGTTCTGCTGTTTTCCCTGTGTTATGTGGTCAGGCTTCCGTCTTCTTCTCCCTCTTTTTTAATCCCCTTGATGAATTTATACTTACAGACTGAAAGTTGCTTGGTGTGGGAAGATTCCAGTTGGTTTCAATGAGGAAGCCAGACAAGCTGGTCGTCACCTGGGTTGGCATCACTCAGGTATATGCTGATTGAGTTTGCATAGTCTCTTCCCTCCATATAGAAACACTGGTTACTCGCAGTAAATAACCAGCGAATGTGCTTTATTTCAATGTGGGAATTTCATAGCATACTACTGGAAAAAAATTTATTTCGTATGCCATTTGATGACATCATCCTAGTGCTGGTCACATTGCTGTGTTAAGATGGCGTCGGCATTCACATTATAAACTTTGTCAGGCTTTTGTAACTTGAATGTAAAATTCTGCCTCAAGTCAGAGACTTGCTCTCAGTCCCAGAGCCATTTAGGAAAGAAGGAAATAATTTTACCTTCACTTGAATTAAATGTAAAACAATCAAAATAATTAACCACAAAAATCTCCAATGATTCAAATTTAGTTGCTATATTTTTGGTCAACTCCAAACCCTATAGCATGTTTTTCATTCACTAAGTTCTTTCATTCGATGTGATTTTTAGTTTAGTTTGGAAGTTCATCTTTAGATCAACAAAGGACGTTGAATCTCTGTAAATAAACCAACATAACAGCTGGGTGAGAAAATAATTGGGGAAAGTTTCTTGTTTTTAACACAATAGTTTTGTAAGGGTTACATAGAGGAAGGGCAGACAACACAATGCACCTGGAGAAACCATTTGTGCATGTTCGTATGCTGCCTTTCTTCAACCTTACTGATAAACCCATGGAAATCCTGCTTTTTCACCTTGTCTCTCTTGAGTTACTTGCGTATGTTTTACCTTGTCAGTGTTTTAGTTCAAATTTATTTTAATAGCAAGGGTGTTCTTGGGATAGAAGTGAAGAGAAAAACTATGCATCAAGTTCACTTTGTAATAGTATATTTTTAGAGCTTACAAAGTAAGTGAGCCAGGGTGTTACAGAAGTAAGATACTTTTTTTCAGTTGTCTCTCTGGAAAATGAATTTGTAACTGCTTGTTTGTCTGTGTCCTCAGTATTCAGCCTACAAATTGAGCCATAACTTGGGTGACTGTGAGGCTTTGGTTGAATTTACTTTCAGAGACCAAGGCTCTAACCCGGGGAAACTCCCCCGAGGACCCTTTCTGTCTTCAAAGGAAAGTGAGCTCAGAGAGAGAGACACAGTGTGGGGGATATCTGAGCCAAATTTTTATTAAGAATATTTTGGATTAGGGATCTTGGGACAAGCTAAGCAATGTGAAACTTTTAGTTATCTTCAACATCCTAAGTGATAATGTTGGTTTTATTGATTTTATTTTGTATTTTGCTTTCTCTTGGTCATGTTGTGGGCATGTGGGATCTTTGTTCCCTGACCAGGGCTCAAACCTGTGCCCCCTGCAGTGAAACACGGAGTCCTAACCTACCTGAACTGTTAGGGATGTTCCAGTGTTTGATTATAGTAGGTTCAATTTGAATTGAAAACTAATAAGTTGAAGAAAAAAAAAGAAAATGTGTTATGGGACCCCAAGCTAAACAGGCTTCCTGAAAGAAAAGACCTCTTTCAAAGTTCTTTAAGTCCAAGAAAGAATAGGGGGTGGAAGTGGGGATAAGAGAATTCCTGTCACTACCTTCTTGGTTTATTTTCAGTTACACTTCTTTGAAAGTCAGTTCCTTTCTATACCAAAAAAAAAAAAAAATTGAGCTATCACTATCATGATAGTTATTTTTTCATTGTTTATTCAGGAATTGGAATTGGGAAACTCTTTCTGGAAAGGGCCAAGTAGCAAATATTTTCAGCTTTACAGACTCCATGGTCTTTGTTGCCCAAAGCTGTTGTAAATAGAAAGCAATCACAGATGACATATAAATAATGAGTATGGTATGTTCCAGTAAAACTTTATAAAGACTAGTGGCCTGTAGGTCATAATTTGCAGACTCTGGGTTTAATGCATGCTTATGTACTTATTAAGTGCCATGCACTGTGTTGACTGGGGCTTTCCAGGTGGCTCAGTGGTAAAGAATCCACCTGCAGTGCAGGAGATGCAGGTTCAGTCCCTGGTAAAGAAGGATATGGCAACCCACTCCAGCATTCTTGCCTGAAAAATTCCAGGGACAGAAGAACCTGGTGGGCTACAGTCTATGGTGTTTCAGACAGTCAGAGATGGCCGACTGAACAACAACAAACCTGCTAGCTGCTTTACATACATTAGTATACCTAATGAAGAAGGTACTATATTATCATTAGCTTCTGAATGAAGAAGTCAAAGCTCAGAAAGCTTAATCCACGCACACAGGAGCACATATAACTGGTAAACAGCATCAGGTTCACCTGCCTCAGCCTCAAGACAGACTTACTTACCCAAGAGAACTGTTAACTCCCAGCACTCTAGACTAGGAAATGTGACCCAAATCTTAATAACTCCCCCTGGTGAGTGCCATTGAATACTTTGCCACCAAACGTTTTTTCTAGATGATGCTTGTAATTTAGCTTGATAATAGGGGTCAAAATAATTTTTTCCAGTTATATGACTACTTGTTTCACGCATATTTCAGCTTACAAGTGAGGAATTCTTCTTTTCTCCAGATGTATTCAATAATTTTTCCACTTGTTTTTCTCCATTGAAAACACGAGAAGTGTTAAGATATACTGTTTACTTAGACCTGAGTCCCTCATTTTAAGTGGGGAGAAACCCAAAGCATATTTTTTCTGTTCTTTCCCCATTCCCTAACAGGAGAGAAAAGAAGTGGAAGCAATGAGAAAGCCTTGGCAAGTACCATAGAGTTGGTGCATTGTGATTCAACATGAATGCCATCTCTATCCTCTCGTGTAATTTGACAGTCATTGAAGGGCTTATGTTTTTAGTTGTGTGGTGTTTGGCATGTGGAAAGCATATACATGTTTACAGTAAGGTTGCTGGATTGTTACTCAGGCAGAACGACTTATTTGGCAAGACTTAGAAGCATATTGAGAATCGGAGTTGGTTTATCTCCATCAGGGAGGGGAGAGCTCCTCAGCACCTCATGTCTTCCCTCTGGCTCTGCTAACTCCCCAGGAGGGCTGAGGCTGCATAACCAGACAGCAGGGGATTGACTAGAGAGTTCCCGCATTTTCAGCATAGTAGAAAGAACCATCAAGACTTTCTATATGCTGACTGTGATCTGTGGTGCTCTTTGCCACTCTTCTTTTAGATTGCCCAGATCTTACCAAAGGGCCTCTGAAAGAAAATATGGTCTTAAAGAAAGGTCTGTCATGCATCAGAGATTCCCAATGAACCTGACCTAAGAAGGTGAACTTGCTTACTTCAAAGGTTTCGCATAACCAATCAGGTCTGGAGGGCACAAACAGACCGCAAGATCTGGACTTCCAGAACTGAGTACACATAGGTATCCATGTGTGTATGTTTCCGTGGCTAGAACACCTGGAGCATCCTTTGTTCATGATGGAGCCATTCTGGCTTCTGCAGCTTGTTACACCAAGAGAACTGTTAACTCCCAGCACTCTAGACTAGGAAATGTGACCCAAATCTTAATAACTCCCCCTGGTGAGTGCCATTGAATACTTTGCCACCAAACGTTTTTTCTAGATGATGCTTGTAATTTAGCTTGATAATAGGGGTCAAAATAATTTTTTCCAGTTATATGACTACTTGTTTCACGCATATTTCAGCTTACAAGTGAGGAATTCTTCTTTTCTCCAGATGTATTCAATAATTTTTCCACTTGTTTTTCTCCATTGAAAACACGAGAAGTGTTAAGATATACTGTTTACTTAGACCTGAGTCCCTCATTTTAAGTGGGGAGAAACCCAAAGCATATTTTTTCTGTTCTTTCCCCATTCCCTAACAGGAGAGAAAAGAAGTGGAAGCAATGAGAAAGCCTTGGCAAGTACCATAGAGTTGGTGCATTGTGATTCAACATGAATGCCATCTCTATCCTCTCGTGTAATTTGACAGTCATTGAAGGGCTTATGTTTTTAGTTGTGTGGTGTTTGGCATGTGGAAAGCATATACATGTTTACAGTAAGGTTGCTGGATTGTTACTCAGGCAGAACGACTTATTTGGCAAGACTTAGAAGCATATTGAGAATCGGAGTTGGTTTATCTCCATCAGGGAGGGGAGAGCTCCTCAGCACCTCATGTCTTCCCTCTGGCTCTGCTAACTCCCCAGGAGGGCTGAGGCTGCATAACCAGACAGCAGGGGATTGACTAGAGAGTTCCCGCATTTTCAGCATAGTAGAAAGAACCATCAAGACTTTCTATATGCTGACTGTGATCTGTGGTGCTCTTTGCCACTCTTCTTTTAGATTGCCCAGATCTTACCAAAGGGCCTCTGAAAGAAAATATGGTCTTAAAGAAAGGTCTGTCATGCATCAGAGATTCCCAATGAACCTGACCTAAGAAGGTGAACTTGCTTACTTCAAAGGTTTCGCATAACCAATCAGGTCTGGAGGGCACAAACAGACCGCAAGATCTGGACTTCCAGAACTGAGTACACATAGGTATCCATGTGTGTATGTTTCCGTGGCTAGAACACCTGGAGCATCCTTTGTTCATGATGGAGCCATTCTGGCTTCTGCAGCTTGCTGAGTTTTTCCTGATGTATGTATTGGAGTCACAAATATTTTGTGGACAGTATGCCTCCTTAGCAATTCTTTGAAGGTCTTGGATGAACTCTGCTGAAGATTTGATTCAACCAAAACAGCCTTTATAGTTCATTTTCTGGGAGTAGTGATTCAGGTGTGTAACTACCCTAAAATCATCATCAAGCAGTAATTAGTGACCAGTTGGGGACAATGCTATCCATCAGTGCTGTCACCTTTCTTTCTGGAGTCTTTCACTTCCCGGAATCTCCACAGGCTAATCCCTTGTTGCTATGCCCCACTCAAGCCTGGCCTTTCCAGGCTTGCTACATGTCTCTATTTCTTATTCATTTCTCTAACCCCTGGTATAGACATGTTTCTTGTGTTGGCATAAAGTCTCATTGCATTGCGCTTAGGAAAATTAATCTTCCATTTTAAAAAATTGCAATTAGGTCTAAAGGGGGAAAACTAGATAAAATTTCTCATTTTTTCCCCCTGACTAACCAAGGAATACCAATTGTATCAGATACGAGGTTGAATTAAAGTTCTTCAAGAGAATAAAACATCTGTGTATAACTATAAAACGTTTAGGTGCATGGCTGCATTGGAGCTAACAGTAAACTTTTGAAGACCAGATCTTTCGAGGGGAACTTACAAATGACCTAGAACTGGCATGTTTATGACAACAGAATACAGAATGAGGCACACATGTAAACCGTTTCATCTTTATAGAGATACCAGGAAAAGATGTGATGTTAAATTCTTTTGGAAAAACTTCGAATGCCCAAGACTTTCTATATGCTGACTGTGATCTGTGGTGCTCTTTGCCACTCTTCTTTTAGATTGCCCAGATCTTACCAAAGGGCCTCTGAAAGAAAATATGGTCTTAAAGAAAGGTCTGTCATGCATCAGAGATTCCCAATGAACCTGACCTAAGAAGGTGAACTTGCTTACTTCAAAGGTTTCGCATAACCAATCAGGTCTGGAGGGCACAAACAGACCGCAAGATCTGGACTTCCAGAACTGAGTACACATAGGTATCCATGTGTGTATGTTTCCGTGGCTAGAACACCTGGAGCATCCTTTGTTCATGATGGAGCCATTCTGGCTTCTGCAGCTTGCTGAGTTTTTCCTGATGTATGTATTGGAGTCACAAATATTTTGTGGACAGTATGCCTCCTTAGCAATTCTTTGAAGGTCTTGGATGAACTCTGCTGAAGATTTGATTCAACCAAAACAGCCTTTATAGTTCATTTTCTGGGAGTAGTGATTCAGGTGTGTAACTACCCTAAAATCATCATCAAGCAGTAATTAGTGACCAGTTGGGGACAATGCTATCCATCAGTGCTGTCACCTTTCTTTCTGGAGTCTTTCACTTCCCGGAATCTCCACAGGCTAATCCCTTGTTGCTATGCCCCACTCAAGCCTGGCCTTTCCAGGCTTGCTACATGTCTCTATTTCTTATTCATTTCTCTAACCCCTGGTATAGACATGTTTCTTGTGTTGGCATAAAGTCTCATTGCATTGCGCTTAGGAAAATTAATCTTCCATTTTAAAAAATTGCAATTAGGTCTAAAGGGGGAAAACTAGATAAAATTTCTCATTTTTTCCCCCTGACTAACCAAGGAATACCAATTGTATCAGATACGAGGTTGAATTAAAGTTCTTCAAGAGAATAAAACATCTGTGTATAACTATAAAACGTTTAGGTGCATGGCTGCATTGGAGCTAACAGTAAACTTTTGAAGACCAGATCTTTCGAGGGGAACTTACAAATGACCTAGAACTGGCATGTTTATGACAACAGAATACAGAATGAGGCACACATGTAAACCGTTTCATCTCTTTATAGAGATACCAGGGAAAAGATGTGATGTTAAAATTCTTGAATTATCTGAAGAGTTCAATTAATTACCAACTTACTGATGTAGACTTGATTTTCTAAGAAATTACAGGGCTTATTTTTATAATTATTCCCAGAGAGGTAATTACCCTCTTGTTTTTCATTTCTGGTAAAATTTACTTCACTGGAAGGAGTAAATGATGCAATAAGATTAGACATATAATTAAAAATCAGCATCAGAGAAATTTTTCAATTCTTCTATCTATAATGTTGTTTAGAAATGCATTTGATTTGACCTATGGTTGACCTATTTGACCTGTAAGTTTATCAGGAAATATACCTCTTCTAAAATTTCCGACATGGCAGAGTTTCTCTTAAAGAATCATGCTATCCAAAGCAAATTAAATTAATGACAGGGTAGTACCACCTCCTCCCTTACCAAAAAGTTTTTTTCTGCTTGTAATAATAAAAACAATATATACTCACTGTAGAACAAAATAGACAATATTCTATGAAATCATGTAAAACTATTCTTCGTCCCATAAATAACGACTGTTACCATTTTGGTATATTTTCTTCCAGCCCTTATCCATGCCTGCATCCACAGTGCCTATACCCCAGTGTGCTCTACCAAGGGGATCACAGTGAGAATATGACCCAAATTTAACTAGATTGTGTCCTCATCTGCAGAGTTCCAGCCTTCAGCTGTGGCCCTCCAGTGCCACTTTGCCCCAGTTATCTCTGGGAGTCTCTGAGATGTTCCATGTGAGCTCCAGTAATTTCTCATGGGCTGTTCTGTTTCTCTTACTGCTTTCTTCTGCTCTTGCTTCACTCAGTGTCCTCACAATGTAGAAGAATGACTGGCACAGAGGCTGCTTGTGAGCGTTTACTGAGATGTGAACACCACAGGTCTCGGGGAGGGACATGTCCCAGCCAGCTGCAGCTACTGCTCCTCCTCTTTCTGAGGAAACTGTTGACACACTATCAGGACAGTCTCCTGATGCTTCCCAAAGTTCTCACAGTATTGGAGGGACGGTTCACAGAAACGTGCGGAGAAGGCTCCACTTCCTAGCTCTGTGCCACACTCGGTCATCCAGCTCAACATGGCTATGCTCAGCGGGTCTCCACCCATCACCGAGTCCCTTTACAAACACCTGCAGCTTCTGCCTGTCGTCCCCCTTCACCAGACTCAGACATAAATTGGGAATTCTGTCTCAAACAGGCATGATGATATTTAATTTTCCAGAGAGGTAATTACCCTTTTTTCTTTGGTAAAATTTACTTCACTGGAAGGAGTAAATGATGCAATAAGATTAGACATATAATTAAAAATCAGCATCAGAGAAATTTTTCAATTCTTCTATCTATAATGTTGTTTAGAAATGCATTTGATTTGACCTATGGTTGACCTATTTGACCTGTAAGTTTATCAGGAAATATACCTCTTCTAAAATTTCCGACATGGCAGAGTTTCTCTTAAAGAATCATGCTATCCAAAGCAAATTAAATTAATGACAGGGTAGTACCACCTCCTCCCTTACCAAAAAGTTTTTTTCTGCTTGTAATAATAAAAACAATATATACTCACTGTAGAACAAAATAGACAATATTCTATGAAATCATGTAAAACTATTCTTCGTCCCATAAATAACGACTGTTACCATTTTGGTATATTTTCTTCCAGCCCTTATCCATGCCTGCATCCACAGTGCCTATACCCCAGTGTGCTCTACCAAGGGGATCACAGTGAGAATATGACCCAAATTTAACTAGATTGTGTCCTCATCTGCAGAGTTCCAGCCTTCAGCTGTGGCCCTCCAGTGCCACTTTGCCCCAGTTATCTCTGGGAGTCTCTGAGATGTTCCATGTGAGCTCCAGTAATTTCTCATGGGCTGTTCTGTTTCTCTTACTGCTTTCTTCTGCTCTTGCTTCACTCAGTGTCCTCACAATGTAGAAGAATGACTGGCACAGAGGCTGCTTGTGAGCGTTTACTGAGATGTGAACACCACAGGTCTCGGGGAGGGACATGTCCCAGCCAGCTGCAGCTACTGCTCCTCCTCTTTCTGAGGAAACTGTTGACACACTATCAGGACAGTCTCCTGATGCTTCCCAAAGTTCTCACAGTATTGGAGGGACGGTTCACAGAAACGTGCGGAGAAGGCTCCACTTCCTAGCTCTGTGCCACACTCGGTCATCCAGCTCAACATGGCTATGCTCAGCGGGTCTCCACCCATCACCGAGTCCCTTTACAAACACCTGCAGCTTCTGCCTGTCGTCCCCCTTCACCAGACTCAGACATAAATTGGGAATTCTGTCTCAAACAGGCATGATGATATTTTCTCTGAATTTGTGTCCTGATTTCTCCCCTCCCAAGTTTTTACACACAAGTGAAATTCAGTTCTAAGAGAGAAAAGTAATTACAGTTGGTACCCCTCAGCCAATATGGTTGAACAGTAGGAAAAATCACCTTATTGCCTTAGTGGCTTGTTTTGCCTGAGAAATGTTTGAGAAAGTGGGAGAAAGACATTCTACCTTATTTACCTTGGTTATCACTTGGCAACCATGGTAGCTAAGGGCTGCATTGGAGTTTTACTTGCCTCTCAGCAATTTTTTAAAAAATCTGAGCTACATCAGCTACCTTTTTTATTTTTTCCTTCTGAAATCAATGCCACTCCTTTATCCCAGAATCTCTCTCATTTTCCCCATGAGAAATGTGCATTTCCCTCATGCACACATACATTAGGATTACCTCCATGCTTAATGGATTGAAAGGGTGAGACATGGCTTCTCTCTCTCTCTCTTTCTTATCTTTCAGTAATCTTCCTGAGAAACAATATTAGTCAGCTGACTGACTCTCTTCTTTCCTGACAAAGTCTTGTCAATGAATCTGTTTCAGGTTTTGATGAAATTTTCATGCTTTAGATTTATTTATTTATGGCATTGGATTAATTCAGCTTTATATAACCATATAATTAGGTTCACTTTCCTTAGGATTTATATAATCCATTTACTGATGCCAAGCCATCCCTTGGGGTAGATTGCACTCAGTGTCCTCACAATGTAGAAGAATGACTGGCACAGAGGCTGCTTGTGAGCGTTTACTGAGATGTGAACACCACAGGTCTCGGGGAGGGACATGTCCCAGCCAGCTGCAGCTACTGCTCCTCCTCTTTCTGAGGAAACTGTTGACACACTATCAGGACAGTCTCCTGATGCTTCCCAAAGTTCTCACAGTATTGGAGGGACGGTTCACAGAAACGTGCGGAGAAGGCTCCACTTCCTAGCTCTGTGCCACACTCGGTCATCCAGCTCAACATGGCTATGCTCAGCGGGTCTCCACCCATCACCGAGTCCCTTTACAAACACCTGCAGCTTCTGCCTGTCGTCCCCCTTCACCAGACTCAGACATAAATTGGGAATTCTGTCTCAAACAGGCATGATGATATTTTCTCTGAATTTGTGTCCTGATTTCTCCCCTCCCAAGTTTTTACACACAAGTGAAATTCAGTTCTAAGAGAGAAAAGTAATTACAGTTGGTACCCCTCAGCCAATATGGTTGAACAGTAGGAAAAATCACCTTATTGCCTTAGTGGCTTGTTTTGCCTGAGAAATGTTTGAGAAAGTGGGAGAAAGACATTCTACCTTATTTACCTTGGTTATCACTTGGCAACCATGGTAGCTAAGGGCTGCATTGGAGTTTTACTTGCCTCTCAGCAATTTTTTAAAAAATCTGAGCTACATCAGCTACCTTTTTTATTTTTTCCTTCTGAAATCAATGCCACTCCTTTATCCCAGAATCTCTCTCATTTTCCCCATGAGAAATGTGCATTTCCCTCATGCACACATACATTAGGATTACCTCCATGCTTAATGGATTGAAAGGGTGAGACATGGCTTCTCTCTCTCTCTTTCTTATCTTTCAGTAATCTTCCTGAGAAACAATATTAGTCAGCTGACTGACTCTCTTCTTTCCTGACAAAGTCTTGTCAATGAATCTGTTTCAGGTTTTGATGAAATTTTCATGCTTTAGATTTATTTATTTATGGCATTGGATTAATTCAGCTTTATATAACCATATAATTAGGTTCACTTTCCTTAGGATTTATATAATCCATTTACTGATGCCAAGCCATCCCTTGATGCAGAGGGGAAATTCAGCTTATGTAAGGCAGAAGGAATCAAGTCCATTTCAGCATTCAAGATCAAACACTGAAGGGAAAGAGGTGATGAAAACCCAAGGATTGTTTTTGTTCCTAGGGTTTTGGTGTGAATTTTTTCAAGTTCGCAATTTGAATCATAAAGATGCTCTCTTTGGGGGCTGGGAATCATCAAGGGTGCTTGAAAACTTGGGGACGCCTTCTACCTCTAGTAAAACTGCTCCTGAAGGCCCTGTATAGGATGTTCACAGTTGAAGATTGAAGAACGAAAAATGGGGATGGTCCCCAGAAAGGAACGGAATCTGGGATTCCTTAGAATTATTTTGAAAATGATCCCAAATCCTATTTTTGGTTTTCCTTGCATGAACTCAGTTCCTGGCTCATATCAGATGCTGTCTTGCCTCTCCATCTCCTCTCATGTCAGTCCCAGCTTGGCACCAAGGCCATGGGAAAAATATCGCTGGCCCTTCCTGAAGCCACCTGTAATCTTCAACGCCTGGCCTGAGTCCCTCCTCTTCTTTGCTGCCTTCTCTAACAGTTCTAGCCATTATTGAGTTTTCTTTTACTCTGATTGCCTCCAGAACTTAGAATCTGTCTTGCACTATTTTAGCAGTTAACTAGTAATTGGTATAGGTTTCCCAAGTGGCATAGTGGTAAAGAATTTGCCTGCCAATGCAGGAGACACTGGTTCAATCTCTGGGTTGGGAAAAACCCCTGGAGAACAAATGGCAACCCATTCCAGTATTCTTGCCTGGAGAATCCCATGGATAGAAGAGCCTGGTGGGCTACAATCTATAGGCTTGCAAAGAGTCAGACACAACTGAGCATGCATGCAAAATAATTGCTATTGCCCCACATTATAGAGTGGAAGTCAAGACATTTAGTGTATTAGCCCAAGTTCGTTTATGAGGTAGATGTCCTTAGGTCATAGTGCCTTTCTGACTTTTCTGGGTCTTATTTTTCTCATATAAAAAACAGGGGGTGGGCTTCCCTGGTGGTCCAGTGGGTAAACAGTCTACCTTGCAGTGCAAGTGGCACCGGTTTGATTCCTGGCCCGGGAGGATCCCATGTGCCACGGAGCGACTGGGCTAGTATGTCCAGTTGCAAGCCAGTGCTTTGGACCGCATGCACCCAGAGCCGGTGCTCTGCAATGAGAGAGGCCATGGGAGGCCCACACAGGCCAAAAGAATAAAGATGGATGAAAATAAATAAATAAGTAAATAAATGTTAAAAACAAAAGGGCAATAGGTAGATCATTTCTAAGATGGCATTTAATATAATTCTGTTCTTCTCAAGGAGATTTTAATTGCATGTAGAATTATATAACTTCTATCTTCTATTATGCCTAGCTAAGTGCTGTATGCAAAGAACTCAATTAATGCATACTTAAAGTCTGGTTGAAGTTCCCAGAAATTATTCATCTTTGAATAGAGGAATTAATACCAAGCACTTACTGTCATGTTTTGGACTCAGTCAGCAATTATCCCAAAACTATCTACATTTCCTGCATCCAGGGAGATTGTTAAATGAGAACTGGTGGTCAAAAGATGACTGCAGCCTGTGTGATTTTAAGGATTTCTTCCTGCATGACAATACTTCTCCACTGGGGCAGTTTTATTTCCTGGAGATATATGCAACAAGGACTAGACATTTTTGACTCTCAAGATTAGTGAAGTGCTACTGGCATTAGTGGATGTGGGTAAGGGATGCCATTAAACATTGTACAATGCACAGGGCAGCTTCTTACAACAAAGATCTTTTTCGTCCAAAATATCAATAGTGTTGAGGTTGAGCTGCCCTGCTGTGTGGTAGGGCTTATCTGGTGTCTTAGTGATAAATAATCTCCCTGTCAATGCAGGAGACATGGGTTTGTTCCCTGGATTGGGAAGATCCCCTGGAGAAGGAAATGGCAACCCATACTAATATTCTTGCCTGGGAAATCCCAGGGACAGAGGAGCCTGATGGGCTACAGTCCATGGGGTTGCAAAGATCGGCCACGACTGAGTGACTGAATGGAAACCAATGAGATTTTATTTTATTATTTTATTTATTTTTGGCCATACTGGGTCTTTGTTGCTGTACTTGGGCTTTCTTTACTTGTGGTGGATGGGCTTCTCATCATGGTGGCTTCTGTTGTGGAGCACAGACTCTAGAGCATTTGGGCTTCAGTAATTGTTGTGCATGGGCTCAGTAGTTACGATTTCTGGGCTCCGGAGCACAGGCTCAGTAGTTGTGGTTCATGGGCTTATTTGCCCTGTGGCATGTGGGATTGTCCCAAACCAGGAATTGAACCTGTCTCCTGCATTGTCAGACAGATTATTTACCTCTGAGCCACCATATATATATGAATATACATATGATCAATCTGGGATTATACATATCTGTAAACAACAAAACTCTGTAAACATAAAAAGTAAAAGTAAAGAAAATTGAAAAAAAAAAGACTTGGTGCTTTCACGCCTGGGCCCAGGTTCAATCCCTGGTTAGCAAACTAAGATCCCACAAGCTGGACAACATGGCAAAAAAAAAAATAAATAAAGGTAAAGTTGGGAAATAAAAATTAACACTAGGGCTTCCCTGGTGGTCCAGTGGGTAAGGACACTGCCCTGCAGTGCAAGGGGTGCCAGTTCGATCCCTGGCCTGGGAAGATCCCACGTGCTGCGGAGCGGCTGGACCGATGTGTCCAATTACCGAGCCGGAGCTCTGGAGTGCATGTCCCCAGAACCAGTGCTCTGCGACAAGAGAGGCCACCGCAATGGGAGGCCCGCATGGGCCAAAGAACAAGGATGGATGAAAACAGAGGCATGAAAGACCAATAGAAGTGGCCCGCCCGCCCGCCGTGCTCCCCCCTGCCCAGCCCCCTCCCCGCCAAATAATAATAAAGCTTAAATAAATAAATAAACACTAAAGGCAGAACTACCAAATGTCTCTCCTCTCTTTACTCTCTAATTCAATTACAGAAAAACAATGTCATCACTCTTCTTTAGGTCTGGAAATATGCTTCATATTCATGCAGTTTACTTACCATAGTTAAACTTGATTTCAGGGGGAAATATCAATTTTAGGAAATTCTCTATGAAAGGACTATACAATTATTTGTAAACAGCATTATAGAGTGGGGTTGCAAAGATCGCCACGACTGAGTGACTGAATGGAAACCAATGAGATTTTATTTTATTATTTTATTGTTTTTGGCCATACTGGGTCTTTGTTGCTGTACTTGGGCTTTCTTTACTTGTGGTGGATGGGCTTCTCATCATGGTGGCTTCTGTTGTGGAGCACAGACTCTAGAGCATTTGGGCTTCAGTAATTGTTGTGCATGGGCTCAGTAGTTACGATTTCTGGGCTCCGGAGCACAGGCTCAGTAGTTGTGGTTCATGGGCTTATTTGCCCTGTGGCATGTGGGATTGTCCCAAACCAGGAATTGAACCTGTCTCCTGCATTGTCAGACAGATTATTTACCTCTGAGCCACCATATATATATGAATATACATATGATCAATCTGGGATTATACATATCTGTAAACAACAAAACTCTGTAAACATAAAAAGTAAAAGTAAAGAAAATTGAAAAAAAAAAGACTTGGTGCTTTCACGCCTGGGCCCAGGTTCAATCCCTGGTTAGCAAACTAAGATCCCACAAGCTGGACAACATGGCAAAAAAAAAAATAAATAAAGGTAAAGTTGGGAAATAAAAATTAACACTAGGGCTTCCCTGGTGGTCCAGTGGGTAAGGACACTGCCCTGCAGTGCAAGGGGTGCCAGTTCGATCCCTGGCCTGGGAAGATCCCACGTGCTGCGGAGCGGCTGGACCGATGTGTCCAATTACCGAGCCGGAGCTCTGGAGTGCATGTCCCCAGAACCAGTGCTCTGCGACAAGAGAGGCCATCAGCAATGGGAGGCCCGCATGGGCCAAAGAACAAGGATGGATGAAAACAGAGGCATGAAAGACCAATAGAAGTGGCCCGCCCGCCCGCGTGCTCCCCTGCCCAGCCCCCTCCCCGCCAAATAATAATAAAGCTTAAATAAATAAATAAACACTAAAGGCAGAACTACCAAATGTCTCTCCTCTCTTTACTCTCTAATTCAATTACAGAAAAACAATGTCATCACTCTTCTTTAGGTCTGGAAATATGCTTCATATTCATGCAGTTTACTTACCATAGTTAAACTTGATTTCAGGGGGAAATATCAATTTTAGGAAATTCTCTATGAAAGGACTATACAATTATTTGTAAACAGCATTATAGAGGCTCAATATACAGAGAACTACAGTGCTAAAAGGCTCTGATGCCAAACTTTATTCGTTAGAATGGGGTTTGTTTTGGTTCATTTTATATTCTTGCCATTTAAAAAATACCAAATAAAAAATTTACATAAATGATCAAATTGGAAACAATTTTAATTTCATAAAATGTGTCTAATATTAAAACCAGATCGATAGAATTAGGTCAGTTTTTTGAGGATGAGAGAAATGAGTATTGATTGCTAAGGGAACAAATATGAATAAGATAAAATCCCTATGGGCTTCCCTGGTGAAGTCCCTTCATAAGGTCATTAAAATTACTTTTTATATGGATTCCCCTCCCTGGAAGTCCCTTCATAAACTTATTAAAATTACTTTTTTATACAGACTTCCCTCCCTGGTGGTCCAGTGGTTAAAAAGTCTGCTTCCCAATGCTGGGGACACAGGTTCAATCTCTGCTCCGGGAAGATTCCACATGCCATTGGGCATCTGAGCCTGTGTGCCACAGTCACTGAAGCCTGGGAACCCGAGAGCCTGTGCTCTGAAACAAGAGCAGCCACTGCAACAATAAGCCTGTGCACTGCAACTAGGGAAAGCTGGTGAACAGCAACAAAGACCCAGTGCAGCCAAAATGAATAATGAATATGTATATGAATACAATTTTATAAAAGCATATGAGATAAATGCAAATGACGATCTAGTTCAGAAGAGCAGGCAGGGGGAATGGTTAGGGGAGATTAGCTGAGGAGGAAGTTTGAGATCAGGAAATACGGACAGTCTTTAAGGAGAAACGAAGGACTCCTTTGGCCCAATAGTCCTCGTTCTTCCTGGCCAATAACAGAACTACCACTTATTGTGTGAGGAACTTCTTAGAGCCTTTGACATTGTGAGTGAACCTCAAAAGAAAAAGATTATGCGGTATGCCTCAAATTTATCAGTGTTATATATCACTTCATTTGTCAAGATTAGAGTTCCATAGGGCACACTCCAGAAAATGCCACCCTACTTGAATGAAATTGAGTGAAGGTGGAGGGAGGCAGGCCTTTGCATATCTTTAATAGCACATATGGGGAAGGGAGGTCTCAGTTCTCATGTGGCAGGCACTGTGCTGCATCTTGTACATAAGCAATCTCATGGACCATCACACAGGCCAAGGAAAAGGTCGATCTGGAGACCAGTGTTGAGCAGAGAGAGGGCTCAATCCTTTGGGTGCCAGGTAGGATTACACAAGTGTTTCATGTCTGTTTTCTCCATGATGCACCAAGAATTTGGTGTGGATCCATCTTAACAGACAGATTGGCTGGATCACTGTGGCTGTGCTGCCTGCTGCTCAGCAGGAACTGTATATGAAGAGGAGGTAGCTGGCTCTCTTGTTCCTGTGTTTCTGTTTTCCATTTCCAGATCAGGGATTTCCTCTTTGGTATTATACTTTCTGTCTAACATAAAATAACTCTGGCAGTTTTGAAAGAGGTACAAAATGCTTCTTTCACTGTAAATAATTGTTGCATAATAATACTTGGCAATGGGGTCCACTTGGAACTGAGGGGTCCCTAGGTCAAAATGTGGAACCCATCTGACAACATCAAAGGCTCCTCTTTCCTCTCCAGAAGGCAGAGAACTGACACACCAGCTCGATCCAATACATGCTTTTCTTGTAGCCAGTGGGTTATTTGTTGTTGTTGCAGACACTGACAAGCAATGAGACAAGGCAGGGATGGGAAAGCATCTTGCCAAATGACTGCCTCCTCCAGGCATCTGTAAGGGAACATTATAAAACCACAGAATACCAGAGCTAAAGGGAATTTCGTGACCCAGCTAAAAGAAACCATCTCCCCTAGACAAGAAAGGGGGAAACTGAGGCCCAGAAAGCTTAAGCGACCTGCCTTAATCAATCAGGCCATAAAAGCAGATTTTAGACTCCGCATCTCACTCTTATTATAGCATTCATTTTCCTACACTGTAAACTAGGATTCACAATCTGGATTTTATTATACTTCACACTCTCTAGCCACACTTGATTTTCTCACTTTTAGTTCATCTGAATGTAAATTGGGACACTGCTGTCCTCTCCTCAGCACGAGGCTTTGGAGGCTTCCAAGTAGAATCACTAGATGGCTCTGGCAAAGTCGAGTTTGGATGGATTAGAACAGAAATTTAATCCAGTTTTGTTGAAAACCCACTGGGGTTGATAAATGAAAGACACAACTGCCAGGTAGGAATGCTTAGGGGTTTAGTGAATCCAGAATGTTAAGAAAGAGTTGAAGAATTTGGACCAAACTACTCATTGCTTCTTGACTAGCTCAACCCTGCTTAACATTACAGGGGAGTCTGGTAGAAAACATTGGAAATATGGTTAGTCTACGCTTATCTTTACCGGTGAGACGGAAAGCATTGTAGTGACCAACAGGAATCATTTCTGTCTTGGAATTACCCCAAATGTAAGAGCACAACCAGGGAGGAGGCAGTGTGCAGACATTGCTCTAAGCCAAAGAATCCCAACTCTTTCAGGAAGCCCTCCTGATTAAGCCAGGGCAGATACCTAGTTCGAGTCCATGATTTTATTCTTAATATATCCATTAAACAATTGCCAATTACACTGGTTTTGAAAGAGGTACAAAATGCTTCTTTCACTTTAAATAATTGTTGCATAATAATACTTGGCAATGGGGTCCACTTGGAACTGAGGGGTCCCTAGGTCAAAATGTGGAACCCATCTGACAACATCAAAGGCTCCTCTTTCCTCTCCAGAAGGCAGAGAACTGACACACCAGCTCGATCCAATACATGCTTTTCTTGTAGCCAGTGGGTTATTTGTTGTTGTTGCAGACACTGACAAGCAATGAGACAAGGCAGGGATGGGAAAGCATCTTGCCAAATGACTGCCTCCTCCAGGCATCTGTAAGGGAACATTATAAAACCACAGAATACCAGAGCTAAAGGGAATTTCGTGACCCAGCTAAAAGAAACCATCTCCCCTAGACAAGAAAGGGGGAAACTGAGGCCCAGAAAGCTTAAGCGACCTGCCTTAATCAATCAGGCCATAAAAGCAGATTTTAGACTCCGCATCTCACTCTTATTATAGCATTCATTTTCCTACACTGTAAACTAGGATTCACAATCTGGATTTTATTATACTTCACACTCTCTAGCCACACTTGATTTTCTCACTTTTAGTTCATCTGAATGTAAATTGGGACACTGCTGTCCTCTCCTCAGCACGAGGCTTTGGAGGCTTCCAAGTAGAATCACTAGATGGCTCTGGCAAAGTCGAGTTTGGATGGATTAGAACAGAAATTTAATCCAGTTTTGTTGAAAACCCACTGGGGTTGATAAATGAAAGACACAACTGCCAGGTAGGAATGCTTAGGGGTTTAGTGAATCCAGAATGTTAAGAAAGAGTTGAAGAATTTGGACCAAACTACTCATTGCTTCTTGACTAGCTCAACCCTGCTTAACATTACAGGGGAGTCTGGTAGAAAACATTGGAAATATGGTTAGTCTACGCTTATCTTTACCGGTGAGACGGAAAGCATTGTAGTGACCAACAGGAATCATTTCTGTCTTGGAATTACCCCAAATGTAAGAGCACAACCAGGGAGGAGGCAGTGTGCAGACATTGCTCTAAGCCAAAGAATCCCAACTCTTTCAGGAAGCCCTCCCTGATTAAGCCAGGGCAGATACCAACTGAAGCATTCTTGAGTCCATGATTTTATTCTTAATATATCCATTAAACAATTGCCAAACATTCGTCAGCACCGACTGTGTGCCAGGCATTGGGGCATACAATGCCTTTTGGAAGTGCTCTTTGCCCCAGGCAGGTCATCTTTTATCGTGGAATTCCCAGAGAACCTCTAACAACTGTCCTTGACCTGCAGTTCAAGGACACTGCAGCATGTGTCCGAGTATATCCTTGACTTGTGGGAGGGAACTTGAATTGAAGTTCAAGTGTTCACACTTGTCTGACGCACTGGGCTAGGGGTTAGGGTGGCTGTCAGAAGTCATGGATTCCCTGAGAGTAAATCATCATGAGAGAAGAGAGTGGACTCAGTGGTTCAGGTACAACCTTATGGTCATGGCCTGGATGTTGGTGAGAATAGTGGTTCCAGCTTTGGTTGCAGTGTATAGCTAACCCAGCCAGCTGTCCCTCACTTTCCAGGGGTGCTCGTTTCATTCTGCCATGTGTTATGTTATTTACATGTCTTTCTGTCTAGACTACAAGTCTTTTAAAAGCAAGATATGTAATTTTTTTTTTTTAAAATAGTGGCTTTTTTTTTCTTTCCTCAAAGGAAATATATACTCATTATCAGATACCTAAAAAACAAACAAAATGAAAGACAAAAAAAAACCTTTCTAATAATGTTTTGTTGTTTAGTCATTAAGTGATATCTGACTGTTTGCTACCCCATAGACTGTCGCCACTAGACTTCTCTGTCCATGGGATTTCCCAGGCAAGCATACTGGAGTGGGCTGCCGTTTCCTTCTCCAGGGGATCCTTCTGACCTAGAGACTGAATCCACATCTCGGGCCTTGGCAGGGATGTTTTTTTTTTTTTTACCAGTGACTCACCAGGGAAACTCTCTAATAACATAGATCTAAATATATGTACAGATTCATATATATTCACATGCCCATGTAACAATCACATAAAGGGATAATAAAATAGACTATGGATATACTTGTTATCTACCGTAAAGTAACCATATATCTTTGTGTTAAATATTCAACAATACCATCATTTTTTTAATAGCTTCAAAGCTACCTGGTAAATATACCATGGTTTATTTATTTAAATTCCTTACAGTTAGACATTTTTCCCAAGTTTTTGCTGTTATTTTTTAAAAATGCAATAAATTCCATTGTGGCTAATTCGTTCCACATATCAAAGGTTTCTTCTTAGAACTGTTTTTTTTTTTTTTTTTTCCAATAGAGTTCATGGAACAAAATGTACAAGTTGGTGAAGTCTGACAAATATGCACAGCTGTGTAACAGTCATTGTAACAAGGATATAGAACATTTCTATCACCTCAGAACATTCCCTTATGTCCATTTGCAATCCATCCCCTCTCCTTATTTCTTGGCTCCTGTTAACTACTCTCTTGCTTTCTTTTAGTATAGTTCTGCCTTTTCTAGAATTTCATATAAATGATATCATGCACTGTATTATTTGTTTGCTATTTGAGTAACTGACTTCTGTTACCTAGTATGACGCTTTAGAGATTCACATGTGCTTATCTGTAGTCTATTGATTTTTGTATTATGGAATAGTATTTTATTGCAGGAGTATATTGCAATATATTTATTTATTTCCTTTCCCATCTGATGCTTATTTATTTTTTCTCCCAGTTTTTGGCTATTATGAGGAAAAGTGCTATAAATAAATGAGCACAAGGCTTTGTGTCAGCATGCATGTTCATTTTTCTTGAGTAAATATTTAGAATTTTAACTTGACGGATCATATGGTAGATGCATGTTGTCCTCTTTAAGAAATCCAAATTTGTGAGCAATTCAGGTGCCCCACACCCTTACCAATCCTCAGGCAGGGTCGTTCTTTTTGATTTTAGAAGTTCTAGAGTTCTAGAGTGTGAGTGGTAGAATTTGATTGTGGTTTTAATTTACATTTCCCTGATGACTAACAATGTGGTGACTCTTTCCCGTCCATGGATCTCCTTCAGTGAAGTGTCTGTTCAAAACTTTTATTCTTTTTGTTGTTGCTTTTTTCTTCTTAATGCATTGTAAGGGTTTTAAGAACTATTTTGGGTAGAAGTCCTTCAGTGGATATACGTCTTACAGATATTTTTGTATAATAGTCTGTGGATTGCCTTTTCGTTTTCTTAACAGTGTCTTTGGAAGAGCAAAAGTTTGGAATCTTGAGAGTCAGTTTTAAAATCCTTTCATGCTTTTTGTATCCAGTTTAAGAAAACTGCCTAGCAAGAGTTACTAAGATTATTCTGGAAATTTTGTGGTTTTAGCTCTTCCTAAAACTCTGGTTCCGTGATCCATTTCAAGGTAATTTTTGTATAGTGGAGAATATAAGAATTGAGATGTTTCTTTTTTCTTTTTTGACAATCGGCTATTTCAGCATGATTTGCTAGAAGGAGTTCGTTTTCCTCACTGAATTGCATTGGAACATTGTTTCTATATAAATATGTGGTTTGTGGTCTTAATTTCATCTAGATGGCCTATAGGGCCTTTAAGGAAATTAATAACGTGGGCAAAAAGAACATAGCATTTTAAGCTGTATGCTATCAACTTTAAGCTCTGTGATACCATCCTTCCTCTGCTTAGTCATCTTCTCATATAGTTATATTTTAAAAGGTGAGTATAGTCCCAGACCATTGTTCTCTGGCCCAGCAATTCTTATCTTTTTATCAGGTCAACCTCATCACTAATTTCTTAGTTGGAAAATCTAATAATTTTTTTTTCATATTTTCATGCAGACAAGAAAGATTGCTATCAGAGCTGATTTTCCTCGTTACGGAGTGCATGCATGTTCATTTTTCTTGAGTAAATATTTAGAATTTTAACTTGACGGATCATATGGTAGATGCATGTTGTCCTCTTTAAGAAATCCAAATTTGTGAGCAATTCAGGTGCCCCACACCCTTACCAATCCTCAGGCAGGGTCGTTCTTTTTGATTTTAGAAGTTCTAGAGTTCTAGAGTGTGAGTGGTAGAATTTGATTGTGGTTTTAATTTACTTTTCCCCTGATGACTAACAATGTGGTGACTCTTTCCCGTCCATGGATCTCCTTCAGTGAAGTGTCTGTTCAAAACTTTTATTCTTTTTGTTGTTGCTTTTTTCTTCTTAATGCATTGTAAGGGTTTTAAGAACTATTTTGGGTAGAAGTCCTTCAGTGGATATACGTCTTACAGATATTTTTGTATAATAGTCTGTGGATTGCCTTTTCGTTTGCTTAACAGTGTCTTTGGAAGAGCAAAAGTTTGGAATCTTGAGAGTCAGTTTTAAAATCCTTTCATGCTTTTTGTATCCAGTTTAAGAAAACTGCCTAGCAAGAGTTACTAAGATTATTCTGGAAATTTTGTGGTTTTAGCTCTTCCTAAAACTCTGGTTCCGTGATCCATTTCAAGGTAATTTTTGTATAGTGGAGAATATAAGAATTGAGATGTTTCTTTTTTCTTTTTTGACAATCGGCTATTTCAGCATGATTTGCTAGAAGGAGTTCGTTTTCCTCACTGAATTGCATTGGAACATTGTTTCTATATAAATATGTGGTTTGTGGTCTTAATTTCATCTAGATGGCCTATAGGGCCTTTAAGGAAATTAATAACGTGGGCAAAAAGAACATAGCATTTTAAGCTGTATGCTATCAACTTTAAGCTCTGTGATACCATCCTTCCTCTGCTTAGTCATCTTCTCATATAGTTATATTTTAAAAGGTGAGTATAGTCCCAGACCATTGTTCTCTGGCCCAGCAATTCTTATCTTTTTATCAGGTCAACCTCATCACTAATTTCTTAGTTGGAAAATCTAATAATTTTTTTTTCATATTTTCATGCAGACAAGAAAGATTGCTATCAGAGCTGATTTTCCTCGTTACGGAGTGCATCTTTAATAACTTGATTTTCTGCTCTTCATACTACTACAACTTCTCTTTCTTCCCCTGTTGCCCTTAAATTCAGAGAGCTCAGCACTTAGGGCAACTCCGGTCACTCCACATTTGAAACTAACCCATCACTTGCATTCTTGAACTTCCTCCAACCAAGTTACTAAAAGGAATGTATTCCTGCTCTGGTGATCACACTGATTTTTTTTCATTTTCAAGTGACAGGTGTTAGCACCATGACAATTATGACTCACTGGGGAAAAAAAAAGCATTCTAACGCAATTTCTGCCCCAAACCTAGGCACCTAGGCCATCTGGAGTTTGCCATATTTATTAATATGGGAAGAAGATCTTGTTTTCTTAGTCAGAACTCATTTAATGACAGTCCCTCTCAAGGCTGTCTGTGTGTCTGGCCTGCCTAGGGAATACTGGAGACTTGATACATTAATTTAGATTCTTCCTGGTTGCTAAGAGAAAAGGAGAACATGTGTCCATCCAAGACTTCAGTTACCCCTGCAAGGTAGCACAGCTGGACTTGCATTCAAGGGTGGTATTTTTTTTTCATTAGGAAGGAGGTTAGCAGTTCCTGACCAGAGAGCAAATAACACTGAAGCTATGAATACCTCAAATTTCTCTGCCCTCCACAGATACGATGTTTTGGAACAATGAGCCTTCAAGAGCTGAGATTCCCAGGGGAGAGATAAAATGGGTAAGTGATTAATTGCAAAAGAGGTCCTCAGTGTGAATTAAGGATCTTTAGAGAAAAAGTAAAGAAAAAAAAAAGACATAAAATGCTTAAATAATAATAAAATAATATTTCACTATTATGTGCCAGATATTATGGAAGTACTATTACATACTACAAAATAATCGTTTCAGTGATAATCATAAAATGGGGTTGGCCAAAAAGTTCATTTGTTTTTATCCAGAAGATGTGATGGAAAGGCCCAAACAAACTTTTTGTCCAACCCCGCAATATCTACTATGTGCTAGGCTGTACTGAGCACTTATATAGATAACTTCGTCATTGTTCAAGATAGGCACTATTGCCATCTCTGTTTTTAGAAGAGGAATCTGAGGCTCAGAATGAGTAAGCAACTTGCCCAAGGTTCTACCAATGATGAGTAGCATAGCTGGGATTCTGGTTGTCAGAATTATACTTTCTGCTCTTCAATGTGACTGTTCTATGGACAAATGCCTTCAGAAGTAACTGGGATGGTAATCAGAGAAAACTTCAGAGAAGAGACTCTACGTGATGGCCTTGAAGCCTCAGTTGGAATTTGAACAGTGGAAATGGTAGGGAAAGAAGGGACTGGGTATTGCAGGTAAAATATGTTACAGACAAAGACTCCGTGAGCATTCTTTTCTCTTTTATCTGTGGACTCCTCTTCCCAGGGCCCCCTGCCTGTTTCCACATCTTGGACAGGTGTGTGAACTATTGTCCTGTGGTCTGACATGGCTGTTTTGTTAATGCCATGCTACTATGACTAGGTAATGGGGTCTCTCTAAAAGGAGAGTGGGTCTTTGAGTTTACCATCTGTGGAAGGGATCAGTGTTCTGACTGGACATTGATTCTCCCAGCTTTCTGGAGGCATCTCTTAGACGGGGAGACAACCTGCTTCTTTTAAGTCTGCCTCTTTGTGAGTCAGGACTTTGAAATGGGCTTGCAGGCCTTACTGAGTAGTGAGGAAAGATTTTTTACTTTTATCTGGAGTCAGAAAGGGCACATCAAGAGACACTCCTTCAGAAGATATTTTGGAAGACACAGCTGGAGATACTCTGGATGATAGATTATCTTGCTTCATATTACTCTGTTTTCTTTTGGTGATCTGAGAACCTTTAGCAAAAGTTTTATTTTAATGCTTAAACTTGATCTCGGCTGTGCTATGCCATTTGCGTCTAAAAACAGTACTACCCTCTGAAGTCAGAGTGATGGTGGGTAGCAGTAATTTATTTTTTCCCTCTGCTTCCCCTTCTCTCTCCCTCTTTCTCTCCTCTCTCCTCCCTTTCCTCCCTCCACCCCTCTCATTTTCACTCTTAACTTTCTTGCTCTCCATATTTTGCTGAACACATGTGGAGTGCAGGGTATGAACCGAACACAGTGTTTAGAACGTCCTGCATATTGTGTCAATTAATGTTCATGCCAGTCCCTGAAGTCAGTACCTTTATATCTTTATAGTTGATAGTTACAGAACTGGTAAGTGGTAGTTTCAGCAATCTGTTGCCACAATAATTTATTTTTGTTGTTCTGTTGCTAAGTTGTGTCTGACTCTTTGCGACCTCATGGACTGCAGTAACCCTGGCTTCCCTGACCGTTATCATCTCCTGGAGCCTGTATGTTTGTATGTATGTATGTATGTATTTGCATATGCCTATTCTGGGTTTTCACTGCTGCTGCAGGCTCTCCTCCATTTGCAGGGAGTAGGGGATACTCTCTAGTTGAGATGAGCAGGCTTCTTGTTGCGGTGACTTGTCTTGTGGAATTCAGGCTCTAGAGCACACGGACTTCCATAGTTGTGGCTCTGAGGCTCTAGAGCACAGGTTCAATAGCTGTGGCCCACAGGCTTAGCTGCTCTGCAGCACGTGGGATCTTCCCGGATCGGATCAAACCCCATGTCTCCTGAATTTGCAGGCAGACTCTTCACCACTGAGCTACCAGGGAAGTCCCATCTCCTGGAGTTTGCTTGCACTCATGTCCATTGAGTTGATCATGCCATCCAACCATCTTGTCTTCTGTCGTCCCCTTTTCCTTCTACCTTCTGTTTTCCCTAGCACCAGGATCTTTTCCAACAAGTCATCTCTTTACATCAGGTGACCAAAATACTGAGTTTAAGCTTCAGCATCAGTCCTTCAATGAATATTCGGGTTGATTTCCTTTAGGACTGATTGGATTGGTCTTATTGCAGTCCAAGGACTCTCAAGAGCCTTCTCCAACTTAAAAGTTATCTTGCTTCATATTACTCTGTTTTCTTTTGGTGATCTGAGAACCTTTAGCAAAAGTTTTATTTTAATGCTTAAACTTGATCTCGGCTGTGCTATGCCATTTGCGTCTAAAAACAGTACTACCCTCTGAAGTCAGAGTGATGGTGGGTAGCAGTAATTTATTTTTTCCCTCTGCTTCCCCTTCTCTCTCCCTCTTTCTCTCCTCTCTCCTCCCTTTCCTCCCTCCACCCCTCTCATTTTCACTCTTAACTTTCTTGCTCTCCATATTTTGCTGAACACATGTGGAGTGCAGGGTATGAACCGAACACAGTGTTTAGAACGTCCTGCATATTGTGTCAATTAATGTTCATGCCAGTCCCTGAAGTCAGTACCTTTATATCTTTATAGTTGATAGTTACAGAACTGGTAAGTGGTAGTTTCAGCAATCTGTTGCCACAATAATTTATTTTTGTTGTTCTGTTGCTAAGTTGTGTCTGACTCTTTGCGACCTCATGGACTGCAGTAACCCTGGCTTCCCTGACCGTTATCATCTCCTGGAGCCTGTATGTTTGTATGTATGTATGTATGTATTTGCATATGCCTATTCTGGGTTTTCACTGCTGCTGCAGGCTCTCCTCCATTTGCAGGGAGTAGGGGATACTCTCTAGTTGAGATGAGCAGGCTTCTTGTTGCGGTGACTTGTCTTGTGGAATTCAGGCTCTAGAGCACACGGACTTCCATAGTTGTGGCTCTGAGGCTCTAGAGCACAGGTTCAATAGCTGTGGCCCACAGGCTTAGCTGCTCTGCAGCACGTGGGATCTTCCAGGATCAGGGATCAAACCCCATGTCTCCTGAATTTGCAGGCAGACTCTTCACCACTGAGCTACCAGGGAAGTCCCATCTCCTGGAGTTTGCTTGCACTCATGTCCATTGAGTTGATCATGCCATCCAACCATCTTGTCTTCTGTCGTCCCCTTTTCCTTCTACCTTCTGTTTTCCCTAGCACCAGGATCTTTTCCAACAAGTCATCTCTTTACATCAGGTGACCAAAATACTTGAGTTTAAGCTTCAGCATCAGTCCTTCAATGAATATTCGGGGTTGATTTCCTTTAGGACTGATTGGATTGGTCTTATTGCAGTCCAAGGGACTCTCAAGAGCCTTCTCCAGCACGCCACTTAAAAGCATCAATTCTTCAGTGCTCAGACTTCTTTGTGGTCCAACTCTCACATCTGTACATGACTACTGGAAAAACCATAGCTTTGACTATATGGACCTTTGTGGACAAACAATAGTAGTGCATCATAAGCAACCACAAACCTTATTAACATATAATAGTAAACATTTGTTTTGCACATGAGTCTGTGGGGTAAAGGTAATGTCAGCTGGACTTGGCTTATTTCAGCTCATTTCACTCTTGTGGCCCGCTCTGGGATGGCTTTGTGGCTCGGTCATCTTGGTTAGGCTTGCTCACATGTCTGGGTTTGGCTAGCTATTGGCTAATTGGGGGTGACCTCCATTAGGAGCTTCTCTGTTTCACTTCTTGCTCACTCTGTGGCATGCTAGTCTAGGCATGTCCATCTCATGGTATGGCAGAGGGCAAGGGCCACAAGCAGAAGCATGTAAGTGGTCTCGAAAGCTCTACATACGTCATTCTACTAACATCCTATTGGGCAAAGCAAGTCACAGGACCACAGTTACAGACACGTGAAAAATGAGGGCCATTAGTCCAATCAATGGTGCCCTGCCACAGTGGTGGAGCTCACGTTCCTCTAACATTTCTGTCTCCCGTTAATTTGTGAGATAATGGTCCAATAATTGCCCAGTTATTCTTTACCTGCTTTCCTTAAGTAGAAGATGACTCCTGAACCAGAAGATTTGGGGCTGATTGGTCTGGCTCCTGAAGATAATCCCTGTGTTGACAATTTCAAGGGAAGTTTGCTTCTTTACAATGTGTATATTCATATCCTGAGATTATGATGACCCATCAGATCCCATGTAGAAGATGTTTCCTTGGTGCAATAGTTCTCAAGATTCCTGGAGCTGAAGAATTCTCTTCAGTAACAAAGTACTCATAAGAGCCTTATCTGATATTAGCCATATCACGCTAAAGTAATACATAATAGTGAAGAGTTATTCTAAATTCTCACACATTTAAACTAATTTATATTTCTAAATATATCTTTATCTATATGTATAGTAATACCTGTATCTATATACATTTTGAAAATAATTCTACTTGTATATGTGAGAGATTATTTATGTATTTTACAGATAGTGCAGTTTGTGAATATGGATTCTCTGATTCTTTGCAATAGCTCTGAAGCTTCTCTCTCAAGTAGACACATGTACACAAACAACTGCCTATCTGCTTCCTAGCCTCAGTGATAAAGCTTTCTATACATATTCTACAAAATGTGTTAGTTGCTCAGTCATGTCCAACTCCTTGCAACCCCATGAACTTTAGTGTGTAGCCCACCAGGTTACTCTGTCCTTGGAATTCTCCAGGCAAGAATACTGGAGTGAGTAGTCATTCTCTTCTCCAGGGGATCTTCCTCAACCTAGGGATCAAACCTGGGTCTCCTGCTTTGCAGGTAGATTCCTTAGCATCTGGGCCACCATGAAAGCGCATTTTACAAAATACCTTGCAGTAAGTGTAGGACTTCCTTGGGTAGGCTAGTCTAGGCATGTCCATCTCATGGTATGGCAGAGGGCAAGGGCCACAAGCAGAAGCATGTAAGTGGTCTCGAAAGCTCTACATACGTCATTCTACTAACATCCTATTGGGCAAAGCAAGTCACAGGACCACAGTTACAGACACGTGAAAAATGAGGGCCATTAGTCCAATCAATGGTGCCCTGCCACAGTGGTGGAGCTCACGTTCCTCTAACATTTCTGTCTCCCGTTAATTTGTGAGATAATGGTCCAATAATTGCCCAGTTATTCTTTACCTGCTTTCCTTAAGTAGAAGATGACTCCTGAACCAGAAGATTTGGGGCTGATTGGTCTGGCTCCTGAAGATAATCCCTGTGTTGACAATTTCAAGGGAAGTTTGCTTCTTTACAATGTGTATATTCATATCCTGAGATTATGATGACCCATCAGATCCCATGTAGAAGATGTTTCCTTGGTGCAATAGTTCTCAAGATTCCTGGAGCTGAAGAATTCTCTTCAGTAACAAAGTACTCATAAGAGCCTTATCTGATATTAGCCATATCACGCTAAAGTAATACATAATAGTGAAGAGTTATTCTAAATTCTCACACATTTAAACTAATTTATATTTCTAAATATATCTTTATCTATATGTATAGTAATACCTGTATCTATATACATTTTGAAAATAATTCTACTTGTATATGTGAGAGATTATTTATGTATTTTACAGATAGTGCAGTTTGTGAATATGGATTCTCTGATTCTTTGCAATAGCTCTGAAGCTTCTCTCTCAAGTAGACACATGTACACAAACAACTGCCTATCTGCTTCCTAGCCTCAGTGATAAAGCTTTCTATACATATTCTACAAAATGTGTTAGTTGCTCAGTCATGTCCAACTCCTTGCAACCCCATGAACTTTAGTGTGTAGCCCACCAGGTTACTCTGTCCTTGGAATTCTCCAGGCAAGAATACTGGAGTGAGTAGTCATTCTCTTCTCCAGGGGATCTTCCTCAACCTAGGGATCAAACCTGGGTCTCCTGCTTTGCAGGTAGATTCCTTAGCATCTGGGCCACCATGAAAGCGCATTTTACAAAATACCTTGCAGTAAGTGTAGGACTGTCCTTGGGTAGGCTTTCAAAGCCATGGCACTCTTTTACGAGGAGTAAAAGTATAGTAGCAATATCCCTGCTTTCTAGAAAGATCCTTCAGTGCATATAGGAGAAAGGCCTGACTTTTCAGCCAGGGATTTGAAATCTTCCCCAAACCTCCTAAGCTTCTCTTCATAGATTTTTCTTTCACAACTTTCTTTACAAAATGATCTCAGCTTCTGAAAACACACATTTTTCCCATTTCTATTTTTTGCTTGATATAAGATATCCTCTCTTTGTTGGGCACCTGTCTGTCCCTCAAGACCAGATTCATCCCATCCATAAGGCATTCTCTAACTTGGTCATCAGTATGTCTTTTATTTGTTGGTTCCATTAACCTCCTTATATTTGACTTGCTTAGATTTACTCTGATTTCGGTTCAGTGCACACTTATTTCATGCTTTCAGAGTATCAGCCATCAATCCACGTTCCATGGTTAAAAAGGAAAACTCTGTCTCTGCTGCTAGTAAACTCAGTTGCTCCTCTTAGACATTTTAGACTCCCAAATCTATGGCAAGTGTTTTATTTTTATATGGCTTATGGCATCAAGCAGATAGTAAAATACATTTTGAGTTGAAATAATAAAAAATAAGTCACTGAGGAGATTTTCCTTAGAACTGTGTATTGAAGATCTTAAATTGTAGACTAACTTCTGTGAGAATTCGAATGTTTCCCTCTGGTCATAGTGAGGGGCTAATTAGAATAAAGTCAAGCCAAGTGTTGACTCAACACTGAACCTAGACTATTCTTTGAGTGGTGCACCCTAAGACTAAGGGGAGGATGAAAAGGTAACTGATCCTTCATTAGGCATTTGAAAAGGGAGAGGTTGATCAAAATGTCTCTCAGAGTCAGACTGTGGAGGCTCTGGTCATGCTTCAGGGTGTTGATTGTATGGTGTGAACACTGACAGACTCAGAAATAAAATGTCTGGATTTGAGGTTTAAAGAAATGGATATCAGAATTAATTTTTGGCTCCATCATCTTTATGTCAAATTTTGGACTGCCTCTCTTCCATATCCTCTTGTGGAAGCACAACAGATCAGAATCTGTTTGGAATACTTCTGTAGGCTGGCAAAAGGGACTGCCATAAACAACGCTCAATAAATACTCCAGTTGGCTTTAAGTTTTTCAGTGGAATGACCTCAGCAGATCATTGACCTTCCTGCCAATCAAAAGCACAGATGTCAGTGGAGGAAGCAAGAAAAGTAGATGGCACTTGACACACAAACATCTCATTTATAGTCTCATTTGTTGTCTTTGGGCAACAAATTCCACCAAGGCTGCAGTGTTCCACTTGTGTATGTGCACATATTAAGTCGTTTCAGTCGTGTGTGACTCTGTGCGACCCTATGGGCGACAGCCCCCCAGACTCCTGTGTCCATGGTATTTTCCAGGCAAGAATACTGGAGTGGGTTGCCATGCCTTCCTGCAGGGGATCTTCCCAACCCAGGGATCAAATCCATATCTTTATGTCCCCTGCATTGGCAGCAGGTTCTCTTTACCACTAGCGCCACCTAGGAAGCCCTCCATTTACAGGTCTAGCCACAAATACTGAAAAGCCGTTCTGTCACAGCCATTCCTAAGGCTGTTTGTTTGCATTAGGCAGCTTGCTTAAACTTCTTGAATTTCAGTTCTCTCACTTTTAAAACATAAATGAAAGTAGCTATGCCACTGGAAATCTTAATGAGGTGTACCTGCTATCTTGCTTTGTTTCAGTGGAAAACTTGAAAGGCAATTTTACCTTTCCATGACATGCTACTCACTTTCTGTATCTAGGTCTTTGTGTTCCATTCTCCCTGGTCCCTAAGGGAATTCATTGTATTCCTAAGTTAGGCATCCCTCTCCCTTGTGGCCACCACCACCCAGAGATTTGTTTGGAAGTGAGGGGAATTTCTGTGAAGAGTCATGAGGAAATCAAGTCAAGAGGTGGCTGATTTTTAGCCATCTCAGGTGAAGCTGAGCCAAATTTGATTATTATTTTTTTTAATTTTGGCCTCCTTTATTGGTTTTTAATTTATTTATTTTCATCCATTTTTATTCTTTGGCCTGTGTGGGCCTCCCATCACAGTGACCTCTCTCGTTGCAGAGCATCTGCTCTGGGCACAGGTGCTCCAAAGCACTGACTTGTAATTGGACACATCAGTCCAGCCATTCTGTGGCATGTGGGATCTTACTGGGCCAGGGATCGAACTGGTGCCCCTTGCACTACAAGGTGGACTCTTTACCCACTGGACCACCAGGGAAGCCCCAAATTTTATTTTAAAGAAATAGAAGAGTGTGATAAAATTGCATGCTGGGTTGTGGAGGAAGCTCATGCACCATCTTTCTATCAGAGTTAATGTGAGAAATGAAATCAGTTAATGTACAGGAAGTTATCTAGTCCAATGGCTGACACATAATCTAGACTCAATAAAGGCTTATTTCTCATTTCTACCTGCTTATTTGTTCTTTGTATCCAGGAAATGCCCATTGATTGAACCATTTGAAATCCAAATATCTATACTTTTTAGACCAGCTATCAACTAACTGGATTATTTGGACCACTAGTGTGCACAGAAACTCTTCAAAGTGTTGAGTGGGGTGAGAGAGATTTAGGTGATTTGTTTCTAAATTCTGAAGCTCCAAATTTACTTTTTTCTATCATTCTAGTTCTGTCTCAGTGTTTCCTTTTAAAATCATCTTTCTACGCTTGGCAAAGGAAAAGCATATCTCCCACCATTTCCAAATCTTACTATACCGTATTACCTGGGGAGAAGGTATCTCTATAAAATAAAAAGGTGAAATTAGGAAAATATGTGTTGGCAGAGGAGAGCATTTTGTAAAGGAAATTGTGAAAGAAAAATCTACAAAGGAAAGCTTAGGCCCAGCTTAGGAGGTTTCAAGATCCCAGGCGGAAGAGCTTTTGTAGAAAGCAAGGAGGTTGGTACTATCTTCTTCATCTTGTAACTGACTGTCAGAGCTCTGGTCTTCCTATTGAAACTTTAGTGCTATATTTCCTATGAGGCATTTTGTAAAATATGTAATATATATTATGTTTATATATTATTGAAAGATATGTGTGCAGTAAAATTTTACTTTTTATGTTGAATAATTATCAAATTTTGTAGTATATTTGTTGTTTGGATTGGTTGTATACTGCTAATAATTTTAATGACTGACTCAACCTAGAAGAAATTATAAACATAAAAGGATTATGGATATAAGAAATTGAAAGCATAAATGCATATTTCAGATAACATACATATTTTTGTTAGAGAGAACTATGATGGGGTGATCAATAAAGCATAATGATACATTGTTCACTTAGATAAGTTTTATGCGTGCATTTTCTGATGACCAAAAAAACAACAATGTAAACATGTATTGAAGAAGTGCTCATTTACCTGTTTTCAAATGGATGGGTTCAAATCACTGTAGTATTTAGATTTCACTGGACAGATTTATAAAGGGATGCAGTTGATTTTAAATACTATTTATAATACATTGGAAATATCATCTGTTGATTTATGTAAATTTTTGGTGAAAAATTTTGGAGGACTTCTTAAAAATGTGTGAATGAGTCTATAGCTTTCAATTTTGGGGGAGTAATTAATCCAAAAGTTTGAAGATCACTATTATAGGGAATGTGCAAAATGCAGTTTGGCTAAGAGTGCTTTTCTCATGGCAGGTAACAGAATAGCTGGGAAGAATGAAGAGCAATAAAGAATGGGTAATTAGTAACACATGCATTCTTCTCTGGAAAATTCCATGGACAGAGAAGCCTGGCAGGCTATATAGTCCATGGGGGTCCCAGAAGAATCTGACCAGACTTAGCTTACTAATCACCACCACTTGTGGTATAGTAGGTGCACCTTAGAGAGCTTTGGAAGACTGAGAGCTAGAGAGACCTTTGCAGGGCTTATCCGGAAGTGACTCTGTGCCGAAAATACAAAAGGGCAACAGTTGTTGAAAAGTTCACTCCCACAAAAATTTAGCCAGATGACTGGCAGTAAGTTGGTTCGGGGTAACAGCAACCGGCAGGACAAGCTTCCAATGTGATGGAACCGGTTCCTTCAAGCGAAATTGGTGAGTTGGAGTTAGTGCTGGTCTAAAGGAGTCCTAATGGTTTTACTTAGGAGATGCTGAAAGAAAGGCTGTTCCTGACTATTCATGGTTCACCTCTTGTAGAGCAGTGTGTGTGTCTGACACACACAGAAGCAAAAGCACCTCAGAGTTTAACACACCAGGTAGGAAAAGGTATAGTGTGTTAGTGCCTATGAATTACGAGTGCACCAACTGAAAAAAACGGGCCTCTTGGTGATTATAGTGGCATCTGTAAACATGGAATCTGTTTTCAAAGCCAGTCAGTATCTGGTTAATTCAACTATTTTATTTTGTAAAAAGAGTATTTAGAAGACAGATATAAAAGTACTTACATCTTTGTAAAAAAAAAACAAAAAACAAAAAAACAAACAAAACAAAAACCGAAAGCCTTCTCTGATCCATTGAGGAGGCAGAGGATAGTGCTCTAGCAGAATCTCTGCAAAATTTCACTCAGGTGGGCCCTGCAGAGACAGTTCTCAGGTGTTAGGGTTCAGGGCTTCAGGTGAAGCTTGCTTATAGATTCGAACCAAAACTAACAAGTCAAATGTAAATCTAAGAACATCTTCAAGACAAAAAATAACTGTTCAGATTATCATTTAACGTTATACAAGCCCTTGTTTCTAATCCATTTGTTCCTTTTAGTAGTACAAATGATCATATGATTACATTTCTGTTTTGTAAAGACTATGCATTTCCCAACAGCTATTCTTGCTTATAGAGGAAGATCTTTTTAGTCTGGCATTTATAGTGGCTTCCATAATTTTCTCCATTTGTATTTCTTATTTTATTTTCCATCTTTCCCCTGTGTGGAATAGCAGCTTAATCTGCTTGTTTCCCTGCCATCCTGAATGTGACTTCAGGATTCAGTAGGTACCAGATTAAGGTACAAAAATAATATGTCAGGAGGTTGCTTTTGATAGGGCAATCAGGAATACTTGATAAAAGAGGTGACTTTTGAACTGATCCTTGGCATATTGAATTTTCAGGCATGGGCTTAGAGTGAAATATTGAGCTGTTGATGAGAGACGAGGGTGTTGGCCTAGAAAAATTCTAGGACATTATTCTTGGTGAGTTGGAGTTAGTGCTGGTCTAAAGGAGTCCTAATGGTTTTACTTAGGAGATGCTGAAAGAAAGGCTGTTCCTGACTATTCATGGTTCACCTCTTGTAGAGCAGTGTGTGTGTCTGACACACACAGAAGCAAAAGCACCTCAGAGTTTAACACACCAGGTAGGAAAAGGTATAGTGTGTTAGTGCCTATGAATTACGAGTGCACCAACTGAAAAAAACGGGCCTCTTGGTGATTATAGTGGCATCTGTAAACATGGAATCTGTTTTCAAAGCCAGTCAGTATCTGGTTAATTCAACTATTTTATTTTGTAAAAAGAGTATTTAGAAGACAGATATAAAAGTACTTACATCTTTGTAAAAAAAAAACAAAAAACAAAAAAACAAACAAAACAAAAACCGAAAGCCTTCTCTGATCCATTGAGGAGGCAGAGGATAGTGCTCTAGCAGAATCTCTGCAAAATTTCACTCAGGTGGGCCCTGCAGAGACAGTTCTCAGGTGTTAGGGTTCAGGGCTTCAGGTGAAGCTTGCTTATAGATTCGAACCAAAACTAACAAGTCAAATGTAAATCTAAGAACATCTTCAAGACAAAAAATAACTGTTCAGATTATCATTTAACGTTATACAAGCCCTTGTTTCTAATCCATTTGTTCCTTTTAGTAGTACAAATGATCATATGATTACATTTCTGTTTTGTAAAGACTATGCATTTCCCAACAGCTATTCTTGCTTATAGAGGAAGATCTTTTTAGTCTGGCATTTATAGTGGCTTCCATAATTTTCTCCATTTGTATTTCTTATTTTATTTTCCATCTTTCCCCTGTGTGGAATAGCAGCTTAATCTGCTTGTTTCCCTGCCATCCTGAATGTGACTTCAGGATTCAGTAGGTACCAGATTAAGGTACAAAAATAATATGTCAGGAGGTTGCTTTTGATAGGGCAATCAGGAATACTTGATAAAAGAGGTGACTTTTGAACTGATCCTTGGCATATTGAATTTTCAGGCATGGGCTTAGAGTGAAATATTGAGCTGTTGATGAGAGACGAGGTGTGGCCTAGATTTCTAGGACATCTATTCTAATAAAAGACATAGGAAGCCTTTTGCATTTTTAAAAAATTATATACTGTTCCATTGTGGCAGCAATGCCTACATTAGATGTGTGTTTAGGTTCCTGTCCACATATGGAGTTGTGAAGTAGGTACTTCCTGAATTTGATCCATTAGTAGGCATAATTTGGTATTGGTTAGTTCTGTTTAGTATTCTATTTGTGGTGCAAAATCCACAAAACCACATTGCTTCCTGGAGAAGGGAATGGCAGTCCACTCCAGTGCTCTTGCCTGGAGAATACTATGGACAGAGAAGCCTGGAAGACTACAGTTCATGGGGTCTCAAAGAGTTGGACATGAATTAGCAACTGAGCACTCATTGCTTTATTCAACTTAACTAGAGATTTGGGAATGGGGGATATCCATTCGACTTTAAATAAGTATTGTCTTTTTGAGGAAACCTATGCCCTATGATGATTCTTCCTAGGCTGAGAATAACTCTTTCTTTTCTTTTTTTTTTTTTATAGGATATCACACTGTTTTAATTTGTGTATTTTTGATTGGTAGCTCTTTCCTTTACTCTTCTTTTTACTTTTTTTTTTTTTTTTTGCCTCTGAGTCATCATTTATTTTTCATCCATCTTTATTCTTTGGCACGTGTGGGCCTCCCATCTCAGTGACTTCCCTCACTGCAGAGCACCGGCTCTGGGTGCACGTGCTCCAGAGTGCTGGCTTGCAATTGGACACACCGGCCCGGCCGTCTCTCGGCATGTGGGATCTTCCCGGGCCAGGGATCGGAACCCATGCTCCTTGCACTGCAAGGCAGACTCCCTACCCACTGGACCACCAGGGAAGCTCCAAATAACTCTTTCTTGTCAGGTTGTCATACCAGCAACCATGACCCCTTTGGCCTATGGTAGATGAGGCTTGAAAGTCAGACTCTGGCAGGATACGCATTGTCCCTATGCAAAATCATGCTTGTCGTATCGCTAGCAGAAATAGTATCACTAACACCATTTGCTGCCTTTCCAGGCCCAGAGCTGCTAACGTGGCCTCGCAGTTGACCAGCTGTATCTGAACTGCAGAAGTTGGGCCAGAAGCAGGCCTTCTTGAAGTCTTAAAGGAGCTGATAACAAAGACCTGCCAGTCCTGCTGAGACTGTAAGTTAAGATCATTTGCATTTCCATCTTTGCAGGCAGCCTGTGATGTGACTTTGGAGACTGCCCAGCTGAAATTTTCTGAATTGGAATTCTTGATTTCTAGTTCTTTGAAATTAACCCTGGCTCTGGCTCTTGCTGTGTGACCTTGCACAAGTAATTTAATCTCTCAGAAGTCTGAGTTTTCTCATCTGGAAGAACTCCAGTTTCAACAGTCTGAGTTTTAAAATGAAAACTGCCAGTCTGCATGTTGTGTGAGTGGCTACTGTCTGAGTAGCACTTCATATTGTGCAGAGCTTTTCTTCAGCTGCCTTGCTCTGCAGACGTGATCACTGTGGTCTTCCCAGTGAAGAAACAGTCTTGTAGGATCAGGTGACTTGCCCAAGGTCTCACGGTTGAGAAACAGCAGAAGTGGGACGTAAGCATATATCTGCTATCTTCAAATCTGGCATTCTTTTCCCTGGTTTGAGTTAGTGACTGGGTAATCCATAGGATGTGAAAAAGAACACAAAAGTAAAGACTGAGTGGGTGCAGAGAAAACAGTAGAGGATTTAATTCCTTAAGGATTAACTTTGAATCGAAGCTCTGCCGTTTACTGGTTTAGAGTCCTAGAAAAGTCTTTATTTTTTTTCCTGTTTGGTAAAAGTAGACAGGGCTGATAGTCATCTGGGACACACTGGTAGAGCCACACTGCTTACTAAAATATTAAGATCCTTCTGTACTATTCCATCTGTCCCCCTCCTTTCAGATCCACCCAATATTCCCACGATTCAGCAACAAGAGAGTTAATATGGTCCTCAGCCAGGGGCATTGAGGATACACTCCATTTCAGGGAACTGTGGTTGGTCCCAAACCATACTGGCTGTTAAATATTTTTAATATCAACACTGATTAGGGAGAGTAATGATAACATTCTTCCCCATGTCAGTGTGTTGCTATTGAAGATCAGATAATATAAAACAATGAAGATGACAGATCAGCTGTAAATCTTGAAAGCAATTTTTTTTAAAAAAGGTTGTAGCAATGACCTCTGGGGAGAAAGTTTCTACTGTATAGAAAATAACATGTAGGATTTTTACCTAGGTGATATTGCTGCCTGTTAGGCTCTTAAAGATTCTCAAATGGTAAAGAAACTTATTTTATATTAAAAATGGTTTCATTTATTTATTTATTCTGTCTCAGCTGGTTTTTGTTGCTGCCTGGGCTTTTCTCTAGTTGTGGCGAGTGGGGGCTATTCTCTAGTTGCAGTATGTGGGCTCCTCATTGTGGTGGCTTCTCTTGTTGTGGAACATGGACTCTAGGATGTGTGGGCTTCAGTAGTTGTGACATGTGGGCTCAATAATTGTGACTCCCAGGCTCTAGAGCAGAGGCTCAACAGCTGTGGCTCATGGACTTAGTTGTTTTGTAGCATCTTCTAGGACCAGGGATTGAACCTGTGTCTCCTGCATTGGCAGGTAGATTCTCTACCACGGAGCCATAAGGGAAGCCCTATTTTACATTTTTAACGTTGGATTTTCTAATATTTGGGATTTATAATTCATCCCTGAAACACATAGCACATCATCTACTGATTTTATAGGTCTAGGTTTTGACCCTTTTTGTTTTCTGTATCTTATTCTTATGCAAAGTGTCTTTCTGTGCAGTGGCTCACATGATTCCTATCGCTGATGCTGCTTTAGTCCAGGGTTAAAGGTACTACATTCCCCATGGCAGGTTTATCACAGGGCAGAGGTCTATAGAGTCCAGCTATCCTAGAATAGCAAGAATAAGGAAAAGGACAGCATTATCCAAAAACAATGGCAGGAAACATCTATTCAGTGTTTCTTACATGCTGACGACCCTGCTGAGTGCTGTGCATAGTCTACTGATCACGCTGTTTGACTCCATCCATTTCATCCCCATGATTAGTCTAAGCTAGGGGTCAGCAAACCACAGCCTGCAAGCCATCCAACCCTGGCCTTTGGAAGATCCATGAACTAAGAACATTTTTTACACTTTATAGGGCTGGAAAAATATGCTACAGAGACTGTCAGTTGGCTATTAACAGATAATATAAAACAATGAAGATGACAGATCAGCTGTAAATCTTGAAAGCAATTTTTTTTAAAAAAGGTTGTAGCAATGACCTCTGGGGAGAAAGTTTCTACTGTATAGAAAATAACATGTAGGATTTTTACCTAGGTGATATTGCTGCCTGTTAGGCTCTTAAAGATTCTCAAATGGTAAAGAAACTTATTTTATATTAAAAATGGTTTCATTTATTTATTTATTCTGTCTCAGCTGGTTTTTGTTGCTGCCTGGGCTTTTCTCTAGTTGTGGCGAGTGGGGGCTATTCTCTAGTTGCAGTATGTGGGCTCCTCATTGTGGTGGCTTCTCTTGTTGTGGAACATGGACTCTAGGATGTGTGGGCTTCAGTAGTTGTGACATGTGGGCTCAATAATTGTGACTCCCAGGCTCTAGAGCAGAGGCTCAACAGCTGTGGCTCATGGACTTAGTTGTTTTGTAGCATCTTCTAGGACCAGGGATTGAACCTGTGTCTCCTGCATTGGCAGGTAGATTCTCTACCACGGAGCCATAAGGGAAGCCCTATTTTACATTTTTAACGTTGGATTTTCTAATATTTGGGATTTATAATTCATCCCTGAAACACATAGCACATCATCTACTGATTTTATAGGTCTAGGTTTTGACCCTTTTTGTTTTCTGTATCTTATTCTTATGCAAAGTGTCTTTCTGTGCAGTGGCTCACATGATTCCTATCGCTGATGCTGCTTTAGTCCAGGGTTAAAGGTACTACATTCCCCATGGCAGGTTTATCACAGGGCAGAGGTCTATAGAGTCCAGCTATCCTAGAATAGCAAGAATAAGGAAAAGGACAGCATTATCCAAAAACAATGGCAGGAAACATCTATTCAGTGTTTCTTACATGCTGACGACCCTGCTGAGTGCTGTGCATAGTCTACTGATCACGCTGTTTGACTCCATCCATTTCATCCCCATGATTAGTCTAAGCTAGGGGTCAGCAAACCACAGCCTGCAAGCCATCCAACCCTGGCCTTTGGAAGATCCATGAACTAAGAACATTTTTTACACTTTATAGGGCTGGAAAGAAAGAATATGCTACAGAGACTGTGTGTGGCCCACAAAGCCTAAAGTTGTCATTATTTTGTCTTTTTCAGAAAAGTGCCAGTACCTCTTTCCTTACTAGTGATTAGATTAAAGTTAGGCATGTGGTCCATTCAAACAACAACTAGCTATTAAGTCTTGACCATTATTTTGAATGCTGGGAATATCTCACTAAGCAAAACAGACAAGTCCTGGCCTTGTGTATCTTTATTCTAGTTTTAGTTAATGAGATTAAGTTTGTGACTTTTTGATAAAGGTTCCTCACATTTACGTAGGCAATAGCAAAAAAGATATCCCTTTTTATCTCTAAGTGTTTATTTCTTTAAATGTGATACTTTAATTTATGATTGTGAGTGGAGTCAGCTCTAGAGAGAATTAACACATCAAAGGAGACAGAACAAAAGTCAGAAAGGAATTAATTAAGCTGCTGAGACAATCAACCTTGAAGTCTGCCATATCTCTTACTACATATTTTCTGTGACATACTTATACATATACATTACCCAATTTAATCTTTATAACAGCCCTGTGACATGCTTAAGTTATTCTCATCTTATAAAGGAGGAATGTAAAGCTCAGAGAAATAATTTTGTAGTCTGCACAATTAGTGGAAGAGCCAGGATGGAAAGCCAAGTCTCTCTGGGTCTCTCAGGTCTCTGGTCTCTCCGTCTCATGGAATTTCTAAGCAGTGAGGTTTGTTAGAGGGTCAGGCAGAGAGTCTATATGAGGGCAGCTTTATTTCCTGAGCCTGTGTATAGGCTGCATTACCGAGTTTCATCCTTTCGCTTAGACCTAGAACAATGTTTCTTGACTCCCATCCCACAATGAGAAGGCAGCGTTTTCTTTTGTTGTTGTTGTTTCCATTTATTGAGAAGTCATTGCCTTCAGACAGTTGTATTAATATATGTAAGGAACCAAACAGTGAAGTCTCCCGGGGAGGAGCAGACCTATCAATTTCCTTCCGTTTTCTCCACCACCATTTAGACCACTTTTCACTTTGTCTTCTCTGATAACAGACTCCCGCATCGTCTTTATTCAGTTCACTCTGGCCTTCTAATCCAATCTCTACACTATAACTGGAGGAAAGAAACACATTTTCAGTATGACCTGCAAAGCCCATTGCCTTTGGATTTCCTCAGGCACCTTCCCGCTTTCTCTGATCCAACCACACTGGTCTTTATCAGCCATCAGCTTATGCCTGGAGTGATCTTTCCTTCCTTCTATGTGCAATAAACACCTGTTTGTCTTGTTGGATATCTATTCTAGTTTTCCTTTTTCATGCAAGCCTTGATTTCCCTGACTGGATTGACCCCTATCATTTGTCCTCATTGGGATACATGGCACAATTGTAGTTTTCCACCAGTTTATATGATGATGTGTTTGATTGATCACATCATGTTGTAGGCTTCCCAGGTGGCAATAGGTGGCAATAGTGGTAAAGAACCTGTATGCCAATGCAGGAGACATAAGAGATGCAGATTTGATCCCTGGGTCAGGACGGTCCCCTGGAAGAGAGTATGGCAACCCATTCCAGTATTATTGCCTAGAGAATCCGGTGGACAGAGGAGCCTGGTGGGCTGTAGCCCCTAGGATCACAAAGAGTTGGACATAACTGACACAACTTAGCACACACACACCCTGCTGTGTTTTATGCTGTAGGAGAGCAGTGGCCACATCGGTTACTATTGTGAACCCAGAGCCTGGCAAGTTATTCAAGCTCAATGAGTATTTGTGGACTGAATGTATGAATTTATGTATGAACAGGCATCTTATATTTTTTCAGTGATTCAGAGCATCAGGATACTAAAGTTCAGGTTTTGTTAGTTTGAATCTCTGCAGGAAGTACACTGGAATCTCTAGCTTGTGAGTCTCACCCAGCAGGCAATTGAAAGTAATTGCAACCGGACAGTTTTGTACTTTTGACTCCCATCCCACAATGAGAAGGCAGCGTTTTCTTTTGTTGTTTCCATTTATTGAGAAGTCATTGCCTTCAGACAGTTGTATTAATATATGTAAGGAACCAAACAGTGAAGTCTCCCGGGGAGGAGCAGACCTATCAATTTCCTTCCGTTTTCTCCACCACCATTTAGACCACTTTTCACTTTGTCTTCTCTGATAACAGACTCCCGCATCGTCTTTATTCAGTTCACTCTGGCCTTCTAATCCAATCTCTACACTATAACTGGAGGAAAGAAACACATTTTCAGTATGACCTGCAAAGCCCATTGCCTTTGGATTTCCTCAGGCACCTTCCCGCTTTCTCTGATCCAACCACACTGGTCTTTATCAGCCATCAGCTTATGCCTGGAGTGATCTTTCCTTCCTTCTATGTGCAATAAACACCTGTTTGTCTTGTTGGATATCTATTCTAGTTTTCCTTTTTCATGCAAGCCTTGATTTCCCTGACTGGATTGACCCCTATCATTTGTCCTCATTGGGATACATGGCACAATTGTAGTTTTCCACCAGTTTATATGATGATGTGTTTGATTGATCACATCATGTTGTAGGCTTCCCAGGTGGCAATAGGTGGCAATAGTGGTAAAGAACCTGTATGCCAATGCAGGAGACATAAGAGATGCAGATTTGATCCCTGGGTCAGGACGGTCCCCTGGAAGAGAGTATGGCAACCCATTCCAGTATTATTGCCTAGAGAATCCGGTGGACAGAGGAGCCTGGTGGGCTGTAGCCCCTAGGATCACAAAGAGTTGGACATAACTGACACAACTTAGCACACACACACCCTGCTGTGTTTTATGCTGTAGGAGAGCAGTGGCCACATCGGTTACTATTGTGAACCCAGAGCCTGGCAAGTTATTCAAGCTCAATGAGTATTTGTGGACTGAATGTATGAATTTATGTATGAACAGGCATCTTATATTTTTTCAGTGATTCAGAGCATCAGGATACTAAAGTTCAGGTTTTGTTAGTTTGAATCTCTGCAGGAAGTACACTGGAATCTCTAGCTTGTGAGTCGCTCACCCAGCAGGCATAGGATTTGATTTTAATCACAATTGCTCCCCTCCTACCATTTCGTATTGCTTCTCCTTTGTCTTTGGATCTGGGGTATCTTTTATTTTGTTGGGTTCCAGTGTCCTCTTGTTGATGTTTGTTCAGCTGCTAGTCATGTTCTTGGTGCTGTTTAGATGCACTGATGTGTGGAATTGTCCAGCATCCTGGTGTGTTGAGTCTAGAATCTCAAGTGGAGCAACTGAGGAAAGTTTAATTTAGGAACTTTTTACACAAATTGAAGGGAAAGGAACAAGGAATAGTGAAGCATCTGGGGGCTGACAGCAGTGGGAGAAGTCGGTCCCCCTAAGACTGACTGGGAAGGGAGGGAAGCAGTTGTGCCCTTATGGGAATCGTTGTGACTCTAGAAGAGTCAGAAGATAGGTGCTGTGACTGTTGTAAACAAACCCAGCTAGCCTGAAGGACCTCTCCAACGTCCAGCGATGCCAACGTGGCAAGACCAAGAAAAACGCCACTATCGCTGAGATACTCTCTTCCCCCTTTTGACCTCCATCCGGTGCCTCCTATGCCATTAACCCCATTGGGTTTACCCAGCAGAAAGTCAGAAAGCAGGGAATGAAATGGTGTAGTCTGTAAAGGCTTCAGTCCAAGGCACCATGCTGGGTGGAAAATGGAGGAAGTGTATTGTGTGGGACAAATAAAAATTAGTCTGTCATTGGGACGTTTCTATCTATCTCTTGCTCTTCTGAAAAAATTACTAAAACAAATAATGCTAAAAATAACTTGAAATATTCCAATAGAAAGGAATCACTGGGCTTCCCTGGTAGTCCAGTGGGTAAAGATACCACCTTGCAGTGCAAGGGGGCGCTGGTTCTATCCCTGGCCTGGGAAGATCCCATGTGCCGCGGAGCAGCTGGACCGATGTGTCCAACTACTGAGCTAGAGCTCTGGAACATGTGAGCCCAGAGCCAGTGCTCTGCAATGAGAAAGGCCACTGCAATGAGAGGCCCACACAGGCCAAAGAACAAAAATGGATGAAAATAAATAAATGAAAGACCAATGGAAGTGACCAAAAAAAAAAAAAAAATCACTGAAGTTGGAGAGTTATATAGGTAATCACAACTGCAAAAGTTTTTTCTTATCATGAAAGTGCCATAAGTGTAGATTAATGGAAAGTATCTGGGATTCTTAGTTAGAGTGGAGCTCAAACCAGCTCTGGCATTACCTACTTTGGTATCCTCAGTTTTGTTTGTTGAGTGAGGATTATAATGTAATTTCATAGGATTATTCTAAGAATCTGAGGTCTGGCACATGGTACTGACTCAATGGCCATGAATTTGATAAACTTTGGGAGTTACTGGCGGACAGAGGAGCCTGGCGTGCCACAGTGCACGATGTCACCAAGAGTCAGACTTGACTTAGAGACTGAAAAGCAACAACAGGGTACTACTCATTAAATGGTTACTGTGAAAAGTATATGTAGTTATTATTGCTAAAGCCTAGCCCTATAATGAAATCTCTCCTCAGGAGCTTTTGTTGTTGTTAGGCAAGCAAAAGCTCCAGGGAAAGAGTAGTTAAGAGACTGAGTAGGTCAGAGAATAACCAAATATCAATTGTATGTTTCTATATTTATATTCTCAAGAAAGATTCAGGTCAGAGGCTCTAGCATATCTGCTATAAGTGGACCACTCCTCACTCTTGTCCCTTCCCCACTCCTCCTCCCACCCAAACCTCTAAATCTTTGCGAAAACTTCCAGCCCTAAAAGTTGACGCATTGGAGATCATGAGGATTGTATATATCGGTGAACTACTGAGTCACTTGGCTACGTGCAGTTCAGCCACAGGCCACTGAAGCCAATAAAAGCAAGAGCACTTTAGAACTTCTTAGTGGATAATCCTACCTTGAGAGAGTAGTGACATCACATCACTCAGCTCAGATGCATTGTGTGAAAGTGACAACTTTTCCACCCACTTAACAAAACCCCTCTTTGCTTATTTGGTGCCAAATGGCTCACATATAAATACTGAAGGACAGATTAAAGACCATATTGTACTTTTCTTTGCCATTGCGTGCAAGGCATTATTTTCCAAGTTGATAAGATCTGGAAGGAAGAATAAGGCACAATGGACTTTTATTTTAACCACTAAACACTCACCTTATCTCATAGAGTGCCCGGGACTCTGTTCTACTGCTCTTGGTCCCAAAGCTTATGCTTTAGGGAAAGTAGAGACACTTGGCTCAGAAATTTATTTCTAGGGGATTGAAAAGAGGTTAAGAAGAGGGATGAAGAAGCAGAATAAGAGGGCCTGGGGGTAAGTTGGGGTGACAGTATTTATGCCCAGAGTCCTCTGCCTACAATAGGATTCTTGCTCTCAAATTGCCTGCCACATACTGACAAGGAGGAGCTGCCAGTGCAGATGAGTCTGACTATTAGCAATTGAATCCAGTGAATCCTCCTTCCCACACAGAGCCTTTCCCAGTGCTTTGTCCTGTGCTGACCTAGGTCTTCTGTATTTTCTCCAAACAAGGCTAGCAGCTCCTCTGTTCCCTTCTCCCTTTTCCACTCAAATTAGTGTCTTGTATTGTCACACAGCTCATTCTTGAAATAGAAGTCACATTGGGCTGGAAATTAAGAGACCTACTTCTAGCTTTAGCTTTGCTGTGTAGCTTTGAAGATGCCCTTTTATTTATTTATTTCTTGTTAGTATCATTTTGCAGAACTTGTTTAAAATGGGAATATAGTTGATGTACAAGATTATGTTAGTTTGACATTTGCGTACATTGTGAAATGATCACCATGATAAGTCTAGTTACCACTTGTTCCTCAGATAAAATTATTACGATGTTACTGACCATACTCCTTATGTTGTATATTACATCCCTGTGGCTTATTTACTTTATAACTGGAGGTTTGTGCCTCTTAAGTCCCATCACCTCTTTTGCCTCCCCCAACCCCCTTCTCTCTGGCAGCTACCTATTTGATCTCTGTGTCTGTGAGTCTGTTTTTGTTTTGTTTGTTTTTGAGATTCCAGCTGTAAGTGAGATCATAGGGTACTTTGTCATTCTCTGTTTAACTTATTTTGTCTAGCATAACCCTCTAGAGTCATCTACACTGTTGTAAATGGCAAGATTTTATTCTTTTTATGACTCAGTAGTATTCCATGGGGGGAACTTTCTACTTAGTTTCTCATACACAGAAATGGGTGGCGAGGTTGTCGAAATATAAAGTGAAATCACTGCAGCCCTTTTGTCCATTTCTCAGGTCCTTCACCCACCCTCTCACCTTACACATGACCATCTTGTTTCTGTAGTCCACTTTCTTTTGTGAGTAGCATTGCCAAGAAGAGGCTGGTAGATCTCCTTGTGTGTTTTTTAACCAAAAATAGAGTGTATGTCATAACTGAAGGAAATTACTTTGAATAGTTCTCAGCAAAACACTTCTATAATAGGGGCATGGTCTCATCAAGGAAATTGACCCTTGAAGATATGTCTATGTGTACTTTTTTTGGTTCAGGAGGGGAAAATAACAACACGGGGTTGCTTGCATTGCAGAAATTCTTCAAGGTCAGAACTGGCTCCAGTCTGACTGAGGCTCATTGGCCTGTGATTTCTGAGATTGAACAGGCAGCCCCCAAACCAGATCTTCCTTCTTCACAACTGGATTCATTATGAAGACACTTTGTTAATGTGTAGTTAGAATTACAGAGGACTTCCAAGCTGGGGCAGTGGTAAAGAATCCAATGCAGGAGATGCAACAGACATGGCTTCGATCTTTGGGTCAAGAAGATCCCCTTGAGGAGGCACCAACTCCAATATTCTCGCCTGGAAAATTCCATGTACAGAGGAACCTGGCAGGCTACAGTCTGTGGGGTCACAAAGAGTCAGGCACAACTTAGCATGCATGGAGACTCAGAATTATAGAGCTACAATATTAGGAAAGAACTGTATAATAGCCAATCAAGTATTTTCAAACTATACTCCACAGAGCTCCATCCATGGAGGCACTTTAAGTATTCTGGAAATGTTTAATTTGAATTTTATTTTTTTAAAAGTGGTCATTTCTTGATTATGATTCTATTATTTTGGCTTTCTTTTACAACCTTTCTCATAGAATCCAGTTTGCAGTAGATCTTACCACTAATAAACAATAAATCAGCTTCATTTCTTTGTCAGTAAATCTGAAATAATGATTCCCAAACCACCTTGGGGAAAGAACACATTCTGGATGACAATTATATTTTTGCAAAATGCTTCTATCTTGTGTATCTTGATAAAATAGTGTTTTGGAAATATATCCTCTTTGATAGATCCTGACATCCAGAAAAACCCATTTTGGAGTTAGAGAATGCATACATAGAATAGGAGTTAGGTAAATCAAAAATGTGTGTGTGTGTGTGCGCACACACACGTGTAACAGGAAGTTAGAATAATGACTGTCACAATTAGTTTCTGTAATGTAGAAGCACACCTCATGTTTTGGCTCCAAATGGAGTCACCTTGCTTGATCATTTTCATTCATTTCTGAATAATATTTGGCAACTTTCAGAATTTTAATCCAGTCTCTGAGGCTGAAGTTTTAACTTCTAGAGGTTATTGGAAGGAATGTTCTTCATCCTGTAAGGGCCATTCCTGAGAAGGAATTTTTTAAAAAGGATTTGAGTATTGAAAATATGGCTAGAATAATTCACCTTAAGGTTTGGATTGCCAGATTTCTGAAAAGAGGAAAATGGGAATGCTCAGTTTAATTTGAATTTCAGGTTAAAAAAAGTGTTTGTTATTTAACTAAAATTCAAAAGTTATCGTGTTTTCATGCAATGACCATCTGGGTTGGCTACTTTGTTCTGATCTATGCAAAATTCCAGATTTATTAAATTACAGTCACTCCCCCTATAACCTCTTCTTCCAAAGTGCTCAAGTCCTGTTTGACTCAGTGCCAGGAGAGACGTGTGCTGTGTCCAGTGCATTGCCACGTCCCATGTATCTGGACCCCAAAAAGCATGACCCCAGGGCAAGGAGAAACAAAAGAGGAAAATCAAGGCTTGGATCTTTGCAAAGTCTTTCAGGGCTGGCCTCGGATGTTTTGCAGGCTTCCAGTAGCCTGGCAGCCTGTCTTGAGCGGTTTAATGTTAAAATTCTTTTAAGTGATTGTGTGAGTTTCCTTTTCATAAGGCTTATCTCTTCCTTGGAGTGTGTTTTAGTTTGCCTGGATGGAGTTGAGGCTCCCTGAGTCCTCACGTCAGACTCTGTTTCTGTGGAATTTCATTCTTTGCTTATTTGCTTTAGGAAGAGGCTCACTGATAAAGGAGAGCAGTCATCTGGGGACCAGGGGATCCTCTAGTGCAGTTGACCATGAGGACCAGGCCTCCTTCTCAGGATTCAGCATTTTTACTTATAATCATGGAGTGTTTTAGCTGAGAAGCACCTTAACATGCTCTGTTATAATGGAGCATGAGACGTGTCCTCTTGACACTCTCTCTGAGTAGTTTTTTACTTTTAAGAGGAGTCTTACTCTCTGTCTGTTATACATTGTTGGTTTCTCTGAAAGATACCACTTGATGAAATGATTCTGCTGCAGCTTTAAATGAGTTATAACATTCTTTATTATACCCTATTATATTCTTATTCAAAATAAGGAATCTGGAGCCCAGAGAGGTGAAGTGCCTTGCCGGAGATAATGTAGCAGGCTAGTAGCAGAAATGGTGCTCATGTCTTCCAGCTCCCAGATGGTACTTTTTATTCACGTGTATTAAGTCCCTGACACTGTGATTCAGCTATGCACACTTCAGGCCCAGGAAAGCGTTTGTTGGCTGTTTAGTTCATGTGCCTTGTCTGCCTGCTTCAGGAGGGTTGGGGATTGTCTTCATTGCTACTGGAGTAGTTGGAAGGTGTCTTAAGGCTTAACACATACACTTGGCAGATGGTAGACAACTATTTTATTCCATCCTATTACGTAAATGTAGATAGGAATTTGTTTTCTGAAAAGAATGTTTCATGGGGCTTCCCTGGTGGTCCAGTAGGTAAAGAGTCTGCCTTGCAGTGCAAGGGGCACTGGTTGGATCCCTGGCCCGGGAAGATCCCACATGCTGCGGAGCCGCTGGACTGGTGTGCCCAGTTACAAGCCAGCACTCTGAAGTGCGTGCACCCAGGGCCGGTGCTCTGCAAGGAGAGAGGCCACTGCAATGGAAGACCTACACAGGCCAGAGAAAAAAGATGGATGAAAATAAATCAATAAAAACCAATAAAAGAGGCCAAAATGAAAAAAAAAAAGAATGTTTCATGGAGGATTCATGGAGGAGAAAATAGAACAATCTGGACACTTACAATTGGGATAGATGAGCTGCTTTTAGAGTAGAAATAGATTCTAAAAGCAGGATATGCCTTGGTACGTATCCTTCTCAGTTTTTCTTTAGCTGGTATTGGTATTCCATCACCTCTGAATATGTGAGAAATGTACAATTCCCCTTTGTTTTTCCTCCTTCTTAGATAGACACTTGGCTAAGGTTCAGTTCTTCTGTTCTTGTACCGTGTGCTTGCCTTGTTTGTAACTCTCTCCCTGGGGATTCTCAATAATTCCTTTTTAGATCAACCCTCACATACTCCAGGCAACCATGGGGAATCACTAATGCCAAAAATCACAACCTCAAATATCCCTTATGTTTCCTTTGTGTGTAGAGCAGTTTGTCCTGAGGGAATAGAATAACAAGATATTTAAGGACCCTGGGTTTAGGTTGAAACAGACCTGGATTAAAGTTCCAGCTCTGATTTTTCTAGCAAGTGACTTTGGGCAGTTATTTTTACCATTTTGAACTCAGCTTCTTCACTTGGAAGAGATAGGGATTTAGTGCTAATAATAGCTCACACTTCATTGGATTGCTGTGAGGCTTAAAGAAAATATGTGTATAAAGTACTCCGAATAGTACCTGCAGGTGTTAAGCACTCAATTGCTGCAGTTACTTTATTATTGCTCTTATTATTCAGACCTATATTTTCATTTCCATAGAGATGAACTGTTTTGGGTCTCCCACACCATGATCTGTGGGTTGGTGTTGCTCCTGTCTTTGTTAAAGAAAATACCTCTCAATCAACAATTTGGATTTATGTAAAAGATTTCTTTTTTGCTGAAAGAGAAATAAAGAATAAACCCTTCTAAATTTTTATTTTTTAAAAAAAGGAAAGAGAAGCAAATCTCTCTCCTAATCAAAATGCTACTTATTTTGAATTGTTTTTGATTATGATTCTTAAGTTCTGGTTCCAGTTTCACCACTTTGATGAAAATTTTCGCCGTTCCACACCACTGGTATCTGCCTTCTTTAACTTCCCGATTTACACATTCTCTGGGTCAAATGATCTAGAGAGCAATTTCTAGCATTTTTCACATAAAGGGCCTCTTTTTAAAATGGTCTTTCCATGAATGTTATGGTTGAAAGCTTATTTATTTTAAAGCAAGTTTTCTTATTAGGGAAATTTCACACATTTGAAACACCAAAGTCATGAAACGAGCACAATGGGTTCCATGTATTCATCACACAACTTCAACAATTAGTAATACTTTGTCAACTTTGCTTTACCCATCTCTCCTGTTTTCCTTGTATTTCGGAGAATATTCTGAAGCAAGTACCCAGACGTCATGAAAGTTCACAGATAAATAGTTTGTTTTGTATATTTAATTGATGAGGACTTTTTCCTTATAATTACAGTGCCATCAATCTAACAAAATTAATGATATTCGTTTTATCATTTAATGCCCAGTGTCCACCTGATTATCTCAAAAATCCTTTTTTTAAAAAAAATCAGTTGAATCGATAGTTGAATCAAGATTCAAACAAAGCCTTCACATTGCATTTGGTTGCTGTGTCTATTAAGTCTCTTAATCGAATAGAGTTCCTCTTCCCTTGCTTTTTAAAATAGTTTTCTAAAAACCCCAAACCTAAACAGAAAGACAAACTAGAGTGCATTTATTGTAAAGAAGTCATTTGCCTATTTAATAAATAAACCATATGTAACTGTCAGTCAGAGGGTCTGGTTAACCTAACTAGAATTAACATCCTGAATTGATACCAGCCCAGCTGAAAGCAAAGAAACGTACTAGTTTAGTTATTTTGTGCATTTTTATCTTAGAACATATTTCCATTTAGTTTTTTAAAACACTACAGATGGCTTAGGGAATTTTAGTCCTAATATCTAAGTGCTATTTATTATAGAAAGACAGTTCTTAATTTTAAACATTGAAACTTAGGTGTTTTTCTCAGCAGGCAAGCTCCCCTTGTATCTGGAGACCACCCTGCCCCTATTCTCTCTGACCTTGGTTGGCGATACTCTCCTGCTCACTGGGCTGCAGCCTGCCTTCAGCCTGTTCATTGGCTACTCCCAACTGAATAGACTTTGCTTTCCCCTAGAGCCTGCACACCACGGTCGAGGGAGATGAAGGGAACATCTCGCCTCTCCCGGGGTTGAGAGGAGGGGCGAACAAGAAGGTTTTGGAGAAAGAAACATGAGACAAGTCAGAGACAGAAACTCTGAGAGAGACTGGTGCCTACAGACTAAGTTCTGAGAAAGGCTGATTAAGAGGGACATTTAGCTTTGGCATTTAGAACTTATATTTCGAATAAAAGAAGGGAGTGAGTTCATTCCATTTATAAGCCCCCAAATAACCTTAATTTTGAGTAAGAGGTGATGTGTCATAATAGCTCGGTCAAAAGAAAAAACCCCGCAAGCAAGTTATTTTACAATTGAACTAGGTAAAATTTAAAGAACTGATTGGCATCTCTCGCTGAAGCTCTTGTGGGCACCTAGAAATTCCACTTGACTTTCCTAGCAGTGGTTCTCAACTATAGCTCTCATTGGAATCACCGGGGAGCTATTGATGCTGGATGCTGTCGCTGCCCATCAGGTTCTGATTTTCTCTGGGCTCGGATCCAGGAATCAGAATTTTAAAAAGCTTGCCAGGTGATTCTAAATGCAGCAGCCTTCATGGTGAATTTCTGTAATTCTTATTTGACTGTTTTCCCGTAGTTTCATTAGTGTAATTTATTGGGCCCCCTGTGTTGTTCTCTTGTAACATTTTTTCAGTGGATTCTGCAAGCTCAAATGTATTACTTATTTTACTATTTAAGAATTTCTAAGCACCCAGTTTTTTAACTACATTATGCTGTTGCTTTTTCTTAATAATGGAAAACTAGCTATGTAATTAACGTGGATGACAATCATAGATCACTTTTTGAAGGGATTCTAAACTAAATAACAGCTAACAGGAAAATATACAAAGGGCATTTATAGCAACTTTGAATAAGTATCTGTAAAACCATCTTTGATTTATTATTAAAATTTGTTTTTCTGTCTAAATGTCAACTTTCTGCTGTTTTGAGGTTTGGTTATACTTTTAGTTATGTTATGAATTCATGATTAGTATCAAAATTATCTTTAAAATGTGCTAAAAAGATACTGATTGAGGACTCCCTATATCAACTCAGTGTGACTAGTAGACATAGTTGGTTTACACAAAATCTAAGCTATTTTTGTTCTTTAGTCATTTATCATCTAATTAGGAAAATAAGAAAGATACACATGAATTTATGAGAAAATAGTTTGTAGTGATCATTTAACATGCTGTGCCAGTTATTACCTTGGTACAGCATCTATTAATTTTAGCTGAAGTAGCCTATCTTGTGATTCCTAATTACTATTCCAGTGTCTTCCCAGACTAACTATTTGGTTAAAGGTCAAATTCCTCCTGTCACATGTTAGAAATTCCATCTGTAATTTTTATTTGAACATTTTCCTCCCTTTCTCAATAATGTAATCCCACCCTAACCACCCACCAGAGAAAACAACACAGGGTTCTTTTGTGTGGCAATGGCCTTTTGAGAACAGAACATGACACATGCAATTAAGCCGAATATTTGGATATCTGCGTGATGCTGTAATTGTGGTCCTTTGGACAATTCCTGTCCAAAGGACAATCCATCCATCTTAGGAGTCACTGTACGAATCCAAGGTGAAAAAAATCTTCGAACTTTTAAAACCAGTTCCCTTGGCAGATTCTGTTTTTGAAGGAAAAAAGCACCTGAGAGGCCTCTGACTGGAGGAGAGAATCTGGTGACCTGAGAGGTCAAGTTGATGTCAGAAAAAGTTCAGGTCTTAACCACAGCAATACTGCATATTCAAAGACTCATCTGAAGAAAGCAAGCTACAAAGCAACATGGCCCATGGACATGAACACGGTCATAGCAAAATGGAACTTCCAGATTAATGGAAGATAGATGGGGCACTGTTAGAAACTGTTTAGAAGAAGCAGGCTGCCCGAGGGCTAAGGGATCCATGGGGCTGCAGTGAAGCTTGGAGATAAATGGGTGGCTTTGTAGATAATGTTTCCTTTGTTGGTGCATTATTAAAAAGATTCAAATGGGGATTTGCTGCATTTGTGGTAGCTGTAGGGGCTGAATGTTACCAGGGGTCCCAGAAAAAAGATAAGAAGCATCACTGAAGATAATACCTGGAATCTTTTAATGTCCTCTTAACTCTCTTATAAAAAGATTTCTTCACTGTAGCCTACTCACCTGTGTGTTTATTCCTTAAAGAATCCTAGCAAGATTTAATAAAATAAGAAAAGATAAAAAAAGCACCTGAGAACGAGGGGTGTGTGTGTGTGTGTGTGTGTGTGTGTGTGTGTGTGTACATACAGAATTGGTAGTGGCAAATTTTACAGATAGGGCAAGCAGTTCCAAGGAGCTCTTTCCTAATAACGTTGAGTGAAGGATGAAGTCTTTGTATTTTAGCTTTTAAATTATGTAAGAGAGATGAACTGCTGAAACTAGCAGCTGGTACCCAGGGAATCAGCTGCTAATTTGCAAAACTTGATGTCATTTATTCACCAGCATAGACCAGATTGTAGAAACAAGTATGCCAAAACCCAAATGGCTTAAGACAACACAGGAGTATTTGTTGCTCCCACTATGTCTACCAGAGGTCAACAGAGGGCTTTGTTATGCAACATGATTGTCCTCACTCCAGGAGCTGACAGAGTAGCCACTCTTTGGAACATTATGATCCATGTGACTGAAGGAGAAAGATCAACTCTGTAGAGTCTAGCATCTGCATCAGTGTTTGGCTTGGAAGTAACACAAACCAATCTTAAGAGTTTATGATTTAATCAAGTTTTATAAGGAAAATAAAACACCTCCATTGAGATAAATACAGAATCTTTTATTTAGGACCTCAAAGTCACTTGCCTAGAATGAGGGCATGTGCGGAAAGGACAGAGGGCTCCATACAAATGAGCCAGTAGAGTTGCATGACAGCTGAAAAAGCTAAGAGGATTTTGGGTTGGAGTGATAATATGTATCCAAAATTGGTTCCTAATAGTTCCATTATACTCCCTAGTGGTTAAACCCTTCCAGAAGTATATATTCAGATTTGGTATTATAGCTGGAGAGAGATTTTCATAAAGAGAAATCAGTCTAGATAAAAACTGGAGAGTCAAGGTTCACAAAAGCTCTAATATGTGGAATGGTTGAAGGAACTGAGGCTATTTCACTACTGTAAGGGAAGATAGAGGTGACATCCAAGCTGCCTCTGAGACTGTAGAGGAGGAGTTCAGCCTATTTCTATGTATAAGAGAGGGTAGAATGGAACTTATGAATGGAAATTAAATGGAGGAAATTTCAACTCAATATTGAGATTGTCATAGTCACTAGAATTCTCTAGCAGTAGCAAAAACTGTAAGGTACAGGTGGGAATTTTGTGGGAGGTACTAATTGAACATGATTGGTTGAATTTTGCTTCTGTTTCATACAGTTTGGAGGCTTTTGAATCTTATCTGGAAGTTTTTGAACTGATAATTGGTCTTTGAAAAATGTTTTTGATAAATGAAATGAATTTTTGAAATTCTCTTTCAGGGATCATTAAATGATGTATCTTAGAGTCAGACTGACTTGTATTTGTATCCCAGCTCTTCCTTTAACAAGCTTTGTGACCTTGGCAATTCAGTTAATGTCTAGAAATGGGATTCATAATGTTGCTGAGAGGATTAAATTGAACTAGCTAATGCACATTAAAGAGCTTGGCACAGAATATAGGAGCTATTGCTGTTATTAATCCTTTCTTTGGCTTTCGTCTGACCAAGGCTAATGTGGCACTTAGTCAAGGCTTTTAGATTCTTAGTCATAGCTTCTTTCCACTCTGTCTCTTGAGGTACTTCAGGTTTCAAGGTCAAGTGCAAAATATTAATGACTTTAATGTTCTTCCACTCATGTACTTTCCTAGCATAAGGAAAATAAAACACCTCCATTGAGATAAATACAGAATCTTTTATTTAGGACCTCAAAGTCACTTGCCTAGAATGAGGGCATGTGCGGAAAGGACAGAGGGCTCCATACAAATGAGCCAGTAGAGTTGCATGACAGCTGAAAAAGCTAAGAGGATTTTGGGTTGGAGTGATAATATGTATCCAAAATTGGTTCCTAATAGTTCCATTATACTCCCTAGTGGTTAAACCCTTCCAGAAGTATATATTCAGATTTGGTATTATAGCTGGAGAGAGATTTTCATAAAGAGAAATCAGTCTAGATAAAAACTGGAGAGTCAAGGTTCACAAAAGCTCTAATATGTGGAATGGTTGAAGGAACTGAGGCTATTTCACTACTGTAAGGGAAGATAGAGAGGTGACATCCAAGCTGCCTCTGAGACTGTAGAGGAGGAGTTCAGCCTATTTCTATGTATAAGAGAGGGTAGAATGGAACTTATGAATGGAAATTAAATGGAGGAAATTTCAACTCAATATTGAGATTGTCATAGTCACTAGAATTCTCTAGCAGTAGCAAAAACTGTAAGGTACAGGTGGGAATTTTGTGGGAGGTACTAATTGAACATGATTGGTTGAATTTTGCTTCTGTTTCATACAGTTTGGAGGCTTTTGAATCTTATCTGGAAGTTTTTGAACTGATAATTGGTCTTTGAAAAATGTTTTTGATAAATGAAATGAATTTTTGAAATTCTCTTTCAGGGATCATTAAATGATGTATCTTAGAGTCAGACTGACTTGTATTTGTATCCCAGCTCTTCCTTTAACAAGCTTTGTGACCTTGGCAATTCAGTTAATGTCTAGAAATGGGATTCATAATGTTGCTGAGAGGATTAAATTGAACTAGCTAATGCACATTAAAGAGCTTGGCACAGAATATAGGAGCTATTGCTGTTATTAATCCTTTCTTTGGCTTTCGTCTGACCAAGGCTAATGTGGCACTTAGTCAAGGCTTTTAGATTCTTAGTCATAGCTTCTTTCCACTCTGTCTCTTGAGGTACTTCAGGTTTCAAGGTCAAGTGCAAAATATTAATGACTTTAATGTTCTTCCACTCATGTACTTTCCTAGCACTCAAATGTTCTAGAGTCAGGTTTTCTGATGCCTTCTATAGCTGTCATTACTGGCTCTCTGTGTGGTAAAACCATCCAACTGCCCAAGTGGTCCTTGAAGAACTGCTCTTCTTGGTCTGTGCACACATCAGATTTGGGCGTTATAGGTCTACTTGTGTGTATTGCCCTTTCTTAAGTTTTTCCTCACATATGAAGGCATTTTAGTTTTTCTTTGACCATTATTTAGGGTGAGGCTCAGATGACTCTATTAACTTGACCTTTCCATTAAGCCATGGAAGACTGAAAGAGATTTCATCTAAAGTCCCTTTTTGGGGAAACAAGATTTAGAAACAGTGACATTTGCCAGCATTGAAATTTGTGCTTTTCATGGCTTGTTTTACCCCTGGCATTGACCAAAAGAATTGTTATGTCCACAGATCTTTTGGAAGCAATTTGCTTTAAAAGTCCCACATTAGGTTAACATGTGAATGCATGTTCTGTTTTGCAATGATTTGCTGCAAAAACCAATTTATAAAGGTGTATTTCTGCACATAGATAGCAGGCTTGCACCCATCTTTCTTACATGTTCTGCTTAGTGTCAGCTTATCTCTGTTTCTTATTCGGTCCATGTTGATAGCTTGGACCTATCAAGGTTTTTAAGCCATTAATTCTCTACTTCTCCACAGGGACTAGTGAAACCCAACTACATTGTGATATGGGGAAGCATGAGGCCTTCGGAATTTGTGAATCATAGCAATCAAGTCTGGAAATAGTCTTGTAGCCTTTTGCCTGAACACGCATTATTGAGAATTCAGTTTATGGTTATTGCTTTTCCCTAGTGCCAGTTTGATTGTAAGTCAGTTAAAAAACTGCTCACGCAGCCATTGTGTGAGGAGACTTTATGCTGGCAAACACCACGGTGTTACAGACATTTATTACTAAACTGAGCAAACATTTCCATAAATGTTCAGGGTTTTTTCCCCTTCAGAACAGTCCTCAAAGGGCATTTTACACTTGGCCAGTGTCCCTACCCAACCCCATCTGTCTATTGAGGTAATTCAGGTTTCAAGGTCAAGTGCAAAATATTAATGACTTTAATGTTCTTCCACTCATGTACTTTCCTAGCACTCAAATGTTCTAGAGTCAGGTTTTCTGATGCCTTCTATAGCTGTCATTACTGGCTCTCTGTGTGGTAAAACCATCCAACTGCCCAAGTGGTCCTTGAAGAACTGCTCTTCTTGGTCTGTGCACACATCAGATTTGGGCGTTATAGGTCTACTTGTGTGTATTGCCCTTTCTTAAGTTTTTCCTCACATATGAAGGCATTTTAGTTTTTCTTTGACCATTATTTAGGGTGAGGCTCAGATGACTCTATTAACTTGACCTTTCCATTAAGCCATGGAAGACTGAAAGAGATTTCATCTAAAGTCCCTTTTTGGGGAAACAAGATTTAGAAACAGTGACATTTGCCAGCATTGAAATTTGTGCTTTTCATGGCTTGTTTTACCCCTGGCATTGACCAAAAGAATTGTTATGTCCACAGATCTTTTGGAAGCAATTTGCTTTAAAAGTCCCACATTAGGTTAACATGTGAATGCATGTTCTGTTTTGCAATGATTTGCTGCAAAAACCAATTTATAAAGGTGTATTTCTGCACATAGATAGCAGGCTTGCACCCATCTTTCTTACATGTTCTGCTTAGTGTCAGCTTATCTCTGTTTCTTATTCGGTCCATGTTGATAGCTTGGACCTATCAAGGTTTTTAAGCCATTAATTCTCTACTTCTCCACAGGGACTAGTGAAACCCAACTACATTGTGATATGGGGAAGCATGAGGCCTTCGGAATTTGTGAATCATAGCAATCAAGTCTGGAAATAGTCTTGTAGCCTTTTGCCTGAACACGCATTATTGAGAATTCAGTTTATGGTTATTGCTTTTCCCTAGTGCCAGTTTGATTGTAAGTCAGTTAAAAAACTGCTCACGCAGCCATTGTGTGAGGAGACTTTATGCTGGCAAACACCACGGTGTTACAGACATTTATTACTAAACTGAGCAAACATTTCCATAAATGTTCAGGGTTTTTTCCCCTTCAGAACAGTCCTCAAAGGGCATTTTACACTTGGCCAGTGTCCCTGATAGCTTACACATTCATTGGCACTTCCTTGACTAATTGGTGTTGAAGTGATGATGGGGGCCTCTTTTCGGTTTTTTGGGGGAGGGATTTACATTTTTTGCAGACGAATTTCTTTAGGCTAAACTTAGTGTTCCTTAGAAAATTTGAGATTGCTATGGTTTCTCAGGTGGATAAGTGGTAAAGAATACGCCTGCCAGTGCAGGAGACTCGAGATGTGGGTTGGATCCTTGGGTTGAGAAGGTCCCCTGCAGGAGGAAATGGCAAACCACTCCAGTATTCTTGCCTGGAGAATTTCATGGACAGAGCAGCCTGGCAGGCTGTAGTCCATAGGGTCGCAAAGAGTAGACACGAGTAAGCAACTGAACACTAATTTACTATGCTAATGTTTATAACTGTACTAATTTTATAAACATTACCCTAATTTCTAGAATGGTGGAAAGTATTAAGATATTTGAATTTTTCTATATAAATGCTTTTATAGGCAAGAGTGAACTGCTAGAGAGAGAAATTCAGTTGTATAATAATATATAACTTGGTATTATAATCGTAACTATCAAATGAAAGTTATTTAAAGCATGAGGTTTCTACTTCTTCATTTATAAAGTAAGACTGATAATGGCACAATCTCAGATAGCTGTTGTGAAGTTCCAAGGAGGTCATGCACTAAGAATTTAGCTCCATGCCTATGGCATTGGGAGTGGGTGAGCACTTGTTCCGTCTCAGCTTGTGAGATAGGAGGTGTGTTGTTTCCCAATCTATGGTGAGGAAGCGAAAGCTCCCCAAGAATTAATAGGGACTTCCAAGGTCATCTGGCTAATGTATGGTTGAGAGTGGGATTTCATTGTGAGACTCTTAACTCCTAGTTCAGTGACCTTTCACTACATGAAGGTCAAGGGGGAATTAATGAGGTGGATTGCATGACAGGGCTTTCCTAGTGCCTCTGATGGTAAAGAATCTGCCCATCTGCCTGCAGTGTGGGAAATCTGGATTCAGTCCCTGGATTGGGACGATTCCCCTGGAGAAGGGAATGGCAATGCACTCCAAGATTCCTGCCTGGGAAATCCCAGAAAAGCCTGGCATACTAGAGTCCATGGGGGTCACAAAGAGTCGGACACAACTAAGTAGTGATTTTTGCTCCTTACGCTTCATTAGAATCATCTGTAAAACTGTAGTGCCATGTAGATGCTTCAGCCACCCATGGAGATTCCTGCACAGTATACCTGGTACGGAGCCTGGAATCTGTAGGCACACTTTCTTGGTGCTGTTGACCTGCCGCCTCTCCTTCATTCTCTATATTTTAATGTTTTTGGGTCTCCTTCTGGATGTATGTTAGAGCTTTTCCTTCTATCCTTTATATTTATAAAGGATAGATACAAACTTTTATCTATGTTGTGTGATATTTGGCTGTCCACTCATATTTTGCGAAAATACTCTAAAAAAAAAGTTTTGTAAATATGGAGTGGGCTTGTCCAAATATGCATCCAAGAAGAATAATGAGGCAAGGGCCTGGTCTTTTTTGTCAGTACTTTTTCTTTGGCTGTTAGTATGAAGAGGATTGTAGTTGAATCTTTTCTTTGGAGTGGTGTGCAGTCCCAAAGAATGACTCTCTAATCTCTCACGCTAGTGATACAACCTGGATTCTAACATTATGAGAAAGAAACATGGGAGTAGTAGACTTTTATTTAACCTGTTGTTCACAGTATAGAGCCACTGCCTTCGGCTGTGCCTGATGTCTCTGAGTGTATAGTCCTTTACTTTCAATCTGTTTATAAGAATCAATATTCAGGCTTATATGTGGTAGGACAGGTTTTTTTTTTTTTTTAATGGGTTCTTTACCAGTATTTTCCCGTGTTTAGAATAACATGTTGCATCTAGTTCCTGATTCTTTCTGGAGCTCCACAGTGTGCATCTATATCCTATTAAAAAGCCCTCACCCCAGCTCATCCCTTGTATATAGTGTTCTTTATCTGGTATGTTTTCCAGGTTATGCTTGCTGGCATCAGGATCTGATGACTGCAAGAGAGAAGGGCAAGGCGAATTTTTCTTCCTTCTTTTTCTTTCTCATGACTGTTCTGCTTCATAGGGTCTTCCTTCATCTGCTCAGATCTTTGCTTTTCTCCTGAAATCAGTGCTAATTCAGAACATAGCCACAGGTAACAGGGATCAGGACTGTAAAGCGGAATGGGAGAAACTCAAAATGTGTGCCCGAGCCCCAGTGCTGTAAGCCCCTCCTGCCTGTTTACCAGTTACATCTCAATCCTGACTTCAGTCCTCTTGGAAAAGCTTTAAGGACTCCTGTTGTGTGAGTGGATAAATTTTCCTTTTGTGGACTCAGAGGAATCTTAACATGTTTTGGTCTTTCTCATCAGTATTTAGGTATAACGAAAGAGAAGACACAGGAAGGATTTTCTTAAACCTGACTCTGTGCTTACTAGCAATTAAGAACAATTCTGAAAACCAAAATTACTGGTAAGACCGACAGATCATTGTGTGTTCTTCCAATGGCCAGAGTCAAAAGACTGGTCAGAAGTTACAAGTGATGGCTGTGGCAGTGAAAGGAGACAGGTCAGATTAATCTTAGAAAAACACACTCTGATCATAGGCCTTCTTTTTGCTTCTCTTTCTTCTCAAATTGTCCCTTTCCTTAGACTCCAAATAAGGAAACGATTCAAAGAGGGGATTCTAGAGCTCAACTATCTCTTTTTGAATTCTGTCTTTGATGAGTTTTGAACAAATTCATATACTTACAACAGTGTGATACTAGTACAATCATAAACAAATAGATGAATAGAACAGAAGAAATTCCCAAATAGAGGTCACTTTAAATGACTTCTGCACTTAAAAGTAAAACTGCAATTCAGTATTTAACTCCTGTGCTTTTCAGTTTCTTCATATGCAAAATAGGAATAACTGTTTCCCTGTGGTAGTAATGTGAGGGTTAAGTGCATTAGAACACATGTGCTCAGAATAAGGCTTGGCATCTAGTAAATACTGAATAAGTTTGAGTTACTATTTTTGTTCTCTTTATGACAATAAGATTTCCCCTGGTTCCAGGCCTTAATCAGATTCCTTTGAAATTTCAGTCTTCTATTCTGTGCTAGTTCTTTGGAATCAATAATTCAGCATCTTACTTTGCTACCAAATTCTTTTCCGTGCACTAGTGTATTTTCCACTCTTTAAGGACAGACACCACATGAAGTGCAAGTACTTTCTCTGGTTCTCATGGCAGCCAGCACAGTGTTGAAGGCGGAATTCTGTCTGTGCTCATTGGTTGACTGAGCAGTAGCTCACTTCAGGGTTAGGCTATGCTTTTCAGGTGATCTGCTTTGAGCTTTCCAAGGGTAGGATCAGTTCTGTATTTTTTTTAGCCCTAATTGTTATCAGAAACACTTGCTATTTTTTATGTTTTTAGTAAATAGGCCTGGATTTTATGCATTTTTAGGGATAATACCTGACATAAAGTGTCCATAATTGAATGCAATGTGAGGAAAAGTAGAAACTTGTGGTTCTTGACATCTCTTTTGCCTCCAGGGACCCCAAAGGAGACAGGAAAGAGTTTCTGATTTTTCTCATTTATAAATGAACAAACTTTTCTCATCCATATTGTTCTTTGGGGGCTGTTTGGTTTATGTATTTTATGGGGCAACCTAAAATTACAAGGGTTTTTTTCCCTCTCTTCATTTTCTCTTTCCTTCCATTTCTACATGAGCAACCAGCACTTAGAAAATCTGCATTTTCAAGGTCCTGCTGCCTTCCCATGAAAGGACACCATGTCTGTTGGTTACCTGGAAGGTGGCATAATGTCCTTCTTCCGGTTTCAAACTAGTCTCCTGGTGGTTTCTTTCTCAAGAGACAGCCAAAACTACTGTGCTGACATGGTCATTTGTGAATACAGTAATTCTCAGGAGGCATGAATTCATATCCTGTTCTCGCTGTGTATTTTATTAACTGTTAGAGTTAGCCTATTGCCAGGCCCTGGCTAGAACCTGATTCAGTGCCCAGTGCTAACAACTGTCTTTAAAGGCTTATGAATAGGGTCATAAACACTATTTACATTAGTGGAAACATGTACTTTTACTAATATTATTTCCACCACCCTCCTGCCCTCCTGCTCACTGTCACATGCACAGGCAGTTTGTAGCAAATGTGTGGTTACTATGCAGCTTCCCCTTTTTTTGTGTTCACTTGTGGATAAATTTGTTTAAAGTTATTTTTCCTAATCAAGTCACTCTTGTATCCTGGCTTCCCGTCTTCTAATAACATGAGCCTTCCTAGATTGTATGTTCTAAGTTTTTCTTTTCTTTTAAACAAGGGTCGGTCAAAAATCATAAACTTGGGTTATTATGCAAGGAACCAGGAAGTTAAACTGTTGGTTAATATGCCTTAGCAGATATTAACTGCAGTAGGGCCCTGTTGTAGGCGTAATAGCATCATGGAGCTCTCAATGGCAAACTTGATGTTTAGCCCCCTGGTGGCTAAAGATACTTAGTTTCAGCTTCATATCAAAGAAATGTGGAAACAAAAGTTAGAGAGGTGGCGGATCATTGTTTTCCTTGATTTTACTCAAGAGAGGGACTAGATAGTTGAAAAAGATTATTCCTGCTGTTTCAATATGTGAATGGTATCATATTACAACAAATCTGGAAAAGAAGCAGTATCATGCAAAAGTTGATTTGACGATGACTGGATTTCCACTAAGACTATCTGGTAATACATGGTGGATATCATTGAGATAGCTCCGAGGATGTGTAATACAGGGCTTGAATTCAGTCCAAGCAGTTCATTCCACTTTCCAGACAATCTGTTAAGTGATGAAGTCAGAATAATGATGGCAAGAATTATAGCTGAAAGAGACTGTCTTTAAAAGATGCATAGCAAATAAATATATAACTCATGTTTTTTGACCTTCACATAGGATTAAGAAACACCAAAGAAAGATTGTCAAATACATACACAATTTTTGTCTGTCTCATTTTACACACTCTGGCAATGCATTTTATATTTGTGCCCTTAAAACTGATCACACTATTAAATATGGCCTGAGAATGCTACTTATGTCCATGTAACACTGCTGACAATAAGCACGGACAAATCACCTCTCCTATAGAAGCAATTTTGTGTAATGCTTAAATGCACTGGATTTGGAGGTACGGTTATACTGTTTCTTTGCTATAGGAAATTGAGCAAGCTTTGTCTGAGTCTCAGTTTCTTTGTCTGTAAAATTTGGATGGTAGTAGTTCCTACATGATAGTGTTAGTGTGAAGAGTAAATGAAATAATGCATGACTGTTTAGGATAGTACCTGGAACACAGTAAGCTCTTAATAAATATTAACTGTTATTATCCGACTAAATTTGTTTCCTTATGGTTCTTGTAGCAGGGGAACAACATGCTAGTCTCTCTTATTTAACTCTCCTACTTCTCTGAACATTTTGTTGCTCAGAAAATGATAAGTTAGTAGATCATAGTGTTAATAACTATTACTTTGATTTTGTACTGGTGGGAGATATCAAACATTTGGGCTGGCTTGGACTTATGTTTAGCCCCTGGTGGCTAAAGATACTTAGTTTCAGCTTCATATCAAAGAAATGTGGAAACAAAAGTTAGAGAGGTGGCGGATCATTGTTTTCCTTGATTTTACTCAAGAGAGGGACTAGATAGTTGAAAAAGATTATTCCTGCTGTTTCAATATGTGAATGGTATCATATTACAACAAATCTGGAAAAGAAGCAGTATCATGCAAAAGTTGATTTGACGATGACTGGATTTCCACTAAGACTATCTGGTAATACATGGTGGATATCATTGAGATAGCTCCGAGGATGTGTAATACAGGGCTTGAATTCAGTCCAAGCAGTTCATTCCACTTTCCAGACAATCTGTTAAGTGATGAAGTCAGAATAATGATGGCAAGAATTATAGCTGAAAGAGACTGTCTTTAAAAGATGCATAGCAAATAAATATATAACTCATGTTTTTTGACCTTCACATAGGATTAAGAAACACCAAAGAAAGATTGTCAAATACATACACAATTTTTGTCTGTCTCATTTTACACACTCTGGCAATGCATTTTATATTTGTGCCCTTAAAACTGATCACACTATTAAATATGGCCTGAGAATGCTACTTATGTCCATGTAACACTGCTGACAATAAGCACGGACAAATCACCTCTCCTATAGAAGCAATTTTGTGTAATGCTTAAATGCACTGGATTTGGAGGTACGGTTATACTGTTTCTTTGCTATAGGAAATTGAGCAAGCTTTGTCTGAGTCTCAGTTTCTTTGTCTGTAAAATTTGGATGGTAGTAGTTCCTACATGATAGTGTTAGTGTGAAGAGTAAATGAAATAATGCATGACTGTTTAGGATAGTACCTGGAACACAGTAAGCTCTTAATAAATATTAACTGTTATTATCCGACTAAATTTGTTTCCTTATGGTTCTTGTAGCAGGGGAACAACATGCTAGTCTCTCTTATTTAACTCTCCTACTTCTCTGAACATTTTGTTGCTCAGAAAATGATAAGTTAGTAGATCATAGTGTTAATAACTATTACTTTGATTTTGTACTGGTGGGAGATATCAAACATTTGGGTGGCTGGCTTGGGTAACATCTCTAGACACTGCTAGTGAAATGACTCTTTACATTATTTATGTCCGTTTAAGTCTTTTAAATGTTCTGTTTAAGTCCTTTGATTGTAGCAATGTGGTATTTCCACTAAACTCAGTTTATAGCAGAAGATTGTTCTCAGTTATTACAGGAGAGAAAGATGACCCACTGAGCACTAATCTCTCTCTCTCTCTTTGTACATGGTGGCTTCTGTTTCTAGTCAAAGAGCTTTGGACTTATATGTAACCATAATGAGGGTAGGAGACCATGAGTTTGGATGGTAACGTTAACCTTAGCGCTTATTGTATGGTGGACTTTGTTGGGGCCTTTGTAAATGAGATAGGATTGATTGGGTGAAATATATGAGTTCCACTGGGAAAGGCTGGAGCATTTTCTTTTGGCTCTAACGGCTTTCCGCACCCCAATATTTGTAGACCTTTATATGTACACAAGGTATGAAAAAGGGGAATCCATTCTTAATTGTATTTTGTTAGTGCTTTTTAACTAGTACAAACTCTTCCCCAGGAAACTGTTGTGTCCTTCAAGTAAAATTGAGGCTTCTCTTTGGAAGGTCTCTGATGAAGTCTTTTTGAAGTCTCTGAAGCAAGGTCTTTTCTTGCTTTGAATATTCAATGGAAAGAAGCCCTTATAATGTCATTGCTAATATTTTCTCTATTTTGGATCTAGTTGAGTGAACAGCACGCATCATTTTATTTTATTTTTTTTCAGAAATAAAAAGTTTCTCATTAAAACCTTTACTTGAAATTCACATAGAGTTTAATAAAGTTTTCGAGTTAAGTTTTGTAACTAATAGTCCATTAAGAACAAGGAATGATTGACTTGTGTTTTTATGAGCCTTTGACTGTGAGTAACCTTAAAATACCATCTAGCACATTCAGAGTCACCAGGCATGACTGCCCAGTGCTCCACCTAATCTAACCTCTCATTTATTCTCTTGTTAAATCTCTTAAAATCATTGGAAAAGAGTGTGTCAGAATCTCCTTTACCAGTCTGTTGCAGCATCTTACAATTCATACAATACTTTAGAAGAAAACTAGGTAGTGTTCTTATAACTGTAAATGTTTATCTTGATATTCGCTCAAGCTGTTCCTGTCCTGTTGGCTACTGTGTTCATGTGCTCGTTGTTACTCACGATGCAGATGGCTGACAGTGAGTTGTACACAATAAGAGCTGCACCCAAAGAAGTTGTGCCACAGCTCACGTAGCAATGGTTTGGAGGCTTTTTCAGGATGAGGACCACGTCAGAATGTAATGCTCCCTTCCTCCCACTGCAAACAGATATATACAATACACAGTACTTATTTTGCTTTTTATCTGTTACTTAAGAAAATCCATAGTGGTTTTTGGATTATGAGCTATTACAAATATAGTAAAGTGTTTTAGTGAGCATGTAGTTTGTTAAACAAAACTGCTCCCTCATACATTCTTCATGTGTTAGAGAAATTTTTTCAGTCTAGGAAATGAAAGGTCCATTTTATCATTATGAGTCATTCAGTGAGAGTGTTGGTGATGCTTCACCCATGAAAATCCTTCATTCATTATGCATATTTTGGATCCAATTAAAGATAAAAAATGACAGAAAGATTGGTGAACATTTCATTTTTTCCCCACTATCTGTCTGTAGCTCACAAGAAGGGTCTTCTTAGAACACGGCTATTACCAAGACAATAGAGTATAAGAATCTGAATGCTTCATACAGTGTGCTGAGCCTCAGACCATGGTCAAATCTGAAAATGTTTATAAAGAAAAGCAAAGGGTTTGTACTCTCGAAACATTTTCTGCATACAAATTTCTTTATGGAGCACCAAAATTTCCTGGTTCATGAATCTTTGATGTAAAAGAAAAAAAGTTCTGTTCTCTTTAGCATATGTCACTCCACAAGGGAATACTTAACAATAAAACAGTCTATTCACAAAAATATATTTATGAATGTCCACCATATGGCTGGCAAGAAATCATTGGTTTCTCTCATCCATTTATCTGTTAGCCTTAGGTCAGTAATGAATGTCAGTTACTATGGTTATAGAAGGGAATTTTCATATTGGTGAGCTACATTTAGACCTAGAAAACTGACTCAAATTCTATAGAAATAGATTGCTTTTGGATAGATAAAAGCACTTTTTTTTAAAAAAAATTGTTTTTATATTTATGAAGGATAAGCTGATTCATATCTTTTGAGGGCTGCTGAATATTTTTCTGTCCATGTGAAGAGCTGATTGAACACTACGCACGTGGTTCGGTGTCTCTGTTAGATTGCAGGGACAAGGTAGGGCGGGTTCGAGCTTTAGAAACCAATATACTGAAGGTGTGGAAGCTGCTTGTCTTGAGCAGCACTGACAGAGGAAGAAAATTTCCTTTTTAGTCTCTGGGAGGCCTGTTTGTTTCTGTTTTGTTTTGCATACAGAGATGGAATGTTGAGATTCAACTTGGAAATATAATACAGTCAAATCTCAAACTCATTTATTGGTAGAATGACCACCTTGGACGACTGATATTTCCAGTTATTGTAAAGTCAGGCTGTGCTGTGTATGCATTGTTAAAATAAAACACAAGTCTTTAAAGGACTATTTCCCTGGCTGTGGAAACTATTCATGTTCTTTTGCTTCCGTTTTGTAGGGAAAGATTGATAATTAAAACTCTCTGGTCTCAGCTTTAATATAAAATATTTCTAAAGGGCACTCATTAATCTCATGAATCACAGATATTTCTTAGGCATTTGCCATGTTGAAGGCCTTACAGTTGACAGTGAATGTACAAATGTACGTGGTGTGATGAAGTGTGGAGTTTAGTTAATGGGCTCCTTCTGAATCTTCTTGGTTTTGCTGGCCATCATGCCCTATTTGGCAGTTGCACCTTGGTCACCTGTTACTATGATGTTGTTAACAGCACATGGCAAATGTGTAGCTTCTAACTGAAAGGTCTCGTCTGGGGTAGGATAGGGCTGATTTGAGGAGAAGCTGACAGACTAAACAGGTTTCTCATCCTGTTTTCAGACTGCCTTAGGAAGGGGAAGGAGCAGTTGGAGAGGAAGAGGAGAATTAGATGTAGCATAGTAGCCCTGGGCTCAGCTCTTAGCATCCCAGTGGGGATGCGGCTAGGCAGAAGACACAGTCACATTCCCTTCCAGATTCTTGAGTTTCCAAGAATAGAGGAATTTAGGCTCTACCTTCCTTTTTGAAAACTCTGGAGGTGGTGGTCTGAAAGATGTGTCTTGTGCTGTCTTTGACAGGTGAGTGCAATAGTGATGGTGACATATTTATCTGTATCCCCAACGTCTAGTGTAGTGTGGTAGATATTACAAAAGTTAAGAAGGAAAAGACATTACCTTGGCCTAGGCTTGTTGGAGAAAGTTTGTTTTCTTGTCTTAGTAAGGGTAGGGAATACAGTACTATGTTGACTAGTTAGAATTAATAAAATGCAATTTGTTCATAGAATATGAGCACTAATTCTTGACTTACATCTTTGTTGCCCATGTGGATTAAAAGCAAAAAAGCCTATTTCTTATTGACTGGAAAAGAGAGCAGACAAAACTTCTATCGACCTTTTGGGTTCTTTTTCTTTCTTCATTTATTGAACTACTCCAGAACTGATGATTAATAATTTTCTTTTTCCTTCCTCCAAAGCAAACAAACAGTAGAACTGAGGTAGCAGGAGGCCCGATGAAGTGCCACCTATCCAATATGTAATATGCAAGAGTAATAACAGCCTTTCATAGAACAAACTCCAGCCATGACATTTTGGAAATAAACTTAAATCCTAATAATCACTCAGATCATAGAGCATACATATCCCTTGAGAGTTTTTTCCCCCTATGACCCACATTTCTTCCAGATGTTCCTCAGTCTCTGAAAATGCAGCACAGTCACTGAAAAGGTACCACTACCATAAATTTTGCCTGCCCCAGAAAGCCTCCAGGTAAGAGCCTCCTTGTATCCAATTTCCATTCTAAAAGTAAAGTAATAAACCAAATTTCAGCAAGCCAGTATAACTCCTCTCCTACTCTTTATCCCATGCAGCTTAACCTTACAGGGACCCAGAAAAACAATGAAAAAAACTATCATTGAGTTAACTGTAAACTATACCATATGAACTGGAAATAATGACTTTAATGTTTGCATAAGCCCTTGGGAGTTGTTGCTTAGATTTAATCATTGATTCTTTATAGTAAAAGTTACGTCCTTCAAAAACTATCAGTTATTTAGTGGATTTGGAGAATAGTACAGAATTGCATAACATACAATCTGAATTCAAAATTTATATTATACAACTATGTATAATTACACCTGGCCCCTTTGTCTTTTCTAAGGTTAACATTTTCTGGCAGTCTATTTCTGGCAAAGTTACAGGCTGAGGTGTGACCTTTCACCTTAAGTAAGCAATTATATAACTACTTAATAGTAATCACTTTACCATCTGCAGTCCACACTAATTTAAAGGACACCTGATCCTCAATTCTGGCATGTGGCTCCAAGCTCTGCCTTTCTTTTCCTAGTTCAGCAATGATCAGTTCTATTCTGGTGACTGTAACTGTCAGTTTGATGGATGGAAAAGCAAAACACCAAGTGTAGCCTCATTTATTCTGAACCAATCAGCTCCACCCTGCTTTGTTTCCATTTTACAGAACTCAGTTCCCAGATAATCCAGGCTTTCATGTTTCTTCATCCTATTTTGGTCCTGCAGATACAGAGAACATTTGTATTAATTTCCTATTGTGAGGTTTTCTAGTCCTGAGTAAGATTCCAATGGGGTTCTGGAGGGAAAGGGGGAACAATGAACGGCCAAAACCCTTTTTGTGGATATAGATTGCTTTCTCTGTCTCCGTGGAGAAATAAGGCTGTCCCTTGATGGGTGTTAAAATAATATAAAAGTTCCACCCAGACATGGATATGAAGAAAGCATTTGCTTTTTGTTCCAGCATGTAGCAGGCTTTTACAGCAGAGTAGAAAAAAATCAATCACAGTTTCTGACAGTCCAGACACCTCTTTAATGTATTGCTCATTGCTGGTGTTGAGGAGGGAGGCGGACAGAATGGAGATGCTGGCAATCATAAAGCCTTTTTTCCCCCTTTTGATTCCACAGATGTTTTGGCCTAAGAGTCGCTGCTTAAACACTTGAAAAAAGAATACTCACTGTCACTTTCTTGTGGTAATTGCACATGATGAATCTGAATTCCATCCCCCATCCTCCCTGGTCTTCTCAGTGCTTAATACACTTCCCTGTTCCCAGGCTGTCTTTCCTTCCATTCCTCCCAGCTTTCCATATCATCCTGCATCTTTACTTTGCTGGATTTAAATGATTCGAACTTGTTGTCAGTGTTTAAATCATCCCTGGATATTTGGCCTTTGTCTGTGCCTTGTGGGGTATCCTATACACTTCAGGATAAAGAGAAGGATGGGAGGCATGGAGTTTGTGACTTGCTGTTTATGGCAACTCAATCTTATAAACTATATTCATGGAAATTTGAGAACCTGCTCCGGGAGGTCACCTCACTGCCTAACTGCACTAACTGGAAGATACTTGGAAATGAGCTGTTAGTACAGAAACATCTTTAATTAACGGTGCAGAATGACTCTGCAGATAGCCAAGATATAATTTGGAAACATTTACAAAATGTGTGTGGCCTCCAAAATGAATTTTCTAAATATATTTAAAAAGCTCACAGGGGGTTTCCCTGGTGGTCCAGTGGGTAAAGAGTCTGCCTTGCAGTGCAAAGGGCACCGGTTCGATCCCTGACCCGGAAAGATTTCTCGTGACACAGAGCAGCTGGACCGGTGTGTCCAATTATAAGCCAGTGCTCTGGAGTGCATGCGCCCAGAGCCGGTGCTCTGCAGTGAGAGAGGCCACTGCAAAGGGAGGTCCGCACATACCAAAAAATAAAAAGATGGATGAAAATAAAAATATAAATGAAAGGAGACATGATGGGGAAAAGAAAAAAATGCTTACAGAGCTTAGGTGTGCAAGGAACTATCCATTATATACACATACATTATCTATCATACATATGCATATAGTATAGTATATACTATCTATGTGTATATGTGCTTTATGTAGATATTATATTGATATTTGTGTTATCTATCTACATGATAGGTAACACAAATTTTTCCACTGTTCCTGTACAGATGTGAGAGTTGAACCATAAAGAAGGCTAGGCACCGAAAAATTGATGCTTTCCAATAATGGTGCTGGACAGGACTCTTCAGAGTCCACTGGACTGCAAGAAGATCAAACCAGTCAGTCCTAAAGGAAATCAGCCCTGAATATTCAGTTGTCAAGCTGAAGATCCAATACTTGACCATCTGACGCAAAGAGCTGACTCACTGGAAAAGACTCTGATGCTGAGAAAGATTGAAGAAGGGTATGGCAGAGGGTGAGGTGGTTAGATAACATCATTGACTCAATGGACATGAGTTTGAGCAAACTCTGGAAAATAGTGAAGGACAAAGAAGCCTGGTGTGCTGCAGTCCATGGGGTCACAAAGGATTGGATATGACATAGTGACTAAATAGCAACAATAATCTATATAATATGTGTGGTATATATGCTAAATATGTACTATATATGTAAATATTCTATATGCTACACTAAGCACTCTGTGTTTACATATATAGTGTTTACTATAATAGATAATAGCAGATAATATAAATATAATATAGATAGATTTTATGTCTATTTATATTTGTATTATTAATATAATTTCCTGCTCTTAGGTGTTTCTAGGGAAATGACTGTCCCTTCCCAGGCCAGCCTTAAATGTAGGTGTCATAAATGGTCACTTTAATGGGGTGATGGATTAACTTGTGTGAGCCTGTAAACATCCACCTCAGACCCACTATAGAACTTCAAATTCAGTTTATTTCTTTAAATTCTAAAGACTTTTAAACATTCCTAAGTACCAGTTAAAATTTAAATGTTCCTTGGACACTTTTCAATTGTAACCTGCTTGAAAGGATAGGACAAAGAGAGAAAGGGAGTCAGTTGGCAATTAGATAATAAGAAAATCCTTGCGGGTTGGGCCCAAGGCTGATACCTGGGTTGAGCAGTGGGACAGCTGGGGACAGAGAATAAGGCTCTCAGCCAAAAGATGTGGGAAGGAGTTGTCAGGCAGAAGGTCACCTACTTAGTTTTGCAGAGGCTGGTCCAGCTCCTCTTTTGTGTGTAGCGGGTGTTCACTCTGTCAGAGGAGTACTTGGATGGTCTCTGGAGGGAGGGAGAGAAATAACTTTTCTCACCACGTTAACAGCCAGAACCTTCGCACACCTAAGTAAACAGCCTTCCATGCCAAGCATCACATTAGTTTATAGGGAGATGTCAGGGGTAGAGCTAAAACATTGCTGTAAGAGATTTCCCGTTGGAGGAGCCTGACAGAGGAGCTGGAGGAGAGACTTGCTGGGCCGATAAATGCTCTTCACTGTTTTTTTCCCAATGGCTCTGTTGAGGTGGTTCTTCTTTATATACAAGTAATTTAATGTGTTTGCTTGAAAGTAAAATGCCTGGGGCATAACTAAAGAAAGCCAAAACTTTCTCCTATCTATTGGATTTGATGGTTGATTTAATGACAAGATCTTTATTTATTTCTTTTCATTTCAGTCTCTGGTTCATTGTCAGCCTTTTTTTTAACGACCTCGTTTTTTTTGTTAGCAAAGTTAGATAATTACACCTTTCTCTCAGCATCACTGATGAGCCCGAGTACTTCTTTTGCCCAAGTACTTCTCTTACTCAGGAAGAATAAATCATCCTGCTCTTGCTCTTCAGTGCTGTCAATTGTCCCTGTGGTTTCCAGGTTCCATATTTAGTATCTCCTTTTTTTAAAATTTGAATTTAAATTTCTTGTTGATATTACATATGATCAGACTAGAGTGGTAGGAGTCAAAAACTAATGAAGATAATAAAAAGTACCAATTATGAATTGAAAACTGTATAGTGGTGTGTGTGTGTGTGTGTGTGCATGCTCAGTCATGTCCAACTGCTTGTGAGCCCATAGACTGTAGCACTCCAGGCTCCTCTGTCCATGGAATTCTCCGGGCAAGAATACTGGAGTAGGTTGCCTTTTCCTCCTCCAATGGATCTTCTTGACCCAGAGGTTGAACTGGAGTCTCCTGACTCTCCGGCATTGGCAGGCAGCTTCTGTACCACTGAACCACCATAAAATAAGGATGTATGGGAATACACATATAGTCTTCATGTTTCTAATGCTGAGATATTTTCTTGTGCCTTAGAATAAAAATTCACAAACTAAGCCAGCTAAAATATATTTTTAAGATACTATAGTGCAGTAGTTTTCAAATGATAATCACTGGAACCCTAAGTAATCTAGACAGGGCTTCCCTGGTGGCTCAGGTAGTAAACAATCCACCTGCAATGCAGGAGACCTGGGTTCAATCCTTGGGTCAGGAAAATCCCCTGGAGAAGGAAATGACTTTAACGTCAGACATCACTGAGCAATTAACACAGCATAACAAGTAATCTATGGACCCTGGAGTTGGGGGCAGGGAGGGTGAGGGAGCCTTAGTTGGTAGGGCCCTGAGCTCCTTTCTCAACTGTTATACTTTTAGTCTGTTTTATGTATCAAGATTCCAAGTCATTCTTTTTCAGACCAGAGTCCATTGTTTAAATTTTTTCTAAGTCTGTATTTTTTATAGTGTTGGGGAGACTTATGTTAGGAATTTGGGATGTCAAAGTCAGAACCAGAAGGATGATTGGACTTCCTGGCAATGTCTGAGGATAAAGCGGCCCCATGTTTGTTTATAGAGTCTCCGTTATTTTATTTAGGGAAAAAAAGGGAAGGAAGGGAGAGAGAGGAGGAGACCGGAAAGAAGGAAGGAAAGGGAGAGCAGACTAACTTGTATGACAAGGCAAATGTTTTCTTGGTATTATCTACAGGAGGAATTTATTTTGTTGTTTCTTGTATGAGGGGCATAAGGGACAGTGATGGCTTCAGGCATGGTTTTACATAAGATGTCCTTATAATAATTTTTTCTTTTAACAACCTTTAATGAAACAAAATCATAATGTTAACAGAAGAGGACTCTTGGGAGAGGGTAATAAAATAAGGCATGTAACACAGATACAGCGACCTTCCTAGTCTACTTCAGAGCATTGTTGCTGAAAGCTCATATGATATGTGTGAAAAAGTTTAGACACAGGTCAGAATTACCCAACATTTAAGATAGTTACGTCATTTGTTAAATCACATATATTTTTGAGTTCCTGCTCTGAACCTGGTATTTATTATTCATTGTCAACCATTATAGGTTAGATTTTGTCTACATGTATCTTTTGAAAATATATATATCTAATCTTGATACTTGGAAAGATAAGATTTACCACATGAAAAAATTCTAGGTCCATGCTTCTGCAGTTGGTATTATTTCATTCTTTTTAATGGCTGAGTAATATTCCATTATTATATGTACGTCTTCTGCATCCATCCCTCTGTCAATGGAATTTAGGTCGCTTCCACATCTTAGCTATTGTAAATAATGCTTCAGTGAACATCAGGGTGCCTGCATCCTTTTGAATTACATTTTTTTTTCCTGGATATATGCCTAGGAGTGGAATTGCTGGGTCATATGGGAGCTTTCTATTTAGTTTTATAAGGAACCTCCATTCTCTTCTCCATAGTAGCTGCACCAATTTACATTCCCACCAACAGTGTTGGAGGGGTCCCTTTTCTCCACATCCTCTCCAGCATTTATTGTTTGCAGATTTTTTAATGGTGGCCATTCTGACTGGTGTGAGGTAATACCTCTTTGTAGTTGTGATTTTCATGTCTCTGGTAATTAGAGATGCTGAGAATCTTTCCTTTTCTTTTTTATTTTATTTTTTTTTTAATTTGTAAGTCTTCTATGGAGAATCAATGCACCAGAGTGACATAAATGGGAAGGAAATATAAAAAAGAGTGGATATATATATATATGTGTAACTAACTTACTTTGCTGTACATTAGAAGCTAACACATCATTTAAAGTAATTATACTACAGTGAAAAGTAGAAAGATGATTACATGCATAAATTGAGCAGGGCTTGACAGTTATACCTTGGACTGCTCTCGAAACATGGAATCATTGAGTGTTCATACTGATAAGGTTTCTAGAGATTATCTAGTTCATCTTGCTAGAATAGGAATTCCTTTCACAGGATTCCTGAAAGAGGGCACCAGAAACTCTTTATTTCTAATCCTCTATATTTTTATAAACTCTATATTTTTAATTCAAAAGTAGCCCTGTCTACTTTAGACAACTTTGTATTTTAGAAAATTTCTTGTCTTGGACAATCTGAAAGATTGGAGAACAGTAGTAAAGATGGGTGTTAGAAAATCCTGTATGTTCTTACGTTGGTCATTGGCATTAGTTCTGCCATCAGGAGCATGATGGAAAGGATTTTTCACCTTTTCTCTTGACAACCTTTGAATTTAGAGATGTCCACCTTAAAATATTTCCTTTTATAGACTAACACTCCCAATTCTCTCATTCTCTACTTGGAATAATTTCCAGACAGCATCTTGGTTGCCTTTGTCTAGATACATTGTCTTGACAGTGTCCTTTTTTTTTTTTTTTTTTTGCCACTTCTATTGGTCTTTCAGTTAGTTCCATCTTTGTTCTTTGGCCTGTGTGGGCCTCCCATCGCAGTGGCCTCTCTCGCTGCAGAGCACCGGCTCTGGGTACATGTGCTCCAGAGCTCCGGCTCAGTAAGCCACTGGACATTGGTCCTGCCACTCCATGGCACGTGGGATCTTCCCAGGCCAGGGATCGAACTGGTGCCCCTTGCACGGCAAGGCGGTGTCCTTAACCCACTGGACCACCAGGGAAGCCCGACAGTGTCCTTTTTTATGGTGTAACATTCAGAAATAAACATGATGCCCCCAGATATGGCCTAATACATTGGCTTCTATTCTGGAGAGCTTATTTTACATTTTCATTTTGTTTCTATTTGTTTTCAATTTTCAAATCAATCTATAATTGAAATATGTTTTTGAATGACATCTGATTATCTGTCTCTTAAATTGTTTACCGATATCGTGGTACAAGTTTGTTATACCTAAAAGTAATTTATCACACCAGGAATGCTCTGATGAGGTAATAGGCACAAGGCTGTTTATAAGTCATAAGACACTATATAGAAAAGAGATATTGTAGTTAAGGGCCTCTTATTTTCAACATGTCAATTTGAAATCATTGTTGAAATACTCTTGGATCCATAGAATTTATTTCCATGTCCTTTTATTCAAGTTGTTCCTTTCAGTTAATCAGATGTCTTTTCTTGAACTTTTAATTTTCATCGAATAAATTAATTGGGCCTATCTTTTTTGGGTAAATCAATCAGAAAGCAGTTATTGAGCACTAATAAATGCACTGCTAAACCCTGAACTATCAAAGAGATTGAGGATAGTCTATCACCAAGGAGTCATATGGAGGCAGGGTGACCTTGGGTAAAACTGAATTTGTCTTTGTTACTTTCATAAAATATACTTTCAGAACAGTGTTGATGTGTGAAAAGGAGAGAGAACTCCAGGCTGTAAGGTTGACAAGTGATGGATGTTGCTATGTATAGTAAAGATATGATCTTAAGTGTTTAAATATTTGTGCTAATGTGACAATGTGGATTTGTGGAGAGGTCCTGCTTTCTAGAAGTGGAGGCAGAAACAGAGAGAAGCCAGGAGAGATTGACAAACAGGGTGTAGCACTTAAGGAGAGAGTGCCTTCCTGTTCTGAGAACTTCCTGTTCTGCCAGCTGTAATGTATTAGTTCTTCTTGCTCTTCAGCTTATTCTTTGTGGTATCAGAATGATCTGAATCATTCCAGATATCACTTCCTCATTATAACTGCATACAGTTGTAGGAAGATGGGAAGGTACAAAACATGGCTCTAACCCACGCTCTCTAGGAGGGGTACAAAGCTCTATAAACCTCAGTGTACTTTCCTTATCTATTGGTCATATTTCCATGTTTAAATCCACTGACAAATGCAGTGAGAAAAATCAAGATGGCATGGACTAATCATGGTTCGTTGTTTGAAAATGGGGGAGGAGCTCACCTTTCCTAAGCATATCAGGAAGGGAAACAAAATGGAAGAGGAAGCCATTGAATAGGCAGTCAGCTATATCTGGCATAAATGATAATTCCCACTGAATTCTCACTTGACAAAAATATGCTTTTTCTTCTGTTTTTGTGATAAGGGAACAGTTATTGTATAGTGAGCTCTGGGAAGGATTTTCTCATTTGTGCCTACTTGAGTAGTATGATTCTGAATTTGTTTTTCTTTTTTAACTGTAGATTTTTATTTTTATTTTCTGGATGTATTTTAATGTTTCTTAATCACCTTGTCGATAAGAGTATCACAGAATTTTGGATTCCTATAAGTTTAATTTGGTAATATGAATTCTAATCTTTGGGGACTATACAGATGTTAGCTTCCCTGATTAATATCTTTTTGTGTGTACTTGGAGCTTCTTTATTAGGCTAAAAAAAATGCCTTTATTTTGTTTCTCTAATATAGTCTTCCCAAAGCAAATTACTGCCAAAAGAATTTTAATGTCTAAATATTTTGGCAAGGTATAAAAGAAAAATTCTACAGTTTTAGACTGTAATATAATTTGATCACAGTAATATAGTGAAAAAACATTGGTTTGGAAGACAAGAGACCGGCTGTACTACTGGCTCTTCTACAAATTAGCTCATGGTCTTTATTCAGTTACTTCACTTCTCTAGAGCTCAATTTCATCATCTCTTCCCTTGAGGGAGTTATATTAGATTATTGTTTCCTAGACTGTGTTCCATAGAGAACTAGCTTTCCAAGAAGAATTTATTAATATGTGATTTGATCAAATATATTTGGGAAATACTGGGTTAAACCGAGTTCATTCACATTTCTTCATCTCAGGATTCTCAGAGCCTTTGATATGCTCATATGCACCATGAATCTCCAAGAGAAGGATAGAGGTTGTAGCATTTTCTAACACTGTTTGACCATTTATTTGTTTATTCTTCTTCTTTGTTTTGTTATGTTTTCTTGAAGAATCATGAGACATTGTTCTTCAGAGCACAGTAAGTGAAATATTGCACTGTGTAATATTTGGCCCTGCAGTTATGCAAAAATAATGTGTTCTTTGATCTGAGCCTTTCTTTGGGGATGACAGCAAGGAGAAAAATCAAGATGGCATGGACTAATCATGGTTCGTTGTTTGAAAATGGGGGAGGAGCTCACCTTTCCTAAGCATATCAGGAAGGGAAACAAAATGGAAGAGGAAGCCATTGAATAGGCAGTCAGCTATATCTGGCATAAATGATAATTCCCACTGAATTCTCACTTGACAAAAATATGCTTTTTCTTCTGTTTTTGTGATAAGGGAACAGTTATTGTATAGTGAGCTCTGGGAAGGATTTTCTCATTTGTGCCTACTTGAGTAGTATGATTCTGAATTTGTTTTTCTTTTTTAACTGTAGATTTTTATTTTTATTTTCTGGATGTATTTTAATGTTTCTTAATCACCTTGTCGATAAGAGTATCACAGAATTTTGGATTCCTATAAGTTTAATTTGGTAATATGAATTCTAATCTTTGGGGACTATACAGATGTTAGCTTCCCTGATTAATATCTTTTTGTGTGTACTTGGAGCTTCTTTATTAGGCTAAAAAAAATGCCTTTATTTTGTTTCTCTAATATAGTCTTCCCAAAGCAAATTACTGCCAAAAGAATTTTAATGTCTAAATATTTTGGCAAGGTATAAAAGAAAAATTCTACAGTTTTAGACTGTAATATAATTTGATCACAGTAATATAGTGAAAAAACATTGGTTTGGAAGACAAGAGACCGGCTGTACTACTGGCTCTTCTACAAATTAGCTCATGGTCTTTATTCAGTTACTTCACTTCTCTAGAGCTCAATTTCATCATCTCTTCCCTTGAGGGAGTTATATTAGATTATTGTTTCCTAGACTGTGTTCCATAGAGAACTAGCTTTCCAAGAAGAATTTATTAATATGTGATTTGATCAAATATATTTGGGAAATACTGGGTTAAACCGAGTTCATTCACATTTCTTCATCTCAGGATTCTCAGAGCCTTTGATATGCTCATATGCACCATGAATCTCCAAGAGAAGGATAGAGGTTGTAGCATTTTCTAACACTGTTTGACCATTTATTTGTTTATTCTTCTTCTTTGTTTTGTTATGTTTTCTTGAAGAATCATGAGACATTGTTCTTCAGAGCACAGTAAGTGAAATATTGCACTGTGTAATATTTGGCCCTGCAGTTATGCAAAAATAATGTGTTCTTTGATCTGAGCCTTTCTTTGGGGATGACAGGAAGGAGGGATTACAGCAACTAAGTCAATTATGGAATGCATATTGAAGGAGGAAAATCAAAACTAGAATCTGAAGAATGGGTAGCGATTTCATAGTTGAAGCTCAGTGGAGACATTTACAAATAAAAGGAATGGCACAAATACAGACATGAACAGAGGGGAAGTGCAGTAGGTTTGGGGAAATTATGAATTGTCAAAAGTAGCTGTGAGATAGAGTGAAAAAGCTGGCTTAAAACTTAGCATGGGGGCTTCCCCTGGTGGTCCAGTGGATAAGGACACTGCCTTGCAGTGCAAGGGGCGCCGGTTCGATCCCTGGCCTGGGAAGATCCCATGTGCCGCGGAGCGGCTAGACTGATGTGTCCAATCACCGAGCCAGAGCTCTGGGGTGCATGCGCCCAGAGCCGGTGCTCTGCGACGACAGACACCACCACGATGGGAGGCCCACAGGAGCCAAAGAACAAAGACGGATGAAAATAGAGAAATGAAAGACCAATAGAAGTGGCCTGCCCACTCCCCTCCCTCCCCAACCCGACCCCCGCCCAAAATAAATAAATAAATAAATAAATAAATCTTTTTTAAAAAAAAACAAAAAACAAAACTCAGCATGCAGAAAACTAAGGCATCTGGTCCCATCACTTCATAGCAAATAGATGAGCAAACAGTGGAAACAGTGACAGACTTTATTTTCTTGGGCTCCGGAATCACTGCAGACAGTGACTGAGACCATGATATTAAAAGATGCTTACTCCTTGGAAGAAAAGCTATGACAAACCTAGATGGTATATTAAAAAGCTTAGACATTACTTTGCCAACAAAGGTTCGTCTAGTCAAAGCTATGGTTTTTCCTGTAGTCATGTGTGGAAGTGAGAGTTTGACCATGTAGAAGGCTGAGCACCAAAAAATTGATGTTTCTTAACTGTTGTGCTGGAGAAAACTCTTGGGAGTCCCTTGGACAGCAAGGAGATCAAACCTGTCAATCCTAAATAAAATCAGCCCTGAATATTCATTGGAAGGAGTGATGCTGAAGTTGAGGGTCGAGGTCTTTGGCCACCTAATGCAAAGAGCCAACTCATTGGAAAAAAACCTTTATGCTGAGAAATATTGAAGGCCAGAGGAGAAGGGGGAGACAGAGGATAAGGTGGTTGGATGACATCACCGACTCAGTGGACATGAATTTGAGCCAATTCCATAAGATAGTGAAGGACAGAGAAGCCTGGCATGCTGCAATCCGTGGGTCACAAACAGTCAGACATGACTGAGCAACTGAACAATAACAAAGTGTATGATGAGAAGTGGCAAGGGATACAGGAGGAGGTGTGGGTAGGTGAAATCCTTACATGTAAGAGCAGAGCTGTGGTTTGTAGAGCCATTTGAGGAGGAGGATCTAAGCAAAGTGGCATAAAAAGTGGCTTAAACAAGGACAGTGTGGAAGCTGTATTGGTGTGTAATGTGTAAACAGATGAATTTGTAATATGGACTTGAAATTGAATAAGGACGATGACAGTGGAAATAGAATGGAAGGGGAAGAATCTGGCTATTGCTGAACATCACAGGACTCTAGAGTGTTAATATCGAAAAAAGACTAGAAAATGTGCTGCATTTGAAAGACTGAGATCCAGAAAGAAAGGTAATTCAAGAGCAAGAGTCAATATTTCTCAGGCAACCAAGAGTACAAAAAAGGAGTGCTGGTTATTTGGCTTGTTTGTTCATTCACTAATTTATTTGCTTACTCATTTATACATTGATCAAGCACTTACTGATTGCCTACATTGTGTGGATAACTATTTGCACAAAGACCCAGTAGCATTTTTTTCTAATTTACTGCTAACAGTTTGCAGTGGGGTCCTTGTATATTCTTACAATTAATTCTCATTGGGAAGTTTTATTACTTCATTAGAACAATAGAATTTTGTTCTTGATTTTTTTTTTTTTTGACTGCTACATGGCTGTGGGATCCTAGTTCCCTGACCAGGGATTGAACCCAGGCATTCTGCAGTGAAAGCACCAAATGCCAACTACTGGACCACCAGGGATTCCTTTGCAATTAAATTTTAGATTATATCTTTTTTCATTTCTCTAGTATACTAAGTTGTTAGAGTTCATGATTTAAAACTACAGCAGACAATGGTTTCTTAAGAAATAAAGGTTTAGGGTCTCCCTGGTGGTCCAGTGGGTAAAGAGTCCGCCTTGCCATACAAGGGACACCAGTTTGATCCCTGGCCCGGGAGGATCCCATATAACGTGGAATGGCTGAACTGGTGTGTCCAATTGTGAGCCAGCACTCTGGAGCGCATGCACCCAGAGCCGGTGCTCTGCAGTGAGAGAGGCTGCTGCCATGGGAGGCCCACAAAGGCAGAAGAATAAAGATGGATTCAAATAAATAAATAAATAAATAAATAATCAATAAAAGGAGACCAAAATTAAAAGAAAAGAAGTAAAGGTTTTGAGCTCTGTAATCTAAGAGACTATGAGGATTCAAATGATACAGTGCAATAGAAACACTTACCTGCATTAATGGTAAGTAGTTATAATCATGGCTGCTGCTACTGTTATTGCTACTGCTACTATCACTACTATACTTATCCTTCAGAAGTTTGTCTGGCTTTGGGTAAACAGATGAGAAACTGTGGCGCATTTGAAAGACTGGCTATTGCTGAACATCACAGGACTCTAGAGTGTTAATATCGAAAAAAGACTAGAAAATGTGCTGCATTTGAAAGACTGAGATCCAGAAAGAAAGGTAATTCAAGAGCAAGAGTCAATATTTCTCAGGCAACCAAGAGTACAAAAAAGGAGTGCTGGTTATTTGGCTTGTTTGTTCATTCACTAATTTATTTGCTTACTCATTTATACATTGATCAAGCACTTACTGATTGCCTACATTGTGTGGATAACTATTTGCACAAAGACCCAGTAGCATTTTTTTCTAATTTACTGCTAACAGTTTGCAGTGGGGTCCTTGTATATTCTTACAATTAATTCTCATTGGGAAGTTTTATTACTTCATTAGAACAATAGAATTTTGTTCTTGATTTTTTTTTTTTTTGACTGCTACATGGCTGTGGGATCCTAGTTCCCTGACCAGGGATTGAACCCAGGCATTCTGCAGTGAAAGCACCAAATGCCAACTACTGGACCACCAGGGATTCCTTTGCAATTAAATTTTAGATTATATCTTTTTTCATTTCTCTAGTATACTAAGTTGTTAGAGTTCATGATTTAAAACTACAGCAGACAATGGTTTCTTAAGAAATAAAGGTTTAGGGTCTCCCTGGTGGTCCAGTGGGTAAAGAGTCCGCCTTGCCATACAAGGGACACCAGTTTGATCCCTGGCCCGGGAGGATCCCATATAACGTGGAATGGCTGAACTGGTGTGTCCAATTGTGAGCCAGCACTCTGGAGCGCATGCACCCAGAGCCGGTGCTCTGCAGTGAGAGAGGCTGCTGCCATGGGAGGCCCACAAAGGCAGAAGAATAAAGATGGATTCAAATAAATAAATAAATAAATAATCAATAAAAGGAGACCAAAATTAAAAGAAAAGAAGTAAAGGTTTTGAGCTCTGTAATCTAAGAGACTATGAGGATTCAAATGATACAGTGCAATAGAAACACTTACCTGCATTAATGGTAAGTAGTTATAATCATGGCTGCTGCTACTGTTATTGCTACTGCTACTATCACTACTATACTTATCCTTCAGAAGTTTGTCTGGCTTTGGGTAAATATCCAGCACATTCATTTGTAATTTCAGTTTTATTCTAGTCTCACTGTGAAGAAATAGGTTGAGAAGGGCACAGAGTAAAATTAATGGAACTCCTGTGTGTAATAAACCATGACGTTTAGGAGAGCCTGAGAAGTTTGAGTGGCAAGCATGATTCTGTTGGGATCATGTTGTTGGAATCATGATTCCGTTGGAATCTATTGTCGTTCTTGTGACATGTTGGAACAAGGGGCCCTCAGAATATACTTTATGTGGATGCTTATGAGTGTGTGTATGTGTGTTTGTTCATGTGTGTGCATCAGTGGTTGTGTTTTAAGCAGTTTTTGCTTTTTTGAGATGCTGTTAATGTTGGGTTGGCCAAGATGTTTGCTCTGTAAGATCGTACTTAAAAACCTGAATGAACTTTTTGACCAACTCAGTGTATTATTCAGCTAATATTAATATTCTGTGTTCCTTTTCCCTTAAAACCTTGGGGTTTATTGGGTATCTTGAAAGAAACATGTAAGAAGCCATGCTGAAGGAGAGGTAAGAAGGCTGCTGGAATATTGAAGTGTTCTTGTTCCTCACTCCTTTATCACCTGGACTCAGGATTTTTAAAGATAGGAACACTTTTCTAGAAAATTTTGGAGTTAAAGAAAAATACGTATTCTCAACAAATAATTTCTTATAAATTGGTTTTCATATTTAGCATCAGGGAAATTGAAATCACATGATTCATGTTTTAAGATTTTTCCCCTTTTGCCTTTGCATCTGAACAAACATTTCCTGGTTTGTTTGAGTTCTCACCCTGCCCAGGAGGTTCCTATCAGGGCTGCCTGAGCAGGCTGCATAATGAGGGTGATTTATAATGTTCTAATGGTGAAGTTAGAGATTTCCTTATTAAACACCAAGAACAAAAGGGAAACAAAGTGGGGAACAGCATAGATCATAATCATTTACTGACTGAAATCTAGTATACCAGGCATGTGAGAGAGGAAGGGACAAACAGGCTCAAACTTACTGCTTCCAACAGACTTACATGTGAATTTTGTGACTTTCTATTCTGAGGAAAAGAAAGTTTCTTTTTCTTTGGCCTCCTCTTGTAACAACAACCTCAGAAATATTTTTATTCACAAAAATTTTATTAAAATGCATTCACTTAGTCAACAAGTACTTATTAAACTACCCCTCCATGCCAGGAACTGCTTAGGCCCTGAGAATACAACAGTGAATGAAGCAGGTGAAAATCTCTGCCTTTGTGGAAATTGTTTTTCTAGTGACTTGAACTCCTTGGCATTGGAGTATTTGGGGCAGGGAGCCTGGCGTGGGCAGCAGCCTTGGGGTACGTGAGGAACAGGAAGCCAGGATGCTCGCGTTGCAGAGAGCAGCGGGGAGGGGAGGAGATAAGGATGAAGGTGAGGTGTCTGTGTAGAGTCTCATGGGTCTCATGAGGGCTTGGGCTTCTACCCCATGTGACATGGGAAGCCACTAAAGGGTTTGGAGGAGTAACATGATCTGACTTAACATTTCAGTGAAACATTTGACTTCTGTGCTGCAGTATTTTGAAGGGGACAAGGACAGAAGCAGAGAGACAGATTAGGGGATCTGAGAGTTTGTCTTCAGTTTTCTCAGGGGAGTTTGTCTTGACTAGACTTAAACGGCTGATTCTCAGTTGTGTATGTCGCGTATCTAGCTCATGAGAATTCTTCCTTCACTGTCGCTTCAGTAAACACAGTGAACCCAGTAGCAACTTCGTCTCCCATTGTCAAAGCTTCAAACCAACCTACCTCTTGCTCTTTAGAATTCCCAGGAAGGAGTCAGACCCCAGTTCACTAGATTCCTTCCTAACAGAAGGAAATTAATGATCAATTCCCGAGTGCTCTCCCTCTCATCTATCTCGACTGATGGAGTGAAGAATGAGTTCTCACCTCCCATCAGGGCTGCCTGAGCAGGCTGCATAATGAGGGTGATTTATAATGTTCTAATGGTGAAGTTAGAGATTTCCTTATTAAACACCAAGAACAAAAGGGAAACAAAGTGGGGAACAGCATAGATCATAATCATTTACTGACTGAAATCTAGTATACCAGGCATGTGAGAGAGGAAGGGACAAACAGGCTCAAACTTACTGCTTCCAACAGACTTACATGTGAATTTTGTGACTTTCTATTCTGAGGAAAAGAAAGTTTCTTTTTCTTTGGCCTCCTCTTGTAACAACAACCTCAGAAATATTTTTATTCACAAAAATTTTATTAAAATGCATTCACTTAGTCAACAAGTACTTATTAAACTACCCCTCCATGCCAGGAACTGCTTAGGCCCTGAGAATACAACAGTGAATGAAGCAGGTGAAAATCTCTGCCTTTGTGGAAATTGTTTTTCTAGTGACTTGAACTCCTTGGCATTGGAGTATTTGGGGCAGGGAGCCTGGCGTGGGCAGCAGCCTTGGGGTACGTGAGGAACAGGAAGCCAGGATGCTCGCGTTGCAGAGAGCAGCGGGGAGGGGAGGAGATAAGGATGAAGGTGAGGTGTCTGTGTAGAGTCTCATGGGTCTCATGAGGGCTTGGGCTTCTACCCCATGTGACATGGGAAGCCACTAAAGGGTTTGGAGGAGTAACATGATCTGACTTAACATTTCAGTGAAACATTTGACTTCTGTGCTGCAGTATTTTGAAGGGACAAGGACAGAAGCAGAGAGACAGATTAGGGGATCTGAGAGTTTGTCTTCAGTTTTCTCAGGGGAGTTTGTCTTGACTAGACTTAAACGGCTGATTCTCAGTTGTGTATGTCGCGTATCTAGCTCATGAGAATTCTTCCTTCACTGTCGCTTCAGTAAACACAGTGAACCCAGTAGCAACTTCGTCTCCCATTGTCAAAGCTTCAAACCAACCTACCTCTTGCTCTTTAGAATTCCCAGGAAGGAGTCAGACCCCAGTTCACTAGATTCCTTCCTAACAGAAGGAAATTAATGATCAATTCCCGAGTGCTCTCCCTGTCATCTATCTCGACTGATGGAGTGAAGAAGGAAGAACTCACTTTTTCCTTGGAAGAGGGTAGACTCATAGAACATTAAGAATTTTCTCCGCAGAAATCTTTTTTAGAGATTCTCCTTGAGTAATGTCCTTGAAGCCCTTTAATCAGACTATTTTAGGAGCTAGTACTTCTCTCAAATTTCTTCCATGGAGGAAAAGAGGTAGGAGATTCAGAAAATCTTTTCTCCTGAGTTCTATTCTGCTTCCATCTTTTTTTAAAATTATTATTTCTTTTTAAAAATTTTATTTATTTATTTATTTTTACACCAAAAACACTTTAATTGGAGTATAGTCAGTTAACAATTTTGTGATAGTTTCAGGTGAACCATGAAGGGGCCTGGCCATGCATATATATGTACCCATTCTCCCCCAAACCCCTCTCCCATCCAGGCTGGTATATAACATTAAGCAGAGTTCCATGTACTATACAATAGATTTTTGTTGGTTATCCATTTCAAACATGAATTTTGCTTCCATTTTTTATGTTCTGGATGCAAGCAAGGGGTTCCAGAGTTTTGCAACCATTTTTCTTTTTCCCCAGAGGGGACTGCCTTCTTTGAGAATTTTCATCTTGGCCTTGTACTTCACCATGAATGTCACTAGTTATTGTATTTTGGTGCCTTGGTTGCAACATCGTGTTACAAAGGGAAGGCCTAATTAATGAATTGTGTATTTCTGCTTGTTAATGACTATCGGTGAATGAGAATATGTTTGGTAGGAGAAAAACGAAAATTCAGGGTGTCATATCCTCAGGCCTTGGCATAGCAGTATGCACATAGTAGATCCTTAACAAATATTCATATTAGGAAACAGTTCATGGTCAGAATTAAGTCCACTCTTCACAAGGATGGTACATATAAAGTAATTGTGTCCTCACTCTGCACTGGAGTACTACCCAAGATATTGCTTGTTTCCCTCTTCTTTATGCACAGAAGTGGGTCAGCAGTTTCTAAGCCTCAAAGTCCTTGTGAGTCCATAAGCCCAATAGTGTCATATCTAGGAAGGAGTCAGACCCCAGTTTTCACTAGATTCCTTCCTAACAGAAGGAAATTAATGATCAATTCCCGAGTGCTCTCCCTGTCATCTATCTCGACTGATGGAGTGAAGAAGGAAGAACTCACTTTTTCCTTGGAAGAGGGTAGACTCATAGAACATTAAGAATTTTCTCCGCAGAAATCTTTTTTAGAGATTCTCCTTGAGTAATGTCCTTGAAGCCCTTTAATCAGACTATTTTAGGAGCTAGTACTTCTCTCAAATTTCTTCCATGGAGGAAAAGAGGTAGGAGATTCAGAAAATCTTTTCTCCTGAGTTCTATTCTGCTTCCATCTTTTTTTAAAATTATTATTTCTTTTTAAAAATTTTATTTATTTATTTATTTTTACACCAAAAACACTTTAATTGGAGTATAGTCAGTTAACAATTTTGTGATAGTTTCAGGTGAACCATGAAGGGGCCTGGCCATGCATATATATGTACCCATTCTCCCCCAAACCCCTCTCCCATCCAGGCTGGTATATAACATTAAGCAGAGTTCCATGTACTATACAATAGATTTTTGTTGGTTATCCATTTCAAACATGAATTTTGCTTCCATTTTTTATGTTCTGGATGCAAGCAAGGGGTTCCAGAGTTTTGCAACCATTTTTCTTTTTCCCCAGAGGGGACTGCCTTCTTTGAGAATTTTCATCTTGGCCTTGTACTTCACCATGAATGTCACTAGTTATTGTATTTTGGTGCCTTGGTTGCAACATCGTGTTACAAAGGGAAGGCCTAATTAATGAATTGTGTATTTCTGCTTGTTAATGACTATCGGTGAATGAGAATATGTTTGGTAGGAGAAAAACGAAAATTCAGGGTGTCATATCCTCAGGCCTTGGCATAGCAGTATGCACATAGTAGATCCTTAACAAATATTCATATTAGGAAACAGTTCATGGTCAGAATTAAGTCCACTCTTCACAAGGATGGTACATATAAAGTAATTGTGTCCTCACTCTGCACTGGAGTACTACCCAAGATATTGCTTGTTTCCCTCTTCTTTATGCACAGAAGTGGGTCAGCAGTTTCTAAGCCTCAAAGTCCTTGTGAGTCCATAGAGGAGCTGCCACATAATTGGGTAACAAGTGCTATCATATCATCACCAGTCTTTGGGTTTATAAAAAGCGTAAGTGAGTCTTCTGACTGATGAAAGAGGGTTGTGAGACTTCATGTCTAGCCCTGGGAGCTGGACTTGAGGAAAGTGTTTGAGAAACGATGATGGTAAATACTGGAACATCATTATAACATGACCTGTTCTGATTGAGATTGACAGTTACATTCTCTCTTGCTTCTTACGAATAAAAGCATGTCCAGGGGATTCTCTGTGCCACGCCATGAGCTGGAAGACACAGCATACACATGAGGAAAGCTGAGTAAGAGCACAGGAATGAATGTGAGGCTTTTCATGTGAGGCATATTCTCTTCATTGCCAGTGAGCAGTCCAAACAATTGATTCCATGAGAACAGAAGAGGAGGTAATCACTGTGATATGGGGAGGAATGTGAAAGCTTTTTGGAAGACAGAAATTAGCTTTATACTGAGGCTCTCTCATACAAAGTTTAGTGCTCATTGAATGTGTTTCATTTGGGTATGAAATATATAAATCAATCCATCTGTTACTCAGATTCATATCTGCCCTTTATCATCATCTTTCAAGTTAAAAAATATGACATATGCAGAGAAGTATCCCAATTTAATGAAAAATAGTTTAATAGATCAATAAGATAAAATAAAGCCACACATGTGACTAGAGAACATGAAGAGTGTTCTTGAAGTGCGATGTCTCTTGCCAAGAACCACCCTCTCACTTTGTCCTTGAGGTAGTCACCATCCTGCATTTTATGGCAATGATAGCCTCATATTTCTTTTTAGCTTTGTACGTTATGTTCAGTAAAAAAAAAATTGTTCATGCCTGCTGTGGAGTAAAAACATTTTGTGTGATCTAGTTTATAAGCACTTTCTTGGAAAAGATTAGTATTCCTGATAGAATACCTTAAAAAGTCTGATGAACTTTAATGAGATTTCCTTTAGAAATGGATCTCACCAGTCAGTTTGGTTTTCAGCTAACTATCAGTCAAAAATCTGCCACCTTGAGCTTCCTTGATAGCTCAGTGGTAATGAGTTCACCAGCCAATTCGGGAGACACAAGTTTGATCCCTGATCCGGGAAGATCCCACATACTGTGGAGTAACAAAGCCTGTGAGCTACAAACTATTGAGCCTATGCTCTAGAGCCTTGGAGCTGCAACTATTGAGCCCATGTACCGCGACTGTGGAAGCCTGTGTTCCCTAGAGCCCGAGTTCCACAAGAGAAGTGACCACAACAAGAAGCCTGCTCACCTCAACTAGAGAGTAGCCCCCACTCCCTGCAACTATAGAAGAGTCAACAGCATCAGTGAAAACCCAGAATAGCCAAAATAAATAAATAAATAAATAATTTTAAAAAGGCAAGCACTCCAATTTCTATATATATATATATATATATATAATATATATAAATCTGCTACCTTTAACTTGACCCTGATTGTTAGATGTTATTGTTTAGTCACTAAGTTGTGTCCAACTCTTTCACCCCATAGACTGCAGCACACCAGGCTTCCCTGTCCTTTACTGTCTCCCCAAATTTGTTGAAATTCATATCCATTGAGTCAGTGATGCCATCCAACCATCTCATCCTCTGTCGCCCCCTTCTTCTCCTGTCCTCAGCCTTTCCCAGCATCAGGATTTTTTTCCAATGAGTCATCTCTTCGCATCAGGTGGCCAAAGTATTGGAACTTCAGCTTCAGCATCAGTCCTTCCAATGTATAGTCAGAGTTGATTTCCTTGATGATTGATTGGCTTGGTCTCCTTGCTGAGAAGAATAAATTAGTTTAATAGATCAATAAGATAAAATAAAGCCACACATGTGACTAGAGAACATGAAGAGTGTTCTTGAAGTGCGATGTCTCTTGCCAAGAACCACCCTCTCACTTTGTCCTTGAGGTAGTCACCATCCTGCATTTTATGGCAATGATAGCCTCATATTTCTTTTTAGCTTTGTACGTTATGTTCAGTAAAAAAAAAATTGTTCATGCCTGCTGTGGAGTAAAAACATTTTGTGTGATCTAGTTTATAAGCACTTTCTTGGAAAAGATTAGTATTCCTGATAGAATACCTTAAAAAGTCTGATGAACTTTAATGAGATTTCCTTTAGAAATGGATCTCACCAGTCAGTTTGGTTTTCAGCTAACTATCAGTCAAAAATCTGCCACCTTGAGCTTCCTTGATAGCTCAGTGGTAATGAGTTCACCAGCCAATTCGGGAGACACAAGTTTGATCCCTGATCCGGGAAGATCCCACATACTGTGGAGTAACAAAGCCTGTGAGCCACAACTATTGAGCCTGTGCTCTAGAGCCTTGGAGCTGCAACTATTGAGCCCATGTGCTGCAACTATGGAAGCCCGTGTGCCTTAGAGCCCGAGTTCCACAAGAGAAGTCACCACAACAAGAAGCCTGCTCACCTCAACTAGAGAGTAGCCCCCACTCCGTGTAACTAGAAAAGAGCCTGCAGTATCAGTGAAAGCCCAGAATAGCCAAAAATAAATAAATAAATAAATAATTTTAAAAAGGCAAGCACTCCAATTTCTATATATATATATATATATATATAATATATATAAATCTGCTACCTTTAACTTGACCCTGATTGTTAGATGTTATTGTTTAGTCACTAAGTTGTGTCCAACTCTTTCACCCCATAGACTGCAGCACACCAGGCTTCCCTGTCCTTTACTGTCTCCCCAAATTTGTTGAAATTCATATCCATTGAGTCAGTGATGCCATCCAACCATCTCATCCTCTGTCGCCCCCTTCTTCTCCTGTCCTCAGCCTTTCCCAGCATCAGGATTTTTTTCCAATGAGTCATCTCTTCGCATCAGGTGGCCAAAGTATTGGAACTTCAGCTTCAGCATCAGTCCTTCCAATGTATAGTCAGAGTTGATTTCCTTGATGATTGATTGGCTTGGTCTCCTTGCTGTTCAAGGGACTGTTAAGAGTCTTTTCTAGCACTACAGCTCGAAAGCATCAATTCTTTTGTGCTCAACCTTTATGGTCCACTTTTACATACATACATGACTACTGAAAAAACTACATTTTTGATTATATAGTCCTCTTGTCTTTCTGGCATTAGAGTGGTATCATCTGCATATCTGAGGTTGTTAATATTTTTCCCAGCATCTCGAATCCAGCTTGTAATTCATCCAGCCCAGCATTTCGCATGATGTGCTCTGCACAGAAGTTAAATAAGCAGGATAACAATATACAGTCTTGACGTACTCCTTTCCCAGTTTTCAACCAGTCTGTTGTTCCATGTCCAGTTCTAACTGCTGCTTTTTTAAAAAAGAATTACAGGTTCTATAATCTTTTTTTTATTTTAAAATTTAATTATTTATTTATTTATTTTTGACTATTCTGGGTTTTCACTGCTGCTGCAGGCTCTTTAGTTGCAGGAGTGGGGGCTACTCTCTAGTTGGGGTGAGCAGGCTTCTTTTTGTTGTAACTTTTTTTTTTTTTCTTGTTGTGGAACTCAGGCTCTAGGGCACACAGACTTCAGAAGTTGTGGCACATGGGCTCAATAGTTGTGGCTCCAAGGCTCTAGAGCATAGGCTCAATAGTTGTGGCCCATTGGCTTTGTTGTTCCACAGCATGCAGGATCTTCCTAGACCAGGGATCAAACTTGTGTCTCCTGCACTGGCAGGCAAACTCATTACCACTGAGCTACCAGGGAAGACTTAACTGTTACTTTTTGACCTGTGTACACGTTTCTCAGAATACAGGTAAGGTAGTCTGATATTCCCATCTCTTTAAAAATTTTCACGTTTGCACACCAGGCTTCCCTGTCCTTTACTGTCTCCCCAAATTTGTTGAAATTCATATCCATTGAGTCAGTGATGCCATCCAACCATCTCATCCTCTGTCGCCCCCTTCTTCTCCTGTCCTCAGCCTTTCCCAGCATCAGGATTTTTTTCCAATGAGTCATCTCTTCGCATCAGGTGGCCAAAGTATTGGAACTTCAGCTTCAGCATCAGTCCTTCCAATGTATAGTCAGAGTTGATTTCCTTGATGATTGATTGGCTTGGTCTCCTTGCTGTTCAAGGGACTGTTAAGAGTCTTTTCTAGCACTACAGCTCGAAAGCATCAATTCTTTTGTGCTCAACCTTTATGGTCCACTTTTACATACATACATGACTACTGAAAAAACTACATTTTTGATTATATAGTCCTCTTGTCTTTCTGGCATTAGAGTGGTATCATCTGCATATCTGAGGTTGTTAATATTTTTCCCAGCATCTCGAATCCAGCTTGTAATTCATCCAGCCCAGCATTTCGCATGATGTGCTCTGCACAGAAGTTAAATAAGCAGGATAACAATATACAGTCTTGACGTACTCCTTTCCCAGTTTTCAACCAGTCTGTTGTTCCATGTCCAGTTCTAACTGCTGCTTTTTTAAAAAAGAATTACAGGTTCTATAATCTTTTTTTTATTTTAAAATTTAATTATTTATTTATTTATTTTTGACTATTCTGGGTTTTCACTGCTGCTGCAGGCTCTTTAGTTGCAGGAGTGGGGGCTACTCTCTAGTTGGGGTGAGCAGGCTTCTTTTTGTTGTAACTTTTTTTTTTTTTCTTGTTGTGGAACTCAGGCTCTAGGGCACACAGACTTCAGAAGTTGTGGCACATGGGCTCAATAGTTGTGGCTCCAAGGCTCTAGAGCATAGGCTCAATAGTTGTGGCCCATTGGCTTTGTTGTTCCACAGCATGCAGGATCTTCCTAGACCAGGGATCAAACTTGTGTCTCCTGCACTGGCAGGCAAACTCATTACCACTGAGCTACCAGGGAAGACTTAACTGTTACTTTTTGACCTGTGTACACGTTTCTCAGAATACAGGTAAGGTAGTCTGATATTCCCATCTCTTTAAAAATTTTCCACAGTTTGTTTTGATCAACACAATCAAAGGCTTTAGTGTAGTCAGTGAAGCAGAAGTAGTTTGTTTTTGTTTTTTTTTTTTTAAGAGTTATTTATTTATTTATTTTGGTGGGGGTGGGGTGGGGAGGGAGAGGAGCAGGTGGGCCACTTCTATTGGTCTTTCATTTGTCCATTTTCATCCATCTTTGTTCTTTGGCCTGTGTGGGCCTCCCATCATGGTGTCCTCTGTTGTCGCAGAGCACTGGCTCTGGGCGCATGCGCTCCAGAGCTCCAGCTCGATAGTTGGACACGTGGGTCCAGCCACTCCGTGGCACATGGGATCTTCCCAGGCCAGGGATCGAACCAGCGCCCCTTGCACTGCAAGGCGGTGTCCTTACCCACTGGACCACCAGGGAAGCCCCAGAAATAATTTTTTCTGGAATTCCCTTGCTTTCTCTGTGATCCAGTGAATGTTGATAATTTGATCTTAGGTTCCTCTGCTTTTTTAAAATCCAGGTTGTACATCTGTAAATTCTTGGTTCACATATTGCTGAAGCCTAGCTTAAAGGATTTTGAGCATTACCTTGTTAGCATCTTTAGAAAAATGGCTACCTAAGCATTCTCCTTTCCTAGTCAATGTACCTGCAAAAAATAACTATTTGAACAGACCAGTAGGTATCTTTGTCCCTGTGTGTAAAATCTAAAAAAAAAAAAAAAAAAAAAAAACAACCCAAATGACTTTCTGTAACTAAAAAGCTTGAAAAGCTTACTTTAATGGTACACATTGCTAAAAAATAATGTACTGTTGCTCATTTTTAAACTTCATGAAAATGGATTCATACATTATCTTGTCATCTTTGTCTCTTTTGCTAATATTTTGTCTGTGCATCCTGTTGTGTATAGTTTTTGTTTATTCATTTTTATTGATGGGTAGTATTTCATTAGAGGTATATACTAGAATTCACTCATTCTGTTTTGTTGGGCACTGTTGTTTCCAGAATACCAGTTTTGGATTGTTGAGGAGAAGACTTCTAGGAACATTCTTGTATATGTATCTGGATACAAGTATGTTCAAGTTTCTCTAGGGAATGTCCTCAGGGGCACAATTGCTGATAATACCCACTCCAGTATTCTTGGCTGGTAAATTCCATGGATGGAGAAGTGTGGCAAGCTACAGCCCATGGGGTCTCAAATATGGGACTTCCCAAGTTGTGCACTAAATAAATCAATTTGATAAGTTATAACTCTTTGTTTCCTAAATTGATTTGAAGCACAGATATTATTTACTGTTCTCCAGAACTGACCTTCCTACAACACACTTTGGGAAATGCAAATCCTTGCAAGCTAACATATTTAAAATGTTAAGCAGGATAGGTTTATGGTCATTATCTTACAGATAAAAGTATTGAGACTTGAAGTGAAGTGGAAGTCTTTCAGTCATGTTTGACTCTTTGCTGCCCATGGAAAAACATGGGATTCTCCAGGCAAGACTACTGGAGTGGATAGCTTTCCCCTTTTCCAGGGATCTTCCCAACCCAGGGATTGAACCCAGGTCTCCTGCATTGCAGATGGATTCTTTGCTGTGTGAGCCACCAGGGAAGCCCATTGAGACTTAGATGGTTTGCGTAACTAGCCAATAATAACACTGTAAGTGATAATACTGGAATTTAGAGTTGAGTCTGTGTTTTTAAGGCTCCAAATCTTTAGTGAATCAACCCCTATATTATTTTACTAAAAATATAATTTTTGCTGAAAGAAAGGGAGAAGAAATTAATGATCTGAGAGTCTTTGCCTCATATAAAATGTAAATACCCCTAATAGCACCAGGAATGGTCAAAATCCTCAGCATCCTTACAGGGTATTATTGTCCAATGTAATATTTCTAACAGTTATGCTTCAAGTTCTCCAATGCAAATAACCTGTGTGCACTTCAGTGTGTAAGCACCTTATGATGGCCTTCATTCTAGAGACTGTTTTGTTCCACGTGATGACATGTTCCTGGTGATTCCAGATGAGAAGACAAACCAAGTCTTTTAAGGCCTGGTTGGTAAGAGAACATTCAGCTGAATTACACACTAGGTTGAATATGCCCCCTGCCTGCCACTTCTAGGGTATATCTAGAATTCACTCATTCTGTTTTGTTGGGCACTGTTGTTTAGATATTTGTTGAGGAGAAGACTTCTAGGAACATTCTTGTATATGTATCTGGATACAAGTATGTTCAAGTTTCTCTAGGGAATGTCCTCAGGGGCACAATTGCTGATAATACCCACTCCAGTATTCTTGGCTGGTAAATTCCATGGATGGAGAAGTGTGGCAAGCTACAGCCCATGGGGTCTCAAATATGGGACTTCCCAAGTTGTGCACTAAATAAATCAATTTGATAAGTTATAACTCTTTGTTTCCTAAATTGATTTGAAGCACAGATATTATTTACTGTTCTCCAGAACTGACCTTCCTACAACACACTTTGGGAAATGCAAATCCTTGCAAGCTAACATATTTAAAATGTTAAGCAGGATAGGTTTATGGTCATTATCTTACAGATAAAAGTATTGAGACTTGAAGTGAAGTGGAAGTCTTTCAGTCATGTTTGACTCTTTGCTGCCCATGGAAAAACATGGGATTCTCCAGGCAAGACTACTGGAGTGGATAGCTTTCCCTTCTCCAGGGGATCTTCCCAACCCAGGGATTGAACCCAGGTCTCCTGCATTGCAGATGGATTCTTTGCTGTGTGAGCCACCAGGGAAGCCCATTGAGACTTAGATGGTTTGCGTAACTAGCCAATAATAACACTGTAAGTGATAATACTGGAATTTAGAGTTGAGTCTGTGTTTTTAAGGCTCCAAATCTTTAGTGAATCAACCCCTATATTATTTTACTAAAAATATAATTTTTGCTGAAAGAAAGGGAGAAGAAATTAATGATCTGAGAGTCTTTGCCTCATATAAAATGTAAATACCCCTAATAGCACCAGGAATGGTCAAAATCCTCAGCATCCTTACAGGGTATTATTGTCCAATGTAATATTTCTAACAGTTATGCTTCAAGTTCTCCAATGCAAATAACCTGTGTGCACTTCAGTGTGTAAGCACCTTATGATGGCCTTCATTCTAGAGACTGTTTTGTTCCACGTGATGACATGTTCCTGGTGATTCCAGATGAGAAGACAAACCAAGTCTTTTAAGGCCTGGTTGGTAAGAGAACATTCAGCTGAATTACACACTAGGTTGAATATGCCCTGCCTGCTTCCACTTAATCACTGCCATGTATTCCTTAGGAACTTGAGTTGGATGGTAGTGAAGCTGGTTAAGGTTGTTTTTACATTACTTCCCATGAAATCATTTTCCAGTCCCAAGCTGGTACATCTCTTTATAAACTTTGCCCATTGTTTTTCCTTTTGTTTTAAATTCCTTACCTCTAGAATTCTTCTTCTATTGGTTGGACAATAATAATTTTTTTCTGGACACAACTTTTGAGAAGGGAAGGATGGGGCCAGAATCAACTGCATAATTTGTGGGACCCACTGTAAAATAAAAATATAAAGGTCCCTTGTTTAAAAAGAATTTCAAGACAGGAACAGGGAAACGTTAGACTAGGAATGGGGCCATTCCAAGTGTGAGCCTCTATGAGATTTTATAGGTCACATGCCCACGAGGCTGGCCCCTGCATAGTGTATTAGGGGTTTTATCATAAGGTTGGGGTTTTAGTTCTGGCTCTGCCACAGCCTGGCTGTATGATCACTGGTGTGGCTACCACTTCTTCATCTCTGAAACCAGCAGGTGAAAGCAGAGCTGTTGACGATTCATCTTTAATTCCACCCTCTGCCCCAAAACATACATACACACTCAACGCTCAGATACTGGTAGTGGGACCGCCTTCTCCATCAGATGTTTTGGATGGTCTTGCTCCTCTCCGTTATGCTTTTGGTGACAGATGAGACCTAGAGAAAGGCCTGTGGGATCTTATCACAGGGAAGGTGGAATCAAGATTAAGAGACTAATTCTGCTGTTAGGGAGGAATTTTTGTTTTCAAGTGGCTAATCATTTCCTCAGAGGCCTTATTTAGTTCTGGCATGTACACTTGCTGCATTGTCTAACTTTGTCTTGTTGTTGAATAAAAAGTGTCATTACTATGGAAACTGCTTTGTTGCATCAGGTTTTGTTTGAGATAGAGCAAAAGAACACATGCTTTTCACAATGCCTTGTCAACCTCTTTATTTCCGTGGATAAAATGAAAACCAGAACTATATTAACTAGTGCTTTTGAAGTGACATTAAAAAGCTAAATTGAAGTGCTCCATAGGTCACTGGGTTTGGAAAGAACATTTGGGATTGCTGATGATCCCTCTTGTTCTTCACCATTTTCAGAAAACACATTTTTATGAATCACCCACACTCTTCCCCAACTTTTTAAGACTTAGTTTGTATTTACATATAGTAGTTCACCTTTTAGGGGTTTGGGGTGGTATGGAGTTCTACGAGTTTTGACAAATGCATGAAATTGTGTACCTACCACCATGATCAACAGAAGAGCAGTTAGATCATCTTTCCCTTGTGCTAACCTTTTCTAGTTAAGCCTTCCTCCCATCCTTAACTCTTGGAAACCACTGACCTACTCTTGTATGTCATATGAATAGAGTCATACAGTAGGTAGCTTTTCCAATCTGGCTTAGTAACATGAACTTGAGATTTGTCTATGTTAATGCGTAGTCTTTTTTCTTTTTCCTTTTTATTGTGTAGTTTTCAATCAATAAAACTGTGGGTGTACCACAGTTTATTTACCCACCAGCTGGGAGACATTTGGGTTGTTTTCAGTTTGGGACAATAATTGATAATTCTGCTATAAAATTTACATACATGAATATATATTTTTATGTTTTCTGTTTATTTTGGGGAGTAGCAGTGTGGGGTGTTGAAGAGACCATTCTTGGAGGGCAAAACAATTGCAAAGGAACGTGCTTGCTTGACATAGTAAACTCTGATAGCAAATAGCCTGTCTCAAAGTAGAATTCAAAACAGTTTAAGAGCTAAGTACTGCTATTATACAGAGCAGGAAGAAAATTGGTTTTCATTGGGGCAAAATCTCTAGATCAAAGCTCAAGATGAAACCTGCTCCTTTTCTCTTTGTGTCTTCTGCCCTCCACCCAAGAGCATTTGGACTGATTTTCCTTTTAGTTTTCTGATCTCAAACTATTTGAATGGAATAAATCCAATCATATTAATTTAGGGACATGTTTGTGCAATTCTGTTGAGTCATTCTGGTTCACTTGTGTTATTCAGCTTATGTGCGTTAGAGTCAAAGTGCATTTCTAAAGAAGAGGCAGGGCTTCCCAGGTGGCACAGACAGTAAAGAATCCGCCAAGCAGGAGACGAGGTTCAATCCCTGGGTCAGAAAGATCCCCCACACCAGTATTCTTGCCTGGGAAATCCCATGGACAGACGAGCCTTGTGGGTTACAGTCCAGGGGGTCATGAAGTCATTCAGACTTGACTGAACGACTAAAACTTGAAAGAGGCAGCCTCTGATGAAGCAGCAGAAGGTATTTTATGAGCCATACCCTTCTGCTGGGATATCTTTGCTGAATTGTCTATAAATCTGCCACTTTTCTAAAGGAAAGTTTTCTGTTTAGGTCTGGAGGGCTCCTTTGGAGAATGGTTTCTCATATGTTCTTAGATAGCAAAATGAGAACTTCTGTTTAGCCATGGAGTAGAGCTTACCCAAGATGAGGGTTCATTTTAAAAAGTAAGAGGAGTTGGGAAGGAAACTGGAGTGTATTGTCATCTAAACCCTAGCAGAAGAGGCATCGCCTTCTGTCAGCTTCTCATGCTTGCAGGTTGGGGAACTGTGTCTTTCTGGTGGAATAATTTGGTAATTATTTGGATTTGGTAATGAAAATATTAGTTCTAATGTTCTTTACTGAGGTGTGAAGATTTTCTGATCAGTAAAATTCTTTGTCATTTGATGTTAAAACAAGATAAAAATAGTTTAAGAAAAATAAGAATAAGCTACCGCTTATCACAGCTTGGTCAGGGCAGACCAACATTTGATCCCATGCCTGATTGAGAAGGTCAATCTCTAGATCAAAGCTTCAAGAATGAAACCTGCTATTATACAGAGCAGGAAGAAAATTGGTTTTCATTGGGGCAAAATCTCTAGATCAAAGCTCAAGATGAAACCTGCTCCTTTTCTCTTTGTGTCTTCTGCCCTCCACCCAAGAGCATTTGGACTGATTTTCCTTTTAGTTTTCTGATCTCAAACTATTTGAATGGAATAAATCCAATCATATTAATTTAGGGACATGTTTGTGCAATTCTGTTGAGTCATTCTGGTTCACTTGTGTTATTCAGCTTATGTGCGTTAGAGTCAAAGTGCATTTCTAAAGAAGAGGCAGGGCTTCCCAGGTGGCACAGACAGTAAAGAATCCGCCAAGCAGGAGACGCAGGTTCAATCCCTGGGTCAGAAAGATCCCCCACACCAGTATTCTTGCCTGGGAAATCCCATGGACAGACGAGCCTTGTGGGTTACAGTCCAGGGGGTCATGAAGTCATTCAGACTTGACTGAACGACTAAAACTTGAAAGAGGCAGCCTCTGATGAAGCAGCAGAAGGTATTTTATGAGCCATACCCTTCTGCTGGGATATCTTTGCTGAATTGTCTATAAATCTGCCACTTTTCTAAAGGAAAGTTTTCTGTTTAGGTCTGGAGGGCTCCTTTGGAGAATGGTTTCTCATATGTTCTTAGATAGCAAAATGAGAACTTCTGTTTAGCCATGGAGTAGAGCTTACCCAAGATGAGGGTTCATTTTAAAAAGTAAGAGGAGTTGGGAAGGAAACTGGAGTGTATTGTCATCTAAACCCTAGCAGAAGAGGCATCGCCTTCTGTCAGCTTCTCATGCTTGCAGGTTGGGGAACTGTGTCTTTCTGGTGGAATAATTTGGTAATTATTTGGATTTGGTAATGAAAATATTAGTTCTAATGTTCTTTACTGAGGTGTGAAGATTTTCTGATCAGTAAAATTCTTTGTCATTTGATGTTAAAACAAGATAAAAATAGTTTAAGAAAAATAAGAATAAGCTACCGCTTATCACAGCTTGGTCAGGGCAGACCAACATTTGATCCCATGCCTGATTGAGAAGGTCAATCTCTGTCTTTTTAAATAGAGTTTTTATTTTGGAATAATTTAAAACTTATGGAGAAGTTGCAAAGATAATATAGTGAGTTCTCGTATACTCCTAACACAGTTTCTCCCATCACTAACATCTTACTTAAGCTCAAGAAAATTGTCTCTAACTCTGATAAGGAGTGCTGGAGAAATATATGGTCCACAAAGGCAAATTATTCTCTAAGAGAAAATATCCAAAAAATTTGTACCAGACACAGCCTGATCAAACATGATGATTGCTTTCTAGAAGAGGGTTTAGTGATGGTGGGCAAAAATGATGAGTGAGAGGAAAGAATAGAATGTGAAATTCAGGTAATAATCTAGATGTTTCTGTCAGGTATCTGTAGCTTATTGCTGTCTCCATTCTTCAAGCATAATTGTGTATTTGGTGTTTCAGTTCCATAGCTGGATAGGATTGTATCCATATCTTTTTGATAAGAGGAAAACTTCTGATATTTCCTACCATATTGCAACTTGTATTTAACTTTGGCTTAGGATAAATAAGTCGATAATTTACTTAAATGGACATATTCCATGGTAGAGATTTTTCTGTCTTAACACACATGGTTCAGTGTGTCATTTACCTTTAGTATCTCTTAAAATGTGTTTGGAATTTAAAAATATATATGCTATATATACCTTGACTTTCATAACCATATGATAGTTTCTAAATATGTGGAGTTAGGATTCAAAATGAAAGAATAAAGGGAACCATGGACTGGATGGTTTTAAAATATGCCTTTTTACAATTTTGAGAGCAAAGGCTGAAAAGAACTACAAAAATGATATATGAAAGTAATCACTCCATCTTTTGTAGTCCTTGTTTTCTGATCTTTTCCCCGTGACCTTAAGCCAGTTTGCCTTCTGTTGTATATTGCTCTTTCCAATGGACTGGCTTTGTATTGCTTGCAGCCTGGACTTGGTCCCTGAAGAAATATTAGAGGAACAGTTTAATGGTTAGCAAGGTATGTTGAGGGCTGAGCTTGCCGAGGCAGAACAGGACACAGTTGTCCAGACTAGCTCCTTGGGGAACAAGATTGTCTGGATGGTGTAAGTTTAGCTTAATGGTTTTGGCAGTGGCCGAAGGCAGTGGTTAGGGAATGTCTTATAGACAGAGGAAAGGGATTGCTGCCCTAGAGTTCCTGGAGTTCAGTTGCTTATAATCCCCATCTTATCCTCAATCAGTGTGAGATCTTCTTGTAGTTTGGGGATTTACAAAGCTTTGAAAAGGTAAAATAGGAAGAACATTAGCAAACTGCCTGTGGGGAGTTGTGTCCATGCATAGCAACACTGGTGACTATGACTATAACATAGGGCTGGTCTGTTTATCCTCAGATATTTTAGTAATATACCTCACACCCTTGCTTCTTTCCTCATACTGGGACAAACCCATTTGCAATAAATATGCTTGTAATGTCCGGGGAGGAGTTTTGACTGTAAAACTGTATGACTTAGGCTTTCTTCATAAATATTTATGTTTTAAGACATTCTCCAAACCTCATAGCAAAAGATTTTAAAACAGTCAGGCCCTAAAAGAAATCTGTGTAAAGATGATGAAAACCAGGCTGTAACGCTAAAGAGAATTTCATGTGCTCTTTCTAGCCCATCTTTCCTTGCAGCCTTTGTTTTGACAGAATTTTATGAAGGTGTCCTTGTGGTTGGGATAGGAGAGGAAGGAGACACTGTGTATGTAAAGAGACTTCTGTGACTACAGGAAAGACTGAGATTTGGGAGTCTGTTATTTAATAAAAATATCAGATCTGTGTATAATATCCTTATTCATAACCATATGATAGTTTCTAAATATGTGGAGTTAGGATTCAAAATGAAAGAATAAAGGGAACCATGGACTGGATGGTTTTAAAATATGCCTTTTACAATTTTGAGCAAAGGCTGAAAAGAACTACAAAAATGATATATGAAAGTAATCACTCCATCTTTTGTAGTCCTTGTTTTCTGATCTTTTCCCCGTGACCTTAAGCCAGTTTGCCTTCTGTTGTATATTGCTCTTTCCAATGGACTGGCTTTGTATTGCTTGCAGCCTGGACTTGGTCCCTGAAGAAATATTAGAGGAACAGTTTAATGGTTAGCAAGGTATGTTGAGGGCTGAGCTTGCCGAGGCAGAACAGGACACAGTTGTCCAGACTAGCTCCTTGGGGAACAAGATTGTCTGGATGGTGTAAGTTTAGCTTAATGGTTTTGGCAGTGGCCGAAGGCAGTGGTTAGGGAATGTCTTATAGACAGAGGAAAGGGATTGCTGCCCTAGAGTTCCTGGAGTTCAGTTGCTTATAATCCCCATCTTATCCTCAATCAGTGTGAGATCTTCTTGTAGTTTGGGGATTTACAAAGCTTTGAAAAGGTAAAATAGGAAGAACATTAGCAAACTGCCTGTGGGGAGTTGTGTCCATGCATAGCAACACTGGTGACTATGACTATAACATAGGGCTGGTCTGTTTATCCTCAGATATTTTAGTAATATACCTCACACCCTTGCTTCTTTCCTCATACTGGGACAAACCCATTTGCAATAAATATGCTTGTAATGTCCGGGGAGGAGTTTTGACTGTAAAACTGTATGACTTAGGCTTTCTTCATAAATATTTATGTTTTAAGACATTCTCCAAACCTCATAGCAAAAGATTTTAAAACAGTCAGGCCCTAAAAGAAATCTGTGTAAAGATGATGAAAACCAGGCTGTAACGCTAAAGAGAATTTCATGTGCTCTTTCTAGCCCATCTTTCCTTGCAGCCTTTGTTTTGACAGAATTTTATGAAGGTGTCCTTGTGGTTGGGATAGGAGAGGAAGGAGACACTGTGTATGTAAAGAGACTTCTGTGACTACAGGAAAGACTGAGATTTGGGAGTCTGTTATTTAATAAAAATATCAGACATTCTGTAAAGGTCAGTTATATTTGTCAGAGAAAAAGTGTGTTCATGGCCATGACCACAACTTTAATTAAGGACCAGTTAGTTACATTAAAAGGCCCTCGTTTTGATGCCAAGAGGAACCTGGATGGGGGCAAGTGTTTGGATGGATTAGTGGAAATTCATTATCTCTCCAAGGGGGAATAATAACTTGAAAAAGCACCCACATGCAGATGTTACAGGTACACTAACATTATGTTAACTTATATGAAGCTTGTTAGGAGACTGAGATTATAGTAACAAAATTTACGAATAATTTGGGGACATAGTAGAATTTCTGTATGTGAATGATTCTTATTTTGGAGGATTTCAGAAGATAGGTTTCAAAGATGTGCTAACAGATATGCTCTAGGGGTTGTATCATAATTGTACTGTGCTCGAGGACACGAATTTGAACTCTAAAGTATTTGTATCTAGAGAATTTTAAATATGTTTAAAAGGACAGGGCACTGGGACCTGAGTGCATCCATTTATCACAGGTGAATCTGTTCACTCAAATTCTACAAGATTTTGTTGAGAACATTATGTGCTACATTTTACAATAGTCTTTTTTAGGTGAACGTGCAAGAATGCTACACTTCTCAGAAGATGGTGGGAGTTTTGACCTTTAGGGGAGAAACTTTCTTGTGAGAGAGCTTTTTGGATTTGGTAACAAGCCAAGCTAAGTAAAAGGCAAGGTAAACCGCCATGTGGAGAGATACAGGCTTATCTGGAGGCCTCTGACCAATGTTTGATGGCCCTTTGGAGATGTTTCCACAATTTGCTTATTTGAATTTTTTTTAGGTAAGAGCTAAACATAGATTTCTCTTAGGATATGGATATTTTGAAATCTTTTGTTATGAGTTTTGCCATGTGTCTTAAAATATAAGCATTTATGGTGAAATAAAGTATTTTCCTTGCTTTGTTTGATAGGAATGCTCTGTAGTCTTTGTGTGAAATGCAGAAATTTGTAGCTCAGAGTAAATGAACTGTGCGATTTTCCCAGCAAAAATGCCTCCTGCCCCTGCCCTGAGCCCCCATCCTTACTTTTAGTTCTTTGGGATCTGTATCTACATTTTCTAAGGGTTTTCTTTTCTGTGTGTCTCTTATTTACAGATCTTGAAACTGATTTACCTCTTTTCCCCATGTATTCAGTGTTTGGGCAAATTTGGTTATGACTTTAAACTCAGATGGAAACTATTTGAGTTTTTAAATGTCCAAGGTCTTTGCTGTGGTTTCTCATATGCCTTTCCTAAGTTTCTAATAATAACTTCCTCTGATCTTTCTGGTGGCAGTCAGGAGCTTCTTGGGTAAGTGAGCTGCTCTTTCTAAATGATTGAATCTGGGAGATATGGCTATTCTTGGATAGTAAGAGTTAGAATGGAATTTGATTGGATTTGATATTTTCATCCTCTTAATTAGTTATTGTCAGTGCATAAATCTTTTAGAGTTTAGGATAGGAGGTTTGTATAAATAGTAGATTTTTTTCCCCCTGATCCACTTGCTCTCAAAATTTTACCAGATTTATAGGACTTAAGTAATAGCTTGGAATAGCCGTGTATCTTTTCTAAGTATGTTGGTGCCCCTATCTTAATGCTGGATATACAATAAAGGATGCTATTTTTAAAATTTTGACCTCTTTTATTGGTTATTTATTTATTTATTTTCATCCATCTTTATTCTTTGGGCTGTGTGGGCCTCCCATTGCAGTGGCCTCTGTTGTCACAGAGCAGTGGCTCTGGGCACATGCGCTCCAGGGCTCTGGCTCCTAATTGGAAACACTCATACAGCTGCGGGAAAACGAGCTTTTGGATTTGGTAACAAGCCAAGCTAAGTAAAAGGCAAGGTAAACCGCCATGTGGAGAGATACAGGCTTATCTGGAGGCCTCTGACCAATGTTTGATGGCCCTTTGGAGATGTTTCCACAATTTGCTTATTTGAATTTTTTTTAGGTAAGAGCTAAACATAGATTTCTCTTAGGATATGGATATTTTGAAATCTTTTGTTATGAGTTTTGCCATGTGTCTTAAAATATAAGCATTTATGGTGAAATAAAGTATTTTCCTTGCTTTGTTTGATAGGAATGCTCTGTAGTCTTTGTGTGAAATGCAGAAATTTGTAGCTCAGAGTAAATGAACTGTGCGATTTTCCCAGCAAAAATGCCTCCTGCCCCTGCCCTGACCCCCCATCCTTACTTTTAGTTCTTTGGGATCTGTATCTACATTTTCTAAGGGTTTTCTTTTCTGTGTGTCTCTTATTTACAGATCTTGAAACTGATTTACCTCTTTTCCCCATGTATTCAGTGTTTGGGCAAATTTGGTTATGACTTTAAACTCAGATGGAAACTATTTGAGTTTTTAAATGTCCAAGGTCTTTGCTGTGGTTTCTCATATGCCTTTCCTAAGTTTCTAATAATAACTTCCTCTGATCTTTCTGGTGGCAGTCAGGAGCTTCTTGGGTAAGTGAGCTGCTCTTTCTAAATGATTGAATCTGGGAGATATGGCTATTCTTGGATAGTAAGAGTTAGAATGGAATTTGATTGGATTTGATATTTTCATCCTCTTAATTAGTTATTGTCAGTGCATAAATCTTTTAGAGTTTAGGATAGGAGGTTTGTATAAATAGTAGATTTTTTTCCCCCTGATCCACTTGCTCTCAAAATTTTACCAGATTTATAGGACTTAAGTAATAGCTTGGAATAGCCGTGTATCTTTTTCTAAGTATGTTGGTGCCCCTATCTTAATGCTGGATATACAATAAAGGATGCTATTTTTTTTAAATTTTGACCTCTTTTATTGGTTTTTTATTTATTTATTTTCATCAGTCTTTATTCTTTGGGCTGTGTGGGCCTCCCATTGCAGTGGCCTCTCTAGTCACAGAGCAGTGGCTCTGGGCACATGCGCTCCAGGGCTCTGGCTCCTAATTGGAAACACTCATACAGCTGCTCCACAGCACATGGGATCCTCCTGGGCCAGGGGTCAAACTGGCATCCCTTGCACTGCTAGGTGGACTCTCTACCCACTGGACCACCAGGGAAGCCCAAAGAGTGCTTTTTGGTGGCCAACTTCTTTCTGCTTTAGCCTAGATTCCTCTTAGAATGGTCCCTTTAACAAAAAGTGTTTGATGATTTATATACTAACTGTTTTTTTTAAAATAAGAAACCTTAAAGTTGAAAGAAATCTTAGAAATTCTGTATCTACCTTCCATTTGGTGAAGAAATGCATTCAAATTCTGCTTGAACTGTTCTACCGAAAGTGAACATCCTACCTCATGGGAACTATACACTTTGTAAGTTCTGCTTATGTACTGAGCAAAACACACCTCCTATAGTTTCTAGTTATTTATTCTAGGTGGTCTTCCACAACAAAATGGAATGTCTTGCACTTTACAATTGAGGTTATGAAGGCAGATAAGAATTAGATACTAAACTCAAATGGACTGGAAAGATGTTTAGCGTGATTCACACTAAATAGAAGTTTATACTATACGCAGTAGAATACATCGTAGATGCATTAAAGACATTTTGTTTTCTTAAAGGGTCATCTAAATTGGAATTTGAAGAAAAAGTGATATTTGGACTGAGCAACAGCAAAAGCATAGAAATAAGAAACTGTGACACATTCAAATGAAATATGGCCAGAGTTAAAGCAGCATGTGCGTGGTAGTGATGGGAGACAAGACTAGAGAATGAACTAGAAAATATACATAGAACCCAGCCACTAAAGAGCTGTGGATTCTAAAGGGAGTTTGAACTCTCTACGGAATACAATGGATAGTCACTAAAGTATATTTTAAGCAGAGAAGCAGCTTGATTACATTTGCTCTTATTTTTTTCTTAAGAATACAAATAAACTGTTGTATTTTACCAGAATTTTACAAACTTACACGAAAGAGAAAATTACTATTTCAGAAGTGAACTGGAATTCTTTCCTCCCACCTTCCTCACCACTTCCCAGTCTCCCTCAAGCTTGTTTATTTCTAAAACAAGGGGATATTTGTGAAGAAAAGGCACACATGATATATCCTGTTTGTTTCCTCCTTTCTCTCTACATTCAACCAGTGACGATGTGGTCCATTATAAGCCTCTTACTTTCCTGTGAATTCAGACTTCAAGATAGTAGAAATGATTGATTATCAATCTATATTCCAAAAGAAATTGATTCACTGTTTTAGTATATCATGCTTTTGGTGGCCAACTTCTTTCTGCTTTAGCCTAGATTCCTCTTAGAATGGTCCCTTTAACAAAAGTGTTTGATGATTTATATACTAACTGTTTTTTAAAATAAGAAACCTTAAAGTTGAAAGAAATCTTAGAAATTCTGTATCTACCTTCCATTTGGTGAAGAAATGCATTCAAATTCTGCTTGAACTGTTCTACCGAAAGTGAACATCCTACCTCATGGGAACTATACACTTTGTAAGTTCTGCTTATGTACTGAGCAAAACACACCTCCTATAGTTTCTAGTTATTTATTCTAGGTGGTCTTCCACAACAAAATGGAATGTCTTGCACTTTACAATTGAGGTTATGAAGGCAGATAAGAATTAGATACTAAACTCAAATGGACTGGAAAGATGTTTAGCGTGATTCACACTAAATAGAAGTTTATACTATCGCAGTAGAATACATCGTAGATGCATTAAAGACATTTTGTTTTCTTAAAGGGTCATCTAAATTGGAATTTGAAGAAAAAGTGATATTTGGACTGAGCAACAGCAAAAGCATAGAAATAAGAAACTGTGACACATTCAAATGAAATATGGCCAGAGTTAAAGCAGCATGTGCGTGGTAGTGATGGGAGACAAGACTAGAGAATGAACTAGAAAATATACATAGAACCCAGCCACTAAAGAGCTGTGGATTCTAAAGGGAGTTTGAACTCTCTACGGAATACAATGGATAGTCACTAAAGTATATTTTAAGCAGAGAAGCAGCTTGATTACATTTGCTCTTATTTTTTTCTTAAGAATACAAATAAACTGTTGTATTTTACCAGAATTTTACAAACTTACACGAAAGAGAAAATTACTATTTCAGAAGTGAACTGGAATTCTTTCCTCCCACCTTCCTCACCACTTCCCAGTCTCCCTCAAGCTTGTTTATTTCTAAAACAAGGGGATATTTGTGAAGAAAAGGCACACATGATATATCCTGTTTGTTTCCTCCTTTCTCTCTACATTCAACCAGTGACGATGTGGTCCATTATAAGCCTCTTACTTTCCTGTGAATTCAGACTTCAAGATAGTAGAAATGATTGATTATCAATCTATATTCCAGGAACAGGGAACTTGATTGGAGAAAAACAAACACTGTTCATCTCTTAGTAAATACAGCCAGGTAGATATCCAAGGGAGGCACAAAAATATTTAATAGAGTAAGAGGTGAACTAGCAGTCGGGAAGGAAGATAGAAGTTATGAGTGAAAGAAGGAATGTCAGCTAGTCAGGGTGTAAAAAGCACAGACTTTGTAGCACCCTAGACCTGGGATGGATGTAAAATTTATGAACTGATTTTCTCTCTCAAAACCTTACTATAATGCTTTCACCTTCAATTTCCTTGATATAAAATTTGGGTTAATGCAGGCCTCATCATTTTATTATGATCTTGAAATAGAGAAGCAGTAACTGTTTAATAATGCCTACCACATATTGACAAAAAAGAAATTAAAGTAGCAGTTAGTGTCCATAATCCAGGCAGGCCTAGAAGGAAGTAATCAAGATTACGTATACTGGAGGAGGTAGAAATTAAGAAGTTTGAAGGAAGCTGCATTTACACTGACACTCTTTTTGCTCTTTGCTTTTCTCTACCTTAAGCTGATATTTTAGTTAGATTCTTGGCCTTCAAGTTCTGACCCAAAGCTACTTATTCTTCAGACTTCACCTCACTTTTTCTTTTTTTACGTCCTACATTTGCTTTTTTTTTTTTTTTTTCCTACATTTGCCTTTTAGTCACATCACCCTTACTCAGTCACTTAGTCATGTCTGACTCTTTGCGACCTCATGGACTGTCGTCTTCTGTCCAGGGGATTTTTTCAGGCAAGAATACTGGAGCAGGTTGCCATTTCCTCCTTCAAGGGATCTTCCCTACCTGGAGATCGAACCTGCATGTCCTTGTGCATTTCAGGCCAATACTTTATGAGCCGTCGGGAAGCCAGAGATCACCTCTGGCAGCAGGTAAAGGGAGAGAGTTAAAGCATACGTAGAATCCAGGAGTCTATTTGGGTTACTAAGGTAATTCAGGAAAACTTTGGGAGTAGTCAGTACTTAAGAAAGAAATGGGGAAAATGGAGAGAGATGATGATCAAAAATGGAAAGAGAGGAAGTAAGACCAAGACAGAAAGACTGAAAAGAAGACAGACAGGAAGGAAGACAGAAAGTAAGGGAAGAAAGAAAAAAAGGACATGAGGGCGAAAACAGGAGCAGGGAGGCGGGGAGGGAGGGAGATAGATAACGAACCCAGGTGGTGGAGAGAAGAGTCATATCATTTGCTATGGTTTTCAAAACTACACGTTAGAATAACCAGGGCATTTTTAAGAAATATTGTTTCTTGCAGCCCTTCCCCTGCAGATTGTTACAGAGTATCGCCTGGGCATCAAGGTTTTTAAGAGCTTCCCAAGGGATTCTTATTCTGCAGCAAAATTTAAGAATCACTGATCTATATCATTATCTATGCAGTAGGTGATGGTTTTCAATGTTCTGCTTATGTGGCACTAAGCAGTGGATAAAATGCTATTACTTTTCTCGAATTAGAGAAAAGTAGGAACATTGCTTTGTTGGATCAAGACACTGTTTCTTTATTAATGAAGCCTAGTATAGAATTTATTTCCATTTCCCAGGCTTAGTTGCTCCACAGCATACACAGGTGAAATCTTCTTGCATCAGGAATCAAACCCATGTCCCTTGCATTGGCAGGTGGGTTCTTATCCACTGTACTACCAGGAAAGTCCTGTGAAACCCAAAGACATTTTTAATGGTAAGAAGAAGAGGATTGGGCTTCCCCTGGTGGTCCAGTGGATAAGGACACCACCTTGCAGTGCAAGGGGCGCCGGTTCGATCCCTGGCCTGGGAAGATCCCACGTGCCGCGGAGCGGCTGGACTGATGTGTCCAATTACTGAGCCGGAGCTCTGGAGCGCATGCACCCAGAGCCAGTGCTTTGCGACGACAGACGCCACCGCGATGGGAGGCCCACAGGAGCCAAAGAACAAAGATGGATGAAAATAGAGAAATGAAAGACCAACAGAAGTGGCCCGCCCACTCCCCTCCCTCCCCAACCCGACCCCGCCCAAAATAAATAAATAAATAAATCTTAAAAAAAAGAAGAAGAGGATTTTCGCCATGAGTAAAGAAGGCCTATGGGAAGTCTGAAGACTTCTTTTGGGAGTAGTCAGTACTTAAGAAAGAAATGGGAAAATGGAGAGAGATGATGATCAAAATGGAAAGAGAGGAAGTAAGACCAAGACAGAAAGACTGAAAAGAAGACAGACAGGAAGGAAGACAGAACGTAAGGAAGAAAGAAAAAAAGGACATGAGGGCGAAAACAGGAGCAGGGAGGCGGGGAGGGAGGGAGATAGATAACGAACCCAGGTGGTGGAGAGAAGAGTCATATCATTTGCTATGGTTTTCAAAACTACACGTTAGAATAACCAGGGCATTTTTAAGAAATATTGTTTCTTGCAGCCCTTCCCCTGCAGATTGTTACAGAGTATCGCCTGGGCATCAAGGTTTTTAAGAGCTTCCCAAGGGATTCTTATTCTGCAGCAAAATTTAAGAATCACTGATCTATATCATTATCTATGCAGTAGGTGATGGTTTTCAATGTTCTGCTTATGTGGCACTAAGCAGTGGATAAATGCTATTACTTTTCTCGAATTAGAGAAAAGTAGGAACATTGCTTTGTTGGATCAAGACACTGTTTCTTTATTAATGAAGCCTAGTATAGAATTTATTTCCATTTCCCAGGCTTAGTTGCTCCACAGCATACACAGGTGAAATCTTCTTGCATCAGGAATCAAACCCATGTCCCTTGCATTGGCAGGTGGGTTCTTATCCACTGTACTACCAGGAAAGTCCTGTGAAACCCAAAGACATTTTTAATGGTAAGAAGAAGAGGATTGGGCTTCCCCTGGTGGTCCAGTGGATAAGGACACCACCTTGCAGTGCAAGGGGCGCCGGTTCGATCCCTGGCCTGGGAAGATCCCACGTGCCGCGGAGCGGCTGGACTGATGTGTCCAATTACTGAGCCGGAGCTCTGGAGCGCATGCACCCAGAGCCAGTGCTTTGCGACGACAGACGCCACCGCGATGGGAGGCCCACAGGAGCCAAAGAACAAAGATGGATGAAAATAGAGAAATGAAAGACCAACAGAAGTGGCCCGCCCACTCCCCTCCCTCCCCAACCCGACCTCGCCCAAAATAAATAAATAAATAAATCTTAAAAAAAAGAAGAAGAGGATTTTCGCCATGAGTAAAGAAGGCCTATGGGAAGTCTGAAGACTTCTTTTGGAAAATAATTATTGAAGAATTATAAAACTAATTAAAACAATCTTTTTCGGGCTTCCCTGGTGGTCCAGTGGGTAAAGAGTCCACCTTGCAGGGCAAGGGGAGCCAGTTCCATCCCTGGCCCAGGAAGATCCCACATGCTGTGGAACGGCTAGACCGGCGTGTCCAGTTATTAGTCAGCACTCGGGAGCGTATGCACCTAGAGCCGATGCTCGGTAACGAGAGAGGCTGCTACAATGGGAGGCCCACACAGGCCGAAGAATAAAGATGGATGAAAATAAATAAATAAAAAATAAAAGAGGCCAAAATTTAAAAAAACCAAACAACCTTTTCCAACTTTGAAAGTTGAAGTTGTTATTGGGGTTTATACTAATAAAAGTTTTGGATGCAGGGCTTCCCTAGTGGTCCAGTGGGTAAGGACACTGCCTTGCAGTGCAAGGGGCGCTGGTTTGATCCCTGGCCTGGGAGGATCCCACGTGCTGCAGAGTGGCTGGACCAATGTGTCCAACTACCAAGCCAGCACTCTGGAGCGCATGTGCCCAGAGCCGGTGCTCTGCAGCAAGAGACGCCACTGTGATGGGAAGCCCACACAGGCCAAAGAACAAAAAAGATAAATAAATGAAAGATCAAGAGAAGTGGCCAAAAAACAAAGAAACAAAAGTTTTGGATGCAGATGCAGTTTGTCTTTTCTGGGCTTGCTATCGCTGGTCAGCTCTTGGGCTTCTTTTACCTTCTGCCATAGCTTCCTGAATTGCCCTTATGCATCATGACCGGGGGCTGTCTTCCTACCTTTCACACCTATTTCAAACCTAAGCCTTGGGCAGCGTATTTCAGGTTGTCTTCTTTCAAATTGCCTGCTTTGAATCTTATACTCTTAGCATCCTCAATGAAAACTGATAAATTTCCTGTAATTCCTATTGATATTTTAATATTTTAATTCCTTTTATTATTTTACTTTGTCTTGAGGGGAAATTCACAGAAAAGAACATGCAGATATCCAATGAATATATGCTTGTAGGATGTATCACCAGTAGGCAAGGGTCTGGGAGGGTGACTTATAACACAACCGACTCACCCGTTCTTCCCTCTTAACTTTCACTCTCCTTCCTCATGGACCTCCTGCCAGAATGACTTTGCTCCGTTCTCTGAAAAATCACAGGCTTGAGTCCACCTTGCAGGGCAAGGGGAGCCAGTTCCATCCCTGGCCCAGGAAGATCCCACATGCTGTGGAACGGCTAGACCGGCGTGTCCAGTTATTAGTCAGCACTCGGGAGCGTATGCACCTAGAGCCGATGCTCGGTAACGAGAGAGGCTGCTACAATGGGAGGCCCACACAGGCCGAAGAATAAAGATGGATGAAAATAAATAAATAAAAAATAAAAGAGGCCAAAATTTAAAAAAACCAAACAACCTTTTCCAACTTTGAAAGTTGAAGTTGTTATTGGGGTTTATACTAATAAAAGTTTTGGATGCAGGGCTTCCCTAGTGGTCCAGTGGGTAAGGACACTGCCTTGCAGTGCAAGGGGCGCTGGTTTGATCCCTGGCCTGGGAGGATCCCACGTGCTGCAGAGTGGCTGGACCAATGTGTCCAACTACCAAGCCAGCACTCTGGAGCGCATGTGCCCAGAGCCGGTGCTCTGCAGCAAGAGACGCCACTGTGATGGGAAGCCCACACAGGCCAAAGAACAAAAAAGATAAATAAATGAAAGATCAAGAGAAGTGGCCAAAAAACAAAGAAACAAAAGTTTTGGATGCAGATGCAGTTTGTCTTTTCTGGGCTTGCTATCGCTGGTCAGCTCTTGGGCTTCTTTTACCTTCTGCCATAGCTTCCTGAATTGCCCTTATGCATCATGACCGGGGGCTGTCTTCCTACCTTTCACACCTATTTCAAACCTAAGCCTTGGGCAGCGTATTTCAGGTTGTCTTCTTTCAAATTGCCTGCTTTGAATCTTATACTCTTAGCATCCTCAATGAAAACTGATAAATTTCCTGTAATTCCTATTGATATTTTAATATTTTAATTCCTTTTATTATTTTACTTTGTCTTGAGGGGAAATTCACAGAAAAGAACATGCAGATATCCAATGAATATATGCTTGTAGGATGTATCACCAGTAGGCAAGGGTCTGGGAGGGTGACTTATAACACAACCGACTCACCCGTTCTTCCCTCTTAACTTTCACTCTCCTTCCTCATGGCCACGCTCCTGCCAGAATGACTTTGCTCCCGTTCTCTGAAAAATCACAGGCTTGACCCTCCGTTCTCTCATCTGCTATTTTCTATTATGCGATTGAAACCTTCCCTAACTACTCTGTTTAAAATTTTACTCTTTCTTTCTAGATATTCTCTAGAATTCTCCCCTGCTTTATTTTTCTTATGATACATCACCACCTGGCATAGTATTGATTGATATGTTGATATATTACCACCACTAAAATTAAGATCTATAAGGGTAAAGTTTTTAGGTCTGCTTTGATCACTGCCTTATTCTACATATAACACTGTGTCTCTCAAGTAATATCCTGCAAATATTTACTGAATGACTGAATTAAACCTTTTTTGGGAAAAAAATGTCAGTATTTATTCATACTAAAAATAAGCAGATTATTTCACCCTTCAATCCTACTTGTGAATTAAAGTTGGTTGCATACTATTTTGGACTCCTCTCATGGAGAGGTGAGGTTTATGCCTCCTCCCCTTGAATCTAGGTTGGCTCTATGATTAATTAACCAGTAGAATATGATTGAAGGAACAAGGCCACTTTTCAAAACCAAACCTTAAGAAATTAAATTTCCATTTCTGATCTCTGGAAAACTTGCTCTTAGAATCAGTTGTCATGCTGTACAAAGTCTAAGCAGTCCACAGAGAGTACAGGTGGAAAGGAATTGAAATTTTTGGTTAATAGTCCCATCTGATCCCTCAGCCAACAACTTGCCAGCTCTTTGAGTCAGCTGTTTGGAAACAAATCCTTTAGCCCCGTTTGAGCTATTACAGCTTAAACTATAGGAACTGTTCTGCTCATCCTGTCCAAATTATACATTCATAGGCTATTTTAGGGTGGTTTGTTATATACAAATTGGTAACTGGAGCACTAACTTTTTTTTTTTTTTTTTAAAGATTTATTTATTTACTTATTTTGGTGGAAGTGGGAGTGGGGAGGGAGGGGAGCAGGCGGGCCACTTCTGTTGGTTTTTCATTTGTCCATTTTCAGCCATCTTTTTTCTTTGACCTGTGTGGGCCTCCCATCGCGGCGGGAGGTACTTATACACACCGTCCTCTCCTCTTTTTTTGGCCACGCTCCTGCCAGAATGACTTTGCTCCCGTTCTCTGAAAAATCACAGGCTTGACCCTCCGTTCTCTCATCTGCTATTTTCTATTATGCGATTGAAACCTTCCCTAACTACTCTGTTTAAAATTTTACTCTTTCTTTCTAGATATTCTCTAGAATTCTCCCCTGCTTTATTTTTCTTATGATACATCACCACCTGGCATAGTATTGATTGATATGTTGATATATTACCACCACTAAAATTAAGATCTATAAGGGTAAAGTTTTTAGGTCTGCTTTGATCACTGCCTTATTCTACATATAACACTGTGTCTCTCAAGTAATATCCTGCAAATATTTACTGAATGACTGAATTAAACCTTTTTTGGGAAAAAAATGTCAGTATTTATTCATACTAAAAATAAGCAGATTATTTCACCCTTCAATCCTACTTGTGAATTAAAGTTGGTTGCATACTATTTTGGACTCCTCTCATGGAGAGGTGAGGTTTATGCCTCCTCCCCTTGAATCTAGGTTGGCTCTATGATTAATTAACCAGTAGAATATGATTGAAGGAACAAGGCCACTTTTCAAAACCAAACCTTAAGAAATTAAATTTCCATTTCTGATCTCTGGAAAACTTGCTCTTAGAATCAGTTGTCATGCTGTACAAAGTCTAAGCAGTCCACAGAGAGTACAGGTGGAAAGGAATTGAAATTTTTGGTTAATAGTCCCATCTGATCCCTCAGCCAACAACTTGCCAGCTCTTTGAGTCAGCTGTTTGGAAACAAATCCTTTAGCCCCGTTTGAGCTATTACAGCTTAAACTATAGGAACTGTTCTGCTCATCCTGTCCAAATTATACATTCATAGGCTATTTTAGGGTGGTTTGTTATATACAAATTGGTAACTGGAGCACTAACTTTTTTTTTTTTTTTTTAAAGATTTATTTATTTACTTATTTTGGTGGAAGTGGGAGTGGGGAGGGAGGGGAGCAGGCGGGCCACTTCTGTTGGTTTTTCATTTGTCCATTTTCAGCCATCTTTTTTCTTTGACCTGTGTGGGCCTCCCATTGCGGCGGCCTCTGTTTTCGCAGAGCACCGGCTCTGGGCGCATGCGCTCCAGAGCTCCGGCTCGGTCATTGGACACATCCGTCCAGCCGCTCCGCGGCACGTGGGATCTTCCCAGGCCAGGGATCGAACGGGCGCCCCTTGCACTGAAAGGCGGTGTCCTTACCCACTGGACCACCAGGAAAGCCCTGGAGCACTAACTTTTAATGAATCTCTCTTACAGAAGTAAGAACACCAGAGCACAAGAATAGATGTATCTAGGGAGGTTTTTAGCACAATCTTTATAAAAGTCCAAAAAGGTAGCTTTATTATACAACATATTATAATTAATTGCATTTCTAGACACTAACAATGAACACTCTGAAAAGGAAATTGTAAAGATAATTCCATTAACAGTAGTATTAAAACGAGTAATAAAAGAATTAATTGAGCAGGTGAAAGTCTTATGCAATGAAAGCTACAAAACATTGCTGAAAGAAATTAAAGACATAAATAAATGGAGACACATCCTATGTTCATGGATTGGAAGACTAAATATTGTTAAGATGTTAGTGTTATCCAATGTAATCGGCAGATTCAGGACAATCTCTATCAAAATCCCAATGACTTTTTTTTTACAGCACAGAAAAACCTATCCTAAAATTCATAAGGGACTTCACTGGACCCCCAATAGCCAAAATAATCTTGAAAAAGAACAAAGCTGAAGGACTACTACTAACTTTCAAATTTGTTAAAAGTGGTTTTAAAAAGTTTAATAGTCCCATCTGATCCCTCAGCCAACAACTTGCCAGCTCTTTGAGTCAGCTGTTTGGAAACAAATCCTTTAGCCCCGTTTGAGCTATTACAGCTTAAACTATAGGAACTGTTCTGCTCATCCTGTCCAAATTATACATTCATAGGCTATTTTAGGGTGGTTTGTTATATACAAATTGGTAACTGGAGCACTAACTTTTTTTTTTTTTTTTTAAAGATTTATTTATTTACTTATTTTGGTGGAAGTGGGAGTGGGGAGGGAGGGGAGCAGGCGGGCCACTTCTGTTGGTTTTTCATTTGTCCATTTTCAGCCATCTTTTTTCTTTGACCTGTGTGGGCCTCCCATTGCGGCGGCCTCTGTTTTCGCAGAGCACCGGCTCTGGGCGCATGCGCTCCAGAGCTCCGGCTCGGTCATTGGACACATCCGTCCAGCCGCTCCGCGGCACGTGGGATCTTCCCAGGCCAGGGATCGAACGGGCGCCCCTTGCACTGAAAGGCGGTGTCCTTACCCACTGGACCACCAGGAAAGCCCTGGAGCACTAACTTTTAATGAATCTCTCTTACAGAAGTAAGAACACCAGAGCACAAGAATAGATGTATCTAGGGAGGTTTTTAGCACAATCTTTATAAAAGTCCAAAAAGGTAGCTTTATTATACAACATATTATAATTAATTGCATTTCTAGACACTAACAATGAACACTCTGAAAAGGAAATTGTAAAGATAATTCCATTAACAGTAGTATTAAAACGAGTAATAAAAGAATTAATTGAGCAGGTGAAAGTCTTATGCAATGAAAGCTACAAAACATTGCTGAAAGAAATTAAAGACATAAATAAATGGAGACACATCCTATGTTCATGGATTGGAAGACTAAATATTGTTAAGATGTTAGTGTTATCCAATGTAATCGGCAGATTCAGGACAATCTCTATCAAAATCCCAATGACTTTTTTTTTACAGCACAGAAAAAACCTATCCTAAAATTCATAAGGGACTTCACTGGACCCCCAATAGCCAAAATAATCTTGAAAAAGAACAAAGCTGAAGGACTACTACTAACTTTCAAATTTGTTAAAAAGCTACAGTGAAAGTGTTTTACTAGCATAAAGACAGGCATACAGTATAAATAGGGTCAGACACTTTTTGTCAAGGGTGCCAAGACCATTTAATGGGGAAATGATAGTCTTTTCAAAAAGCGTTGCAGAAAAAACCAGATATCCACATGCAAAACAGTGAAATTGTACTCTTACCTAACCGCATATACAAAAGTTAACCCCCAGTGGCTCAAAAACTGAAATGTAAGACCTAAAACTATAACTCTTAGAAGAGAGTACAGGGCATGAAGATGCACGATGTTGAATGTGACAGTGATTTCTTGGCTATGACACCAAACGAACAACAATAAAAGAAAGATAACGTAAGTTGAACTTCATAAAAAAATCTTAAATTACGTTCAGTGAAGAGCACTATCAACAGAATAAAAGGGTCACTCATTTTGGAAGTGATCTCTGACTTCCTTTCTGAGGGGTCTTCATAGAAATAGGTTATCAGAGAGTTGATTAGTGGGTAATATTCCCACATGTCTAAAAAAGTGGAGAATACTTTCATAATCTAGTGGTTTATTCTGTGTGGGGGGAAGTGACTGGTGAAAGGCGGAAATTCTTTGAAGCCTAGGGATCTCTCTTTCATTAGTGCTGAGGCTGTGGAAAGAGTTTAGGTGTAGCAATCAGAAGCACTGTGCTCTGATCCTAGTTCTGCTGGTGATAAGCAAAACTTAACCCACTCTGTGCCTGTTTCCTTACCTGTGTATGGAGACATGACAGAAGGATTGTCTTTCACTGACCACATTAAATGGTCACAAGGTTTTCTTCCTTATAGGAGTTAATTGAAATGAGTTTAATGAGCACTGATGAGGTCTATTTTTTTGTAAAAATCCATAATTGTTAAAATGGAAAGAAATTAAAGACATAAATAAATGGAGACACATCCTATGTTCATGGATTGGAAGACTAAATATTGTTAAGATGTTAGTGTTATCCAATGTAATCGGCAGATTCAGGACAATCTCTATAAAAATCCCAATGACTTTTTTTACAGCACAGAAAAAACCTATCCTAAAATTCATAAGGGACTTCACTGGACCCCCAATAGCCAAAATAATCTTGAAAAAGAACAAAGCTGAAGGACTACTACTAACTTTCAAATTTGTTAAAAAGCTACAGTGAAAGTGTTTTACTAGCATAAAGACAGGCATACAGTATAAATAGGGTCAGACACTTTTTGTCAAGGGTGCCAAGACCATTTAATGGGGAAATGATAGTCTTTTCAAAAAGCGTTGCAGAAAAAACCAGATATCCACATGCAAAACAGTGAAATTGTACTCTTACCTAACCGCATATACAAAAGTTAACCCCCAGTGGCTCAAAAACTGAAATGTAAGACCTAAAACTATAACTCTTAGAAGAGAGTACAGGGCATGAAGATGCACGATGTTGAATGTGACAGTGATTTCTTGGCTATGACACCAAACGAACAACAATAAAAGAAAGATAACGTAAGTTGAACTTCATAAAAAAATCTTAAATTACGTTCAGTGAAGAGCACTATCAACAGAATAAAAGGGTCACTCATTTTGGAAGTGATCTCTGACTTCCTTTCTGAGGGGTCTTCATAGAAATAGGTTATCAGAGAGTTGATTAGTGGGTAATATTCCCACATGTCTAAAAAAGTGGAGAATACTTTCATAATCTAGTGGTTTATTCTGTGTGGGGAGAAGTGACTGGTGAAAGGCGGAAATTCTTTGAAGCCTAGGGATCTCTCTTTCATTAGTGCTGAGGCTGTGGAAAGAGTTTAGGTGTAGCAATCAGAAGCACTGTGCTCTGATCCTAGTTCTGCTGGTGATAAGCAAAACTTAACCCACTCTGTGCCTGTTTCCTTACCTGTGTATGGAGACATGACAGAAGGATTGTCTTTCACTGACCACATTAAATGGTCACAAGGTTTTCTTCCTTATAGGAGTTAATTGAAATGAGTAATGTCTTGCCACTGCAGCAACTAGATGGCAGGGTCACCTCTAACATTTGTTTTAATCATTTGAATTTAATTGCAGTTGGTGCTTTCTTTGGTACCTTTTGGATTAAAAGAAGTGTAGGTGTGCTGCTTTGAAATACTGTGGATCTTTTATAGAAGATTCATCATAGATAAACCTGAAGTCTTTTAGAAAGCCAAAAGTCATCCTTTAGTAGCGAGTGTGTGTGTGTGTGTGTGTGTGAGAGAGAGAGAGAGAGAGAGAGAGAGACTAACTCAGTAGTATCTGACTCTTTGCAACCCCATGGACTGTAACTCACCGGGCTCCTCTGTCCATGAAATTATCCAGGCAAGAATACAGGAGTGGGACACCATTCCCTTCTCCAGGAATCTTCCTGACCCAGGGATAAAACCCAATTCTCCTTCACTGAAGGTGGGTTTCTTATGTCTTAGCCAGCAGGAAGGCCCTTAGTAGAGGATTGTTGTTGCTTAGTCACTGAGTCGTGTCTGACTATTTGCCACCCCAGGCACTGCAGCATACCAGGCTTCCCTGTGCTTCACCATCTCCCTGAGTTGGCTCAAACTCGTTATCAGTTGAGTTGTCAATTGAATTGGTGATGCCATCCAACCATCTCATCCTTTGTCGTCCCCTTCTCCTCCTGCTTTCACTCTTTCCCAGCACCAGAGTCTTTTCCAATGAGTTGGCTCTTCATATCTGGTGGCCAAAGTATTGGAGCTTCCTCTTCAGCATCAGTCCTTCCACTGAACATGCAGGGTTGACTTCCTTTAGGACTGACTGGTTTGATCTCCTTGTTGTCCAAGGAATTCTCAAAAGTCTTCTCCAGAAACACAGGTTAAGAAAACATCATAATCTAGGACCTGGTGAAAGGCGGAAATTCTTTGAAGCCTAGGGATCTCTCTTTCATTAGTGCTGAGGCTGTGGAAAGAGTTTAGGTGTAGCAATCAGAAGCACTGTGCTCTGATCCTAGTTCTGCTGGTGATAAGCAAAACTTAACCCACTCTGTGCCTGTTTCCTTACCTGTGTATGGAGACATGACAGAAGGATTGTCTTTCACTGACCACATTAAATGGTCACAAGGTTTTCTTCCTTATAGGAGTTAATTGAAATGAGTAATGTCTTGCCACTGCAGCAACTAGATGGCAGGGTCACCTCTAACATTTGTTTTAATCATTTGAATTTAATTGCAGTTGGTGCTTTCTTTGGTACCTTTTGGATTAAAAGAAGTGTAGGTGTGCTGCTTTGAAATACTGTGGATCTTTTATAGAAGATTCATCATAGATAAACCTGAAGTCTTTTAGAAAGCCAAAAGTCATCCTTTAGTAGCGAGTGTGTGTGTGTGTGTGTGAGAGAGAGAGAGAGAGAGAGAGAGAGACTAACTCAGTAGTATCTGACTCTTTGCAACCCCATGGACTGTAACTCACCGGGCTCCTCTGTCCATGAAATTATCCAGGCAAGAATACAGGAGTGGGACACCATTCCCTTCTCCAGGAATCTTCCTGACCCAGGGATAAAACCCAATTCTCCTTCACTGAAGGTGGGTTTCTTATGTCTTAGCCAGCAGGAAGGCCCTTAGTAGAGGATTGTTGTTGCTTAGTCACTGAGTCGTGTCTGACTATTTGCCACCCCAGGCACTGCAGCATACCAGGCTTCCCTGTGCTTCACCATCTCCCTGAGTTGGCTCAAACTCGTTATCAGTTGAGTTGTCAATTGAATTGGTGATGCCATCCAACCATCTCATCCTTTGTCGTCCCCTTCTCCTCCTGCTTTCACTCTTTCCCAGCACCAGAGTCTTTTCCAATGAGTTGGCTCTTCATATCTGGTGGCCAAAGTATTGGAGCTTCCTCTTCAGCATCAGTCCTTCCACTGAACATGCAGGGTTGACTTCCTTTAGGACTGACTGGTTTGATCTCCCTGCTCTCCAAGGGACTCTCAAAAGTCTTCTCCAGAAACACAGTTAAGAAAACATCAGTTCTTTGGCTCTTGACCTTCTTTATGGTCCAATTCTCACATCCATACACTACTACTGGAAAAAACTATAACTTTGATATATGAACCTTTGTTGGCAAAGTGATGCCTCTGCTCTTTAATACTCTGTCTATGTTTGTCATAGCTTTTCTTCCAAGGAGCAAGTGTCTTTTAATTTCATGGCTGCAGTCACTGTCAGCAGTGATTCTAGAGCCCAAAAAAATAAGATCTGTCACTGTTCACACTTTTTCCCCATCTATTTGCCATGAAGGGATGGGACCAGATGCCATGATCTTAGTTTTTTGAATGTTGAGTTTTAAGCCAGCTTTTTCAGAATTACTCTTGTTACAGTCACCCCGGGGTCATAGTTGCCCTAGTTTCATCAGAGTTCTCACTTTTCACTTTGGATGCCAGGTTGACAGGCCTCGCCTGAGGGAGTAAAATTGTGTGAGAAAGGTTATGTTTATTCAGGAAGGTTCTGTCTTTAGCACATCTCCAGACCCAGGGAAAGAGTTACTAGCTATATGCTTTGTTGCCCACCAGGTTCCTCTGTCTATGGAATTCTACAGGCAAGATTACTGGAGTGGGTTGCCATTCCCTTCTCCAGTGGATCATCCTGACCCAGGGACTGAACCCTGGTCTCTTGCATTGCATTGCATTGTTTTCTGTCTGAGCCACCAGGGAGACCTTGTTTTATCATAGATTTTAGCAATCCTTGAGTAAGCCCGCTTTTGCATTTTACAGCTTTAAAGCCCAGAGAGGTGAAATGATTTGTTCAAGCTTAGCACCCCCCAAAATAGTATTCTTGAGACTCTCATCCCTTGTTTTCCCACTGGGCTGCTGCCTTTTGTGTGTGTGTGTGTGTGTGTGTGTGTGTGTGTGTCCATGTGTGTGAGTAAACTTAGCTGTTTTGCCTTGGTGTTACAACTCAGTGGAAGTTTGCAGGATCACTTAGTATTTACCAAATAAATAACTAAAGTGAATCTCATAAACAGGATGAAATATTTAAACCAGTTCTAACTTCCTTATCACCAATGAGTTCTAGAACAAGGGTGCTTTGGTCACCTGGGGAATTTTGTGTGATCAAACTCTCTGTGACTTAAGTTCTACATTTCTTAAAAATGGGTTTAAGAAATATCTTGCCCGTCTTAAAATATTTCACTAAAAATTAAAATTAAGGCATTAATGGAGTAAAGTGTGTTTTTTAATTTTCTAAAATAATATAGAAATTTAACTCACTATCTTTTTTCTCTGTCAAAGGAATTAATTTTTATTCTGCATTTATGTCTTATTCATAACTAACACATAACTTTTTTTCAGTTGACAAGATACTTAGAACGTACTTAACAAGGGACTATCTTCCTCACCTCTGCCTTTGTTGATTTAAACAGGGGAGATTTGTGGATTTAGCTTCACCTATTTCTTTTATTTCTTAATTATTTATTTGACTATTCTAGGATTTAGCTTCACCTATTAAGCCAGTTCAGAATTATTTTAGTCTAAAGCTTTGTTGCCACAGGCCTCGCCTGAGGAGTAAAATTGTGTGAGAAAGGTTATGTTTATTCAGGAAGGTTCTGTCTTTAGCACATCTCCAGACCCAGGGAAAGAGTTACTAGCTATATGCTTTGTTGCCCACCAGGTTCCTCTGTCTATGGAATTCTACAGGCAAGATTACTGGAGTGGGTTGCCATTCCCTTCTCCAGTGGATCATCCTGACCCAGGGACTGAACCCTGGTCTCTTGCATTGCATTGCATTGTTTTCTGTCTGAGCCACCAGGGAGACCCTGTTTAATCATAGATTTTAGCAATCCTTGAGTAAGCCCGCTTTTGCATTTTACAGCTTTAAAGCCCAGAGAGGTGAAATGATTTGTTCAAGCTTAGCACCCCCCAAAATAGTATTCTTGAGACTCTCATCCCTTGTTTTCCCACTGGGCTGCTGCCTTTTGTGTGTGTGTGTGTGTGTGTGTGTGTGTGTGTGTCCATGTGTGTGAGTAAACTTAGCTGTTTTGCCTTGGTGTTACAACTCAGTGGAAGTTTGCAGGATCACTTAGTATTTACCAAATAAATAACTAAAGTGAATCTCATAAACAGGATGAAATATTTAAACCAGTTCTAACTTCCTTATCACCAATGAGTTCTAGAACAAGGGTGCTTTGGTCACCTGGGGAATTTTGTGTGATCAAACTCTCTGTGACTTAAGTTCTACATTTCTTAAAAATGGGTTTAAGAAATATCTTGCCCGTCTTAAAATATTTCACTAAAAATTAAAATTAAGGCATTAATGGAGTAAAGTGTGTTTTTTAATTTTCTAAAATAATATAGAAATTTAACTCACTATCTTTTTTCTCTGTCAAAGGAATTAATTTTTATTCTGCATTTATGTCTTATTCATAACTAACACATAACTTTTTTTCAGTTGACAAGATACTTAGAACGTACTTAACAAGGGACTATCTTCCTCACCTCTGCCTTTGTTGATTTAAACAGGGGAGATTTGTGGATTTAGCTTCACCTATTTCTTTTTTTATTTCTTAATTATTTATTTGACTATTCTAGGTTTTCACTGTTGCTGCAGGCTTTCCTCTCATTGCACAGAGTGGGGGCTACTCTCTAGTTGAGGTGAGCAGGCTTCTTGTTGCAGTGACTTCTCTTGTTGTGGAACTTGGGCTCTGGGGCACACAGGCTTCAATAGTTGAGACACATGGGTTCAATAGCTGTGGCTCCGAGGCTCTAGAGCACAGACTCCATAGTTGTGGCTCACAGGCTTAGTTGCTCCGCAGCATGTGGGATCTTCCCAGATCAGGGATTGAACCCGTGTCTCCTGCATCGGCAGGTGAACTCTTCACCACTGAGCTACTCGGAAAGCCCTTCACCCATTTCTGATATGCTTACACTAAAATTATGGAAGTCCTGCTGTGCCAACATAATGGTACTTTTTTTAGTTTTTCTTTATTCAAGTGTTTTTTTTTTTTTTTTTTTTACTGAATTGTGAATTCCAAGGAGTCACTAAAATTTTAGAAATCTGCTTGAAAGATTCTGGCAGTTTTACTGGATAGAACGTTGACCAATAGTCTTATTTTTTCTCTCTTTTCATCAAATCTGTCCCTTGCAAAATAAAAATTACTCAGCAGTTTATATTTTTCTATGACTTTGACAAACCTTTTTTTCCCCATGTGTCTTAGGTCATGACTGTAAATCATTTTCCCCAGAACTCTGAGACAGGATGGTGAATAGTTTTAGGAAATGATGTTGATAGTAACTTGATGTTCTGAGAGTAGTGCTTCCCAGTCTGTTCCAAACCTTTAAAATGAAGAAGATGAATTGAAGGAACTTCGCATGATAATAGCTATATTTATAATGTGTGTTGACTGTAGATAATAACAAAAAGTTAGTATATATTCAGTAATACTATTTATTTGAATTAGTGTTTTAGTAGTCATAATACACACACACACACACACACACACACACACACACACATATATATTTGAAAAATAGGAATACTTCTGTGAGCAAAATATATCTTGTATTTAGTTGAGAGATAGTACTAAACACCCCTGGAGATTTAGATTCTGGTTCTCTGGCTTCTCCAGAGCCCTGAGTTGGGAGCCATTGTTGATAAATGTCTCCAAGTGAACTGAGTTGTAATGATAATCTTCAGCTGTAACTACAAGTATGTTGGGAACTTTATATGTTCTTGGAATTATGCAAAGTTGTCTTACATGTATTAACTAATATAGTCCTCATAATAGCCCTATAAAGTAGGTCTCCATTTTATAAGTGTAAAGAGAGATGCTTAAAATATTTAAGTCACTTTTTTAAGGTTACATAGTTAATCAGTGTCAGATCTGAGCTCCACACAAGGAATTCCAAAGCTTGGCATTAATCATAATACTTCTTTCCTTCACTTAATTGAAGTCTGTTTCTCACTTGAGAGTTTAACATGATGTTTTAACCTATTGGTAATTCTGATTTTCATGCCTATTTCACTCAATCAGAGTTAAGTTGAGACAGCTGTCAATTTAATGCTCCTGGAACAAAAGTGTATTTTAATAAAAATGTAGAGTCACTCAATATACCTGATAGGGACTTTAGAGATCATAAAAGACAGGGGTGCTCAAATAGAATAGGGGGACACTTGGGTGGGTATTAAAATTCAGAATTAAAGACTCCACCATAGACATACTGAGTCCAAATTCTAGGGGGCAGATGGACTTAGACATATATATTTCAAAGATAGCCCCAGTTGAGTTTCATGTGTGGGGCCCACTGAAGGCTCAGTAGGGAAAACCTGCCTGCAGTGCAGGAGACACAGGAGTCACGGGTTTGATCCCTGTGTCAGGAGAATCCCCTGGATAAGGAAATGGCAGCCCACTCCAGTGTTCTAGCCTGGAGAATCCCGTGGACAGAGGAGCCTGGAGGGCTACAGTCCAAAAGGTCGCAAAGTGATACGACAGAGTGATAAAGCACGCACACTATAGGGTAGAACTGGCATACAACTAAGAGTTGGAATGGCAAGTTTAGCTTGTCTAATGGAATTTTGTCACTATTACTGTTTCCAATGATAGCAAATAGAAAGTGCCCTCAACTGCTTTCTCTGGTAGAACTTCCAATGTGTATGTGTGTGCTAAGTTGCTTCAGTTGTGTCTGACTCTTTGTGACCCTGTGAACTGTAGCTCATTGGGCTCCTCTGTCCATGGAATTCTTCAGGTAAGAACATGGGAGCAAGTTGCCTTTTCTGGTTCATTCATTTTTCTGTTCTTATTCTAATGTTGAGCTTATCAACTGAATTTTTTTATTTCAGTAACTGTATTTTTCAGTTCTAGAATTTCCATTTGGTTCTTATTTGTATCTTCAATTCTTGGCTAACACTTTCTGTTCTGTTTCAAGTGTATTTGTAATTGCTCATGGACACAGTTAGTTTTTTCATGGCTGCTTTAAAATCTTTGGTAGGGCTCCCCTGGTGGTCCAGTGGGTAAGGACACTGCCTTGCAGTGCAAGGGGCGCAGGTTCGATCCCTGGCCTGGGAAGATCCCACGTGCCGTGGAGTGTCTGGACCGATGTGTCCAACTACCGAACTGGAGCTCTGGAGCGCATGTGCCAGAGCCGGTGCTCTGCAGTAACAGAGGCTGCTGCGATGGGCGGTGCACAGGCCAAAGAACAAAAAAAAAAACAAGGTGGATGCTGTTATTAAAAGTGGTCAGCTATTAAAATCCACAGTGCAAAAGGGGACGGTGGGTATTAAAATTCAGAATTAAAGACTCCACCATAGACATACTGAGTCCAAATTCTAGGGGGCAGATGGACTTAGACATATATATTTCAAAGATAGCCCCAGTTGAGTTTCATGTGTGGGGCCCACTGAAGGCTCAGTAGGGAAAACCTGCCTGCAGTGCAGGAGACACAGGAGTCACGGGTTTGATCCCTGTGTCAGGAGAATCCCCTGGATAAGGAAATGGCAGCCCACTCCAGTGTTCTAGCCTGGAGAATCCCGTGGACAGAGGAGCCTGGAGGGCTACAGTCCAAAAGGTCGCAAAGTGATACGACAGAGTGATAAAGCACGCACACTATAGGGTAGAACTGGCATACAACTAAGAGTTGGAATGGCAAGTTTAGCTTGTCTAATGGAATTTTGTCACTATTACTGTTTCCAATGATAGCAAATAGAAAGTGCCCTCAACTGCTTTCTCTGGTAGAACTTCCAATGTGTATGTGTGTGCTAAGTTGCTTCAGTTGTGTCTGACTCTTTGTGACCCTGTGAACTGTAGCTCATTGGGCTCCTCTGTCCATGGAATTCTTCAGGTAAGAACATGGGAGCAAGTTGCCTTTTCTGGTTCATTCATTTTTCTGTTCTTATTCTAATGTTGAGCTTATCAACTGAATTTTTTTATTTCAGTAACTGTATTTTTCAGTTCTAGAATTTCCATTTGGTTCTTATTTGTATCTTCAATTCTTGGCTAACACTTTCTGTTCTGTTTCAAGTGTATTTGTAATTGCTCATGGACACAGTTAGTTTTTTCATGGCTGCTTTAAAATCTTTGGTAGGGCTCCCCTGGTGGTCCAGTGGGTAAGGACACTGCCTTGCAGTGCAAGGGGCGCAGGTTCGATCCCTGGCCTGGGAAGATCCCACGTGCCGTGGAGTGTCTGGACCGATGTGTCCAACTACCGAACTGGAGCTCTGGAGCGCATGTGCCAGAGCCGGTGCTCTGCAGTAACAGAGGCTGCTGCGATGGGCGGTGCACACGGGCCAAAGAACAAAGGTGGATGAAAATAGATAAATGAAAGACCAATAGAAGTGCCCCCCCCCCCAAAAAAAAACTTTGTTAATTCTAAGATTTTTATCGTCTTCGTATTGGCATCTGTTTGCTGGTTTTTGTTTTTGTTTTTTCATCCAGTTTTAGATCTTTCTGGTTCTTGGTACAATGTGTAGTCATCAGTTGATATTTGGGATACTGTGTTATGAGACTTGAGATCCTACCTGAGTACATGTTTGATATGGCTGCCTCTGACACCAAGGGAAAGGAAGGTGCTACCAGCTTCCTGTCTGGTTCCCCACCCTGGCTCCTTGCACACGACACCAGGCATTCCTTGTTACTGGGCAGGAACATGTGTTCCAGCTCCCCACTGTGAATTCACTGATATCCTTCTGGTTGGGAAGGGTAGGAGTACCTCCTTCTTGCCATCTCTCTGGCCACTACTGACATCACAGAGACAGGGGACGTGACCTCATTTCTCCTGGAAAGTGACGGAAGTGCTGACTCTGCACTCAGTCTCCTTTGACACCACTCTTGGTGGGAAGACAGAGGGAGCACCATATTGCTGCTGCGTGAGGATCGAAGTCCAGGCTGCCATGTGGTCTCCACAGATACTGTGGGTCTGTATGTGAGATGGTGGTGCAGGACTGCCCAGTAGAGATAAATATCCCATTTTTATCCTTTACTTCTTTGGTTCTACCATGGCGGTGGGCGGTGGGCTGCCTTACTATAGCCTGGCAATAGTGGTAGTCTAGAGTTTTCTCTTGTCCCTTGTGGGTGAAGAGTGAGGGTGGGGGTGTGGTCAATTTCTTCTGTGGTATGTGTTTTCTTTAGTATTTATTTTCTACACATTTTTTCTCTTGTTATATTGCCTCTTTCCTGGACTTTTGGCTAAAGAAAACAGGCTGTTCCTGAGGTTTATGTCTGTTTGATTTGTTGATGTTTCTGGGTTGCTGACTTCACCTTCAAGTTTGTAATATACCAGGCAAAAGATGCAGAGAACTCACCCAAGTGTTGTTAGCTGGATGAGGCTTCTGCAGTAACAGAGGCTGCTGCGATGGGCGGTGCACACGGGCCAAAGAACAAAGGTGGATGAAAATAGATAAATGAAAGACCAATAGAAGTGCCCCCCCCCCCAAAAAAAAACTTTGTTAATTCTAAGATTTTTATCGTCTTCGTATTGGCATCTGTTTGCTGGTTTTTGTTTTTTGTTTTTTTTTCATCCAGTTTTAGATCTTTCTGGTTCTTGGTACAATGTGTAGTCATCAGTTGATATTTGGGATACTGTGTTATGAGACTTGAGATCCTACCTGAGTACATGTTTGATATGGCTGCCTCTGACACCAAGGGAAAGGAAGGTGCTACCAGCTTCCTGTCTGGTTCCCCACCCTGGCTCCTTGCACACGACACCAGGCATTCCTTGTTACTGGGCAGGAACATGTGTTCCAGCTCCCCACTGTGAATTCACTGATATCCTTCTGGTTGGGAAGGGTAGGAGTACCTCCTTCTTGCCATCTCTCTGGCCACTACTGACATCACAGAGACAGGGGACGTGACCTCATTTCTCCTGGAAAGTGACGGAAGTGCTGACTCTGCACTCAGTCTCCTTTGACACCACTCTTGGTGGGAAGACAGAGGGAGCACCATATTGCTGCTGCGTGAGGATCGAAGTCCAGGCTGCCATGTGGTCTCCACAGATACTGTGGGTCTGTATGTGAGATGGTGGTGCAGGACTGCCCAGTAGAGATAAATATCCCATTTTTATCCTTTACTTCTTTGGTTCTACCATGGCGGTGGGCGGTGGGCTGCCTTACTATAGCCTGGCAATAGTGGTAGTCTAGAGTTTTCTCTTGTCCCTTGTGGGTGAAGAGTGAGGGTGGGGGTGTGGTCAATTTCTTCTGTGGTATGTGTTTTCTTTAGTATTTATTTTCTACACATTTTTTCTCTTGTTATATTGCCTCTTTCCTGGACTTTTGGCTAAAGAAAACAGGCTGTTCCTGAGGTTTATGTCTGTTTGATTTGTTGATGTTTCTGGGTTGCTGACTTCACCTTCAAGTTTGTAATATACCAGGCAAAAGATGCAGAGAACTCACCCAAGTGTTGTTAGCTGGATCCTGAGGCTTCTCAGCCATCAGCCTTCTTCTCTTCACTTTTCAGTCTTCTTACGTTTGTTGTATATATAATAGCCAGCTTTTCTATTGTATTTAGTGGGAGAAATAAGAAAAAAGTACATCAGCTCCACCTTTTTTAGAAAGGAGGTCGCCTGCAGAATTTATTTTTAAACATTCGTCTAGATCTTCAGTATTCCAGATTGTTCTGAGGTGTATAATATATACTAGTTTGTGTGAAACATGCCCTCTCATATTAGTTTGTCTCTTTAAAAATTAAGTTTTCCTAAATAAATAAGTTGATAATTTTCAAGTGAAGCATTAAGTAGGAACTGTTTTATAAAAACTGCTTTGAGCTAAAAAAAAAAAACTCCAACAAACTGCTTTAAAGTGGTATTTTACTCTCCAATCAGTTTTTCTTATTCTTTTTTTTGGAGGAGTGGGAGAAGGTGTCAAAAGACTTGCTTGGAAATCAGATTAAAACAGTATACTTTATATTCCCAAACATTGCTGACAGTTTAGGATGTTCACAGATAGCATACAGAGCCTTGGTAAGTAGCTCTGTTCTATGTATTGGTAAAATAGAGGAACCACCACAAATGGAAAACAGGGGCAAAAGGATGATTAGGAAATACAGGACTCAAGGCTTTTTCCTATAATAGGCTGCACACAGTCTTCACAGCAAGATTCTACAAAACTCCATTTTGTTAGTCTACAAATATGCTTTATGTTCTAGAGAAAACTTCTATCTATTCCAATTAATGCAGTCCTTAAAAGCACTGGAGCTACCATTTCAATCTAGGTTTTCCTTACTTTAGTTCCTGGGTTCTATTTCTTATGTCTTAAACATTCAAAGTGTTTTCTACTTCTTTTATTAACAGCTCCTATTTGGGAGGTTTCGTAATCACGTAGGGGCTTCCCAAGTGGCTCAGTGGTAAAGAATCCATCTGCAGTGCAGGAGATGCAGAAGACGTGGGTTTGAGCTCTGGGTCGGGAAGATCCCCTGGAGAAGGGAATGGCAAGCCACTCCAGTGTTCTTGCCTGGGGACGTCACAGACAGGGCAGCCTGGCTGACTCAGAAACAGTGTAACACGGCTGACGTGACTGAGCACACAGGCACTCATCCTGTATGCCACGGTCACCTTCAGATTGACCAAAAGTTTGTGTAAAATGCAACCATTATGTGACTTAACAACAAAAAAGAGTGTTTTAGTAAAGAATGAGATTTTCTTCCCTCTGGACCAGCAGATTCAGGTAAAGTGTTGGAAAACTGTCGCTGAGGAAAGATCGCTAAAGACAGCTTTCTGTACAGCAGTTATCTACTGCTGTATATAACACATCCTCCCAAACAGCAGTTTAAAGCCAGTACAATTTATTCTTTTTCAAAATACTTTGGACTGGCAGTCTGGATGTTTCCTCTCCTGGTCTTGATTGGAATCACATGATTATATGTGTATGATGTCTTGACTGGGCCTGGAGACCCTGGATGTCCTCCCTAGCATTTCTGGGGATTGATGCTGGCAGACAGCTGGGGTACCTCACTTCTCCTCTACATGGTCTCTTAGCCTCCCTTTGGGGAGACTGGACTTCTTCAAGGTGCAGTGGTCTCAGGGGTTTAGGAGAGAGAGAAATGAACGTTGTAAGGCTCTGAGGGCCTAGCCCTTAAAGTCACGCAGGATCACTTCTCCTGTATTCTGCTGGTCAAAACAAGCTACAGGGGCCAGCCCAGATTAAAGCAGAGGGGAAATGGACTCTGTCTCTCAATGGGAAGTGGGATGTAGTCACAGCTCAAAATGGCATATGAGATGAGAGGAATTGTGACCATGCCGGCAAACAGTCCACCCCAGGGAACAGGGAAGTGAAATGCTGCGAACATGGAGGATTTATACAGAAGACTGCAGTGAGTGATAGGGTGAGCTACTGACACATGACCATGTGTCCTGGAGCAAACTCAAGCTATGAACAGCAGCCAAAGAAAAGAGTGTGAAGCAGCTGGCAGCGAGACTTTCTGTGATGAGTTTAGATACTCTGGGGACTACTTATTGAGGCTCGGCCAGTGGACAGAACTAGCCTTTTTCTTCCCTAGAGTTTTCCCGTTATTGCAAGCAAAGGCTGAAATCAACAGGCTACAGTTCAATTTGGATACATTATCAGACTGAGACAAAAAGGTTTTTCCCAAGCTAAGCACCTCATGGGCTTAAAAAAATTCAAATATGAAATGAAGCTGTCTGCAGAATACCTATTATGCAAACATTTTGGCTGCTAACATAGTGTTGTGAGCAATGAAAAAATGAAGATTATGAGGTTTTGCAAAATAAATTATCTTTTTTCGCTTGTTTCCAAGTAGATTAACCACGCTAGTCAACCAGCTCTCAAGGAGACATTGTAGTTATTTCTTGGTAGGGCTCTTATGGTACCATCCCACACTGCATCAAGTGACTGAATTGCTCCAGTGAGAGGTTCATGTGACAGTGCCTATGAGAGAGTCACCTGGGGCTGGGAGAGATGTGCCCTTGATGAGGCCCATGGATGGATTTCAGTGCTCCTGTCTCTCCAGTCCTATCTTTTGTAATGCCAGTCTTTCAGGTTTCATCATGGAGATCTCTGGGCTCAAGATACACAACCTTACTCTAACACAGCAGCGAGGACCAGCCTAGTAAATAACATGGCCATGATTACTGAGAGCTCTTCAGACATTACGTTATTGTTAGGTATTTCATTCCTTTAACTTAACTATTTCTAGAGTGTTGGTGATAGCTAAGCCACTGTCATGGAAGACAGCCATAGACAGTGAGTGAAGCTGCTCTTATACATGGATAGAATACCACAGTGAAGGATTTTAAGAAAGGAGTGTTGGTCATTCAGTTGTGTCCAACTCTGCCATCCCATCCCACCAGGCTTCTCGTCCATGAAATTCTCCAAGCAAGAATACTGGGGGAGAGGGTGGTGGGTTGCCATTTCCTTACTCCAGAGGATCTTCTTGATCTGGGGATTGTACCCCAGTCTCTTGCATTTGCAGGCAGATTCTTTATCATCTGAGCCACCAGAGAAGCCTTTTAAGAAAGAAGTTAACTCCCAAAGAATATCCTTTCTGGCTCATTTCTAATGTCTGAAATTTTATCACTTAAAGAATTTTTTCTCTCCTACTTCCTTTCTTTCTTAAACTGATTTCCATAGGCTTTCTTTTTTAAAATGTAAGCATTCCTGATACGTTGCTGTTTGAGGCTTCATAATACATAAAGACCTTGATTTCTGACTCTGTTCTCATTAACCGTATGATCAAGGGCAAGTTACTAAACTGTTAGAATCATTGGGTTTTGTGAGGATTAAATTTTAACATATTCTCACAAAACCCAATGAGTGAGTAAGTCAGGTAACTAACATATGTTCAATAAACATTTCCTGTTTCTCTTAAAACAGCAAATTAGGGGCTTCCCTGGTGGTCCTGTGGGTAAAGAGTCTGCCTTGCAGTGCAAGGGGCACTGGTTCAATCCCTGGCCCAGGAAGATCCCATGTGGACTGGTGTGTCCAATTACAAGCCATCGCTCTGGAGTACATGTGCCCAGAGCTGGTGCTCTGCAAGGAGAGAGGCCACTGCAATGGGAGGCCCACACAGACCGAAGAATAAAGATGGATGAAAATAAATTAATTTAAAAAAAAGTAAAAGAGGCCAAAATTTAAAGAAACACCCCCCAGCAAATTAGCAAAATGCCTAGGTAGCATTTTCTTTCACTGCTCTTTTCTCATATTAAGTCTGAGGTTTGTTCCAAGAGTAGAAATCAGAGGGTTCTGTGAACTTGGATGGGGAAAAATTACATTTTTTTTTCATTAACCTTTAACTGAAAATTTGCATGTCTTTTAATTAGAAGTATAGGCTACAGACAACAATACAGGAAAATAATAGTGACTTTGTTGTCAATAGGAGTCACAAATATTCTCATATCACATCATAAGAGTTACAAAAATTTTGAAACATGATTTACATTCATGACTTCTTTGAAAATGATAGTTGTTAGGTTGCTATTAAACCTTGTTATTGAATGCATTATAAAGATACACATATATTGCTGTCTCACATTTTTTAAACTGATTTTGTAAGTGTATGTCATTATAATTGGTTTCATTTTTAACTTTATGTGTATTACTTCTTGATCTGGGGATTGTACCCCAGTCTCTTGCATTTGCAGGCAGATTCTTTATCATCTGAGCCACCAGAGAAGCCTTTTAAGAAAGAAGTTAACTCCCAAAGAATATCCTTTCTGGCTCATTTCTAATGTCTGAAATTTTATCACTTAAAGAATTTTTTCTCTCCTACTTCCTTTCTTTCTTAAACTGATTTCCATAGGCTTTCTTTTTTAAAATGTAAGCATTCCTGATACGTTGCTGTTTGAGGCTTCATAATACATAAAGACCTTGATTTCTGACTCTGTTCTCATTAACCGTATGATCAAGGGCAAGTTACTAAACTGTTAGAATCATTGGGTTTTGTGAGGATTAAATTTTAACATATTCTCACAAAACCCAATGAGTGAGTAAGTCAGGTAACTAACATATGTTCAATAAACATTTCCTGTTTCTCTTAAAACAGCAAATTAGGGGCTTCCCTGGTGGTCCTGTGGGTAAAGAGTCTGCCTTGCAGTGCAAGGGGCACTGGTTCAATCCCTGGCCCAGGAAGATCCCATGTGGACTGGTGTGTCCAATTACAAGCCATCGCTCTGGAGTACATGTGCCCAGAGCTGGTGCTCTGCAAGGAGAGAGGCCACTGCAATGGGAGGCCCACACAGACCGAAGAATAAAGATGGATGAAAATAAATTAATTTAAAAAAAAGTAAAAGAGGCCAAAATTTAAAGAAACACCCCCCAGCAAATTAGCAAAATGCCTAGGTAGCATTTTCTTTCACTGCTCTTTTCTCATATTAAGTCTGAGGTTTGTTCCAAGAGTAGAAATCAGAGGGTTCTGTGAACTTGGATGGGGAAAAATTACATTTTTTTTTCATTAACCTTTAACTGAAAATTTGCATGTCTTTTAATTAGAAGTATAGGCTACAGACAACAATACAGGAAAATAATAGTGACTTTGTTGTCAATAGGAGTCACAAATATTCTCATATCACATCATAAGAGTTACAAAAATTTTGAAACATGATTTACATTCATGACTTCTTTGAAAATGATAGTTGTTAGGTTGCTATTAAACCTTGTTATTGAATGCATTATAAAGATACACATATATTGCTGTCTCACATTTTTTAAACTGATTTTGTAAGTGTATTTCATTATAATTGGTTTCATTTTTAACTTTATGTGTTTTATTATATGCATTATAAAAAACATTATTCTAAGGAGGAGTCCATATATGTTAAAGCTGAAGCTCCAGTACTTTGGCCACCTGATCGCAAGAGATGACTCATTGGAAAAGACTTTGATGCTAGGAAAAATAGAAGGCAGAAGGAGAAGGGGACTGCAGAGAATGAGATGGTTAAATGGCATCACCAACTCAATGGACTTGAGTTTGAGCAAGCTCCAGGAGATGGTGAAGAGCAGGGAAGCCTGGCATGATACAGTCCACAGGGCCACAAAGAGTCAGACACGACTGAGCAACTGAACTGAACTGATACACATTAAAAGGAAAAAATGTAGTAACATCTTAAGTATGTTGCTTGTATTTGCCCAGTGGTGATATTTTGGTACTAACTTTTGTTTGTTGTGAGGTTTAATCATATCATCTCTTACTTTTAGGGTTTTTAAGCAATAGGCTGTTGACCTAAATGTCTTTTAGTAATTCACCATTTTCTTATTTAAAGCACTTTCTCATGGTTACTCAGTTTATTACTGAACAGCTAAAATATTTATGTGTAGCATATCTACACAATGAAATACAAACTATTTTAAGAAGGAGTGAGAAATAGTTGTATATACTGCTGTGGGGTAATCTCCAGGATATGCATTAATTTTAAAAAGAACAATGAAGGGCTTCCCTGGTGGTCCAGTGGGTAAGGACACCACCTTGCAGTGCAATGGTGCCGGTTCGAGCCCTGGCCTGGGAAGATCCCACGTGCCGGGGAGTGGCTGGACTGATGTGTCCAATCACCGAGCCGGAGCTCTGGAGCGCACGCGCCCAGAGCTGGTGCTCTGCGACAACAGACGCCACCGTGATGGGAGGCCCACAGGAGCCAAAGAACAAAGACGGATGAAAACAGAGAAAGGAAAGACCAATGGAAGTGGCCCGCCCGCTCCCCTCCCTCCCTAACCCGTCCCCTGCCCAAAAATAAAATAAATAAATAAATAAGAACAATGAAGGGCTTCCCTGGTGGTCCAGTGGGTAAGGACACCACCTTGCAGTGCAAGGGGCGCCGGTTCCATCCCTGGCCTGGGAAGATCCCACGTGCCGGGGAGTGGCTGGACCGATGTGTCCAATTACCGAGCCCAAGCTCTGGAGCGCATGTGCCCATAGCCAGTGCTCTGTGACAACAGAGGCTACTGCGATGGGAGGCCCGCATGGGCCAAAGAACAAAGATGGATGAAAATAGATAAATGAAAGACCAATAGAAGTGGCCCACCCGCCCCTTCACTCCCCACCCCACCCCAGCCTCACCCCACCCCCCCTAAAAATAAATAAATAAATAAAAAAGAACAATGAAGAGAAATTTAGATAGTATGCCACATCTTCTCTAAGAAATAATTGTATAAATATATAAGTAAAATATATGCTTGCTAACTTATTTACATAAAAATGGCATACATGTAATGGGATATCAGGATTAGCTCTGGGAATAGAAAGAGGACATATATGTAGAAACTAGTGAAATCTGGAAAAAAGTCTGGTTTGACAGTGTTGTGGCAGTGTTAGCGTCTCATTTTTCCAAGTGTGCCATGTCTATGTAGGGTATCAGCAAGAGGGAAAGCTGGCTCGAGGGCCAGTGGAGCACTCTGTACAACTTTTCTGAAAACCAATAATCATTCGCAAAAAAAGTTGAAACAAAGAGCAAAGAAAAAATGAAAGGATAAACCAGAAAATAAAAATTTACTTACAGTGGGGTGGAGGAGAAAGGATAGAGGCAATATGGATAGAGACTGGAAGCCTCCTCATGTACCTTGTTTGTAGATTTAGCTCAGCCTAACCATTGAGACGTTTTATGTGATTATAAGACAAATTAAGTAAAGAAAAGGAGTCCTTTAATAAAAGGAGAATTAAATAAAAATATAATTATTGTTTTCTGCACTGCTGACTTAAGCACATAGAGAGGAATTATTGCAGTGACTGTAAAACAGAGTCATTTGACTGCATACTCCTAGTGGAATGTATCCTGTGGCCAAAACAAACTGCAAAAAAAGAAATCTTAAACTGTCTTTAGTATTTATATTGTAATAATAATATTACTGCTGGTACTTTGAACCAACCTATTATATATGTGTATGCATAGTATATAGTTGGAGAAGGAAATAGCAACCCACTCTAGTCTTCTTGCCTGGAGAATTCCAGGGAGAGAGGAGCCCAGCAGGCTGAAGTCTATGGGGTCACAAAGAGTTGGACACGGCCGAGCTACTGAGCATAGTGTATAGTAGAATAACACTAAAAACTATGTTGCTGACATTGTGTGTGTGTTTTAGTCAATCAGGTATGTCCAACTCTTTGGAACTCCATGGACTGTAGCCTGCCAGGCTCCCCTGTTCATGGGATTCTACAGTCAAGAAGAGCGGAGTGGATTGCCATGCCCTCCTCCAGGGGATCTTCCACCCTGGGATGGAACCCATTGTGGTAGAATAACATTGAAAAGGATGTTGTTGATAGTCAACTATTTTCAGTAAAAGAGCAGGAGGTAAAATGTAAAATCAAAGAAGTAAAAGCTCTGCAATCACATGTTTGAATTGGAAATTCTGGCATGAATTCACTCATGATGACTTTTCTCATAAAGGATATCCAGGGGCACCATGATTTCTTCCTTTCCTGGTGTCTTGAAGCAGCAGGTTAGATGGTGGTAAAAAGAAACGTCTGCTCTTTACAGCCACTGCCAGGTAATGAGTATAGGAGGAAATCATGCTTTATACTTCATCAGATGAGGCTGTTACAGTAACATGAATGATGCTCATAATCATGATTTGAATCAAGAAAAGCTCCAATTATGACCCTATCTCTCTGTTGGAGAGCAGTTAAATGTTTTAATATATTTTAAAATAAATAAAATACGTTTTAGCATTTAAACATGTTTCAGATATGTTAAAATTAATTTATATGACTTTCCTTATTCTCAGATGATACTGAAATATGAGGAACGGCTGTATTTGGGAACACTTCCAAATATGAGCTAATATTCTCTATTGATTTGCACCATGTGACACCTTAAAGCATCTTCGTAGGAACAACAAGCATCTGGTCTGAGTTGATAGTTATGAAAGGAATTGGCTGATAAATAGTTACGTGAATCCATGTGTCTCTCAGAATGTAAGTGCTGCCTGAATAGGTCATTGAAAGATGTCCAGGGCTGTCTAAATTTACAGCTAATCTTAAAATGAATTTGGAATGTCCTTTCCTTTACCCAGGATGTCTTTCACATTAAAGATCACTGTGCTGATTTAATTTGTTTTCAGTCTAACTTCCTTTTCTTATTTACCTCTTTTTTTTTTTTAAACATTTATTTATTTATTTATTTATTTTGGTGGGGATGGGGTGGGGAGGGAGGGGAGAAGGCGGGCCACTTCTATTGGTCTTTCATTTGCCCATTTTCATCCATCTTTGTTCTTTGGCCCGTGTGGGCCTCCCATTGCGGTGGCCTCTGCTGTCGCAGAGCGCCAGCTCTGGGCGCATGCGCTCCAGAGCTCGGGCCTGGTAATCGGACACATCAGTCCAGCCGCTCTGCGGCACGCGGGATCTTCCCAGGTCAGGGATCGAACCGGCGCCCCTTGCACTACAAGGCGGTGTCCTTACCCACTGGACCACCAGGGAAGCCCTACCTCTTTGTGTTTTAAGAAGTTGTAGCATTGTAACGTGCTTCACATTTTAACCTATGGTTAATGAGTCACTAGGCTCAGCTATCAATGGCAGTGTTAGCTGAACTTGTTCTTAGGTGAGGTACTTAGTCATTAATAGCTTTCCTTTTTGATGTAATAATTTATCTAATTGCACTTTTCTGTTATCTTTTTTTGGGGGGACTAAAGGTAGAGAAATATACTGAAACGATTACATCATAAAAACAAATCATCTATTTTTGAAAGAAAGGCAAAAGGGTGCTCTGTCATACGAAGAGTATTAATTTATTCTTTCCTAAGTACCTACATACCAGGCATTATGCTAAGAGACTGTAATATACACAGGTGAATTATATAGAGAGAATGCTCCTCATTTTCTTGCTATAATGTGTTTTCAGAAACTTTTTTTCAAATATGTATATAAGTCTTAAAAATATGAGCTAATTTTTTGACACCATGTGACACCTTGCTTCGTAGGAACAACAAGCATCTGGTCTGAGTTGATAGTTATGAAAGGAATTGGCTGATAAATAGTTACGTGAATCCATGTGTCTCTCAGAATGTAAGTGCTGCCTGAATAGGTCATTGAAAGATGTCCAGGGCTGTCTAAATTTACAGCTAATCTTAAAATGAATTTGGAATGTCCTTTCCTTTACCCAGGATGTCTTTCACATTAAAGATCACTGTGCTGATTTAATTTGTTTTCAGTCTAACTTCCTTTTCTTATTTACCTCTTTTTTTTTTTTAAACATTTATTTATTTATTTATTTATTTTGGTGGGGATGGGGGGGGGAGGGAGGGGAGAAGGCGGGCCACTTCTATTGGTCTTTCATTTGCCCATTTTCATCCATCTTTGTTCTTTGGCCCGTGTGGGCCTCCCATTGCGGTGGCCTCTGCTGTCGCAGAGCGCCAGCTCTGGGCGCATGCGCTCCAGAGCTCGGGCCGGGTTTCGGACACATCAGTCCAGCCGCTCTGCGGCACGCGGGATCTTCCCAGGTCAGGGATCGAACCGGCGCCCCTTGCACTACAAGGCGGTGTCCTTACCCACTGGACCACCAGGGAAGCCCTACCTCTTTGTGTTTTAAGAAGTTGTAGCATTGTAACGTGCTTCACATTTTAACCTATGGTTAATGAGTCACTAGGCTCAGCTATCAATGGCAGTGTTAGCTGAACTTGTTCTTAGGTGAGGTACTTAGTCATTAATAGCTTTCCTTTTTGATGTAATAATTTATCTAATTGCACTTTTCTGTTATCTTTTTTTGGGGGGACTAAAGGTAGAGAAATATACTGAAACGATTACATCATAAAAACAAATCATCTATTTTTGAAAGAAAGGCAAAAGGGTGCTCTGTCATACGAAGAGTATTAATTTATTCTTTCCTAAGTACCTACATACCAGGCATTATGCTAAGAGACTGTAATATACACAGGTGAATTATATAGAGAGAATGCTCCTCATTTTCTTGCTATAATGTGTTTTCAGAAACTTTTTTTCAAATATGTATATAAGTTTTAAAAATATGTTAGAAGTCCATCATCTTAGTGTTAGTAGATTCCAATTGATTCTTTTGTAGCAACTAGCTGAAGTGAACCTCATAGAAAAAACTTTTTTTTCAAAATAGATTTGTAGAAGAAATTGATAATTTGGTACATTGGGTATGAGCAGTGGGGACACATAGACAGCTAAAGACAGACAAGGGCAGTGGGTACTTAAGGAATCTAGAGTGAGGAGGAGAAAGGGGTAAGGAAAGGAGTATCCATTTCTCAGGACAAACTGCTGTGTAATGGCTTCATGGACTTACGTGGTGTTCTGTCTCTGAGTCATTTCCCTTACTCCAACCTCTCTCCCATCTCTCTTCTTATCCTTCTCTTTTGTTGAAGCTGTTTTTTTTTTTTTTTTTCTTTTTTCTTTTCTTTTCCCCATCATGCCTCTTTTATTTATATTTATTTTCATCTATCTTTTTATTCTTTGGCATGTATGGGCCTCCCATTGCAATGAAAATAAATAAATGAAAGACCAATAAAAGTGGCTAAAATTCTAAAAAAGCATAAAACTCGGCAAAGTAATAGTCATGTCTTCCTTTTACAATGAAAGACTGAAATTGCAGAGCTTGCCAGAATTAAGTTCACTCATTGGGTGGTAGTGGCTAAGCTGGGTCTTGGACACTTTGTTAGTGATAATGATATTACTTAAAAATTAAAACAATTAAATTACTTTAGGTAAGATTTAGTGAAATGACTGTTCATCCTTTGATAATAGAGTTAAAACGTGAATTAAGTGCTTGAAAGACAACGCGCAGTTCTTTCAATTGCCAGTGCGACCTCTGAGTAAAAGCTGGCATTTTGGATGGTGCAAGAACAAATGGTTATCCCTGGGCCTCCAGAATCATCAAGCCTTATTATTCTTTCCAAACTTACAGTCTGCTCAACATACCACAAAATTACTCCACTGTTGATGAACTCACTGATGCCCAACAGATTTGCTTTTGCTTCCAAGAGAATTTTGAAAACTATACCTCCCCTTGTATGTTTTAAAAATTGACATCCAAAATTGTTACTATAAATGAAATAGCTGCAAATGGTGCATTGCATTGTAAATACTGACATGTTAAAATAAAACTACTGTATCACTTATTGAAATGTGTCCAATGGCATATAAGTGTAATTGTCTATTAAAATGCAATAATCCATTTCAAAATTTTATGAATAAGTCTTTGTAACAGTTGGAAATCTTTGTCTCTCTTTTTCTTCTAAAATTACGATTCCCATTCCATTTTTCTCTGAGAAGTCATAATGTAACTAGGTTTATGCTTAACATCCTTTATGGACCACTTATAATATTCCTCTTTAAAAAGGTATGTATTCACTATTATAAAAGTAAAAAAAAATCAATTTCTTGTTACTATAAGGTACTGTGTATTTAAAAACAAAAAGTTTTATAAAACATTCTCCTGTGGCGGAATCCTCCCATTTAAAATAAATAACAATTATTGTTAGAACATGACTAATCAAAAGAAAATGGATATATTATACTTTTTGGATTTATTAGAAATATCCTAAGGATATAGATAGCAAATCAGTCCAGTATTCTTGCTGGGAGATCCCATGGGCAGAGGAGCCTGGTGGGCTACAGTTCACAGGGTTGCAAAGAGTTGGATACAACTGAACAACTAACAGTTTCAGTTTAATGATATAGGTAGAGCACGTCTTTCTCCTATAATTCGTGTATCTGTGGATGCTGTTTGTTGCTGGGATTAAACAAGATTTGGCACCATTTTTTTTTCTGTTTTTAAATGCATAAATGCTGATAAACAAGTGGATGGGAATAGAGGTTTGTTATAGCAGTATTACTTAAGGTGGTATTATAGCAATATTCTCTCAGTATTTTTTGGTGGTAAATGCCAAAATTCACATAGTAAACTTTTATCAAGATTAATTTTAACAGTCTATCAACTGACAAGTTGATTTTGGTCTTTCAGTTTTACTATTTAAAAACAAAGAGCATACCTATGGTAGATTCAGGTCAATGTGTGGCAGTAAACAACAAAACCCTGTAAAGAAACATAATGATAAGAAATAAATAAATGGTTATGGGGATTTAAAATTAAAAAAAAAACTTAAAACCACCTGGTTTGCAAAAGGTTTTGCTATACTGTCATTAGAATAATTCATTTTATTAGTACTGATGCAGATATTTGAAAAACTTTCTCCGTGTGGTGTTGCAGAAGTTTTGACTCTTGTTGGTTATCAACCCTGACCTGTTAAGTTTCTGTCTGGGAGAAAGTTTCACCGGTCTTTTGTAAAGAGGGAGGATATTGTGAAAGAGCAACCATGAGCATCATCTTTAGTAAATAGACTGTCTGGAAATTGAGGACTTGGCAGTAAAATTCTTTATGAAGCCATTTTGAGCACCGCTGGATTAATGGGTCAACTGTGGGGGTTTAATGAAGCATCTTGGTAAATAGGATCAGAAAGAGAATGATCACATGCTGCCACCATTCTCATTTTCTTAACTATTGTTAGTTGCTCCCAGGTTAGAGAAAAGTTTCAAAGATGGCAAATACAGTGACTTTTCATTAATATCTCAGAAAATCACCAAGTCAGTAGGAGAATATAAGACATACCTTCAACTTTTATCAGTTGGAAAGGTTTTGCTTATTTTTTGAAGATAGATATTTACTATTTGCTGAAGGCAAATGGGTATACTTTTTTTTGCTGGGATAAAATAATATGAAATAACCAAGTTATGTGGTTGGCAATATTGATTTTTGGTGATTTCTCATATCCTGATTCAGCATGTCTTTCTTTTCTCATAATCTTCAGTTCTTCAGCTCTTGAGCTCCTATAATGATCTACCCCCTACCAACCCTTTCCACTGAATTTTAAGAGAAAATTCCTGAAGAGCCTCAATCCTATAAGACATAAAGAACACAAGATAGAAAAGAGTAGTGACAAGTAGTGAAGAATGTTCTTTTGACATTAAAAAGTCACTGCTTAGACATGCTTCATAGTAATACCATTTCTTTCTTCCGGGGTCAGCCCTGTGGGACTGGGGAGGGTAAGCATAGGGCAGGGTTAGTTCCCTGGGCTAGTTCAGTGGATGTTCTGTAGTCCATGTAGTACTTTTTTAAACCAAATGATTACCTTAGATTGCTATCCAAGACTGGGGTATTTAGATCAAGTCATGTAATACAAATAGTGCATATCATATGAAACTGAAGTGACCAGACACTAGCTTTCCAGAATATGACACCAAAAGATTAATGAATGGATGAAGTTTGGGTTTCTGGCTTGGTTTGAAAAAGAAAAAAAAAAGGTTATGAGCAATGGTAGTGAGCAGCAAGCAAAGGACTTTGAATCTAAGTCTGAATAAACAAAATGATAGAAACAGACTGACTATAAATAGTTGAAGATTTTCTTGAGGGCCAAGATAAAGCACATAGCAAGGCAGTTGGAGTTCATTGCCCTTGAAAAGGGTGATGTGTATTTTCATGCATCTTCCACACTAAATTTTAGTTCTAGTGAAAGCTTTAGATCAGTTTAAAGAGAAATAGTATTCTCCATTCTGTATAACCCCTATATTTTTATGTGTAAAATGAAGTTTACAGGGTATTATCTTGCAGATCTTTTAAATGGAGTCAGTATTTTCCTCAGAAACAAAACCACTCTTGACAAGTCTGTGAGAAAATGATACACTGTTGTATTCTACATTTCAAGGAAGATTCTTCCCAGCTCTATAAGTTATAGGCATCATGATAAATCTTTGAGTCAGATCACCAGAGTGTTTCTATATTGCTCATGAAATTTTAACATACGTTATATCCTCCATAGCATATGGGATAAAATGGTCTTGTAGCAGATATGCTCCTCTAGGGACTTATGCCAGAGTAGTCCCCTTAGATGATGTCATTAATAGATGGACCATAGAATTTTTGCTGTCATAGGACCCTAGGAGATCCTCAGTCTATTATTTAAAGAGATCTAGAGATTTGTCAAAACTATGTCGTCACTTGGTCCCAGAGCTGTGACTGAGTTTAAATTCCCTGACTTTCAAACCAGTGCTTCTCCACTAATCCAGCTGGACTCCTGAGACAGCCCACTGGTCACATGTGCACATACAAAAGGAACTATTAGAAAAATAGGAAATAACTGTTAAGCCCTTCCGCTAGTCCTTTCAAAGCCTATCCAATCGTATTTTGCTTCAACCATTGTCTCCTTAGAGACATCAGAGTATTTATTCTTTACCCTGATGATCAGATTTAGACCTGTCTGAGATTTAGGATGTGGGGTGAGCTATAAAATCAGTATTTCCTCCTAAATTTTAAAAGAGGTACACCAAAGACATGTTGGAATCCAGCAGAGATCCACAGGCCAGGAGCCAAGTATAGACATTCACAAGGCATCTCTGGGTGGACTGAATGTTGATTGTAACATGTGCAAATTTGCAAACCGTGTTTATAAACCCAAGGGGGAAAATGCCCTGAGTGAAATCAGGTAAGATTTTCTTGAGGGCCAAGATAAAGCACATAGCAAGGCAGTTGGAGTTCATTGCCCTTGAAAAGGGTGATGTGTATTTTCATGCATCTTCCACACTAAATTTTAGTTCTAGTGAAAGCTTTAGATCAGTTTAAAGAGAAATCGTATTCTCCATTCTGTATAACCCCTATATTTTTATGTGTAAAATGAAGTTTACAGGGTATTATCTTGCAGATCTTTTAAATGGAGTCAGTATTTTCCTCAGAAACAAAACCACTCTTGACAAGTCTGTGAGAAAATGATACACTGTTGTATTCTACATTTCAAGGAAGATTCTTCCCAGCTCTATAAGTTATAGGCATCATGATAAATCTTTGAGTCAGATCACCAGAGTGTTTCTATATTGCTCATGAAATTTTAACATACGTTATATCCTCCATAGCATATGGGATAAAATGGTCTTGTAGCAGATATGCTCCTCTAGGGACTTATGCCAGAGTAGTCCCCTTAGATGATGTCATTAATAGATGGACCATAGAATTTTTGCTGTCATAGGACCCTAGGAGATCCTCAGTCTATTATTTAAAGAGATCTAGAGATTTGTCAAAACTATGTCGTCACTTGGTCCCAGAGCTGTGACTGAGTTTAAATTCCCTGACTTTCAAACCAGTGCTTCTCCACTAATCCAGCTGGACTCCTGAGACAGCCCACTGGTCACATGTGCACATACAAAAGGAACTATTAGAAAAATAGGAAATAACTGTTAAGCCCTTCCGCTAGTCCTTTCAAAGCCTATCCAATCGTATTTTGCTTCAACCATTGTCTCCTTAGAGACATCAGAGTATTTATTCTTTACCCTGATGATCAGATTTAGACCTGTCTGAGATTTAGGATGTGGGGTGAGCTATAAAATCAGTATTTCCTCCTAAATTTTAAAAGAGGTACACCAAAGACATGTTGGAATCCAGCAGAGATCCACAGGCCAGGAGCCAAGTATAGACATTCACAAGGCATCTCTGGGTGGACTGAATGTTGATTGTAACATGTGCAAATTTGCAAACCGTGTTTATACCAGGAGATGCCCTGAGTGAAATCAGGTGAGAGCTCTGGGGCTCTGTTTACTTGTCTTCCCCTTTATTCTAAGTAGCTGCCCCTTCAGAGATCCTTGCACTTTTGTAAAATCACCTCTTAGAAACCACTGGACTAAGTAAGTTGACTTGGAAAAGAATCTTTTGCTTGAAAGTGCAGAAATATTTTATTCCTTTATTCTTTGACTCAACAAGTACTTGTATAGAGTGATAGATTATGCACATTTATGATGTTCTATGTGTCCTTCTAATCTCAGATAATGCTAAATGAGGTGGATCCTCAAGAATGTTTTTACATACCAGTTATTGGATAGTAGAGCACACTTCACCAAATACTTTCATATACACGACTCACTCCATCTTTGTTAACAATCCTATAAAATAGATATTTTAAAGATTCGTTTCACAGGTGAAGGCAGCTGAACCACAGAAAGGTAAGTGACTCATCCAAGGCTAGACTCACAACCTAAGATTTCTGGTCACAAATCTAGGCTTTTTGAACTGTTTTCTGTTGTGAATTAACCTAAGTGAGTCTTCGCATTGTCTTTGGTACGATTTGTGAATTTTCTTGTAGTCATGGAATCTGTCAAACCAGATTTGGTCTATAAAGTACTGAAAACCATGATCTTGGTCTCACTGCATCTCACGAATTCAGCTAATGGTCCATAGAGAACTAAAATCTTCATGGTGCTTATAACCGATGTTTAAGCATGCTTAATTTTAGACTAGAATCCTACATCATTTTCATTAGTAGATGCTTCAAGATTCACTCTTCTCATTGAAGCATAGTAGTGTTTGTGGGTCCTCTAATCAGAATTGTCTTTTCATGTTAAGAGAGTTTTCCCCAGGCTTTCTTCTCTAATCTTCATGTGTTGGTGGAAGGGAAATACCTCTGGGAGGTGCATGACAAGGAGGATGGCATCCTTCCAGCAGATACACAAAAAGACCTACAGTTCTATGAACAGAACGAATTCACAATTTCAGCCTTTCATGCCAGAAAAGAAAAAATTTCTTTTGTTTCACTCTCACGCTGTTCTTTAATTACATTGTTTTAAAATTCATCGCTGGCCATGATCTCCATTTTAGTAAAATTCACTTCATGAAAATCACAGAGATGTGGAAATAGAAAAGTAAGCTCATGCTGATTTTTTCCCTAAGCTCTATCCATAGAAAAGCTACTACTTAGGAACTTAGAAAATTTGCCACCAAGAAGCATCCCCATGAGTCTTTTATGTGTTCTCAACAGAATGTGCAGCTGTGCACTCTGCTTGGGCTGAACATAGAGGCACGTGACATGGACTAGTCTCCTGGTGGCAAAGAAGAATCATGAGAAGAAGGAAAATGACAGTGCGTTTTTTTTTTTTTTTAGGATCATGTCTTATTTACCTAAGAGTTGACCTTGGAGAATCTTTGACTCCAGTTTACTAGTCTGGTAAGACTTGAGAATCACGCTCATAGGGTATTTCAGCCATGAGTTTAGACTTTCTTTCCATCCTTAGTTCTCCTTGAAGTTTAATACCAATTAGATGCTACCACCATAGCTCAATCAGTAAAATATCTGCCTGCAGTGCAGAAGACTGGGGTTTGATTCCTGGGTTGGGAAGTTCGCCTGGGGAAGGAAATGACAACCCACTCCAGTATTCTTGTCTGGAGAATCCATGGATTGAGGAGCCTGGTGGGCTATAGTCCATGCGGTCGCAAGTCGGAGAAAATTTAGCGAGACTAGCCATCACCATCATGGTGATTTCATCAGCTTCACCTCTCCAGGTGTTGGGAGCAAGTGTGTTTTAATGCCTTAAAAGTTGTCTTAGAAGTTACCAAAGTACATACTCCTCCCTCCCCAAGCTCTTCTTCTCTCCTACAGCCCACTCCTCACCAGTCACTCCCCACCTCCGCCTCAAGGCAAGCCCAGCAGCATTTTAGCAATCTTTTCTGCACATATTTTTGAGGAGGTCCTGAAGAGAACAACTTGTACTGTGTTTTCTGGGTTAATACCTCTGGGAGGTGCATGACAAGGAGGATGGCATCCTTCCAGCAGATACACAAAAAGACCTACAGTTCTATGAACAGAACGAATTCACAATTTCAGCCTTTCATGCCAGAAAAGAAAAAATTTCTTTTGTTTCACTCTCACGCTGTTCTTTAATTACATTGTTTTAAAATTCATCGCTGGCCATGATCTCCATTTTAGTAAAATTCACTTCATGAAAATCACAGAGATGTGGAAATAGAAAAGTAAGCTCATGCTGATTTTTTCCCTAAGCTCTATCCATAGAAAAGCTACTACTTAGGAACTTAGAAAATTTGCCACCAAGAAGCATCCCCATGAGTCTTTTATGTGTTCTCAACAGAATGTGCAGCTGTGCACTCTGCTTGGGCTGAACATAGAGGCACGTGACATGGACTAGTCTCCTGGTGGCAAAGAAGAATCATGAGAAGAAGGAAAATGACAGTGCGTTTTTTTTTTTTTTTAGGATCATGTCTTATTTACCTAAGAGTTGACCTTGGAGAATCTTTGACTCCAGTTTACTAGTCTGGTAAGACTTGAGAATCACGCTCATAGGGTATTTCAGCCATGAGTTTAGACTTTCTTTCCATCCTTAGTTCTCCTTGAAGTTTAATACCAATTAGATGCTACCACCATAGCTCAATCAGTAAAATATCTGCCTGCAGTGCAGAAGACTGGGGTTTGATTCCTGGGTTGGGAAGTTCGCCTGGAGAAGGAAATGACAACCCACTCCAGTATTCTTGTCTGGAGAATCCATGGATTGAGGAGCCTGGTGGGCTATAGTCCATGCGGTCGCAAGTCGGAGAAAATTTAGCGAGACTAGCCATCACCATCATGGTGATTTCATCAGCTTCACCTCTCCAGGTGTTGGGAGCAAGTGTGTTTTAATGCCTTAAAAGTTGTCTTAGAAGTTACCAAAGTACATACTCCTCCCTCCCCAAGCTCTTCTTCTCTCCTACAGCCCACTCCTCACCAGTCACTCCCCACCTCCGCCTCAAGGCAAGCCCAGCAGCATTTTAGCAATCTTTTCTGCACATATTTTTGAGGAGGTCCTGAAGAGAACAACTTGTACTGTGTTTTCTGGGTTGAATTTAATTGCTTTTGTCAAACAGTAGTAAAAATGAAGTCTTAGTTTTCCTTTGTACAGAGTTTCTGGTTCAGCTTTTGATGTTTTCTGATTTATAGCCTGGTGTAGATTTCCTGCATTTAGCAGACATTTGATCTTTTTCCTGCCACCCTCCTGTTTTTTTAGGCACATTAAGGTTGAATTCATAGAGTGTCAGAGTAAAGCAGTTGGTACAAGATTGTGGTATCTTTCATCCCATCAAACTTAATTGTTAATTCCTTGGTCGTGGGACATAAACTGCAAAGGTCAGAGGAACTCAAATATGGGGAGTACTGCCATTACCTATATTTTTAATCATTCAGCTTATGGTTATTAAGCCTTCCTTTGGAAATAAACTAGATTATTTAAGTTTATTTCAAATATTTAATATTGAGAGAAAAATGTTTCGAAGAAAATAGAACAATATGGTTCTTCTTCTATTTGTTCTTTAAATAATGGTTCTTTATTTATGACTGTTGGTTGTTTTGAAAAAAAGACCATACTGATTCATGTGTGATCTGAGTAAATACATTTGGGGGGCTCTCATTATGGGCCCAATTACTAAATAGTAAATAGATTGTCATCACATCTTCTCAAGTCTTTCTCTGAGAGGCTGGTTCGTACTTGCATGTAGAAAAAGTGGCATTATTGGCATGCATCATTTCTATAGAAATGGTATATGATTTGTTTCTTGTATTGTTAATTCATTGTTTTGTCTCCATTCCCTGCTTCCTTATATGATATATGAGAAAGGATATGTCATGAAAATAAGATCTATTCAGGAAATTCCTGATTCTTCATGGTAATGTCAGAGTTTAATGGCTTGGATAATAAAAAGGATAATTCAAAATTACTTGTTTTTGCAATTAATTGTACACATATCTTCACTAATTTGTTTTATTTAGACAAGTTTTAACTGAATGACTCATTAACTGATGACTTGGAGGATATTTTACATAAATATCTGAGATTATAGATACATTATGAATACCCACATGCAGATAATAAAACATAACTTCTGTATTATTTTTTCTTTTCTGGTGATTTAAATTACTGTTTGCTTATACTATTAGGAAAGCAAGAATGGGTTTCGTATGTTGCTCTAAAGTGTCAAATGTGTGGTAGATGGAGAGTCCATTCATCTCCAGATCTATCTCTTCCCAGGCATACCTAGCTTCTCCCTGCTCTCACCCCTGGAGGCTTGACAGATATGGACTAGTCAGTTGATTCTGGCCTTCTGTCTTTTGGATGCTTTTGGCTAGTTGGCACTTTGGCAGTAGTTCAGGATGTTCTTCACAAAATTGTGCTTGGGATGACTGATCCCTCTTTCAGAGTTGCCATTTGATACGATGCACCGCCCTCCTGAGTTCTGATCACCTCACCCCTCTCCGCTTTGTGCCTAAGAGTACTGACAGCCAGTGTTAAAGGCTCAGAGTTACCTAGTTACTACATTTTCCCTTATAGTTCCCCCACTTCCTCCTTTACCTTTATGCCTAGTCTATTTATAAACAAATTTATTCTCAAATTACCCTGGTTTGACTGTGCTATCTATATCCTGTAGGGGCCCTGAATGATTAAAAAGAGAACAAAAGATACAAAGCTCAGTGTGCAGGGTAGCTGTATATTAGTGTCATTTGTAAACAGTGAGGGAATTGATAGAAGAGGAGGAAGAAAAAAAAATTGCTACTTTCAGATTTCTCAGAAAAAATACTTAAAACTCCTAGAATAAACACATTTATTATTTTCTTTATGTCTCAAATATATTTTTTAAACCTTGTGTTTACTCAGAAATTTTACATAGCTCAAAATTTTAGTGATGGCAGATTTACTCATATACAAATGAATATGGGTAAAGAATGGTTTAATCCTGTGTCTCCATTCCTGCTTCCTTATATGATATATGAGAAAGGATATGTCATGAAAATAAGATCTATTCAGGAAATTCTTCATGGTAATGTCAGAGTTTAATGGCTTGGATAATAAAAAGGATAATTCAAAATTACTTGTTTTTGCAATTAATTGTACACATATCTTCACTAATTTGTTTTATTTAGACAAGTTTTAACTGAATGACTCATTAACTGATGACTTGGAGGATATTTTACATAAATATCTGAGATTATAGATACATTATGAATACCCACATGCAGATAATAAAACATAACTTCTGTATTATTTTTTCTTTTCTGGTGATTTAAATTACTGTTTGCTTATACTATTAGGAAAGCAAGAATGGGTTTCGTATGTTGCTCTAAAGTGTCAAATGTGTGGTAGATGGAGAGTCCATTCATCTCCAGATCTATCTCTTCCCAGGCATACCTAGCTTCTCCCTGCTCTCACCCCTGGAGGCTTGACAGATATGGACTAGTCAGTTGATTCTGGCCTTCTGTCTTTTGGATGCTTTTGGCTAGTTGGCACTTTGGCAGTAGTTCAGGATGTTCTTCACAAAATTGTGCTTGGGATGACTGATCCCTCTTTCAGAGTTGCCATTTGATACGATGCACCGCCCTCCTGAGTTCTGATCACCTCACCCCTCTCCGCTTTGTGCCTAAGAGTACTGACAGCCAGTGTTAAAGGCTCAGAGTTACCTAGTTACTACATTTTCCCTTATAGTTCCCCCACTTCCTCCTTTACCTTTATGCCTAGTCTATTTATAAACAAATTTATTCTCAAATTACCCTGGTTTGACTGTGCTATCTATATCCTGTAGGGGCCCTGAATGATTAAAAAGAGAACAAAAGATACAAAGCTCAGTGTGCAGGGTAGCTGTATATTAGTGTCATTTGTAAACAGTGAGGGAATTGATAGAAGAGGAGGAAGAAAAAAAAATTGCTACTTTCAGATTTCTCAGAAAAAATACTTAAAACTCCTAGAATAAACACATTTATTATTTTCTTTATGTCTCAAATATATTTTTTAAACCTTGTGTTTACTCAGAAATTTTACATAGCTCAAAATTTTAGTGATGGCAGATTTACTCATATACAAATGAATATGGGTAAAGAATGGCCATGGTTTAGATCCTCCCTATGGGGGGAAAGAATTCTTCTGAGGTTTTATACAAGTTTCTCCTTCTGGCCCTGGGATGATCCCTTATTATCTATGTAATCCTGCTGTTGGAATCCTTGAGGGTGACTAATAGTTCTGTCAGTACCGATTATATTTAGTCTTTCCTTTGCCAAGTGACTAAAGGTATTGCTTTGTCTGTTATTCATTGGGCTTCCCAGGTGGTGCTAATGGTAAAGAGTCTGCCTTCTGCAGCAGAAGGTTTGATCACTGGTTTGGGAAGACCCCCTGGAGTAGAAAATGGCACCCCACTCCAGTATTTTTGCCTGGAGAATTCCATTGGTAGAGGAGCCTGGCAGGGTGTGGTCCATGGGACCACAAAGAGCCCCACAGGACTAAGCCCAGCACACACGCTCTCTCCTCTCTTCAATAGCTTCAGGGCTCTATTCAATAGCTTCAGTTGCTAAATGTATGAAATCTAAGCCCTGGCCCTAGCAGAACATTTGAAATGATGAATGACAAGAGGACATAATTTGTGCTCACTCAGGACATTCAGACATAGACAAAAATATATAATTTTATAATTTTTAGCTTTTTATTTTGAAATGACTTTCAGTTCACAAAGTTACAAAAAATAGTACAGATAGTTTCTATGCCCCCTTTCCTCAACTGCCCATGATGATGACAAATTACATAACCATAATGTTATATTTTATTTTTAAGATATTTTTCATATAATTGATTTATTGATTTATTCCTGTTCTCTGTATTTCAATTCCCGTGAATTATTATTAAAGAGCCACCATCTTTCAATTTTTGTCTTGGGAAAAAGTTAAAATGAATTTTAAGAAGGAGCAAACAGTATAATAAACAACATTACTTTGCTAGAAAGTAGTAGCTGGGCAGAGTTAAAATGCTTCTCTGCTAATAGAATTTTTAGCAGTAACAAAATAATACTGATTTTTATTCCAAAGCAGAACAATTGGGCATGATTTGTTACATACCAGAGATGCTTTTCTATCAGTGCCAAGCTATATTTGGGGAAAGACTCTGTAGTCAGTCTTTGTTTGTTTGTTTGTTTTAAAAGAAAAGGTGAGAAAAACTAATTTCTCCAATATTTTGACTTATTACAGCTAGCACATTCTTCCTATTTATAAAACCACTTCCAATGCCTGTCTACAGAAATAAATCTGATAGAGTGTATCAAGATATTTTATTTCAGAAACATAATTTATTTGAATATTTGACAACAGTTCCCATATCATGGTAAATTTCTACTCTTACACTCTTAAGACACGGCTCATGGCCCTGAAAGACTCCCTTGATGCTGAAAGACTCCTTAAGAAAAGCCTTCAAGTGCCAAAAATGCAGAGCAGTGATTTTTATGCTAACTTTGACTTTTTCACCACCCTAGCATGGCTATTACCCTTTCTGATGGCTTTGAATTATTTTGTACTTAAATAATTGTTAGTATTTAATGACTATGGAGGGTCTTCTCTGTTAGGTCAGTGGTAAAGAATCCACCTGCCAACGCAAAAGACTCGGGTTCCTTCCCTGGGTGGAGAAGATCCCCTGGAGGAGAAAATGGCAACCCACTGCAGTATTCTTGCCTGGGAAATTCCATGGGCAAAGGAGCCTGGCGGGCTACAGTCCATGGGGTTGCAAAAGAGTTGGACATGACTTAGTGACTAAACAACAACAGTGACTGTAAAATGGTCATACTTTTGTTCAAGTAATCCTGGTCAACCAAACCGTGTTTGCTTAGACACTTATCTTAGATCCTGCATTCATTGAGCAGATGAAAGCAAATGGAAACAGCTGCTCTCCATTGGCCTTTTAACAAATTATTGGGTATTAATTGCTTTTCACTAAAGGAAATTCTATTGCTCAGGAAGCAGACACATGTAAAAACCAGTAACTTTGTAAAAGACCTAGATGCCAGTTTCAAAGCATTGTTTGAAGTGTTTGGATTTAAAATTGCAGAGGAAAAAATGCTTTTAACTAGATAAATGGATTTTAATGACAGCTAATTTCCAAGGATCTATTTATATAGCATAAAGCAAATTTAAACCTTTTAAATAATCTACTTACTGTGCTACTTTCAAGCACTGAGTGAAGATAAAATCTGAATTATTATCCTTATGGCAAGTTAAATAAACTCTAATGAAAAGTTTGTATATAAGCATCTTTCTTCTGAAAAGGAAACTTTAAAGGTGACACTGAAGCAAAAGAAGCAAGTTCAGTTTAGATGGTACCTGGTTTCCTTAATGTGAATCTTAATTCTAGAGTTAAGCGAGAGACTACCCTGTCAGTGGTATAGTCTCAGGGAGCTGTGCATGACAAGAGGAATAGGACTGAATTACGCTAACCTTCCTCCTCATCTTTCCCCTTGTGATTTTTTCTTTCTGAGATTGATATTGTTTGTGTCGCAAATAAAGAGATATTTTAAATCAGTAAGGAAAAATCTCTTAGGTACTTAATCTATTTTTTTCATGAGTTCATAATAATCCTCACACTTTTGTATTTTTTCAGGCTTATAGTAACATTAACATGTATTGTTAATGATTTGAGAGAGCCACAAGTCAATCCTGTGAAAGACGGTTGTTCATTCTCTTTTAAGGTCATGAACGTTATTGCTAATCTGGCTTGCGAACTATTAGTTATGATGAAGACTAGGCAAAAAAGAAAAAGAAAATCCATCAGCGCTACAAGAAAACTCATACTACTGGGATTCAGAGATGAGATGCATTAGACACAGTTCCTGTCCTCTCAGGGTTCATAATCTCCTAAGTGAGAAGAATAAGTAAACACAGAATTACAATGTAGTATGATAAACAATACAATTAATGTGTATATCAGGTTTCTGCATATGCATGCTCAGTTGCTAAGTCATGTTCAACTCTTTGCGACCCCATGGACTGTAACCCACCAGGCTCCCTGTCCATTGTATTTCCCAGGCAAGAGGCCTTTTAACAAATTATTGGGTATTAATTGCTTTTCACTAAAGGAAATTCTATTGCTCAGGAAGCAGACACATGTAAAACCAGTAACTTTGTAAAGACCTAGATGCCAGTTTCAAAGCATTGTTTGAAGTGTTTGGATTTAAAATTGCAGAGGAAAAAATGCTTTTAACTAGATAAATGGATTTTAATGACAGCTAATTTCCAAGGATCTATTTATATAGCATAAAGCAAATTTAAACCTTTTAAATAATCTACTTACTGTGCTACTTTCAAGCACTGAGTGAAGATAAAATCTGAATTATTATCCTTATGGCAAGTTAAATAAACTCTAATGAAAAGTTTGTATATAAGCATCTTTCTTCTGAAAAGGAAACTTTAAAGGTGACACTGAAGCAAAAGAAGCAAGTTCAGTTTAGATGGTACCTGGTTTCCTTAATGTGAATCTTAATTCTAGAGTTAAGCGAGAGACTACCCTGTCAGTGGTATAGTCTCAGGGAGCTGTGCATGACAAGAGGAATAGGACTGAATTACGCTAACCTTCCTCCTCATCTTTCCCCTTGTGATTTTTTCTTTCTGAGATTGATATTGTTTGTGTCGCAAATAAAGAGATATTTTAAATCAGTAAGGAAAAATCTCTTAGGTACTTAATCTATTTTTTTCATGAGTTCATAATAATCCTCACACTTTTGTATTTTTTCAGGCTTATAGTAACATTAACATGTATTGTTAATGATTTGAGAGAGCCACAAGTCAATCCTGTGAAAGACGGTTGTTCATTCTCTTTTAAGGTCATGAACGTTATTGCTAATCTGGCTTGCGAACTATTAGTTATGATGAAGACTAGGCAAAAAAGAAAAAGAAAATCCATCAGCGCTACAAGAAAACTCATACTACTGGGATTCAGAGATGAGATGCATTAGACACAGTTCCTGTCCTCTCAGGGTTCATAATCTCCTAAGTGAGAAGAATAAGTAAACACAGAATTACAATGTAGTATGATAAACAATACAATTAATGTGTATATCAGGTTTCTGCATATGCATGCTCAGTTGCTAAGTCATGTTCAACTCTTTGCGACCCCATGGACTGTAACCCACCAGGCTCCCCTGTCCATTGTATTTCCCAGGCAAGAATACTTAAGTCAGTTGCCATTTCCTTTTCCAAGGGGATCTTCCTGACCCAGGGATCAAACCCGAGTCTCCTGCCTGAGAGCACATAAAAATAGATCTATTTTCTGAGGGTGGGGTTGGGGTTTGGGAAAGCTACTGCTGGAGGTGACCTGTGAGTGCTGAAAAGGCAAAAACCTGTGAGCAAGTTGGCAAAACGAATGATGGAGATGGTAGGTGGGTCTGTGAGGACTGGCACAGTAGAGCTGGAATGATTAAGTGGTTAGGTTGGGATACAGTTGTGAATAACAGCACATGAGCTTTGCAGGTCTTGTTGTTCAGTCTCTTAATCATGTCTGACTCTTTGTGGTCTCATGGACTGTAGCATGTCAGGCTCCTCTGTCCTAACCTAGTTTGCTCCAATTCATGTCCATTGTGTCGGTGGTGCCATCTAACCATCTCATTCTTTGCTGCCCTCTTCTCCTTTTGCCTTCAGTCTTTTCCAACATCAGGGTCTTTGCCAGTAAGTCAACTTTTCCCATCAGGTGGCCAAAGTATTGGAGCTTCTTCTTTGGCATCAGTTCTTCCAACGAATGAATATTCAGGTTGATTTCCTTTAGTATTGACTGGTTTTACTTCCTTGCAGTCTAAGGGGCTCTCACAAGTCTTCTCTAGCACCACAGTTTGAAAGCATGAATTCTTCGGCACTCAGCCTTCTTTATAGTGCACCTCTCACATCTGTACATGACTGCTGGCAAAACCATAGCTTTGACTATACAGACCTTTGTTGACAAAGTGATGTCTCTGTTTTTTAATATGTCTAGGTTTTTCATAGCTTTTCTTTCACAAGGAACAAGAATCTTTTAATTTCATGACTATGGTCACCATCCACAGTGATTTGGGAACCCAGGGAAATAAAATCTGTCACTGCTTCTACTTTTTTCCCTTCTATTTGCCATGAAGTGATGGGACTGGATGCCATGATGTTCCTTTTTTGAATTCTGAGTTTTAAGCCAGCTTTTTCCACTCTCCTCTTTTACCCTCATCAAGGAGCTGTTTAGTTCCTCTTCACTTTCTGCCATTAGAGTGGTATCATCTGCATATCTGAGGCCATGGATAATTATCCCTGCAACCTTGATTTGAGTTTATGTATCAATTCTGGCCTTTTGAATAGATGTATAAAGCAGGTTGACAATTAATTCTATTTTCTGAGGGTGGGGTTGGGGTTTGGGAAAGCTACTGCTGGAGGTGACCTGTGAGTGCTGAAAAGGCAAAAACCTGTGAGCAAGTTGGCAAAACGAATGATGGAGATGGTAGGTGGGTCTGTGAGGACTGGCACAGTAGAGCTGGAATGATTAAGTGGTTAGGTTGGGATACAGTTGTGAATAACAGCACATGAGCTTTGCAGGTCTTGTTGTTCAGTCTCTTAATCATGTCTGACTCTTTGTGGTCTCATGGACTGTAGCATGTCAGGCTCCTCTGTCCTAACCTAGTTTGCTCCAATTCATGTCCATTGTGTCGGTGGTGCCATCTAACCATCTCATTCTTTGCTGCCCTCTTCTCCTTTTGCCTTCAGTCTTTTCCAACATCAGGGTCTTTGCCAGTAAGTCAACTTTTCCCATCAGGTGGCCAAAGTATTGGAGCTTCTTCTTTGGCATCAGTTCTTCCAACGAATGAATATTCAGGTTGATTTCCTTTAGTATTGACTGGTTTTACTTCCTTGCAGTCTAAGGGGCTCTCACAAGTCTTCTCTAGCACCACAGTTTGAAAGCATGAATTCTTCGGCACTCAGCCTTCTTTATAGTGCACCTCTCACATCTGTACATGACTGCTGGCAAAACCATAGCTTTGACTATACAGACCTTTGTTGACAAAGTGATGTCTCTGTTTTTTAATATGTCTAGGTTTTTCATAGCTTTTCTTTCACAAGGAACAAGAATCTTTTAATTTCATGACTATGGTCACCATCCACAGTGATTTGGGAACCCAGGGAAATAAAATCTGTCACTGCTTCTACTTTTTTCCCTTCTATTTGCCATGAAGTGATGGGACTGGATGCCATGATGTTCCTTTTTTGAATTCTGAGTTTTAAGCCAGCTTTTTCCACTCTCCTCTTTTACCCTCATCAAGGAGCTGTTTAGTTCCTCTTCACTTTCTGCCATTAGAGTGGTATCATCTGCATATCTGAGGCCATGGATAATTATCCCTGCAACCTTGATTTGAGTTTATGTATCAATTCTGGCCTTTTGAATAGATGTATAAAGCAGGATGACAATATGCAGTCGTGTCGTACTCCTTTCCTAGTTTTGAGTCAGTCTTTTTTTTTTTTTTAATTATGTATTTCTTTTTGGCTGTGCTGGGTCTTTGGTTGCTGGGCAGCCTCTCTCTAGTTGCCTCCAGCAGGGGCTACTTTCTAGTTGCGGTTGGTGGACTTCTCACTGCAGTGGTTTCTCCTGTTGCAAGCCCAAGATCTCCAGTGCACAGGCTTCAGTAGTTGTGGCATACAAGCTTAGTTCCTTCGAGGCATGTGGGATCTTCCTAGATCAGGGACTGAACCCATGTCTCCTGTATTGGAAGGCAGATTCTTTACCATTGAGCCACCAGAGATGCCCGAGTCAGTCAGTTCTTATGCACCTTAATTTCAATCCATTTTTCAGGCAAGCCAAAATATTATCTCTATTATACTTAATTATGTTCATCCAGGATTTGAATCCAGGTCTGATGACTCCAAATTCTGCCTTTTCAATATGCCACTTTTACCAAGACCAGACTAAAATGAAGAGTGAGTAGGACTATCTTAACTAATAAAATGTACATGCTTTCTTTCTGCAAATTACTCATTTTTTGCATTGTACTATTTGTTATTTCGTTTTGTAGTCTCAAGTACGTGCTAGGGTTATAGGAGATGACCAGTCATTGTTTCATATTAAATTGATGTGTTTTATATTGAATTGATGTTAGGTATTCTTGACTTTTCTTGAATGAAACTAACGCTTTCTGCTTTTTGCTCTCCTCATTTTAGTTCCTTTCCAGTTTATTCTTTTTCTCTTTTTTTTGCCACACAGCATGTGAAATCTTAGCTTTCTGACCAGGGATTGAGCATGTACCCCTTGCATTGGAAGCATGCAGTCTTTACCACTGGACTGCCAAGAGAAGCCCATCCAGTCTATTCTTATTTTCCCCAGTGGTGTTGGAAATTAGAACTTCATCCCCAAATCCTAAACTTAGAACTTCAACTTTCTTACTGTCTCATCAGATTCCCTTCATGCATACTAGGGGATTGCTTTTCAAATACATTTTTGCAGAACTTCTCTCACACATGTTTTTTTTCCTTTCCATGGTCCCTACTCCAAACAAAATCTTTTTTTTTTTCCAAACAAAATCTTGAGGAAGAAAAATTATGCCATTGCCTGGATAAATGGTCTTTGTTATCAAATTTAATTTCTTTATTTTTTGGGGGGGTCACTTCTGTTGGTCTTTCATTTATTTATTTTTCATCCATCTTTGTTCTTTGGCCTGTGTGGACCTCCCATCGCAGAGGGCCTCTCTCACTGCAGAGCACCGGCTCTGGGCTTATGCACTCCAGAACTCCGGCCTGGTAGTTGGACACATCAGTCTAGTGGCTCCGTGGCACACAGGATCTTCCCAGACCAGTGATCAAACCAGTGCCACTTGCACTGCATGGTGGTGTCCTTACTCACTGGATCACCAGGGAAGCCCAGGTTTAATTTCTTGAAGCATCAGTGTAAGGAATCATCAATCAGGGCTATCTGTGAAGACTTTGGAGTGACTGTATATTACTTCTCACACTTGGCTAGGGAGATGATAAGATTTTTGCTTGCAGTAGCCTTTACTTTCTGCCTCTACTTGAGTTGGTTAATCAAAGAAAAAGAAACTATATGTATATGATGGATCTGGAGAGGAAGTTAGAAATTATTTGATGCTGATCTGATGTTAACTGAGGACAAGGCTGAATTTAAGCAATAGAACTGGATTGCACTGATTGCTCCTTACTTTCCAGACTTTGAATTGTGTTGACATTCACAGGATCTAGGTGGGGCCAATTTTGTGTCAGAAAATCTTAAGTTCCAAAAAAATGTACAAGATGCATCTATGGAAATAATTTGATGACTCTAATGGCTCATCTTCCCCACTGTAATGTGGCAGAACAGTCCTAAAGGACGAGCTACATCAGTCATCACTGGGAAGGCCCACTTGTCCCCGCGCCGGGCTGGAGTGGCCCCTGCTGTGTGCTCTGCCTGTAGCCAGAGTTCCTAGTGAGGAATCCACCGTTTCTCTTGGAAGCTTTTCCAATTCTCTGTCCATCACAGCTTTTTCCAGACAGGGGGACATGTTTTTTGCAGCTGTGTTTGGCCAGATGGTCCCATGGGGTCATTCTCCCAGGCTTATCCCCATCATGCCCGATTATGTGTGGACCTCAAAGCTCTGATTTGGACTGGAGATGAGGGGGAAGGAAGGGGAGACTGTTGTCCATCAGTTTGAAAACTCATGTTTTAGTGTTAAATTTTTGCTCTTAGTTAAGTCTCCAGGATTCCCGTCACATGTTCCTTACAAATGTCAGATATCAAACATAATGACATCTGGCCTTACGTTTGATCAATATTTAGTTTCACAGTGACAAACCCATACCTCCAAGACCCAGTCCTAGTCCTCATCACTGTAGTTACATCATCATGGGTATCTAGTGTCATAGGTGACATGAGACATTCCCTTGACTGACCAGTAACCAAATGTTCTTGGCCTCATTTTTAAGCAGAGCTCTATTGGAAAATCATCCGTAATTTTCTGGCTGCTGACATTCCTGGATCTCTGCTTTCCATAACCTCTCATTCCTATTGAACAGCTGTGCTTCTGATTAGTTTTCTCTAGAGATATTAACTTTTCAGCACTCTGAGCAAGGAAACTTTGAAGTAATAGGAGCAACGAGCTCATCTTTGCTTTGTTTAAGTCAATTTGTCAGTTGTGGCTCAGAAAACTTTTGGAAAAGAGACCTGAAACTAAACTAAGTTAAGAATTCACCTAAAGGTTTCTTAAGACAAATATAAGCCTTGGCATTATGAGAATTGTGATTACTTGGAGTGAGGAATAATCTCATGTTACTTATGTATTTCTTTTGTCTGTTTTTTCATGTATTTTGAGAAACAAATATTTTGTTATCAGTATCACATGCCAGTTTTCTGAAGATTTGAGTGAAAACTGAATGGTCTTAATTGCTGTAGATACATAACCACATTTTACCTGTTTTTCCTTGAACATCTAGTTTAGGCTAGAGTCCATTATTATACACTCACTGAATGGCATTTTCTAAATAATACTTACCATTTGTTTTATTAAAATAAAAAAGTACCTGTTAAATTTCTTCTTAATAAGAGCATATAATAGCTGTTAATAAATGAAACTGTTTTGGTCTTCACTGGTGGTCCAGTGATTAAGAATCCACCTGGACGTGCAGGAGATACCAGTTCGATCTCTGGTTCAGGAAGATCCTACATAACACAGGGCAACTAAGCCCGTGTGCCACAACTACTGAGCCTACGTTCTAGAGCCTGGGAACCACAGCTACTTCCGTCACACCCTAGAAATCATGCTCAACAAGAGAAGTCACCACAATGAGAGGCCTGCACCCTACAACTAGAGAGTAGCTCCCAGTCTCCCAAAAACTAGAGTAAGCATGCACCCGGCACCAGAGAACCAGCACAGACAAAAATAATATGTAAATAAAATAAATAAAATGGTCTTAATTTTACCAGTACTATTTTCTGCTCCAGAAACTCAATGAGAGAATATATTTATATGCTAACAAATGGAATGCAAGAATAAATCACCACTTAAAGGAACACTGAAATACAACATGTAGAAAGCTTTATGACTTTGCCAAAAGGTCTTTCTTCCTATAGATTTACACTAGAATTAGGTATTTATCCCTTATTTCTACAATAACAAAGTATCAGATTGTTTGATGAAGAAATGACTGACCCGACATTGATTAAGTGTATGTAGGTAAAAAGAAGGAGCAGTGTGCTTCCTGGTTGTCAGGCAATGTCTTGGGGGAGGAGGTGGGACTTGAGGTAGATCATGAGAGTTCGATGGGATTTAGTATTTTATAAAGAAGGCAACCCAGAGAAACAAAGCAGCTGTAAAATACTAATAACTAAGAACACTAAAGGTTTCTTAAGACAAATATAAGCCTTGGCATTATGAGAATTGTGATTACTTGGAGTGAGGAATAATCTCATGTTACTTATGTATTTCTTTTGTCTGTTTTTTCATGTATTTTGAGAAACAAATATTTTGTTATCAGTATCACATGCCAGTTTTCTGAAGATTTGAGTGAAAACTGAATGGTCTTAATTGCTGTAGATACATAACCACATTTTACCTGTTTTTCCTTGAACATCTAGTTTAGGCTAGAGTCCATTATTATACACTCACTGAATGGCATTTTCTAAATAATACTTACCATTTGTTTTATTAAAATAAAAAAGTACCTGTTAAATTTCTTCTTAATAAGAGCATATAATAGCTGTTAATAAATGAAACTGTTTTGGTCTTCACTGGTGGTCCAGTGATTAAGAATCCACCTGGACGTGCAGGAGATACCAGTTCGATCTCTGGTTCAGGAAGATCCTACATAACACAGGGCAACTAAGCCCGTGTGCCACAACTACTGAGCCTACGTTCTAGAGCCTGGGAACCACAGCTACTTCCGTCACACCCTAGAAATCATGCTCAACAAGAGAAGTCACCACAATGAGAGGCCTGCACCCTACAACTAGAGAGTAGCTCCCAGTCTCCCAAAAACTAGAGTAAGCATGCACCCGGCACCAGAGAACCAGCACAGACAAAAATAATATGTAAATAAAATAAATAAAATGGTCTTAATTTTACCAGTACTATTTTCTGCTCCAGAAACTCAATGAGAGAATATATTTATATGCTAACAAATGGAATGCAAGAATAAATCACCACTTAAAGGAACACTGAAATACAACATGTAGAAAGCTTTATGACTTTGCCAAAAGGTCTTTCTTCCTATAGATTTACACTAGAATTAGGTATTTATCCCTTATTTCTACAATAACAAAGTATCAGATTGTTTGATGAAGAAATGACTGACCCGACATTGATTAAGTGTATGTAGGTAAAAAGAAGGAGCAGTGTGCTTCCTGGTTGTCAGGCAATGTCTTGGGGGAGGAGGTGGGACTTGAGGTAGATCATGAGAGTTCGATGGGATTTAGTATTTTATAAAGAAGGCAACCCAGAGAAACAAAGCAGAAACCCACAGTGGGGAAAGAGTTCTGTGGGTTTAGCAGAGAACAAGATGTCTGGATGAAGAGTTTGTGTGAATTTTTGGTATCTAGTACATTATAGAGGCTCACTTATTATTTATTGAATGACTAAATGATCCCCTCATTCCCCCTCTTCTAAAATTAAATTCTATTTTCTGCTCCCTGCAGAACATGTTCCTTTTTTTAAAAAAAAGCAATTCATCAATCATGACTCTACATGGCTCATCGATTCATTAGGATATTTTGTCATTTCCAACTCCAGGGGACCTTCCCCAACCCAGAGATCAAGCCCAGGTCCCCTGAGTCTCCTGCATTGGCAGGTGGATTCTTCAGGTCAGCAAATTTTTATAGTTTAGTTCTTATTTTTCCATTACAAACTAATGTTAAGTAAGACATTATAATTCTCTGTGGTGCTAACCCCCAAACAATCAAACTTGCCTTTCTTTTGGAAGTCTGTTGTTTAGTAAGTTTAAGTTAGATTTCCTGGATCCTTCATTTTCAAAATGCAAACATGGAATTCTGTTAACTGAGGCTCCCTAAAACCACCTAGTTACCAAGTGTGTGTTTAATTAAAATGTTAAAGCATCAGCCCTTGTTTCTTTCCTGCATTTCCAGTATTGTTTCAATTGCTTTTCTATAAGACACTTTTGGGGGAGGGTCAAAACACAGAGTTCCTCCTTATAATCCCACACCCCGCCACAAACACACACACAGCAAAATGCCAGGAAGAAAGAAGTATGAGTCATATAAAAATGAAAAAGGAATGTCTCAAATCTTGGGATGAGATGACTGTTCTTCTCATCCAGCAGGATTTTCATTTCCTGTCCCAAATCACTTGTTCCCACTGAAATAGCAACCACTGTAATTCTAACTAGGAGTGTGCAAGTGTGTATATGGGCCAGGGTGTGTGATGTTTGGAAGCTCTAGAAAAAGGGGGTATGAAGCTCTTGTTATTCCCTGTTTACCAAATCTAACTTTGGATCACAGTGGTCTGGTCTGAAGGGGTTAGACTCTGGACCTCTATGGTGCATGTGGTGGCGATGAGGAGTTTTGAAGGGTGGTGAGCTAGTAGGGCACACTGGATCAGAGTTCTTTTGGAGTGGAAATAACAAATAATGGAAGACAGCCAGCGTGGGAGACAAACAGAGTAATTGTGGATTTCACCTTCTCATTCCAGGTGACTCTTTATAGATATGGTCCTGAATTTGATCATGTAGCTTCCATATGAAACTACTCAAATTTTGAGAAGTGTTGGTCTGTCTAAACAGAAAGTAGGGAGAGGTGAATAACAGATATATGGTGGGTACATCAAAGTAGTGAGGCTTCCCAAGTGGCACAGTGGTAAAGAATCTGCCTGCCAGTGCAGGAGACCTGGGTTCAACCCCTGAGCCAAGAAGATCCCTTGGAGGAGGAAATAGCAAATCACTCCAGTATTCTTGCCTGGGACATTCCATGGACAGAAGACCCTGGTGGGTGACAGTCCATGGGGTTGCGAAGAGCTGGACACAACTGAGTGACTGTGCCCACATGCACATCAAAGTAGTATCCCAAGTAGAAATATTTACAAAATATTTACCTGTTTGAATTTAAATTCTCAAAATACTTACAAATTCTCAAAATATTTACCTGTTTGCATTTTAAAATTTTATTTATTATTTGTATTGTTACAGGAAAAAAAATAGATCATTTGCAAATGATAGGATTTGTCTTATGTTCCAGCCTTCCTTGATGTGGTAGTATTTCAGATTATTAATTGCTTTGAGTTGCTCTAAAAATTGTTTTCCTGCTTCTGTGACAATATTTGAGGGAAATAGAAATAATATACATCTGCCAAATTTTAATTGTTAGAGTAGTACTTATTTTAAAAAAATCATGGATCTCTCTTTTTCCCCTTTCCTATAGAAATAAAATTAAAATGTAAAATTCCCAACATCTTATTAAAGTGTCAAAAATAATAACATCAATTGAACATTATTATATGAAATTTATTAAAAAATTTAGAAATATGGTGTTTACAGGTGCTATTTCAGTTTTGCATGATCAGTGATCAGTATTTATACTACCATCCTTACATCTTAATTTTGGTATTTCATTTCCTCACATTTCATATTTCATTATAGAGGGACTCTGACTGTCTAGTCCCTGATTGTCCAAGATAAAAGCTCTTCCTCCCCAGGAAACCCAACCTCTTATTATTGAGGCCCAGATCTGAGTTACTAATCCACCTTCACAAAAGCCATGTTTTCAAGGTGTTTCTTTCTAACCTGTTTAGCTCTGACCCAGGCTGATCAGAAGTAGCATCCTTCTAGTGAATAGGTCATTTTAAGGAATTCTTCCTATTATAGTTATGACTCTATTTTTATTATCTAAAAATGGAGTTGAATCCCTTTTGGCCACATAAAAGGCAAAACTTCTAGTTCAAAATGACAACAAGAGGGGTTGACATGTCAAATACCCAAATTAGTGCCACAGAAAGGCTTGAGTTTTCTAAAATAGGAAGAAGCATGCAATCTTATCACCACTTGCACTAATGGATTGCCTAGTAATACATAAACCAACTATCATTCTTATTAAGCAGTAATATTTACATATTATGAAAATTCTGTCCCAGTTTTGATTTTTCATATAAATGTTTTGTTAAAAGCATGTCAGAGCTCCTTTTAGCAGATGTTTATGATGTAGTAGCTATGCACCATAAAAACACCCCTTACTTGTATTATGCTTATGATGAAAATTTATTTTGCTTCTTTTATCTGACACATTTGAAAACTTGTCTATAAAAACATAATTTTAATTGTTAGAGTAGTACTTATTTTAAAAAAATCATGGATCTCTCTTTTTCCCCTTTCCTATAGAAATAAAATTAAAATGTAAAATTCCCAACATCTTATTAAAGTGTCAAAAATAATAACATCAATTGAACATTATTATATGAAATTTATTAAAAAATTTAGAAATATGGTGTTTACAGGTGCTATTTCAGTTTTGCATGATCAGTGATCAGTATTTATACTACCATCCTTACATCTTAATTTTGGTATTTCATTTCCTCACATTTCATATTTCATTATAGAGGGACTCTGACTGTCTAGTCCCTGATTGTCCAAGATAAAAGCTCTTCCTCCCCAGGAAACCCAACCTCTTATTATTGAGGCCCAGATCTGAGTTACTAATCCACCTTCACAAAAGCCATGTTTTCAAGGTGTTTCTTTCTAACCTGTTTAGCTCTGACCCAGGCTGATCAGAAGTAGCATCCTTCTAGTGAATAGGTCATTTTAAGGAATTCTTCCTATTATAGTTATGACTCTATTTTTATTATCTAAAAATGGAGTTGAATCCCTTTTGGCCACATAAAAGGCAAAACTTCTAGTTCAAAATGACAACAAGAGGGGTTGACATGTCAAATACCCAAATTAGTGCCACAGAAAGGCTTGAGTTTTCTAAAATAGGAAGAAGCATGCAATCTTATCACCACTTGCACTAATGGATTGCCTAGTAATACATAAACCAACTATCATTCTTATTAAGCAGTAATATTTACATATTATGAAAATTCTGTCCCAGTTTTGATTTTTCATATAAATGTTTTGTTAAAAGCATGTCAGAGCTCCTTTTAGCAGATGTTTATGATGTAGTAGCTATGCACCATAAAAACACCCCTTACTTGTATTATGCTTATGATGAAAATTTATTTTGCTTCTTTTATCTGACACATTTGAAAACTTGTCTATAAAAACATAATTTTTCATTAGTAAAGGAATATTGCATTATGACTTTCTTTTGCATGGTTTATTCTCTTACTGATTTTGGTATTTGCAAAGATAAATCCATTTATATATTATGTTTTGATAAAGCATAGCTATGCCTGTACAAATTTAATTTTCTGACAAAATATTTGTGAATCCTCAGATCAGTAGAAGCTTGATTCAACTGCAGAAGCAGAAATTGAAAACCTGTTATGCCTATGTGAAATTATGTAAGATCTTTGTTTTCTTTTTTATTGCTTCCTTCGGGAGAATATTGGGTTCCATGAGAACAGGGATTTTGTTTTTTTCAACTGCCGGATTCCTAGCTTTTAGAATATTTTATGGCACACAGTAAGCTATCAATAAATATTTGCTGAATGAATTCACTTATTAAAACAGTTTATTGAGTGTCTATATCGTGTCAAATATCTAGGCACCAGGGAGAAAGCAATAAATAGGCCAAAGTCCTGGAGTTTTGGTTTACTTTCACATGAGAAGAGACAATAGCCAATAATTAAATATGTAAAATATCTGGTGCTAGTAAGTGCTAAGAAGAAAGATGAAGTAGATCCAAAGGGAGAGAGGGTGGGGTAGTGCGAGAGAACTGCTGTCTTAGCTGGGAGTTCGGTGAAGGCCTGTCTGAGAAGGGAATAAAATGGGTGAGTGTTACTGGGCCTGCGCTGCTTTTGGTGAGGGCACTGAAAGCACAAGAGAGGCCTAATCATTGATATAATCTGATGGGATGATAACAAAACCAGTGTTACATATCACATACGTATCATGTATGTGTGTAACTCCATGGCACACAGTGCTATGGGAACAGGAGAGAAAGGAACATAACCAGACATCTTTAGAAAATTAAATCCATGGTCGTGGGGTGAGGGACGACTGTAGAAAGGGTAAAAATACAGGATTGAGTGTAGGCTTTGAAGATTCTGCCAGATTAAGGACTTCATGTCTCAGCCAGTAGGCGACGGGAGACTGATGATGGCTTTTAGATTTGAAAAGAAAACAATCAGATCTGTATTCTAGAAAAATGTCTTTAGTCACACAATGGAGCCTGAGAGAACATGAGAACAGATAAGCTGATGTTTTATTAGAATTTTTGTAATCAATTATTACTTGAAATAACAGACCATTGAAAGTGAAAGTGAGAGTCACTCAGTTGTCTCTGACTCTTTCGGATGCATGGGCAAGCCACAGAATTCTCCAGGCAAGAATACTGTAGTGGGTAGCCTTTGCCTTCTCCAGGGGATCTTCCCAACCCAGGGACTGAAGCCATGTCTTCCGTGTTGCAGGTGGATCCTTTACCATCTGAGCCACTTGGGAAGCCCAACAGACCATTAGTTGTGCTAAATCATCGTTTGGTTTTTTTTTCCAGGCCCTCCAAAATAGGCATTCAAGGTTATTTTTTTAAATTTTATTTCAAACGTCATTTTCAAGGTTTTTTTTTTAATTTTTATTTATTTATTTTTTTTGGCTACACCATGTGGCATGCAGAATCTTAGTTCCCTGACCAGAGATAGAACCCTTGTCCTCTGCATTAGAAGCATGGAGTCTTAACTCCTAGAATGCACAGGGAATCCCCTCAAGGTTAATTGTAATAGTAGAACTGGATCACTATGTGAAGTCATAAGAAAAAACTAAATAACGTTTGATGGTAAAAATCCTAGCTGAGGTACTCAGATCAGGAGAAAGACAAGGGAAAGGATTTATAATCTTAGAATTATAGGATAATTAAATTGATACAAGAAAACACCCAGTTTATCTCTGTGCACTTGTGTTTCCCTGTGTAATCCACAGGGTGTCATTTTTTACATGTGTTTTCTCAGAGCAGTTCTTTTTCATTCACAGGCAGTAGTGATGACTCACTTTGTCCTTTTTGAGTATTAGAGGATCTGATTTCATTCAGGAGATTTTCTGATTCATCAGACAGTATATTAAATGTTATTGTCTATCTGGAATTTTCCTGGGGGAAAAATCCTCAAATAAATACATCAATATTGCTTATACTACCCTCACAGAAACATTTTAGCAACAATTGTTAGTAAAAACTCAACATGATAAGGAATCTATAGTTTCTTAGGGCTTTCATAGCAAAGCACCACAGATAGGGCGACTTAAACATGGAAGTTATTTTTGAAGGCTATGAGGGAAAGATCTGTTCCATTTTGCTGGTAGATGGCCCCAGTTTTTTCTCATGTCTTTAGTCACACAATGGAGCCTGAGAGAACATGAGTAAGCTGATGTTTTATTAGAATTTTTGTAATCAATTATTACTTGAAATAACAGACCATTGAAAGTGAAAGTGAGAGTCACTCAGTTGTCTCTGACTCTTTCGGATGCATGGGCAAGCCACAGAATTCTCCAGGCAAGAATACTGTAGTGGGTAGCCTTTGCCTTCTCCAGGGGATCTTCCCAACCCAGGGACTGAAGCCATGTCTTCCGTGTTGCAGGTGGATCCTTTACCATCTGAGCCACTTGGGAAGCCCAACAGACCATTAGTTGTGCTAAATCATCGTTTGGTTTTTTTTTCCAGGCCCTCCAAAATAGGCATTCAAGGTTATTTTTTTAAATTTTATTTCAAACGTCATTTTCAAGGTTTTTTTTTTAATTTTTATTTATTTATTTTTTTTGGCTACACCATGTGGCATGCAGAATCTTAGTTCCCTGACCAGAGATAGAACCCTTGTCCTCTGCATTAGAAGCATGGAGTCTTAACTCCTAGAATGCACAGGGAATCCCCTCAAGGTTAATTGTAATAGTAGAACTGGATCACTATGTGAAGTCATAAGAAAAAACTAAATAACGTTTGATGGTAAAAATCCTAGCTGAGGTACTCAGATCAGGAGAAAGACAAGGGAAAGGATTTATAATCTTAGAATTATAGGATAATTAAATTGATACAAGAAAACACCCAGTTTATCTCTGTGCACTTGTGTTTCCCTGTGTAATCCACAGGGTGTCATTTTTTACATGTGTTTTCTCAGAGCAGTTCTTTTTCATTCACAGGCAGTAGTGATGACTCACTTTGTCCTTTTTGAGTATTAGAGGATCTGATTTCATTCAGGAGATTTTCTGATTCATCAGACAGTATATTAAATGTTATTGTCTATCTGGAATTTTCCTGGGGGAAAAATCCTCAAATAAATACATCAATATTGCTTATACTACCCTCACAGAAACATTTTAGCAACAATTGTTAGTAAAAACTCAACATGATAAGGAATCTATAGTTTCTTAGGGCTTTCATAGCAAAGCACCACAGATAGGGCGACTTAAACATGGAAGTTATTTTTGAAGGCTATGAGGGAAAGATCTGTTCCAGGCCTCTCTCCTTGGCTGGTAGATGGCTGTTTCTCCTAGTGTCTTCACACACCTTCACTCTGTACATCTGTGTTTCCAAATTTCTTCTTACAAAGACACTAGTCACTTTGGATCAGGGCTCCCACTAACATATTGACCTGATTACCTCTGTAAGGACCTTATCTCCAAATACAGTCAAATTCTAAGATACTAGGGCTTAGAGTTTAACAGAACTAAGCATATAAAAGAGTCTGATTTTCTTTTTCTCCTCTCCAGATGTCCAATTTCTCTAAAGGGGTAACACCTAGTAGACCTGACTCCTTTCACAGGAACTTCTAGGTACTGTGATTACCAGCTCTTTTCATTAGTGATGTCCTCCTAAAGTATCTAGCTGAAACATGATAGGATTCTGTGACACGATCAGATAGCAATGATGCATTTGCTTGGACTTGTACTTCTATAGAACCATAGCGTACGTACTTCCTACATGCTTTTAATTTTTTTTTCCACATGAGTTCCCAAACTTCAATGAGTCATATTATTTAATTAACTTGGCTTTAGGAATTATGATCTTAAACTGGGGTTGTTAAATAAAGATGTTCTTTCCTCCATTTTGATGATTAGCAATGGGTAAGTTTCTCTATTAAAGATCATTTCAGATATGCAGAAAAAAAGAGAGGTCAAGAGTATACTGGGTACATTTAAAATAAAATTATTGGATCTTCCAGTTAATAAAATTGTATTGTGATATATACATACTATCAATACTTTCTTGAAAATAAAATGGTGGTTCAGGGGTTAAGACTCCATGCTTTCACTGCAGGGGGCACAGGTTTAATATCTGATCTGGGAACTAAGATCCCACCTGGCCAAAAAAAAAGAACAGAGCAAAACTAAGAAATGTAAAATAACATTTTAAAAGTACTTTTGAAAAGAGAAGCAAGGATGGGAAGAAATGGAGAGTTACCATTGTAAAAATAACATTTTAAAAGTACTTTTGAAAAGAACATGATAAGGAATCTATAGTTTCTTAGGGCTTTCATAGCAAAGCACCACAGATAGGGCGACTTAAACATGGAAGTTATTTTTGAAGGCTATGAGGGAAAGATCTGTTCCAGGCCTCTCTCCTTGGCTGGTAGATGGCTGTTTCTCCTAGTGTCTTCACACACCTTCACTCTGTACATCTGTGTTTCCAAATTTCTTCTTACAAAGACACTAGTCACTTTGGATCAGGGCTCCCACTAACATATTGACCTGATTACCTCTGTAAGGACCTTATCTCCAAATACAGTCAAATTCTAAGATACTAGGGCTTAGAGTTTAACAGAACTAAGCATATAAAAGAGTCTGATTTTCTTTTCTCCTCTCCAGATGTCCAATTTCTCTAAAGGGGTAACACCTAGTAGACCTGACTCCTTTCACAGGAACTTCTAGGTACTGTGATTACCAGCTCTTTTCATTAGTGATGTCCTCCTAAAGTATCTAGCTGAAACATGATAGGATTCTGTGACACGATCAGATAGCAATGATGCATTTGCTTGGACTTGTACTTCTATAGAACCATAGCGTACGTACTTCCTACATGCTTTTAATTTTTTTTTCCACATGAGTTCCCAAACTTCAATGAGTCATATTATTTAATTAACTTGGCTTTAGGAATTATGATCTTAAACTGGGGTTGTTAAATAAAGATGTTCTTTCCTCCATTTTGATGATTAGCAATGGGTAAGTTTCTCTATTAAAGATCATTTCAGATATGCAGAAAAAAAGAGAGGTCAAGAGTATACTGGGTACATTTAAAATAAAATTATTGGATCTTCCAGTTAATAAAATTGTATTGTGATATATACATACTATCAATACTTTCTTGAAAATAAAATGGTGGTTCAGGGGTTAAGACTCCATGCTTTCACTGCAGGGGGCACAGGTTTAATATCTGATCTGGGAACTAAGATCCCACCTGGCCAAAAAAAAAAAAGAACAGAGCAAAACTAAGAAATGTAAAAATAACATTTTAAAAGTACTTTTGAAAAGAGAAGCAAGGATGGGAAGAAATGGGAGAGTTACCATTGACACATAAGCTATAAGTCACTTCAGTCATGTCCGACTCTTGGTGGTCCTATGGACCATAGTCCACCAGGCTCATCTGTCCATGGAATTCTCCAGACAAGAACCCTGGAGTGGGGCTTCCCTGGTGGTTCAATGGGTAAGGACACCACCTTGCAGTACTAGGGGTGCCGGTTCGATCCCTGGCCTGGGAAGATCCCACATGCTGTGGAGTGGCTGGACTGATGTGTCCAACTACCGAGCCGGAGCTCTGGAGCGCATGCACCCAGGGTGGGTGCTCTGTGACAACAGAGGCCACCATGGTGGGAGGCCCACGACGGGCCAAAGAACAAAGATGGATGAAAATAGATAAATGAAAGACCAATAGAAGTGGCCCGTCAGCCCCCTTCCCTCCCCCACCCCAAAAAAGAGAAAAAGAACCATGGAGTGGGTGTGGGTAAGCCATTCTCTTCTCCAGGGCATCTTCCTAAACCAGGGATTGAACCTGGATCTCCTGCATTGCAGGCAGATTCTTTACTGCCTGAGTTGTGCTGTTCAATAGAGTTAGGAAATGCATCCCCATTGAGATGTTAAATAGTTTTGACTAGCCAGGTAAGGATGAGTCCTGGTAACAAAAGGGGGCTGGTAGGAGTTCATGTACATTAAAGACAGAACAAGCTTGCAAGACGGCAGTGTGGAAAGCCAAAGCCTACAGTTAAACAGGGAAGTTGGGGGAAATGAGCCTGCAGAGTAGGGAGAGGTGAGATTACAGAGATCTCATTTTCTGTAAAGCAGCTTGGAATTTATTGTGGGTAAGGGGGAAGCCACTGATGAATTTTAAGTCCTGTGGTAACACAATCAAATCTTTTTCAGGAGTGACAGATTCTTACTTGAGCCAACCATCTTGGTATATAAAGTTATGGTTTATGATTTTATATGATAGAGATGCTAATTTATAGCCCATAAAGATGATGAAATTGATGTGTCCCTCACAATTTACATTATTTATTAGCATGAATAAATGTCTAATGCTTGATTATATTAATTAACATTAAAAATGGAATGATGTACATTATCCCCTGGAGAAGGGCATGGCAATCCCTACTCCAGTATTCTTGCCTGGATAATCCCTTGGACAGAGGAACCTGGGGGCTACAGTCCACGAGGCCCCAAAGAGCTAGAGACACAACTGCAGTGACTTGGCATGCATGTACCCTATGATGTATATTAATGATCTCGTTGTTACTGTTTAGTTGCTAAGTTATGTCTGACTCTTTTTGCAACCCTATGGCTGTAGCCTGCAAGGCTCCTCTGTTCATGGGATTTCCCAGGCAAGAATCCTGGAGTGGGTTGCCATTTCCTTCTCAAGGGATCTTCCTGATTCTAAGGAGCCCAAGTTTCCTGCATTGGCAGGCAGATTCACCACTGATCCACCTTGGAGGCCCCATTAATGATGTACTTTGAGGCACATTTGCAAATCAGATAAATTAGGACAGAAGAGTTAGTAGTACATTTTTGGGTTTTTTTCTTTGGAAAATAAACTTCCCTTTAAGTAGGGAGCTGCTATTGTGCATTTTAAAAAGTAAATATTTTATATCAAATTCATCTGGAAAAATAAATGACATACAATAAAAAGTGTATGTATAAAACACTGTTAAGACTGTTTAGAGGATATAAAAAGATCATTATCTCTGTTTCTGTAAATCCTACAGTCTAATGACAGAACAGAGCAGTTTAAGCTCTTCACACCAACAAGGAATCTGTTGTGCCAATAATGTATGCATGCATTTTCTTCAATTTCTCAGTTATTTTATATTTGTCCTTTTATTTTTTTCCTGGCCAAAATTGAAAAATAGTGAGTGGCACAAAAGGCGTCTCATCTGTTCACATTCCCTCTGTGTCATTCCTCAATTTAGAGGTCAGCTTCTGTCTTTCATTTTGCAGAAAAGCTGCCATTGCAAGAAGAATGTGTTTTCATCAGGGGACTTTTGGGGTGACGGCAGCTAGCTTATTCTTGAACTTTGGGATATAAAGCAGACAGAACAGAGGCACAATAGTGATAGATGGACCACATTCTATCACTGCTGAGCCATCTAGAAATAACCCAACCTACTACTTAGGGTTCTGGTTCAGTCTGTCAGTCATGGTCAACTCTTTGCGACCCCACGGACTGTAGCACGCCAGGCTTCCCCGCCCTTCACTGTCTCCCAGAGCTTGCTCAAGTTCATGTCCATTGACTCAGTGATGCCATCCAACCATCTCATTCTCTGTTCTTCTGTTCTCCTTTTGCCTTCTATTTTTCCCAGCATCAAGAGTCTTTTAGGATTTAGGGTCATTAGTTAGGGTTTAGGGTAATACTATATATCCATATCTATATATTCCTTTTAGTGAACTTTTCATTTTACTGAAGTTTTTGTGTTTCATGCTTGACCTTTAGGACTTGCTAAAGAACACATGATACATTGAACAAAAATAAAATACTCCCATCCAAACAAATGTGAAAAGCTGGCCCCCAGCCTGTCAAATTGAAGTTCTTGGTCTATGTTTGTTCCTCTTAGTGGAACACTCACATGGCTTGAGGGAAAACATAGCCTTTAGAAAACAAGGGACATTGTCACAGTTTGTGGCTGTGAAATTTCTAGTTTTGTGAAGTGCTCTTCTCCTTTAAACTTTTAGTAGGAGCTGCTATTGTGCATTTTAAAAAGTAAATATTTTATATCAAATTCATCTGGAAAAATAAATGACATACAATAAAAAGTGTATGTATAAAACACTGTTAAGACTGTTTAGAGGATATAAAAAGATCATTATCTCTGTTTCTGTAAATCCTACAGTCTAATGACAGAACAGAGCAGTTTAAGCTCTTCACACCAACAAGGAATCTGTTGTGCCAATAATGTATGCATGCATTTTCTTCAATTTCTCAGTTATTTTATATTTGTCCTTTTATTTTTTTCCTGGCCAAAATTGAAAAATAGTGAGTGGCACAAAAGGCGTCTCATCTGTTCACATTCCCTCTGTGTCATTCCTCAATTTAGAGGTCAGCTTCTGTCTTTCATTTTGCAGAAAAGCTGCCATTGCAAGAAGAATGTGTTTTCATCAGGGGACTTTTGGGGTGACGGCAGCTAGCTTATTCTTGAACTTTGGGATATAAAGCAGACAGAACAGAGGCACAATAGTGATAGATGGACCACATTCTATCACTGCTGAGCCATCTAGAAATAACCCAACCTACTACTTAGGGTTCTGGTTCAGTCTGTCAGTCATGGTCAACTCTTTGCGACCCCACGGACTGTAGCACGCCAGGCTTCCCCGCCCTTCACTGTCTCCCAGAGCTTGCTCAAGTTCATGTCCATTGACTCAGTGATGCCATCCAACCATCTCATTCTCTGTTCTTCTGTTCTCCTTTTGCCTTCTATTTTTCCCAGCATCAAGAGTCTTTTAGGATTTAGGGTCATTAGTTAGGGTTTAGGGTAATACTATATATCCATATCTATATATTCCTTTTAGTGAACTTTTCATTTTACTGAAGTTTTTGTGTTTCATGCTTGACCTTTAGGACTTGCTAAAGAACACATGATACATTGAACAAAAATAAAATACTCCCATCCAAACAAATGTGAAAAGCTGGCCCCCAGCCTGTCAAATTGAAGTTCTTGGTCTATGTTTGTTCCTCTTAGTGGAACACTCACATGGCTTGAGGGAAAACATAGCCTTTAGAAAACAAGGGACATTGTCACAGTTTGTGGCTGTGAAATTTCTAGTTTTGTGAAGTGCTCTTCTCCTTGCTTAAAAATGCCGCATATGTTTTAAGTCATGTGTTTCATATTCATTTAGACATCTCATTAAGCTGGAATTGGGCAAGAATCACTTCGTGTTCAAAAAAACCTTTCCTACTAGCCTTTGGTTCTTAGAAACAGAAAGTTAGACTTTGCCAAATGCAAATGAGTTCCAGACCCTTACATTTTAAAGGGGCTTTATGAAACTGGTGGCGGTGGGGTGGGGGTGGGGGTAACTCCATGTCTCTATCCTTGTTTACAAGATATTCAGACATGATAGTCTTTCTTAAAGTGTGATCTCCACACATGAGATTTGCCACAAGATTGTTAAAAAAAATGCCTCTTTGCTGGTCCCAACACAACTTTCTGAACTTTGAACCCTTGCTCATTTAAATAGTGTGATTCTTTCAGAAGGAACTACAGCATAGAGTAGCTACTCAGTAAATTTTAGCTATTATTATCCAAGTGATTTCTAAACTTCTCAGTTTGTCCAGTAGGCATTTGGAATTCATCATGTCTAGAATTAAACTCATCATCATTCCTCCAAATGTAATGAAAAACATGCCTTTTCAGTGCAGGGTACCACCACTGTCTTAAGTCAGCCCTATTGCCAACTGGTCAGGATGGCCTGTAAATCTTACCTCTCTGCAGTTTTCTAGTTAATTCCTTCATTTCCAGGTTGCGTGCTAATGGCTATTAGATTTGTAACATTCCCTCCCCCGGGTCCACGTTACTGCAGTCACTGTTTTCTGTGCTGTCAGTTGGCCATCTTCTGCAGGAACGAATCCATCTGCCACACTGTGGTCTTAATACATGTGTATCTTGTATGGTGAGGCCATCTTTCTTCTTGACTGCCGGAGTTCACACTTTGTTGTTGTTCAGGCGCTAAGTCATGTCTGACTCTGCGACCCCATGGACCATACCGTGCCAGGCTCATAGGTCCTCCGTAATCTCCTGGAATTTGCTCCGATTCATATCTGTTGAGTTGGCGATGTTATCTAACCATCTCATCCTCTGTCGCCCCGTTCTCCTCTTGTCTTCAGTCTTTCCCAGCATCAGGGTTTTATTTTTCCAGTGAGTTAGCTCGTCACATCAGTGGCCAAAATATTGGAGCTTTAACTTCAGCATTAGTCCTTCCAATGATTATTCAGAGTTGATTTCCTTTAGGATTGACTAGTTTGATTTCCGCAGACCAAGGAACTCTCAAGAGTCTTCTCTAGCACAACAGTTCAAAAGTATCAGTCTTTAGCACTTACCTTTCTTTGTGGTCCATCTTTCACATCTGTGTGTGACTACTAGAAAAACTATAGCTTTGACTATATGGTTCAAGCTATAGTTTCATTTTAATGTCCAGAGTGAAGTTTAATTTTTATGTTAATACCCACAACCCTCATGATCTGTCTCTCTTACCTCGGCAGTTTATGTCCACATGAGTCCTTTGTTCTAGCCACACCAAGTTTTCTGAATGTCTTATGTTGTTCCATACCCCATGCTTTTACACATACAGTTATCTTCTTTCTTCAATACACCATCCTCTCCTAGCTTCCTCTAGATAACTCTTACATGTCCATTAAAAGTCAACCCTTAACATCACCTCTTCTTGAAAGTCTTCCCCTAACTACCAATCTGATATAGTTGCCACTATGCTTTAGCATAGTGTGATAAATAATAAAATTCAATATTCCTTCTTTCTTGGGAGAAGTCAGTTTTTGTTTTTTTTTTATCATACATTAGTTATAAAACTTTTCCCATTTCCAGGTTGCGTGCTAATGGCTATTAGATTTGTAACATTCCCTCCCCGGGTCCACGTTACTGCCATGCTGCTGTCAGTTGGCCATCTTCTGCAGGAACGAATCCATCTGCCACACTGTGGTCTTAATACATGTGTATCTTGTATGGTGAGGCCATCTTTCTTCTTGACTGCCGGAGTTCACACTTTGTTGTTGTTCAGGCGCTAAGTCATGTCTGACTCTGCGACCCCATGGACCATACCGTGCCAGGCTCATAGGTCCTCCGTAATCTCCTGGAATTTGCTCCGATTCATATCTGTTGAGTTGGCGATGTTATCTAACCATCTCATCCTCTGTCGCCCCGTTCTCCTCTTGTCTTCAGTCTTTCCCAGCATCAGGGTTTTATTTTTCCAGTGAGTTAGCTCGTCACATCAGTGGCCAAAATATTGGAGCTTTAACTTCAGCATTAGTCCTTCCAATGATTATTCAGAGTTGATTTCCTTTAGGATTGACTAGTTTGATTTCCGCAGACCAAGGAACTCTCAAGAGTCTTCTCTAGCACAACAGTTCAAAAGTATCAGTCTTTAGCACTTACCTTTCTTTGTGGTCCATCTTTCACATCTGTGTGTGACTACTAGAAAAACTATAGCTTTGACTATATGGTTCAAGCTATAGTTTCATTTTAATGTCCAGAGTGAAGTTTAATTTTTATGTTAATACCCACAACCCTCATGATCTGTCTCTCTTACCTCGGCAGTTTATGTCCACATGAGTCCTTTGTTCTAGCCACACCAAGTTTTCTGAATGTCTTATGTTGTTCCATACCCCCATGCTTTTACACATACAGTTATCTTCTTTCTTCAATACACCATCCTCTCCTAGCTTCCTCTAGATAACTCTTACATGTCCATTAAAAGTCAACCCTTAACATCACCTCTTCTTGAAAGTCTTCCCCTAACTACCAATCTGATATAGTTGCCACTATGCTTTAGCATAGTGTGATAAATAATAAAATTCAATATTCCTTCTTTCTTGGGAGAAGTCAGTTTTTGTTTTTTTTTTATCATACATTAGTTATAAAACTTGGATTGAGATTCACCAATTCTTCTATATTTACCCTAGGACTTTCTAAATGTATCCAAGTAGTTAGTCTTTGGAATGCTTATTACATTCAGAGGGAGGTAATCTAAGAGCAGGCCTAAGGGCTTGCTGTGGGACTGACGATGTTCTGTATATTGATCTGTTCTATATATTGGTACTTGAATATCAGTTTATCATTCTGTATTCTTAAATTTGTGATCTTAACTATAAATTATGCATCAGTTTAAAACATGAATGTAAATAGTTAAGCTTTTAACTCTAAAATTGATTTTAAGGCCATTTTGTCCACTTTTCTTTTTGCCTATTAAAGGAAATCATAGAAACCTTGGCACTAGAGGATAATTTTAAATGTCTTTATGCCAGCATACATTAAGTTTTCTGGGGAAGAGAGATCTTAAAATTTAGCATCTTACTAGACAATGAAATAATAAAATGGCATTATTTGGAGAAGTGGTTTAATACTTGCTTTATGTATATTTCTGCTATTTTCTGTTTATTTTCCAAATATTCATTTTATTGTGCTATGTTTTAATCTCCCTGCTACTGCTGTGGGTTTTTTTTTTTAGCTTCTCGAGATTACAAAACTAAAAATTGTATGACACATCAAGGTTTATTTTAAAAGTGCTGATAGGAAAAATAACGAGTGCTTCTTGATTTTCAACTTGAGGTCTTAAATCCATCTGTTAATCATGTACTGCATGATCTTTAAACCCTTAACCATATGAGTCTATGATTCCATTTGAAATGGCTTTCCATGAAGAGAGATTATTGGTAAGAATTGCATCCATTCTGAATTCTATCAGAGACTGTTTAGTTTGCTATTGTATCTCCAGCACCTGGAGGGGACTTATGTTGTTCCATAATGCTTTTACACATACAGTTATCTTCTTTCTTCAATACACCATCCTCTCCTAGCTTCCTCTAGATAACTCTTACATGTCCATTAAAAGTCAACCCTTAACATCACCTCTTCTTGAAAGTCTTCCCCTAACTACCAATCTGATATAGTTGCCACTATGCTTTAGCATAGTGTGATAAATAATAAAATTCAATATTCCTTCTTTCTTGGGAGAAGTCAGTTTTTGTTTTTTTTTTATCATACATTAGTTATAAAACTTGGATTGAGATTCACCAATTCTTCTATATTTACCCTAGGACTTTCTAAATGTATCCAAGTAGTTAGTCTTTGGAATGCTTATTACATTCAGAGGGAGGTAATCTAAGAGCAGGCCTAAGGGCTTGCTGTGGGACTGACGATGTTCTGTATATTGATCTGTTCTATATATTGGTACTTGAATATCAGTTTATCATTCTGTATTCTTAAATTTGTGATCTTAACTATAAATTATGCATCAGTTTAAAACATGAATGTAAATAGTTAAGCTTTTAACTCTAAAATTGATTTTAAGGCCATTTTGTCCACTTTTCTTTTTGCCTATTAAAGGAAATCATAGAAACCTTGGCACTAGAGGATAATTTTAAATGTCTTTATGCCAGCATACATTAAGTTTTCTGGGGAAGAGAGATCTTAAAATTTAGCATCTTACTAGACAATGAAATAATAAAATGGCATTATTTGGAGAAGTGGTTTAATACTTGCTTTATGTATATTTCTGCTATTTTCTGTTTATTTTCCAAATATTCATTTTATTGTGCTATGTTTTAATCTCCCTGCTACTGCTGTGGGTTTTTTTTTTTAGCTTCTCGAGATTACAAAACTAAAAATTGTATGACACATCAAGGTTTATTTTAAAAGTGCTGATAGGAAAAATAACGAGTGCTTCTTGATTTTCAACTTGAGGTCTTAAATCCATCTGTTAATCATGTACTGCATGATCTTTAAACCCTTAACCATATGAGTCTATGATTCCATTTGAAATGGCTTTCCATGAAGAGAGATTATTGGTAAGAATTGCATCCATTCTGAATTCTATCAGAGACTGTTTAGTTTGCTATTGTATCTCCAGCACCTGGAACACTCCCTGGTTAATAGCTGATGGTCCGTTATAATAATATTAATAGCAATATTGATGAGTGTATAAATTAAATGACTGAAACACTACAAAATATGCTACCCACTCCTCTGCTTCTGTTGTTTTGTTGTTTACTCAGTCATGTCTGACTCTTATTGCAGCCCCATGGACTGCAGTCCATCAGGTTCCTCTGCCCATGGGATTTCCCAGGCAAAAATACTGGGGTGGATTGTCATTTCCTTCTCCAGGGGATCTTCCCACCTCAGGGATGGAACATGCAACTCCTGCATTGCAGGTGGATTCTTTACCACTGAGCCACCCAGGAAGCTCTGCTTCTAGCTCTGCTGTAATTCACAGATTAATCTCAACTGTTTACCTTTGGTCACTTATCTTCTGAACAATTTTACTTCTAGAAAATCAAATTATAGCTTGTGGAAAAAAGTCTTCATAGTAGTTTCCAAATTTCATTTACTGTTTTAGCGAATGTGTTGCTTAGTGAAGAAACACTTCATTAGATGCTAAGTTTTTCTTTGCTAAAAGTTAAAAGAGAACTAGTAATATACTTTATAGACAGATTTTAATATATTTACTCTTGAGATACTTCATGAAATCTTAGATTTGAATTTTAAAAAGACGTGGTTAAAGAAGAAGCAAGTGAAAGAGGAAGTTTAATTTATCTCTTATCACCTGCTATACCACACTAATGGATTAATACAACCCATACCACTGGATTTAGTCCTAGAGATCAACTTAGTGTTTCTCTAGAGCTAGAGATGCCAGCTAATACATGGAGAGTAGATAATGGAGCTTCTAAGAAAGATTTTCTGTTCATTGATTATTGCCTTCTACTAAACCTTTCTACTAACGTTTTCCTCAGTCTTTGTAATGCATGTTGTCGTATTTTGACGTTTTCAGTCTCCTCTTAGAAGTAAGAATTTACATATGAGATCTAACCATTTTTACTTAAAATCGCCCCCTTATTTAATCTGGGCAACTGTAGAGAGGAGGGACCGGGAATGCATATGGGGAAGGAGATTAAAGTTGAAAAAAAAAAAAAAAAAAAAACCACTGCTACATAAACCCTAATAAAATTCCCAAGAGAAAGTAAGGGTGCAGGTCCTCATGTTGTTTAATTGCTCAGTCGTGTCCAACTCTTTTTTTTCAGCACTATGGACTGTAGCCTGCCTGACTCCTCTGTCCAGGGGATTTCCCAGGCAAGAATACTGGAGTGGGCTGCCATTTCTTCCTCCAGGGGATCTTCCTGGCCCAGGGACTGAACCGGTGTCTCCTGCGTTGTCAGGTGAGTTCTTTACTGTTGCGTCACCAGGGAAGCCTGCAAGTTCTCCTAATAACTTGTTAATCCTTTTTTATCAAGAGATATCTAAAGCCAACTATGCACAATTGGGATCTCTTCGCGGTGTCATATGCTTAACAGTAAATGTAGGCTTTTAAAGTACTTATTTCTGGCGATCAGGAATAATGATCTCTTTGGTGCTTCTTGTCACAGACACTCATCAGCTAGTAATTCTGGACACGTGAACAATTTTACTTCTGGAAAATCAAATTATAGCTTGTGGAAAAAAGTCTTCATAGTAGTTTCCAAATTTCATTTACTGTTTTAGCGAATGTGTTGCTTAGTGAAGAAACACTTCATTAGATGCTAAGTTTTTCTTTGCTAAAAGTTAAAAGAGAACTAGTAATATACTTTATAGACAGATTTTAATATATTTACTCTTGAGATACTTCATGAAATCTTAGATTTGAATTTTAAAAAGACGTGGTTAAAGAAGAAGCAAGTGAAAGAGGAAGTTTAATTTATCTCTTATCACCTGCTATACCACACTAATGGATTAATACAACCCATACCACTGGATTTAGTCCTAGAGATCAACTTAGTGTTTCTCTAGAGCTAGAGATGCCAGCTAATACATGGAGAGTAGATAATGGAGCTTCTAAGAAAAATTTTCTGTTCATTGATTATTGCCTTCTACTAAACCTTTCTACTAACGTTTTCCTCAGTCTTTGTAATGCATGTTGTCGTATTTTGACGTTTTTCAGTCTCCTCTTAGAAGTAAGAATTTACATATGAGATCTAACCATTTTTACTTAAAATCGCCCCCTTATTTAATCTGGGCAACTGTAGAGAGGAGGGACCGGGAATGCATATGGGGAAGGAGATTAAAGTTGAAAAAAAAAAAAAAAAAAACCACTGCTACATAAACCCTAATAAAATTCCCAAGAGAAAGTAAGGGTGCAGGTCCTCATGTTGTTTAATTGCTCAGTCGTGTCCAACTCTTTTTTTTCAGCACTATGGACTGTAGCCTGCCTGACTCCTCTGTCCAGGGGATTTCCCAGGCAAGAATACTGGAGTGGGCTGCCATTTCTTCCTACAGCGATTCTTCCTGGCCCAGGGACTGAACCGGTGTCTCCTGCGTTGTCAGGTGAGTTCTTTACTGTTGCGTCAGCAGGGAAGCCTGCACGTTCTCCTAATGACTTGTTAATCCTTTTTTATCAAGAGATATCTAAAGCCAACTATGCACAATTGGGATCTCTTCGCGGTGTCATATGCTTAACAGTAAATGTAGGCTTTTAAAGTACTTATTTCTGGCGATCAGGAATAATGATCTCTTTGGTGCTTCTTGTCACAGACACTCATCAGCTAGTAATTCTGGAACCAGCCTGTTTGTTCCCGTGTTGTGACAACATTCAGTTTTCAAAGTTTGGATGAGTTTGAAGGAAGTACCATTTTAACTCTGTTGTAATTTGTGTACATTTCTTTGCTGTTACTATAAAATAAGGGGACAGAGTTTCGTTAGCCACACACTAAATGTTTGTCTTTCCTGATATAACTATCAATTAAAGAAATATAATCTTCTACCTTAACTAGATTAATATCAAGTATAAAATGCCTTGAGCACAGCATAGCTATATTCTTGAGAGATGGAAGCATTAATATTGTGGTTATTATGGCTTTAGAACAAGTTTTGACCTTAGCTTAGCAATCAGAAGTAAATATAGGACTGGAATCCGCATTTTTTCCAGTTATTTGACACCTTGTAATTTTATTTAACCTTTGTGCTCTAGTCAAATAGGAACAATCAAATGAGAATGATGCCATCTCCTCTATTTTATAGGGTGGTATTGAAAAATTAGGAAATGCGCTACCTACACAGAAAGAGTTTACAGCTTTGTAGAATAAAATAAGTGATGTATTTGGCATTTTTATTAAATAATTATTAGAGATTACACAATTGAATAATTATATTAGTTTTCATACCCACCAAAAAAGGTCTTACAAAGGATCTAGCCTATTAAACTTCTTTAACTTTGTTTCCCAGTTAGGATATTCCCAGTTAGGATATTTCCCAGTTAGGATACAAATGATGCCCTATTAGTTTTCTGACCTTTGATGAACCAATCGTTTCTATTGATTGATGCTTTGTTTTGCATTTAAAATAGTTGTTTCTAATGTTTCCTATGGGACACTGTAAAATATTGATATGCTTTCTGTATCATCAGAATGTGATTACCTTTTTCTGAATTTAAGGTTAAGTAGTTTAAACCGTTCATCTTCATGAGTGTAGTTTCCTAGAGGTAAGAACCTATGTGTTTTCCTCTCCTGTAAACCTCAAGCATCATGTTTTTTACGTAAAATAATACCATTTTTTCCTCAAAAGCTAAAGGCCTTGTCAGGACTTATTTCATACTTACATAAATTTAACAATAGTTATGTGAAATGTAACAACTTTGTTTAATTATACAAGGGAAAAATAAAATTTAAATCTTAAAATTACAGTGTACATATGGAGTAAAGAATTTCAAATTCTTACATAACGGAATGAAATAAGAGTTGTTTTCAGGTCTATTCAAAGAATACTAGATTTTCCTCTCCTCTAGTTGCTGAAATGCTGCTTTATTGTAAAAGATGTTGAAAAAAATGAATCAGTATACCAGGTCATGTCCTTGCTTCTTTCTAGTATTTAAATTTGTGGTTATTATGGCTTTAGAACAAGTTTTGACCTTAGCTTAGCAATCAGAAGTAAATATAGGACTGGAATCCGCATTTTTTCCAGTTATTTGACACCTTGTAATTTTATTTAACCTTTGTGCTCTAGTCAAATAGGAACAATCAAATGAGAATGATGCCATCTCCTCTATTTTATAGGGTGGTATTGAAAAATTAGGAAATGCGCTACCTACACAGAAAGAGTTTACAGCTTTGTAGAATAAAATAAGTGATGTATTTGGCATTTTTATTAAATAATTATTAGAGATTACACAATTGAATAATTATATTAGTTTTCATACCCACCAAAAAAGGTCTTACAAAGGATCTAGCCTATTAAACTTCTTTAACTTTGTTTCCCAGTTAGGATATTCCCAGTTAGGATATTTCCCAGTTAGGATACAAATGATGCCCTATTAGTTTTCTGACCTTTGATGAACCAATCGTTTCTATTGATTGATGCTTTGTTTTGCATTTAAAATAGTTGTTTCTAATGTTTCCTATGGGACACTGTAAAATATTGATATGCTTTCTGTATCATCAGAATGTGATTACCTTTTTCTGAATTTAAGGTTAAGTAGTTTAAACCGTTCATCTTCATGAGTGTAGTTTCCTAGAGGTAAGAACCTATGTGTTTTCCTCTCCTGTAAACCTCAAGCATCATGTTTTTTACGTAAAATAATACCATTTTTTCCTCAAAAGCTAAAGGCCTTGTCAGGACTTATTTCATACTTACATAAATTTAACAATAGTTATGTGAAATGTAACAACTTTGTTTAATTATACAAGGGAAAAATAAAATTTAAATCTTAAAATTACAGTGTACATATGGAGTAAAGAATTTCAAATTCTTACATAACGGAATGAAATAAGAGTTGTTTTCAGGTCTATTCAAAGAATACTAGATTTTCCTCTCCCCTCTAGTTGCTGAAATGCTGCTTTATTGTAAAAGATGTTGAAAAAAATGAATCAGTATACAAGGTCATGTCCTTGCTTCTTTCTAGTATTTAAATTTGTTGTTCTTTTTAATATTGACCAATTGTTTCTATTAACTTAAATGTTTGCTGTCTCACAGAATTTGGTATTCAACAGGCACAAAGTAAATGTTTTTCAATGATGCTTAAAATTTTAATTAATAAGATAACAGATGAGAACATACACACACACTAAACAACACCTGACACAAGCCCCAAAACACAATAAAGATGACTTTCAGGCTCAGCTCCCCCACCCATTCCAAATATTTTTGGTGTTTCATAATTTTACTGCAAGAATCCTCTGTTGAATTCCTTTATTTAAAACCTCAAGGCTATTTACTTAAGTGTTAAGTGATTATAACTGAAAATCCATGAATAATATTTCACCTAAGGGCCAGTGGGAGGTATAATGGAATTGGTCAAAAGGTGTAATGTCCTATAGTTGGTCACTTTTCCCAGGGTGTTTTAAGAGCCACTAAAACTTTTGTTTCAGTGAACTTTCACTCAACTGTTGCAAAAGGAAATGAAACATAGTATGCTGATCGAGCCACAGCATTATGTTTTGTTTTGGTTTTTCTTCCTCAAAATACACTTTTTTTTTTTCAGGACTAACCTAATCCTAGTATGACCTTAGCCATACTTATACTGAGTCCATTCACCTTGTGCAATTAATTGGATAATTGTGTGAATGTTGCTTTGGCCAGCCTTTCCCCCATATAATTCTGTAGGGGATATCCTCTTCAGCTGCAATGTATTCTTCTGGGATCTAATTATGATGTCTCTTGAAATCTGGCGTGAGTACAAGAATTCAAGCTGATTTTCCAGGGTGGAGACCGTGCGAAAATCCCCATTGGATTCACTGAAATCCAATTGTAAACATCATATTACTCAAAGGCATTGTGATGGAGTAATCCATTACAATTTGAATTTACACATTAAAATTGAATCATAAAAAGATGTCTTGACTATCTAGCTTCTCTCTTAGCAGACCTGAATGTTGACATACTTACTGAGTGCTGACTGATACATGTGTGCAGTTGAAAGGCTCTGTTGCGCCACTAATGAGACAAGGTAATTGCTCTTGGTATAGAGTTACAGCCAACAGGGTAATAGGCGCCAGCCTGGAGGAAGGGCCAACATAGTTAATTTAGAAACTGAAATTATTTCTTCCCACGGGGAAAGAAACTTGTAATGATGGTCTGAATTTCTCAAGCTCTTGCAAGAAAAGTTAGAAGATTCACAAACCATTGCTCTGTAATTTGATTGAGTGAAAGCAAATAGAAGTACCTGCTAATTTTCATATATTGTCATCTTGTCTTGTTACGGCTTCAGGGAGAGACACTGATGCCAACATGCCAGTGAAGGAGCCACCGTATCCTTCTGGGGGAATTATGTTTTCGTGAATTAACGGATTTTGAACTCACTGAGGACAAAGTACCATTGTTTCATAAATTCACTACTACCCAAACTTACCTTCCTTTTTAAAAGACGAAATATTCACCAGAGAGAGGATGTGGAACAGTGATGTGTGGAATGAACAGCTATGGCTACGTGGATTCTATCAGGTGGTTAGGAGTAGGTATTAATGAAACGGTCAAGTGGTTCAGTTGCAGGTATGTATTTGGTCTTTCAGCTTAGAGTGGCAGCAGTTTCTTGATTTTTTTTTTGAACCCATGGAATAAAAACTTCTAAGTTTTCAAGACTGGCTGACTTCGAGTAGAAAAAGTACCAGCATCCAAACCTGCCTAACAGCTTTCTGATGCAGTAACTGAAAGGGTTACAAAACTGGAAGGTCCAGGCAAAGGGACTGTGGGATGCCTAGGATTCTCCCACGGGCTCATTCTATTTGTGAATCCAAAACATAAGAATGGGAATAGGTGTGTAGGAAAGGAGGAAACAAGATGGCCAGGTGAGGCAAACCCACAAAGAGGGAGGGGAATAAACCTAGGCAGGTGGCCTGCTGGATGCTTGTTTGCCCCATAGTACTCAACCAGTGAGGAACTGGGGGAGGGACTTGCATGCTAGGAAGTAAGTTGCTTGCTGTAAGGACACTGGGTGTGCCTGCCCACCAGACAACCAGACCTTGCAAGACCATCATCAAAAGTCTTGCTTTCGCTGTGATTCACATCTCTGAGTTCATCCCTTGGTTTGGGCTGCTGAAGGTGTTTCTCACAGTTACCTGCAACAGTTTCCTGTTTTGCTTCTCCATCCTTCTTCAGTTTGTAACAAAATTCCTTGTATTACAATCCCAGATTCCTGTTTTCTCAGTTGGATCTTTACTGGTGGGAATGGGTTTTGGTTTTTTGATGGAAAGAGTGGAAAAGCATTGGAGAAACAGAAGAGACATGGTTTGTGCATTGATGATAAATATCTTCAGTGTGTTTAGAGCTGGCCTGGTGAGCTGGTTCCGGGGCAAATAGAAGTACCTGCTAATTTTCATATATTGTCATCTTGTCTTGTTACGGCTTCAGGGAGAGACACTGATGCCAACATGCCAGTGAAGGAGCCACCGTATCCTTCTGGGGGAATTATGTTTTCGTGAATTAACGGATTTTGAACTCACTGAGGACAAAGTACCATTGTTTCATAAATTCACTACTACCCAAACTTACCTTCCTTTTTAAAAGACGAAATATTCACCAGAGAGAGGATGTGGAACAGTGATGTGTGGAATGAACAGCTATGGCTACGTGGATTCTATCAGGTGGTTAGGAGTAGGTATTAATGAAACGGTCAAGTGGTTCAGTTGCAGGTATGTATTTGGTCTTTCAGCTTAGAGTGGCAGCAGTTTCTTGATTTTTTTTTTGAACCCATGGAATAAAAACTTCTAAGTTTTCAAGACTGGCTGACTTCGAGTAGAAAAAGTACCAGCATCCAAACCTGCCTAACAGCTTTCTGATGCAGTAACTGAAAGGGTTACAAAACTGGAAGGTCCAGGCAAAGGGACTGTGGGATGCCTAGGATTCTCCCACGGGCTCATTCTATTTGTGAATCCAAAACATAAGAATGGGAATAGGTGTGTAGGAAAGGAGGAAACAAGATGGCCAGGTGAGGCAAACCCACAAAGAGGGAGGGAATAAACCTAGGCAGGTGGCCTGCTGGATGCTTGTTTGCCCCATAGTACTCAACCAGTGAGGAACTGGGGGAGGGACTTGCATGCTAGGAAGTAAGTTGCTTGCTGTAAGGACACTGGGTGTGCGTGCCCACCAGACAACCAGACCTTGCAAGACCATCATCAAAAGTCTTGCTTTCGCTGTGATTCACATCTCTGAGTTCATCCCTTGGTTTGGGCTGCTGAAGGTGTTTCTCACAGTTACCTGCAACAGTTTCCTGTTTTGCTTCTCCATCCTTCTTCAGTTTGTAACAAAATTCCTTGTATTACAATCCCAGATTCCTGTTTTCTCAGTTGGATCTTTACTGGTGGGAATGGGTTTTGGTTTTTTGATGGAAAGAGTGGAAAAGCATTGGAGAAACAGAAGAGACATGGTTTGTGCATTGATGATAAATATCTTCAGTGTGTTTAGAGCTGGCCTGGTGAGCTGCCCCTTTTCTTCTCCTCCTATACCCCAGAGTCACTGCTCCCCTGTGATAGTCGGAAGGCCCAGAGGTGGACATCTGAGTGTGTCAGGTCATCAGGGATGGTTCTCATTAAGACTCTTATTGCTTCTGCTGTCATTTGAGTCCCAGTCAGTTCAGTTGTCCTGTAAGAGGAGATAGAGTTTGTCTACTGGAGGGCTCCTATATTTTTCTATTAATGCAATACATGGAGAAGAGTGAATTCTCAAGAGTTCAATGTGGGGAATTAAATACTCTGTCCAAGTGAATTTTCTTATTCCCCCAAGAGCAGCATTTATGAAATTTAGAGTTCATTTAGCATGTGTTTTGGCTTCTCCAACCAAATCATAATGTCAGTAATTTTTCCGCAGGTACTTTGAAATTTTCTCCATAAATAAAGCTTCTACTAAAACAACTTCCTTAATATGATGTTAGGTGCAATTAGTTCAGTGGAAAAACCACAGAAAAATAATATTTCTATGATCAACACTATAAAGGTAGTACCTCAGATACTGCCTGGTCATGTGAGTGCTCTGTCTCTGTGGAAAGCAATGCACATGGTCTTTCCATCTCTGCCTTTAGAGAGATCTAAAGAAACAACAATGGCCTCAGCTTCTTTAGCACAGAAGTCATTGATAAAGTTTTTTTAAAGGATGGTTTACTGAATTAGATTGTAAGGAAAATGTAAAATAAACATCCAACAATTTGTCCTTCTTATGCTAATAAACCAGTGAGGAACTGGGGAGGGACTTGCATGCTAGGAAGTAAGTTGCTTGCTGTAAGGACACTGGGTGCCTGCCCACCAGACAACCAGACCTTGCAAGACCATCATCAAAAGTCTTGCTTTCGCTGTGATTCACATCTCTGAGTTCATCCCTTGGTTTGGGCTGCTGAAGGTGTTTCTCACAGTTACCTGCAACAGTTTCCTGTTTTGCTTCTCCATCCTTCTTCAGTTTGTAACAAAATTCCTTGTATTACAATCCCAGATTCCTGTTTTCTCAGTTGGATCTTTACTGGTGGGAATGGGTTTTGGTTTTTTGATGGAAAGAGTGGAAAAGCATTGGAGAAACAGAAGAGACATGGTTTGTGCATTGATGATAAATATCTTCAGTGTGTTTAGAGCTGGCCTGGTGAGCTGCCCCTTTTCTTCTCCTCCTATACCCCAGAGTCACTGCTCCCCTGTGATAGTCGGAAGGCCCAGAGGTGGACATCTGAGTGTGTCAGGTCATCAGGGATGGTTCTCATTAAGACTCTTATTGCTTCTGCTGTCATTTGAGTCCCAGTCAGTTCAGTTGTCCTGTAAGAGGAGATAGAGTTTGTCTACTGGAGGGCTCCTATATTTTTCTATTAATGCAATACATGGAGAAGAGTGAATTCTCAAGAGTTCAATGTGGGGAATTAAATACTCTGTCCAAGTGAATTTTCTTATTCCCCCAAGAGCAGCATTTATGAAATTTAGAGTTCATTTAGCATGTGTTTTGGCTTCTCCAACCAAATCATAATGTCAGTAATTTTTCCGCAGGTACTTTGAAATTTTCTCCATAAATAAAGCTTCTACTAAAACAACTTCCTTAATATGATGTTAGGTGCAATTAGTTCAGTGGAAAAACCACAGAAAAATAATATTTCTATGATCAACACTATAAAGGTAGTACCTCAGATACTGCCTGGTCATGTGAGTGCTCTGTCTCTGTGGAAAGCAATGCACATGGTCTTTCCATCTCTGCCTTTAGAGAGATCTAAAGAAACAACAATGGCCTCAGCTTCTTTAGCACAGAAGTCATTGATAAAGTTTTTTTAAAGGATGGTTTACTGAATTAGATTGTAAGGAAAATGTAAAATAAACATCCAACAATTTGTCCTTCTTATGCTAATAAAAACCTGGCATAATTGTGTGTCTTTTAAAAAAAATCCAGATTTTCTGTGGTTTCAAAGTATATGCAGTATTAAAACATTCAGTCATTTAAAAGACAATCCAATGTGAAACATTTTGTAGAGGTTAGACAACAGTGGGCTAAGATGGGTGCTGTACCTATCCCAGGGAGCTGAGAAAATCTTGAATTATTGTGTGTGTGTGTGTGTGTGTGTGTGTGTGTGTGTGTTACAGCCTCTTGGTCTGTAGCCCTCAAGGCTCCTCTGTCCATGGAATTGTCCAGGCAAGAATATCGGAGTGGGTTGCTATTTCCTCTTCCAGGGGATTGCCTGCAGTTTATGGCATTTGTGTCTCATATCAAAAATCTCAGGTTAGGGCTTCCCTGGTGGTCCAGTGGGTAGAGGGTCAGCCTTGCAGTGCCAGGGGCACCAATTCGATCCCTGGCCTGGGAAGATGCCACATACCATGGAGAGGCTGGACCAGTGTGTCCAATTATGAGCCAGCGCTTTGGAGTGCATGTGCCCAGAGCTGGTGCTCTGCAATGAGAGAGGCCACTACAATGGGAGGCCCACACAGGCCAAAGAATAAAGATGCTTGAAAATAAATAAATGAAAAACCAATAAAAGAGGCCAAAATTATATAAAAAAAATCTCAGGTTAAATGGAACTTAGATGACCTATGACTGAATTTATGAACACCTTTACATGAATTGGAATTAAGATGTGTAAAGCCAAGCATAGGCCAAAACCCAAGGTGAATACCAGAAAGTAATTTTTCCGCAGGTACTTTGAAATTTTCTCCATAAATAAAGCTTCTACTAAAACAACTTCCTTAATATGATGTTAGGTGCAATTAGTTCAGTGGAAAAACCACAGAAAAATAATATTTCTATGATCAACACTATAAAGGTAGTACCTCAGATACTGCCTGGTCATGTGAGTGCTCTGTCTCTGTGGAAAGCAATGCACATGGTCTTTCCATCTCTGCCTTTAGAGAGATCTAAAGAAACAACAATGGCCTCAGCTTCTTTAGCACAGAAGTCATTGATAAAGTTTTTTTAAAGGATGGTTTACTGAATTAGATTGTAAGGAAAATGTAAAATAAACATCCAACAATTTGTCCTTCTTATGCTAATAAAAACCTGGCATAATTGTGTGTCTTTTAAAAAAAATCCAGATTTTCTGTGGTTTCAAAGTATATGCAGTATTAAAACATTCAGTCATTTAAAAGACAATCCAATGTGAAACATTTTGTAGAGGTTAGACAACAGTGGGCTAAGATGGGTGCTGTACCTATCCCAGGGAGCTGAGAAAATCTTGAATTATTGTGTGTGTGTGTGTGTGTGTGTGTGTGTGTGTGTTACAGCCCCTTGGACTGTAGCCCACAAGGCTCCTCTGTCCATGGAATTGTCCAGGCAAGAATATCGGAGTGGGTTGCTATTTCCTCTTCCAGGGGATTGCCTGCAGTTTATGGCATTTGTGTCTCATATCAAAAATCTCAGGTTAGGGCTTCCCTGGTGGTCCAGTGGGTAGAGGGTCAGCCTTGCAGTGCCAGGGGCACCAATTCGATCCCTGGCCTGGGAAGATGCCACATACCATGGAGAGGCTGGACCAGTGTGTCCAATTATGAGCCAGCGCTTTGGAGTGCATGTGCCCAGAGCTGGTGCTCTGCAATGAGAGAGGCCACTACAATGGGAGGCCCACACAGGCCAAAGAATAAAGATGCTTGAAAATAAATAAATAAAAAGAAAAACAATAAAAGAGGCCAAAATTATATAAAAAAAATCTCAGGTTAAATGGAACTTAGATGACCTATGACTGAATTTATGAACACCTTTACATGAATTGGAATTAAGATGTGTAAAGCCAAGCATAGGCCACCAAGTGAATACCAGAGCTTTCTTTGGCTCACAGAAGGATTTGAACAGCCAGAAGCATTAATACTCTGTTGGGCATACATACATGAAAAGCCTTATGTAAGTGTCAGGTGCCAGGCTGGTGATGATGGGGTATTAAAAATCGTTGGAGAGGTGGTAACACAAATCCTGTCTCCTCGTAAAATAAGCTTACATGTTTTTTTGAGGAGGAACCAACATTAGGCTGCACGGTTAATGAGCTCCAGAGCTGTTTATTGGTGACTCCTGAGGAGCCCAATGAAGTAGTTTAGTCATATGGAGGTGCTACTTGGGTGGTGCTGGAAACCTAGCCAGCCCCGGGGCCCATGTTCTCCAAAGGTGGCGGATGTTTCCATAAACCACATGTCGGCTTTTTTTTCTTTTAAGAGGACCCATTGCATGAAAATGGTGGCACTTGTTTTTGCCTTCATTTTGTTATGTCATGTTGGTTGTTGGGGAGGAGAAGGGATGTGTTGGGTCAGGTGGATGGCAGTGGATCAGAGGCAGTTGGGAAGAGATGGTCTTTGCTAAGGGGTCTCAGCCAGCTTGCCAAAGGCTGTGCAGAGAGGGTGAAAGATAAGCAGACTTAGCAAGTGCAGGGAGAGGAAGCAGCACTTCCTCCGGGCAATTCTCAGAACTGTTTCTAAGCTGTTTACTTCCTATTTTGATACCTAGAGCAACAAGAAACAAGGCCTCTGGACCCGTCTTTGCTTGGCCTTGTCCTGAGCTTGTTTATCCACTCTTTCTGTCAGGAAGCAATTGTGATAAGGCCTCTGGCACCACTCTGGAAGGTTTTTTAAATTTTTTCCCATTTTGTGTGTAGCTTTTGATTGATCATGTGAACAGAGTCTCTATTCTTGGTCTGATTTATTAGCAAGGTTCAAAGAACCTCCACTATTTAAAGGTGTTTTTTTTCTTTTTTCTTTTTTTTTTGTGCCTTTTGCTTAAGGAGAAAGGCATTATTGGCACCTCTAAATCAGGGCATTTTCTAGGCTCCCAGTTTAATAACTGATGAAGATGGAGTGGCTCTCTGTCTTGAGGTCAAGGCACCCATGTTGTGTAGGCTTGACGTCTAATTTGTTGTCCTGGAGTAGACATGTATTTAGTTTTGAATTGAAATATAGTCGATTTGCAATGTTGTACTCATTTCTGCTGTACAGCAAAGTGACTCAGTTATACATAGATACACATTCTTTTTTACCTTCTTTTCCATTGTGCTTTATCACAGGATATTGTCTACACTTTTCTGTGCTATACAGTAGGGCCCTGTTGTTTATCCATTCTATCTATAGTAGTTTGCATCTGCTAAACCAAAACTCCCAATCTGTCCTTCCCTCCTCCAATCCCCTACCCCTCTGGCAGCCGTTAAGTCTGTTCTCTATGTCTGTGAGTCTGTTTCTGGTTCATAGATAGGTTCGTTTGTGTTTATATTATAGAGTCCACATATAAGTGATATTATATGCTATTTGAGTTTCTGTTTCTGACTTACTTCATTTACTATGGTAATCTCTAAATTCATCCATGTTGCTACAAATGGCATTATTTCATTCTTTTTTTATGGCTGAGTAGTATAGACTTCTTTTTTTATGCTGAGAAAATGGAGGGAGAAAGGCTTCTTAAAGAAAATACTGGCTTGGGCAAATCATTTTGAGGCACTAGGGCTTATTCAAAGTTATTTTTAAAATTATTTTGTTATAGTTTATGGAGATCCCTTCTTTTCTTCAGGCTTCCCTGGTGGCTTAGACAGTAAAGAATCTGCCTGAAATGCGAAAGGCCTGAGTTCAGTGCTTGAGTTGGGAAGCTTCCCTGGAGAAGGGAATGGCAGCCCCCTCCAGTATTCGTGCTTGAAGAATCCCATGGACAGAGGAGCCTGACAGTAAAACCACTCTTCCTTCTATAGCTCTTCCTTTGCAATGGCTCTGAACTGTGCCGTGTCTATTTTGAGTTGTTGGTTTGATACTCGACTGGGTCTATATATGGACTTTGCCTGCTTTGGACCAAAATTTGATTTTCTTAGCCCCACTTCAAATATTGTCAATACCCTGTGCATTCAGGGCTCCATAAAAGTATGAAAGAATAATCACAACTATATGAACTGCAAGCAGCTCTTCTCACCACACTCTACTTCTCAGTGGATGACAGCAGCTTCCACATTTAAAAAGCAATCAATATTAAACATCTTTCATTATCTCCATACTAGTTCAGATAAAACCGACATAATGAGGAATTGGAAGCATCTTAATTCTCTGAAGATATTGATTCAATGAATGGTTTTCAAAGTCGAAATAAAGAGAATATATATTCTGTCCTGTAGTGAGAAGGCTTAGATAGATAATCCCTATTATTCATCAGCCAGTATCACTTGTCATGTTTATTTTACCAATATTAGAAGAGTAAGAAGGACAGAATACTAATGAAGTAAGTTTCTTAAGAGGAAAAAAGTATGACCTGCCTGAAACTCTGACCAGCTTTTTTTTCTCAGAAATACCATCTCAAATTCTGAGGAGTCATCTGATAAGACAGCTGAGGCACACCTGATTAAACAAACAAACAAACTGGGCATGAAGGATAGTTAGTTATACAGGAGTCTTGATAATGACCAATGAGATCCTTTTATGAACTCATTTATCCATTATGACTGGATGTCAAATTGGGTCTACAAATGTTCATCTGATGTTGCTGTTTTGTTCTTAAGTCCCTACTGTCTGACGTAAAGTGGGACAGATACTGAGTTTCTCAGAAGAATAATTTTTAAAATTATGTGATCACTTTCTATCCCTGGGGGCTAAATGCCGTTTCTCTTATGAAGTGATTGTGAGAGTAGGTAGTCATATGTTTGTTGTTTTTACCTAAAAAAAAGAAAAAAGAAAAATAGGATGTCCTACTGTCAGCCACCAGAGTTTCTATTGAAATGTAAAATTTTACTGCTGTCTTTTTTCTTTTGTTAGTGTAAGTCAACAGGCATTTACTTGCAAGGAGACAGTATGTCTGAGCAGGCACTTGTGATGTCTCCAGTAGAATCTGGAAAGAACATGTTGAGTCACTTATGTGAACTACGCACCAATGAGAAAGAAGATGTGTTTGACATGATACCAAGTGAGTAAAATTCACATATATTCAGCTGAGTACATCAGAGATGAAGACATCATAGTATTTTCTTGGATCCCAGTGGAGACAAAAATGCCCTTGATTGGGCAGATGCTGACATGTAGGATTTCTAGAGAGGAGAGCTTCCTTGTCTCTCTGGGGTCCATGCCTATAGCAGATCATTGGCTCCAAAAGGCAGGGCAGTGGCGCTGAGTTCAGTGGCAGTGCAAGCCTGCGTCATATATTCAGACTGTTCACAAGAGGGCGGCTCCCCGGGGTCCACAGACAGCTCGTTGGTGGTACGGGCAGCATCTGCAGGTTGAACTCTCCTGCCATGGCCTTTGTTGTTGGTATTTAGTCGCCCAGTTGCATCTGACTCTTTGCAACCCCGTGGAATGTAGCCTGCCAGGTTCTGCTATCCATGAGGCTTCCTAGCAAGAATACTGGAGTGGGTTGCGATTTCCTTCTCCAAAGGCCTTTTTAGATAATGATAAAGTATTTTGAGGTATGATGTCATTTTTCATGTTTTCGTGCATTGCAGTAGTGAAGCTGAGAAAGCGGCATTGAACAAGGAAACCAGGAGACCTGGGTTCTCGTGACATTTCTGATTTGCTGGTATAACTTCCCTGGGCCTCAGTTTACTCATTTGTAAACAGACAGGTTTGGACTAGGTCAGTATTTGTAAATAAGTGTCCATTTACCCCACCTACATCAGGCTAAAAATGCTTGTACAAATGCAAATTTTTGAGCCTATCTGGCCCAATTGAATCAGAATTTTGTGGTATAGCCCTGCAGTCTGTGTTTGTAATGCTTTCTATTGCTAAGTGACTCCTCCACAAGCAGAAGTTTGAAAAAATTCACAATTGAACAGGTATCTCTCTAAGGCATCTTGTATTCTTCAACATGATAATTCAAAAGTAAAGGCTCTCCCACCCCCATAAGGATGGCTGAGGGCCATTCAAGGATATTTTGTCCAGCTAAACTCTTTCGTAGATAAAACATTTTGGAACTGAGTGATCTCCAGTACTTTAGGTTAGAAGGATTTCTTACATCACCAAGATAAACTAAAACAATGCCCTTGGGTGGGAGGGACTTTACAAGACTTTGAAAACATGAATGTCCTTGTATTACATTCCCCTTCAGTCACCTTCAAAAGACTCTCTCTAAAGTCCTGACTTCCTCCCTGTGGGCTGTAGGTCCTTAAGACTGAGCAGCAGGTGATTCAGCTCTGTAGGCTTTGGTTCAACAGTGAGGATTCAGTTCTCCCTGGACGCTGAACTTCAGACTAAACATTTGAGTTACAAGCCAGAGAATACCCTTTGGCAGGGATTGTAGCTAGCGCTTCTCAGGTGGTGCCAGTGATAAAGAATCTGCGTACCAATGCAGGAGACATGTGGATTGGGAAGACTAAGGCTGTTAAAAGCATCAAATATTAATAGTTAACCATTGTGTATAAAGGAAGCCAATGCAGTAGACATAAGAGATGCAGGTTTGATCCCTAGGTTGGGAAGATCTCCTGAAGGAGGACATGGCAACCCACTCCAATATTCTTGCCTGGAGAATCCTATAAACAGAAGAGCCTGGTGGGCTACATTCCATGGGGTCACAAAGAGTGGAACACGACTGAGCGACTTAGCGTGCATACTGATAGCTAGGGAAAGTCAGTTCACAGCCTGACACCTGATAAAGCTACATTTAGAGTTTGTGGGGTTTAGTGTATATAATTGTGTGCATGTCTGTGTGTTAAGCAAGCACCTGATTGTGGGTTTTTCTCCTACTGACTGACAAAACGAAATGGAGTTCAGTTCATTTCTCCCCTTTAAGCGCTTCATGATCTTTACCTCATTTTATTTGGACTTCATTGGGATGGTCAGGATTGTCACAAATAATAAGCAGCTGTATAGCCCTGCAGTCTGTGTTTGTAATGCTTTCTATTGCTAAGTGACTCCTCCACAAGCAGAAGTTTGAAAAAATTCACAATTGAACAGGTATCTCTCTAAGGCATCTTGTATTCTTCAACATGATAATTCAAAAGTAAAGGCTCTCCCACCCCCATAAGGATGGCTGAGGGCCATTCAAGGATATTTTGTCCAGCTAAACTCTTTCGTAGATAAAACATTTTGGAACTGAGTGATCTCCAGTACTTTAGGTTAGAAGGATTTCTTACATCACCAAGATAAACTAAAACAATGCCCTTGGGTGGGAGGGACTTTACAAGACTTTGAAAACATGAATGTCCTTGTATTACATTCCCCTTCAGTCACCTTCAAAAGACTCTCTCTAAAGTCCTGACTTCCTCCCTGTGGGCTGTAGGTCCTTAAGACTGAGCAGCAGGTGATTCAGCTCTGTAGGCTTTGGTTCAACAGTGAGGATTCAGTTCTCCCTGGACGCTGAACTTCAGACTAAACATTTGAGTTACAAGCCAGAGAATACCCTTTGGCAGGGATTGTAGCTAGCGCTTCTCAGGTGGTGCCAGTGATAAAGAATCTGCGTACCAATGCAGGAGACATGTGGATTGGGAAGACTAAGGCTGTTAAAAGCATCAAATATTAATAGTTAACCATTGTGTATAAAGGAAGCCAATGCAGTAGACATAAGAGATGCAGGTTTGATCCCTAGGTTGGGAAGATCTCCTGAAGGAGGACATGGCAACCCACTCCAATATTCTTGCCTGGAGAATCCTATAAACAGAAGAGCCTGGTGGGCTACATTCCATGGGGTCACAAAGAGTGGAACACGACTGAGCGACTTAGCGTGCATACTGATAGCTAGGGAAAGTCAGTTCACAGCCTGACACCTGATAAAGCTACATTTAGAGTTTGTGGGGTTTAGTGTATATAATTGTGTGCATGTCTGTGTGTTAAGCAAGCACCTGATTGTGGGTTTTTCTCCTACTGACTGACAAAACGAAATGGAGTTCAGTTCATTTCTCCCCTTTAAGCGCTTCATGATCTTTACCTCATTTTATTTGGACTTCATTGGGATGGTCAGGATTGTCACAAATAATAAGCAGCTGTAGGAGCTTGGGTCCAACCAGATGTATTCAAGCTTTGGATTTCCTTTTTCCAGCAGCTACAGCGGTGGTTCTCAGGCAGTGACAGTTTTTCCTTCAGGGGACATTTGGCAGTCTATGCAGATATGTTTTGCTTGTCACAACTGGGGCAGTGCTACTGGCATCCGCTCAGTAGAGGTCAGGGAGGCTGCTAAGCAGCTATGATGCACAGGTCACACCCCCCACCCCCACTGACACAGAGTTATTTGGATCAAAATGTTGGTAGATCTAAAACTGAAAAAACTTAGTATTTAGTAACTAGAGTAATCATTTACATGGTATGGGAAAGAGGCACTTCCAGAAAGCGAGAGGAGTGACTCTCTTGTGGAGTCAAGGGAGGGTGACTTTAACATGGAATGTTTAATGCAACTTGACATGAAAATAAAGGCTATCAATTTCTATGACAGGTTTAGGAGCAAGGAGGTGTGCATAACAGATTTTTGAAAAGAAACCTAGAGGGAACTGTCGGCTGGGATGAAAATAAAGAGGCAAGCCCACCCAGTTTAGGCCACACAAGGCAAGTTCCATTTGTTAACAGTGACACAATAAGCATCTTAGCACAGTTTGTTTTTCTGATGAGAGTGATTTTAATGTATACATTTTTTCACTTCTTTCTTTTAGAATTTATATTTTGAAGATTCTAGAATCTTAGGTCTAGAATATCTCCCCATCTCTTCAGATTGCTTAAGGCTGTTAAAAGCATCAAGTATTCATAGTTAACCACTGGTTACAAGGGAGCTTGACTGAAGGTTCTTACTCCTGTTGATGGCCCCCTACTCTGAGCCTGCAGTCTCTGATCCCTCTACTCCACTTCCAATTCATTTCATTCCCTGTGCACCAAAGATCTCTCTTGTTCCCTGGCTTTGCGGGTGTTGTTGTTCAGTCTCTAGGTGATGTCCAACTCTTTGCCACCCCATGACTTTTAGCACGCCAGGCTTCCCTGTCCTTAACTATTTCCTGGAGTTTCCTCAAACCCATCTCCATTGAGTTGGTGATACCATTCAACCATCTCATCCTCTGTTGCCTCCTTCTCCTCCTGCCCTCCATCTCTCCCAGCATCAGGCTCTTCCTATCAGTTGGCCAAAGTATTGGAGCTTCAGCTTTAGCACCAGTCCTTCCAGTGAATGTTCAGAGTTAAACCCTCTTTGTTGTGCCATTTGTTTTGCACCAGGTCTCTCTCTAATGCAGTACTTATTGTATTTTTAGTGGGAGGTTATTAATTTTATATTAAATATTCAAATAATATTGATTTGGAAGCTAAAATATTGGGATTCCTGTTGCAGTTTTCTTCAGTAACTCTTTTCGTTATGATAATCCACTGAGCCTTTAGTCCCTCAACTCTTAAATAAGGGTTAAAAAATATGTCCTATCTTTCTTACGTAGTTGATATGAGACTGAAATGAATGTATACAATTTGTAAACATTAAGCAGTGAAAATTGGAAGCCACATATTAGCAAGAAGGTTAGCAATACATATTCTAATTCTACCTCTGAATTTTTTAGGACTCTAACTGTGTGTGTGTGTGTGTTTCTCTTGTGTGTACAACACACACACACAATATATGTGTACATTTATATGTATATGTCCTCTGAAACTCCTTTTCCCCATGATAAATATGCTGATGAGATTAGGCACTCTTTCTGGTTCTTCCTTGCTTCAAAAAATTTCACAAACTTTATATTTTCTGTTCACATTGTGTTAGGCTATTCATCAGCATGCCCTCTACAAACAAAAATTAAAATGTAGAATATAAACCTAGAGGGAAAAAAGTAGACGGAGGTTCTGTAGAGAAAATAAAACTTGAAATATTCAGAATACAGAACTTTAAAAGATTTACTTAAATTCTGCGGGGTTACAAAGGGAAGAATCAGGACAATTGGGTAAATGTCATAGGAGATAGTTGTAAGTACAAGGAATGGACAGGCCTTTTAAATGTTGGACTGCTTCAGTAATAGAGTAGAATAAGTTGACTTTCAGGACAGTAACTTGCCCAACACTGGGATTGTTCAAGCAGAAATATATTTTCTCATTTCTCAGGGATACTGTAGAGAAGATTCCCATGATGAACATTGTAGTCACATGATTTAATAAGGTAATGATTATGTAAGTTAGAAATATAAGTGGATTGCTCAGGAGTGTTTAAGAATTATGATTTGTTATTTCAACAAAAAAGATAAAAGCAGAAAGAAAGGAGAAGACGTGAAGTGTTATTATGTATGCCAGCTACTGTTATGTGACTTCTGTGCTATAGAAAAGCAGAAAGAATAGAGCAAAGCTGAGATTTCAGGAACTATTTTTTGTTTAAGCCACTGATAAAAACCTATTGTTATAGTAGTTAAGCAAGTCCTGTATCAGAGCACTTTTAGTTCACTTCATAACAGTTTGATGAATTCCTACTACATATACCAGACATTTGCTGAGATCACAACTAGGTTTTTTAAAAGGCATGCAGGTTTTAGAGGGAAAAAATGCTGTTTTCATTTTCAGCATGTCCTAGGGGAGGAAGCCCTTGTAAAAGAGTCGTTTGGCTTTGCCACCACCCACTCCTCCTCTAGTTATTTCTCTGCCTGCCTTTCAGAAACCCCTCCTTATTCGTTCAACAGATATTTATTAAAGATCTAGTAAGTGCAGGAACTGTTCAAAGTTGTAAAGAGACATCTGTGAACAACAAAGTGATCAGCGCCTTGAATCTGCATTTTGAGTCTCCCTCATCAAAGACGTAATTCCACCTGCCTCCTGCAGTAAACCAATTTGCTGTCACATCTGTTTTGCATTAATGTGAGCACATGGAAAACAGCAATTCTGACCAAAGGTGGAGAGACTGAGTATCAGCACTTAATATATCTATATCTCTCCACTTTAAGAATCAACAGGAACATGATTCGCTTTGTCAATACATGGTATTATGGAGTGAATTGTGTAGCCCCCAAAAGTCCATGTGTTGAAGTTTTAAGTCTCAGCACCTCAGACTGTGACTGTATTCTAGAAACCTAGAATGACTCCTTGAGTTACAGTCAGCAACAGACTGGGACGCTCAGTCATACCATCCTAAGGGAATGACCCAAAAAGCCTTAGATGCAGATCTTTCCCTAGTCAAGACCCCAAATGTGGATGTACTGCACTGATACCCTGACCTCAGCCAATCGCTAAGGTGAAAAAAAGACATTTGCCAAAATGCTAATTATATGTAATGATTGATTGGGGCTTGGGAGTGTTTAAGAATTATGATTTGTTATTTCAACAAAAAAGATAAAAGCAGAAAGAAAGGAGAAGACGTGAAGTGTTATTATGTATGCCAGCTACTGTTATGTGACTTCTGTGCTATAGAAAAGCAGAAAGAATAGAGCAAAGCTGAGATTTCAGGAACTATTTTTTGTTTAAGCCACTGATAAAAACCTATTGTTATAGTAGTTAAGCAAGTCCTGTATCAGAGCACTTTTAGTTCACTTCATAACAGTTTGATGAATTCCTACTACATATACCAGACATTTGCTGAGATCACAACTGGGTTTTTTTAAAAGGCATGCAGGTTTTAGAGGGAAAAAATGCTGTTTTCATTTTCAGCATGTCCTAGGGGAGGAAGCCCTTGTAAAAGAGTCGTTTGGCTTTGCCACCACCCACTCCTCCTCTAGTTATTTCTCTGCCTGCCTTTCAGAAACCCCTCCTTATTCGTTCAACAGATATTTATTAAAGATCTAGTAAGTGCAGGAACTGTTCAAAGTTGTAAAGAGACATCTGTGAACAACAAAGTGATCAGCGCCTTGAATCTGCATTTTGAGTCTCCCTCATCAAAGACGTAATTCCACCTGCCTCCTGCAGTAAACCAATTTGCTGTCACATCTGTTTTGCATTAATGTGAGCACATGGAAAACAGCAATTCTGACCAAAGGTGGAGAGACTGAGTATCAGCACTTAATATATCTATATCTCTCCACTTTAAGAATCAACAGGAACATGATTCGCTTTGTCAATACATGGTATTATGGAGTGAATTGTGTAGCCCCCAAAAGTCCATGTGTTGAAGTTTTAAGTCTCAGCACCTCAGACTGTGACTGTATTCTAGAAACCTAGAATGACTCCTTGAGTTACAGTCAGCAACAGACTGGGACGCTCAGTCATACCATCCTAAGGGAATGACCCAAAAAGCCTTAGATGCAGATCTTTCCCTAGTCAAGACCCCAAATGTGGATGTACTGCACTGATACCCTGACCTCAGCCTTGTGAAACTCTAAGCATAGTACCTGTAGGCACTAAAAATGTGCCTTCTTACCTACACAAACCATAAGATAGTACATTTGTGTCTACAGAAATGACTAATTATGATACATTGTTATGTAGCAATAGAAAATGAAGATACATGTGTATTGTTATCTCCATTTTATGACAGGGAAACTGAAGTGTGAAGAAGTGGACTAACTTGCTTAAGATTGATAAGAGAGTGAGTAGGAGAACTTGGGTTTGAACCTCAGTTTCTGGCTCCCATGTGTGTATTTAACCATGGCACTGCACTGGCTCCTGACACCTGCCTTCTCTTTGTTTCACTCTACTTGCAAGTTACTATGGCCAGAGTAGACATAGGACCCCTGCCCTTAGTATAGTTGGTTGGAAAACCGTTTTGAAAGCAGTAACTCTAAGCCCCTGGACTCTAGCCAGTCCTCCACTCTGTAACAACTCTCTTTTTTCATAGATGGGAAAGCCTAGGCTTCATTCCCAGAGGGTTATTTTTTTCCTTCTATTTCTTTTTTTTTTTTTAACACTTCTTTTAAAAAAAATACAATTTTTGAATTATAGCCCTGTGGTTAAGGGAAATGACATTTACTGGGGAAGCAACTTGTTATGGTCTTAGGTACTCTGCCAAATGCAATGAAAAGGGGGCTTTTAAATGTCATTTATACATTAAAAAAGATTTAAAGAGACACTGAAGAATATACCTACCTGGCATTGCCAAAATCTGTAGGCCTTGTTTCCACAAGTATCCTGAGCTAAAATTTAATTTGTTCTTTCATGAGTGAATTGGGTATATTCTGCCTCAGGTCAGAACCAAAATGTTTAAAAATCACACTTCATTTAAAAGGATTCATGGAAACATGCCAGATCTACAAAGATAGAAAGTATAGATCTGAAGAGTAGATAGAAGTGTTCATTGCTTACAGAGTCTCTTTTTTGGAGGAAAAATATAGTAAGAAAACGAGACAACACTCTGTTAAGTAAGAGAACTTAACCTAGGTGAGTTTTCTTAAAGTTTTTGAAAATCTGTACATAACCTCCTCTAAATTAAATAAAAGATGACTGAGGTCTAGTTATTTAACACTTGTTAGGAGATAACCAGGTTACTTGGCGATAGTGTCAAGTTAAACTGAGTCTTGCGGGTGGCTAGTTTGATCTGATCCTTCTAGAAAGAAGGTTGAAGGCAATGACTTAAAATCTTGAGGATGTTACAGATAATGTTAATGTCACTGGTAATGTTCCACTTCAATGCATTTTAACCTTTCTTAATTTCATCCGTGGCCTTGAATACATTAACATTATATATATATATCTCTATAATTCCATTTGTGTCACTCACTTTTTTTGCTTGTAAAATGCACTTGAGACTCCCTCCCCATTAACCTTCAACTCTCTTAGATATGTACAGCCTGTCAACTTGCTTGGCAAATACTGACATCTCTCACTTTGTGAGGATAATGCAACGCACTGACACTGTAAAGTGAAAAGGGTCTTTCTATGTGAAAGTGACGTGAGCATCTCCGTATCGGTGGGCTGTGTACACTGAGTTGCTTTCATTAGAGGTGATTAATTCGGGTCAAGTCATCTAATGCCTTTGAGCCTTCTTTGTGATACAGAGCATGCAGCATTTCATAAGACCTTCTCCAGGAGTGAACGTGCCCTGGAATGGATTTGCTCTCATCGTATACCAATGCCACGGGCTTTCAGAAACAGAGTGGAAAATGGCATACAGGGGAAACTGTAACTGTTTGGTGTGGCAGTAAACAACAAAACTCTGTAAAAAGATATAATAATAATCAATAAAATTTATATAGAAGGAAAAAAAAACTTGCAAAGAAATTTTGAAGCAATGCTTTAGGATTCGGTATTTTTAAATCTAATTAGAATTTAGATGAATTGTATGTAGAGCAGGACCTGCATCTTAATAATACTGTTAACCCTACATATAGCAAGCGCTCTTGAAGGTGTTATCACCTACTCAATATTGTTGTGATGAGCTTAGGAAATAATAGATGAGACTCTATGTAATACAATGTCTGATACTTGGGAGTTATTCGGTTGATTGTGAAATCTAAATAAACAAGCAAAAAGATTTTGTTGAGTGCCCATCAAATGAATGAACACACGTATAAAGCACTTCAGATAGTTACTAAGAGTAAAGTATGGGATCTGAGGTACTGTGACTATATCACTTTGTGAAATAGTAAGACATTATTTAAGAGAATTCTTGCCATCATCATTTAGAGCCTTGAAACTGCCAAGTTCTTTAAGATAGGAAAGAACTTCAGAAAGTGAATGTTACAGTAGGTAATGTTAATGTCACTGGTAATGTTCCACTTCAATGCATTTTAACCTTTCTTAATTTCATCCGTGGCCTTGAATACATTAACATTATATATATATATCTCTATAATTCCATTTGTGTCACTCACTTTTTTTGCTTGTAAAATGCACTTGAGACTCCCTCCCCATTAACCTTCAACTCTCTTAGATATGTACAGCCTGTCAACTTGCTTGGCAAATACTGACATCTCTCACTTTGTGAGGATAATGCAACGCACTGACACTGTAAAGTGAAAAGGGTCTTTCTATGTGAAAGTGACGTGAGCATCTCCGTATCGGTGGGCTGTGTACACTGAGTTGCTTTCATTAGAGGTGATTAATTCGGGTCAAGTCATCTAATGCCTTTGAGCCTTCTTTGTGATACAGAGCATGCAGCATTTCATAAGACCTTCTCCAGGAGTGAACGTGCCCTGGAATGGATTTGCTCTCATCGTATACCAATGCCACGGGCTTTCAGAAACAGAGTGGAAAATGGCATACAGGGGAAACTGTAACTGTTTGGTGTGGCAGTAAACAACAAAACTCTGTAAAAAGATATAATAATAATCAATAAAATTTATATAGAAGGAAAAAAAAACTTGCAAAGAAATTTTGAAGCAATGCTTTAGGATTCGGTATTTTTAAATCTAATTAGAATTTAGATGAATTGTATGTAGAGCAGGACCTGCATCTTAATAATACTGTTAACCCTACATATAGCAAGCGCTCTTGAAGGTGTTATCACCTACTCAATATTGTTGTGATGAGCTTAGGAAATAATAGATGAGACTCTATGTAATACAATGTCTGATACTTGGGAGTTATTCGGTTGATTGTGAAATCTAAATAAACAAGCAAAAAGATTTTGTTGAGTGCCCATCAAATGAATGAACACACGTATAAAGCACTTCAGATAGTTACTAAGAGTAAAGTATGGGATCTGAGGTACTGTGACTATATCACTTTGTGAAATAGTAAGACATTATTTAAGAGAATTCTTGCCATCATCATTTAGAGCCTTGAAACTGCCAAGTTCTTTAAGATAGGAAAGAACTTCAGAAAGTGAATGTGGGATATTTGAAGAACATGTTGATAGGGTAAAGGGCTAGTGAAAATTAAGTAACCTTTAATCAAAATATGTAGTGACAATTGTTTCACAAAAATCTCCCCAGTGTTAAAATACCTGACTCAGGGGTTCAGTCAGAATGATATCGAGGATGATAATAGGCAGTGTTTTATCATGTACATCAGTGAAAATCTCACTCAAGCAGAAGAAAAACCCAGGAAAAAAAAAAGCCATTTTTCTCTGGGAAGTCCAGTGTGGCCTCTGGCCAAGTACTCTGCCTGATACACTGGTCTATTTAAAACCAAATTATTGCTAAAACAAGAAAACAAATGAGTTGGAAGGTTATTGACCAAACCCTTCTTCTATTCCAGGATCTATGACCCTAGTCTAACTGACAAATAAGTCAGAAAAGGCCAATGATATTTTTGTGCCTGTTGTTATAAAATTGACCAGTTTTGCTTAATTACTTAACTATTTTTGCTGGATACTTGATATTCTTCCTTCTTTATCTGTCTTTTTAATAGAAGATTGTGTTTGTCACTTTTGTAGCTTGCTAAGTAGTGTAATTGGTAAACAGTATTTCAGGTTGTTGGGACCCTTTAGCCAGAACTTGCTGTCATTCTCATTGTTCTCAGAGAATAAGAAAACAAACATTCGGAAATGACAGTGGATAAGCTGGAGCCTTGGTTTAAGCAGTGGAAGGAAGTGTAGTTAGTTAAAGCACAGAGGAAATCTTTCTTAAAGAAACTGGACTGATTCCTTCAAGGGATAAAAGCTGTAGTGCTCTTGGGGAAGGTGAGACACTAGTGAGACACTCAGCATTCAGTAGAATCCCAAATGCCAGCCAGCCTGGTGAGAGCCATCAGAAGAGGGATCCGTTAGTACCAGGATAATGATCCGCTGGGCGGGCCTGCCCTGAGTAGACAAGTCATCACGTTTGTCTTTAACTGCACCTCTTCCCACCACTGCCTCCTTTTGCATCCTCCTCCTGAATTCCAAGGTTTCTTTTCTCCATTTTTTCTCCCAGAGGCTTCAGGTAGTTTAATTACTTTTTTTTTTCAATTGTTAAAAACATTTCATATGTTTTCCTTTCCTTTTGTAGTTGCAAGTTCTCTAATCAAAGGAGGACAGTAGTTTGGTAAGCTGAACTCATACTAAGGTGATGAACTTGCAGAGTTTTTTTTACTCTTTCTAGGGATCTTTGTACTAATACTTGGACAGGACTATGCTTAAGAGATTTTCAAACACCTGAGGACCACAGTGGAAGTGGTGGGCAGACACTTGTGCAGATGAACTGAGTGAATGCAATTGTGCAATTGGATGCCAATGAGACTCACAGGGCTGGGTTCCAAATCTGTTTCTGAGGTCTTAAAGAAAGACTATTTCTCTTGAGTAATATATTAAGTGGGCTGAATTTATACCTCACTTGGTCTCGTTTCATTCTCAATCCTTCTTAGGGGAAATTTATACTATTGTAAGATCTACATGAACTTTTTTTTTGACAGTATTTGTCATATGCAGCACCCACCTAGTCTTCCATCATATTTTTCAACTTTTGCTTTTGTTGCTGTTGAAATAGGACTCTGTAGAGCTTTGCATTGCACTAAAACTCAATAATAGAACTTTCGGGCAGGTGAACCTTTTTTGAAGAGATAAAAGTGTATTTATGCACACCCATAAAGAAGACAGATTATAAAGAATAGATTCTTTTCAAGTAGAAGAGATTCCAGAAGTTACAAGCCATCAGAAAATACATTAGCTTTAGCCTAACCTGGGCTTCCCGGGTGGCTCAGCTGATAAAGAATCTTTCTGCAATGTGGGAGACCTGGGTTCAATCTCTGTGTTGGGAAGATCCCCTTGGAGGAGGGCATAGAGGCCCACGCCAGTATTCTTACCTGGAGAATCTCCATAGACAGAGGAGCCTGGCAGGCTACAGTTCATAGGGTTGCAAAGAGTTGGGCATGACTGAGCAACTAAGCACAGCACAAAGAAGAAATATATCACATTAAGACTGAAGCCTCTTTCCTGATTTTTTTTTTTTCAAATAATTATAGGTAACACCTCATTAGCCACCTGGAGTATATCTGAGTAGTACTCATTGGGAAAAGCAGTGAATCTGTAGACCCAAAACTAGGGATTTTTATCTGGTATGCTGAAACTAGGGATTTTTATCTGGTATGCTGCTTCTGTCTACTCCTCTAGATCCATTCTGTCCTCTTCTGTGCATTTCTGTGCCTAACAGTTTTTGGTTGCATCATCTGCATCTTTTTACTTTAGCTTCTGGTTAATTTTAGTCAGCGGAGGCACTGGCAGACGAGAAGAGGGTGAGAGAAGAGAAGGATCAGTGCAAGGGGTGCCGGTTCAATCCCTGGCCTGGGAAAATCCCACATGCCGTGGAGTGGCTGGACTGATGTGTCCAACTACCAAGCCGGAGCTCTGGAGCACATGCATCCAGAGCCGATGCTCCGTGATGAGAGAGGCCACTGCGATAGGAGGCCCACACAGGCCAAAGAACAAAGATAAATGAATGAAAGACCAAAAAAAAAAAAGAGAGAGAGAAGGATCTGGGTGTTTCTTCGCTGGCCTTACATTAATGTCCTTTGCCGGTTCTGGCAGTATCTGTGTCCACCATCCTGCCAGGCAACTCCTCTTTCACAGTGGCCACTCTCACCAAGTTATGGGAACATTATTGTCTCTTTTTCAGGTCTCAGGGTGGTTGTGACTTTCTGCCTTTTCGTCCCAGGGTGTTTTACATTCCCTTTGTTTGGCCCCTTCAATCAATTATTTTCAACCAGATCCTTTAGATATGCCATCTGTTTCCTGTCAGAACGCTTAACAGATATATTCAGGTTCTTGGACAAGTCACATAATCTCTCTGACGTTTTATTTTCTTCATCTATAAAACCAGATACTATCTACATTGTTTATTTTGAAGGGTTGCCAAGAGGAACAAGAATGCTTATGAATTAATAAATGTCATAAAATGTCCACTATGAGTAGCAAATGACCTGCTTTCCTCAGATACCTAATTTGTTTTTGTTTTAATAATCTCTCAATGATAAACTGACAGAAGCTTTGAAAATGAAATCCTGAGTTGACCAAGGCAAGCAGAAGCAGAAAAGTTATTTCTCTGTTGCATGTATTCCAAAGCTAAATATATGCTTGCCTTAGGTTTTATTTTAGCATACCTTTCTCCCCCTTCTCAGCAGTATGTAATTCAGAGCAAGGAGGGCAATATAGATCATCTTATACCTTTGTTCCTACCCTGCGTTTTTACCCCTAATAATGACTCAGACACTATTTCCTTGTTATGTGTCTTGTGTATATATTATGCCTCTTTGAGATCATAAAGTTTCTTTATAGTGTTCCTGAGGATGGGGATTGTATCTTACATGTTTTTTATGACAGGATAGTTCACCTACTGTTACACTTATATTTTATAAAGCAGTCACTTGGGGAATGAATGGCTGGACATTCCGTGCTTCCGTGCACACCTCTTGAGATTGAAACTTCCAAGTCTAATCAGGAGGATTCACTGGTTTTATACAAGAGGGTGTTCTCCCTAATTAGCATGAACCTTTTTGCATGCATGGGGAGTGTTTGTTTAACAAATAAAGGTTTTACAGGCATCTGTTGTGTTTTATATGTGTATTTTGGTGTGTGATGTGGCACATATAGGACTTAACATTTAAGAAAAGAAACTCCTCCTCTTCCTGTCCTTTCTAGTGGATCTTGCAAAACAAAATAAATATTTATGATGAAAACAGCTGATGGTTTTCCATCCAGTCTTCTCAGCACCAGTAAAGAGAAGCAGCTCCTCCTGAAGATCTCAGGGTGGTTGTGACTTTCTGCCTTTTCGTCCCAGGGTGTTTTACATTCCCTTTGTTTGGCCCCTTCAATCAATTATTTTCAACCAGATCCTTTAGATATGCCATCTGTTTCCTGTCAGAACGCTTAACAGATATATTCAGGTTCTTGGACAAGTCACATAATCTCTCTGACGTTTTATTTTCTTCATCTATAAAACCAGATACTATCTACATTGTTTATTTTGAAGGGTTGCCAAGAGGAACAAGAATGCTTATGAATTAATAAATGTCATAAAATGTCCACTATGAGTAGCAAATGACCTGCTTTCCTCAGATACCTAATTTGTTTTTGTTTTAATAATCTCTCAATGATAAACTGACAGAAGCTTTGAAAATGAAATCCTGAGTTGACCAAGGCAAGCAGAAGCAGAAAAGTTATTTCTCTGTTGCATGTATTCCAAAGCTAAATATATGCTTGCCTTAGGTTTTATTTTAGCATACCTTTCTCCCCCTTCTCAGCAGTATGTAATTCAGAGCAAGGAGGGCAATATAGATCATCTTATACCTTTGTTCCTACCCTGCGTTTTTACCCCTAATAATGACTCAGACACTATTTCCTTGTTATGTGTCTTGTGTATATATTATGCCTCTTTGAGATCATAAAGTTTCTTTATAGTGTTCCTGAGGATGGGGATTGTATCTTACATGTTTTTTATGACAGGATAGTTCACCTACTGTTACACTTATATTTTATAAAGCAGTCACTTGGGGAATGAATGGCTGGACATTCCGTGCTTCCGTGCACACCTCTTGAGATTGAAACTTCCAAGTCTAATCAGGAGGATTCACTGGTTTTATACAAGAGGGTGTTCTCCCTAATTAGCATGAACCTTTTTGCATGCATGGGGAGTGTTTGTTTAACAAATAAAGGTTTTACAGGCATCTGTTGTGTTTTATATGTGTATTTTGGTGTGTGATGTGGCACATATAGGACTTAACATTTAAGAAAAGAAACTCCTCCTCTTCCTGTCCTTTCTAGTGGATCTTGCAAAACAAAATAAATATTTATGATGAAAACAGCTGATGGTTTTCCATCCAGTCTTCTCAGCACCAGTAAAGAGAAGCAGCGCTCCTCCTGAAGATCTCCAGCTCACACATTCAGGGAAAACATTTACATTTACAGAATAATAGGCCCGAGAATAGTGACTGCTGGTTTAGCCACTGAACCAGCTCTAGAAAGGGCACATGGACAATGGTACAAGAGGTATTGGCTCACTGATTCTTCCTTTCTTTGTTTTCTTATTTCTGAATAGGCACAAGGCACTCCAGAGAACCCTTGCTGTTTTTCGTTCCCACATTCTCACTCCTTCAAAAATAAAAAAAGAGAGAAAAATAACTTAGGTAATCAGGAGCCATATTAAGGGGGGTTGGGAGGCCTGGACTGACCCTACGAATTTCTCTCAGAGACACTATGTAAAAACAAAATCAACAGCTTAGTTGAGGGGATGCTATAAAAGTCCCTCAGTTTACTGAGGTCACCAAGATCCGAGAAAGTAAAGAAATGCTAAGACCCTAAAATATCTCTGGTAAATGGAAGAACTGTCTCAAAACAGAAAAACTGTAGGAATGTATGTACGTACATATGGTGTGAAACTAGAGCATAACCGAGGGGTCATGGTCTGTGAGCAGCTGACTGCCAGAAGCCCAGAGGAAACACGGGGCTGCCTTGAAGTCCCAAGAAGAGAAAAGAGTGCACACGTATGTTAAATTTCTGATTTCTTTGGCATAAACCACAATAACAGAAAAGTTCAGTACATGGAGAGATTAAAATGGAAGGAACCATCAGGGATTATTCCTTGGAGGAAACAAGCCTGAAGTTGTCTCTGAAGGGTTGGCTTGGTGTAGGGAACAGTGAGGAATGCTGACACGTGCTTCCGTGCACACCTCTTGAGATTGAAACTTCCAAGTCTAATCAGGAGGATTCACTGGTTTACAGGGTGCAATTAGCATGAACCTTTTGCATGCATGGGGAGTGTTTGTTTAACAAATAAAGGTTTTACAGGCATCTGTTGTGTTTTATATGTGTATTTTGGTGTGTGATGTGGCACATATAGGACTTAACATTTAAGAAAAGAAACTCCTCCTCTTCCTGTCCTTTCTAGTGGATCTTGCAAAACAAAATAAATATTTATGATGAAAACAGCTGATGGTTTTCCATCCAGTCTTCTCAGCACCAGTAAAGAGAAGCAGCGCTCCTCCTGAAGATCTCCAGCTCACACATTCAGGGAAAACATTTACATTTACAGAATAATAGGCCCGAGAATAGTGACTGCTGGTTTAGCCACTGAACCAGCTCTAGAAAGGGCACATGGACAATGGTACAAGAGGTATTGGCTCACTGATTCTTCCTTTCTTTGTTTTCTTATTTCTGAATAGGCACAAGGCACTCCAGAGAACCCTTGCTGTTTTTCGTTCCCACATTCTCACTCCTTCAAAAATAAAAAAAGAGAAAATAACTTAGGTAATCAGGAGCCATATTAAGGGGGGTTGGGAGGCCTGGACTGACCCTACGAATTTCTCTCAGAGACACTATGTAAAAACAAAATCAACAGCTTAGTTGAGGGGATGCTATAAAAGTCCCTCAGTTTACTGAGGTCACCAAGATCCGAGAAAGTAAAGAAATGCTAAGACCCTAAAATATCTCTGGTAAATGGAAGAACTGTCTCAAAACAGAAAAACTGTAGGAATGTATGTACGTACATATGGTGTGAAACTAGAGCATAACCGAGGGGTCATGGTCTGTGAGCAGCTGACTGCCAGAAGCCCAGAGGAAACACGGGGCTGCCTTGAAGTCCCAAGAAGAGAAAAGAGTGCACACGTATGTTAAATTTCTGATTTCTTTGGCATAAACCACAATAACAGAAAAGTTCAGTACATGGAGAGATTAAAATGGAAGGAACCATCAGGGATTATTCCTTGGAGGAAACAAGCCTGAAGTTGTCTCTGAAGGGTTGGCTTGGTGTAGGGAACAGTGAGGTTGATGAAATGCCATATACCTCTCCATGGGACGATTTACACATTAAAGCAACAACTTGTTCAAATAAAATGTCTGGTCACCAGTAATGAGTTGATAGTGGACAGTCTTCTCTAGACCCCTGGGGGGAGAGAGTCAGTCTTTCCCTTCACTGCTCATCAGAGGTGATGAGCCTAAGGAAGCACCCATTCACGAGACTCTCAGTGCAGAGGAGGAAGGCAGTGTCCTGGTTCACTCAAGGTGCCACAACATCCCCATGGACTGGATGATGTGGAACAGGAGGAACAGTACAGTCTGACTACCTAAAAATGAATCTGGGCCCAGAAAAGTAGATGAGGAGCCGTGGCTTATCTAAGTGTGTAACTGACCAACCATAGGAACCAACTAACTCACTATGGACTGCCTAGCCAGATAAGAGAATCAAAATTGCAAAACTGATTAGGGAGAAAACAATGTGAAATCCAATTTCTTCACCTAGTATTCAGTTTCTGAATGCAGAGAGACAGCAGCAGGGTGAGTGCAGAATGGTCTAAATCCAGAGAGTAGAGGGCCCTGGATCTGCCATGTGGGCTTTGATGGAAATAGAAGGAATTGTGAAAGATTGACACTTCCGTATGGGGTTAAGGCAAGAATATTTTTATAGAGTGGACTAAAAGGCTTGAATAAGCATATCCCAAGTGACTGATGAGGCATCCTGGGAACAAGCTGTGACATAGACTTAAGATAAGGCATCTGTAAAGAGATCACTATCATCCTAGGATCTCTTCTAAGCATGTCTCTTTATTTTAAGTAAGAAATGAATTTATTCAGATTCAGAGAAATCACACTCCACAGACAGAGTGTGGGCCATCGTAGAGCAAATCCAGCGGCCCTAAGCATATCTTTAACAGATAAGGAGTAGCCTTTCAAGTCATTCCTTTGAAACTTATTACTTTTGAATATCCATTCTAAGCAAGTTCTTAAGAAAAATAGTGTCAAAATAAAAGAGCAGCTGAAATACAGGGGTCTAATACAAAGAGGAAGAAATGATTGATTTGATGGATGAAGTGGACTGATTTAGCTTAGTATATTACAGTGTACCTCAGACATTAAACCAATTCCCATCTAATCAGTGTTCTCCACAGATAGCAATCTGGTATGTATACTCTTCATTTGTCCAAATGTACATTATCATAACATTAATAATGTGTTATATTCATGATAAATTATGATATGATATATTAACACTATCATATTCATGATAAAAAAGAACATTGGAAAGGCACACTAACGAAAGAATGTGAAACTCTGAATTTAAGGCAACGTGAGCTATAAAGTTTAAATTTATTTTCTTAGTTCTGCCTCTAAATATGTCATTTTGAGGAGTTCTCTGGTGACCTAGAGGTTAGGACTTGGGGCTTTCAGTGACATTGCCCAAGTTCAATCCCTGATCAGGTAACCAAGATCCCACAAGCTGTGTGGCATGGCCCAAAAAGCAATAATTTTATTGGGATAAATCCCTCAAGTAAGTTTTCAAGGCTTTATTAAAAAGAATAGTAAAATTCTATATTCCTTCTGGGCCAGTAGAACCTACATTACACTCTGACCTCATTCTAAGCAAGTAACACCTAACTCTGTGTGTGTGTGTGTGTGTGTGTGTGTGTGTGTGTGTGTGTTACTCAGTTATGTCTGACTCTTTGCAACCCCATGGACTGTACCCCACCAGGTTCCTCTGTCCATGGAATTCTCCAAGCAGGTTTACTGGAGTGTGTTGCCATTCCCTTCTCCAGGGTCTCCTACATTGCAGATGGGTGCTTTACCATCTGAGCCAGCAGGGAATCCCCAACACCTAGGTAATTTAAGGTAAATTAAAGTAAATGGAGTAAAAGAAGAAGACATACCCTCTGTGTGTATTTTTCTTACTGTTGAATTTTTGCTCTTTTTCCCACTCATTGCCTGACTGTTCTCTCCCACTTCTCTGTCTGCCATATGATAAGAATCAGAGCCCCATCTCAGTGATTGTGAAGTCGTAAGTCCTTATCTCTGTGAATCAGAATTTAACCACCACCAGCCAAAGGCTGACAAACAGCCTCAGAATGCAGTGTGTCTGCCAGGGTCTGTTACTTGAGGATCGATGGATCTCATTCTGTGTACTGTAGCAGTCTTAGATGTGAATACGGTCTAATACAAAGAGGAAGAAATGATTGATTTGATGGATGAAGTGGACTGATTTAGCTTAGTATATTACAGTGTACCTCAGACATTAAACCAATTCCCATCTAATCAGTGTTCTCCACAGATAGCAATCTGGTATGTATACTCTTCATTTGTCCAAATGTACATTATCATAACATTAATAATGTGTTATATTCATGATAAATTATGATATGATATATTAACACTATCATATTCATGATAAAAAAGAACATTGGAAAGGCACACTAACGAAAGAATGTGAAACTCTGAATTTAAGGCAACGTGAGCTATAAAGTTTAAATTTATTTTCTTAGTTCTGCCTCTAAATATGTCATTTTGAGGAGTTCTCTGGTGACCTAGAGGTTAGGACTTGGGGCTTTCAGTGACATTGCCCAAGTTCAATCCCTGATCAGGTAACCAAGATCCCACAAGCTGTGTGGCATGGCCCAAAAAGCAATAATTTTATTGGGATAAATCCCTCAAGTAAGTTTTCAAGGCTTTATTAAAAAGAATAGTAAAATTCTATATTCCTTCTGGGCCAGTAGAACCTACATTACACTCTGACCTCATTCTAAGCAAGTAACACCTAACTCTGTGTGTGTGTGTGTGTGTGTGTGTGTGTGTGTGTGTGTGTTACTCAGTTATGTCTGACTCTTTGCAACCCCATGGACTGTACCCCACCAGGTTCCTCTGTCCATGGAATTCTCCAAGCAGGTTTACTGGAGTGTGTTGCCATTCCCTTCTCCAGGGTCTCCTACATTGCAGATGGGTGCTTTACCATCTGAGCCAGCAGGGAATCCCCAACACCTAGGTAATTTAAGGTAAATTAAAGTAAATGGAGTAAAAGAAGAAGACATACCCTCTGTGTGTATTTTTCTTACTGTTGAATTTTTGCTCTTTTTCCCACTCATTGCCTGACTGTTCTCTCCCACTTCTCTGTCTGCCATATGATAAGAATCAGAGCCCCATCTCAGTGATTGTGAAGTCGTAAGTCCTTATCTCTGTGAATCAGAATTTAACCACCACCAGCCAAAGGCTGACAAACAGCCTCAGAATGCAGTGTGTCTGCCAGGGTCTGTTACTTGAGGATCGATGGATCTCATTCTGATGTGATCACTTTCTGTCAGCAGTAAGGAGCTGTTATGAGACAGAGGGTGCTAGGAAACAAATAAGATCCTTTAAATAAAAAATTCCAAAACTCCTGTGTCTAAAGTGATTATTTTAAAATTTAAAATGAAAGCATTAAAATTGGAAATTTATAGATACTCTTGACTAAAAGCTTTTAGCTGCCCCCATCAAAAAAGGGTCATTTAAAAACATACACAAATAGATGATCACAAAGAAGGTAGCAGCTCAGATAAAACCAAAATCGATCATGGCCTGAGAAAGCCCTATGCTTCTAAAACCCTCCAAGTCTGCTTGTGCAACTTCTCATGACAAAGATTATGTTAACTAATCAAGGCCCTGCTAGGAGGTTGGGGAGAGGGGTGAGGGAAGCGTTCTGTCTCAGTTCATTGCATATTTTTAATTTGGAACAAGAGAGCCTCAGTCACTTTTAGTTGAGCATGTATGAGGGTGTGGAGGTGAATATGCTTTCACGCTTGGGCCTGCTAGCTTTTGAGTTCAGCCACTGGTAACAAAGCTGGCAAATTCATTCAGAACCAAACTGGGGATATAGGGGTGTGTGTGTGTGCATGTGTGTGTGTGTATGTTTTGAAACTTTGAGTAGAAGATTAGTGTTATAGTGTATAATCTTTGGTTTTATAAAATTCTAGCATTTTCAAGGCTATTTCTTTCTAAAATCATATAATTTATATAAGCTATAATCAAAGGGTGATGGTGCTTATATGAGGGCCTTTAGGTTTGAACAGCCAGACTTCTAAGAAGAATAATCAGCTAAATTAAAATTTCTTTGATTAAAAATCTGTTTCTTTGCTATCAAAGTCTGAGCATTAGTCATATACTAAATATATGTCTAAAACTTGACTTTTATGAAATCTATCAAGTGTTACCTATTTGCTATTCTTCAGAATACTAATGTAGTCATTAAGAAGATGAAAATGTATATAATTCACTTTGAAACTTTTTGTAGAATCAATAAAGAACTGTGCAGAGAAACGGGGTAGGTTGGTTGAATCAGAAAGAAGTAGGATACAGGAAGTGGATACTGATTAGGTTGAGAGGTTAATAAAAAAAGATTTGATTTTCTAGACTGTGATGTTTGACCAGAATACTAGAGAATATAAAATGGTGACATGTTTCAGGACAACCAAGAAGAAAATTCTTTCTAAGAATCTGTTAGTGTTTTAGAGGCTTTAAACTAACTCTTGAAAGGAAGACATACAAAAAGAAGGTATTTTAAGTGTCACATGGAAAAAGCTATAGTGGAAATGCTGCCCAAGCTCTCTTCACAGCATCACCCAGCTTACATTACTCCTCATGTGTGTCCCCACTGCACCTTCAAGAGCTTTTTGCTTCATGCTTTCTCTGCCTGGAAGTGCTATCCTTCTTTGACTACAGGGCAAATGCTACTTACTTCTCAAGACTTACTTCAAGTATCTCTGTTGCCATGATGCTATCCCTAATACACTGCAAAATTTACTTGTCATCACACTAATTGCACTATCACGTTATTTGCTCCCATGCCTTCTGTTCTTGAATGTTCAAAGCAGTTGGAGATTTAGTCATCATTTTATGTGCCCAACTCATAGAATTCTTGTTTAACAAATAAATGAATATTGAGTATCATGATTTTAGAAAGACAACTGTTTTCATGATAGAATTGTGAATAAGATGAAGAACTACAGTCTGGATTTCATAACAGTGGATTTATAGGGGTTGGTAAAATCACTCATCCTGGGAGTAGGAAAGGGCTGCCCATTTCCGGTATTCTTGGCCTGGAGAATCCCATGGACAGGGGAGCCTGGTGGGCTACAGCTCATGGGGTTGCAAAAGAGTCAGACACAACTGAGTGACTAAACAACAAAACTCTTATTAGCCCAGAAGGTAGCTAGGCAACGTGAATCTGGAGGGGAGTCTGGGGGAATCTGGAGGGAAAGGCTTTAAGGTTCTGTCTTAAACTGAATCTTATACTATGTAATCAGTGCTTTAAAAGGAGAAAAGTAAGAGGAGGGTGAGTTAATTACACTTATGCAAGTCCTGGTAGATTTTAAAGTTTTAGACTTCCTATGTTAGGCTCTGCCCTTCACTGTATCAACCAAAAAATTAGCTCTGTGGTTTATATATTATTTGATTATTAAGTCGGTTATTAGTTTGATTTTCCAGAAGCTGAAAAACTCCTATCTGAACTAAAATGAAAACAAAACTAAATCGGTTATTAGTTTGATTTTTTCCAAGAAAGCTTTTTTGAAATAGTTCTTTAGTGTTTTAGAGGCTTTAAACTAACTCTTGAAAGGAAGACATACAAAAAGAAGGTATTTTAAGTGTCACATGGAAAAAGCTATAGTGGAAATGCTGCCCAAGCTCTCTTCACAGCATCACCCAGCTTACATTACTCCTCATGTGTGTCCCCACTGCACCTTCAAGAGCTTTTTGCTTCATGCTTTCTCTGCCTGGAAGTGCTATCCTTCTTTGACTACAGGGCAAATGCTACTTACTTCTCAAGACTTACTTCAAGTATCTCTGTTGCCATGATGCTATCCCTAATACACTGCAAAATTTACTTGTCATCACACTAATTGCACTATCACGTTATTTGCTCCCATGCCTTCTGTTCTTGAATGTTCAAAGCAGTTGGAGATTTAGTCATCATTTTATGTGCCCAACTCATAGAATTCTTGTTTAACAAATAAATGAATATTGAGTATCATGATTTTAGAAAGACAACTGTTTTCATGATAGAATTGTGAATAAGATGAAGAACTACAGTCTGGATTTCATAACAGTGGATTTATAGGGGTTGGTAAAATCACTCATCCTGGGAGTAGGAAAGGGCTGCCCATTTCCGGTATTCTTGGCCTGGAGAATCCCATGGACAGGGGAGCCTGGTGGGCTACAGCTCATGGGGTTGCAAAAGAGTCAGACACAACTGAGTGACTAAACAACAAAACTCTTATTAGCCCAGAAGGTAGCTAGGCAACGTGAATCTGGAGGGGAGTCTGGGGGAATCTGGAGGGAAAGGCTTTAAGGTTCTGTCTTAAACTGAATCTTATACTATGTAATCAGTGCTTTAAAAGGAGAAAAGTAAGAGGAGGGTGAGTTAATTACACTTATGCAAGTCCTGGTAGATTTTAAAGTTTTAGACTTCCTATGTTAGGCTCTGCCCTTCACTGTATCAACCAAAAAATTAGCTCTGTGGTTTATATATTATTTGATTATTAAGTCGGTTATTAGTTTGATTTTCCAGAAGCTGAAAAACTCCTATCTGAACTAAAATGAAAAACAAAAACTAAAATAAAACTAAAGTTTTAGTTTGTAATGGTGAGATGTCTCTTTCCTTGTTTTGTTATTTTCTCCTTAACACCATCTGTGCATCAGTAATTTGTTGAAAACTATGTCTTGATTTTATCATTTTAGTGTTTTGTTAAACAAGACACAAGAAATAGTTTCTTCAGTTTTTTAGATGGCTTTAGAGTCTAACTGGAAATGTTAACAGATGAAAATAATAATAACAAACTCTTACATTGTTGAGAACAGTCAGTCTCTTCTGGAAAATATGTGAGTTCTTTCACTTAAGAAGCCTACTGTTGGAAAATAAAGAAAACTATGCTCTCATGTGGTCCTGTTGACCCAGAATATAGTCCAAGCCATTAATTCTGAGTTCTTGCTAGTCTTACCATCTAAGTCTGTTTTCTCCCGGCCACAGAGAGGAACCCAGTGTCTGGGTCTAAAGACCGATTTGCACAGAAAGCAAAAGATACAAAAGAAAAGTACGGTTTATTCATAGTTTTAGAGCAAATAGGGACTTGAGACATCTGGTTTAGAGATTTCCAGACCTGACTACTCATCAGGATCACCTGGAGAACTTTTAAAATACAGATCTTTGATCCTCATCCCCTAAGATATTCTGGGAGGGGGTTCAAAAGGATTACATTATTATTAAGGCCTCAAGATAGTCTTGATGCCTAGCCAGATGTGGAAACCAATGAATGGGTCAAACCTTCCTGGTTTCTAGATGCATAAAGTGAGGAACATGTTCATTCAATAGGCACGATCTTGGGCAAACTCTGGGAGATGGTGAGGGACAGGGAAGCCTGGTGTGCTGCAGTCCATGGGGTCTCAATGAGTCAGACACAACCTGGAGACTGAACAACAACGAAAAATTGAGGCACAGAAGGTGAAGCGACAGCTCAAGGTTGGCAGAACAGGCTCAGAATCCATTGTTTCTTAATACCAAGGCTTCATATACCTATGTTAAACTGAGGAATCTCAGGCAGTATTTTTAGCTGCCTGTTTGATATATTTTATGATTTTATAATTTATATTCCTATTTTATAATTCTAGGAAGCAGTAGAATAGTGAAGGGAAAAATAATTTGAAGTCAAAGACTCAAAGGACTGCTGTGAGAGCCTGGTGAAATGATAGGTGAGTGCTTCATAAACTGTGATGTTGTATACCAACATACACATATCGAGTATACACAGGGGAATAAAATTGTTTTATGAAAAAAGACTTTAAGTAAACAAAATTAAAATGCTTTAAAGGAACTTGATGGTGCATGTAAATTGCTTCAACCTTTCTCCATCTCAGGGAGGCTCAGTTGGCAGGTAAGCAAGAAGATCTTCAGATGCTTCCTATCTGTGGTTTGTGGTGGTCTCTAAGAACCGTGGACCAAACAATGAGACTTGAATTCAAGATCTTCTACTTATTCACCATTTGAGCACTGAGAAATTAGGTGATTAAAGAAGATAACAAAAGTTTTGTCCTGGTTTCTGCTGACTTTGCAAATCTCTTTACCATCTTGATTTTTCATGTTTTCTAATTTTGCATTGACACTTAGCCCATTTTCATCTCAATTCCTACTCTTTCTAATTTTTAGTTGAAGAAGTAGTTATTAAACATCTGTTAAGATGAATTTACTCCACTAAGTGTCTGGCACATAGAAACGAGTCAGCTGTTTGCATCGCATGGCCACAGTGTGGGAGCTTCAGCTTCAGCATAGTCCTTCCAATGAATGTTCAGGATTGCTTTCCTTTAGGATTGACTGGTTTGCTCTCCTTGCTATCCAGAAGACTCTCAAGAGTCTTCTCCAGCATCAAAATTCTTCAGTGTTCAGCCTTCTCTCTGGTCCAACTCTGAGCTGACTGTGGCTCAGATCGTGGACTCCTTACTGCAAAATTCAGGCTTAAAGTGAAGAAAGTAGGGAAAACCACTAGGCCATTCAAGTGTGACCTAAATAAAATCCTTTATGAGTATACGGTGGATGTGGTGAATAGACTCAAGAGATTAGATCTGGTAGACAGAGTGCCTGAAGAACTGTGGACAGAGGCTCATAACATTGTATAGGAGATGGTGACCAAAACCATCCCCAAGAAAAAGAAATTCAAGAAGGCCAAGTGGTTGTCTGAGGAGGACATACACATAGTTGAGAAAAGAAGAGACACCAAAGGCAAAAGAGAAGGGGAAAGATATCCCCAACTGAATGCAGAGTTCCAGAGATTTAACTAAGAGATGCCAATAATTAAATGATGAGAGCATTTAAGGTTAATTCAGAAAAGACTTGGGAGGAGAAAGGAGGAAAGTGTGACTCCCACTTAATACATAGTAAAGAGTGACTGTCCCCCGTGTGCCCTAGTTCCTAGAAAGGCGCTTCTCTCTCCAAGACTGCCTCCCGTCGGTGGAGGGGTAACCTTAGAGGATACACCAATAGCTCTCTAAATTCTGTAAACTGTTCACAAGTTTCCCTGTACGTGAACATGGGAAGAAATATAGTTGCCTTCTAGGGAAGTAAATTAACAGCCTGGTAAGCATCTGATGGTATGGGGAGCCTGCTGGGTAGTTTTAACATTCTCAACCTGTGCCTGAGACAGAGCTCACATGGGCCCCAAATCCTTTTGAAGACAGGAAAGCCTGAGGAAGGACATGATTTGTTTGCTGTTTTTCTCCTCCCCACCCTCAGTGTGAGAAAAGGTTATCCTTTCTTGGCTCTCAAGGTTTTCTCTCAGGAAAATCTTGTCCTTTGTTCTATTTATGCCACGGACTCGGTACCGCATTTCTGGGGCAGCAGCGCTCTAGTCCCAGTGCCTGGGTGGCTGAATGAGTCTGCCTGAGACGGGCTGGCTTACATCCTAACTTAGAAAGGACAACACGATTGTTTTAGATTTATAAAACTGGAAGGTGCCACTGCTGCTCATGAAAACCCTTAGACACGCTATCCAGAAGACTCTCAAGAGTCTTCTCCAGCATCAAAATTCTTCAGTGTTCAGCCTTCTCTCTGGTCCAACTCTGAGCTGACTGTGGCTCAGATCGTGGACTCCTTACTGCAAAATTCAGGCTTAAAGTGAAGAAAGTAGGGAAAACCACTAGGCCATTCAAGTGTGACCTAAATAAAATCCTTTATGAGTATACGGTGGATGTGGTGAATAGACTCAAGAGATTAGATCTGGTAGACAGAGTGCCTGAAGAACTGTGGACAGAGGCTCATAACATTGTATAGGAGATGGTGACCAAAACCATCCCCAAGAAAAAGAAATTCAAGAAGGCCAAGTGGTTGTCTGAGGAGGACATACACATAGTTGAGAAAAGAAGAGACACCAAAGGCAAAAGAGAAGGGGAAAGATATCCCCAACTGAATGCAGAGTTCCAGAGATTTAACTAAGAGATGCCAATAATTAAATGATGAGAGCATTTAAGGTTAATTCAGAAAAGACTTGGGAGGAGAAAGGAGGAAAGTGTGACTCCCACTTAATACATAGTAAAGAGTGACTGTCCCCCGTGTGCCCTAGTTCCTAGAAAGGCGCTTCTCTCCAAGACTGCCTCCCGTCGGTGGAGGGGTAACCTTAGAGGATACACCAATAGCTCTCTAAATTCTGTAAACTGTTCACAAGTTTCCCTGTACGTGAACATGGGAAGAAATATAGTTGCCTTCTAGGGAAGTAAATTAACAGCCTGGTAAGCATCTGATGGTATGGGGAGCCTGCTGGGTAGTTTTAACATTCTCAACCTGTGCCTGAGACAGAGCTCACATGGGCCCCAAATCCTTTTGAAGACAGGAAAGCCTGAGGAAGGACATGATTTGTTTGCTGTTTTTCTCCTCCCCACCCTCAGTGTGAGAAAAGGTTATCCTTTCTTGGCTCTCAAGGTTTTCTCTCAGGAAAATCTTGTCCTTTGTTCTATTTATGCCACGGACTCGGTACCGCATTTCTGGGGCAGCAGCGCTCTAGTCCCAGTGCCTGGGTGGCTGAATGAGTCTGCCTGAGACGGGCTGGCTTACATCCTAACTTAGAAAGGACAACACGATTGTTTTAGATTTATAAAAACTGGAAGGTGCCACTGCTGCTCATGAGCAGCCAGTCCTCACCTCCAGTTACCCCTGCCCTTGTTTTAACATAGAGACAGAAAGTGATCTGAGTGAGAAACTTGACCATCTAAAGGAAAGGTGTCCTCTCTTTAGCCTTTTGCTTCAGTGAATGAGAGGAGTGCGTGAGAAAAGAGGGTGTGAAAAAGAGACTGAACACAGGAGAGCTTCCCCCGAAGGACTTTCAGATTTTGTTTATAGCTATAGCTTCCAAAATCTGGGGAAGCCTCCCACAGAAAGATTTAGAATCAGCCCAGAATCCTCATTACCTGGTTAGGGGGAAGCAAGGTGACTGCTGTATCCCAGATCAAGCATAAAACATAATAATAGCTGCTAGCATTAACTGAGAGACCTTCCAGTCACTCGCCTGCTTGGTATCAGGTCTATTTCCTGCCGTCCTCTGTTCCCAGGTAACTATACTTTCAGACTCTGTTACTGACTTCAAGCACATTTCAGAAATAGACTGCAACCAGGCTCTATTCTCATAGACATGTATGTTTCCAGTAGGATCTCCAGAGGTTACTGTGCCTTTGTTACGGTCCCAGCTTCTTCCAGAAAGCTCTAGCTCTGTACCTCCTCCCTTTGCTTTCTGTTCCTATGGGGTAGAGAGATTTCCTGTGCTTGTTAATCTCTGAATTACTTTATGGTCCCCTGTTTAATCTTTCAGCACGTCCAACATACTTGAAAATAGGTTCCCAGGGTTTGGTTAGTCTGCCTGGATCCTGGTTGTTCTGAGTACTTTACACATAGTAGCATTCTAATCTATGTAACAATTCTGTAATGTGGACATGATTGTTTCCCTATTTTAGAAATGAAAAATCCAAGGGAAACAGAGATTAAGTTGCTTATTCAAAATTCGACAGAAACTGGTGGTCTGAACCTGAACTCTTGAACACTAAATCATGTTGCCTCTCAATAAAGCAGAGTCATTCACTCTTGATTTCAAGCATTTCTAACTGAAGAATTCTTCCCTGACCTCTGAGTTCAGGGTCACTGGCATCCTGCCAGATGTCTCTCGTGATGCTCCTATTTTTAGGAGGGCAAGTGGCCAAAGGTCTGCTTAGGATATCCTCTGTGAACCTCTAAGTTCCATTTTGCTTTCTCTAATTTATATGTTTTCTCCTCCCTCTGTTGATTGTGCAGGCCTCCTACCAGGGTCGCTCACGGGGTTGTCTTGATCCGATTACTCAGTGCACTCAGTGTGTCTAGAGGTTGCCTCCCTCTCTTGCCTTGGTCCCTACCTCGTTTCTGCCCTTTGCTAATTCCACTGGTGCATAAGGACAGATCAGAAATTCATCACGTAGGAACACATTGATTTTTACTTCTAGTGATAAATTTTACACTTCCTAGAAGAGCTCTGCCATCATTCCCGGCAAAATGTCATCATAAATGCATCCTGACTCTACTTAGGGTTCTATGAATATACTAATTTTGTATGTATTATAAATACTTATGTGACTTTTTATTTTCTCCTACTGTCCTCTTTGTTTGAAGTGTCCTTTCCTTCATTGTCTTCCTGGTGAAATCATTCTTGTCTGTAAAGGCCAGATCTGTCTTTTTTATTTTTTAAAGATTTATTTATTTATTTATTTTGGGTGGGGGTCGGGTTGGGGAGGGAGGGGAGCGGGCGGGCCACTTCCATTGGTCTTTCATTTCTCTGTTTTCATCCGTCTTTGTTCTTTGGCTCCTGTGGGCCTCCCATCGAGGTGGCGTCTGTCGTTGCTGAGCACCGGCTCTGGGCGCATGCGCCCCAGAGCTCTGGCTCGGTGATTGGACACATCGGTCCAGCCGCTCCGCGGCACGTGGGATCTTCCCAGGCCAGGGCTCGAACCGGCGCCCCTTGCAGTGCAAGGCGGTGTCCTTACCCACTGGACCACCAGGGGAAGCCCCCAGATCTGTCTTAAATGTTATCTATTCTAGTAATCTTTCATGACTCTCTGCCCTCTCTGTATGTCTTACCCCCATCTAGAGTAAATCACCTCCTACCTTTTGGTTCCCTATCACCCTGTTCATCCCTCTGACCCAGTTCTCAGTGTGTGCATGGCTCTCTACCAACTAAACTTGACAGTAGGGCTTCCCTGGTGGTCCAGTGGGTAAAGAGTCCACTTTGCAGTGCAAAGGACACGGGTTCAATCCCTGACCTGGGAAGATCCCATGTGCCTCAGAGTGGCTGGACTGGTGTGTCCAATTGTGAGCCAGTGCTCGGAAGCGTGTGTGCCCAGAGCTGGTGCTGTGTGCTGAGGGAGTGATGGGAGTGTGCTGCTGTGATGGGAGGCCTACAGAGGCCAAGGGATAAAGATGGATGAAAAAAAATAATCTTGACAGTAGAGACAGTGACAGTCTCCTGTTACCTAATACACATTCAGAAAATTTTGGAGTTGAATCAGAGCAAACAGTTTTGTTGACATCTGCTTAGGAGACTTGTCAGTGACAAGTAAACAGTATTTTTAGTGAATGTTAAGCAGGTTAAACTATCTTCCTTTTTGTTATAAAATGGACACTTGGTGATTTTATGATGAATAATTTATACCCCAGGTGCTAAGTTCTAAGCAAAATTGTATGTGTGTGAGAGATGGGTGGAATGACTTAGTAATTACACAACAAAAACAATACTTACACAGTCCATGTCCTATAAATGCAAAGAAGATTGTGTGTACTTTGTGTGTCTGTGTGTGTGTTTATTTCTTTATTGGAATGTAGTTGCTTTACAATATTGTTACTTTCTGCTGCACATCAAAGTGAATCAATTATATATATACATATTCAGTCCCTCTTAGGATACTGTTTTCATCCGTCTTTGTTCTTTGGCTCCTGTGGGCCTCCCATCGAGGTGGCGTCTGTCGTTGCTGAGCACCGGCTCTGGGCGCATGCGCCCCAGAGCTCTGGCTCGGTGATTGGACACATCGGTCCAGCCGCTCCGCGGCACGTGGGATCTTCCCAGGCCAGGGCTCGAACCGGCGCCCCTTGCAGTGCAAGGCGGTGTCCTTACCCACTGGACCACCAGGGGAAGCCCCCAGATCTGTCTTAAATGTTATCTATTCTAGTAATCTTTCATGACTCTCTGCCCTCTCTGTATGTCTTACCCCCATCTAGAGTAAATCACCTCCTACCTTTTGGTTCCCTATCACCCTGTTCATCCCTCTGACCCAGTTCTCAGTGTGTGCATGGCTCTCTACCAACTAAACTTGACAGTAGGGCTTCCCTGGTGGTCCAGTGGGTAAAGAGTCCACTTTGCAGTGCAAAGGACACGGGTTCAATCCCTGACCTGGGAAGATCCCATGTGCCTCAGAGTGGCTGGACTGGTGTGTCCAATTGTGAGCCAGTGCTCGGAAGCGTGTGTGCCCAGAGCTGGTGCTGTGTGCTGAGGGAGTGATGGGAGTGTGCTGCTGTGATGGGAGGCCTACAGAGGCCAAGGGATAAAGATGGATGAAAAAAAATAATCTTGACAGTAGAGACAGTGACAGTCTCCTGTTACCTAATACACATTCAGAAAATTTTGGAGTTGAATCAGAGCAAACAGTTTTGTTGACATCTGCTTAGGAGACTTGTCAGTGACAAGTAAACAGTATTTTTAGTGAATGTTAAGCAGGTTAAACTATCTTCCTTTTTGTTATAAAATGGACACTTGGTGATTTTATGATGAATAATTTATACCCCAGGTGCTAAGTTCTAAGCAAAATTGTATGTGTGTGAGAGATGGGTGGAATGACTTAGTAATTACACAACAAAAACAATACTTACACAGTCCATGTCCTATAAATGCAAAGAAGATTGTGTGTACTTTGTGTGTCTGTGTGTGTGTTTATTTCTTTATTGGAATGTAGTTGCTTTACAATATTGTTACTTTCTGCTGCACATCAAAGTGAATCAATTATATATATACATATATCCTCTTAGGTCACCACGGGGCACTGAGTAGAGTTCCCTGTGCTATACAGTAGATTCTCTTTAGTTATCTATTTTATATATAGTATTGTATATATATATCCATCTCAGTCTCTCAATTCATTCCACCTCCCCTTCCTACCTTGGTAACTGTAAGTTGGTTTTCTATATCTGTGACTCTGTTTCTGCTTTGCAAATAAGCTCATCTGTATCACTTTTCTAGAGTCCCTATGTAAGTGATATTATATAATATGCTCTCTTTATGACTTCATGCTGTATGATAATCTCATGTATAACACGTTGCTGCAGTGGCGTTATTTCACTCCTTTTTATGGCTGAGTAATATTCCACTTTAAGTATTTTTCACATCTTCTTTATCCCTCTGTCAATAGACATTTAGGTTGCTTCCATGTCCTGGCTATTGTGAACAGTGATGCAGTGAACATGGAAGTGCATGCAGATTTTCAGATTGTTTTTATCTTGTTTATGGCCAAGAGTAGGATTTCTGGGCCATATGGAGGCTCTATTTTTTGTTTTTAAAAAGCCTCCATACTTTTCTCCATAGTGGTGGTATCAGTTTGCATTCTCACCAGCAGTGTAGGAGGGTTCTCTTTTCTCCACACCCTCTGCAGCATTTATTGTTTATAGGCTTTTTGATGATGGCTATTCTAACCAATGTGAGATGATACCTCATTGTAGTTTGGACTTGCATTTTCTAATAATTGAATCAGAGCAAACAGTTTTGTTGACATCTGCTTAGGAGACTTGTCAGTGACAAGTAAACAGTATTTTTAGTGAATGTTAAGCAGGTTAAACTATCTTCCTTTTTGTTATAAAATGGACACTTGGTGATTTTATGATGAATAATTTATACCCCAGGTGCTAAGTTCTAAGCAAAATTGTATGTGTGTGAGAGATGGGTGGAATGACTTAGTAATTACACAACAAAAACAATACTTACACAGTCCATGTCCTATAAATGCAAAGAAGATTGTGTGTACTTTGTGTGTCTGTGTGTGTGTTTATTTCTTTATTGGAATGTAGTTGCTTTACAATATTGTTACTTTCTGCTGCACATCAAAGTGAATCAATTATATATATACATATATCCTCTTAGGTCACCACGGGGCACTGAGTAGAGTTCCCTGTGCTATACAGTAGATTCTCTTTAGTTATCTATTTTATATATAGTATTGTATATATATATCCATCTCAGTCTCTCAATTCATTCCACCTCCCCTTCCTACCTTGGTAACTGTAAGTTGGTTTTCTATATCTGTGACTCTGTTTCTGCTTTGCAAATAAGCTCATCTGTATCACTTTTCTAGAGTCCCTATGTAAGTGATATTATATAATATGTCTCTCTTTATGACTTCATGCTGTATGATAATCTCATGTATAACACGTTGCTGCAGTGGCGTTATTTCACTCCTTTTTATGGCTGAGTAATATTCCACTTTAAGTATTTTTCACATCTTCTTTATCCCTCTGTCAATAGACATTTAGGTTGCTTCCATGTCCTGGCTATTGTGAACAGTGATGCAGTGAACATGGAAGTGCATGCAGATTTTCAGATTGTTTTTATCTTGTTTATGGCCAAGAGTAGGATTTCTGGGCCATATGGAGGCTCTATTTTTTGTTTTTAAAAAGCCTCCATACTTTTCTCCATAGTGGTGGTATCAGTTTGCATTCTCACCAGCAGTGTAGGAGGGTTCTCTTTTCTCCACACCCTCTGCAGCATTTATTGTTTATAGGCTTTTTGATGATGGCTATTCTAACCAATGTGAGATGATACCTCATTGTAGTTTGGACTTGCATTTTTCTAATAATTAGTGATGTCAAGCATCTTTTCATGTGCTTTTGGTCATCTGCATGTCTTCTTTGGAGTAAGGTCTATGTAGAGCTTCTGTACATTTTTTGATTAGATTGTTTATATTGAGCTTTATGAACATTTTACATGTGTTTTAGAGGTACTTCCACATAAGGCTGCCAGATTATATAAACATCATCTAAAATGTACAAACTGAAAGGTGCTGAGAAGCTTCTCCAATTAAAAATATTTTCTCTACAGATAAACAGTCTGGCCTGAGATCACTATCATTAGAGGTACTCTCTTGTGAATTTATCATCTGTAGATGTTTATTTACCCTTTTATATGAGGAGTTGAACACAAAACCATTGGTGTCTACCACCACCTTAGAAATGAAAACACATTTGCTGACACGGAGTAGAAAAGAATTCTGTTCAATACAAGTTCTTAGAGTCACTAAATATTGAGGGAGCTGGGAAAGGTTTCCAGAAGCATGTTGCTTTTAATAGAAGAAAACAGGTCCTTGTGAATTTATTGTCTTGAAATATCAAGATAAAATCCCTGTAGATCAGTACTCTTGATTTAGTTCTGGCAGGCTTTTTCTTTTTTTTTTAAGCTTTGTAGGTCTTGCTATGATTCTCAACTGTGGTGCATTTGGAAGCATAATGAAACAAAAAAATATTCCCCCCTGAGATGGCATGTTTTTAGGATGAATTTATCTTTCTTCATTTGAAGCTTACGATCTGAGCTCACATAAATGTTCCATTTGTTGAAATTTGAGTTACCATTTTCTCCTTTAACCCATTTCATTGAAAGGGAATTCAGCAATATGGTTAGTTGTGCAGTGACCCTGAATTTACTCTGTTCTTCGCTTTCAATGATGCCAAATGTCACAAACATGGTAAGGCAGAAATAGCCAAGTTATATTAAGAAGGAATGTGTGTTAAACAAATTAATTAGAGTAACAATTTTCTTTTTGAATTCCTTAGAACCCTTAATAGTATTTATGAAGGGACTATTCTGTATTCAGTCCATTACTCATTATTAACATGGAAATGCAGTAAACAATTTTCTCTTCATGGCTTTTTTGTAGACTCACTTTAAGAGAAGGCTTGTTTTCCATAGATAGTTTTTAGTAGTAGTTTTATATTATTTTTGTTCTTATGCTATAGCTTAAGCCACTTGAGATTCCTCCTACCCTGGACCTCTTTTTTAAAAATATATACCATTGTAAATAAAATGACAAGTTGGAAGGAATTCATATTTGGCAAGTAGAAGAAAGATTTCCTATCTTACAGGAAAACCTGATTAAAGTTTTTGGCCAACCCAGTATGTAATTACAAACCAATATTCATCTGTGTTTACCTGATGAATTAGTACCTCCATTGATAAATTGGTACCTGATGAGTTAGTACCTCAATGCAAAGATACCAGTTACAGATATGTGTACGAAAATGGTTCTTAAAAAAAGTTTTGCATATATCTCTGTGTTTAAATGTGTCATGCTATCGAGTATAGAACGCATACTAGGAGTTTTTTAGATGCATTATCTCCCACAATGAAAGACATGGGAATGTGGACAACAACAAAGGAGTAATAGTGTGTGCACTTCACCCTTGACTCCCTTCAGAATTTCATCCCTATTATTTGTTCAATCAGGTGTGCAGCTCCATTGTTTTTATGGATAGTAGAGAAGAGCTGACTGAAGAGATATCCTCAATCTGAGGGTGATTTTCTGAGTAACAGTGATACCATCTTGAACTGGAAGAAGGTGTAGCATAAAGAACTTAACAGGAGCTTCCTGGTGGTCCAGTGGGTAAGGACACCGCCTTGCAGTGCAAGGCGCCAGTTCGATCCCTGGCCTGGGAAGATCCCCCCTTTCCTGACGTGGATCCACGTTTCATTGAAAGGGAATTCAGCAATATGGTTAGTTGTGCAGTGACCCTGAATTTACTCTGTTCTTCGCTTTCAATGATGCCAAATGTCACAAACATGGTAAGGCAGAAATAGCCAAGTTATATTAAGAAGGAATGTGTGTTAAACAAATTAATTAGAGTAACAATTTTCTTTTTGAATTCCTTAGAACCCTTAATAGTATTTATGAAGGGACTATTCTGTATTCAGTCCATTACTCATTATTAACATGGAAATGCAGTAAACAATTTTCTCTTCATGGCTTTTTTGTAGACTCACTTTAAGAGAAGGCTTGTTTTCCATAGATAGTTTTTAGTAGTAGTTTTATATTATTTTTGTTCTTATGCTATAGCTTAAGCCACTTGAGATTCCTCCTACCCTGGACCTCTTTTTTAAAAATATATACCATTGTAAATAAAATGACAAGTTGGAAGGAATTCATATTTGGCAAGTAGAAGAAAGATTTCCTATCTTACAGGAAAACCTGATTAAAGTTTTTGGCCAACCCAGTATGTAATTACAAACCAATATTCATCTGTGTTTACCTGATGAATTAGTACCTCCATTGATAAATTGGTACCTGATGAGTTAGTACCTCAATGCAAAGATACCAGTTACAGATATGTGTACGAAAATGGTTCTTAAAAATAGTTTTGCATATATCTCTGTGTTTAAATGTGTCATGCTATCGAGTATAGAACGCATACTAGGAGTTTTTTAGATGCATTATCTCCCACAATGAAAGACATGGGAATGTGGACAACAACAAAGGAGTAATAGTGTGTGCACTTCACCCTTGACTCCCTTCAGAATTTCATCCCTATTATTTGTTCAATCAGGTGTGCAGCTCCATTGTTTTTATGGATAGTAGAGAAGAGCTGACTGAAGAGATATCCTCAATCTGAGGGTGATTTTCTGAGTAACAGTGATACCATCTTGAACTGGAAGAAGGTGTAGCATAAAGAACTTAACAGGGAGCTTCCCTGGTGGTCCAGTGGGTAAGGACACCGCCTTGCAGTGCAAGGGGCGCCAGTTCGATCCCTGGCCTGGGAAGATCCCACGTGCCATGGAGCGGCTGGACTGATGTGTCCAATTACCGAGCCGGAGCTCTGGAGTGCATGCGCCCAGAGCCGGCGCTCTGCGACAACAGAGGCCACCGCGATGGGAGGCCCACACGGGCCAAAGAACAAAGATGGATGAAAATGGAGAAATGAAAGACCAATAGAAGTGGCCCGCCTGCTCCCCTCCCTCCCCACCCCACCCCCACCAAAATAAATAAATAAATAAATAAATGTTTAAAAAAAAAAAAATTTAACAGAGAGGTTCCATTTAGGGAAATACACCACTGACAGCAAGAACATCTGAAGGTGTTTTAAAATTACTTACTGTAGTTTGAAGGCTGTAGAATAATGCGCAGCTGTTCTGCAGAGCTGCTGTGTTTATTTCCATACGGATCATAGAAAAATAGCACGTAGACAAAATATTTGATTTTAGTCAGTGTTTAAAGGCAGCTTGACGTTTTTTCCAAGTTGAGCATGAGCTCTAATCTTAGATAATCCTTCCCCTTGGTTATAAACATAATTTTCCACCTCATTTTAGTTGGCTTTGTAAAATAGCCAGATGATTTTTAATTTGCCCAATAGTGACTCTAACACATGCACCCTATTCATGGGATTATTTTATGAATATCCTAAACTTGTTCAAATGTTTTTGCATGAGCTGCTTATTCCATATACTGACCATTTATGATGTAAAAATTTTCTCAAATTTTTGCCACTAAAAATCAAATAATTATCTTTTATATTATTTTTTTAAGAAGTGCTTTCTCAACTGTTTATCACATATGGTAATAATATAATCCATCAAACACCTATTGTAGACATTCATGGAAAAAAACGATTCTGTGGTGAGTTCAGTTTGCTCACAGATTTGGGTGAATGTTAAATTTTGCTGTTTTAGCTACAGCTGGGAAAATGTATATCATTTTGCAAATGAATTTGTAAGACTAGAACTTTTGATGTTTTAATTTGGTTTTCTTTAAATTTTTTTTTGGGGGGGTGGCGGGTTGGGGAGGGAATGGGGCGAGCCGGCGGGCCACTCCTATTGGTCTTTCATTTCTCTATTTTCATCCATCTTTGTTCTTTGGCCCGTGTGGGCCTCCCATCGCAGTGGCCTCTGTTGTCGCAGAGCACGAGCTTTGGGTGCGTTTGCTCCAGAGCTCCGGCTCAGTAATTGGACACAGTGGTCCAGCCGCTCCGCGGCACATGGGATCTTCCCAGGCCAGGGATCGAACCGGCGCTCCTTGCATTGCAAGGCGGTGTCCCTACCCACTGGACCACCAGGGAAGTCCCTTAGTTTAGTTTTTGATGTTTTAATTTAGTCAGGCAGAATGTTGAAATTTGATTGCAAAGCACATGATATAATCACAAAAATTTAGTAATTATTTTTGCATAAAATTAAATAACGTGAATCAATACAGATAGAGATTTATTAATACCATAAATTAGACTAGCTTTAGAGTTGTTCAATCTCATGTTCTAGTAGTATCATGTATATATAAATTCAGTGAGAATTTAAAACATCCTAGAAAATTGTAATCAAAAATGTACTAGCCAATGTGTGGTCTTAGTTTATTATACTGAAAAAAGTAACTCTGTTTTCATATTTTACTGATTCAAAGATTCTTTCTATTAGAAGATACATACTATATACATACTACCAAGAAATAAAAATATTCTGTGACAAAATGCTTTCTGCTTAGAAATTTGATTTTATATTTAACAAAAGAACTATTTTAGACTCATTTACCCATTTTAAAAATTGATTTTGTGCATTTATGTAAATCTTTGCATTCAAATTCGATTCATCCAAGTCACTTTTAAATTTCGTATGTCACTGTCTTTTTTTTCCGTACACACCTTTTATGTCATCAAGAATATTGGTATTTTAGCATTGCTTAAGACAGTATTGCATTATCACCTCCAGGATCTTTTTCCAAGTCACAGACACTCATTCTGCCAATTTTGAAGTTGAAAAGATTTTAGTAAAAGATTCTTAAATAACAATCAGTCTGTGCCTGATAGAGATCATAACAGATGCCATCTATTGTAAAAGATCCTGATTTCAGAAATGTAAATAATGTAAGAAAATGTTTTAGAATCAATGAAATATATATGTAATATTAATATTTCTAAATTTTTCTATAATTGCAGCAGTTTAAATGTTTGTAGCAGAGCCTCTCTACATGCCACATTTGTGTCCATATCTAGTGTTCCTATGACTCAATCTCTGACATTAAACAGTAAAAAGTACCCGTGCAAGAAACAGCTCAATTGCAAAACAACTTGCATTTCAGAATTTCATGTTATAACATATTAAGAGTCATGGCACACATATTACTAGTAGCTACTGATCTTTGAAAGCAAAAGGGTAGAGGGTGATTCTAAGGATTCAGAGACATTAGAGTAAAAGTAAGAATTTTCCCTTTATCATACTCCATTGCAGAACACATTTTTTTTATTTTGGCTGCTCTGCTTGTGGGACCTCAATACCCCAAAGATGATTAAGCCCAGGGCCACAGAAGTGAAAGCACCAAACACCAACCACTAACTTCTGCCATGCTAAGGCCACCCAGCATGTACCCTGGCCCACACCAAGTGCCCTCTCAGGCCCCGTTTGCCCCAGCATCGCTCCAGTTTGGGACAAAGGTACCAGTGCAACAAGGAGGTAGAGCACACAGTTAGAAGAACAGAACCAGTCCAGACATGATCCTCAGAGCCTCTGCTCTAGCAGCTTGGTACCTGATTTCACCCCAGTAGGGTGCTGTTGACCACTGAACAGAGGAGAAGCCTTGGCTTACACCTGGCTCTGGCTTATCACTGCCCTCTCCCTGCCCAGTCTCCAGTCTGGCCTCCCTGCAAGGTGATAGCTTGCCAGCACACCATTGGGGAAGAAGTGATTTGTGCTCACTTCACATCCAGCTCTCCCACCAAAGTCACCAGGCACATTAACAAGAGAAAGGGTAAAGCTCTTAGGATCATAGCAATAGATGCAGGAAAAGCTTTTGACAAAATCCAACCTCAATTCACGGTAAAAACTCTCATCAAAGTGGTACAGAGAGAACCCAGCCCAACATACTAAAGGCCATTATGAAACACATAGCTAAGATTATACTTAACAGGGCTTCCTGGTGGTTTTAATCATGATGCCATCTATTGTAAAAGATCCTGATTTCAGAAATGTAAATAATGTAAGAAAATGTTTTAGAATCAATGAAATATATATGTAATATTAATATTTCTAAATTTTTCTATAATTGCAGCAGTTTAAATGTTTGTAGCAGAGCCTCTCTACATGCCACATTTGTGTCCATATCTAGTGTTCCTATGACTCAATCTCTGACATTAAACAGTAAAAAGTACCCGTGCAAGAAACAGCTCAATTGCAAAACAACTTGCATTTCAGAATTTCATGTTATAACATATTAAGAGTCATGGCACACATATTACTAGTAGCTACTGATCTTTGAAAGCAAAAGGGTAGAGGGTGATTCTAAGGATTCAGAGACATTAGAGTAAAAGTAAGAATTTTCCCTTTATCATACTCCATTGCAGAACACATTTTTTTTATTTTGGCTGCTCTGCTTGTGGGACCTCAATACCCCAAAGATGATTAAGCCCAGGGCCACAGAAGTGAAAGCACCAAACACCAACCACTAACTTCTGCCATGCTAAGGCCACCCAGCATGTACCCTGGCCCACACCAAGTGCCCTCTCAGGCCCCGTTTGCCCCAGCATCGCTCCAGTTTGGGACAAAGGTACCAGTGCAACAAGGAGGTAGAGCACACAGTTAGAAGAACAGAACCAGTCCAGACATGATCCTCAGAGCCTCTGCTCTAGCAGCTTGGTACCTGATTTCACCCCAGTAGGGTGCTGTTGACCACTGAACAGAGGAGAAGCCTTGGCTTACACCTGGCTCTGGCTTATCACTGCCCTCTCCCTGCCCAGTCTCCAGTCTGGCCTCCCTGCAAGGTGATAGCTTGCCAGCACACCATTGGGGAAGAAGTGATTTGTGCTCACTTCACATCCAGCTCTCCCACCAAAGTCACCAGGCACATTAACAAGAGAAAGGGTAAAGCTCTTAGGATCATAGCAATAGATGCAGGAAAAGCTTTTGACAAAATCCAACCTCAATTCACGGTAAAAACTCTCATCAAAGTGGTACAGAGAGAACCCAGCCCAACATACTAAAGGCCATTATGAAAAACACATAGCTAAGATTATACTTAACAGGGCTTCCCTGGTGGTCCAGTGGGTAAGGACACCGCCTTGCAGTGCAAGGGGCGCCAGTTCGATCCCTGGCTGCCTGACTAAATTAAAACATCAAAAACTAAATTAAGGGACTTCCCTGATGGTCCAGTGGGTGGGGACACCACCTTGCAATGCAAGGAGCACCAGTTCGATCCCTGGCCTGGGAAGATCCCACGTGCCGCGGAGCGGCTGGACCAATGTGTCCAATTACTGAGCCAGAGCTCTGGAGCGCATGCACCGAGAGCCAGTGCTCTGTGACAACAGAGGCCACTGCGATGGGAGGCCCACACGGGCCAAAGAACAAAGATGGATGAAAATAGAGAAATGAAAAACAAATAGAAGTGGCCCGCCCCGCCCCCCTCCCTCCCCACCCCAAATAAATAAATAAAAAGATTATACTTAACGGTGATAAGTCTGAAAGCTTTTCCTCTAATATCAGAAATAAGACAAGAATGTCTCTCTTCACCTCGTTTACTCAACATGGTATCAGAAGTCGCAGCCACAGCAATCAGAGAAAAAAAAGAAATAGGAAACATTCAGATTGGGAGAGAAGTAGTACCAGTGTCACTGTTTGCAGTGACACGATAACATACACAGAAAACCCTAAAGTATCCACCAAAAAAACTATCAGAACTAGGAAATGAATCCAGTAAAGTTGCAGGATACAAGATAAATATATAGAAATCTGTTGCTGGTTTATAACCCCGTGAAGAACACGCCCCTTTGGTTACCTGATTTCACCCCAGTAGGGTGCTGTTGACCACTGAACAGAGGAGAAGCCTTGGCTTACACCTGGCTCTGGCTTATCACTGCCCTCTCCCTGCCCAGTCTCCAGTCTGGCCTCCCTGCAAGGTGATAGCTTGCCAGCACACCATTGGGGAAGAAGTGATTTGTGCTCACTTCACATCCAGCTCTCCCACCAAAGTCACCAGGCACATTAACAAGAGAAAGGGTAAAGCTCTTAGGATCATAGCAATAGATGCAGGAAAAGCTTTTGACAAAATCCAACCTCAATTCACGGTAAAAACTCTCATCAAAGTGGTACAGAGAGAACCCAGCCCAACATACTAAAGGCCATTATGAAAAACACATAGCTAAGATTATACTTAACAGGGCTTCCCTGGTGGTCCAGTGGGTAAGGACACCGCCTTGCAGTGCAAGGGGCGCCAGTTCGATCCCTGGCTGCCTGACTAAATTAAAACATCAAAAACTAAATTAAGGGACTTCCCTGATGGTCCAGTGGGTGGGGACACCACCTTGCAATGCAAGGAGCACCAGTTCGATCCCTGGCCTGGGAAGCTCCCACGTGCCGCGGAGCGGCTGGACCAATGTGTCCAATTACTGAGCCAGAGCTCTGGAGCGCATGCACCGAGAGCCAGTGCTCTGTGACAACAGAGGCCACTGCGATGGGAGGCCCACACGGGCCAAAGAACAAAGATGGATGAAAATAGAGAAATGAAAAACAAATAGAAGTGGCCCGCCCCGCCCCCCTCCCTCCCCACCCCACCCCAAATAAATAAATAAAAAGATTATACTTAACGGTGATAAGTCTGAAAGCTTTTCCTCTAATATCAGAAATAAGACAAGAATGTCTCTCTTCACCTCGTTTACTCAACATGGTATCAGAAGTCGCAGCCACAGCAATCAGAGAAAAAAAAGAAATAGGAAACATTCAGATTGGGAGAGAAGTAGTACCAGTGTCACTGTTTGCAGTGACACGATAACATACACAGAAAACCCTAAAGTATCCACCAAAAAAACTATCAGAACTAGGAAATGAATCCAGTAAAGTTGCAGGATACAAGATAAATATATAGAAATCTGTTGCTGGTTTATACAGTAATAAACTCTCCAAGCTTCCCTGGTGGCTTAGATGGTAAAGAATCTGCTTGCAATGTGGGAGACCCAAGTTCAATCCCTGGGTTGGGAAGATCCCTTGGAGAAGGAAATGACAACCCTCTCCAGTATTCTTGCCTGGAGAACTCCATGGACAGAGGAACCTGGTGGGCTACAGCCCATGGGACTGCAAAACTCTCCAGATGAAAAAAAGAAAAATCCCATTTAAAATGGTATCAAAAAGAATAAAATACCTAGAAATAAACTTAACCAAGGATATGAAAGACCTAAACTCTGAGAACTATAAAACATTGATGAAGCAAGTTGAAAATGATACTGTGAAATGGAAATATCCTATGTGTTAGAAAATTTAGATTAGAAAATTAGATTAGAAAAATTAATTAGAAAAATTAATATTGTGAAAATAATTCATACTACCAAAGCAATCTACTGAGTTGTTGTAATCTCTCAAAACGCTCATATCATTTCTAACAGAACTAAGACTACTAATCCAAATATTTACATGGAATCCCAATAGACCTCTAATAGCCAAAGCAATCTTGAGAAAAAGGAACAAAGCTGGAGATGTCATGTCCATTGACTTCAGAGTATACTGCAACTTCAGTATTATACTGGCCCCAAAACAGATATATAGATTGATGAAACAGAATAGTGAAGCCAGAAATAAATTCACTCACTTATGGCTAATTAATTTACCACAAAGGAGGCAAAAAAATATACAATGGAAAGACAGAAAAGGCTGGCTAAAAAAAAAAAAAAAATTAGGCCCGCCCCTCCCTCCCACCCCACCCCAAATAAATAAATAAAAAGATTATACTTAACGGTGATAAGTCTGAAAGCTTTTCCTCTAATATCAGAAATAAGACAAGAATGTCTCTCTTCACCTCGTTTACTCAACATGGTATCAGAAGTCGCAGCCACAGCAATCAGAGAAAAAAAAGAAATAGGAAACATTCAGATTGGGAGAGAAGTAGTACCAGTGTCACTGTTTGCAGTGACACGATAACATACACAGAAAACCCTAAAGTATCCACCAAAAAAACTATCAGAACTAGGAAATGAATCCAGTAAAGTTGCAGGATACAAGATAAATATATAGAAATCTGTTGCTGGTTTATACAGTAATAAACTCTCCAAGCTTCCCTGGTGGCTTAGATGGTAAAGAATCTGCTTGCAATGTGGGAGACCCAAGTTCAATCCCTGGGTTGGGAAGATCCCTTGGAGAAGGAAATGACAACCCTCTCCAGTATTCTTGCCTGGAGAACTCCATGGACAGAGGAACCTGGTGGGCTACAGCCCATGGGACTGCAAAACTCTCCAGATGAAAAAAAGAAAAATCCCATTTAAAATGGTATCAAAAAGAATAAAATACCTAGAAATAAACTTAACCAAGGATATGAAAGACCTAAACTCTGAGAACTATAAAACATTGATGAAGCAAGTTGAAAATGATACTGTGAAATGGAAATATCCTATGTGTTAGAAAATTTAGATTAGAAAATTAGATTAGAAAAATTAATTAGAAAAATTAATATTGTGAAAATAATTCATACTACCAAAGCAATCTACTGAGTTGTTGTAATCTCTCAAAACGCTCATATCATTTCTAACAGAACTAAGACTACTAATCCAAATATTTACATGGAATCCCAATAGACCTCTAATAGCCAAAGCAATCTTGAGAAAAAGGAACAAAGCTGGAGATGTCATGTCCATTGACTTCAGAGTATACTGCAACTTCAGTATTATACTGGCCCCAAAACAGATATATAGATTGATGAAACAGAATAGTGAAGCCAGAAATAAATTCACTCACTTATGGCTAATTAATTTACCACAAAGGAGGCAAAAAAATATACAATGGGGAAAGACAGTCTCTTCAATAAATGGTGCTGGGAAAACTAGACAGTTATTTTTAAAAGAAGGAAATTAGGACATTTTTTTTCCATATCATATACAAAAACAGACTTAAAATTGATTAAAGACCTTACTGTAAAACTGTAAATCAGAGTACTTCTAGGAAAAAACAATTTTAGCAATTTTTTTTTTTGCATATGTCTCCTAACACAAAGGAAACAAAAGTAAATCTAATTAAACTTTAAAGCCTTGCACAGCAAAAGAAACCCATCAACAAATGAAAAGACATCCTATTTCCTGAGAGGAAACTTTGCAAGTAATATTACCAATAATGGGTTACTATCCAAAATACATAAACAGGCCATAACAATTAATTCAATATTAAAAAAAAAACAATTAAAAAATAGGCAGGGGGGCTTCCCTGGTGGTCCAGTGGGTAAGGACACCACCTTGCAGTACAAGGGGTGCCGATTCGATCTCTGGCCTGGCAAGATCCCACGTGCCACGGAATGGCTGCACCGATGTGTCCAACAACCAAGCCAGCACTCTGGAGTGCATGCTCCCAGAGCCAGTAGTCTGCAGTGACAGAGGCCACTGCGATGGGAAGCCCACACAGGCCAAAGAACAAAGATGGATGAAAATGGATAAATGAAAGACCAATAGAAGTGGCCAAAAAAAAAAAAAAAAGAGGGAAGTGGTTTGGGGCTTTTCTGGTGGTCCAGTGGGTAAGGACACCGCCTTGCAGTGCAAGGGGCACTGGTTCGATCCCTGGCCTGGGAGGATCCCACATGCCATGGAGCAGCTGGACCAATGTGTCCAACTACTGAGCCAGAACTCTGGAGCAAATGCACCCAGAGCCAGTGCTCTGCGATGAGAGAGGCCACTGCCCGATGGGAGGCCCACAGAGGCCAAAGAACAAAGATGATAAAAATGGATAAATGAAAGACCAAATGAAGTGGCCAAAAAAAAAAAAAGGCAGACGACCTGGATAGACATTTTTCCAAAGAAGATATGTAGATGACCAACAGGTACCATGGCAAGGTTCTCAGCATCACTAATCATCAGGAAAATGCAAATCAAAACCACAAGAAGACACCACTTTACACCTGTCAGAATGACTGCCATCACAAAGTCTACAAACAACAAATGTTGGCAAGGATGTGAAAAAAAGGAAACCTTGTGCACTATTGATGGGAATTTAAATCAGTACAGCCACTGTAGAAAAAATATGGAAGTTCCTCAAAAACATAAAAATAGAACTGCTATATGATACAAGAATTATACTTCTAGGTATCAGTTCAGTTCAGTCTCTCAATCATGTCTAACTCTTTGTGATCCCATGGACTGCGGCACACCAGGCTTCCCTGTCCTTTACCATCTCCCAGAGCTTGCTCAAACTCATGTCCACTGAGTCAATGGTGCCATCTAACCATCTCATCCTATCATCCCCTTCTCTTTCTGCCTTCTGTTTTTCCCAGCATCAAGGTCTTTTCCAGTGAGTCGTCTCTTCACATCAGGTGGCCAAAGTATTGGAGCTTCAGGTTTAGCATCAGTCCTTCCAATGAATATTCAGGCTTGATTTCCTTTAAGACTCACTGGTTTGATCTCCTTGCAGTCCGAGGGACTCTAAAGAGTCTTCTCCAACACCACTGTTCAAAGTCACCAATTCTTCAGTGTTCAGCCTTCTTTATGGTCCAACTCTCACATCCATACATGACTATTGGGAAAACCATAGCTTTAACAATACAAACATTTGTTGACAAAGTGATGTCTCTACTTTTTAATACATTGTCTAGGTTTGTCATAGCTTTTCTACCAAGGAGCAAGCATCTTTTAATTTCATGACTGTAGTCACCATCTGCAGTGATTTGGGAGCCCAATAAAATAAAGTCTGTCACTGTTTCTGCTTTTTCCCCTTCTATTATTTGCCATGACGTAACAGGACTGGGTGCCATGCTCTTTATTTTTTGAATGTTGAGTTTTAAGCCAGCTTTTAAACTCTCCTCTTTCACGTTCATCAAGAGGTCCTTTAGTTCCTCTTCATTTTCTGCCATTAGGTTGGTGTCATCTGCATATCTGAGGTTATTGATGTTTCTCCCAGCAGTCTTGACTCCAGCTTGTGCTTCATCCAGCCCAACATTTCTCATGATGTACTCTGCATAGAAGTTACATAAAAAGGGTAACAACATAGTCTTGACGTACTCCTTTCCCAATTTGGAACCAGTCTGTTGTTCTATGTCCAGTTCTAACTGTTGCTTCTTGACGTACATAGAGGTTTTGCAGGAGGCAGGTAAGATGGTCTGGTATTACCGTCTCTTTCAGAGTTTTCCACAGTTTGTTGTGATCTATGCAGTCAAAGGCTTTAGCATAGTCAATGAAGCAGAAGTGATGTTTTTCTGGAGTTCCCTTGCTCTTTCTCTGAATCAATGGATGCTGGCAATTTGATCTCTGGTTCCTCTGCCTTTTCTAAATCCAACTTGTACATCTGCAAGTTCTCAGTTCACATACTGTTGAAGCCTGGCTTGGAGAACTTTGAGCATGACTTTGCTAGCCTGTGAAATGAGTGCAGCAGTGCAGTAGTTTGAACATTCTTTGGCATTGGCCTTCTTTGGTATTAGAATATACCCTGGGTATATACACAAAGAAAACGAAAGCGCTAATTTGATGAGATACATCTCCCCAATGTTCAGAAGACATTATTTACAACATCCAAGTGTAGGATGTATACACACATGCACACACACACACACACACACACACACACACACACACAAAATGGAATGTTACTCAGTCACTTATAAAGAATGAAATTCTGCCATTTGCAGCAGTGTGGATGGGCCTAGAGAATGCTATGATTAGTGAAATAAGTCAGGCAGAGGAAGACAAATACTTTTCATGGAATTTAAAAAATAAAACAAATAAATATGTCTAACAAAACAGAGACAGACTCAGAGATAATAGAGAACAAGGCAGTGGTTACCAGTGGGAAGAGGAAAGGTATGTGGGCAAGTTAGGAGTAGAGGATTAAAAGATACAAACTACTATGTATAATCTGCAAATATGTATTGTACAGCAGTGGTAAATATATCCATTATTTTGTAACAGCTTTAAAGTGGGTATATCTATAAAAATATGAATGACTATGTTATACACCTGAAACCAATATAATATGGCAAATCAACTGTACCTCAAAAAAACTACAAAAATAAATGTCTAGATTCCATTTCCAGGGCTTCTCTGGTGGTCCAGTAGGTAAAGAGTCCACCTTGCCCTGCAAGGGGTGCCAGTTCGATCCCTGGCATGGGAGGATCCCATGTGTTGTGGAGCTGCTAGACTGGTGTGTCCAGTTGCAAGCTGGTACTCTGGGCGCATGCCCGAGCCAGTATCGCATCTGGTATTACCGTCTCTTTCAGAGTTTTCCACAGTTTGTTGTGATCTATGCAGTCAAAGGCTTTAGCATAGTCAATGAAGCAGAAGTGATGTTTTCTGGAGTTCCCTTGCTCTTTCTCTGAATCAATGGATGCTGGCAATTTGATCTCTGGTTCCTCTGCCTTTTCTAAATCCAACTTGTACATCTGCAAGTTCTCAGTTCACATACTGTTGAAGCCTGGCTTGGAGAACTTTGAGCATGACTTTGCTAGCCTGTGAAATGAGTGCAGCAGTGCAGTAGTTTGAACATTCTTTGGCATTGGCCTTCTTTGGTATTAGAATATACCCTGGGTATATACACAAAGAAAACGAAAGCGCTAATTTGATGAGATACATCTCCCCAATGTTCAGAAGACATTATTTACAACATCCAAGTGTAGGATGTATACACACATGCACACACACACACACACACACACACACACACACACAAAATGGAATGTTACTCAGTCACTTATAAAGAATGAAATTCTGCCATTTGCAGCAGTGTGGATGGGCCTAGAGAATGCTATGATTAGTGAAATAAGTCAGGCAGAGGAAGACAAATACTTTTCATGGAATTTAAAAAATAAAACAAATAAATATGTCTAACAAAACAGAGACAGACTCAGAGATAATAGAGAACAAGGCAGTGGTTACCAGTGGGAAGAGGAAAGGTATGTGGGCAAGTTAGGAGTAGAGGATTAAAAGATACAAACTACTATGTATAATCTGCAAATATGTATTGTACAGCAGTGGTAAATATATCCATTATTTTGTAACAGCTTTAAAGTGGGTATATCTATAAAAATATGAATGACTATGTTATACACCTGAAACCAATATAATATGGCAAATCAACTGTACCTCAAAAAAACTACAAAAATAAATGTCTAGATTCCATTTCCAGGGCTTCTCTGGTGGTCCAGTAGGTAAAGAGTCCACCTTGCCCTGCAAGGGGTGCCAGTTCGATCCCTGGCATGGGAGGATCCCATGTGTTGTGGAGCTGCTAGACTGGTGTGTCCAGTTGCAAGCTGGTACTCTGGAGCGCATGCGCCCAGAGCCAGTGCTTTACTACAGGAGAGGCCACTGCAGTGGGAGGCCCACACTGGCTGAAGATCACAGATGAATGAAAATAAATAAATGAAAGGCCAATAAAAGTGACCAAAAATCAAAATAAGAAAAGGATTCCATTTCCAAACAATAGTAAAAAGGTCTTTTTTCAAAAGAATTTTTTAAAGTCTCTGAAAATGGCCCCAAGAGCACAATGCAAATAAAGTACCTTCATAAAAATCTTTAAAAATTAGGTAAGAAATGCAAGACTTCAAGATATCTGAAAAAGACTCCTCTCCCTTCCTTAACTTTCCCAGCTCAATAAGACAGAAACTGTATTCTAGAGTAGTGCAACTAAAAGAAAAGACTGTTTCTAAAGGAGTGTACAATCATGTTAAAATGGTTTTTATTATAAGTGTTCTAGATTAAATGCTGGTGGCTTCCCATGCTGATAATGCCTTTTTAGTAAACATCTCATGGATAAGGAAGTATGCAAACAGGAAGGAAAACAGTGATTGCTGCCAATGATGAGGAGCAATCAAATTCATTAAAAGCAAAGCTGTAGTTCCTAGCTAAACTTGGGTGTTGTGTGTTCAATGTTATTTCATTTTAGTGGTGGTGGGATGGTTTTAGATAGAGAGGCCTGATGAGCACCCTAAGACTGACCATAAACAACAATAGTCATATTTCTTTGTTTTTTCCATTAGGCCCAAGTAATGGTAGGAAACATTGAATTTGCAACAGGAACATTTGTTCTGTAAATCACTCATGTCTTTCTTTTAGTTAGAAAAACATGTTATATAAAATTGAATTTCCTTGAGAAAATATTAATATAAATGAAAAGAAAAACATAGACACTCTAAGGCTTTCACAGATAGTTGTCAAATAATGAGAATATTTGAAACAGAAAAGTAACATTTTTGTGTGTGGTACAATAGTTTCGAAGATCCTTAGAACTGGAAAATAGCAGACAAAAATGTCATTTTGGTAAAGTCTTAATTAAATTTTAACTTTAAAAAGGTAGTTAAAAATACTTGGGAAGTGGGCCTAGAATAATGGCAGTGTCCTCAGTTCATTTGGGCAATTCAAAGAGAAAAAGGATTAATCAAACCATAATTGAATTTTAATCTTTTCAGTTCAATTTATTGGTTACATATATTTAGGTTTTAAATTCCATGCAGCTATGGACAATTTGTTATTCATTGGTAGGCCTCATTATTGATTTTGGAACTTGAGTTGAATTGAAGAATAAGTACAGATATGAATTGTTCCAGCCTGGGAAGAATGGAAAATATTGCAGAAGGATTTTTTAATGTGTCTATAAATGATGATAACTTTAAAAATTTTATTCCTAATATAAAAGAATAGTAATTGTTAGACGGAGTAGTATATATGACAGAGTTAGGTTGAGTACTGTTTAGTCATCTTTGTATTATATAACATTTGTAAAGTTACTTTTTTTCTGATAAGGATGTGTTCCATTTTTAAATGTCAGACAAATTATTTCTAATTTTAGTGACGATCAGAGAAAATTAATGCGAAGCATTTGACGTGAGGCTTCCCAAATGGTGCAGTGGTAAAGAATCTGCCTGCCGATGCAGGGAACACAACAGATGAAGGTTCGGTACCTGAGTTGGAAAGATCCCCTGGAGTAGGAAATGTTCCAGTGTTCTTGCCTGGAAAATTCAACGGAAGAGGAGCCTGGAGGGCTACAGTCCATGGTGCTGCAAAGAATTGGACACGACTGAGCATGCACCTCATTCAAATCATATTGATTTGGTTTAATTTTGCTTTTGACATCTGATATACTGTAGGAAGTACAATAATTCAGTTCTCAATTTGTACTTTACATTACATAAGTGAGCTTAACCGAGGGATGGAGAAGATGAGAAGGGGAAAGGAAGTGGGCAATTCCAAAGGGATATTTTTTTTGTACAACAGAACAACAGACTTATGGCTTTACTATCAAAGGAAGAGCAATAGAGCTTCCCTGGTGGTCCAGTGGGTAAAGAGTCCACCTTGCAGTGCAAGGGTCACTGGTTCGATCCCTGGCCCAGGAAGATCCCACATGCTGTGGAGTGGCTGGACTGCTGTGTCCAATTACGAGCCAGCGCTCTGAAGTGCATGTGCCCAGAGCTGGTGCTCTGCAACGAGAGAGGCCACTGCAGTGGGAGGCCCACAGCAGCCAAAGAATAAAGATGGATGGAAGGGAAAAAAAAGAAAAAAACAATAAAAGAGGCCAAAATTAAAAAAATAAAAGAAGAAATGACCAAACTAGCTATATGGTACGGCATCATCTGTGAGCTTGCTAGAAAGGCAGAACCTCACACTTAATCAAATGTACATTTTACCAGGATCACATAATTCTTATGCATATTAAATTCGAGTAATGCTGGTTAAGGTACCCCTCTCCTACATTATTTATAAGCACTTTCTTCATGATGTTCTGCTAGATGGGATTTGATGCTTAGTAGTCCAGTGCTTGCATTTAGCTATAAGGCTTTACACTACAAAAACATGTGACTTACATGTAATTTAAAGCATTATTGAATAAGGAGGACAGATACATGGAGCTCCAGGGCCTCTAGTTCCTCTAAAGTTGAACCATAGAAGTGGTCTGTTCCACGTGTAAATAGGCCAGGTTCGCCCATTAATACGGAACAAAGTAAATTTGTTGAATCTTGGATTTAGCTTGTTATTAGACATTATTAGACATGGAAGTCATTATGGAATTTTATATGGATCTTATGGGTGATGTCAGTTTTTACAGACATTTGTCTGTGCATACGAAGAATGAACAATCTACATCCCAGGAGGAAAGGGCATAGTTCTGAAATTCTGGCTTCTTTGACTGAAAGGAATGTTTGTGGCATTGCTGTGTTTATTCAGACTGCTTGAGGTTACTTTGCTAGTACTTTGTAATAAACCCATGATAGAAAAGACAAATTTTAAGAAAGTCTTTAAATTATGCTTTTTTTAGGTTTAAGAATTAAGCATTTCATAATTTCATTTACACATTCCATTTCCTTTGAGAAACTATTCATATTTTTAAAGGACATAGTAATCACTAAATGTAGGAACACAGAGAATGTATTAACCTAAATATTTTAGATAAATATTAGCAGATGTAATTATGTTGAAGTGAATTAAGCAACTAATAGATTGAGATCTATCGATACAAGTTGTGGCTGTGTTAAGTACTTGGTTTTATTAATTAAGTGACGACTTCATCTTTCAAAATCCTATCTCACTTGTATGTGTGATGCAAATGGGGAACAAAAGAAGCTATGCAAATATTGAGGTGTTGATATTAATTATTATCATTTAAGCCATTTCCTTAAAAGTTGTCTTAAAAATTGCCATTTAAGCAATTTTCTCAACAACACTGGTTTATTTTTCTTCTAAGGAATGTCTTACTTTCTGTTAAAATCTTTTTACTTACCTAATACTCCCAAACTTAATGAAACTAGGTGGCCATAATTCTTGCAGAAAGCAGTATTTTCAAATGCAAATACTCTCTATCCAAAGACCACAAGGAACATACCTTTAGCTAGACAAGTTGTATTTTTTACTTATTACTTGCGTGATATAAGAGAAAATATACACTATGAAATCATCATAGAATCATGGGGCATATCAATAAGAAGAAACTATGGACTGAACGTCTGAATCTCCTCAGAATTTGTATGTTGAAGCCCTAACTCCCAAACATGATTGTATCTGGAGACAGGATCTTGGGGATGTAATTAAGTTTAGACAAAGTCATAAGGGTAGGGTACTCATGATGAGATTAGTGCCCTTTAAGAAGAGATACCAGAGATCTTGCTTTCTCTCTTCAGTATGTTAGATGATAGTGAGAAGGCCGTCTTTAGCAAGTTAGGAAGAGAATCCTCATCAGAAACTGATCATGCAAGCACCATGAATCTCAGATTTCTAGTCTTCAGAACCATAAGAAAATAAATCTCTGTTGTTTAAGTCACCCAGTGTTTGGTACTTCATTTTGGCGGCCTGAGCAGAATAATGCAAGGCTATTAGAATCTACTGTAGCATTTGGGCTTCATAGCATTTGGGTTATTTGAGGAGGATTGAAAAGCAGGGATTTGCTCTAGATAGGATGCTGTCAGAAAGAAGGCACAGTTCTATAACTGGGCATCTCAAAAAGTAGATAGAACAGACAAGAAAGTGGATAAAGCTGTCATTGGTAAAGAAAAGAAAACAGTCATATTAGCCAGTTGTTGTTCACTCACTCAGTCATGTCCAACTCTTGGTGATCCCATGGACTGCAGCACGCCAGGCTTCTCTCCCTTCATTATTCCCTGAGTTTGCTTACCCTGGCCCCATTAAAGTTGTCTAACAAAAGAAGCTATGCAAATATTGAGGTGTTGATATTAATTATTATCATTTAAGCCATTTCTTAAAGTTGTCTTAAAAATTGCCATTTAAGCAATTTTCTCAACAACACTGGTTTATTTTTCTTCTAAGGAATGTCTTACTTTCTGTTAAAATCTTTTTACTTACCTAATACTCCCAAACTTAATGAAACTAGGTGGCCATAATTCTTGCAGAAAGCAGTATTTTCAAATGCAAATACTCTCTATCCAAAGACCACAAGGAACATACCTTTAGCTAGACAAGTTGTATTTTTTACTTATTACTTGCGTGATATAAGAGAAAATATACACTATGAAATCATCATAGAATCATGGGGCATATCAATAAGAAGAAACTATGGACTGAACGTCTGAATCTCCTCAGAATTTGTATGTTGAAGCCCTAACTCCCAAACATGATTGTATCTGGAGACAGGATCTTGGGGATGTAATTAAGTTTAGACAAAGTCATAAGGGTAGGGTACTCATGATGAGATTAGTGCCCCTTTAAGAAGAGATACCAGAGATCTTGCTTTCTCTCTTCAGTATGTTAGATGATAGTGAGAAGGCCGTCTTTAGCAAGTTAGGAAGAGAATCCTCATCAGAAACTGATCATGCAAGCACCATGAATCTCAGATTTCTAGTCTTCAGAACCATAAGAAAATAAATCTCTGTTGTTTAAGTCACCCAGTGTTTGGTACTTCATTTTGGCGGCCTGAGCAGAATAATGCAAGGCTATTAGAATCTACTGTAGCATTTGGGCTTCATAGCATTTGGGTTATTTGAGGGAGGATTGAAAAGCAGGGATTTGCTCTAGATAGGATGCTGTCAGAAAGAAGGCACAGTTCTATAACTGGGCATCTCAAAAAGTAGATAGAACAGACAAGAAAGTGGATAAAGCTGTCATTGGTAAAGAAAAAGAAAACAGTCATATTAGCCAGTTGTTGTTCACTCACTCAGTCATGTCCAACTCTTGGTGATCCCATGGACTGCAGCACGCCAGGCTTCTCTTCCCTTCATTATTCCCTGGAGTTTGCTCAAACTCATATCCATTGAGTCAATGGTGCCATCTAACCATCTCATTCTCTGTCACCCCTTCTATCTTTTCCAACATTAGGGTCTTTTCCAGTAAGTCAGCTGTTCGTATCAGTTGGCCAAAATATGGGGACTTTAGGTTCAGCGTCAATGCTTCCAATCAATATTGAGGGTTAATTTCCTTTAGGATGCGTTAGTTTGATCTCCTTGCTGTCCAAGGGACTCTCAAGAGTCTTCTCCAGTACCATACTTTGAAAATGTCAATTATTTGGTGCTCAGCCTTCTTTATGGTCCAACTCTCACATCCGTACATGACTACGGGGAGAAACTTTGCTTTGACTATATGGAACTTTATCAGCAAAATGATGTCTCTCCTTTCTAATACACTGTCTAAGTTTGTGATAGTTTTTTCTTCCAAGGAGCAAGTGTCTTTTAATTTCATGGCTGCTGTCACCGTCTGCAGTGATTTTGGAGCCCAAGAAAATAAAGTCTGTCACTGTTTCCACTTTTTTCCCTTCTATTTGCAATGAACTGATGGGACTGGATGCCATGATCTTAGTTTTTTGAATCTTGACTTGGAAGCCAGCTTTTCACTCTCCTTTTGCACCTTCATACCATTTTTCAATGAGTATCTCTCCTGCATTTTTCTCCTTGTCTATCATTTTTCTCTACTTTCACTCATAATGTCAGCAGGCAGATCACTTTGGCTTATCATGGTACCAACTCCAGCAGAAATTGGCATAACATGTCTACATGACAATTTACTTTAAGGGCTTATGAACATCTAAGTAATTAAATCTTGGTCCAGTTCAATTTTGAGGTGAAGAAATTTACTTGAAATTCAGCCTGTGAATATCATTCCTCTAAGTCAGATGTTTAGTCTCATCTAATCATTCTACCTCCTGAAATAATAATAATAATTATAGTCAAGGACCAGCATTGTATTCATTACAAAATCCTAGCCTAATACTCAGATAATTATTTGGAAATATATCAGAGTAAAGGTTATGAAAATACAGTTCACAGAAAAGAAAATGCAGGTGGTTCCTAAACAGATGAAAATGCTCAACTCACTCATTATATAAAACTACACTGTAATGCCATTTTTTCACCTGTAAAATTGCTGAGAATTAGTGTTGAATATATCAGATAATACACTGTATTAGTGAGACTGTGAGAAAATAGGCCTTTTGATATATATATGGTAAAAATGTACCATTTCTATGGAGGTTAGTTTGGCAACATGTGTTCATTTTTCATCAATAGGAACTGAATAAATATATTAACACACAGATTGGAAAACTATGTAAAAATAATAAACATGTTATGCATTAAAATAGAAAGACTTATATGTTACTAAGTGAAAAAATCCATCTGTAAAACACTATGCATAGTAGACTACCATTTATATAAAAACAAGGGGTGAATAAATATTTTTATCTATATATTACATTCACATTTCTGGGAGGATAGGCAAAGGATTAATATTACTAAGGAAGGAATAGTTAGGAGAAAGAAGTAGTCAAGAGACCTCATTCTCTTTGCACATTTTGTATTTTGAGCTATATGAATACATTACTTATTTTAAAATTTAGCTGAAAATAATTTTAGAATAGAGTAAATAAGATTTTGGTCACTACAAAAAATGGAAAAGGAAAATTCATATTCTTTCAAATATAATACAGAACAACACAAGAACAAACAAAACCACACAGAACTACACTTCAACTATAAATAGAGGACAAAGTACATCCAACATCCAAATATATATATAAGTATTCCTGGTAGTCTATAGGAAAGCCTGCTGGTAAGAGAATAGAAGAGAGCTGACAATGAGATGAAGACACTTTTGAAACAACTGCTAAATAGGAAACAGTTCACCCTAGGTGAAATTATTGGAAAAGTGTGTTGGTGGATTAGAGTACCTTTGAAGATATGGGTAGTGAAGAATAAAAGAATATTGGCCCATTTATTCATTTACAAGGGCTTATGAACATCTAAGTAATTAAATCTTGGTCCAGTTCAATTTTGAGGTGAAGAAATTTACTTGAAATTCAGCCTGTGAATATCATTCCTCTAAGTCAGATGTTTAGTCTCATCTAATCATTCTACCTCCTGAAATAATAATAATAATTATAGTCAAGGACCAGCATTGTTTTCATAAAATGAAAGTAATTATTTGGAAATATATCAGAGTAAAGGTTATGAAAATACAGTTCACAGAAAAGAAAATGCAGGTGGTTCCTAAACAGATGAAAATGCTCAACTCACTCATTATATAAAACTACACTGTAATGCCATTTTTTCACCTGTAAAATTGCTGAGAATTAGTGTTGAATATATCAGATAATACACTGTATTAGTGAGACTGTGAGAAAATAGGCCTTTTGATATATATATGGTAAAAATGTACCATTTCTATGGAGGTTAGTTTGGCAACATGTGTTCATTTTTCATCAATAGGAACTGAATAAATATATTAACACACAGATTGGAAAACTATGTAAAAATAATAAACATGTTATGCATTAAAATAGAAAGACTTATATGTTACTAAGTGAAAAAATCCATCTGTAAAACACTATGCATAGTAGACTACCATTTATATAAAAACAAGGGGTGAATAAATATTTTTATCTATATATTACATTCACATTTCTGGGAGGATAGGCAAAGGATTAATATTACTAAGGAAGGAATAGTTAGGAGAAAGAAGTAGTCAAGAGACCTCATTCTCTTTGCACATTTTGTATTTTGAGCTATATGAATACATTACTTATTTTAAAATTTAGCTGAAAATAATTTTAGAATAGAGTAAATAAGATTTTGGTCACTACAAAAAATGGAAAAGGAAAATTCATATTCTTTCAAATATAATACAGAACAACACAAGAACAAACAAAACCACACAGAACTACACTTCAACTATAAATAGAGGACAAAGTACATCCAACATCCAAATATATATATAAGTATTCCTGGTAGTCTATAGGAAAGCCTGCTGGTAAGAGAATAGAAGAGAGCTGACAATGAGATGAAGACACTTTTGAAACAACTGCTAAATAGGAAACAGTTCACCCTAGGTGAAATTATTGGAAAAGTGTGTTGGTGGATTAGAGTACCTTTGAAGATATGGGTAGTGAAGTATAAAGGAATCAAGAAGGAAATGTACGGTTTTACAATCAAAAAAGTAACCCCAAACTGGAGAACACCACCCCACTTCCCAATGCCACTCCCCACCCACCCCATAACCTATTAAACAACCTGGGCTCTGCCTGACAGAAGAGGGCACCATTGAACCAAAAATTTTGTAAGTCACCATAGATCCAAAAAATGGAAAAAGACAAAAATGAATAAATCTATACAACTCTACTACACGATAGAAAAATGATCATCAAAATATCTCAATGAAAATTTGTCTCTATAAGACATAATGAAGTAGAAGAAAAATGTAGTAAACAAACAAACAAAAACCTTCAAATAAAATTTAGAACCTAAACAAGTATTTGACAGATATGACAACATCAAAGACAAAAAATGTACAACAAACAGTAAAAAAATAATAGATTGGCCAAACCCAAGAAGGAAAGCAAAAAAAAAATGAAATTTATAACAGATATGAAGACTAAATTACATGGTACTGAAGGAACAACAGACTCAAATGAAAATTTTATGCCACACTGAAGTAGGAAAACAGAAAAGCTAGTAAGTCACACAAAGAAGTAAATCGGAGTAAAGAGAAAGTGGTTAAAATTGAAAATAGGCAAAAAGAAGAAAACATATATTACTTAGAGTCCCTAAAGCAGAACAGGAAAAAATGGGACAGAAATAGTATTTAAAACTATAACTCAAGAACATGTTCCAGAAACAAATGAAGATCCAACTTTACATGTTAAGAGGGGTTCAACAGGTACATGAGAAAATGGGCCTGAATGACCAGCTTTGAGGAATATGCTAGTAAGCTCTTAGATGTCAAGATCTAGGGAAAAAATATTTCAAGATCTCTTCTCAAATAACAAATAAAAAGGGAGAAAGACTGAGGTCTGGTGTCTCCAATAGAGCCACAGTCAAAAAAAAAAAAGAAAACACCACAAACCAAAACAAACAAAAAGCACTGGGAAAAAATTGTGAACCAAAGACTTTTATATCCAGCTGCTAAGACAATAGAAAAGCAAAATCTACCAGAGGATGGCTTTAATCCAAATAAACAGATGACTGAGAAAACCTCAGCAATGTAGTTTATGGTAAGCTTTTAGTATATTTCATTGCAGACTCAAAATAAATAAATATGGGTGCAAGGCTGGACCTATAATTAGGAAAATATCACACGCTCTGAAAATGTAGAAATGATGTGAATAAACAAGGGACATTAAAAGGGAGCTATAGGTAAATGAAAAGAATAAACTCTTAGTAGTATGTTCTGTATGTAGGAGTTGAAGGAGCCTTTTAAAACTGACAAATCCTATAGCATCAGACAACTGAAAAACAGAATATTTGCTAAATAAAGCCAGATAAAGCACTAATATCTCTTGTGCATAAAGAACTTAACAATTGAGGGGAAGGAAGCACCAAAAGCATGATAAAAAAATGGTAAAAGATATGAGTAACTTATAAAAAATATGAAAATCACCTATAATGAAAAACATCATTCAGCCTCATATTATAAGTAGACAAATATAAATTGAAATCTCACAGAGGAACTGTTTTTCATCTTTCAGATTGGCAAACTTAAAAAGTATAACAGCGCATATGTTGGAGTGTGTGTATGTGCACACTCAGTAATGTCTGACTCTTTGTGGCCCTGGAGATAGTAGCTCACCAGGCTCCTCTGTCCATGGGATTTTCCAGTTTAGAAAACAGGAGTGGGTTGCCATGACCTCCTCCAGGGCATCTTTCCAACCTAGGGATCAAACCCTTGTCTCTTATGTCTCCTGCATTGGCAGGCAAGTTCTTTACCACTGTCACCACCTTGGAAGTCCCATTTGTTGGAGAGGTCCCTTTTGGTCTGCAATCTAGCCCACTCAAACATTGCTACTGGATGGTCTCACCCACTGTAAATTACTACAATTTTTAGAGAAGTGAATTTGGTGAAGAGAATTTGGCAGTATCTAACAGAAGTATTTATGTATTTACATTTCAACCCATACAGCCCTTTCTGTGACTCTATCCTAAAGATACTTGCCCAACAATTCAAAAATATATACTTACAAGGTTATTCACTAAAGCATTCTTTGTATTTACAAAGTGTTGGAAACAACCTAAGTGCTTTTTGGTAGAGGAGAGATTGAACAAATTAATAATGTGTAAGCAGCTGTAAAAACAATGAGGAAGATCTCTCAACTAATACAGAATGATTTGGAGTATACATAATTTTCAAGAAAGCAAAGTACAAAAGAACATCTGGCATTTACTAAACATTTGTGTAATGAAAAAAAGGGAAGTAGAAATATGCGTGTATTTGCTTATTTGTGCAAAACCAAACACAGGTATCATAAACCAAAGACTGAGACAGCTACCACCAGGATTGACTAGAAACAGGGTAGAAAACATGGATGATATCGGAATGGGGTAGAATTTATAGGTGGGGGGAGAGTTCTCTAATCATACCTATCTGTGTAGTTCTGAATTTTAATACCAGCATGATGTATTTCACATATCATAGAATGAATGAATGAAACCAACAAAGCTGAGAGAAAACCAAAATGGAACCGATAGAAACGAACCTAAATGTAGTTGAGAGGGAGGTTGACTAATTCAAGGGCTAATTGCAAGCACTGTATTTTGATTACATACCTTCAGCTTATATACAAAAAGAACTTTAAATATTAATTCTAGTTAGTAGGTTTGTTTTTCACCAGGGTCTAGATTAAGCAATTCTGTAATATATAAAGTGCATCCTGGTTATGAGTAAATAAGTAAATACACTGGATTGTGAGAATCAGGTTTCCAATTGTCAGAGTCGCACATTACAGAGATGTAAGGAGGACAACTAGAACAAAGTTCTGATGTTACATTGGAATTGGAGGTGTCAGTATGAACTCATAGGTTTAAATATAGTGCTTGTTGTTGTCATTCAGTTGCTAAGTTGTATCCGACTCTTTGTGACCCCATGAACTGCAGCATGCCAAGCTTCCCTGTCCTTCACCATCTCCTGGAGTTTGCTCATGTCCATGAATCAGTGATGCTATCTAATCATCTCATCTTCTGCCACCCCCTTCTCATTTTGCCTTCAGTCTTTCCCATCATCAGGATCTTTTTCAGTGCATCAGTTCTTCGCATCAGGTGGCCAAAGTATTGAAGCTTCAGCTTCAGCATCAGTTTTTCCAGTGAATATCAAGGGTTGATTTCATTTAAGATTGACTGTTTGATCTCCTTGCAATCCAAAGGGATCTCAAGAACCTTCTCCAGTACCACAATTCACAAGCATCAATTCTTTGACACTCAGCCTTCTTAATGGTCCACTTCTCACATGTGTACATGACTACTGGAAAAACTATGGCTTTGACTAGACAGACCTTTGTTGGTTAAAGTGTTGTCTCTGCTTTCTAGTACACTGTCTAGGTTTGTCAGAGCTTTCCTTCCAAGGAGCAAGCATCCCTTCATTTCATGGCTGTAGTCACCATCCTCAGTGATTTTGGAGCCCAAGAGGATAAAATCTGTCACTGCTTCTACTTTATTCCCTTATATTTAGTGATGGGGCTGAAGTGATGTGACTGAATGTCATGATCTTAGTTTTTTGAGTATTGTTTTAAGCTTTTTCACTCTCCTCTTTCAACCTCATTAAGAAGTTCATTAGTTCATCTTCAGTTTCTGCTGTTAAAGAGTGGTAGATGTCTGAGGCAGTTTTTGGAAAAAAAAGGAACGACTAAATGTAGTTGAGAGGAGGTTGACTAATTCAAGGGCTAATTGCAAGCACTGTATTTTGATTACATACCTTCAGCTTATATACAAAAGAACTTTAAATATTAATTCTAGTTAGTAGGTTTGTTTTTCACCAGGGTCTAGATTAAGCAATTCTGTAATATATAAAGTGCATCCTGGTTATGAGTAAATAAGTAAATACACTGGATTGTGAGAATCAGGTTTCCAATTGTCAGAGTCGCACATTACAGAGATGTAAGGAGGACAACTAGAACAAAGTTCTGATGTTACATTGGAATTGGAGGTGTCAGTATGAACTCATAGGTTTAAATATAGTGCTTGTTGTTGTCATTCAGTTGCTAAGTTGTATCCGACTCTTTGTGACCCCATGAACTGCAGCATGCCAAGCTTCCCTGTCCTTCACCATCTCCTGGAGTTTGCTCATGTCCATGAATCAGTGATGCTATCTAATCATCTCATCTTCTGCCACCCCCTTCTCATTTTGCCTTCAGTCTTTCCCATCATCAGGATCTTTTTCAGTGCATCAGTTCTTCGCATCAGGTGGCCAAAGTATTGAAGCTTCAGCTTCAGCATCAGTTTTTCCAGTGAATATCAAGGGTTGATTTCATTTAAGATTGACTGTTTGATCTCCTTGCAATCCAAAGGGATCTCAAGAACCTTCTCCAGTACCACAATTCACAAGCATCAATTCTTTGACACTCAGCCTTCTTAATGGTCCACTTCTCACATGTGTACATGACTACTGGAAAAACTATGGCTTTGACTAGACAGACCTTTGTTGGTTAAAGTGTTGTCTCTGCTTTCTAGTACACTGTCTAGGTTTGTCAGAGCTTTCCTTCCAAGGAGCAAGCATCCCTTCATTTCATGGCTGTAGTCACCATCCTCAGTGATTTTGGAGCCCAAGAGGATAAAATCTGTCACTGCTTCTACTTTATTCCCTTATATTTAGTGATGGGGCTGAAGTGATGTGACTGAATGTCATGATCTTAGTTTTTTGAGTATTGTTTTAAGCTTTTTCACTCTCCTCTTTCAACCTCATTAAGAAGTTCATTAGTTCATCTTCAGTTTCTGCTGTTAAAGAGTGGTAGATGTCTGAGGCAGTTGATATTTCTCCTGGCAGTCTTGATTCCAGCTTGTCATTCATTTCATAAGTGAAATGTGGGACTATAAGAAACACCAAGTGAAGTGAAACTGAGGGATGTTCTGCAAAATGTTAAAGTCATTAAAGACTGAGAAACTTACCTAGGATAATGAATACATGACTACTAAATACAGTGTATGATCTTAGATTGAAATCTAAATGAGGAAAAAGGTCATTTTTCTATAAAGGGCATTAGTGAGAAATTGATAATTTCTAATGAAGTCTATAGGTTAGATAATAATATATTGGTGTTAGTTTCTGGATTTTTATCACTGCTTGAAAACTATATCTGAAGTGTCCTTGCTTTTGTGATACACACTTTGATGTATTAAAGGGTAAAGAGTCAACATGTCTGCAGGGAATGGGAGGGTCAAGGAAATGATAAGGCAAATGCGATAAAATTCTTTCATTGGGGGAATCTGAGTGAAGGGTATGCAAGAATTCTTTGTACTATTATTGTAGTTTTTCTCTAGGTCTGAAATTATTTCTAAAAGAAAGCTTCTAATATATAAAAGTAAAATAGTACCATTTACTTTCAAAATCAGGATGAAAATAGCTACTCTAGGGATTTGGTATTTTGTTAGGTTATAAGTTAAATATATATGTATAAATTTTTATTAAATATGTATATTTTTATATAAAATCTCTAGGTGTTTAAAAATTCTGGATTGTTCATGTATTTGTACATTGTTTAGTTAAATGAGTCACTGATTAAATTAATTGTTAATTTGGTTAAAGTGTTGTCTCTGCTTTCTAGTACACTGTCTAGGTTTGTCAGAGCTTTCCTTCCAAGGAGCAAGCATCCCTTCATTTCATGGCTGTAGTCACCATCCTCAGTGATTTTGGAGCCCAAGAGGATAAAATCTGTCACTGCTTCTACTTTATTCCCTTATATTTAGTGATGGGGCTGAAGTGATGTGACTGAATGTCATGATCTTAGTTTTTTGAGTATTGTTTTAAGCTTTTTCACTCTCCTCTTTCAACCTCATTAAGAAGTTCATTAGTTCATCTTCAGTTTCTGCTGTTAAAGAGTGGTAGATGTCTGAGGCAGTTGATATTTCTCCTGGCAGTCTTGATTCCAGCTTGTCATTCATTTCATAAGTGAAATGTGGGACTATAAGAAACACCAAGTGAAGTGAAACTGAGGGATGTTCTGCAAAATGTTAAAGTCATTAAAGACTGAGAAACTTACCTAGGATAATGAATACATGACTACTAAATACAGTGTATGATCTTAGATTGAAATCTAAATGAGGAAAAAGGTCATTTTTCTATAAAGGGCATTAGTGAGAAATTGATAATTTCTAATGAAGTCTATAGGTTAGATAATAATATATTGGTGTTAGTTTCTGGATTTTTATCACTGCTTGAAAACTATATCTGAAGTGTCCTTGCTTTTGTGATACACACTTTGATGTATTAAAGGGTAAAGAGTCAACATGTCTGCAGGGAATGGGAGGGTCAAGGAAATGATAAGGCAAATGCGATAAAATTCTTTCATTGGGGGAATCTGAGTGAAGGGTATGCAAGAATTCTTTGTACTATTATTGTAGTTTTTCTCTAGGTCTGAAATTATTTCTAAAAGAAAGCTTCTAATATATAAAAGTAAAATAGTACCATTTACTTTCAAAATCAGGATGAAAATAGCTACTCTAGGGATTTGGTATTTTGTTAGGTTATAAGTTAAATATATATGTATAAATTTTTATTAAATATGTATATTTTTATATAAAATCTCTAGGTGTTTAAAAATTCTGGATTGTTCATGTATTTGTACATTGTTTAGTTAAATGAGTCACTGATTAAATTAATTGTTAATTTGCTAAATACAAGATGCTGAACTTATAATTAAAATAGACAAGTCTTCTAGCACTAATGGTAAAGGGAAAGTTGTTATGAAGGACAGAAACAATATAAAAAGGAAACAAGTGTCGTAATTTATATTAGGTATATTATTATGGAGGAAATAAAATAAAATGATGTGCTAATGGCAGTTGCAGAAGGGCATGTGTGATCAGGAATGACCTTTCTGAGAGAATGGCCTTTGAAGTGACATCTGAATAATGAGGAAGAGCCAGTACTTGAAGAGGGAGGAGAATACTTCAGAAAGAAAGGCCTTGGGCTTTTAGTAGATGTACAGAAGGACACTGTGTTAGCAGCCATTTGGTGTGTAAAAATAATATAGATCTCAATGCCAACTAGAAGATTATTTCATAAGTTAATGAAACATGAGAAACCTGCAATATGATTGAAATGACAATCAGGGTATATGGGATCTGGGGTTTTGGGGGGTTTTTTTTGCCATTATATATCTGTATTACACAAACTGCTGAAATACTGACTCTCAATTTTATCTATAACAAAGGGCTGTCTCTAATGTCTCCTGCACATTCAATATTTATGATTTTACAATCTTATTAAATATCAGTATTTATAATTTTATAGTATGATTATGTAAAAGCATACATAGATATATTCAAGTTGATAGTAAAGAAAAAGTCATGCTTTACATGTTGTTAGCTATGAGCACTCTCCTGACTAGACCATACTTTGGTTTCTACTAAGGAAAGAGGGATATTTCCAGGGCACCAAGAAAAAGAAAGTGGTCAAAGGGTTTCACAAAATTTCTTATTAAGTTCAGTATCCAAACTGTACTTCATACTTTAATCACAGTCCTCCCCTTTCACGACTGATAACTTAATATCTTTTTAAGAATTCACTTGTAATGCAGGAGGCGCAAGAGATCTGGTTTCAGTTCTTGGGTCAAGAAGATCCCCTGGAGAAAGGGCATGGCAACCCACTCCAGTTTCTAAAAGACAGATTCCCTGGATTGTTCATGTATTTGTACATTGTTTAGTTAAATGAGTCACTGATTAAATTAATTGTTAATTTGCTAAATACAAGATGCTGAACTTATAATTAAAATAGACAAGTCTTCTAGCACTAATGGTAAAGGGAAAGTTGTTATGAAGGACAGAAACAATATAAAAAGGAAACAAGTGTCGTAATTTATATTAGGTATATTATTATGGAGGAAATAAAATAAAATGATGTGCTAATGGCAGTTGCAGAAGGGCATGTGTGATCAGGAATGACCTTTCTGAGAGAATGGCCTTTGAAGTGACATCTGAATAATGAGGAAGAGCCAGTACTTGAAGAGGGAGGAGAATACTTCAGAAAGAAAGGCCTTGGGCTTTTAGTAGATGTACAGAAGGACACTGTGTTAGCAGCCATTTGGTGTGTAAAAATAATATAGATCTCAATGCCAACTAGAAGATTATTTCATAAGTTAATGAAACATGAGAAACCTGCAATATGATTGAAATGACAATCAGGGTATATGGGATCTGGGGTTTTGGGGGGTTTTTTTTGCCATTATATATCTGTATTACACAAACTGCTGAAATACTGACTCTCAATTTTATCTATAACAAAGGGCTGTCTCTAATGTCTCCTGCACATTCAATATTTATGATTTTACAATCTTATTAAATATCAGTATTTATAATTTTATAGTATGATTATGTAAAAGCATACATAGATATATTCAAGTTGATAGTAAAGAAAAAGTCATGCTTTACATGTTGTTAGCTATGAGCACTCTCCTGACTAGACCATACTTTGGTTTCTACTAAGGAAAGAGGGATATTTCCAGGGCACCAAGAAAAAGAAAGTGGTCAAAGGGTTTCACAAAATTTCTTATTAAGTTCAGTATCCAAACTGTACTTCATACTTTAATCACAGTCCTCCCCTTTCACGACTGATAACTTAATATCTTTTTAAGAATTCACTTGTAATGCAGGAGGCGCAAGAGATCTGGTTTCAGTTCTTGGGTCAAGAAGATCCCCTGGAGAAAGGGCATGGCAACCCACTCCAGTATTCTTGCCTGGAGAATGTCATGGACAGAGGGGTCTGGTGGGCCACTGTTCATGGATTGCAAAAAGTCAGACTCGACTTTCACTATCTAGTGTAAAAGATAGTGAGTGACTATCACTATCTTTTTAGCTGAAAAAGAAATCAATAATCAGACATGAATCCTTAGGTAGTCCCGACAGAAAAATATACCAACCTATTCAAATCTGTCTCAATATTCTGTTTTATCTCCTGTTACAGTAGATTTGTCCCTGCTTATGTATTCTCTGTTAGCAACTTTTAAATATACAATTTAGTATTAGAAACTAGCCATCATGCTGTACATTACATCCCCAGGTCTTATTTATCTTGTAACTTAAAGTGTATGCCTTTTGATTACCTTGTTTTCCCCAGGCCCTATCTCTGGCAACCATGAATCTGTTATCTGTTCCTGTGAGTTCAATGTTTTCAGACTTCCAGATAAGATTACATATATATGTCTTTCTATGTCTGACTTATTTCACCTAACAGAGTACCCTCAAGGCCCATCTGTGTTGTTTGTTGCCAATAGCAAGATTACCTTTTTAATGGCAAATTAATATACCATTCATAAGGGCTTCCCAAGTGGCACTGGGGGTAAATAATCCACCTGCCAATGGAGGAGACCCAAGAGATGCAGGTTCAGTCCCTGGGTCCGGAAGATCCCGTGGAGTAGGAAGTAGCAACCCACACCAGAATTCTTACCTGGAAAATTCTACAGACAAAGAAGCATGTCAGCCTACAGTCCATGGGACCACAAAGAGTCAAATACAACTGAGTGACTGAGATATATACACCACATTTTCTTTAGCCATTCACCTGCTGATAGACATCCACATTGTTCCATGTCTTGACTGGTTTAATAAGCTGCAATGAACATGGGAGTGCAGATCTTTTTGAGATAGTGATTTCATTTTCTTTAGACATATACCCAGAAGCAGAATTGCTGGCCTATAGATGGTGAGCATCTTAAGAGAAGAAACCTTGTACGGTTTTCGTCCCATTGCAAAGCACCATACTTGGAAACTAACTATTAGACAGTCAACAAATGCTTAGTTAACTAGGCTGAATTAAACACACAGCATTAAGATATGGAAGAATGTCCTCTACTCGCTGAGAGATAACTCACCCCACCCACCCATGCACAGACCATCACATAATACACATAGAGAAAGAAGGCATTCTTATATGGTTGAACTCTCCTCGTGTATCCTTAGGCTTTTTCTTTGAGAGATATATCTTAAGACTGAGATCCTTAGGTAGTCCCGACAGAAAAATATACCAACCTATTCAAATCTGTCTCAATATTCTGTTTTATCTCCTGTTACAGTAGATTTGTCCCTGCTTATGTATTCTCTGTTAGCAACTTTTAAATATACAATTTAGTATTAGAAACTAGCCATCATGCTGTACATTACATCCCCAGGTCTTATTTATCTTGTAACTTAAAGTGTATGCCTTTTGATTACCTTGTTTTCCCCAGGCCCTATCTCTGGCAACCATGAATCTGTTATCTGTTCCTGTGAGTTCAATGTTTTCAGACTTCCAGATAAGATTACATATATATGTCTTTCTATGTCTGACTTATTTCACCTAACAGAGTACCCTCAAGGCCCATCTGTGTTGTTTGTTGCCAATAGCAAGATTACCTTTTTAATGGCAAATTAATATACCATTCATAAGGGCTTCCCAAGTGGCACTGGGGGTAAATAATCCACCTGCCAATGGAGGAGACCCAAGAGATGCAGGTTCAGTCCCTGGGTCCGGAAGATCCCGTGGAGTAGGAAGTAGCAACCCACACCAGAATTCTTACCTGGAAAATTCTACAGACAAAGAAGCATGTCAGCCTACAGTCCATGGGACCACAAAGAGTCAAATACAACTGAGTGACTGAGATATATACACCACATTTTCTTTAGCCATTCACCTGCTGATAGACATCCACATTGTTCCATGTCTTGACTGGTTTAATAAGCTGCAATGAACATGGGAGTGCAGATCTTTTTGAGATAGTGATTTCATTTTCTTTAGACATATACCCAGAAGCAGAATTGCTGGCCTATAGATGGTGAGCATCTTAAGAGAAGAAACCTTGTACGGTTTTCGTCCCATTGCAAAGCACCATACTTGGAAACTAACTATTAGACAGTCAACAAATGCTTAGTTAACTAGGCTGAATTAAACACACAGCATTAAGATATGGAAGAATGTCCTCTACTCTCGCTGAGAGATAACTCACCCCCACCCACCCATGCACAGACCATCACATAATACACATAGAGAAAGAAGGCATTCTTATATGGTTGAACTCTCCTCGTGTATCCTTAGGCTTTTTCTTTGAGAGATATATCTTAAGACTGACTCAGCATATCTCTTGGTGAGAGAATCTGAGAGTTGGCAGGCATCTCGCCTCAGCAGCTAGGTTCCCCTGCCTGTAGCTGGTAACAGAGTACCTGACGTATTGTAAGTGAAACTCTATGAGCCTGGCTAACTTTTCAGAGCCAGTGAAGGCTGGGAGACTAGAATGTGGTCCATTGATGCCAATATGAAATGCATGTTAATGTGCTGATTCCTGTCAAAGATAAGTTTGCTTTTATAAATAGCCCCTCTCTCCCTAGTAAATAGGCTAGAAGAGATGACTTTCTGACAGGAATGAGACTTTAGGACTGGGGCACTCCTAATGAAGGGGCCTATTTAGTTAATTATGGGGCCAGCTTGTGAATGTGCTGCTAGAGGCTAGAAATGAATGCTATCCCTTGTGCTAAAGCACCAGTCGATGATGGTGTCAGCCAACTTCAGCCCTGTCTATGAAGAGCCCACACTTCCCAGGATAATCAGCCCAACTGCTACGTCTGTTTAATAATTAGAGAAGCCACATGTTGGTCAGAGCTAACAAGGAGAAGTAGAGAGTAAGAGAGGGGTGATTATTTTTTTCATCCCTTTGATCAGAGAATGTTCATGAGTATATGTATTTATTTTTTAATTTTTGGTCACTTTTATTGGTCTTTCATTTATTTATTTTTCATCCATCTTTGTTCTTTGGCCTGCGTGGGCCTCCCACTGCAGTGGCCTCTCCTGTAGCAGAGCACCGGCTCTGGGCACATGCACCCCAGAGTGCTGGCCTATAATTGGACATACCCGTCCAGTTGCGCCGTGGCATGTGGAATCTTGCTTGGGGTTGAACCTACGTTCGCCCATTGCAAAGCACCATACTTGAAACTAACTATTAGACAGTCAACAAATGCTTAGTTAACTAGGCTGAATTAAACACACAGCATTAAGATATGGAAGAATGTCCTCTACTCGCTGAGAGATAACTCACCCCCACCCACCCATGCACAGACCATCACATAATACACATAGAGAAAGAAGGCATTCTTATATGGTTGAACTCTCCTCGTGTATCCTTAGGCTTTTTCTTTGAGAGATATATCTTAAGACTGACTCAGCATATCTCTTGGTGAGAGAATCTGAGAGTTGGCAGGCATCTCGCCTCAGCAGCTAGGTTCCCCTGCCTGTAGCTGGTAACAGAGTACCTGACGTATTGTAAGTGAAACTCTATGAGCCTGGCTAACTTTTCAGAGCCAGTGAAGGCTGGGAGACTAGAATGTGGTCCATTGATGCCAATATGAAATGCATGTTAATGTGCTGATTCCTGTCAAAGATAAGTTTGCTTTTATAAATAGCCCCTCTCTCCCTAGTAAATAGGCTAGAAGAGATGACTTTCTGACAGGAATGAGACTTTAGGACTGGGGCACTCCTAATGAAGGGCCTATTTAGTTAATTATGGGGCCAGCTTGTGAATGTGCTGCTAGAGGCTAGAAATGAATGCTATCCCTTGTGCTAAAGCACCAGTCGATGATGGTGTCAGCCAACTTCAGCCCTGTCTATGAAGAGCCCACACTTCCCAGGATAATCAGCCCAACTGCTACGTCTGTTTAATAATTAGAGAAGCCACATGTTGGTCAGAGCTAACAAGGAGAAGTAGAGAGTAAGAGAGGGGTGATTATTTTTTTCATCCCTTTGATCAGAGAATGTTCATGAGTATATGTATTTATTTTTTAATTTTTGGTCACTTTTATTGGTCTTTCATTTATTTATTTTTCATCCATCTTTGTTCTTTGGCCTGCGTGGGCCTCCCACTGCAGTGGCCTCTCCTGTAGCAGAGCACCGGCTCTGGGCACATGCACCCCAGAGTGCTGGCCTATAATTGGACATACCCGTCCAGTTGCGCCGTGGCATGTGGAATCTTGCTGTGCCAGGGATTGAACCAGCACCCCTTGCAGTGCAAGGCAGACTCTTTACCCACTGGACCACCAGGGAAGCCCATATGTATGTTTTAGGATGAGACTTAGACTTGTGTTTTGAGACACAGGAGGGTGTTGCTCGAGGGTATCCAAAATTAGCTTACAGTTGAGCATATGGTATTCTAGCTCTATATTCTGCTCAAAAAATGTTAAAGAAATAGTATAATCATAATTTCTATAGGACTTGATGTTTTCTATAGAAAATTTCATATTTGGATTGCATCAAATAAGTGTAAGAAGTGACACACTGTTGGGTGTAGTACCTAGTCATTTCTTTCTTATTTATTATGTTTTACTCAGTCCTTGTTAGGTGCTGGTAAGAATATCTGTTTGTCCTTTATCCAACAGAATAGTTCCCAAATTCTGTTGGTTGTGCTCTCCTAAGGTCAAAACTGTGGAGTCAGAATATCTACATTGGAATTCTGGTTGCACATTTATGTGATCTCAGCTTCTTTATGTGTAAGATTATACCTTGGATCATAAGGATGATGTGTAGAAAGAAATGTGTTAATAACCTTTTAAGCATGAAGATCAGTGCCTAGCATACAGTAATTAAAAAAATTATCCATCTCATTCCTTCTTGCTCCTCTCTTAATGTATGATTCCATTGTGTTTTTCCTGAATTATAATTTTTCCACAAATCTCCTAGCCTCTTATTTTTCCTCCCATCATAGCTACCAGAATAATTTTTCTGAAATATAAATATGACCATATCGCTCTCCTGGTTATATTCAGACTCCCCATCTAATTTCCAAACTTAATCTCCATCCTACTCCTTCCATTTTGTTCTACCACAGTACCGAAAGGCTCTCGGACTCTCATTATGTAAGTATAGAAGTTTTGAAATTATTTTTATCTTATTAAAATGTGATATTAGCGTAAATATGGATTTATGGGTCATTAGAACAGAATTGAGATTTAAGAGATAGGCCAACATATAGGTCAATTGATTTTTTTTAAAGTGGCCAAAGCATTCAATGGAAAATGGGAGATATTTTTTAAAATAGTGTTGAGTCAATTAGATATTAAAGAAGAAAACAAGCAGGTCTTGACCTATATCTCACAACATATATAAAATCTAACTCAAAATGGATCAGAGGCCTAAGTATAAGAGTTAACTCTCAAAATAGAGTTAGCTCTCAAAATAGATAAAGTTAACTATCAAAATCCTGAAGTAAAATACAGAAAAAAGTTTAGTTTGCCTTGGATTAGGTAGAGGTTTATTACTTAGAACACAAAAGGAGAAGACAGAGTATAAAAGAAAAAAATTGATAAGTTAGACTTCCTCTAATATAAAAAATTTGGTTCTTCAAAACATCATTAACAAAAACTAAAAACCAGCCTACAGACTGGATAAAAGACACTTTAGCAAGGATGATATACAGATAGTAAATGAGCACAAAGAAGATACTGAACACCTTTAGTTATTAGGAAAATATAAAATAAAGCCACAATAGGATACCATTATGTTCCCATTGAACGACTAAGAGTAAAGAGATTGGTCATACCAAGTGTTGGTGACAATGTGGAGCTACTGGAACTCTAATCCATTATTGCTGACCATTTTAAATAGTAAATACATTTTGTAAAATATTTTCAAAAAGTTCTGTGGAGTCAGAATATCTACATTGGAATTCTGGTTGCACATTTATGTGATCTCAGCTTCTTTATGTGTAAGATTATACCTTGGATCATAAGGATGATGTGTAGAAAGAAATGTGTTAATAACCTTTTAAGCATGAAGATCAGTGCCTAGCATACAGTAATTAAAAAAATTATCCATCTCATTCCTTCTTGCTCCTCTCTTAATGTATGATTCCATTGTGTTTTTCCTGAATTATAATTTTTCCACAAATCTCCTAGCCTCTTATTTTTCCTCCCATCATAGCTACCAGAATAATTTTTCTGAAATATAAATATGACCATATCGCTCTCCTGGTTATATTCAGACTCCCCATCTAATTTCCAAACTTAATCTCCATCCTACTCCTTCCATTTTGTTCTACCACAGTACCGAAAGGCTCTCGGACTCTCATTATGTAAGTATAGAAGTTTTGAAATTATTTTTATCTTATTAAAATGTGATATTAGCGTAAATATGGATTTATGGGTCATTAGAACAGAATTGAGATTTAAGAGATAGGCCAACATATAGGTCAATTGATTTTTTTTAAAGTGGCCAAAGCATTCAATGGAAAATGGGAGATATTTTTTAAAATAGTGTTGAGTCAATTAGATATTAAAGAAGAAAACAAGCAGGTCTTGACCTATATCTCACAACATATATAAAATCTAACTCAAAATGGATCAGAGGCCTAAGTATAAGAGTTAACTCTCAAAATAGAGTTAGCTCTCAAAATAGATAAAGTTAACTATCAAAATCCTGAAGTAAAATACAGAAAAAAGTTTAGTTTGCCTTGGATTAGGTAGAGGTTTATTACTTAGAACACAAAAGGAGAAGACAGAGTATAAAAGAAAAAAATTGATAAGTTAGACTTCCTCTAATATAAAAAATTTGGTTCTTCAAAACATCATTAACAAAAACTAAAAACCAGCCTACAGACTGGATAAAAGACACTTTAGCAAGGATGATATACAGATAGTAAATGAGCACAAAGAAGATACTGAACACCTTTAGTTATTAGGAAAATATAAAATAAAGCCACAATAGGATACCATTATGTTCCCATTGAACGACTAAGAGTAAAGAGATTGGTCATACCAAGTGTTGGTGACAATGTGGAGCTACTGGAACTCTAATCCATTATTGCTGACCATTTTAAATAGTAAATACATTTTGTAAAATATTTTCAAAAAGTTTTTTTTTAATATTGAGGTGAAATTCATATAAATAATGTTAATGCTTTTAAAGAGTAAACTTCAGTGGGATTTAGTACAATGATAATGTAGTGCAACTATTATTTCTTTGGTGTTCAACCTTCCTTGTGGTCCAGCTCTTACATCCATACATCACTCCTGGAAAAACCACAGCTTTAACTGTGTGGACTTTTGTTGGCAAAGTGATGTCTCTGCTTTTTAATATGCTGTCTAGATTTGCCATACCTTTTCTTCCAAGGAGCAAGCGTCTTTTTAATTTCAAGGCTGCAGTTACCATCTGCAGTGATTTTGGAACCCAGGAAAAAGTCTGTAACTGTTTCCATTGTTTGCCATCTATTTGCTGTGAAGTAATGGAACCTGATGCCATGATCTTAGTTTATCATATGTTGAATTTTAAGTCAGCTTTTTCACTCTCTATTTGCAATAGCCAAAACCTGGAAAAAAAACAAATGTCCATCAGTAGATGAATGTATAAACAAATTGTGATGTATTTATTTAATGGATGACTACTGAGCAACATTGAAGAATTTTAAAAATATTGCTGATTAAAAGAACCCAGAAAGAATCCAGTGTATAATTTCATTTATATGAAGTCATAGGAAAAAAAAAAACAATCTATGGTGATTAGAAAGCATACCAGTTGTTCCCTATGAATGTGGGCTTAAGGGTGAACAGATGTATAGGTTACAAAGGGACTTGAGGATGACCTAGGGAATGATGGGTATGTTTATTATCTTGGTTATGATGATGATCTTACAGGTGTATGCATATACCAAAACTCATAAAATTGTCTACTTTCATGAAGTAAATAAATATGTGCACTTTAATAAGTAAATGTGCAGTTTATTCTGCATCAGTCAATCTCAGAAAGGACCTTTAAAAGGTACAGTCACAAGTTATCACGATCAAGTGTCTGAGAGTATATTTTAAAAATTTGGTAAAGTTTAAAAAAAAAAAAAAAAACCTAATTGTTAACAATAAGCATTTCTTGCAGTTGATTCTGGTAGTCGTCTGTTTTTTTTTTTTTTTTAATCCACTTTCTGTACATTCTCCCAAGTTGAGATCATTGTTTTTTCTCTTGCCATATAATGGTAACTTCTTAATTATTCATATATATTTGTAAAATTTTACTGTTAGATAAAATTAGGTTCCTCTCTTAAGCCAAAAGTCAGAAATCTTGTTTCTTCTATCACAGTGGAATCAGAGCTAGTTTCCTAATGTGCATGCATGCCAAGTCTCTTCAGTCGTATCTGACTCTTTGCGACGCTATGGACTGTAGCCCGCCAGATTTCTCTGTCCATTGGATTCTCCAGGCAAGAATACTGCAGTGATTGCCATTCCCTCCTCCAAGAACATCTTCCCAATCCATTGAACCCGTGTCTCTTATGTTTCCTGCATTGACAGGCAAGTTCTTTATCACTAGCAGCACCTGGGAAGCCTAGTTTCCCAATGCTCATTTCAAAACTCAGTGATTTAGAATAGCAATCATTTAATACTTCTCCTATGCCAGCATGCTGCCTGGGAGTTGACTCTAGGCTTAGTTCAGCTGAGACATTTATGCTACATTTGCCTTTCATCTTTCTTGGGCCAGTGGACAACCAAAACATACTCTCACTGCAATGGCTGAGTTGTGAGTAGGCATTCAGGAACACCAATAGCCTCTTAAGACCTGGCTTACAAATGGCACACTGTCATATCCTTTTGTTAATCAAAGGAAGTTATCTGGTCAAATCCAAAGTCAAGTAAACACCATCCTTTTAGTGAGAGGAACTCATGACAAATGGTGACTGTACACCAGGAGTGAAGTATTGAGGTCAATAATGTAATCTGCAAACATCAGTTTAAAGTTGTATATAATTTTCCCTCTTCTCATTCTTGTAAGTTCTTTGTTAACTAGTGAAGACACTCTACACATTCTAAGTCTTTGATAGAATAATCCTGATTTAGCTTTTGAATTTTACTCATTCTCTCTTTTAAAGATTTTACACTCTAGCCCATGTGATGATGCCTATCTGATGATGTGTTCTCTTGTTTCTTTTTGTTCCTTCAGCCTTCTCTGCTAAAATCCTTCCAGATGTATCACCAACAAACTTCTTTTTATAAAAAATAAGCAGTATAGTTTCAAAATAAGAGGGAGGAGATGGTGTGATAAGAAAGGCTAGGTAAAATCCTGATCTACCACTTATTCGCTTTTGGGAAAATACATAAACCTTTCTCAGCTTTCATTTCTTCATCTATAAAATGAGAGGGTATCATTTTCCTAACTTTTCTGTAAGCCAAAAGAAACAGTATTGAAATTGTTAATTCCTCTCTTCCCTCCTTTCTTTTTCCTCTAATTTTATTTGACATTTTCTCTGTGATTCCACAAAGGGAGACTTCAAGGTTTGTTTCAGGGAAGTTTGTGGATACTGCCACAATATATGTTCTGAATTTATTAATGAAAAGCAGGACTTCCATAAATTACCCAGTGATTAAAAAGACACAAAACCACTGACTTTTAACATTTCTAATGGCTTTTTGTGTAGGTCCTTATGCTGTAAGCACACAGAATAATTACCTTATTGAGAGGCCTGCATGATTGAGAGACTAAAAATTGAATGACATATTGATGAATTAAGTCAGAACACAGACCTTTATCTGTGTAGTTTGTGGGTCAAATGGAAAAATCAGACTTCTCATTATTTTACACTAGAACTCTTGGAGTATGCAGAAACATTTTTATTAGGCATTTCAACACTGTTCACAGTTAACAGCTACTCATACAGATATCTATGAAAGAAGTATTAATAGTATATTTTTAAACAAGTTAATTAGATTTCATCAATTTTCATCAGTGTTTTCATAGTTCTGTAGGAGCTTATTTAATTTTATCAGTGGAAAGTCTATTAGAATTCATTCAAAATAACAAAATCTCTGTTCTTCCAATACTTACACCCTTAAAAAGTCAAAGATCTGCTATACTGTTCAAGATACACTATATTATGATGTGGAAACATATTAACACGGAAGTGTCAGTGGCTTAATACAATAGAATTTTATTTCTCACTCAGTTGCATTGGCTAGCAGAGGAGCTCTGATCCATATAGTCACTCAAAGTCCCAGGCTAAAAAACTCTAGCATCTCAGTACAGGACCTCCATAATTTGCACATCAGAGGAAATGAGAGGACAGAGAACCTGGGCCGGTCTTGAAGCTTTTACCCTAGATGCTCTCTGTACAATACTCTTAGGAATGTTAAAGGTTATTTTTATTCATAGTCCACTGAGCAGAACATACCATGTGTCTCCATCTAACCATAGTGTGCTGGGAAATACAGGAACACGTGGATATCCAGTGAGCTGTAAACACCTCAGCCACAGTTATCACAGGATCTAGAATCTTTTTTTGTCATAGTGTAGTCTTAGTTGCTCAGTCATGTCCACTCTTTGTGACCCCATGGTCTGTAACCTGCCAGGCTCCTCTGTCCGTGAAATTCTCCAGGAAAGAATACTGGAGTGGGTTGTCATTTCCTTCTCCTTTCTTTGTCATGAATGTTGTTTCATGACATTTCTCCTTGGTATCTTGTGCTTCTGCACATCCTGCAAGCAGAAGCAGAAGAACTAACTTCTTTTGTTTTAGACTTAACTTTCTGAAGATATTTATTCAGTGACTAGCTTGGAAAGGTGTATGTCTCACTCTAGAGCAAAGGGCAGGCATGCTTACTTTCCACTATAAACAATTTGGGTTCCCTAAGTTCAGTGTTTCTCTCATATAATGTAACACATGGGCATCTATCTGGACCCACTCATGTTGTCTTTGTGGAACTTGAGGCAAGGGAAACTGATGCATAAAATTCTGATACTCTGTCTATTGATAATGCTGTAAGCATAATCTATCCTCTTCTTTACCCTGGAGTCTTGCTTTCTCCCTCCAGCATCTATTAAACTCGTGAGTGAACTTATCTCTTTGAAAGTAGGGTGAGGTCTCAGACCCTTCATGATTCTTAACAAATGTATACAGGAAACACATCTAATACAACAACAAAAAAGTGGTTGATAGAGACTCTAAAGCTTCATTTATTTAACAAATATAGTTATGCCCCTCATTTGCGTGAGATGTGATACCAGTTGTTAGATAATGCGAAGATGAAAATACATGGCCCTTGTATTCAGATTGCTTATAATCTAGCCAGAAGAATACATGGAAACAAAAACTACAGTGTAGTATCGGAACAATGTAGTAAAATGGTGTACAAGTTCACCAGATGGTCAAGAAGTGGAGAAGACTTCTAGGCAGAGGGGAAAATCATGAATAAAACTCCTGACATATTGGCTTTTGGGGGAAATGCCTGGCTGAAGTTTTAAGTGTAAGAAGGCAGAGGATAAAGGTGGTTTGAGTGGTAAACAGTGACTGTACTGTGAAGGTTTTTAGATGTCTCACAAAGGACTTTGGGTTTATCCTGTAGGCCATATGGAACTATTTCAGTGCACTTAAAAATAATTATAAATAAGGTTCTCAAAAGGACTTCAAGAAGCAAATTTTACTCTTTTCTAGAATTACTGTGCTCACCTTCCTTTTTATTTAAGGTTATTCTTGATACTGATAAATATTTTCTTCTTTTAATTAAATATCTTCTGTATAATATTGCAAATTGCCTTAAAGTAGATTCTTAAGCCAGTTTTGAAAGTGTAACTATATAACCAAGCTGCCGCATAGCTGAACCCTCAAAGCCAAACTGTTCATTAGCCCTAACACTAGTGAGGAAAGATTGTGAGGTATTATTAAACAATACTTACATTAGTTTTTTTCAAAAGAGGCATAGTCTTAACTATTTATATGGTAATATTTTTCCTCTTTTGGAAGGTTAATTTTTCAATTTAATTTTTATTTGCTTTTCTGATAAAATACAATTGGATTTTTCCCAAAAGGCTATGTCTGAGAAGACTTAAACTGAAGTACAGTCCACAGCCCATGTGAAAAGTAAGTGTGTCATCTGTGTATGATACATAGGTTAAATTTAACTTGGTGGTTCAGAAAAATTTGTTTACATATTCCTTTAAGAAGTGGCAGGCACCTTTCTCCTGAAGATTAAGGTTTTCCCTGTAGTGAGGAAGTTCCAGGTGCTGGAAACCCAGGGCATACATGTGTGAAAACTTGCCTGATATTTGTTCAGTCACTTGCCAAGTCTGTTGAAGAGTGAAACACTGTCTTTTGCTATTGTTGGAATTTACAGATGTAAGACTGGTGTCATTTTGTGTACAAGTATATCTAGCCAGAAGAATACATGGAAACAAAAACTACAGTGTAGTATCGGAACAATGTAGTAAAATGGTGTACAAGTTCACCAGATGGTCAAGAAGTGGAGAAGACTTCTAGGCAGAGGGGAAAATCATGAATAAAACTCCTGACATATTGGCTTTTGGGGGAAATGCCTGGCTGAAGTTTTAAGTGTAAGAAGGCAGAGGATAAAGGTGGTTTGAGTGGTAAACAGTGACTGTACTGTGAAGGTTTTTAGATGTCTCACAAAGGACTTTGGGTTTATCCTGTAGGCCATATGGAACTATTTCAGTGCACTTAAAAATAATTATAAATAAGGTTCTCAAAAGGACTTCAAGAAGCAAATTTTACTCTTTTCTAGAATTACTGTGCTCACCTTCCTTTTTATTTAAGGTTATTCTTGATACTGATAAATATTTTCTTCTTTTAATTAAATATCTTCTGTATAATATTGCAAATTGCCTTAAAGTAGATTCTTAAGCCAGTTTTGAAAGTGTAACTATATAACCAAGCTGCCGCATAGCTGAACCCTCAAAGCCAAACTGTTCATTAGCCCTAACACTAGTGAGGAAAGATTGTGAGGTATTATTAAACAATACTTACATTAGTTTTTTCAAAAGAGGCATAGTCTTAACTATTTATATGGTAATATTTTTCCTCTTTTGGAAGGTTAATTTTTCAATTTAATTTTTATTTGCTTTTCTGATAAAATACAATTGGATTTTTCCCAAAAGGCTATGTCTGAGAAGACTTAAACTGAAGTACAGTCCACAGCCCATGTGAAAAGTAAGTGTGTCATCTGTGTATGATACATAGGTTAAATTTAACTTGGTGGTTCAGAAAAATTTGTTTACATATTCCTTTAAGAAGTGGCAGGCACCTTTCTCCTGAAGATTAAGGTTTTCCCTGTAGTGAGGAAGTTCCAGGTGCTGGAAACCCAGGGCATACATGTGTGAAAACTTGCCTGATATTTGTTCAGTCACTTGCCAAGTCTGTTGAAGAGTGAAACACTGTCTTTTGCTATTGTTGGAATTTACAGATGTAAGACTGGTGTCATTCTGCATAGCTGCTGACCGTTGGGCTTTTTTTGCTACTCTGGTAGAACAATTAAATAAAGGAAAATGAACAGGTAGGACAAGGCATATCTTCCAAAACTGGACTGTGGGGAGCCATGTTGGAGTTACAGAAATGATGTGATAGTAATCTCTTATATTATGGTGTGAATTACCCTACAGACTCAAATGATGACTTAGCCTGAGCTTTTCTTACCTCTAATAGAAAATATGTCTACCAGTTGTGATTTTTTAGAATACTACAAAGGACTTCCTGTCCAACAATGCAGCTTTCTATTTATTGGTATATACTGGTAGACAACTTACCCCAAAATTAGAGGTGAAATTTAAGGTACAAATGCTTGTAGGTATGTCATTTTATACTTAGTATGCCCCTAAGTGAGGTGTTGTACACTTAATACATTGTACGGTAAATGCATTGTAAAAGTAGATTTTATTGATGGAGTTTGGTGGGAATGATAAATCAGTTGAGTATCGGATGTATATATGAAAAGGGGAAGAGTTTGGAAGATGCAGTGAAGAATTGGTAAAGATTTCAAAATATTAGCTACTGTTTCTTGAGTGCCTATTATACACCAGGAAGTTCTAAGCTCCTTTAAACTGCCCCCCAACAATCCTGAGGTAGGCAATATTTTTGGGCTTCCCTGGTAGCGCAGACAGTAAAGAATCTGCCTATAATGCAGGAGACCTGGGTTTGACCCCTGGGTTGGAAAGATCCCTTGGAGAAAGGAATGACTACCTACTCCAGTATTCTTGCCTGGAGAATTCCATAGAAAGAGGAGCCTGGCGGGATACAGTTCATGGGGTCACAAAGAGTCGGACATGACTGAGTGTCTAATGCTAGGCACTATTTTTATCCCCCTTTTCAAAAATGTAACAGCTGAAGCACAGGGAGATTAAGTCACTTTTCCAAGGTTACATAATTGGTAAGTTGTTGAAATTCCAATCTAGACAGTGTGACACTAGCCGGCCCTTTTGACCACCATCTTATACTTCATTTTTATCAATTTTGTAACATGTATCTCATGAAATTAGAGTCACCTGCATGGCACAACATAAATGGCCCTGAAAAGCTACAGTCAGTTCATGAAAGGACTAATAAGGTAAATAACTCTCTCTCTCTCTGTCTGTCTCCATATGTGTGTGTGTGTGTGTGTGTGTGTGTGTGTGTGTGTGTGTATCCTTCATCACTGTAAACAGTTAAATAAGCATTTGAATGAATAAATAAATAAAGTATTAAGGTTGTAGTTTGAGTCATAAGTGTAAGACATTGCCAACATGTTCTTTAAATTTCTTTTTCCTAGAGAAGAATAGTATTTTAAATTAGTAGTTATGTATTTCTAGTTGAGAAACGAAAGGAGGAAATCTTGATGGAAACGGTTCTGGATATATGATAAACGATACTCTGAGATGGAGGAGTTATTCCTCTATTCAGTTTTGTCTTATTCTCCATTTTATTGAGGCAAAACCAGATTGGGACATCAGAGTGAATTTTCAGACTTTCTGTTTGTAAATTTTCCCTTTCTTTGCTATAAAGATTCTTTTTCTCTCACCTAGAAATAGATTTGCCTTCTATTCTGTCCCTTTTCAAGCAAAAGACTGAGGAAAAAGTACTGACATAGGAGGATGTAAAAGCCCAAACTTTAAAATTGAACTTTATTTGAAATGCTGACTCCATTGTTTGCTAAAAGTGTGACCTTGGGCAAGTTATTAATGACTTAGAACCTTATTTTCCTCTTCTATAAGATAGATTATGAAATGGGAGAATTTATAGATGTATGTAACAGAACTTCCAACTGTCATGGGTTTATTTCCCAACCTAGAAGAAATCTTTGGTTGATTAAGCCCGCCCCTGCTGATTTTGACCCAGAATTCCATAGAAAGAGGAGCCTGGCGGGATACAGTTCATGGGGTCACAAAGAGTCGGACATGACTGAGTGTCTAATGCTAGGCACTATTTTTATCCCCCTTTTCAAAAATGTAACAGCTGAAGCACAGGGAGATTAAGTCACTTTTCCAAGGTTACATAATTGGTAAGTTGTTGAAATTCCAATCTAGACAGTGTGACACTAGCCGCCCTTTTGACCACCATCTTATACTTCATTTTTATCAATTTTGTAACATGTATCTCATGAAATTAGAGTCACCTGCATGGCACAACATAAATGGCCCTGAAAAGCTACAGTCAGTTCATGAAAGGACTAATAAGGTAAATAACTCTCTCTCTCTCTGTCTGTCTCCATATGTGTGTGTGTGTGTGTGTGTGTGTGTGTGTGTGTGTGTGTATCCTTCATCACTGTAAACAGTTAAATAAGCATTTGAATGAATAAATAAATAAAGTATTAAGGTTGTAGTTTGAGTCATAAGTGTAAGACATTGCCAACATGTTCTTTAAATTTCTTTTTCCTAGAGAAGAATAGTATTTTAAATTAGTAGTTATGTATTTCTAGTTGAGAAACGAAAGGAGGAAATCTTGATGGAAACGGTTCTGGATATATGATAAACGATACTCTGAGATGGAGGAGTTATTCCTCTATTCAGTTTTGTCTTATTCTCCATTTTATTGAGGCAAAACCAGATTGGGACATCAGAGTGAATTTTCAGACTTTCTGTTTGTAAATTTTCCCTTTCTTTGCTATAAAGATTCTTTTTCTCTCACCTAGAAATAGATTTGCCTTCTATTCTGTCCCTTTTCAAGCAAAAGACTGAGGAAAAAGTACTGACATAGGAGGATGTAAAAGCCCAAACTTTAAAATTGAACTTTATTTGAAATGCTGACTCCATTGTTTGCTAAAAGTGTGACCTTGGGCAAGTTATTAATGACTTAGAACCTTATTTTCCTCTTCTATAAGATAGATTATGAAATGGGAGAATTTATAGATGTATGTAACAGAACTTCCAACTGTCATGGGTTTATTTCCCCCAACCTAGAGAAATCTGTTGATAAGCAGCTGCTGATTTTGACCCAGGAACTTGAAGGTTTCAGGGCCAGCATTTCCAGCCATTCTCTATTATCATTCCTCTATATCAGTTCTTTTACCTCAGGGTAACAAATTGATTGCAGCAACCTCAGGCATTTCATTGTATTCAAAGCAGAAAGAAGGTGGAAGTGAAAGTGGCAGCAATAGTTATTGTGGTCTTTCTTGTTTTGTGTGTTATCAGAAAACCAAAATCTTTTCTAGGAACCTAAATTTCTACTTGGGCCTTATAGGACAGAGTATGTCACCCCTATCTAAGGAGTTGGGGAAAATAAGCAATTAGCTCTCTCCAATGGGATTTCCAAAGTTAATGAGTTTAGTCATAGATTTGTATTACAAGGGAGAGTAATAATAGATCCACCTCAGACATTAGATAAAGATTAAATTAGATAATATTATGTCAAGTGCTAATTCTGTGCCTATTATACAGGAAGTATTTACTTAATAATAGGCAGCTAGGGGCTTCCCTGGTGGTCCACTGGGTGGGGAGTCTAGTCTGCCTTGCAGTGCAGGGGTGGGGCACCAGTTCAATCCCTGGCCCTAGGGAATCCCGCCTGCCAGCAGGAGCGGCTGGGCCTGCGTGTCCAATTCCCAGCCAGAGGCCACTGGGGTGGGATGCCCATGCAGGCCGAGGAGTGGAGATGAATGAAAAGTAAATGGATAAAAAAAATTAAAAAAAAAAAAAGAGGCAGCTCTAGTTATCATTAGAATGTTTCCCCGAAGGAGTGAGATGATGAAAAGTAAATGGTTATTTATAGACTTCATTTTTCTTTTTTTCCCATAAAGATTCTTTTCTCTCACCTAGAAATAGATTTGCCTTCTATTCTGTCCCTTTTCAAGCAAAAGACTGAGGAAAAAGTACTGACATAGGAGGATGTAAAAGCCCAAACTTTAAAATTGAACTTTATTTGAAATGCTGACTCCATTGTTTGCTAAAAGTGTGACCTTGGGCAAGTTATTAATGACTTAGAACCTTATTTTCCTCTTCTATAAGATAGATTATGAAATGGGAGAATTTATAGATGTATGTAACAGAACTTCCAACTGTCATGGGTTTATTTCCCCCAACCTAGAGAAATCTGTTGATAAGCAGCTGCTGATTTTGACCCAGGAACTTGAAGGTTTCAGGGCCAGCATTTCCAGCCATTCTCTATTATCATTCCTCTATATCAGTTCTTTTACCTCAGGGTAACAAATTGATTGCAGCAACCTCAGGCATTTCATTGTATTCAAAGCAGAAAGAAGGTGGAAGTGAAAGTGGCAGCAATAGTTATTGTGGTCTTTCTTGTTTTGTGTGTTATCAGAAAACCAAAATCTTTTCTAGGAACCTAAATTTCTACTTGGGCCTTATAGGACAGAGTATGTCACCCCTATCTAAGGAGTTGGGGAAAATAAGCAATTAGCTCTCTCCAATGGGATTTCCAAAGTTAATGAGTTTAGTCATAGATTTGTATTACAAGGGAGAGTAATAATAGATCCACCTCAGACATTAGATAAAGATTAAATTAGATAATATTATGTCAAGTGCTAATTCTGTGCCTATTATACAGGAAGTATTTACTTAATAATAGGCAGCTAGGGGCTTCCCTGGTGGTCCACTGGGGGGGAGTCTAGTCTGCCTTGCAGTGCAGGGGTGGGGCACCAGTTCAATCCCTGGCCCTAGGGAATCCCGCCTGCCAGCAGGAGCGGCTGGGCCTGCGTGTCCAATTCCCAGCCAGAGGCCACTGGGGTGGGATGCCCATGCAGGCCGAGGAGTGGAGATGAATGAAAAGTAAATGGATAAAAAAAATTAAAAAAAAAAAAAGAGGCAGCTCTAGTTATCATTAGAATGTCTTACATTGTCTTTCCCATTACCAAGATAGTAATATGAACCCTTCATAGCATCTCATCTAGAAAAAATCCGAAGTCAGAGAGCCTGTTCAGTCACAGGCCCTTTCATTTTCTGACAAAACTCATCCCTCAGTATTTTTTCATACTTGATACAGTAATAACTAACACCTGTAGACAAAAGCTTAATGCTTAGAATTCTTTCCTGTAAAAACCATTCTGCTTTTCCTTTGCTCATATCTATCTTGATCCCTACAGTGCCTCCTCTTTCTTACTGATCTATCCAGCTCTGACTCATCCTTTAAAACTTGAATAGTCTTCACCTCTTCGGCAGTTTCCATCCCCACCCCAATGGGGTCACTGCCCATCTTCAATGATCTCCAGTAACCTGATGGCTTCCCAGGTGGCACTAGTGGTAAAGAACCTGTCTGCCAATGCAGGAGACATAAGAAATGCTGGTTTGATCCCTGGGTCAGGAAGATCCTCTGGAAGAGGGCATAGAAACCCACTCCAGTATTTTTGCTTGGAGAATCCCATGGACAGAGGAGCCTGGCAGGCTACAGTCCATGGAGTCGTAAAGAGTCAGACATGACCAAAGCGACTTAGCACACACACACACTGATTGCATCACTATCATAGATTTTACAAGAGTGTTTCGGAATTTTCTCTTAGTGACCTCCTGTGATAGGCTCTGAATTTCTTGAGGTCTAAATCAGCTTTCCTTCTCGTCTTGGTTTTCCCTAAATAGTTGACAGTCAGTAGATGTTTGTTAAACACAACTGAGGAGTCATGTTGTATCTTCTTTCATGTTCACTGCCCTCTGTTTAAAGCACTTCATAACCATCTATCTAACCTCTCCTTTTTTCTTCTCCTCTATGAAAATGATCAATTTTCAAGAAATAATTATTGGATCGTGACATTTCTTATTTTGAAAAATAAACACTTGAATATCTTGAGCTCTGGTTAATTCTGACTGCCAGTAACAAGAAGTTAAATAGGACTATGCAACCTCAGTAGAGAAAGAATCTCTCTTCTTTCTCATAGTTCAATTGACATGAAAACAGTCTCTCCTTTATGTTAGTTCATTAGGGTTTCTCTTCTCTTAAATAATTTGGAAGACAGCCATGTTCCACAAATGGACTGCTTCATGGGAAAAATCATGCTTGACATCCTCTTCCTTATGCTAAAATCTGCACAAAAAAAACCCAGAAAATCAGTCTTTCAACATCATCCACTCCATTTTAAGCTTGACTTACACAGCAAATCATTCATTTGACTTTAAAAAAGACTTCTTGCTGAAGTATGAATATGAAGTAAGGACAGGAGTAAATTTTCTAAATCAAAGCCATTCCAACAGAATTTCTTTAATCTGTGCAGTTAGGTTATAATCTTAACTCATATCAGATATAAGTACCACATCTTCTTAAAAGGGAAGAAAAAATCATCTTTCCATTGCATTATCTAGGGAAGTGAATTCTTTGTCCCTTGTGAATATATGAACTAAAATACAAGTAAGGTAATTCTTTTTGTAGATCAATGAAGTTATGTTTTTAGCTAGCTGGGGGACTTTTACTCTTGAAATAAGAAGAGTCACAAGGGTGTTTTAAAAATTCTCACGTTACTTTGATCAAAGCAGACTGGCCACAGTGGATTAATTCAGATTGCAGGCTTTATATCTGGAGAAAGATCTTGCGTATTATGGTATACAGCTGTAAAGAATCTGCCTGCCAATGCAGGAGATGATGCAGGTTCGATCCCTGGGTTGGGAAGATCCCCTTGAGGAGGAAATGGCAGTACCCACTCCAGTATTCTTCCCTGCAAAATGGCATGGACAGAGGAGCCTGGCAGGCTACAGTTCATGCAGTTGCAGAGAGTCAGACACAACCATTAAGGAGCAACAACAATATGGTATATGCCTGAGTTTTCTAAGAAGGAAATTAGAAAAATTTATTCCTCTCATTTGTAAGACAGAGATCAGTGACAGCCAATTACAACTGATTTAAAATGTTACTATTTGACTTCGGAGGAGAATGGCCTGCTGTGAACAAACCTGAAAATTTGTAAACTGGGCCTCCCTTTTTATATTTTCCATAGATTGAATAATTAGGGTCTGGTAGTTTATTAAAAATTGATTTTAGGAAAGGATCTGTGATTCACTCAACAAACTGAAGCTCAGTTGATTGCTAATAGCTAGAAAATTTTCACTTGAAAAGGAATCAGCATCTTTAGTTTGAACTGAAGTAAAACTGGGGCAGGAGAGAAGCCATCCCCTGTAGCTATAGTTGACAACTACACCTCTAGGTTTGCGATACATTAGAAATCACTTAGCGTTCTAAATACACATCATTCCAAAAGAAGTTTGAATTCTTATAGTGTGGCAGCCTTTCTAGTTAATAAGTCTTCTCTAGATAAGAGATGGATTATTAATAAAAAGATTCTAATAAGGTGGATGAGAAAAGCGTTGACTGCCAATTTTGGCAAGTGAACCTATGGAGACATAAGGTTCAGAGCTGAAATTCAATACCAGAGGGAAAAACACAGTCCATGTATTTAAAAAAGAAGTAGAGGTTCTGGAATTGAGACAGCTTTCTATATACTTAGATTTTGGAAAAACAAGTCTTATGAACTAACATAAAAGATTCTATTAATGTTACGATATCTATGTTAACAGCTTCTCTACTGAACTTTACTGTCATATCTCACTAGTATTTGGAACATACTTCATTAGAAATGCCAATCAATCACTAAATAAATTTAACATTTAAAAATATTTATTTTTTCCAGCTTTATTGAGATATAATTGACACAAATGAAAACACTGATTTTCTTTTTTTTTTTTTAATTTTAAAGATTATTTATTTATTTTGGGGGAGTGGGGTGGGGAGGGAGGGGAGCAGGCGCACTACTTCTATTGGTCTTTCATATGTCTGTTTTCATCCATCTTTGTTCTTTGGCCCATGTGGGCCTCCCATCGCGGCGGCCTCTGTTGTGAAGAGCACTGGCTCTGGGCGCATGCGCTCCAGAGCTCCGGCTCGGTGTTTGGACACATGGGTCCAGCCGCTCCGCTGCACGTGGGATCTTCCCAGGCCAGGGATCAAATCGGTGCCCCCTGCACTGCAAGGCGGTGTCCTTACCCACTGGACCACCAGGGAAGCCCAAAACATTGATTTTCTAAGTGTTTAAAACAAGTTCTATTCTTTCAGCATTCAGAAAACATTGGTTTTGTACTTATCATAGACTAGGTACTCTACTATTAATAAATGTTAGGAAACAAGCGTAAGACATATAGAACTCATTGTGTGGGAGAGGAAACAGAAAAGAAAGTAATTGCAGTAAAACGCAGTGATATTAAAGGTTAAGTTTCATTTCACATGGAAGAATTAGTCCAGAAGGAGGCATTTCTTAGTAAGACATCTTATCTACAGAAAAAAGTCAATGAATATTTATGATACTGGAGCTAAACACTGGTAAAAATTATTATTCTTTCTTATACTTCTAGACTTAAAATGAACATTGTTTTGAGGGACATGAAATGTATATAAAAAGTGCTTTATAATTTATAAAGCATGGTACAAAATACACCTTTATCAGTATCTGCAAACATTATTTGCCACACCTTTGAATGCAACAATGTTAGACTGATGTTTGGCAGAATTTTACCATATTTTTCTAGAGATGGACAACAGAGATCAAAATTAATACACAGAGTTTGGCAAGATAATATATTTACATAATTATAAATATTTCAGGAATCCTCTGCTTTCTGAATTATTTTTTCTGACATAATGGCCAGTGTTCTTTTTTTTTTCTTCAGTAAGACAACTAATTTATCTCATTTATATCCAGCTTTTAATCAGCTAGTTAATTAAGTAGAAATTTTGGTTCTCACATAATATAATTTTATTTATTGTCTGAGAATTTGTGCTTTGGAATGAGTGTTGTTCTCTTAAGATAGCAATTTTTAGAGTTTATACCCTTATTCTTCCACTCAAAATGATTTGCAAAGTCATCTTTTACACTGTCTTTTAGACATCTTTTTTTTAAATTTTATTTAAAATTGACATTTTTTGTGTTTCTAGTGGCACAAAGACGTAAATCCATCATAGGATATTTGAAACTCTGGTAAACAAAATAATAGAAATTTCTAAACTCCCAGACATTATAACTTCGTTTAGTTTGTATTCCTCCACTTTTAAAGAGAAACCTAATTTTTTTTCAAAAATGGGATCACGCTATAATGTTGTTTTGAAATTATTTACCTCCTTCCAAAATGTGGTGTGAATCTCTTTCCATTTGAAATTCATTATATAGGTATAATGTGCCTTATCTAATCAATTCTCTACTGCTAAACACATATTTCTCTCCTTCTCTATTAAAAAGAGCACTGTGGTACACATGCTTATAGCTAAATTTTTGTGCCTCTTCAGGACTATTTTCTTAAACTAACTTACTTAAAGTAAAATTGACTAAGCAAAAGAGGATACTTATAAACTCTCCCCCAGAAATGTATGCCCAATTCCCTATGCAGGCATGTTTGGTCTCTCAGGTTCCTGACTTTTTGTTACTTCATGGACTATAGCCCCCCAGGCTCCTCTGTCTATGGAATTTTCCAGACAAGAATACTGGAGTGGGTTGCCATTTCCTCCTCCACTTCTCTGGTGGTCCAGTGGTTGAGATTGTATCCCTCCAATGCAGGGAGCATGAGTTTGATCCCTGGTGAGAGCACTAAGATCCCACATACCGTGGGTTGCAGCCAAAAAGTGTTTAAAAGGAAGTCTTTATTAATTTAGCAAGCTAAAAATGAAATATTTTCAGTAGCATTTAATTTTTATTACTAATGGGTTAAGCTTACATATATTAGTCATTTTATTACTTTTATTGGTTGCCTGTTAGCTTCTTTACCCATGTTTCTGTTGATCTGGATTTTCTCTCTGTTTATAGGAAGATTTTATAAGTATGGTATACAAAGAATACAAAGTATAGATAATGTCATAAAACCATAGTATACCAAGCATACACATGTTACATTTCAAATATAATCTTTGTCTTTTTATACTATTTGTGCCATACTTTTAACACAAAATTAAATTTTTTTAAATAATTAGTTTAATCTTACTATTTTAATTTTTCTCAAATACTTCTTGGATCCTTTAGACAGGTAGAGTCCATATTGAGAAAAAGAGCCAGAAGTATTTGATACTAATATTCAAAGTTAGATTAATAATGTAGTTGAGCAGTGCCATTTGGAAATTTTAAAGTTAAGTCACAATGAATCATTGAGACAGCAGCTTGTATGATTAATCAATTGATTTTTAATTAATTAATTTTACTGATATGTTATAGCATGTATTAAACCATTCTATATGCTTAAGACTCACGTAAGCCCTATGTAGTGTTTAAAAGAAACTATTATGGTTGTTTTTGTTAAGAATCCTTGACATACACTTCTGTTTTATTCATCTGGCTTTCCTCTACTGCTAAACACATATTTCTCTCCTTCTCTATTAAAAAGAGCACTGTGGTACACATGCTTATAGCTAAATTTTTGTGCCTCTTCAGGACTATTTTCTTAAACTAACTTACTTAAAGTAAAATTGACTAAGCAAAAGAGGATACTTATAAACTCTCCCCCAGAAATGTATGCCCAATTCCCTATGCAGGCATGTTTGGTCTCTCAGGTTCCTGACTTTTTGTTACTTCATGGACTATAGCCCCCCAGGCTCCTCTGTCTATGGAATTTTCCAGACAAGAATACTGGAGTGGGTTGCCATTTCCTCCTCCACTTCTCTGGTGGTCCAGTGGTTGAGATTGTATCCCTCCAATGCAGGGAGCATGAGTTTGATCCCTGGTGAGAGCACTAAGATCCCACATACCGTGGGTTGCAGCCACAAAGTGTTTAAAAGGAAGTCTTTATTAATTTAGCAAGCTAAAAATGAAATATTTTCAGTAGCATTTAATTTTTATTACTAATGGGTTAAGCTTACATATATTAGTCATTTTATTACTTTTATTGGTTGCCTGTTAGCTTCTTTACCCATGTTTCTGTTGATCTGGATTTTCTCTCTGTTTATAGGAAGATTTTATAAGTATGGTATACAAAGAATACAAAGTATAGATAATGTCATAAAACCATAGTATACCAAGCATACACATGTTACATTTCAAATATAATCTTTGTCTTTTTATACTATTTGTGCCATACTTTTAACACAAAATTAAATTTTTTTAAATAATTAGTTTAATCTTACTATTTTAATTTTTCTCAAATACTTCTTGGATCCTTTAGACAGGTAGAGTCCATATTGAGAAAAAGAGCCAGAAGTATTTGATACTAATATTCAAAGTTAGATTAATAATGTAGTTGAGCAGTGCCATTTGGAAATTTTAAAGTTAAGTCACAATGAATCATTGAGACAGCAGCTTGTATGATTAATCAATTGATTTTTAATTAATTAATTTTACTGATATGTTATAGCATGTATTAAACCATTCTATATGCTTAAGACTCACGTAAGCCCTATGTAGTGTTTAAAAGAAACTATTATGGTTGTTTTTGTTAAGAATCCTTGACATACACTTCTGTTTTATTCATCTGGGGTCTTGATCACATGTTCTTGCTCTATGGGTTCCAGACAGGGGCCTCTCCTGAGTTCTGTTGTTATTGGTACTGTTGTGTCTAGGCTACTCATTACTAAGTCTCATTTAACTTGCCCTTCTTTCTTATTTATAGTTATTTGGAGCCAGGTTGGGCTTCCCTGGTAGCTCAGATAGTAAAGAATCTGCTTTCAGTGTAGGAGACCCAGGTTTAATCCATGGGTTGGGAAGATCCCCTGGAGAAGGGAATGGCTAACCACTCCAGTATTCTTGCCTAGAGAATTCCATGGACAGAGGATCATGGTAGACTACAGTCCATGAGGTTGCAAAGAGTCAGACACGACTGAGTGACTAACACTTTTATTTTCATAGAGTTAGTCAAGCTTCCTTATTCCTTCTCTATCATGGCCCAAAATTGCATCAAAGTTTTTTTCGCCAATTATGCTCCCTGAAGAGAACCCCACTGTCCTTCTACCTTGTCAGATGTGCACTCTAAATTTATCACTTTTAAATCACAAAATTCATAGTTATATGTTCATTAAAATACACATTTTCTTCATATTTTCAGAACACCTGTGGATAACTGTCTTTGTGGACCTAATGTAATATTAACCTCCTTTTCCCAAGAGTACCACCAACTTAACATCTTCTGACATTATTATTCATGGACTTTTAGCTTCGTCATGTACTTCTTGTTAAGCTTGACTGCCTCATTTCTCCCCTGCCCAGCATAGCCACAAAAAATGAGTAGTGTTTTTGCTGTGAGAGTATGTTGGAAAAGTGTTTGCCTTAAGACCATTAGCTAGTCACTTCGATATCTAGGTATTTGGTAGGCTTCTTACCCGATTAAGTAAATAGAATAAATCCTTCTGCAAAATGAGCAGGGCAATGTGGTAATTGAGAAGAGATATAAAGGAATGAGGTAGGGTGAAATAATTGTGGAAAGCCACACAGAAGAGGACAATTTTGAGATACATTTTGTGGTGTCTTGTCTTCTTTGTTCACAATTGCCTTCCTTATTTCCCTTGGCCATGTAGTGGCAAAGAACCTGCCTGCCAGTGCAGGAGACATAAAAGATGTAGGTTTGATCCCTGGGTCAGGAAAGATCCCTGACCCACTGGCAGCCCATCCCAGTATTCTTGCCTGGAGAATCCCATGGGGACCCCAGACCTGGGGCCAAAAACCCAATTCCCGTATTCTTGGTCCTAATCCCATGACAGAGGACCTGGCAGGCTACACCATGGGGTCACAAAGAAGCAGACATGACTGAATTGACTTGGTCTTCTTTGCCCTGAATCCTATCCTCCTTTATGACAGGATTACACTTACATGTCCCATAGATGTTGGGCTTGGTCATGTGACTTGCCTTCACTATGAAATGGCGACAGAAGTAACTGAGTGATCGGCTATATGCTAGTACAAAGAGTCAGAAGTGATCTAACACTTTTATTTTCATAGAGTTAGTCAAGCTTCCTTATTCCTTCTCTATCATGGCCCAAAATTGCATCAAAGTTTTTTTCGCCAATTATGCTCCCTGAAGAGAACCCCACTGTCCTTCTACCTTGTCAGATGTGCACTCTAAATTTATCACTTTTAAATCACAAAATTCATAGTTATATGTTCATTAAAATACACATTTTCTTCATATTTTCAGAACACCTGTGGATAACTGTCTTTGTGGACCTAATGTAATATTAACCTCCTTTTCCCAAGAGTACCACCAACTTAACATCTTCTGACATTATTATTCATGGACTTTTAGCTTCGTCATGTACTTCTTGTTCACCTTTATTGCCCCATTTCCCCCCTGCCCAGCATAGCCACAAAAAATGAGTAGTGTTTTTGCTGTGAGAGTATGTTGGAAAAGTGTTTGCCTTAAGACCATTAGCTAGTCACTTCGATATCTAGGTATTTGGTAGGCTTCTTACCCGATTAAGTAAATAGAATAAATCCTTCTGCAAAATGAGCAGGGCAATGTGGTAATTGAGAAGAGATATAAAGGAATGAGGTAGGGTGAAATAATTGTGGAAAGCCACACAGAAGAGGACAATTTTGAGATACATTTTGTGGTGTCTTGTCTTCTTTGTTCACAATTGCCTTCCTTATTTCCCTTGGCCATGTAGTGGCAAAGAACCTGCCTGCCAGTGCAGGAGACATAAAAGATGTAGGTTTGATCCCTGGGTCAGGAAAGATCCCTGACCCACTGGCAGCCCATCCCAGTATTCTTGCCTGGAGAATCCCATGGACAGAGGAGCCTGGCAGGCTACAGACCATGGGGTCACAAAGAAGCAGACATGACTGAATTGACTTGGTCTTCTTTGCCCTGAATCCTATCCTCCTTTATGACAGGATTACACTTACATGTCCCATAGATGTTGGGCTTGGTCATGTGACTTGCCTTCACTATGAAATGGCGACAGAAGTAACTGAGTGATCGGCTATATGCTAGTACAAAACAAAAAACTTAAAAAGGAAATTACTGAAAGCGAGTTCTGAGCTAGGCCTTAAGAAAAATCACGTGTTTCTTTTTACTCCCTTGTCCTTCTTCCAATACCATGAGAAAAGCCCTGGAATGAGACATCTAGGACAGACCTGAACCATCTGGCAACTTGAAACTAAACCCACCTAAGCCCGGCAAAGATCAGCCAAACCCCAACTGATCTTCAGACTTGACTTGTGAGTAAGAAAAAGGACTGTTTGTTGTTGTAAGTCACTGAAGTTGTAGGTTACCTGTGGCTTGATATTATAACAATACTGGACCAATGCATATTGGTAAGCAATGGTTAGACTGTGATCTGGTAGCATTTTCTTTCTGTTTCTGTTGTCACTACCTCATTTCAGGCTTTAATCCCACCTCCTTGGATTGTTTTTAAACCATTGCATTTTCCCCCATCTGTATTAGGGTCACCTAATAGCAATTATAAATTGATCAAAATATTTATAGTGTTTCAAACACAAAAAATGTACTTCTTCCTTATATTACTTGCTTATATAATTGGATGAGGATCCCCTTTCACAGACTTATCCAGGGGCTCAGACTGATGTAAGCTTTTCTGTTTTTGTTTTTGATGTATCTTTCAACATAGTTCTGTGGGCCACCTCCATTCCTGCCAACCTAGAAGAAAAATAATATGGAAGAAAGTGAAACATGTTTTTAATATATTCAACCTAGTAGTGGTGTCCATCATTTTGCTCATTATTCTGTTTGTTTAAACTCAACCATATGGTAACATCTAGATGCAAGAAAGCCTAGGTAATTTGATAGGGATTGCATTGAATCTGTAGATTACATTTGCTAATATAGTCATTTTTACATTACTGATTCTTCCAACCCAGGAACATGGAATATCTTTCCATCTGTTTATATCTTCTTTGATTTCTTTCATCAGTGTCTTATAATTTTCTGTGTACCAGTCTTTTATCTCCTTTGGTAGGTTTATTCCTAGATATTTTATTCTTTTGGTTGCAGTGGTGAAGGGATTGCTTCCTTGATTTCTCTTTCTGATTTTTCATTGTTAGTATATAGGAATGCAAGTGATTTCTGTGTATTGATGTTGTATCCTGCGACTTTGCTAAATTTGAGGATTATCTCTAGTAGTTTTCTGATAGTATCTTTAGGATTTTCTATGTACAATATCATGTCATCTGCAAACAGTGAGAGGTTTACTTCTTCTTTTCCAATCTGGATTCATTTTATTTCTTTCTTTTCTCTGATTGTTGTAGCTAGAAATTCCAAGACTATATTGAATAATAGAGGATGAGGAATGCCTTTTATTTATTTTCTGCTAGCTCAGTTGTTGTAAGTCACTGAAGTTGTTGGTTACCTGTGGCTTGATATTATAACAATACTGGACCAATGCATATTGGTAAGCAATGGTTAGACTGTGATCTGGTAGCATTTTCTTTCTGTTTCTGTTGTCACTACCTCATTTCAGGCTTTAATCCCACCTCCTTGGATTGTTTTTAAACCATTGCATTTTCCCCCATCTGTATTAGGGTCACCTAATAGCAATTATAAATTGATCAAAATATTTATAGTGTTTCAAACACAAAAAATGTACTTCTTCCTTATATTACTTGCTTATATAATTGGATGAGGATCCCCTTTCACAGACTTATCCAGGGGCTCAGACTGATGTAAGCTTTTCTGTTTTTGTTTTTGATGTATCTTTCAACATAGTTCTGTGGGCCACCTCCATTCCTGCCAACCTAGAAGAAAAATAATATGGAAGAAAGTGAAACATGTTTTTAATATATTCAACCTAGTAGTGGTGTCCATCATTTTGCTCATTATTCTGTTTGTTTAAACTCAACCATATGGTAACATCTAGATGCAAGAAAGCCTAGGTAATTTGATAGGGATTGCATTGAATCTGTAGATTACATTTGCTAATATAGTCATTTTTACATTACTGATTCTTCCAACCCAGGAACATGGAATATCTTTCCATCTGTTTATATCTTCTTTGATTTCTTTCATCAGTGTCTTATAATTTTCTGTGTACCAGTCTTTTATCTCCTTTGGTAGGTTTATTCCTAGATATTTTATTCTTTTGGTTGCAGTGGTGAAGGGATTGCTTCCTTGATTTCTCTTTCTGATTTTTCATTGTTAGTATATAGGAATGCAAGTGATTTCTGTGTATTGATGTTGTATCCTGCGACTTTGCTAAATTTGAGGATTATCTCTAGTAGTTTTCTGATAGTATCTTTAGGATTTTCTATGTACAATATCATGTCATCTGCAAACAGTGAGAGGTTTACTTCTTCTTTTCCAATCTGAATGCCTTTTATTTATTTTTCTTCTCTAATTGCTGTAGCTAGAAATTCCAAGACTATATTGAATAATAGAGGAGAGAGTGGAGGAAAATGTAGCTCTAGCTGTGAAGGCAGGAAAAAGTGGAGAACATTGACTATGATGAACAGTTTCTCATCACAGCTACACTACCACTTGTTTACATTTTTATCTAGAACTGTTAGTCCTAAATGTCTAATGTGATATGACTTTGCTTAAAATCTGTGGTCCTGGTTGCCTGTAGATTCAACATCACATTTAGCATAAGTGAGTGATTTCCTGTAGGCAGCTTCTGTTTTCATCCAGGATCAACCTCACAGGATCAGTGAACCCAGAATTTCTTAGCTTTCTTCAGTAAATAATCCCATCCTACCAAAACCTTAACAAACAATGTAGAAGTTGCCTGCAGTTTTATAGAAGAGGCAAAGGTCATTGACCATGTGGCAAAAACTCAATAAATTCTTACCACAATTTTCATTCTCTTCCAGTCTTTTTTCAGCTGTGTGGCTACTTGTGAGCTTTTTTTTTTTTTTTTTTTGATCCTCCAGTGTGAAGGCCCTAAATCTTCCAATTACTTTCTTTTGTACCTGTAACTTTATACCAAACATGCATAACCACACTCATTACCCTATTCAGGAATGTAATAGAGACCCTTTGATTGCTGGTTCCACTCTCTTCAGAAAGCTGGGAGGAATCATACATTGCAGTTTTCCTCTACTACTGATTGCCTGTAAGATCTCTGTGGCTGGCTTTTAAATTTTCGTTTCTAGTTTTCCCCTTCATTCCTCCTAATACATTCCAATCGTACTGAACTACTCACTATGGCGATTCTTTTAGTGTTTTAAGTTTTCTGTGTACAGTTCTTTTGTTTCCTTTGGTAGGTTTATTCCTAGATATTTTATTCTTTTGGTTGCAGTGGTGAAGGGATTGCTTCCTTGATTTCTCTTTCTGATTTTTCATTGTTAGTATATAGGAATGCAAGTGATTTCTGTGTATTGATGTTGTATCCTGCGACTTTGCTAAATTTGAGGATTATCTCTAGTAGTTTTCTGATAGTATCTTTAGGATTTTCTATGTACAATATCATGTCATCTGCAAACAGTGAGAGGTTTACTTCTTCTTTTCCAATCTGAATGCCTTTTATTTATTTTTCTTCTCTAATTGCTGTAGCTAGAAATTCCAAGACTATATTGAATAATAGAGGAGAGAGTGGAGGAAAATGTAGCTCTAGCTGTGAAGGCAGGAAAAAGTGGAGAACATTGACTATGATGAACAGTTTCTCATCACAGCTACACTACCACTTGTTTACATTTTTATCTAGAACTGTTAGTCCTAAATGTCTAATGTGATATGACTTTGCTTAAAATCTGTGGTCCTGGTTGCCTGTAGATTCAACATCACATTTAGCATAAGTGAGTGATTTCCTGTAGGCAGCTTCTGTTTTCATCCAGGATCAACCTCACAGGATCAGTGAACCCAGAATTTCTTAGCTTTCTTCAGTAAATAATCCCATCCTACCAAAACCTTAACAAACAATGTAGAAGTTGCCTGCAGTTTTATAGAAGAGGCAAAGGTCATTGACCATGTGGCAAAAACTCAATAAATTCTTACCACAATTTTCATTCTCTTCCAGTCTTTTTTCAGCTGTGTGGCTACTTGTGAGCTTTTTTTTTTTTTTTTTTGATCCTCCAGTGTGAAGGCCCTAAATCTTCCAATTACTTTCTTTTGTACCTGTAACTTTATACCAAACATGCATAACCACACTCATTACCCTATTCAGGAATGTAATAGAGACCCTTTGATTGCTGGTTCCACTCTCTTCAGAAAGCTGGGAGGAATCATACATTGCAGTTTTCCTCTACTACTGATTGCCTGTAAGATCTCTGTGGCTGGCTTTTAAATTTTCGTTTCTAGTTTTCCCCTTCATTCCTCCTAATACATTCCAATCGTACTGAACTACTCACTATGGCTTGAACACATTTTGTTTTTTCTTGTCTCTGGGGCCATTACAGAGACTGCACCCTCTGTCCAAAACCCTTCTTCTCCTGCCTCTGCATGTCAAGAAGTTCACATATACCTTTTAGGGACTAACTCCTATATCTCTTTCACTATGGAGTTTTATCTACCCTTAGTCTACTCCCCCATCTTCCCAGAATTTGTTGTTATTCTTTTGGAACAGCCATTCTTTGGAACAGAATTCTGTGCAGTACGTATCACTATTTTTTTTTTAATTTATTTATTTTTGTACATGTATGTTCCCAGATCAATCAGATGCATATCCCTTGACCCTCCCCCCACCCAGGTTCCCCCATCCCTCCAGACCATTGCTCCAAGTGGTTGTAGGTACTCCTATTCCCCTAGCACAATGACAATAGCTATCTTTTCTACACATGACAGTATAGGTTCCCATGTTACTCCCTCCCATTGTTCGGTCTCCACAATGTCTTTATGTCTATTCTCTTTTTTTTCATGAGTTCACTGTGTGTGTTATCATGACCATCTTACTAGATCCCATATATATGAGTTAGTATACTATACTTGTCTTTCTCTTTTTGACTTACTTCACTTTTTAGGATAGGTTCTAGAGCCAGCCACCTCATTAGGACTGAGTCTTCTGCATTTCTTTTAACAGCTGAGTAGTATTCCATTGTATATATGTACCAGAGCTTCTGGATCCATTCATTTGTCGATGGACATCTAGGTTGCTTCCATGTTCTGGCTATTGTATAGAGAGCTGCAATGAACACTGGGGTACAGGTGCCTCTTTCAGTTTTGATTTCATCAGGATATAGGCCTAATAGTGGGATTGCTGGGTCATAGGGTGCTTCTATTTTTAGTTTTTTAAGGAATCTCCATATTGTCTTCCATAGAGGTTGTATTAATTTACATTCCCACCAGCAATGCAAGAGGGTTCCCTTTTCTCCACACCCTCTCCAGCATTTGTTGTCTGTCGATTTGTTGATGATGGCCATTCTGACAGGTGTGAGGTGGTATCTCATTGTGGTTTTAATTTGCATTTCTCTAATAATAAGCGAGGTTGAGCATCGTTTCATGTATTTTTGGGACATCTGTGTGTCCTCTTTGGAGAGGCGTCTCTTTAGATCTTTTTCCCATTTTTTGATTGGGCTGCTCATTTTCCTTGTGCTGAGTTGTCTGAGTTGCTTGTAGATTTTGGAGATTAATTCTTTGTCTGTTGTTTCATTTGCTATGATTTTCTCCCACTCTGTGGGGTGTCTGTTGAACTTTTTTGTAATTTCTTTTGCTGTACAAAAGCTTTTAAGTTTCATAAGGTCCCATATGTTCATTTTTCTTTTCAGTTCTGCTATTTTAGTTGGTGGGTCAAAGAAGATCTTGCTTTGATTGATGTCCTTGAGGGTTTTGCCTATATTCTCCTCTAAGAGTTTGATGGTTTCTGGTCTTACATTGAGATCTTTAATCCATTTTGAGTTGATCTTAGTGTATGGCGTCAGGGAATGTTCCAATTTCATTTTTGCGTGTAGTCCCTCCAAGTGGTTGTAGGTACTCCTATTCCCTAGCACAATGACAATAGCTATCTTTTCTACACATGACAGTATAGGTTCCCATGTTACTCCCTCCCATTGTTCGGTCTCCACAATGTCTTTATGTCTATTCTCTGTTTTTTCATGAGTTCACTGTGTGTGTTATCATGACCATCTTACTAGATCCCATATATATGAGTTAGTATACTATACTTGTCTTTCTCTTTTTGACTTACTTCACTTTTTAGGATAGGTTCTAGAGCCAGCCACCTCATTAGGACTGAGTCTTCTGCATTTCTTTTAACAGCTGAGTAGTATTCCATTGTATATATGTACCAGAGCTTCTGGATCCATTCATTTGTCGATGGACATCTAGGTTGCTTCCATGTTCTGGCTATTGTATAGAGAGCTGCAATGAACACTGGGGTACAGGTGCCTCTTTCAGTTTTGATTTCATCAGGATATAGGCCTAATAGTGGGATTGCTGGGTCATAGGGTGCTTCTATTTTTAGTTTTTTAAGGAATCTCCATATTGTCTTCCATAGAGGTTGTATTAATTTACATTCCCACCAGCAATGCAAGAGGGTTCCCTTTTCTCCACACCCTCTCCAGCATTTGTTGTCTGTCGATTTGTTGATGATGGCCATTCTGACAGGTGTGAGGTGGTATCTCATTGTGGTTTTAATTTGCATTTCTCTAATAATAAGCGAGGTTGAGCATCGTTTCATGTATTTTTGGGACATCTGTGTGTCCTCTTTGGAGAGGCGTCTCTTTAGATCTTTTTCCCATTTTTTGATTGGGCTGCTCATTTTCCTTGTGCTGAGTTGTCTGAGTTGCTTGTAGATTTTGGAGATTAATTCTTTGTCTGTTGTTTCATTTGCTATGATTTTCTCCCACTCTGTGGGGTGTCTGTTGAACTTTTTTGTAATTTCTTTTGCTGTACAAAAGCTTTTAAGTTTCATAAGGTCCCATATGTTCATTTTTCTTTTCAGTTCTGCTATTTTAGTTGGTGGGTCAAAGAAGATCTTGCTTTGATTGATGTCCTTGAGGGTTTTGCCTATATTCTCCTCTAAGAGTTTGATGGTTTCTGGTCTTACATTGAGATCTTTAATCCATTTTGAGTTGATCTTAGTGTATGGCGTCAGGGAATGTTCCAATTTCATTTTTTTGCATGTAGCTGTCCAATTCTCCCAGCACCACTTGTTAAAGAGGCTGTCTTTGTCCTATTTTATAGTTTCTCCTCCTTTATCAAAAATAAGGTACCCATAGGTGCGTGGGTTGATCTCTGGGTTCTCAATCTTGTTCCATTGATCTATAGTTCTGTTTTTGTGCCAGTACCATACTGTCTTGATAACTGTTGCTTTGTAGTAGAGTCTGAAGTTAGGGAGGCTGATCCCTCCAACTCCAGTCTTCTTCCTCAGGATTGCTTTGGCTATTCGAGGTCTTCTGTGTTTCCATATGAACTGTGTTATTATTTGGTCTAGTTCTGTGAAAAATGTCAGTGGTAGTTGAATAGGTATTGCATTGAATCTGTAGATGATATTTGGAAGTATGGTCATTTTCACAATATTGATTCTTCCAATCCAGGAACATGGAATATCTCTCCATCTGTTTAAGTCTTCTTTAATGTCTCTCATGAGTGTCTTGTAATTTTCTGTGTACAATTCTTTTGTTTCTTTGGGTAGGTTTATTCCTAGATATTTGATTCTTTTGGTTGCAATGGTGAAGGGGATTGCCTCTTTGATTTCATTTTCTGATTTTTCATTGTTTGTGTATAGGAATGCCAGTGACTTCTGTGTGTTGACTTTATATCCTGCAACTTTGCTGAATTCATTGATTAGTTCTAGTAGCTTTGTAACCGTGTCTTTGGGATTTTCTATGTATAATATCATGTCATTGGCAAAAAGAGAGAGCTTGACTTCTTCCTTTCCAATCTGGATTCCTTTGATTTCTTTCTCTTCTCTTATTGCTGTTGCTAGGACTTCCAGGACTATGTTGAATAGCAGTGGTGAAAGTGGGCACCCTGTCTTGTTCCTGATCTTAGAGGATTTGCTATGATTTTCTCCCACTCTGTGGGGTGTCTGTTGAACTTTTTTGTAATTTCTTTTGCTGTACAAAAGCTTTTAAGTTTCATAAGGTCCCATATGTTCATTTTTCTTTTCAGTTCTGCTATTTTAGTTGGTGGGTCAAAGAAGATCTTGCTTTGATTGATGTCCTTGAGGGTTTTGCCTATATTCTCCTCTAAGAGTTTGATGGTTTCTGGTCTTACATTGAGATCTTTAATCCATTTTGAGTTGATCTTAGTGTATGGCGTCAGGGAATGTTCCAATTTCATTTTTTTGCATGTAGCTGTCCAATTCTCCCAGCACCACTTGTTAAAGAGGCTGTCTTTGTCCTATTTTATAGTTTCTCCTCCTTTATCAAAAATAAGGTACCCATAGGTGCGTGGGTTGATCTCTGGGTTCTCAATCTTGTTCCATTGATCTATAGTTCTGTTTTTGTGCCAGTACCATACTGTCTTGATAACTGTTGCTTTGTAGTAGAGTCTGAAGTTAGGGAGGCTGATCCCTCCAACTCCAGTCTTCTTCCTCAGGATTGCTTTGGCTATTCGAGGTCTTCTGTGTTTCCATATGAACTGTGTTATTATTTGGTCTAGTTCTGTGAAAAATGTCAGTGGTAGTTGAATAGGTATTGCATTGAATCTGTAGATGATATTTGGAAGTATGGTCATTTTCACAATATTGATTCTTCCAATCCAGGAACATGGAATATCTCTCCATCTGTTTAAGTCTTCTTTAATGTCTCTCATGAGTGTCTTGTAATTTTCTGTGTACAATTCTTTTGTTTCTTTGGGTAGGTTTATTCCTAGATATTTGATTCTTTTGGTTGCAATGGTGAAGGGGATTGCCTCTTTGATTTCATTTTCTGATTTTTCATTGTTTGTGTATAGGAATGCCAGTGACTTCTGTGTGTTGACTTTATATCCTGCAACTTTGCTGAATTCATTGATTAGTTCTAGTAGCTTTGTAACCGTGTCTTTGGGATTTTCTATGTATAATATCATGTCGTCTGCAAAAAGAGAGAGCTTGACTTCTTCCTTTCCAATCTGGATTCCTTTGATTTCTTTCTCTTGTCTTATTGCTGTTGCTAGGACTTCCAGGACTATGTTGAATAGCAGTGGCGAAAGTGGGCACCCCTGTCTTGTTCCTGATCTTAGAGGGAATGCTTTCAGTTTTTCACCATTAACAATAATGTTCGCTGTAGGTTTCTCATAGATGGCTTTTATTATGTTGAGACAGGTTCCTTCTATGCCCATTTTCTGAAAAGTTTTGATCATAAATGGATGTTGTACTTTGTCAAAGGCTTTTTCTGCATCTATTGAGATGATCATGTGATTTTTGTCTTTCAACTTGTTGATATGGTGTATCACGTTGATTGATTTGCGGATGTTGAAGAAGCCTTGCATGCCTGGGATGAACCCAACTTGATCGTGATGTATGAGTTTTTTGACATGTCGTTGAATTCTGTTTGCTAGGATTTTGTTGAGGATCTTGGCATCTAAGTTCATCAGTGAAATTGGCCTATAGTTTTCCTTTTTTGTGTTGTCTTTGCCTGGTTTGGGTATCAGGGTGATGGTGGCCTCGTAGAATGTGTTTGGGAGTTTTCCTTCCTGTGCAATTTTTTGAAAGAGTTTTAGAAGGACAGGCATTAGCTCTTCTTTAAATGTTTGGTAGAATTTGACTGTGAAGCCATCTGGTCCTGGGCTTTTATTTTTGGGTAGATTTTTAATCACAAAGTTGATTTCTGAGCTTGTGATTGGGTTGTTCAAAGTTTCTGTTTCTTCCTGGCTCAGTCTTGGGAGATTAATCCTGTCCAAGAAACTGTCCATTTCTTCCAAGTTGTCCAGTTTGTTGCCATAGAGTTGCTCATAATAGTCTCTTAGAATCCTTTGGATTTCTGCACTATCTGTTGTAATCTCTCCTTTTTTGTTTTTGATTTTGTTGATCTGGTTCTTCTCTCTCTTTTTCTTAATGAGTCTGGCCAGTGGCTTGTCAATTTTGTTTACCTTTTCAAAGAACCAGCTTTTGTTTTATTTATCTTTACTATTGTTTCTTTTGTTTCTTTCTCATTTATTTCTGCTCTGATCTTTATGATTTCTCTTCTTCTGCTGGCTCTGGGATGTTTTTGTTCTTCTTTCTCCAACTGTTTTAAGCGGAGAGTTAGGTCATCTGCTTCATATTTTCCTAGTTTCTTGAGGTGGGATTGTATTGCTATAAATTTCCCTCTTAGAACTGCTTTTGCTGTATCCCATAGGTTTTGCACTGTCGTGTGTTCATTGTCATTTTCTTCTAGGAAATGTTTGATTTCTCCTTTGATTTCCTCAATGATCAGTTGGTTTTTTAGGTATGTATTGTTTAATCTCCATGTGTTTCTGTTTTTAGGGATTTTTTCTGGTAGTTGATCTCCAGTCTCATTGCATTGTGGTCCGAGAAGATGGTTGATATAATTTCGGTTTTCTTGAACTGACTGAGGTTAGATTTGTGGCCCAAGATGTGGTCTATCCTGGAGAATGTTCCATGAGCGCTTGAGAAGAAAGTGTATTCTTCCGCTTTTGGATGGAACGTCCTAAAGATATCGATGAGGTCCATCTTTTCCAGTGTGGCATTTAAGGCTTGTGTTTCTTTATTAATTTTCTGTTTTGTTGATCTGTCCATTGGTGTGAGAGGAGTGTTAAAGTCTCCTACTATTATTGTGTTATTGTTGATTTCTTCTTTTATGTCTGAAAGTACCTGTCTTATGTATTGAGGTGCCCCTGTGTTGGGTGCGTAGATATTCATGACTGTTATGTCTTCCTCTTGGATAGATCCCTTAATCATGATGTAGTGACCTGCCTTGTCTCTTAGAATCTTCTTTACTTTAAAGTCTATTTTGTCTGATATAAGGATTGCTACTCCAGCTTTCTTTTGATTTCCATTTGCATGAAATATCTTTTTCCAGCCTTTCACTTTCAGTCTATGAGTGTCTCTAGGTCTGAAGTGGGTCTCCTGTAAACAGCATATATATGGGTCTTGCTTCTGGATCCATTCAGCCAGCCTGTGTCGTTTGGTTGGAGCATTTAGTCCATTTACATTCAAAGTAATTATTGATACGAATGTTCCTATTGTCATCTTCTTAGAAATTTGGGGTTTGATTTGTAAGGCTTCTCCTACTCTTGTATTTATTGGCTATATCAGGCCGTTTAACACTTGTTGTAGGGCTGGTTTTGTGGTACAGAATTCTTTTAGTTTTTGCTTGTCTGTGAAGCTTTTGACTTCACCATCGATTTTGAATGAGATTCTTGCTGGGTAGAGAATTCGTGGTTGCAGGTTATTCTCTTTTAGCCGTTTAAATGTATCTAGTTTCTTGAGGTGGGATTGTATTGCTATAAATTTCCCTCTTAGAACTGCTTTTGCTGTATCCCATAGGTTTTGCACTGTCGTGTGTTCATTGTCATTTTCTTCTAGGAAATGTTTGATTTCTCCTTTGATTTCCTCAATGATCAGTTGGTTTTTTAGGTATGTATTGTTTAATCTCCATGTGTTTCTGTTTTTAGGGTTTTTTTTCTGGTAGTTGATCTCCAGTCTCATTGCATTGTGGTCCGAGAAGATGGTTGATATAATTTCGGTTTTCTTGAACTGACTGAGGTTAGATTTGTGGCCCAAGATGTGGTCTATCCTGGAGAATGTTCCATGAGCGCTTGAGAAGAAAGTGTATTCTTCCGCTTTTGGATGGAACGTCCTAAAGATATCGATGAGGTCCATCTTTTCCAGTGTGGCATTTAAGGCTTGTGTTTCTTTATTAATTTTCTGTTTTGTTGATCTGTCCATTGGTGTGAGAGGAGTGTTAAAGTCTCCTACTATTATTGTGTTATTGTTGATTTCTTCTTTTATGTCTGAAAGTACCTGTCTTATGTATTGAGGTGCCCCTGTGTTGGGTGCGTAGATATTCATGACTGTTATGTCTTCCTCTTGGATAGATCCCTTAATCATGATGTAGTGACCTGCCTTGTCTCTTAGAATCTTCTTTACTTTAAAGTCTATTTTGTCTGATATAAGGATTGCTACTCCAGCTTTCTTTTGATTTCCATTTGCATGAAATATCTTTTTCCAGCCTTTCACTTTCAGTCTATGAGTGTCTCTAGGTCTGAAGTGGGTCTCCTGTAAACAGCATATATATGGGTCTTGCTTCTGGATCCATTCAGCCAGCCTGTGTCGTTTGGTTGGAGCATTTAGTCCATTTACATTCAAAGTAATTATTGATACGAATGTTCCTATTGTCATCTTCTTAGAAATTTGGGGTTTGATTTGTAAGGCTTCTCCTACTCTTGTATTTATTGGCTATATCAGGCCGTTTAACACTTGTTGTAGGGCTGGTTTTGTGGTACAGAATTCTTTTAGTTTTTGCTTGTCTGTGAAGCTTTTGACTTCACCATCGATTTTGAATGAGATTCTTGCTGGGTAGAGAATTCGTGGTTGCAGGTTATTCTCTTTTAGCCGTTTAAATGTATCTTGCCATTCTCTTCTGGCCTGTAGGGTTTCTGTTGAGAGATCCGCAGTTAAACGTATGGGGTTTCCTTTATATGTTATTTGTTGTTTGCTCCTAGCTGCTTTTAGTAATCTGTCTTTATATTTAGTCTGCGTTAGTTTGATTAGTATGTGCCTTGGTGTGTTTCTTCTGGGGTTTCTCCTGTATGGAACTCTTTGTGCTTCCTGGACTTGGTTGACTATCTCCTTTCCCATGCTGGGGAAGTTTTCAACTATAACCTCTTCAAGAATTTTTTCATAGTCTTTCTTCTCTTCTTCTTCTTCTGGAACTCCTATAATTCTAATGTTGGTGCGTTTAATATTGTCCCATAGGTCTCTGAGGCTATCCTCAGTTCTTTTAATTCTTTGGGCTTTGTTCTGTTCTTCAGCACTTATTTCCACCATTCTGTCTTCCAGCTCACTTATCCGTTCTTCAGCCTCTGATACTCTACTGTTGAGACCTTCTATAGTATTTTTGAGTTCAGCAATTGAGTTGGTGGTCTCTATTTGCTTATTTTTCATTTCCTGCATGTCTTTTCTCAATGCACTAATTTCCCCTAATATTCTGTTTTCGGTGTTTTGCATCCTCATTAGTATAGTTTTTCTGAATTCTCTTTCAGATAGCTTGTCTATCTCCTCCTCTGTCATTTGAAGTGGTGTTTCTCTAGCTTGGTCCTTCATTTGTACAGTGTTTCTCTGACGTTTCATTATTAGGTTAATTTTTGTTTCTTTGTGTGTGTCTGTGTGTATGGAGTTCTTATTCCCACCAGGCTTCTTGGTTGAATTCTCCCTTCCTTTGGGTTTTTGTCCTTGTAGAAGGGTTCAGTGGTTTGTGTCTTGGGTGGTGATAGACCTTGTTTACAGGTGAATAATCTGTAGTGTTGTATGTTCTTTGATAATCAGTGTGGGGTCTTGGAATCCGGGCTTCCGCTTCGAGGATCCTTGGTTTGATGATTGGTCAGGGAGTGTAGGCTCTATGTCTGGTTTGCTATGGTGTTCTGTGATACTAGTTCACACACTAGCATCTGAGGAACAAGAGGTGCATCCCTGATGGGTGACAGTCATAAAAGGATGCAGATGTTTTCTAACATAATCATAAGATATACATACATATATAGCAATCCCCACAACTGACCAGTTTTACAGAGATAAGGCGCAGGAAATCTTTCTAGCAATTCATGCAATCACAGATGATACTTGCCCGTTAAGCTTTGAATTAATTAAAATAGTGCCTGAATAATAGATCTAGCACAAGGTCCTGGCTTGGATAATTACAATGAAGGCAATTTTAAATTAGGACATGTGCTCGGGGTGACAAGGAGGAGAGTCTATAAGTAACAAAAAGGAAGAGATTTGTCTTGGAAGTATTTTATAGGATTAGGTAGCAAAGATTAGTGTGTGTACTGTTTAGTGCATTTGGAAGTGAATAGTGCAGACAGAAAGATAGGAAATAATTTATCTAGAGGATATTGATAGCTAGGAAGATGTTTTACATTTAGAACATAGAGAAAGAAAGCAGTGGGAAAGAGGAAAGAGAAAGAGAGAGAATTCTTTTCCACCATTCACTTGTCTTCCAGCTCACTTATCCGTTCTTCAGCCTCTGATACTCTACTGTTGAGACCTTCTATAGTATTTTTGAGTTCAGCAATTGAGTTGGTGGTCTCTATTTGCTTATTTTTCATTTCCTGCATGTCTTTTCTCAATGCACTAATTTCCCCTAATATTCTGTTTTCGGTGTTTTGCATCCTCATTAGTATAGTTTTTCTGAATTCTCTTTCAGATAGCTTGTCTATCTCCTCCTCTGTCATTTGAAGTGGTGTTTCTCTAGCTTGGTCCTTCATTTGTACAGTGTTTCTCTGACGTTTCATTATTAGGTTAATTTTGTTTCTTTGTGTGTGTCTGTGTGTATGGAGTTCTTATTCCCACCAGGCTTCTTGGTTGAATTCTCCCTTCCTTTGGGTTTTTGTCCTTGTAGAAGGGTTCAGTGGTTTGTGTCTTGGGTGGTGATAGACCTTGTTTACAGGTGAATAATCTGTAGTGTTGTATGTTCTTTGATAATCAGTGTGGGGTCTTGGAATCCGGGCTTCCGCTTCGAGGATCCTTGGTTTGATGATTGGTCAGGGAGTGTAGGCTCTATGTCTGGTTTGCTATGGTGTTCTGTGATACTAGTTCACACACTAGCATCTGAGGAACAAGAGGTGCATCCCTGATGGGTGACAGTCATAAAAGGATGCAGATGTTTTCTAACATAATCATAAGATATACATACATATATAGCAATCCCCACAACTGACCAGTTTTACAGAGATAAGGCGCAGGAAATCTTTCTAGCAATTCATGCAATCACAGATGATACTTGCCCGTTAAGCTTTGAATTAATTAAAATAGTGCCTGAATAATAGATCTAGCACAAGGTCCTGGCTTGGATAATTACAATGAAGGCAATTTTAAATTAGGACATGTGCTCGGGGTGACAAGGAGGAGAGTCTATAAGTAATAAAAAGGAAAAGATTTGTCTTGGAAGTATTTTATAGGATTAGGTAGCAAAGATTAGTGTGTGTACTGTTTAGTGCATTTGGAAGTGAATAGTGCAGACAGAAAGATAGGAAATAATTTATCTAGAGGATATTGATAGCTAGGAAGATGTTTTACATTTAGAACATAGAGAAAGAAAGCAGTGGGAAAGAGGAAAGAGAAAAGAGAATTAGAGGTTTTCAAGAATTAAAATTAAAGTTAAAAAAATATAATAAAAGTCAAAAGAAGGTTAAAAATTAAAAAGAGCAAAAAAAAAAAAAAATTAATGAGACCGAAAAACAAAGAAAAAACACATAGAATAAATCAAACAAATGAAAACTACAAAAAAAAAAAAAAAAACAAACATAAAAAACCCCCAATAAACAAAGAAACTAATAAACCCCAAACCAATCAATTGAATAAGCAAAGAAGTCCACCACAAACAAGCAGAAAAAAATGAAAAAAGGAAAAAAAAAAAAGTTAAATACTGTCCTTGGTTTTTATCTTCATATCTGCCTGTTGGAAACCAATCTGCTCTTGATGATGGTGTCTTGATGGCGTGGTCTTTCCCTTACAGTGCCGGTTGCTGTGGTTTCTGTTTTTGTGTTCTGCAAAATGAGGGCTTTGCTGCCATACTGGGTGCTGGCCGGGACGGTGGGCTGATCCCAGTCAGTCGGGCGGAGGCCGCGGCGCGCGCAGTCCCGTGTTGGAGGGGGGCGCCCCGGCTCTACCGCGCGCCCGCCTGTAGTCTCCAATTCCTGCTCTTTCCCCGGCTTCCTCCGCTGCTGCTGCAGCTCTAGGGGAGCGCGGGCTCCTCCACCACTGCCGGTTATGTGTCTAAGTCCCAAAGGCGGGCGCGAGCTTTCCCGTCCAACTCGTGCCCGGTCCCTGGTCAGCAACCCGTGGACGACTTCCGCTCTCCGTTCAGCAAGCCCTCCAGTTGGAGTGGCGCGCCTCGCGGCTCTCGCGGCGCCCGCGGCTCGCGGCGCCCGCGGCTCGCGGCGCCGCGGCTCTCGGCGCGCTCGCGGCTCGCGCGGGCGGGTTCCGCGGCTCCGCGGCGGGCGGGTTCCGCGGCTCGCGGCGGGCGGGTTCCGCGGCTCCTCGCGCGGGCGGGTTCCGCGGCTCGCGGGCGGGCGGGTTCCGCGGCTCGCGCGGGCGGGTTCCGGCGGCTCCTCGCGGCGGGCGGGTTCCGGCGGCTCCTCGCGGCGGGCGGGTTCCGGCGGCTCCTCCTACGTATCACTATTATAGAACTTCTTACATTGTTTAGTATACTATTCATCTACCTAGTTCCTCAGAGTAGAGACTATGTCAACTTTGACTCCTTGGTGTAGTATCTCACATGAAACACAGGTTTCTTGGTAAATGTTTATTGATGAAAGGAAAACTTCCTACAAGACAAAATGTTGTCCAAGAGATGGGGAGACACTCAGCTCATGAGAAAAGATTGAATAAATAGTCTGGAACACAGTGCATGCCCATGAGGGCAGTCTTTAGAATAACTTTAGTTCTTCTTTAATTCTTTACTCTGAAGGGTAAAAAACATTTTTGGAGCTATTTTAATATTCTAGCTTCCAACAGTTTCTTAAATTATATTTTCTGTGTGTGTGTGAAGAGACTAATAAACCCCAAACCAATCAATTGAATAAGCAAAGAAGTCCACCACAAACAAGCAGAAAAATGAAAAAGGAAAAAAAGTTAAATACTGTCCTTGGTTTTTATCTTCATATCTGCCTGTTGGAAACCAATCTGCTCTTGATGATGGTGTCTTGATGGCGTGGTCTTTCCCTTACAGTGCCGGTTGCTGTGGTTTCTGTTTTTGTGTTCTGCAAAATGAGGGCTTTGCTGCCATACTGGGTGCTGGCCGGGACGGTGGGCTGATCCCAGTCAGTCGGGCGGAGGACGCGGCGCGCGCAGTCCCGTGTTGGGGGCCCGGCTCTACCGCGCGCCCGCCTGTAGTCTCCAATTCCTGCTCTTTCCCCGGCTTCCTCCGCTGCTGCTGCAGCTCTAGGGGAGCGCGGGCTCCTCCACCACTGCCGGTTATGTGTCTAAGTCCCAAAGGCGGGCGCGAGCTTTCCCGTCCAACTCGTGCCCGGTCCCTGGTCAGCAACCCGTGGACGACTTCCGCTCTCCGTTCAGCAAGCCCTCCAGTTGGAGTGGCTGAACTTACCCGCCTCGCGGCTCCTCGCGGCGTCCGCGGCTCTCGCGCGCCCGCGCTCCGCGGCGCCCGCGGCTCTCGCGCGCCCGCGGCTCGCGCGGCGGCCGCGGCTCTCGCGCGGGCGGGTTCCGCGGCCCTCGCGCGGGCGGGTTCCGCGGCTCTCGCGCGGGCGGGTTCCGCGGCTCGCGGCGGGCGGGTTCCGCGGCTCCTCGCGCGGGCGGGTTCCGCGGCTCCGCGGGCGGGCGGGTTCCGCGGCTCGCGCGGGCGGGTTCCGCGGCTCCTCCGTATCACTATTATAGAACTTCTTACATTGTTTAGTATACTATTCATCTACCTAGTTCCTCAGAGTAGAGACTATGTCAACTTTGACTCCTTGGTGTAGTATCTCACATGAAACACAGGTTTCTTGGTAAATGTTTATTGATGAAAGGAAAACTTCCTACAAGACAAAATGTTGTCCAAGAGATGGGGAGACACTCAGCTCATGAGAAAAGATTGAATAAATAGTCTGGAACACAGTGCATGCCCATGAGGGCAGTCTTTAGAATAACTTTAGTTCTTCTTTAATTCTTTACTCTGAAGGGTAAAAAACATTTTTGGAGCTATTTTAATATTCTAGCTTCCAACAGTTTCTTAAATTATATTTTCTGTTGTGTGTGTGAAGAGAAAGCTGAAGGGAAGAAGAGATTAGTGAAAGGAGAATACTGAGCCAGAAGCTAAAGACATTCCAGAAATGTTAATGAGAGCTAAAGAGTATAACTTTTCCCCTCATTTCCTGAGTTTTCATGCATTTAATGTAGCTTGACCTATTGAACTTGTCTTGGAGTTCCTTACAAAGGCTGTCTTTTTAGGCCAAATTATCTGTCTAATGTAGCAGATATGTATATATAAAAATAATCATATATCCCTACCAGGTCAGCGAATGTTTGTAAATTTATAAAAAATCTAGAACCTACATTTCCCAGTTCAATAGATAGTAACAAACAATACCTTGAATCTATGCATGGAAGACTACTTTGAATGTGTAACTGATGTAGTTTAGTTGCTAAGTCATCTGATTCTTTGCAATCCCATAGACATTAGCTCACCAGGCTTTTTTCTCCATGGGATTTCCAAGGCAACAGTATTGGAGTGGGTTGCCATTTCCTTCTCCAGGGGATCTTCCCAACCCAGGATCAAACTGAAGTCTCCTGCATTGTAGGTGGATTCTTTACCATCAGGGAAGAGAAAACAGGCTGTTAAAGACATAGAGCAGTAACAGAACATGACATAGTGGATGAGTACTGTGTGCCTAAATAGTTCTTTGTGGCTAAAGGCTTCTTTCCACTAAGTGGGAAGAAATGAGGCTTGAACATTAGGTTGAGACACATGTTAAAAGGCTTTACATATCATATCTAGGGCTTTGAATTTGTCCTTTTAACTCCAATACAGTATTGAATAAAAATGGATGGAGCAGATATCCTTGTTTTATTTCTAATCTTAGGGAGAAGCATTCAGTTTTCACCATGAAGCATGATTTTGTTGTGTGTTTGTCATAGGCATCCTATATTATGATAAATAAATTCTTTTATATTCCTAGTTTAGTTCATTGGGTGTTTTATCCTGAGGAAATACTGAATTTTATTAAATGCTTTTTTTGTGTGTTGGGATGATAATGCAACTGTATCCCTTTATTCTATTGATAATGTTGTATTATTGAATTTTGGATGTTTAACCAACTATTCTCTCCTGAAATAAGCCCTACTTAGTTATGGTATATAATTCTTTTCATGTGTTACTACATTTGGTTTGGTAGTATTTTGCTTATGTTTTTTTTTGTATCTACATTCATAACTGATATTAAGGTCAGAAGTTTATAAAAGTATAATATTTACAGCAATATAAAGATCAGTAGTTTTCTTATGTCCTTTTTAAGATATGATATCAAGGTAATAATGGTTTCATATAATAAATCTGGGAAGTGTTCGAGTTTGGGAAGAATTTGTGAAATTGTTAATAATTATGTAAATTTTTGGTAGCATTTACTGGGGCCTTCCAGGTGGCACTTGTGGCAAAGAACCCACCTGCCAATGCAAGAGACGTAAGAGACATGGGCTCGATCCCTGGATCGGGAAGATCCTCTGGAGAAGGGAAAGGCTACCCACTTCAGTGTTCTTGCCTGGAGAATTCCATGGCTTTTTCTCCATGGGATTTCCAAGCAACATCATTGGAAAATTTGGGTTGCCATTTCCTTCTCCAGGGGATCTTCCCAACCCAGGATCAAACTGAAGTCTCCTGCATTGTAGGTGGATTCTTTACCATCAGGGAAGAGAAAACAGGCTGTTAAAGACATAGAGCAGTAACAGAACATGACATAGTGGATGAGTACTGTGTGCCTAAATAGTTCTTTGTGGCTAAAGGCTTCTTTCCACTAAGTGGGAAGAAATGAGGCTTGAACATTAGGTTGAGACACATGTTAAAAGGCTTTACATATCATATCTAGGGCTTTGAATTTGTCCTTTTAACTCCAATACAGTATTGAATAAAAATGGATGGAGCAGATATCCTTGTTTTATTTCTAATCTTAGGGAGAAGCATTCAGTTTTCACCATGAAGCATGATTTTGTTGTGTGTTTGTCATAGGCATCCTATATTATGATAAATAAATTCTTTTATATTCCTAGTTTAGTTCATTGGGTGTTTTATCCTGAGGAAATACTGAATTTTATTAAATGCTTTTTTTGTGTGTTGGGATGATAATGCAACTGTATCCCTTTATTCTATTGATAATGTTGTATTATTGAATTTTGGATGTTTAACCAACTATTCTCTCCTGAAATAAGCCCTACTTAGTTATGGTATATAATTCTTTTCATGTGTTACTACATTTGGTTTGGTAGTATTTTGCTTATGTTTTTTTTTGTATCTACATTCATAACTGATATTAAGGTCAGAAGTTTATAAAAGTATAATATTTACAGCAATATAAAGATCAGTAGTTTTCTTATGTCCTTTTTAAGATATGATATCAAGGTAATAATGGTTTCATATAATAAATCTGGGAAGTGTTCGAGTTTGGGAAGAATTTGTGAAATTGTTAATAATTATGTAAATTTTTGGTAGCATTTACTGGGGCCTTCCAGGTGGCACTTGTGGCAAAGAACCCACCTGCCAATGCAAGAGACGTAAGAGACATGGGCTCGATCCCTGGATCGGGAAGATCCTCTGGAGAAGGGAAAGGCTACCCACTTCAGTGTTCTTGCCTGGAGAATTCCATGGCTTGTCCATGGGTCACAAAGAGTCAGACACAACTGAGCAACTTTCATTTCAATGGGTAAAGCAATCTTGGCATATGAATGTCATGTTATACTTTATATTGTAACTGTTTTGTGGAAGAAGCTGTTTCTGGGACTGAAATTGTTATTCTGTCCCCTATGGCTTACACAGATAGTAAAGCCAATGCTGTTATTCTGTTTTTCACATTTTGATCTATCTTGTGGTAATACACTATAGGGATGATAGAAATATATGCATCATTCAACTCTAAACCACCAGGGAGGTTCATCAACTCATCGTATGCTGTGAAGCATCAGGCAGGGTAACTGGAAAACACTTGAATAAGTTAGACTATATATAAGTATTTATAGCCTGCTGAGGTGTTTTCCCAATTGTAAAAATATTAGAGAAAATATGAAGAAAATGTGCACCATTTTCTTAGAGAAAGAATGCTTTATGTTCCATGCCAGTGACTCTCTCTTCTTTTACTTTCTTACTTTTTTTTTACTATTAGGAATTAAAAATATTTGGTGCAGCCTTATATAGAATATGATCTGATGACAAAATATAACTGTGCATTTGTCTAGCTTCTAATTTGTTTTAACTGTTATCTTTACCTCTGTGCACAATTGGCCTCTGGGTAAAGAGCCTCACTGGTTACCACCCACCTTCTTGACTGGTGTTTACTAAATCATAATACGGGTCCTCTTGGGGGATCTTTTGTTGAGTAAAGTTATTTCCTGTACTGGATCCTTCCCAGTATGGTGTCTGTAAGACATTCTGAATTTTTTGGTTGTTATCAAAACAGTCTCCTAAGCCCACGGTCTGGATTCTGATTTGGATTGGAGAGTTGCAGTTTCACAAGGATCAAATGAATGTGCATTTCTGGAAGGAAGAAACATTTTTTGTGGTCACAGCAAATGCCACTGGATATCACCAGTTTTCAACTAGGGGGTATCTGAGAAGAATGTGATATTTTTCCATATTTTAGCTTCTTGCTTTTTGAAGTTAGGTTCCTTGGGTCTGTGGCATACTCTCATACTGGAATGGTTTTTTTGCTTCTAGGTGTGCTTGCTCATACTTTAGCCTCCAGTAGTTGGGAGTTCCCTGGATTACATGTGTATACTTGATCTGGCCTATGTAAAGATTAGAAAAGAGAAATGAGTTGCAGATGTGTTGCAGTCTGCTTAGATTCAGGTACTGCTCCCAAAGTAAAGAAGGGCAGAAGGAGATATGCACCAAGACAGTTTACCAGGAATCAGGCTGTATCCTTTTTCTTTTTCTGGTTTAATAAATCTAAGGAATTTTCTTGAAAGGCATATATGAAAATTGTGGATAAAAACATAGATGATTTAATGGTGAAATAAATAGAAGTGAATGGAAATAAATGGGGATATGAATTGATTTGGTGAAGGATCAGGGAACTTTGGTAGGAGATGTACATTTCTAAGAACCTCATATTATTCATTTTAAAATAATTTTAAATTGGGAGTAACTTACAAAATAGTACAAAAAAATCCTGTAATCCCTCACCCAAGTTCTCCAAATGGTAACATGTTACCAACATGTGTTGCTTTTCTCCTAATCTTCAGTGTGTATATTCCAAAAAAGAGAGAGAGAATAGTCTAATGTAGATATCCAAAAAATAAATAAATAAATAAAAAACCAACAGTCCTATAATGTGTGTGTTCTGGCACTTCAGTGATGTAATTTCCAATCTGAGTTCAAAGTCCTGATAACCAGAAACACCAGTAGTGTGCATTCTAGTCTAAGCCTAAGTCCCAAAGCAGGAGAAGGCATATGTCCCAGCTGAAAGAGAGTCAGACAGAGAGGCTGAATTCTCCCTTATCCCAAAGCCCCGGAGAGCAAGTCCTAGCTTTTGTTGAGTAAAGTTATTTCCTGTACGGGATCCTTCCCAGTATGGTGTCAGTAAGACATTCTGAATTTAATGGTAGTAATCAAAACAGACTCCTACGCCCACGGTCTGGATTCTGATTTGGATTGGAGAGTGGCAGTTTCACAAGGATCAAATGAATGTGCATTTCTGGAAGGAAGAAACATTTTTTGTGGTCACAGCAAATGCCACTGGATATCACCAGTTTTCAACTAGGGGGTATCTGAGAAGAATGTGATATTTTTCCATATTTTAGCTTCTTGCTTTTTGAAGTTAGGTTCCTTGGGTCTGTGGCATACTCTCATACTGGAATGGTTTTTTTGCTTCTAGGTGTGCTTGCTCATACTTTAGCCTCCAGTAGTTGGGAGTTCCCTGGATTACATGTGTATACTTGATCTGGCCTATGTAAAGATTAGAAAAGAGAAATGAGTTGCAGATGTGTTGCAGTCTGCTTAGATTCAGGTACTGCTCCCAAAGTAAAGAAGGGCAGAAGGAGATATGCACCAAGACAGTTTACCAGGAATCAGGCTGTATCCTTTTTCTTTTTCTGGTTTAATAAATCTAAGGAATTTTCTTGAAAGGCATATATGAAAATTGTGGATAAAAACATAGATGATTTAATGGTGAAATAAATAGAAGTGAATGGAAATAAATGGGGATATGAATTGATTTGGTGAAGGATCAGGGAACTTTGGTAGGAGATGTACATTTCTAAGAACCTCATATTATTCATTTTAAAATAATTTTAAATTGGGAGTAACTTACAAAATAGTACAAAAAAATCCTGTAATCCCTCACCCAAGTTCTCCAAATGGTAACATGTTACCAACATGTGTTGCTTTTCTCCTAATCTTCAGTGTGTATATTCCAAAAAAGAGAGAGAGAGAGAGAATAGTCTAATGTAGATATCCAAAAAATAAATAAATAAATAAAAAACCAACAGTCCTATAATGTGTGTGTTCTGGCACTTCAGTGATGTAATTTCCAATCTGAGTTCAAAGTCCTGATAACCAGAAACACCAGTAGTGTGCATTCTAGTCTAAGCCTAAGTCCCAAAGCAGGAGAAGGCATATGTCCCAGCTGAAAGAGAGTCAGACAGAGAGGCTGAATTCTCCCTTACTCGGCCTTTGTCATTCTAAGCAGGCCTCCAGCAGATTGGGCAAAGAAATAGACATTAGGTAGTACAATCTGATTTAAGCAATCTGCTGACTGAAATGTTATACTCGTTCAGAAAAATCCTCACAGGAACACCTAGAATGTTTAATCAACTATCTGGGTACCCTGTGACCCAGTCAGTTTGACATGTAAAATTAACCATCATCAATCCAACCCCTGTCAACTTGTTACCCATATACATCTCCTTAAAGCATATTTAGTCTGCAAATAAAGACAAGAACAAGGTCAAAATGCAGTCTGCATGATACACCTATCCTATAGCCAATAAAAACCACACTAACCACTTGCCCAGAAAAGGAGGGTAAGTCCTTGCATGATGCTTACTCTTCTGCTTGATATCCTATAGCTTCAAGGTAATGATTTAAAGTTGACAGTACTTACATGATATAAAAGTCAACACATCTTTTAGGTAGATAAAAGAATAAAGAAAACAATGATTTTCTGTAAAAATGTATTAAAATGAGGACATACTTGTGAATATTACAGTCTTTAGGTCTCTTAACTGGTCACATGGCTGTAATTAGTACTTTTAATTAACTTCTTTCACTACCTTGTCTGTATTACCTTTGCCATCGCAAGCACTTCAATTGGTCACAGTTTGCTACCTGGTGGAATAATTCAAACACTAATTTCTGAATGGTCTGGTCAATTAGTAGTCCTGCCCAGATTGGGGTGGTGTTGTTTTCCACTGACCTTAATCATAGAAATGGTAATAGTAAGAAACACCCTAAGGCATTGCTTATATTCCAGATATAGTCTTCCTTACCTACATGGTACCATTTTTCCTTAAAATCAGAATCAGTCACCTTATGCAGCATGGTCATGCCTTTCCTTGCCTGGGGATTCACGAGAATGAGGGAACTCAAAGGGGCTGGATGACAGTCTTAAACTCCAGGTCGGTGGAATTGCCGTTGTATCTCCTGGTGGAAGCACTCTTCTCTTTGGAACTCAGGCCTCTAGATCAGCAGAGCATAATGTCTTGGGGTAAGGAAGCAAAACTTTTGCTAATGGGTTTGTAGGGGTGGTAGTGAGTGGTGTTACTTCCACTTTCAGTGCTGGATTCCTGAACCCATGAATCCTGAGAAATAAACATCCCTTACCAGATGAAGAGAAGTAAGCATCACATATCATAAGAGAAATAGCATCACACACTAGATGCTGATTCAGAGCATACACAGCATTCTGGAGAGCCTTGAGCCAGCCCTGCAAGGTATTGCCACCTAACTGGTGTTGTAACTGAGTCTTCGAAAAGCCCTTTTACCCATCTGTCAAACCAGCTGCTTCAAGATAGTGGAGAAAGTGGTAAGACCAGTTGATTCTGTAAGCATAGGCCCGTGCTATGAAGTAAGTTTCTTGATCAGAGTTTCAAACGGCCCTTGGTTGGCCCACAGAGTATCTTTCTCTGACTCTTTCATCTTCAAGTAGCTCTAGCATTCCATGATTTGTGGCTGGATCATTCCAAAATCTGGGGCTTCTCTGGTGGTCAGAGGTAAGGAATCCACCTACAATGTAGGAGATATGAGTTTGACTCCTGGGTCAGGAAGCTCCCTGGAGAAGGAAATGGCAACCCACTCCATTATTCTTGCCTGGGGAATTCCTTGGACAGAGGAGTCTGGTGGGTTACAGTTCATGGGGTCACAAAAGAGTTAGACATGACTAAGTAAACAACAAACAACAACAGCAAATTCCAGTATCCACTATAGTCTTCACATGGCCTTCTCTTCTCCTATGTGTCTCCTCTGTGTCTCTTATGAGTACATTTGTTACTGGATTTAGGACCTACCCAGAGAATCGGGTGGTGTTGTTTTCCACTGACCTTAATCATAGAAATGGTAATAGTAAGAAACACCCTAAGGCATTGCTTATATTCCAGATATAGTCTTCCTTACCTACATGGTACCATTTTTCCTTAAAATCAGAATCAGTCACCTTATGCAGCATGGTCATGCCTTTCCTTGCCTGGGGATTCACGAGAATGAGGGAACTCAAAGGGGCTGGATGACAGTCTTAAACTCCAGGTCGGTGGAATTGCCGTTGTATCTCCTGGTGGAAGCACTCTTCTCTTTGGAACTCAGGCCTCTAGATCAGCAGAGCATAATGTCTTGGGGAAAGGAAGCAAAAATTTTGCTAATGGGTTTGTAGGGGTGGTAGTGAGTGGTGTTACTTCCACTTTCAGTGCTGGATTCCTGAACCCATGAATCCTGAGAAATAAACATCCCTTACCAGATGAAGAGAAGTAAGCATCACATATCATAAGAGAAATAGCATCACACACTAGATGCTGATTCAGAGCATACACAGCATTCTGGAGAGCCTTGAGCCAGCCCTGCAAGGTATTGCCACCTAACTGGTGTTGTAACTGAGTCTTCGAAAAGCCCTTTTACCCATCTGTCAAACCAGCTGCTTCAAGATAGTGGAGAAAGTGGTAAGACCAGTTGATTCTGTAAGCATAGGCCCGTGCTATGAAGTAAGTTTCTTGATCAGAGTTTCAAACGGCCCTTGGTTGGCCCACAGAGTATCTTTCTCTGACTCTTTCATCTTCAAGTAGCTCTAGCATTCCATGATTTGTGGCTGGATCATTCCAAAATCTGGGGCTTCTCTGGTGGTCAGAGGTAAGGAATCCACCTACAATGTAGGAGATATGAGTTTGACTCCTGGGTCAGGAAGCTCCCCTGGAGAAGGAAATGGCAACCCACTCCATTATTCTTGCCTGGGGAATTCCTTGGACAGAGGAGTCTGGTGGGTTACAGTTCATGGGGTCACAAAAGAGTTAGACATGACTAAGTAAACAACAAACAACAACAGCAAATTCCAGTATCCACTATAGTCTTCACATGGCCTTCTCTTCTCCCTATGTGTCTCCTCTGTGTCTCTTATGAGTACATTTGTTACTGGATTTAGGACCTACCCAGAGAATCCCAAGTGATCATGCCTCAAGATCCTTAACTTAATTACATCTGCAAAGACCCCTTTTTTCCAAAAGGGTTCACGTTCACAAATCCTGGAACATAGGACATGAACATATGGAAACCACCATTCAATCCACTGCAGTCATTTAATTGTTTTCCTTTTTTACAGGTAAAGCAACCAAGATTCAGAGAAAGCACATTGTTTGGTCTGTGTTAAATAGGTTAAATAAAGGACTTTGAATCTAGATTAATTTTCTACCATAATCTGTGCTATTTTTATCACACTGTCTTTTATATGAAGCTCTCTGGATTGCCTGTATATTTTAGGTAGAGTTTGAAATTCATAAGCCTGGTGAATTTTTCTCCTTTTCGTACTTTTCAGTTTTTCTCTCTTCAGCCTGTGCTATTATCAGGCTAGCTTTTTGCCATGTAAGCCCACCTTTACCAGGAGAGATGCCTGGGGAGCTCCTTTGGAGAATATGCCTGAAGCATTGTAAGTGCATTATCCCATATTAAAAAACTAAAAATCGAGCAGCAATTTCCCAGTAAACCAACTCACTGCTGTAGGTGGCGTTTGTACTCAGTATCGTTCTCTTCCACACCAGCGGAGGCAGCAGATGGTTTAAGTCATGCATTTGGGTTATCAGTAGGACACAATTTCCACATGAATTTGTGGAATGAATGAAAAGAGCCCTTTTTGAAAACAGGGTTTTTATGGACTATTTTAATCATAGTGGTGGTTTATCACCAAAATTCAGAAGACACTCTTAACTTGGTAACATGACATGTTGACCTAGACCCAAATATTCTGAGCTCTCAATCTTTCTAAGGATTCTTGTTTCAACCTCATGCAGTGTTTTTGACCTCTATGTAGGAAGCTCCCCTGGAGAAGGAAATGGCAACCCACTCCATTATTCTTGCCTGGGGAATTCCTTGGACAGAGGAGTCTGGTGGGTTACAGTTCATGGGGTCACAAAAGAGTTAGACATGACTAAGTAAACAACAAACAACAACAGCAAATTCCAGTATCCACTATAGTCTTCACATGGCCTTCTCTTCTCCCTATGTGTCTCCTCTGTGTCTCTTATGAGTACATTTGTTACTGGATTTAGGACCTACCCAGAGAATCCCAAGTGATCATGCCTCAAGATCCTTAACTTAATTACATCTGCAAAGACCCCTTTTTTCCAAAAGGGTTCACGTTCACAAATCCTGGAACATAGGACATGAACATATGGAAACCACCATTCAATCCACTGCAGTCATTTAATTGTTTTCCTTTTTTACAGGTAAAGCAACCAAGATTCAGAGAAAGCACATTGTTTGGTCTGTGTTAAATAGGTTAAATAAAGGACTTTGAATCTAGATTAATTTTCTACCATAATCTGTGCTATTTTTATCACACTGTCTTTTATATGAAGCTCTCTGGATTGCCTGTATATTTTAGGTAGAGTTTGAAATTCATAAGCCTGGTGAATTTTTCTCCTTTTCGTACTTTTCAGTTTTTCTCTCTTCAGCCTGTGCTATTATCAGGCTAGCTTTTTGCCATGTAAGCCCACCTTTACCAGGAGAGATGCCTGGGGAGCTCCTTTGGAGAATATGCCTGAAGCATTGTAAGTGCATTATCCCATATTAAAAAACTAAAAATCGAGCAGCAATTTCCCAGTAAACCAACTCACTGCTGTAGGTGGCGTTTGTACTCAGTATCGTTCTCTTCCACACCAGCGGAGGCAGCAGATGGTTTAAGTCATGCATTTGGGTTATCAGTAGGACACAATTTCCACATGAATTTGTGGAATGAATGAAAAGAGCCCTTTTTGAAAACAGGGTTTTTATGGACTATTTTAATCATAGTGGTGGTTTATCACCAAAATTCAGAAGACACTCTTAACTTGGTAACATGACATGTTGACCTAGACCCAAATATTCTGAGCTCTCAATCTTTCTAAGGATTCTTGTTTCAACCTCATGCCATGTTTCTGACCTCTATGTGGGGTTATTTCATAATAACAAGTATTTTGTTTCACTCATTGCTTCAATAATGGCTAAATTTCATCATTTTTTTCATATTCTGGGTTTATTATTTCCTCTCGAGTTCATTTCTGCTTTTTTCCCTCGGCAATTGCACCAAAATGTGTTTGACAGAGACTTTCATGGACTTTTTTAAAATGAAAATTAAGTAAGCAGTTTATGCTTTTGATACTTATAACTTTAACCCCATTTTATAGCTGGAAAAGTTGATTCAGAGCTAAATTACTTTTCATAGGTTATAAGGCAGGTTCTCATCAGAGACTTCTGGCAGTTGCTCTTGGGACCATGAATGACTGTTTCTTGTTAAATGTAATGCATATAAAAATAGGCTCGAGTCCTATAACTTACAGGTAACCTTTCCTATCCTTGCAGTTGCCACTTCCCTTAGCAACTGCTTAGCACTTCAGGAGTACCCTTGCAGTATATTAGTTTGTTTGACAATTACTTATTTCATGACTTTCTGTCCTTTTGAGATGCTTTATCTAAATTGTGGGCTGAGGATCTTTTCTGCTTTGAATCTTCTTCTTTATCTCCCAAGATACCTGGATTATTATTCTGTTCACACTGCAAAACAGAATGTTTGCAGATAACAGTGTCTGGAAAGGAAAGTGCCTCCTCTTCAGGTACATGAAGGTTGCTCATTTCCACTACTTTAGTCTCCTTTACCATAGCATTGCATAGGATTAAAAATTGTGGACCCCGGAGTCAGACTGCTGGGTTCGGATCCAGCTCGACTTCTTACCTTGGTCAAGCTGCTTAGCCTCTGCATCCCTCAGTTTTCTAACCTATAAAATGGAGATGATAGTATTTATATTATAAGATATGTGATAATTGAGTTGATATTAAAATGAGATCATGCCTGGAATATAGTAAACACTAAATATTTATTAATAAGTCATTTTTCCAGTATTATGACACCGCCCTATGTTGCATTTCTGCCTCTACTATTGTTCCCCATCAATTCACTTCTATTACAGCCAAATTGATCTCTCTGAAATGTAAGTATGACTGTACTTCTCTGCTTACATACCTAAATGGAGAGTTTCCACTTCCAGCTGTCAGAGATTAGATGGTACCAAGCTAGACTTCTTGCCATCAGCATCGCTAGATCTGAAAAAAACACGTCAGGCAACAGTTTTTCAGGCAATGGACAGGAGTCAGTTTAAGTCTGTGCTCCATGAGGAAACTGAGGAAGTAAGCCCTGCAGTTGTCCAATTCTCTGTCTAGAAATAATTTTTTGTCTAGGGCAATTGCACCAAAATGTGTTTGACAGAGACTTTCATGGACTTTTTTAAAATGAAAATTAAGTAAGCAGTTTATGCTTTTGATACTTATAACTTTAACCCCATTTTATAGCTGGAAAAGTTGATTCAGAGCTAAATTACTTTTCATAGGTTATAAGGCAGGTTCTCATCAGAGACTTCTGGCAGTTGCTCTTGGGACCATGAATGACTGTTTCTTGTTAAATGTAATGCATATAAAAATAGGCTCGAGTCCTATAACTTACAGGTAACCTTTCCTATCCTTGCAGTTGCCACTTCCCTTAGCAACTGCTTAGCACTTCAGGAGTACCCTTGCAGTATATTAGTTTGTTTGACAATTACTTATTTCATGACTTTCTGTCCTTTTGAGATGCTTTATCTAAATTGTGGGCTGAGGATCTTTTCTGCTTTGAATCTTCTTCTTTATCTCCCAAGATACCTGGATTATTATTCTGTTCACACTGCAAAACAGAATGTTTGCAGATAACAGTGTCTGGAAAGGAAAGTGCCTCCTCTTCAGGTACATGAAGGTTGCTCATTTCCACTACTTTAGTCTCCTTTACCATAGCATTGCATAGGATTAAAAATTGTGGACCCCGGAGTCAGACTGCTGGGTTCGGATCCAGCTCGACTTCTTACCTTGGTCAAGCTGCTTAGCCTCTGCATCCCTCAGTTTTCTAACCTATAAAATGGAGATGATAGTATTTATATTATAAGATATGTGATAATTGAGTTGATATTAAAATGAGATCATGCCTGGAATATAGTAAACACTAAATATTTATTAATAAGTCATTTTTCCAGTATTATGACACCGCCCTATGTTGCATTTCTGCCTCTACTATTGTTCCCCATCAATTCACTTCTATTACAGCCAAATTGATCTCTCTGAAATGTAAGTATGACTGTACTTCTCTGCTTACATACCTAAATGGAGAGTTTCCACTTCCAGCTGTCAGAGATTAGATGGTACCAAGCTAGACTTCTTGCCATCAGCATCGCTAGATCTGAAAAAAACACGTCAGGCAACAGTTTTTCAGGCAATGGACAGGAGTCAGTTTAAGTCTGTGATCCATGAGGGGGGAAACTGAGGAAGTAAGCCCTGCAGTTGTCCAATTCTCTGTCTAGAAATAATTGTCTGGCTACTGTCCAGAGAAGTAGAGTCTAAGCAGAGTACAGGGGTCTTACTGAGTTAACGAGGCAGCGATCACAGCTCTGGGGTTCCTGAAGCATTTGGAATGTGTCAGGTGAAGGCATCACAGAGAAGGGAGGTCTCAAAAGCTATGGGATAGACACCTCAATTCCACGCCTGAGTGTGAGCTGTGGATTTTCAAGAAAAACACCAGAGGGTTTTTTTTTATGATTTATTTTTGTTTTACTTTTACAGAGTTTTGCTGTTTAGTGCTATGCAGTATACAGCAGCTGCAATAGGGTTGACAGCTGGGCAAAGATATTGAAGGTTAAGAAGAACCTGCAGACATTGACATTCCAGCCTGGCCAGAGCAGAGATTTTCCTAAGCATTTTCTTTTAGCACCCTTGACATCGACCAGTGTTGTTAGGTACTCAGTAGGGTCCTACTCTTTGTAGCTACATGGACTGTAACCTGCCAAGGCTCCTGTCCATGGAATTTCCCAGGCAAGAATACTGAAGTGGGTTGCCATTCCATTCTCCAGGGAATCTCCCCAACCCAGGGATCCCACCTAGGTCTCCTGCATTGCAGGCAGATTCTTTATCGTCTGAGCCACCTGGGAAACCCCAACATCCTCCAGAGTCACTCCAAAAGCCATGTCTTGTAGTAAGACCTGTTTCCTAGAGTAAGACCTACTATAGATTTTCCCAGGAAACCCTAGTACCAAACTCCAGGATCCATGAAGCAACAGAGTTTAAAGGTTGAGTCCCACCAAGTTAGGTTGGCAAGATTATGCCTTTATTAATAAGTCATTTTTCCAGTATTATGACACCCCTATGTTGCATTTCTGCCTCTACTATTGTTCCCCATCATCTTCTATTACAGCCAAATTGATCTCTCTGAAATGTAAGTATGACTGTACTTCTCTGCTTACATACCTAAATGGAGAGTTTCCACTTCCAGCTGTCAGAGATTAGATGGTACCAAGCTAGACTTCTTGCCATCAGCATCGCTAGATCTGAAAAAAACACGTCAGGCAACAGTTTTTCAGGCAATGGACAGGAGTCAGTTTAAGTCTGTGATCCATGAGGGGGGAAACTGAGGAAGTAAGCCCTGCAGTTGTCCAATTCTCTGTCTAGAAATAATTGTCTGGCTACTGTCCAGAGAAGTAGAGTCTAAGCAGAGTACAGGGGTCTTACTGAGTTAACGAGGCAGCGATCACAGCTCTGGGGTTCCTGAAGCATTTGGAATGTGTCAGGTGAAGGCATCACAGAGAAGGGAGGTCTCAAAAAGCTATGGGATAGACACCTCAATTCCACGCCTGAGTGTGAGCTGTGGATTTTCAAGAAAAACACCAGAGGGTTTTTTTTTATGATTTATTTTTGTTTTACTTTTACAGAGTTTTGCTGTTTAGTGCTATGCAGTATACAGCAGCTGCAATAGGGTTGACAGCTGGGCAAAGATATTGAAGGTTAAGAAGAACCTGCAGACATTGACATTCCAGCCTGGCCAGAGCAGAGATTTTCCTAAGCATTTTCTTTTAGCACCCTTGACATCGACCAGTGTTGTTAGGTACTCAGTAGGGTCCTACTCTTTGTAGCTACATGGACTGTAACCTGCCAAGGCTCCTGTCCATGGAATTTCCCAGGCAAGAATACTGAAGTGGGTTGCCATTCCATTCTCCAGGGAATCTCCCCAACCCAGGGATCCCACCTAGGTCTCCTGCATTGCAGGCAGATTCTTTATCGTCTGAGCCACCTGGGAAACCCCAACATCCTCCAGAGTCACTCCAAAAGCCATGTCTTGTAGTAAGACCTGTTTCCTAGAGTAAGACCTACTATAGATTTTCCCAGGAAACCCTAGTACCAAACTCCAGGATCCATGAAGCAACAGAGTTTAAAGGTTGAGTCCCACCAAGTTAGGTTGGCAAGATACCTTTGGCCTTTCACAGTTCCTCACTAATAAAGCATAGAAATCAAACCTACATAAATTCTAGGGAATTACCCAGTAATCCAACTTGTTGACAGATAGAAAGCAAAGAAGAGCAGAATCCTAATGCTTTGCAATGTGTCATCCAAATGTCTAGTATTCATTTAAACACAGAAATGTAATGCATGGTTAAGAAAAAAAGTCAGTAGAAACAGAATTAATTTTCTATGAGGTAAGCCAATGAGAAAATGATGTTCTTTTCAATAAATAGTTCTGAATTTATTGGCATTTGATCCCTATGTGCAAAACAATGAACTTCACTCTAACCTCATACATACACAGAATTAACTCAAAATGTATTATGAACCTAAATGCAAAGATTGAGATAGAAATCTTCTAGAAGCAAATATAGGAAAAAGGAAAAAGCAGTAACCATAAAAGAAAATATTGATAGATTAGACTTACTGAAAAATTCAAACTATCTGCTTTTCAAGGGAGAAACTCCAGAAAATGAAGTGGCAAGCTATATACTAAAATAAAATATTCATAACACATATAACTGGCATAAAACTTGAATCAATAACATATAATGGATTCTTAAAACTCAGAATCAACTCAATTCTTAAGCAAACAAGTTTCAAATAAGCAATAATCCTTAAAAGATATTCAGTACAAAATTAAAATCATAAGAAAATGCCATTTCACACCTATAGAATGACTAAAATGAAAAGGACTGAGCATATAATGTTTTGGCAAGTGTGTGGAGAAAGAAGGGCTTTTTTCCACGAGAGTCCTGTCTTTCACAAGGCCCTTCATGGGGAGATGTAAAATGACAAGACCATTTTTAAGGACAGTTTGCCAATTTCCTATAAAGTTGAACATACTTATCATATGACCTAATGAATCTTTTTCTGAGCTATTTACTCAAAGAAATGAAAACCATAATAAGACCTGTACATGAATGTTCATAGCTGCTTTATTTATAGTGATTCCAAAACCAGAAACAACCCAAAATGAAGGTAGTTAGAGTAAGACCTACTATAGATTTTCCCAGGAAACCCTAGTACCAAACTCCAGGATCCATGAAGCAACAGAGTTTAAAGGTTGAGTCCCACCAAGTTAGGTTGGCAAGATACCTTTGGCCTTTCACAGTTCCTCACTAATAAAGCATAGAAATCAAACCTACATAAATTCTAGGGAATTACCCAGTAATCCAACTTGTTGACAGATAGAAAGCAAAGAAGAGCAGAATCCTAATGCTTTGCAATGTGTCATCCAAATGTCTAGTATTCATTTAAACACAGAAATGTAATGCATGGTTAAGAAAAAAAGTCAGTAGAAACAGAATTAATTTTCTATGAGGTAAGCCAATGAGAAAATGATGTTCTTTTCAATAAATAGTTCTGAATTTATTGGCATTTGATCCCTATGTGCAAAACAATGAACTTCACTCTAACCTCATACATACACAGAATTAACTCAAAATGTATTATGAACCTAAATGCAAAGATTGAGATAGAAATCTTCTAGAAGCAAATATAGGAAAAAGGAAAAAGCAGTAACCATAAAAGAAAATATTGATAGATTAGACTTACTGAAAAATTCAAACTATCTGCTTTTCAAGGGAGAAACTCCAGAAAATGAAGTGGCAAGCTATATACTAAAATAAAATATTCATAACACATATAACTGGCATAAAACTTGAATCAATAACATATAATGGATTCTTAAAACTCAGAATCAACTCAATTCTTAAGCAAACAAGTTTCAAATAAGCAATAATCCTTAAAAGATATTCAGTACAAAATTAAAATCATAAGAAAATGCCATTTCACACCTATAGAATGACTAAAATGAAAAGGACTGAGCATATAATGTTTTGGCAAGTGTGTGGAGAAAGAAGGGCTTTTTTCCACGAGAGTCCTGTCTTTCACAAGGCCCTTCATGGGGAGATGTAAAATGACAAGACCATTTTTAAGGACAGTTTGCCAATTTCCTATAAAGTTGAACATACTTATCATATGACCTAATGAATCTTTTTCTGAGCTATTTACTCAAAGAAATGAAAACCATAATAAGACCTGTACATGAATGTTCATAGCTGCTTTATTTATAGTGATTCCAAAACCAGAAACAACCCAAATAATGACAGGTTCTAGTAAATGACCAGATAAACAAATTATACTATGTCATAAAATAAAATTCTATTCAACAATGAAGGAAGTAAACTACTGATGCACACAGCATAGAGGAATCTCACTTATTACGCTAAACAAAAGAGTAAAGAATTCACACTGAGAAGTCCTATTTATGTGGAATTGTAGGAAAAAGAATCCATAAAGGCAATTTTAAAAAAAACAACGGCGATTTTCACCTGACTCAGATCAGAGGATGGGAACAGGAAGGGAGATGACTGTAAAAGGACACTAACAAGCTTTCCCCAGAGGTGAAATGTTCTGTATCTTGATTGGAATGCAGTGTACATTGTATACTTGGTCAAATTCATTTTACCTTAAATGCATGCATTTTATTGAATAGAGATGACACAATTCAGCTCATTTCAAAAGACCTTTCATATCCTAATGTCCATCTTCTCTGCAGCCTAATCTCTGGCTGTTTCCATCTTGAGCTTTTGACTTTCCTTCAGTGGGACTCTTCTCACTTTCAGGTTCTTCACCCTGAGGACTATGTCTCCTTCTTGTCCCAAATGGGTTAAGTGCTCTTCTATCTGCTGCCACAGCACTCCAGAATGGCACTCAGTAGAATATATACTACATTTTATCAGATTTAATGGTTTGTGTATCTTTCCTGTTAAGCTGTAATCTGTCTGAGTACAGGAACTGTGTGTGTGTTGTTCCCACCGTGTACCTGTCACAGGTTGGTTGGTAGTTGGCAGTTAACTTTTTTAAGTAATTGTTGAAGTGTAATCCTTAAAAGATATTCAGTACAAAATTAAAATCATAAGAAAATGCCATTTCACACCTATAGAATGACTAAAATGAAAAGGACTGAGCATATAATGTTTTGGCAAGTGTGTGGAGAAAGAAGGGCTTTTTTCCACGAGAGTCCTGTCTTTCACAAGGCCCTTCATGGGGAGATGTAAAATGACAAGACCATTTTTAAGGACAGTTTGCCAATTTCCTATAAAGTTGAACATACTTATCATATGACCTAATGAATCTTTTTCTGAGCTATTTACTCAAAGAAATGAAAACCATAATAAGACCTGTACATGAATGTTCATAGCTGCTTTATTTATAGTGATTCCAAAACCAGAAACAACCCAAATAATGACAGGTTCTAGTAAATGACCAGATAAACAAATTATACTATGTCATAAAATAAAATTCTATTCAACAATGAAGGAAGTAAACTACTGATGCACACAGCATAGAGGAATCTCACTTATTACGCTAAACAAAAGAGTAAAGAATTCACACTGAGAAGTCCTATTTATGTGGAATTGTAGGAAAAAGAATCCATAAAGGCAATTTTAAAAAACAACGGCGATTTTCACCTGACTCAGATCAGAGGATGGGAACAGGAAGGGAGATGACTGTAAAAGGACACTAACAAGCTTTCCCCAGAGGTGAAATGTTCTGTATCTTGATTGGAATGCAGTGTACATTGTATACTTGGTCAAATTCATTTTACCTTAAATGCATGCATTTTATTGAATAGAGATGACACAATTCAGCTCATTTCAAAAGACCTTTCATATCCTAATGTCCATCTTCTCTGCAGCCTAATCTCTGGCTGTTTCCATCTTGAGCTTTTGACTTTCCTTCAGTGGGACTCTTCTCACTTTCAGGTTCTTCACCCTGAGGACTATGTCTCCTTCTTGTCCCAAATGGGTTAAGTGCTCTTCTATCTGCTGCCACAGCACTCCAGAATGGCACTCAGTAGAATATATACTACATTTTATCAGATTTAATGGTTTGTGTATCTTTCCTGTTAAGCTGTAATCTGTCTGAGTACAGGAACTGTGTGTGTGTTGTTCCCACCGTGTACCTGTCACAGGTTGGTTGGTAGTTGGCAGTTAACAAATATTTGTTGAATAAGTGAATGAGTGAATCAAGAAATGAACAGATCTCCTGAGATCTTCAGGTAGATTCACAGTGATCTCAAGGTTCTGTTTTGTAAGTGAAGTTAATTGAGGGCTTCCCTGTCGAAGTGAATGTTATTTTTGGTATGGGACCACACAATTTCTTATAGGTATTTTCTTCTAAAATGTATTTCTCAGGAGTCATCATTTTTGTATGAGCAGTGAGTCACAGATATGCAATTCTTAGCTGTGCCTTCCCACACCACCCTGTCCCCTCAACTAGCCAGACCAAACATTCTGTATTAACCGTATTTTGATTGTCTGAAGGATTTCTGTCTGATTTAGATTGTCTATCAAGATAATTTGTAGTCTACTTACACTCTGAAAAGTATAGTGTATTCTTCCCTTTTTAAATAATGTTCCTTACCTTTTTGAAAATGCTTTTGAAAAAAAATAGTTGTCATATCTATAATAATGTATGCAAGCATTAGTGATGAAGTCTAATAAAACAGTGTTTTATTCACTTTGCCACTATTTCTTTTATAAATTTTTAATTGGAGGATAGTTGCTTCACAGTGTCATGCTAGGTTCTTCTGCATGATAGCATGAATCAGCTATAAGCCTATATCCCCTTCCTCTTGAGCCTCCCTACCACCCACCCCATGCCGACCCTCAAGTCATCACAGGGCACTGAGCTGAGTTTTGTGAGCTTCGCCCTAGCTCTCTCTTTTACACATGGCAGCGTACATATGTCAATGGTGCTCTCTCAGTTCACCCCACCCTCTCCTTCCCCTTCTGTCTACAAGTCTGTTCTCTACATCTGCATCTCTATTCCTTCCCTGCAAATAGTTTCATCAGCATGATTTTTCTAGATTACATATATTCATCTTAGTATAAGATATTTGTTTTTCTCTTTCTGACTGACTTCAGTCCATATCATAGGCTCAAGGTTCATCCACCTCAGTTCACATGACTCACATTCATTCCTTTTTATGGCTGAGTAGTAATCCATTGTATATATGTGCCACAGATTCGTTCTCCACTGATCTGTCAAAGGACCTCGAGGTTGCTTCCGTGTCCTAGCTCACATATTAATAAGTAGTGCTGCTGTGAACATTGTGATACATGTATCTTTTTGAATTATGTTTTTCTCAGGGTATACATCCAGTAGTGGAATTGCTGGGTCATATGCTTACCACTGTTTCTTATCTTTTATTCTACTGATATTGAGTTTTGAAACTTTTAGGAAAAACTGTGCCACTATTCATTCAATTCAGAGTTTCAGAGAGAAGTATTAGAGTCCCCTTCTCAAAGAGCTTAAAGTCTTGTGGAGACCTCTGAATAAATAAACCATTTTGGGCTCTAGGATACAATAAAGGCATATCCAGGGCACTAAATGGCACTATCCCCATTTAGTGCAAATATTGATGATGTTACTGAGTAATAGTCATGTATTCAGTAGTGAACTAGGCTCTATGGAAAGTAGAAAGGAAGAAGGAAGAAGATTTCGCCCACTGCAGGAGGCTACCATTTGCTGGGCAACTCAGGTTATATTTAAATACCAACAACTGGAAGTCATAATGCACAATTTTGACTGTGCACAGTACCAGCATATTTTAGAGGACTTCCCAGGTGACACTAGTGGTAAAGAATCTGACTTTCAATAGTAGACACACGTCTGATTCCTGAGCCTGGAAGAACCCCTGGAGGAGGGCAGGGCAATCCACTCCAGTATTCTCGCCAAGAGAATCCCATGGAGAGAGGAGCCTGGCCAGCTGCAGTCCATGGGGTCTCACAGAGTCGGACATGATTGAAGTGACTTAAACAGCAGCAGCGTGTTTTATGTTCATGCATATGGTTCAAGGAAACCTTGAATGTCTCATGAAAAATCATCCCAAGACATCCAAAACGTATAATATACATATCACTGATAATGAGCTCCTCCTCAGTGGCTAATTTTGTTTCTATTCTCCTCCTTGGAAACTCTTTATCATTTACATAGTAAAAATGTCTTTTTCTTGAGCCTGTTATGCTTTAAGCCCATTTACTTTAATGCTGAAGAATTCAGATATTCCTCCAAAAAGTGAATATACATATCACTGACTTCAGTCATATCGCTCATTTGTTCACATGACTCACATTCATTCCTTTTTATGGCTGAGTAGTAATCCATTGTATATATGTGCCACAGATTCGTTCTCCACTGATCTGTCAAAGGACCTCGAGGTTGCTTCCGTGTCCTAGCTCACATATTAATAAGTAGTGCTGCTGTGAACATTGTGATACATGTATCTTTTTGAATTATGTTTTTCTCAGGGTATACATCCAGTAGTGGAATTGCTGGGTCATATGCTTACCACTGTTTCTTATCTTTTATTCTACTGATATTGAGTTTTGAAACTTTTAGGAAAAACTGTGCCACTATTCATTCAATTCAGAGTTTCAGAGAGAAGTATTAGAGTCCCCTTCTCAAAGAGCTTAAAGTCTTGTGGAGACCTCTGAATAAATAAACCATTTTGGGCTCTAGGATACAATAAAGGCATATCCAGGGCACTAAATGGCACTATCCCCATTTAGTGCAAATATTGATGATGTTACTGAGTAATAGTCATGTATTCAGTAGTGAACTAGGCTCTATGGAAAGTAGAAAGGAAGAAGGAAGAAGATTTCGCCCACTGCAGGAGGCTACCATTTGCTGGGCAACTCAGGTTATATTTAAATACCAACAACTGGAAGTCATAATGCACAATTTTGACTGTGCACAGTACCAGCATATTTTAGAGGACTTCCCAGGTGACACTAGTGGTAAAGAATCTGACTTTCAATAGTAGACACACGTCTGATTCCTGAGCCTGGAAGAACCCCTGGAGGAGGGCAGGGCAATCCACTCCAGTATTCTCGCCAAGAGAATCCCATGGAGAGAGGAGCCTGGCCAGCTGCAGTCCATGGGGTCTCACAGAGTCGGACATGATTGAAGTGACTTAGCAGCAGCAGCAGCGTGTTTTATGTTCATGCATATGGTTCAAGGAAACCTTGAATGTCTCATGAAAAATCATCCCAAGACATCCAAAACGTATAATATACATATCACTGATAATGAGCTCCTCCTCAGTGGCTAATTTTGTTTCTATTCTCCTCCTTGGAAACTCTTTATCATTTACATAGTAAAAATGTCTTTTTCTTGAGCCTGTTATGCTTTAAGCCCATTTACTTTAATGCTGAAGAATTCAGATATTCCTCAGGAAGACTGGAACGTGGAATTGGAAAGCTGTGGGAAGATCCATGTATGACCTCACTTTATTTTTCATCTTTGCTTCTCTCTACATGTCTGGTTCACCCTTCTCTCTGTAGACTCCTTCTCTGCTCTAAAAGCTCTCTGACAAAATCTGGCTACCTGGAGTAGAATATGACTGTTAAGTGTCTTCTTGGGCTTAAGCCCCTCTTGGGTTTCCTCTGGCAGTACTGTGTATGTATTACATTTAATCTTTACAAACACCCTTCAAGACTTAAATTGTTTTTTGTGCATTACATATAAGGAAATTGAAGCTGAGAGAGACTACCTCTCTTCAGAAGTCATTGACATCTATTGGGGATTCAAAGATAAAAACATAAGACCTCTGCCCTCGTGGACTTCATAGTCCAATGATGAAGCAGATATACTTTGTTAAAGGTATAGAATAAATTAATCATCATAGAATTCTGTGAGCGGTGCTATAATAGGTTGTAAATATAGAATTGTAATAAGACAAAGGATGATGCCTGGAGAAGCGGGGAGGAAACTCTAGAAAGGGCATCTAAACCAAACTTGGAAAGATGTTTATCTTTTCAGGTATAAAAGGAAGGAAATGAATTCTAATCAGTAGGAGTCTTAGGTTGTGTAGAGACACAACAGTATTATCAACAGGAGGAAGAGTTTCAAGATTGAGGGCAGGAGCAAACTCTAGGAGATAGTGAAGGACACAGAAGCCTGGTGTGCTGCAGTCCATGGGGTCACGAAGAGTCAGACATAACGTAGTGACTGAACAACAGCAGCAGGAGGAGCAATAGTGTCCATGTTTCTCCTTGAACCCATCGCTCACCTTCTGAGTTGACAATGAAGCACAGGTACACTAATGAGGAGCCTGGCTATAGATCCTGCTGAAATGGTGCAAAATAAGTCAGATTCCCAGTAAGCCAAAGGGGAGAACACTTGAACCCAAATATGAAAAATTTAGTCTCTTTTCACTCTCTAGTTTTTTCTCTCTTTTTTCCCTCCATACACTCCCACCACAACCACAATATAAATCAGCCCTGAAAACAATATGGGTCTTGGCAGTAATTGCTGTGAGTTTTGAATGATGAATACATACCAGACTTGGGCATTACAAAAGCTGCTTGTGTGGTACATTATCCTTTTTACAGGATTTGTATTGTGCCTTTCTTACAGTTTTGCATAGAAGTCTGGGATATCCCACCAAATAACATGTCTCTGGATTCTTTGCAGACTTATTTAGGAAACTATGGATTACCTAATCTTAGTTATGTCTCTTCAGAAATAAAGTTGAAATGTAAGTGCTATCTCTGCAGGTAACACCTTAATTCTGTCTCTAGCTTGTTACAAATGGAGAAAAGTACTCAGAGTTTTCATTTTTGAGGTACATTCTCTCATAGAGAAACTATACTCCCAGAGATGTTTAAATAAAGAGTTTTTCTTAGAGTATAAGAAATCCTAATAAGCAAGACAGGTATGTTACTTAATGTATTATATTTAATTTTCAGTAAAATTATACCTGAACATCTATAAATTCATTCTACTCCATAAGCTCTGAAGAAGATGAATGTGTGTTTTATGGAATTCTCTTTCAGCTGAGTATCCATCAGTAGGACGATCATTCCCCATGTCATTGTTATCAGAAATAGCCCTCGCCTCTTCTAAACCTCAGGGAAAGGGATACCGCATAACAAGTATTGCAATACTGAATTGCCTCACTTTACCTAATAACTAAAACTCAACTAGTCCAGACGGACTCAGATAAAGGCAAGCACAGTGAATTAAAAGGAAGGAAATGAATTCTAATCAGTAGGAGTCTTAGGTTGTGTAGAGACACAACAGTATTATCAACAGGAGGAAGAGTTTCAAGATTGAGGGCAGGAGCAAACTCTAGGAGATAGTGAAGGACACAGAAGCCTGGTGTGCTGCAGTCCATGGGGTCACGAAGAGTCAGACATAACGTAGTGACTGAACAACAGCAGCAGGAGGAGCAATAGTGTCCATGTTTCTCCTTGAACCCATCGCTCACCTTCTGAGTTGACAATGAAGCACAGGTACACTAATGAGGAGCCTGGCTATAGATCCTGCTGAAATGGTGCAAAATAAGTCAGATTCCCAGTAAGCCAAAGGGGAGAACACTTGAACCCAAATATGAAAAATTTAGTCTCTTTTCACTCTCTAGTTTTTTCTCTCTTTTTCCCTCCATACACTCCCACCACAACCACAATATAAATCAGCCCTGAAAACAATATGGGTCTTGGCAGTAATTGCTGTGAGTTTTGAATGATGAATACATACCAGACTTGGGCATTACAAAAGCTGCTTGTGTGGTACATTATCCTTTTTACAGGATTTGTATTGTGCCTTTCTTACAGTTTTGCATAGAAGTCTGGGATATCCCACCAAATAACATGTCTCTGGATTCTTTGCAGACTTATTTAGGAAACTATGGATTACCTAATCTTAGTTATGTCTCTTCAGAAATAAAGTTGAAATGTAAGTGCTATCTCTGCAGGTAACACCTTAATTCTGTCTCTAGCTTGTTACAAATGGAGAAAAGTACTCAGAGTTTTCATTTTTGAGGTACATTCTCTCATAGAGAAACTATACTCCCAGAGATGTTTAAATAAAGAGTTTTTCTTAGAGTATAAGAAATCCTAATAAGCAAGACAGGTATGTTACTTAATGTATTATATTTAATTTTCAGTAAAATTATACCTGAACATCTATAAATTCATTCTACTCCATAAGCTCTGAAGAAGATGAATGTGTGTTTTATGGAATTCTCTTTCAGCTGAGTATCCATCAGTAGGACGATCATTCCCCATGTCATTGTTATCAGAAATAGCCCTCGCCTCTTCTAAACCTCAGTTGAAGGTCTTGCTGTTATACCGCATAACAAGTATTGCAATACTGAATTGCCTCACTTTACCTAATAACTAAAACTCAACTAGTCCAGACGGACTCAGATAAAGGCAAGCACAGTGTATTTAAACATTTTGCCCTGCCAGCCCTCAGCACAAATGAAAACAGTATCTAATTTGGTCAGATAGTTTTAGAATCTTTTTTGTCCAAGTAAATGTTTTTAAAAATTGAAAAGAAAATGCATGGTAAGGTGAGAGTGAGTCTTTCCTCCTCACCTCTCCCCCAGCCGTACTGCACCAGCTCTAGAGCAGTCACCATATCCAAACTTTCCCTACCCTTCCAGAGACAGTATGCACATTATTTGTGTGTATTCTTGTGTGTTTATCCACACACATTGCTTTAATTTTATACAAATGGTAGCACATAATACACACTCATTTGCATCTTGTGTTTTCACTTTACACATTTTAGAGTTGCTGCATATTAGTCCACATAGACCTGACTCATTCTATTTAATTGCTGCTTAGTATTCCATTATTTCATCACACTGTAATTCATTTTTCAAATCCCTGTGAATGGTAATTCTTGCTGTTTCTAGTCTTTTGCTAAAACAGACAATGTTGCAGTGAATATACGTTGCATATGTATAGAAATATTTTTCAGATAAATTTCTGGAAGCAGAATTGTTGGGAGTGGGATAAAAGATGTTTTTGGAGTGAAAGTTCAGAAATGATCATAGGTTTAATGTCAGTACATTAGCTTAACTCTGTGTCTGTTTTTCTTGGTTCTATTTCTCTCCTAGAGATTCCTTACCTGACACTATTCAGAAACTATCATACATCTCGTTTCTGCTTTCTCACCAGTATTCTGAATTCCTTTATCTATTTATCTGACCTGCTCCATCAGTCAGCAAAACTGGACCGATCAAAGTGTTTCCCTTTTTTATTACTACACTTAGACTGCCAAGTGTTTGAAGGAAACAGATTTAATTTTCTTAGATCATTAAATGACTACGTACTACTCAAAAATCCTTTTACTTGCACCTAACAAATTGTCCTCCCTTTCCAACATTGTTCATTCCAATGGCAAAAATTTTTTTAAACAATTCACAGGAACTGACTTCTTGCTGTTATACCGCATAACAAGTATTGCAATACTGAATTGCCTCACTTTACCTAATAACTAAAACTCAACTAGTCCAGACGGACTCAGATAAAGGCAAGCACAGTGTATTTAAACATTTTGCCCTGCCAGCCCTCAGCACAAATGAAAACAGTATCTAATTTGGTCAGATAGTTTTAGAATCTTTTTTGTCCAAGTAAATGTTTTAAAAATTGAAAAGAAAATGCATGGTAAGGTGAGAGTGAGTCTTTCCTCCTCACCTCTCCCCCAGCCGTACTGCACCAGCTCTAGAGCAGTCACCATATCCAAACTTTCCCTACCCTTCCAGAGACAGTATGCACATTATTTGTGTGTATTCTTGTGTGTTTATCCACACACATTGCTTTAATTTTATACAAATGGTAGCACATAATACACACTCATTTGCATCTTGTGTTTTCACTTTACACATTTTAGAGTTGCTGCATATTAGTCCACATAGACCTGACTCATTCTATTTAATTGCTGCTTAGTATTCCATTATTTCATCACACTGTAATTCATTTTTCAAATCCCTGTGAATGGTAATTCTTGCTGTTTCTAGTCTTTTGCTAAAACAGACAATGTTGCAGTGAATATACGTTGCATATGTATAGAAATATTTTTCAGATAAATTTCTGGAAGCAGAATTGTTGGGAGTGGGATAAAAGATGTTTTTGGAGTGAAAGTTCAGAAATGATCATAGGTTTAATGTCAGTACATTAGCTTAACTCTGTGTCTGTTTTTCTTGGTTCTATTTCTCTCCTAGAGATTCCTTACCTGACACTATTCAGAAACTATCATACATCTCGTTTCTGCTTTCTCACCAGTATTCTGAATTCCTTTATCTATTTATCTGACCTGCTCCATCAGTCAGCAAAACTGGACCGATCAAAGTGTTTCCCTTTTTTATTACTACACTTAGACTGCCAAGTGTTTGAAGGAAACAGATTTAATTTTCTTAGATCATTAAATGACTACGTACTACTCAAAAATCCTTTTACTTGCACCTAACAAATTGTCCTCCCTTTCCAACATTGTTCATTCCACTGGCTAATTCACATTCACAAACTTTTTATCTTATTACAACATATTCACTTTTAGGAAATGACTCTGCTTCTTACTTCTTAGAGAGAGACAACTAATAAGTGTAAGAATTCCCTTAACTTCTCTTTTCACCTAAAAAATCTCTACAGGAAATTTTCAGACTATCTCAAAGACAAGAGCTCTTTTTTTAATGCTAATCCTCCCACATACTGCTTATTCCCATCGACTCTCTACTAATTTTTTTCACCCCATTCTATAAAGAATTTCTATAAAATGAAAGTCCTCACTCTGCTCTTTATTCTCCTCCAACAACTGCTTCCTGTTCTTGTTGTTCCTGTTAAGTTGCTAAGTCATGTCCAACGCTTTGTGACCCCATGAACTGCAGCACGCCAGGCTTCCCTGTCCTTCATTATCTCTCTGAGTTTGCTCAAATTCATATCCATTGAGTCCGTAATGCCATCCAACCATCTCATCCTGTGTCTCTCCCATCTCCTCCTGCCTTCAATCTTTCCCAGCAATCAGGGTCTTTTCTAATGAGTTGGCTCTTCCCATCAGGTAACCAAAGTATTGGAGCTTCAGCTTCAGCATCAGTCCTTCCAATGAATACTCAGAGTTGATTTCCTTTAGGATTGACTGGTTCCATCTCCTTGCTGTCCAAGGGACTCTCAAGAGACTTCTCCAGCACCATAGTTCGAAAGCATCAAGTCTTCGGTGCTCCACGTTCTTTATGGTCCAACTCTCATATCTATGCATGAGGTTTTTAGCTTAACTCTGTGTCTGTTTTTCTTGGTTCTATTTCTCTCCTAGAGATTCCTTACCTGACACTATTCAGAAACTATCATACATCTCGTTTCTGCTTTCTCACCAGTATTCTGAATTCCTTTATCTATTTATCTGACCTGCTCCATCAGTCAGCAAAACTGGACCGATCAAAGTGTTTCCCTTTTTTATTACTACACTTAGACTGCCAAGTGTTTGAAGGAAACAGATTTAATTTTCTTAGATCATTAAATGACTACGTACTACTCAAAAATCCTTTTACTTGCACCTAACAAATTGTCCTCCCTTTCCAACATTGTTCATTCCACTGGCTAATTCACATTCACAAACTTTTTATCTTATTACAACATATTCACTTTTAGGAAATGACTCTGCTTCTTACTTCTTAGAGAGAGACAACTAATAAGTGTAAGAATTCCCTTAACTTCTCTTTTCACCTAAAAAATCTCTACAGGAAATTTTCAGACTATCTCAAAGACAAGAGCTCTTTTTTTAATGCTAATCCTCCCACATACTGCTTATTCCCATCGACTCTCTACTAATTTTTTTCACCCCATTCTATAAAGAATTTCTATAAAATGAAAGTCCTCACTCTGCTCTTTATTCTCCTCCAACAACTGCTTCCTGTTCTTGTTGTTCCTGTTAAGTTGCTAAGTCATGTCCAACGCTTTGTGACCCCATGAACTGCAGCACGCCAGGCTTCCCTGTCCTTCATTATCTCTCTGAGTTTGCTCAAATTCATATCCATTGAGTCCGTAATGCCATCCAACCATCTCATCCTGTGTCTCTCCCATCTCCTCCTGCCTTCAATCTTTCCCAGCAATCAGGGTCTTTTCTAATGAGTTGGCTCTTCCCATCAGGTAACCAAAGTATTGGAGCTTCAGCTTCAGCATCAGTCCTTCCAATGAATACTCAGAGTTGATTTCCTTTAGGATTGACTGGTTCCATCTCCTTGCTGTCCAAGGGACTCTCAAGAGACTTCTCCAGCACCATAGTTCGAAAGCATCAAGTCTTCGGTGCTCCACGTTCTTTATGGTCCAACTCTCATATCTATGCATGACTACAGGGAAAACCATAGCTTTGACTGTAGAGTCTTTTGTCTACTTTTTAATACTCTGTTATAGCTATTCTTTCAAAGAGCAGATGTCTTTCAATTTCATGGCTGCAGTCACGGTGCACACAGTGATTGTGGAGCCCAAGAAAAGAAAATCTGATATTGTTTCTACTTTTTCCCCATCTGTTTTCCATGAAATAATGAGACTGGATGCCATGAGCTTACTTTTTTGAATGTTGAGTTTTATGGCAGCTTTTTCACTCTCCTCTTTCGCCCTCATCAAGAGGCTCTTTAGTTCCTCTTTACTTTCTGACATCAGAGTGGTATCATGTGCATATCTGAGGTTGTTGATATTTCTCTTGGCAGTCTTGAATCCAGCTTGTGGGTCATCCAGTCTGGCATTTTGCATGATGTGCTCTGCCTAGACGTTAAATAAGCAGGGTGACAATATACAGCCTTGACATCCTTCCCCAATTTTGAACCAGCCTATTGTTCCATTTCTAGTTCTAACTCTTGGTTCTTGTCCTGCATACAGGCTTCTTGGGTGACAGATAGGTGGTCTGGTATTCTCATCTCTTGAAGAATTTCCCACAGTTTGTTGTGATTCACGCAGTCAAAGGCCTTAGTGTAGTCAGTGAAGCAGAAGTAGATGTTTTCCTGGAATTCCCTTGCTTTCTGTATGATCCATGGGATGTTGACAATGTGATCTCTGGTTCCTCTGCCTTTTCTAAATCCAGCTTGCACATGTTGAAGTTCTCAGTCCATGTACTGCTGCTGCTTAGCTTGAAGGATTTTGAACATAATCCTGCTAGCATGTGAAATGAGTGCAGTTGTACAGTAGTTTGAACATTCTTTGGTTTTACCTTTCTTTCCTTCCCAAATAGCATTCTTAAGAGAGTAGGCCAAAGACTATATAGTTCCAGTTTCATTTCCAATCTGCTTGTCTAGTCATAATAGTCAGGGGACTGCCTCTGCTGCAACACTGACACCGCTCTCATCAGGTCCCCAAAGAACATCAGATTTCGACCATATTTGAGCAGTTGGGCTTCCCCGTACTTAAGTTTTCTCTAGCATTTGACTCTTGAATCGTCTCTAACCCCACCTCTTCCTGCAGAATTTCTGGCTGTTTTTATTATATGCTTTCTTCTTGGTCTACTTAACTCATTTTTTCTTGACTTTTAAAAAATACTGTTCTTCTGGTTTCTTCTTGACTTTAGGTCTTTAGGTCCTGGGTCCCCTAGGATTCAGTCCTCGGTGAGTTGTTCTACTCTTTATTCTTTCCATGAATGATCTCATTTATTCCTTAGTGTCAGAGATTACCTGTGTGCTAACGACTGATAGAGCCTGTCTACACTTTGCTGCTTGACTCCAGACCATATTTACAATTGCTTAATAGTCTTCTTCACTTGGTTGACTTGCAGATATCTGAAATGTAACCTGTTCCAAATTGAACTCACTTTTCAGTTCCCCTCCCCATTTGTCCTTCCTCTTCCTCATTCACCCAATCACCCAGGCCAGGAATCTTTAAGTCATCATCTCCTCTTGCTTTTCTCTCTTTAAGCCACTCTTCATCAGTCACTAGATTCTGTTGTTTCTATTTCCTAAGTATTGATTCAATTCATTCTCTTATTCCGTACCGTGTGACTGCCTGAGTTTGGTTTTCTTTTTTCCTAAACATGCATGTCTTTTTATTTATTTATTTTCTTCCAGCTTTTTTCTTTGGCATGTGTGGGCCTCCCTTTGATTTCTGTATGCTCCATGGGATGTTGACAATGTGATCTCTGGTTCCTCTGCCTTTTCTAAATCCAGCTTGCACATGTTGAAGTTCTCAGTCCATGTACTGCTGCTGCTTAGCTTGAAGGATTTTGAACATAATCCTGCTAGCATGTGAAATGAGTGCAGTTGTACAGTAGTTTGAACATTCTTTGGTTTTACCTTTCTTTCCTTCCCAAATAGCATTCTTAAGAGAGTAGGCCAAAGACTATATAGTTCCAGTTTCATTTCCAATCTGCTTGTCTAGTCATAATAGTCAGGGGACTGCCTCTGCTGCAACACTGACACCGCTCTCATCAGGTCCCCAAAGAACATCAGATTTCGACCATATTTGAGCAGTTGGGCTTCCCGACTTAAGTTTTCTCTAGCTTTTGCCTCTTGAATCTTCTCTAACCCCCCCTCTTCCTGCAGAATTTCTGGCTTTTTTTATTATATGCTTTCTTCTTGGTCTACTTAACTCATTTTTTCTTGACTTTTAAAAAATACTGTTCTTCTGGTTTCTTCTTGACTTTAGGTCTTTAGGTCCTGGGTCCCCTAGGATTCAGTCCTCGGTGAGTTGTTCTACTCTTTATTCTTTCCATGAATGATCTCATTTATTCCTTAGTGTCAGAGATTACCTGTGTGCTAACGACTGATAGAGCCTGTCTACACTTTGCTGCTTGACTCCAGACCATATTTACAATTGCTTAATAGTCTTCTTCACTTGGTTGACTTGCAGATATCTGAAATGTAACCTGTTCCAAATTGAACTCACTTTTCAGTTCCCCTCCCCATTTGTCCTTCCTCTTCCTCATTCACCCAATCACCCAGGCCAGGAATCTTTAAGTCATCATCTCCTCTTGCTTTTCTCTCTTTAAGCCACTCTTCATCAGTCACTAGATTCTGTTGTTTCTATTTCCTAAGTATTGATTCAATTCATTCTCTTATTCCGTACCCGTGTGACTGCCTGAGTTTGGTTTTCTTTTTTCCTAAACATGCATGTCTTTTTATTTATTTATTTTCTTCCAGCTTTTTTCTTTGGCATGTGTGGGCCTCCCTTTTCTGCATCCTTGCTCATTGCAGAGCACCAGTTCTGGGCACATGTACTCCAGAGCACTGGCTCGCAATTGGACACACTAAACCAGCCGCTTCACAGCACGTGGGATCTTCCCGGGCCAGAGATTGAACCAGTACCCCCTGCATTGCAGGGCGGAACCCTTTACCCACTGGACCACCAGGGAAGCCCTGCCTGAGTTCTCTCTCTTATTATTTCTTATGTGAACTATTTCAGGAATCTACTAATTGGTCTCCATCAATTCATGAACTTCTAATTAAGCTCCTTCAAACTTAAGAGTTATCTTTCCAAGTTGCTTATCATATTATATTACGCCCTTACTGAAAATTATTTTCTATATTTTCATTGCCTACAGTACAAGTGGTTTTAACTACTTACTGCATTTTACATTTTACATGCTTCTCCAACTTCATCACCTCTGACTGTTCGACACATGTCATATGCTTCAGTCTTTAAAAAATGTCTGTAGTTGCCTCCATATCCCTTTTCTTCTACCTCTGGATGGTTGTTAATGCTATTTCTTGGCCTTTCTCACTCTGTCTCTAAAGGAATATCTATTGATCTTTTAAACTCAGATAAAGTGCCCTTTCCAGTATGGTCCATAGGTTTTTCTTTTTTTTAATAACTGTATGTTTTTAAAAATTTACTCTTCTGTTTCCTCCGTTAGATTGCAAGACTCTTCCTTGGAAATGACTATATATTGTTCATCTATGTATCTGTAATATTAATATCTTTCACAATTCCTTGTACTGGGAAGCCCCTCAAGAAGTATTCATTGAACGATGTCTTCTGTTTGGTCCTTGCTTTCTTTCTTTCTTCCAGTTTATACTTTATTGTCAGATGAGTTTTCCTAAACGAATGCCCTATATGTGTCAGTTCTTCCTTATAAATCTTCTGAGGAACTCTGCTCACCTAGAGGTTGATGTCCATACTTCTTAGTTTGGTGCTTAGGTTCCCCATACCTGTTTCCCCATATTTCTTTCCAACATCACTGTTAATGTATTTACATATACCTTTTTTTTTCCCTTTGTCTGTTAATGTATTTACATATACCTTTTTTTTTCCTTTGTCTGTTAATGTATTTACATATACCTTTTCCTTTTTTTTTTACATATACTTTTTTTTGGGTCAGACTGGTCTTTGTCAGACTTGATATTCTTTAAAATGCTCTGTGTGAATTTATGCTGCTTTTTTCCTGCTCAGATCATTAGCTTGAGGTCAAATGACTTTTCCCCTTTCCTAACTTATCTGATCTCCCTAATCCTTCACAGTGAAATTTAAATCTACAATTCCATAATAATTTTCATGAACTTCTAATTAAGCTCCTTCAAACTTAAGAGTTATCTTTCCAAGTTGCTTATCATATTATATTACGCCCTTACTGAAAATTATTTTCTATATTTTCATTGCCTACAGTACAAGTGGTTTTAACTACTTACTGCATTTTACATTTTACATGCTTCTCCAACTTCATCACCTCTGACTGTTCGACACATGTCATATGCTTCAGTCTTTAAAAAATGTCTGTAGTTGCCTCCATATCCCTTTTCTTCTACCTCTGGATGGTTGTTAATGCTATTTCTTGGCCTTTCTCACTCTGTCTCTAAAGGAATATCTATTGATCTTTTAAACTCAGATAAAGTGCCCTTTCCAGTATGGTCCATAGGTTTTTCTTTTTTTTAATAACTGTATGTTTTTAAAAATTTACTCTTCTGTTTCCTCCGTTAGATTGCAAGACTCTTCCTTGGAAATGACTATATATTGTTCATCTATGTATCTGTAATATTAATATCTTTCACAATTCCTTGTACTGGGAAGCCCCTCAAGAAGTATTCATTGAACGATGTCTTCTGTTTGGTCCTTGCTTTCTTTCTTTCTTCCAGTTTATACTTTATTGTCAGATGAGTTTTCCTAAACGAATGCCCTATATGTGTCAGTTCTTCCTTATAAATCTTCTGAGGAACTCTGCTCACCTAGAGGTTGATGTCCATACTTCTTAGTTTGGTGCTTAGGTTCCCCATACCTTTTTCCCCCATATTTCTTTCCAACATCACTGTTAATGTATTTACATATACCTTTTTTTTTCCCTTTGTCTGTTAATGTATTTACATATACCTTTTTTTTTCCTTTGTCTGTTAATGTATTTACATATACCTTTTCCTTTTTTTTTTACATATACTTTTTTTTGGGTCAGACTGGTCTTTGTCAGACTTGATATTCTTTAAAATGCTCTGTGTGAATTTATGCTGCTTTTTTCCTGCTCAGATCATTAGCTTGAGGTCAAATGACTTTTCCCCTTTCCTAACTTATCTGATCTCCCTAATCCTTCACAGTGAAATTTAAATCTACAATTCCATAATAATTTTCCTGACCATTTTGTGAATTTGTTGTTGTTCAGTCACCAAGTTTTGTCCAACTCTTTGCAGCCCCATGGACTGCAGCAGACAGGCGTCCCTGTCCCTTACTGGCTCTTGGAATTTACCCAACTTCATGTCCATTGGATCAGTGATGCCATCCAGCCGTCTCATCCTCTGTAATGTCTTTTTCCCAGTGGTCACTGCACTTGTTCCTTATGCTATAGCTTGTTCTATTCAGCAATTTTAAATTTCTTGTATTGCTTGTTATTTCTGTGAAACTGACTTTTATTTGTCTCAAGTATATGACTGATTTATAATGCATTAAGGATAATATATCTCAAGAGTATTGAATAAGCATTTTTATTGCCCTTCATATCATTGATCAAGACTATTGTTATTCTTTCTCATTTGGCATGACAATTTATTGATTTCCTGATGACTTTAATATATAATTTTAATCTTAAGTTCTAAGTGTATTTTTGCTTATCAATTTTGACCATTTATGATAGTATTTTCTTTTGATTTCTGATTTCCTGCCTACATGGCTGATAGTGAATAATTTTTTAAAAATTTGTCCATTGATACAGTATACTAATGCATATATATGGAATCTAGTAAGATGGTACTGATAAATGCACAGGCAGAGCAGCGATGAAGAAACAGACTTAGAGAATAGACCTATGGACACTGGGGAGAAGGGAAGGTCAAATGAGAGGTATAGGAAGAGCAACAAGGAAACCTACACTATCATATATAATAGAGACTACCACTGTGATTAAGCTGTAAGACTAACGAAACCTATGTGGGGACTAAGCATCAACCTGGTGGGTAGAAAGGGGGAAAAGACAGGCATGTTTCAGGAGAGAGGGGTCAGGGATATACCTATGACTGGGGATTATGTATACCTGTAAACAGGAAAGCTCTGTGAAAACATGTATCAATAACTTCACTGTTCACCTGAAGCTAATACATCACTGTGAAATAAATGTACTCCAATAAAAACAATTGTCCATTATTCTTCAGTTTTCTGACTCAGTCATCTTCCTCTATATTAAGCCAATGGCTAATATGATGATGAGAAAAAAGAGGAGGAGGTAGAGTTAACCTGAGTGTTTCAATCATGTTTCAATTACAGGGATTCCGTTTTTATTTTGTGGACATTGTCATGTGAATATATTCATTATGTAGAGACAGAGAAAAGCTGTTGCTTCTGTATTTCAAAGTATGAAGAGAATATATGTTCATCAGATATGATGCAATAGAATTCCAGGGTCTCACTGTTTTTGACTTTTGGACCTATCATCTGTCCAAAGCCACTGGGTCCCTTTTGTGTGTTACTCCAACCCAAAGATTAAACAGGAACGCCCCTCTCTCCATTTCTAAGGCCATGTCTTTAGACTTGTGTCCATATCTTTTTTTCTTTTTTCAACCTCAGTCACTTGAAACAGAACTCCAATTTACAAAAGTGGTGAAGTATTCGAGGTGCAGATTGTATTAGTTATTATTTGTTCAGTCTTCTCAAACTCAAAGAAAATAGCCAATATTGTGAAAATATGCGTTAGCTTTACTTACTACTTGACTTCCCTCCGTTTAGCAATTAGGAGCTCAGTTCAGGCTTCTTTTCTGCCAGGCCTATGCCTATTGCCGCTTCTGGTCTCACATGCTGTGCACCAGGGCTGGCTCTACTGTCTCGTTTGCCAGATGCAGCCTGTTTTACAAATGAAATTATGCATTTGAACCAGATGGCTTTGGCTTGGTGATTAGCCTTGTGCACAGTCTACAATTTGGGTCAGACTTATGAAAAGTTTGGTGAATTTGGCACCATCTTTGAGGAAGTGTGGACTGTCTTAAAACTCCAGAGAGAAACCTTCAGGATCTCAGACATTCCATCTTTTGTGGGATTCCAGAAAAGGCCACCGTCAGCTGGCAGGGAAGAGAGGCTCTTTTCAAACTTTTCAAGTCATGTTGTGACTTGAAGTGGAAGTCTGGTAGAAAATCATGAAAAGACAAGCAATAATTTGCACTGATCCAAGAATAAGCGGGCTCACTCTACTGCATAGGAACCCTGGTTTAATGGTCAAGCTAATACATCACTGTGAAATAAATGTACTCCAATAAAACAATTGTTTTCTGACTCAGTCATCTTCCTCTATATTAAGCCAATGGCTAATATGATGATGAGAAAAAAGAGGAGGAGGTAGAGTTAACCTGAGTGTTTCAATCATGTTTCAATTACAGGGATTCCGTTTTTATTTTGTGGACATTGTCATGTGAATATATTCATTATGTAGAGACAGAGAAAAGCTGTTGCTTCTGTATTTCAAAGTATGAAGAGAATATATGTTCATCAGATATGATGCAATAGAATTCCAGGGTCTCACTGTTTTTGACTTTTGGACCTATCATCTGTCCAAAGCCACTGGGTCCCTTTTGTGTGTTACTCCAACCCAAAGATTAAACAGGAACGCCCTCTCTCCATTTCTAAGGCCATGTCTTTAGACTTGTGTCCATATCTTTTTTTCTTTTTTCAACCTCAGTCACTTGAAACAGAACTCCAATTTACAAAAGTGGTGAAGTATTCGAGGTGCAGATTGTATTAGTTATTATTTGTTCAGTCTTCTCAAACTCAAAGAAAATAGCCAATATTGTGAAAATATGCGTTAGCTTTACTTACTACTTGACTTCCCTCCGTTTAGCAATTAGGAGCTCAGTTCAGGCTTCTTTTCTGCCAGGCCTATGCCTATTGCCGCTTCTGGTCTCACATGCTGTGCACCAGGGCTGGCTCTACTGTCTCGTTTGCCAGATGCAGCCTGTTTTACAAATGAAATTATGCATTTGAACCAGATGGCTTTGGCTTGGTGATTAGCCTTGTGCACAGTCTACAATTTGGGTCAGACTTATGAAAAGTTTGGTGAATTTGGCACCATCTTTGAGGAAGTGTGGACTGTCTTAAAACTCCAGAGAGAAACCTTCAGGATCTCAGACATTCCATCTTTTGTGGGATTCCAGAAAAGGCCACCGTCAGCTGGCAGGGAAGAGAGGGCTCTTTTTCAAACTTTTCAAGTCATGTTGTGACTTGAAGTGGAAGTCTGGTAGAAAATCATGAAAAGACAAGCAATAATTTGCACTGATCCAAGAATAAGCGGGCTCACTCTACTGCATAGGAACCCTGGTTTAATGGTCCAGGAAGATAATTTCTACGACAGAAGTATAAGTCTATGAAAGAATTTGAAATAAATATCATTTCTAAAGTGTGAGGAAAAAATATAACTAAGTTAGTTGGTTGAGGGGAGGCAATGACCTGATCCCATGTACCAATTAAAAGGGATTTATAGGTTCCAAGGTGGGATGCCTCTTTGCTTCCTCCTCTTGTCAGCCTTAGTAAAAATGAGGCTTCAAGTAGGATCTTAGTAGTAAAGCCTGAGAATTTTTTTCCATCCCAGATTTTTAAAGAATCATAAAGCAGCTTGAAAGAAAGCCTCAGTCACTCGCCCCGAAATCTCCACTGAAAAATAAATAATTGAAACCATAACTGGGCATGATTAATGAAGATACATTATTATAATTTATTATACTGTTTTTGGAGGGTTGTTTTTCCTCCACTTTTTTTCATCTGTCTCCTCTATTGCTTCTCATACTGCACTGTAGACTGAGCAAAATGCAGATGTTAAGAACATAAAGATATCAAAGAGTTAGTTTTGGCTGAATTAGCAGTGACCACATTATAGATCTCAGATTTTCTCTTCTTTCATGTGGATTTTTTGTAGGTTGGACAATAAATTTACTGGTATGAATTATTATACATTTGATCCAAACATGTGGCAATGGATAAAAGGGTGTAACTATGGATAGGTCTGTGAGAAATTTCCAAATCAAACTCAGGTATACATACATAGAGGCACCCTAGAATTTTGATGAAACTTTTCAAATCTGACAAATACATTGCTTAAGACATTTGGAAAATTCTTAAATAACAGAAAGCCCTCCTTGTGCCTAATTACCAAATAGATTTTCATATAGGAAGTCATATAAAGTGATTATAGTTAATACTCATTCTGTTCATTTAAATATATCTTTACCTTTGCGCAGGCTCTGACAGATGGTAAAGGACAGGGAAGCCTGGCCTACTGCAGTCCATGGGCTCAACAAAGAATCAGACATGACTGAGTGACTGAACTGAACTGATTCCTTTTTTTTAATACTAAGGACTCTTCTAACTGTACCAACTGCCTCGATGTTTAAATGTTTGATTATATACAGATGGTCCAAATCTAGCCTAAATCACTGCATGAAAATGATGTGTTTCTTGTTTAAATTGTTAAACCTCTTGTCTAGCAACCATAAGCTTCTGTGCTTTTTATCTGAAAGGGTATATTTAGAACAATGATTCTCAACCTTGACTGCACATTAAAATCACCAGAGGAGCTTTAAAAAAATTCTGTTGCCTAGGCTGTACTCTGGACAATTTAAATGAGAATTTTAGTACATGGTACTTAGACATCAGTACTTCTTCTGGGAACCTAGAAAATTCCAAGGTTAAGGCAACTGATTTAAAAAGATAGCATGTTATAATGAAAAGAGCAAAGGCTTTTTAATCAGCTGGCATTCTATCTCCAGCACTTCATTCATTCATTTGAAAATATTAGAACTCCTAATAAAAAATAAAATGCCTAATTCACACTATTATGTTCAATATATGGGCAGTATTATTATTATTATAATAATGTCTGCTAATAAAAGTGTCTTATGAATAGCACCATATACATATAGAAAACAAATATGTTGTATTTGAAGTGCCTTGTTATGGTTCAAGGTTAAATTATATATGCTGTGTTTATAAGGATGTAAAGCCGAATAAACATCTCATCCACCTTTCAATCTCTTAACACCTCATGCTTCCCTTGTAGTAATTATTTTAATTCCATTTTGGATTGTCTACATATTGTCTTTATCAATTCATGGATAACATTATATGCAGTGCTAAACTCAAGCTTCTTGAACAGCAAATGTTGTCCTATTTATCCAGGCCTCCCATTCTTAGCATGATACACTCTTTCCCATGGGTTAGTATGCAGCCCATTTTCTGAAACTAGTGAGTTTGGGCATATTTGGAGGCAATTAAAGACAGGATATTAAGGAATTATAGATTTTATATCCATATGGGTTGTATATGTTTGAACATATGTGTGCATCTTTGGAGAATGATTTTCTATTAGAGGAAACCATGCTTAGTTCAGTTTTCCTTGGCTTATGGTCTCTATGCATTTTTATGGGCTCAACAAAGAATCAGACATGAGATCCTAAGATCAACTGGACTCTTCTAACTGTACCAACTGCCTCGATGTTTAAATGTTTGATTATATACAGATGGTCCAAATCTAGCCTAAATCACTGCATGAAAATGATGTGTTTCTTGTTTAAATTGTTAAACCTCTTGTCTAGCAACCATAAGCTTCTGTGCTTTTTATCTGAAAGGGTATATTTAGAACAATGATTCTCAACCTTGACTGCACATTAAAATCACCAGAGGAGCTTTAAAAAAATTCTGTTGCCTAGGCTGTACTCTGGACAATTTAAATGAGAATTTTAGTACATGGTACTTAGACATCAGTACTTCTTCTGGGAACCTAGAAAATTCCAAGGTTAAGGCAACTGATTTAAAAAGATAGCATGTTATAATGAAAAGAGCAAAGGCTTTTTAATCAGCTGGCATTCTATCTCCAGCACTTCATTCATTCATTTGAAAATATTAGAACTCCTAATAAAAAATAAAATGCCTAATTCACACTATTATGTTCAATATATGGGCAGTATTATTATTATTATAATAATGTCTGCTAATAAAAGTGTCTTATGAATAGCACCATATACATATAGAAAACAAATATGTTGTATTTGAAGTGCCTTGTTATGGTTCAAGGTTAAATTATATATGCTGTGTTTATAAGGATGTAAAGCCGAATAAACATCTCATCCACCTTTCAATCTCTTAACACCTCATGCTTCCCTTGTAGTAATTATTTTAATTCCATTTTGGATTGTCTACATATTGTCTTTATCAATTCATGGATAACATTATATGCAGTGCTAAACTCGAAGCTTCTTGAACAGCAAATGTTGTCCTATTTATCCAGGCCTCCCATTCTTAGCATGATACACTCTTTCCCATGGGTTAGTATGCAGCCCATTTTCTGAAACTAGTGAGTTTGGGCATATTTGGAGGCAATTAAAGACAGGATATTAAGGAATTATAGATTTTATATCCATATGGGTTGTATATGTTTGAACATATGTGTGCATCTTTGGAGAGAATGATTTTCTATTAGAGGAAACCATGCTTAGTTCAGTTTTTTCCTTGGCTTATGGTCTCTTGCAGTAGACATTTTCCTGAGGGTTGTCTGTCAGAACACTGATCTTGTGGGTGGTCTGCCATGCTGAATTTTGGATCTGAGATCTCAGCTCTAAGGCCCTTATCCTCCATAATGCCAGCAGACGGTACACTCCATCAACGCCTAATTACTTCCTCGTAGTTTGAACCCACAATCTTTTTTGGTTCAGTACCAGAATCAACTTTCATAAGATGTAGAAGAAAGAATGTCTGGAATTGGGAACCTAAATATGTGACTTTCTTTTGGGAGGTGACTGATCAGAAATGCATTTGTTATCCACAGTGTGTTTATGGAAGACAGCTTTGAGAAGGGGAGGTTTTCTCACCCCATGTAACCATTGTTGCCCACTGAAACTTCTGCCCTAATTGTTTTCTGAATTAATAACCATTTTAACAAGAATCTGAGGGGGAAGCTTGTTAGTTAAAAGGGTATGGTCATTTTCACTATCAGATGACTCTCCTAACGACACTGCTCCCATCCGCACTTGTGCTTGAAGCCTCCACAGAGCTGAATCCATGGCACATTCTAAACAAGCTAGAGGAAAACATAAAATAAGGGTAGAGAATGTTTAGGTAAATGGTCTTTCAAAACAGAGAATATTTTTAAAAACATTATTGAAATACAAGAGCATCCGTAATGTTTGTCTTTCTCCAGTAAACTTATAGTCACATAGAACATGCTGTAAAAGTGGCTAATTGAGATTTTGTTGGGTTTAGATTATTTTATCCTCCTGCAAAGAGGAAATTACTCTTAACAAAAGTATGGTCCTCATTAATCCTCAGAGCTCCCCCAACACTCAGAAAAGTGGAAGTCATGTGAATCTATTTGGCAGGTAGAAGCAGAAGAGTTGAGGTATATAGACGACATTTAAGGGCCTTTGGAAAACTTGTTGGTTTCCTATAGAGGGCCTGACTAGCTTTCTCCTAATAGATACTATTTATCTTATTAAAATTCTGCTTACGGAAATACTGTTGACTGAGTAGACAGACTGCAAGGAATTATAGATTTTATATCCATATGGGTTGTATATGTTTGAACATATGTGTGCATCTTTGGAGAATGATTTTCTATTAGAGGAAACCATGCTTAGTTCAGTTTTTTCCTTGGCTTATGGTCTCTTGCAGTAGACATTTTCCTGAGGGTTGTCTGTCAGAACACTGATCTTGTGGGTGGTCTGCCATGCTGAATTTTGGATCTGAGATCTCAGCTCTAAGGCCCTTATCCTCCATAATGCCAGCAGACGGTACACTCCATCAACGCCTAATTACTTCCTCGTAGTTTGAACCCACAATCTTTTTTGGTTCAGTACCAGAATCAACTTTCATAAGATGTAGAAGAAAGAATGTCTGGAATTGGGAACCTAAATATGTGACTTTCTTTTGGGAGGTGACTGATCAGAAATGCATTTGTTATCCACAGTGTGTTTATGGAAGACAGCTTTGAGAAGGGGAGGTTTTCTCACCCCATGTAACCATTGTTGCCCACTGAAACTTCTGCCCTAATTGTTTTCTGAATTAATAACCATTTTAACAAGAATCTGAGGGGGAAGCTTGTTAGTTAAAAGGGTATGGTCATTTTCACTATCAGATGACTCTCCTAACGACACTGCTCCCATCCGCACTTGTGCTTGAAGCCTCCACAGAGCTGAATCCATGGCACATTCTAAACAAGCTAGAGGAAAACATAAAATAAGGGTAGAGAATGTTTAGGTAAATGGTCTTTCAAAACAGAGAATATTTTTAAAAACATTATTGAAATACAAGAGCATCCGTAATGTTTGTCTTTCTCCAGTAAACTTATAGTCACATAGAACATGCTGTAAAAGTGGCTAATTGAGATTTTGTTGGGTTTAGATTATTTTATCCTCCTGCAAAGAGGAAATTACTCTTAACAAAAGTATGGTCCTCATTAATCCTCAGAGCTCCCCCAACACTCAGAAAAGTGGAAGTCATGTGAATCTATTTGGCAGGTAGAAGCAGAAGAGTTGAGGTATATAGATGACATTTAAGGGCCTTTGGAAAACTTGTTGGTTTCCTATAGAGGGCCTGACTAGCTTTCTCCTAATAGATACTATTTATCTTATTAAAATTCTGCTTACGGAAATACTGGTGACTGAGTAGACAGACTGCAGTGAAGATGTCTCACCACTACCAGGAGAGAAGGGTCCTGATCAGTATCAATCAAGTATATAAGACCATCTTTCCAGTAAAATGCAGTTATTTTTTTCCACAACCACAGATACCCGTCAGTGCTTAGAACTTGAATGTATTATAAATTCAGAATCATTGTAAATTTCAACCGGTGGATTCCAGTGTATATGTTACCTGAGGAAAGAAGAGGCAAAAATCTGTTGAAGGAAGTAGGAAAACAACTGAAAGCTATACTATTTCTGATTCCCACTTCAATGCCTCCCACTTCCTCACAATGGTAATCATTCAGACATTAACGATATACAAGCATTTTTATATTCTCATAATGAATTTCTTCTGTTTTTTCTGTCTTATCTTCAGAATTTGAAATATATATGCTTTCTCTGTCCTTGCCTACTTCTGCTTGACTATTGCCAATGAAATGTTAGATCATTGATCCACTTACAGTAAAAGTGGAATACAATTATAATAAATTGTAATAAAATTTTCTTGATTCCAAAGATCCCATTTCAACCCTGTGTGATGGGTAGCACCTGCATTTTAAAGGATTGTTCCCACCAAGTGATTTAAGAACACCTAACTTGATACTAGGGGCTTCCCAGGTAGAGCTAGTAGTAAAGACTCCTGCCTTCCAATACAGGAGACAAGATATGCAGGTTCAATCCCTGCATCAGAAAGATCCCCAGGAGGAGAACATGACAACCCACTCCAGTATTCTTTTTTATTTTACTTTTTACTTTTACAGTGTTTTGTTGTTTATAGATATGTAAAATCCCAGATTTACTCCGTATTCTTTTTTATTATTATTTTACTTTCACAGAGTTTTGTTGTTTACAGATATGTATTATCCCAGATTAGTCATATGTATATCCCCCACATCCCACCTGTCCAGGCCGTCGCACAGTGCCCCTGCAGGATCCCCTATTCCTGCAGCTCAATGACAATAGCTATTTTTTTCATATATGATAGTATAGGTTTTCATGCTACTTCCTTTATGCCTCCCACCCACTGTTCATTCCCCACAATGTCCATATGTCTATTCTCCATGTCTGTTTTTCCATGGCTTCACTGCGTGTGTTATCATGACCATCTTACTAGATCCCATATGTATGTGTTAGTCTACTGTACTTGTCTTTCTCTTTTTGACTTACTTCACTTTTTATGATAGGTTCTAGACACAGCCACCTCATTAGGGATCATTCTTCTGCATTTCTTTTTACAGCTGAGAAGTACTCCATTGTATATATGTACCAGAGCTTTTGTATCCATTCATTCGTCAATGACCATCTAGGTTGCCTTCCATGTTCTAGCTATTGTATAGAGAGCTGCAATGAACATTGGGGTACAGGTGCCTATTTCAGCTTTGATTTCATCTGGGTATAAGCCTAATAGTGGGATTGCTGGGTCAGATGGTACTTCTATTTTTAGTTTTTTAAGGAACCTCCATACTGTCTTCCATAGCAGCTGTATCAATTTACATTCCCACCAGCAATGCAAGAGGGTTCCCTTTCCTCCGCACCCTCTCCAGCATTTATTATCTGATGATTTGTTGATGATGGCCATTCTGACTGGTGTGAGGTGATATCTCATTGTAGTTTTGATTTCCATTTCTCTAATAATTAGCGAGATTGAGCATTGTTTCATGTGCTTTTGGGCCATCTGTATGTCCTCTTTGGAGAGATGTCTGTCTAGGTCCTTTTCCCATTTTTTGATTGGGTTGTTCATTTTTCCAGTGCTGAGTTGTCTGAGTTGCTTGTAGATTTTGGAGATTAATTCTTTGTCTGTTGTTTCATTTGCTGTGATTTTCTCCCATTCTGTGGGTTGTCTGTTCAGCTTTTTTTGTAGTTTCTTTTGCTGTACAAAAGCTTGTAAGTTTCATTAGGTCCCACATGTTCATTTTTCTTTTTAGTTCTTCTATTCTAGTGGGTGGGTCATGGAAGATCTTGCTTTGATTTATGTCCTTGAGGGTTTTGCCTATATTCTCCTCCAAGAGTTTGATGGTTTCTGGTCTTACATTTAGGTCTTTAATCCATTTTGAGTTTGTCTTTGTGTATGGTGTCAGGGAATGTTCCAACTTCATTTTTTTGCATGTAGCTGTCCAATTTTCCCAGCACCATTTGTTGAAGAGGCCGTCTTTCTCCCATTTTATAGTTTCGCCTCCTTTGTCAAAAATAAGGTACCCATAGGTGTGTGGGTTTATCTCTGGGTTCTCTATCTTGTTCCATTGGTCTATATTTCTGTTTTATGTGCCGGTACCATCCTGTCTTGATGACTGTTGCTTTGTAATATAGTCTGAAGTTAGGGAGACTGATTCCTCCAGCTCCATTCTTCTTCCTCAGGATTGCTTTAGCTACTCGAGGTCTTTTGTGTTTTCCATATGAACTGTGTTATTCTTTGGTATAGTTCTGTGAAGAATGTCATTGGTAGTTTGATAGGGATCACATTGAATCTATAGATGATATTTGGTAGTATGATCATTTTCACAATATTGATTCCTCCGACCCAGGAACAAACATGAAATATCTCTCCATCTGTTTAAGTCTTCTTTAATTTCTTTCCTGAGTGTCTTGTAATTATCTGTGTATAGTTCTTTTGTTTCTTTGGGTAGGTTTATTCCTAGATATTTTATTCTTTTGGTTGCAGTGGTAAAGGGAATTGCCTCATTGATTTCATTTTCTGATTTTTGTTGTTTGTATATAGGAATGCCAGTGATTTCTGTATATTGATTTTGTATCTCGCAACTTTGCTGAATTCGTTGATTATCTCTAGTAGTTTTCTAATAGTGTCTTTGGGGTTTTCTATGTATAATATCATGTTGTCTGCAAATAGAGAGAGTTTGACTTCTTCTTTTCCAATCTGGATTCCTTTTATTTCTTTTTCTTATTGCTGTTGCTAAAACTTCCAGGACTATGTTGAATAATAATGGTGAAAGTAGACACCCTTGTCTTATTTCTGGTCTTAGAGGATTGCTTTGAGTTTTCAGCATTGAGAATAGTGTTTGCTGTGGACTTCTCATATATGGCTTTCACTATGTTGAGATAGGATTCTTCTATGCCCATTTTGAGTTTGTCTTTGTGTATGGTGTCAGGGAATGTTCCAACTTCATTTTTTTGCATGTAGCTGTCCAATTTTCCCAGCACCATTTGTTGAAGAGGCCGTCTTTCTCCCATTTTATAGTTTCGCCTCCTTTGTCAAAAATAAGGTACCCATAGGTGTGTGGGTTTATCTCTGGGTTCTCTATCTTGTTCCATTGGTCTATATTTCTGTTTTATGTGCCGGTACCATCCTGTCTTGATGACTGTTGCTTTGTAATATAGTCTGAAGTTAGGGAGACTGATTCCTCCAGCTCCATTCTTCTTCCTCAGGATTGCTTTAGCTACTCGAGGTCTTTTGTGTTTTCCATATGAACTGTGTTATTCTTTGGTATAGTTCTGTGAAGAATGTCATTGGTAGTTTGATAGGGATCACATTGAATCTATAGATGATATTTGGTAGTATGATCATTTTCACAATATTGATTCCTCCGACCCAGGAACAAACATGAAATATCTCTCCATCTGTTTAAGTCTTCTTTAATTTCTTTCCTGAGTGTCTTGTAATTATCTGTGTATAGTTCTTTTGTTTCTTTGGGTAGGTTTATTCCTAGATATTTTATTCTTTTGGTTGCAGTGGTAAAGGGAATTGCCTCATTGATTTCATTTTCTGATTTTTGTTGTTTGTATATAGGAATGCCAGTGATTTCTGTATATTGATTTTGTATCTCGCAACTTTGCTGAATTCGTTGATTATCTCTAGTAGTTTTCTAATAGTGTCTTTGGGGTTTTCTATGTATAATATCATGTTGTCTGCAAATAGAGAGAGTTTGACTTCTTCTTTTCCAATCTGGATTCCTTTTATTTCTTTTTCTTATTGCTGTTGCTAAAACTTCCAGGACTATGTTGAATAATAATGGTGAAAGTAGACACCCTTGTCTTATTTCTGGTCTTAGAGGGATTGCTTTGAGTTTTTCAGCATTGAGAATAGTGTTTGCTGTGGACTTCTCATATATGGCTTTCACTATGTTGAGATAGGATTCTTCTATGCCCATTTCTTGAAGAGGTTTTTTTTTTTATCATAAATGGGTGTTGGATTTTGTCAAAGGCTTTTTCTGCATCCATTGAGATTATTATGTTGTTTTTGTCTCTCAATTTGTTTATATAGTGTATCACATTAATTGATTTGTGGATGTTGAAGAATTCTTGCATGCCTGGGATGAACCCAACTTGATCATGACGTATGAGTTTTTTGATGTGTTGTTGAATTCTGTTTGCTAGGATTTTGTTGAGGATTTTGGCATCTAAATTCATCAGTGAAATTAGCCTATAATTTTCTTTTTTTGTGTTGTCTTTGCCTGGTTTTGGTATCAGGGTGATGGCGGCCTCGTAGAATGTGTTTGAAAGTGTTCCCTCCTGTGCAATTTTTTGGAAGAGTTTTAGAAGGACAGGCATTAGCTCTTCTTTAAATGTTTGGTAGAATTCGGCTGTGAAGCCATCTGGCCCTGGGCTTTTATTTTTGGGTAGAGTTTGATCACAAATTCAATTTCTGAGCTTGTGATTGGGTTGTTCATAGTTTCTGTTTCTTCCTGGTTGAGTGTTGGGAGATTAATCTTCTCCAAGAAACTGTCCATTTATTCCAGGTTGCCCAGCTCGTTGCCATATAGTTGTTCATAATAGTCTCTTATAATCCTTTGGATTTCTGCATTATCTGTTGTAATCTCTCCTTTTTCTTTTTTTATTTTGTTGATCTGGTTCTTCTCTCTTTTTTTCGTGATGAGTCTGGCCAGCAGTTTGTCGATTTTGTTTACCTTTTTGAAGAACCAGCTTTTTGTTTTATTTGTCTTTACTATTGTTTCTTTCATTTCTCTTTTCATTTATTTCTGCTCTGATATTTATGATTTCTCTTCTTCTGCTACCTTTGGGGTTTTTCGTTCTTCTTTCTCCAGTTGTTTTAAGCATAGGGTTAGGTCATCTGCTTGATAGTTTCTTTAAGTAGGATTGTATTGCTATAAACTTCCCTCTTAGAACTGTTATTATGGTGTCCCATAGATTTTGCATTGTCGTGGGTTCATTGTCATTTTCTTCTATCAATTTTTTTTTGGGGGGGCGGGGGTCGGGTTGGGGAGGGAGGGAAGTGGGTGGGCCACTTCTATTGGTCTTTCATTTCTCTGTTTTCATCCGTCTTTGTTCTTTGGCTCCTGCGGGCCTCCCATCGTGGTGGCCTCTGTTGTCACAGAGTGCCGGCTCTGGGCACATGCGCTCCAGAGCTCCGGCTCGGTAATTGGACACATCGGTCCAGCCGCTCCGCGGCACGTGGGATCTTCCCAGGCCAGGGATCGAACTGGCGCCCCTTGCACTGCAAGGTGGTGTCCTTAGCCACTGGGCCACCAGGGGAAGCCCCTAGCAATTTTTTTTATTTCTCCTTTGATTTGCTCGGTAATCAGTTTGTTTTTTAGGTATGTGTTGTTTAGTCTCCATGTGTTTGTGTTTTTAACAGTTTTTTTCCTGTAGTTGATCTCTAGTCTCATTGTATTGTGATCAAAGATGGTGGATATAATTTTAATTTTCTTGAATTGACTGAGGTTTGATTTGTGGCCCAAGATGTGGTCTATCCTGGAGAATGTTCCGTGAGCACTTGAGAAGAAAGTGTATTCTTCTGCTTTGGGATGGAAGGTCCTAAAGATATCCATGAGGTCCACCTCTTCTAGTGTGTTATTTAAGGCTTGTGTTTCTTTATCAATTTTCTGTTTTGATGATCTGTCCACTGGTGCAAGAGGTCACTTCAGCATTCTTGCCTGGAGAATTCCCTGACCAGAGGAGCCTGGAAGGCTACAGTCCATAGGGTCACACAGAGTCAGACACAACTGAAGTGACTTAGCACACATGCATTCATGGCTTGATAATACAAGTATCTTTTGTAAACTACAGTGTTTGAAAAACAAAACACAATTAAAACTACAGCTAATGAGTCACAAACAAAATGCAAGAAAATAAAGGAATTTTCTCTAAAAATTTTAGAAAAATTAATTAAGGGAATAGTTTTAATGGTTAGTGTTCTAAGATTGACCCTGTAGTCTTCCTCTAGATTTTACAGTGTATAGTTTGTAAACTTTTTGTTGTTGTTCACCTTCCCTCACATTTAGCATTGATTTATATGATTTGGAATGTAAAGCTTCCCTTGTCTGTAAAAAGATATTTCTAGAACAGAAATTTCAGTGGTCTCTCACCTTGATTACTTAAGAGTAAGAGGTACTATTATATGGTTCTCAGCATTCTCTACCAAGAACTTTACAAGTACGCTTGATCTAGTTGGCATTAACTTTCCTTTTTCTTTCTTCTGTGATCTAAGATAATATGGGCAGTGCCTGAAAAACAAGCTGTAGGAACAGTGACCTGGATCCTAATTTCCAGTATAAAATTTTGGTTTTTACTAGTAGGGATTTTAAGCTTGGCTTCTTCCTGTTTGTGTGAAGGCAAAATGTGGCAGACCCAAAGGCAGCATATCCTGGGAAGGTCAACCAGCCAAAACAGCATTGGATGTTCATGTTCCCCAGTTTAAAGAGAGAAAAGGAAATCACACCTTATATGTAATGCCATAAATGTGCTTTCTTTGGTCAATTATGAACAGCATGCATTGAATTTTAGCACATTGATCTCTGACTTTCAGGGGTGACATTTCATAATCATTCAATTATCTTGTTTCCTTCCAGTGTAACCATTATTTAATTGGGGTATAAAAAATTAATTAAGGCAACATGGAAAGTATTAATGTATAGCATTAATATATAACATTTATTGAATATCATCACTGTCCTGTACATTGAACAAAGCACAAAATTAGAGTACCTGCCAGTTAGCTTAGCCTAGGTAGGTTAAGTTGCTCCATTGTGTCCAATTCTTTCAACGTCATGGACTGTAGCCCTCCAGACTCCTCTGTCCATGGAACTTGCCAGGCAAGAATGGGTTGCCTTTTCCTTCTCCAGGGATCTTCCTGACCCAGGATCGAATTCGGGTCACCTACATTGCAGGCAGACTCTTTGCTGACTGAGCCAGGCTTCCCATAAGCCCATAAATCTCAATAAATTATAAAAGTTCCCGTGTGCTACCCTGGTGGTCCATTGGGTAGAGTCTGCCTTGCAGTGCAAGGGAATAGTTTTAATGGTTAGTGTTCTAAGATTGACCCTGTAGTCTTCCTCTAGATTTTACAGTGTATAGTTTGTAAACTTTTTGTTGTTGTTCACCTTCCCTCACATTTAGCATTGATTTATATGATTTGGAATGTAAAGCTTCCCTTGTCTGTAAAAAGATATTTCTAGAACAGAAATTTCAGTGGTCTCTCACCTTGATTACTTAAGAGTAAGAGGTACTATTATATGGTTCTCAGCATTCTCTACCAAGAACTTTACAAGTACGCTTGATCTAGTTGGCATTAACTTTCCTTTTTCTTTCTTCTGTGATCTAAGATAATATGGGCAGTGCCTGAAAAACAAGCTGTAGGAACAGTGACCTGGATCCTAATTTCCAGTATAAAATTTTGGTTTTTACTAGTAGGGATTTTAAGCTTGGCTTCTTCCTGTTTGTGTGAAGGCAAAATGTGGCAGACCCAAAGGCAGCATATCCTGGGAAGGTCAACCAGCCAAAACAGCATTGGATGTTCATGTTCCCCAGTTTAAAGAGAGAAAAGGAAATCACACCTTATATGTAATGCCATAAATGTGCTTTCTTTGGTCAATTATGAACAGCATGCATTGAATTTTAGCACATTGATCTCTGACTTTCAGGGGTGACATTTCATAATCATTCAATTATCTTGTTTCCTTCCAGTGTAACCATTATTTAATTGGGGTATAAAAACTTAATTAAGGCAACATGGAAAGTATTAATGTATAGCATTAATATATAACATTTATTGAATATCATCACTGTCCTGTACATTGAACAAAGCACAAAATTAGAGTACCTGCCAGTTAGCTTAGCCTAGGTAGGTTAAGTTGCTCCATTGTGTCCAATTCTTTCAACGTCATGGACTGTAGCCCTCCAGACTCCTCTGTCCATGGAACTTGCCAGGCAAGAATGGGTTGCCTTTTCCTTCTCCAGGGGATCTTCCTGACCCAGGGATCGAATTCGGGTCACCTACATTGCAGGCAGACTCTTTGCTGACTGAGCCAGGCTTCCCATAAGCCCATAAATCTCAATAAATTATAAAAGTTCCCCGTGTGCTACCCTGGTGGTCCATTGGGTAAAGAGTCTGCCTTGCAGTGCAAGGGTCACTGATTTGATCCCTGGTCCAGGAAGATCCCACATGCCATGGAGTGGCTGGGCTGGTGTGTCCAATTATGAGCCAGCACTCTGGAGCACATGCATCCAGAGCCAGTGCTCTGCGACAGAAGAGGCCACTGCAGTGGGAGGTCCACAAAGGCCAAAGAATATAGATGGATGAAAATAAATGATGACTTAGAGGCAAAAGAAAAAGTCCACTTAAAAATGTTCTGTGAAAAAAAATCTTTTTGTTAACAAAACTAATTTTTTTCCACCACCCTAAAAATTTGTCATTATAAGAATCAGAACTCTCTGAAGTCTGGTTAATCCACAGAACATTAACTTGCTTTCAAGAAGGCAAATATCTCAGTGAGTTCAAAGTAAAATGTTCGGGCACAAGAATATATAGCCATTTCAAGAAAAAATCTTTATTTTAAGATACTTCCTTTAAAGAACATTTGTCTAGACATGTCTTCCTTACCTTGTGTGAAATTAATATCTAATGGCTTAAAAAGAACTCTGAATGGTTCCAAATGCAAACTTTGAAATTGTTGAATAACTTAATAAAGATGCATTTCATTCCTGGTTTACCAAATATGGTTTTGACAGTGCTTTCCAACAGTCAGGATGGTTTCTGTAATGGGGACTGCCACATTATTTAATAATAATGCCACCCAAAAGAACTGTATTTGAGACTTAACTGCACAGAACATTTATTTAATATTGAAAAAATAAGTCTATGCAAGTGTCCTCTGAGATCATTAATTGAGTAGAAAAAGTCTAAGACAGAAAAAGCCGTAAGTCAGAGAAGAATCTGAGCCTCTCCTACATTAGCAAAGAGAACTATTCATCTGAACAAGAATTGGATGAAATCACATTGGTCTATAGGAAGTGGACGCACACTTGATAGAGGAAATAGATTCATTGAGACTCTACACAGAGTATCTGGTATCAAATACTTCTGCCTGTCTTTCTAACTTATTCCTCAAAAACAACCTGTTAGATAGGTATAGTTATTTCTATATTACTGGTAAGAAAACTCTTAGAGATTCAGAGACATGTGGCCATGTTAGAATATGAGCACAGGTCTTGTGATCCATGGCCAGTGTTTTTACCACTCAAGCACACTATCCTACGGGTCTGTCCAGACATCTGAGGCAGGAATGGTCCAGGAAGATCCTTCATGCCTAGGAGCAACTAAATTTCTGAGCCACAACTATTGAGCCTCTGCTCTAGAGCCCGGGAGCCACAACTGCTGAAGCCCATGTGCCTAGAGCCTGTGCTCTGCAATGAGAAAAACCACTGCAGTGAGAAGCCCACACACTGTAACTAGAGAGTAGCCCCCACTCACCACAACTAGGTAAAAGCCTGGGCAGCAATGAAGATCCAACATACTCAAAAAATAAATAAAATTGCAAAAAAAAAAAAAAAAGAAAACCCCGTTGACAGAGGAGACTGGCAGGCTATTCTCCATAGGGTTGCACAGAGTCGGACATGACTGCAGAAACTTAGCAGGCCCAGTAATTCTATTTACATAAATTCCTTGTGCATAAAAGCCGAGAAAATACATTGACAAGGATCTCCTTTGGAAAAGACAGTGGATGTGACAATATGTAATACAGGTACTATCACAAAAGTCAGGGATACAGCCATATGCAGTCAACAAGTTCTTATGGGAGGGGCAACGAGAAGAAGGGAGAGAGTGCAGAAGTAAGAGGAGGAAGGGGAGAGGGGAAGAAAGCGGAGGCAAGAGTGAGGAGAGGCAAGAAGGGAAAGGAAGGTAGCCAGAAAGAGGGTGGCAGGATGTTTTTCAGTGTGATTCATCATGATGGTTTAGTTGCTAAGTCATGTCTGACTCTTGCAACCCCATCAACTGTAGGCCACCAAACTCCTCTGTCCATGGGATTTCCCAGGCGAGATTACTGGAGTGGGTAGCCATTTCCTTCTCCAGGGGATCTTCCTGATCCAGGCCTCGAACCTGGGTGTCCTAAATTTCTGGCAGTCTCCTGCATTGCAAGTGGATTCTTTACTAATTGGTCCACCAGGGAAGCTCTGGTGATCTCAAAATTCTTCATTAAATCTGCAAGTCATAACATGGTTAATGCATTTGAATTTCCAGCAGAAGCAGGAATGGAGATAACTTATTCCTCAAAAACAACCTGTTAGATAGGTATAGTTATTTCTATATTACTGGTAAGAAAACTCTTAGAGATTCAGAGACATGTGGCCATGTTAGAATATGAGCACAGGTCTTGTGATCCATGGCCAGTGTTTTTACCACTCAAGCACACTATCCTACGGGTCTGTCCAGACATCTGAGGCAGGAATGGTCCAGGAAGATCCTTCATGCCTAGGAGCAACTAAATTTCTGAGCCACAACTATTGAGCCTCTGCTCTAGAGCCCGGGAGCCACAACTGCTGAAGCCCATGTGCCTAGAGCCTGTGCTCTGCAATGAGAAAAACCACTGCAGTGAGAAGCCCACACACTGTAACTAGAGAGTAGCCCCCACTCACCACAACTAGGTAAAAGCCTGGGCAGCAATGAAGATCCAACATACTCAAAAAATAAATAAAATTGCAAAAAAAAAAAAAAAAGAAAACCCCGTTGACAGAGGAGACTGGCAGGCTATTCTCCATAGGGTTGCACAGAGTCGGACATGACTGCAGAAACTTAGCAGGCCCAGTAATTCTATTTACATAAATTCCTTGTGCATAAAAGCCGAGAAAATACATTGACAAGGATCTCCTTTGGAAAAGACAGTGGATGTGACAATATGTAATACAGGTACTATCACAAAAGTCAGGGATACAGCCATATGCAGTCAACAAGTTCTTATGGGAGGGGCAACGAGAAGAAGGGAGAGAGTGCAGAAGTAAGAGGAGGAAGGGGAGAGGGGAAGAAAGCGGAGGCAAGAGTGAGGAGAGGCAAGAAGGGAAAGGAAGGTAGCCAGAAAGAGGGTGGCAGGATGTTTTTCAGTGTGATTCATCATGATGGTTTAGTTGCTAAGTCATGTCTGACTCTTGCAACCCCATCAACTGTAGGCCACCAAACTCCTCTGTCCATGGGATTTCCCAGGCGAGATTACTGGAGTGGGTAGCCATTTCCTTCTCCAGGGGATCTTCCTGATCCAGGCCTCGAACCTGGGTGTCCTAAATTTCTGGCAGTCTCCTGCATTGCAAGTGGATTCTTTACTAATTGGTCCACCAGGGAAGCTCTGGTGATCTCAAAATTCTTCATTAAATCTGCAAGTCATAACATGGTTAATGCATTTGAATTTCCAGCAGAAGCAGGAATGGAGATAAGTTTTATGTCAAGTCTGTACAAGATGCATTGATTCTGGAATGAAAACAAATGACTCACTGGATGTTAATCCGATATTCACAGAGGTCACTGGGAGGCCACTGGACATTCCAGGTTCTGAAATTGGGAGTTTGGTGCACTCTGTAGAGGTCAGGGCATTCCTAAGTGACATATATGTTACATTTCCTTTTTTCCAGTGAAGGCATGAAAGCAAAATGCCTTGTCATCCCTGAAAACTCCACAGAGTGTCCTGGCATGATAGTAAACTTTCTAGTCTGCTTTCTAAAGATGGTTCAGTCTGGATGTGTGTCAGGATAGTTGCCTTCAAATGTTTGTGGAAACCACATCAACTCACAGTTTCTACTTGAAACAGTGCTTATGATGTAATGAATGAGAAGAATTCCCAAGTTAGATTTTCTAGAATTGTTTTATTGCTGAATAATAGTGTTGCAGTATATAGGTTGAGAATGTTCTCTGTTTCTCATGTTTTCAGAAATATCTAGAAGGAAGTTTACATTATGTTACTTTGCCTATTTTTAAAACACAGTTTCATTTTCACCTGCACTGGATCCCATAAACTTGGATCTACCAATACCTCGTACTTCTAACAACAATACAGAAGCAACGTGGAATTAAAAGTTAGATTAGGAGACATTCCCTGGGAGTGATACCAGGCCTACCAGTTAAGATTCTATAGGAAACAAATGACACACTGCGAAGTGTTGACTTGTGTAAAATTTTAGATGAAAGTATTTATGGAGGTGTGAGCAGAGCAAGGGCAACCAGCAAGGTAGGATGCAGCATTATTTCTACTAATAGAGGCTGCTGAGGACTAGAACTGTAGCAAAAGGGCCACCTGAGAGACTCTGTGGGCTTAGAGGCACAGCAAGTACCAGAATGGTAGTATGAGAGGAAGAAAGCAAGAGGACTAAATATCCCAAGCCTTCTACAATCTCCTATGGGTGCTGCTCATTGGCAGAGCCCCAAGGAAAGCCAGAGAATGAGGGGTTCTGGGTGACAATATCATCAGTTCAGTTCAGTTGCTCAGTCATGCGACCCCATGGACTGCAGCATACCAGGCTTCCCTGTCCTTCACCATCTCCCAGAGATAGCCCTAATTCTATTGAGTCAGTGATGGCATGCAACCATCTCATGTTCTGCCATCCCTTTCTCCTTCTGCCTTCTATTTTTCCCGTCATCAGAATCTTTTCCAGTGAGTCGTCTCTTCACATCAGTGGGGCAAAGTATTGGAGCTTCAGCTTCAGCATCATTCCTTCCAATGAATATTTAGGATTTATTTCCTTTAGGATTGACTGATTTGATCTCCTTGCTTTCTGAAGCAGTAAGTCAAGAGCTACATGGAGTAAAAGGCAAGTTTAGCCTTGGAGTACAAAATGAAGCAGGGCAAAAACTAACAGAATTCTGCCAAGAGAATGCACTCATAGCAAATATCCTTTTTCAACAACGTAAGAGAGGACTTCACTCATAGACATCACAAAATAGTGAATACCAAGATCAGATAGATTATATTCTTTGTAGCTGAAGATGAAGACGCTGTATACAGTCAGCAAAAACAAGACTGGGAGGTAACTGTGGCTCAAATCATCTATGCCTCATAAAAAATTCAGGCTTAAAGTAAAGGTATAACATCAGATTGTTTTATTTGTGATTTTTCTTGTTTCACGAGCTAAGATTGGATTGCTATAAACTTCCCTCTTAGAATTGCTTTTGCTGTGCTGCAGAGATTTTGTATTGTCATGTTTCTGTTTTCTTTTGTCCCTAGGTATTTTTTAATTTCTACTTTGATTTCTTCAGTGATCGATTGGCTGTTTAGTAGCATATTGTTTAGTCTCCTGTGTTTGCATTTTATTTAAAGTGTTTTTTTTGTAGTTGATTTCTAATCTCATAGAATTTTGGTCAGAAAAGATGCTTTATATAACTGTTGGCTTCCAATCACAGATTCAGAAGGGAGTCAGAATGTACTATGTGATCTGACTATGTTATAGAATTAGACCTATTGAATTTTATAGCTCTTAAAATAGCATGCTTAGAAGAGGAACACACTCTTACCTCAAAATACATTATCTTTCATCTTTTTTTTTTTATTACACTGGAACCCATCTCTGCAGAGTGTGTGGTGTCTGTTTACCTGTATCTCTTTCTCTTAACGAGTCCAAGGAGCCACTGAGTGTAGTTTGTTCAACTCTTTTCTTGCTTTAAGGACAGGACTGGACTGATGGCTTCCAAACTTTTTCTGTGCTGGAACTCAAACTGGAAATCAGATTATTTTTAAAAAGACTTTAAGCCCAATATTTTCAATAGACTGTCTCAGTGTTGATCATTTTCTATCAAGAATAGTACATTGTGCTTGCAAAATGCAATATCAGTTTTTTCATTTTCCTTTGAAATTTTTTTCTATTCCATTCTGTATACCACCTCAAGAGAACTAGTTTATATATGATTGGTCCCTTTTTGCCTGTTCATCATAGCTTCTATTTATTCCTTTTCATCATATATATTTTAGCTGCATTGTGTAACATTTTCTAGAGCTCTTCATCAACTTGGTGTTTCACTCTGAACATTCATTAATTGCTATTTATAAATAACTGATTCTAAAATAATTTTATGTTCTTTCTAGTTCATTCTCCAGTGTCATTTTTACCTTATTTTGTTGTCATCATTTCACCATGAGTTTCTTCTTTCAAAAATGTCAGTTTTTCCTTGCATGCTCAGTCACTCAGTCATGTCTGACTCTCAGTGACACCGTGGGCTGTAACCCACCAGGTTCCTCTGTCCATGGGATTTTCCAGGCGAGAATACTAAAGTGGGTTCTCATTTACTCCTCTTAGGAATCTTCCTGCCCCAGAGATTGAACGCAAGTCTCCTGTATCTCCGGCATTGGCTGGAGGATTCTATACCACTGCACCACCTTTTCTTTAAATAGTATTTAATTCACAAAGATTTTTAATCATTGATATTTTCATCCAGAATGGATTATTTTTATAGGTTGCAAAATATACACTTATATATTTTTTTCTTTTTGAAATGTTGTTTTGTTTTTCTATATTGTTTCAGTGTAGTTGCTCTGTCTTTTCCACTTCATCTTTTTTCCCCAAATATGTGGGTCGTTTCTCCTTGCCAACCTTCTGCTTTATCATTCTTGTGAATCTCTCTGAATCCTTGACTGAGTTCTATGTTTGACTTTTTATAATACTTACCTAGGGGCAGGGCAGTGGTGTAATGAAGGCGAGAGAAAAAAAGCACTGAAGATGTGTACTGATTCCATTCACAGATTTTGTCTTTAGTCTCTCTAGAAGTTTGTTAAGTGTCTTTTGCCAGATTTTTATTCTCTCTGTTTGGGGGGCATCTCCAGGTACATAAGGCTATTGGATTGTTTCTTCATTTTAGAGTGAGTCTGCCAGTTTAGCCTCACTAAATCTTGGGCTATGTGAAAACAGCCACTACTTAACTCACCATTCCCCTGGCAAATTTCTTTTATTTTTTTTTAATTATTATTTTTTTTTATTCTTTAAAGATTTTACAGAGTTTTGTTGTTCACCAACATGTATGTTCCCAGATCATTCATATGCATATCCCTGAACCCTCCCCCCCAGCCAGTTCCCCCCCTCCCGCCCCTCTAGACAATCGCCCCAAGTGATTGTAGGTACTCCTATTCCCTTAGCGCAATGACCATAGCTATCTTTTCCACACGTGCCAGTATAGGTTTCGATGTTACTTCCTCTATGCCTCCCTCTCACTGTTCGGTCTCCACAATGTCCTTATGTCTATTCTCTGTTTTTCCATGAGTTCACTGTGTGTGTTATCATGACTATCTTACTAGATGCCATATATATGAGTTAATATACTGTACTTGTCTTTTTTGACTTACTTCACTTTTAGTGATAGGTTCTAGAGCTAGCCACCTCATTAGGACTGAGTCTTCTGCATTTCTTTTAACAGCTGAGTAGTATTCCATTGTATATATGTACCAGAGCTTCTGGATCCATTCATTTGTCGATGGATCATTTCTTCCATGTTTCTTTTAATCATTGATATTTTCATCCAGAATGGATTATTTTTATAGGTTGCAAAATATACACTTATATATTTTTTTCTTTTTGAAATGTTGTTTTGTTTTTCTATATTGTTTCAGTGTAGTTGCTCTGTCTTTTCCACTTCATCTTTTTTCCCCAAATATGTGGGTCGTTTCTCCTTGCCAACCTTCTGCTTTATCATTCTTGTGAATCTCTCTGAATCCTTGACTGAGTTCTATGTTTGACTTTTTATAATACTTACCTAGGGGCAGGGCAGTGGTGTAATGAAGGCGAGAGAAAAAAAGCACTGAAGATGTGTACTGATTCCATTCACAGATTTTGTCTTTAGTCTCTCTAGAAGTTTGTTAAGTGTCTTTTGCCAGATTTTTATTCTCTCTGTTTGGGGGGCATCTCCAGGTACATAAGGCTATTGGATTGTTTCTTCATTTTAGAGTGAGTCTGCCAGTTTAGCCTCACTAAATCTTGGGCTATGTGAAAACAGCCACTACTTAACTCACCATTCCCCTGGCAAATTTCTTTTATTTTTTTTTAATTATTATTTTTTTTTATTCTTTAAAGATTTTACAGAGTTTTGTTGTTCACCAACATGTATGTTCCCAGATCATTCATATGCATATCCCTGAACCCTCCCCCCCAGCCAGTTCCCCCCCCGCCTCTAGACAATCGCCCCAAGTGATTGTAGGTACTCCTATTCCCTTAGCGCAATGACCATAGCTATCTTTTCCACACGTGCCAGTATAGGTTTCGATGTTACTTCCTCTATGCCTCCCTCTCACTGTTCGGTCTCCACAATGTCCTTATGTCTATTCTCTGTTTTTCCATGAGTTCACTGTGTGTGTTATCATGACTATCTTACTAGATGCCATATATATGAGTTAATATACTGTACTTGTCTTTTTTGACTTACTTCACTTTTAGTGATAGGTTCTAGAGCTAGCCACCTCATTAGGACTGAGTCTTCTGCATTTCTTTTAACAGCTGAGTAGTATTCCATTGTATATATGTACCAGAGCTTCTGGATCCATTCATTTGTCGATGGACATCTAGGTTGCTTCCATGTTCTGGCTATTGTATAGAGAGCTGCAATGAACACTGGGGTACAGGTGTCTCTTTCATTTTTGATTTCATCAGGATATAGGCCTAATAGTGGGATTGTTGGGTCATAGGGTGCTTCTATTTTTAGTTGTTTAAGGAATCTCCATATTGTCTTCCATAGAGGTTGTATCAGTTTGCATTCCCACCAGCAATGCAAGAGGGTTCCCTTTTCTCCGCACCCTCTCCAGCATTTATTGTCTGTCGATTTGTTGATGATGGCCATTCTGACTGGTGTGAGGTGATATCTCATTGTGGTTTTAATTTGCATTTCTCTAATGATAAGCAAGGTTGAGCATCATTTCATGTGCTTTTGGGCCATCTGTATGTCCTCTTTGGAGAGGCGTCTCTTTAGATCTTTTTTCCATTTTTTTGATTGGATTGTTCGTTTTTCCTGTGCTGAGTTGTCTGAGTTGCTTGTAGATTTTGGTTTCTTCTGCTTCGCTCCCAGCTGTGGTCATGTTGGAGAAATACTTAAAATGTGGAGGTGGTTCCAGCAATCAACATGATGCTTTTTAGCTACTATGGAAAAGTATTTAGTGGTTTGAGTAATGGTATTTTCCTTTTATTTTCATCTTTTATTTTGCCAAACTTTTATTTATTACGGACAGTTAGTTCTGGATAATTCTTCCTGAGGTATTTCTCTCCTGTTCCTCTGGGCCAGAAAAAACAAATTCATGACTCTTTTCAGTTTTCTTGGCTCTCATTCACCCACCCTCAGTCCTCTTCCTTCTGTTGTCAAGAGACTTTTTAGGATTTTGTCCGCTCACTTGCTGTCACCATGGTACAGCTTCTGTGTTCTCACTCTCTCTTTGTCTCTCTCTCTCTCTGTGTGTGTGTGTATGTGAGATATTGTATTTGGAAGAAAGAAATGATAGGTAGAAAAACTTGAATTATTTTCAAAACCTTCATTATCTAGAGATGCTATATACATTTTAGAATTCATGATTGTATGTATTTTCTTGTAAGAGAACTACTTTCATTTTCATTGTTTATTTTACTTCTTATTTTCATTAGCAGTTTATGTTTAGGGAAGGAAGCTTCTATAATCCTACATTTACTATGCTGTGTTTTCTTGTATGTTATTTAATATAGTTCGCTATTTGGTTGGGATCAAGCAATCCAGTGGTTTTTGAAGGAAAACTGCTATGAAGATGAGCATATGGAACATGCCTCTTGATGTGAATTATCTTCCAGTGGGGGAAATTGGATAACTGAAAAAAAAAAAAAAGCGGCAAAGTAATTGAAGTCCACTCATGTACTGAGGATACTGAATGGATTGAAATCATGCTATCAATTTCTTCTATGACTAAATTTGCTAATAGGCTCATCGATTGTACTTAACTCATTATAAAGACACGAATGAGTGATCTGAGGGTCAGGTAAGGAATAAAGGGAGGACAGTGTAATTCACACATGACAAGTACCTCTCCACTGTCCACCCCCAGTTCCATGGCCTTATATATGAAAGCTGACCTGGTTTCCGGAATGATAGATTTCCCCAAAACACGTTTCATTTTTTTTTTTAATTGTAACTTTGGCCTCTTTTATTGATTTTTTTATTTATTTGTTTTCATCCACCTTAATTCTTCAGCCTGCGCGGGGCCTCACATCTCAGTGGCCTCTCTGGTTGCAGAGTCCCGGCTCTGAGCACATGTGCTCCAGAGCACTGGCTCGTAATTGGACACACCAGTCCAGCTGCTCCGCAGCACATGGGATCTTCCCAGGCCAGGGAGCTAACCAATGCCCCTTGCAGTGCAAGGCAGACTCTTTACCCACTGGACCACCGGGAAAGCCCAACATGTTTAATTTTGATGAGGAGGACTCTTTGAAACAGATGTAGTAAAGCTGTACCCAAACAAAGATAGGAGACAGATGAGACTTGTTGTCAAAGCCCTTTAATCCTTTGTTTCATGGATCACAGGTTTCTCAAGACCCTGGTATCCCTCCCCTCTACTGCTTGATGAAACTTGTTCTCAAATTGTTTTTTCACTCTGAAGAATAAATAACTGGTGGGGAATCTTACCCAGAGGAAAATCTGCATTTAATCAGGATTAAATCCTTAAGTAAAAGTGTTTAGATTGTGGAATGCAGAACTCTAGGTATCAGCAAGTTGATCACTTTGGGGTCTCTTAGGCCCCTGAAATCATATTATCGATACTTGGCTACTGCCTATTCAGTTTTTCCTCCATAAAGAAAACCTTCAGTGGTAATTAATTTATTTCCAGCTTTTCCATTCTGCTGAAGTCGAACAAAACTTTGTGTACTGATTCAGCAAATATCAGCTTATTTGTATTTGTTTAACATATTAAAATGAGTTTGGGAAATATATCCAGGACTTTCTTTGGCTGAACATCTACCAGGACTAGATAGAGCATAGAGAATCCTTGTGTGGCTCAACTTCAATGAAGCCGTTCTCATTTTCTCACTGTTCTTGAACTCTAACCTGCAGCCCTGGCTCAGATTTCAGCAGTGCTGTAGTGTACACTTTGTTCTTGGGATAAGCTCTGGTCCTGAGTGATTTCAGATAAACTAGTCATAATATTTTTTTGAAAAAAAGCCTGTCTTTGGTCCTGCCAGCTTCCAAGGAGGTCTCTACAATCCCTTTAACTTGTTTCTAAAGAAAGAGCTCAAATGTTGCCTTGATTTCAAACTTAAACCCCTTGTCACTACTCTGTGTGCATGCATGCTCAGTCACTCGGTTGTTTCCAGCCCTGGGACCCCACAGACTGTAGACCGCCAGGCACTTGTGTCCATGGGATTTTACAGACAGGAACACTGGAATGTGTTTCCATTTCCTTTTCCAGAGGACCTTCTCAAGGAAGTGCGTCTCCTGCATTGGCAGGTGGATTCGTAACCACTGAGCCACTCCTAGGTATATTTAAAACTCTCTGTTTCAAGCTAGGGAGCATTTACACATCCCTGTGCCAAGTACTGTAAAGTGCTATGAGAAAGAAAAAAAAAAAGACTTTTTTTCCCCATGCAATTAAACCTTTCACATCTGTTCATGACTCCTCATAGGCCTATTCATTTCAAGCTCATAAATCTTTCACTATAGTGGGTGTGGAGATGCAAGCAGGAGAAGGCAGATAATAAAGTAAAATATAAAATGTTTCAGATGGTCATGAATGCTATGGAGAAAAATGAAACAGGGAAGTGGTTAGGAATGCTAGGTAGGGTGTTGGGGATTTAGTTACTCAGTCATGTCTGACTCTTGCAACCCCATGGACTGTAGCCCACCAGGTTCCTCTGTCCATGGGGTTCTCCAGGTAAGAATGCTGGAGTGGGTTGCCATTCCCTTTTCCAAGGGAACTTCCCAACCCAAGGATCGAATCCATCTCCTGCATTACAGGTGGATTCTTTACCCGCTGGGGCACCAGGGAAGCCCATAGGGGATTGGAGTTTAATAAAAAAATACTCAGGAAGATCCTCTTGAGAGGTGACATTTGAACAAAATGTGAAGAAGATTGGGGACCAAGCCATGCAGACATTTCAAGGAACGGTGTGCCACACAGTTCCTATACATCAAGTGTAAATATTGTTTATAGGTGAAAGTGTACCTGGTTTGTTTTAGGCTTGGTAAGAGTTTAGTGTTAGCAGAATGATTGAAAGAGAGAGAGATTATTGGAAATGATGTCAGAGAATTAAGAGGATGGATGGGCAGATCTTGTAGGACTTTCTAGGACATTGCAAGGATTTAACTTCCTCTAGTTTGAATAAAATGGAAGGCTATTAAACACTCTGTATAGAAGTCTGGTATGATTTAACTTAGGTTTTTTAAAGAGTCACTTCATTTTTGTTGGAACTAAAGAGGGCAAGGATGGAAGCATTGTATCTAGTGTAATATTCTAAGCAAGTAATGATTAGGACTCAGATTGTAGTGGTGGTATCATAACAGTGAGAAGTGGTTAAGAGTCCACATAGATGCTGAATGAAGGAGAGTCCGTGAGATTTGCTGAAGAACAAGATATTGCTCATGAGGAAACAAAAGCTAGTGATATCTCCACGAGTTTTGACTTGGGATTGGTGGGAAATGGGTAACAACTGAGATGACAAACACTGTGGGAGGAACAGAATTTGAGAGAAGAGCAGGTGGTCAGTTAGGAGATTCCTAGTAGGCAACTGAACCAACTCACCGAATTGAAATTCAAGAATTAAAAAATGGCAGTCAACAAAAAAAAGAGAAACAAAGATGATTCAGATGGTCATGAATGCTATGGAGAAAATGAAACAGGGAAGTGGTTAGGAATGCTAGGTAGGGTGTTGGGGATTTAGTTACTCAGTCATGTCTGACTCTTGCAACCCCATGGACTGTAGCCCACCAGGTTCCTCTGTCCATGGGGTTCTCCAGGTAAGAATGCTGGAGTGGGTTGCCATTCCCTTTTCCAAGGGAACTTCCCAACCCAAGGATCGAATCCATCTCCTGCATTACAGGTGGATTCTTTACCCGCTGGGGCACCAGGGAAGCCCATAGGGGATTGGAGTTTAATAAAAAAATACTCAGGAAGATCCTCTTGAGAGGTGACATTTGAACAAAATGTGAAGAAGATTGGGGACCAAGCCATGCAGACATTTCAAGGAACGGTGTGCCACACAGTTCCTATACATCAAGTGTAAATATTGTTTATAGGTGAAAGTGTACCTGGTTTGTTTTAGGCTTGGTAAGAGTTTAGTGTTAGCAGAATGATTGAAAGAGAGAGAGATTATTGGAAATGATGTCAGAGAATTAAGAGGATGGATGGGCAGATCTTGTAGGACTTTCTAGGACATTGCAAGGATTTAACTTCCTCTAGTTTGAATAAAATGGAAGGCTATTAAACACTCTGTATAGAAGTCTGGTATGATTTAACTTAGGTTTTTCAAAGAGTCACTTCATTTTTGTTGGAACTAAAGAGGGCAAGGATGGAAGCATTGTATCTAGTGTAATATTCTAAGCAAGTAATGATTAGGACTCAGATTGTAGTGGTGGTATCATAACAGTGAGAAGTGGTTAAGAGTCCACATAGATGCTGAATGAAGGAGAGTCCGTGAGATTTGCTGAAGAACAAGATATTGCTCATGAGGAAACAAAAGCTAGTGATATCTCCACGAGTTTTGACTTGGGATTGGTGGGAAATGGGTAACAACTGAGATGACAAACACTGTGGGAGGAACAGAATTTGAGAGAAGAGCAGGTGGTCAGTTAGGAGATTCCTAGTAGGCAACTGAAATCCAACTCACCGAATTGAAATTCAAGAAATTTCAATAGAAACCTGGCAGTCAACATGTAAATGATATATAAAGAAAAGAGATGAGATCTGAACATTTCAGACAGACCCAGACTTCTTTATTTTCTGGCTTCTTGATGGTTTTGGCCATCAGGAGACACTTGCAGGAGAGTGGAGACAAGAGAAAAGCATAGTTGGGGATGTCAGGGGTCGCTCCCATCCCATGGCTCGTGTCCATTACTGGTAGCTCCTCCCTTACAGCAAGAAGTTTCACTGAGAGCTCTGGTCACTGTTCCTTCTCCAGACTCTCTTGGGTCAAGCAATAACAGAGTGACAACTGCTTCTCAGCGTTTCCAGTCTTGAGCGCTTTACCACCCCTCATTGGTTCCCTTGACCCTCTCCACTCCATGTAACTCTTATTACTGCTTCAGAGTACACCATCTGTTTTTGTCAGAACCCAAATGATGTAACAGTAGAACTGGTAAAAATACATTGGTGGTAATAGCACTTAAACCCTGAGGCCCAGTTTATTGTCAATTAGTGGTTATCATTTGGACTGGTAATATAATTTCCATATAGTTATTGAAATTATTTAATTCTATTTTATTTGCTTCATTCATGGCTTATAATCAAATGGATTAGTGATATATTATAAGGAAGGAGACAGCTTTGACTTGTTATATGACCTTAGAAAAGGCAGGTCTCTTTACTGTACTTCAATTTCTGGATAAGTTAGGCTGACATAGTAGCTACTGCCTCTGCTTCTAGAAGTCCCTAAGTAATGAGTTTCTCCCCCTTCAAGGTCTCGGAAGAAAGCTATTAGGGGAGCATAAAGGCTGCCTGCTTACTGTTAAATTATTCTGCTGGTACGTAAAGCCCACACATGCTAGTGAGAAATAGAAAGAGACAGATTGGGGAAGACTGTTGGTACCTGCAAGGCCAAAATGCATGTCATTTCAAGGTGCATTTAGTCTTTTTTTTTTTCTGTCAGAATCAATTCTTTTGGTCAAATTCACATGACTAAAAGCAGAGAACAAGCTGAAGACTTTGGAATGACAGTGTAAATACTGACCACTGCCAGCACGTTTCCTCTAGGTCTGCTTGCTGAAAAGTCCATCTAGGAATGACACACGGTCACGCAGCCCTGGAGTTTGGCAGCCGCGCACCTCTGGATCTCTGGCCTTCAGTACCCAGAGGATAGTTCTTAAATCTACAAACTGTCTCGTGCAGCATTTTTTCCCCCTCCTCCTCAAATAATATCCAGCTACTTGAGTGCTGCACTGGGAGAATCTGGGGAAATGCTAGAAGGAATCACAGCTGAGCATCTCTGTGGCTTGACAGCTCTCCAGCTGCTTTGAAAATATTTTGGCAAAAACAAGATTTTACGTAAAACTGTTTCCTTTGGTAACATACCCACAAACGCAGGTTTTACATTTTCAGTACTATGGCTTGGGTCAAAAGGGGAAAGAAAGAAAAAAAAAAGAGGTGGGGTAGGGGGAAACTGTTCTTGAGGAAGGGAGATAGAATCTAAGGAAATGTGGGAAGACGTTGCTCACACTAGATACAGGAATGAGGGCCAGGAGGAAGCACAAGGAGGCATATTTAACATTCTCTGCTCACTTCTTTTCTTTCCTGAGGAATTTCCCCTTGTCAGAATGTGCCATTCTATTTTACCCTTAGATGACCTGAAAGGGATTCTCTGTAGGGTTTGTGTTTTTCCTTATTATAGGACAATCGATGGCCAGTTGGGAAAGGTCATACGGCGTGTGGCCATCCCACTCTGTAGCACACACAGGGAATGAAATGGAGCAGAGTTCGTTTCAACCCACTAGCAGGTCCTTAGAGGATGTGCTTATCTTTCTTGCTTCATTTTCTTCCCAGTTGCAACTACACATGAAATCCTTCAGCTCTTAAAACATAGGCTTGCTTCCATCTCTCAAGGCCTTTGTAAATGTTGTTTTCTCTACTCAGAATGCTCTCCACCCCTTCCGGGGAAATCCTCCTCTGACTGTCCAGTTGATGTTACCTTCTTGGGTTCTCTTTCTCTCTGTTTACATATTCCACAATCATCTGTAAATTCTGTGAGGGCTTTTCCATCATCATCATATCCCCAGATCTAGCACACGATGGATGCTTAATTTTAAAATATCAACCAGGTTATTTTTGTGAACAAATGATTCATTCACCATGTAACACAAGCCTATGGTTTTTTTAAAAAAAAATAGAAAATATTAAAAGAGAAAAAAAAATATCAACCAGTTGTCTGATTGAACCTGCATACACTTCCATCTTATTTCTCGCTATGCTCCTTTCCTGTTAACATTTTCCTTCTTTGTTTTTGTTTCCTCTTGTATTTCTTTTTTTCTTATTTTGCTTTCTTTTGACCCTCTTTTGACACCCTACCTAAAGTAAGGGTTTATAGAAAACATACTCCAAGCTACAGAATGTTAATTCTAGAAGGGCTTCAGAGATTATTTAATTCAGCGTTTCCAACTGTGTAGGTCTTCTGTTATTCAAAGTCACAAAGCTAGTGGGAGCAGTTGAGTTTAGATTACAATCTTGTTAATTCTGACTCCGATTTTAGTCTTCCTTTCATTATTGTCACAATATATGAAGTGTTAGATGAGAGATGACATTTATTCATTTGTTCCCTCAACAACCCTGCGGGTTAAGTTCTATTATTCTTACACTACAGACAAGAAGTCTGTGGCAGAGAAATAGGGAATAACATGTCCATTGTCTTTCTCTAGTAAATGAAAACCTTAGATTTGAACCTGGGCTTCTTACTCCAAAGTCAGTACTCTGTGGAGCACCTTGGATAAAGATTCCTGCCCAATAACAAAGAGTTTATGTTTTTCTCTGCAAATTAAATGTCTAATAATGTCTGGAATGGTTAATAATAAACTTAGCAAGATTTAAAGTTTATATTTCAGGACAGTCTAAAAGGAGACTAAATTCTTCTTTTTTGTTTTTCCCAGTTGCAACTACACATGAAATCCTTCAGCTCGTAAAACATAGGCATGCTTCCATCTCTCAAGGCCTTTGTCTATGTTGTTTTCTACTCAGAATGCTCTCCACCCCTTCCGGGGAAATCCTCCTCTGACTGTCCAGTTGATGTTACCTTCTTGGGTTCTCTTTCTCTCTGTTTACATATTCCACAATCATCTGTAAATTCTGTGAGGGTTTTTCCATCATCATCATATCCCCAGATCTAGCACACGATGGATGCTTAATTTTAAAATATCAACCAGGTTATTTTTGTGAACAAATGATTCATTCACCATGTAACACAAGCCTATGGTTTTTTTAAAAAAAAATAGAAAATATTAAAAGAGAAAAAAAAATATCAACCAGTTGTCTGATTGAACCTGCATACACTTCCATCTTATTTCTCGCTATGCTCCTTTCCTGTTAACATTTTCCTTCTTTGTTTTTGTTTCCTCTTGTATTTCTTTTTTTCTTATTTTGCTTTCTTTTGACCCTCTTTTGACACCCTACCTAAAGTAAGGGTTTATAGAAAACATACTCCAAGCTACAGAATGTTAATTCTAGAAGGGCTTCAGAGATTATTTAATTCAGCGTTTCCAACTGTGTAGGTCTTCTGTTATTCAAAGTCACAAAGCTAGTGGGAGCAGTTGAGTTTAGATTACAATCTTGTTAATTCTGACTCCGATTTTAGTCTTCCTTTCATTATTGTCACAATATATGAAGTGTTAGATGAGAGATGACATTTATTCATTTGTTCCCTCAACAACCCTGCGGGTTAAGTTCTATTATTCTTACACTACAGACAAGAAGTCTGTGGCAGAGAAATAGGGAATAACATGTCCATTGTCTTTCTCTAGTAAATGAAAACCTTAGATTTGAACCTGGGCTTCTTACTCCAAAGTCAGTACTCTGTGGAGCACCTTGGATAAAGATTCCTGCCCAATAACAAAGAGTTTATGTTTTTCTCTGCAAATTAAATGTCTAATAATGTCTGGAATGGTTAATAATAAACTTAGCAAGATTTAAAGTTTATATTTCAGGACAGTCATTAATCAACATGGAGACTAAATTCTTCCCCAACACTTCATTCAGTTTGAATTTTTAAATTGAAATATAATTGACAAATAACATACAAGTTTCAGGTGTGCAACATAGTAATTCATATACATTGTAAACTGATCACCATGATAAGCCTATTGACTGTCACCATACAAACTTATTATGATGTTATTGACTGTATTCCCTGTGATGTACATGACATTACTGTTAAATTATTTACCTTATAACTAGAAGTGTGTACCTCTTAGTCCCCATCGTGGATTTGCCCAAGACCCTATCTCAGTCCACTCTGATCACCACTAGTTTGTTCTCTGTATCTGGAGTCTCTCTGTTTTGTTTTGTTCTTCAGATTCCATACCTAAGTTAAAGCATATTGCAAAAAAAGAAAAAAGGATATTGCATTTGTCTTTATCTGTCTGTATTATTTCACTAAGTATGATAATACCTTAGCAAAACCTTCTGGATTGTAAAGTTTTTGCTGTAAGACCAGTTAATAGTCTTATAAGGTAGTCCCTTGTAAGTAACTAGTTGTTTTTCTCATCACGCTTTTGAGATCCTCTCTTTATCCTTAACATTTGTCATTTTAATTATAATGTGCCTCGGTGTAAATTTCTTTGAGTTTGTCTTCTTTGAGACCTCCTGTGTTCCTGGACTTGGACGTTTATTTCCTTCACCAGGTTAGGGATGTTTTCAGCCATTATTTTTTCAAATAGGTTTTTCAAACCCTTTCTCTCTCTTATTTTTCTGGGACTCCTACAATGCAAATGTTAGGATGCTTGGTGTCATCTCAGAGGCCCCTGTCTTCATCATTTTTGATCCTTTTATCCTTTTGCTGTTCCGATCAGGTGATTTCCACTCCCCTTTCTTCTATATTATTGGCCCATTCTACGTCCTCTAGTCTGCTATTGATTCCCCTAGTATACTCTTTATTTGTTATTATATTATTCAGTTTATATTGGTTCCTTTTTAATAATTTCTGTCTCTTAGTTGAAGTTCTTATGGTGTTCATCCATTCCTCTCCCCAGTTTGGTGAGCACATTTATGACTATTACTTTCAGCTCTTTATCTGATAAATTGCTTCTCTCCATTTTGTGTATTTGGAGAGTGTTCTTTTGTTTGGAAGACATTCTTTTGTCTTCTCATTTTGCCTAACTCTCTGGGTTTGTTTCTGTATGTTACATATACCAGCTACATTTCCCAGTTTTAAAAGAGTGACTTTATGTAGAAGGTGTCCTTTGGTGCCCTGTCACCATACAAACTTATTATGATGTTATTGACTGTATTCCCTGTGATGTACATGACATTACTGTTAAATTATTTACCTTATAACTAGAAGTGTGTACCTCTTAGTCCCCATCGTGGATTTGCCCAAGACCCTATCTCAGTCCACTCTGATCACCACTAGTTTGTTCTCTGTATCTGGAGTCTCTCTGTTTTGTTTTGTTCTTCAGATTCCATACCTAAGTTAAAGCATATTGCAAAAAAAGAAAAAAGGATATTGCATTTGTCTTTATCTGTCTGTATTATTTCACTAAGTATGATAATACCTTAGCAAAACCTTCTGGATTGTAAAGTTTTTGCTGTAAGACCAGTTAATAGTCTTATAAGGTAGTCCCTTGTAAGTAACTAGTTGTTTTTCTCATCACGCTTTTGAGATCCTCTCTTTATCCTTAACATTTGTCATTTTAATTATAATGTGCCTCGGTGTAAATTTCTTTGAGTTTGTCTTCTTTGAGACCTCCTGTGTTCCTGGACTTGGACGTTTATTTCCTTCACCAGGTTAGGGATGTTTTCAGCCATTATTTTTTCAAATAGGTTTTTCAAACCCTTTCTCTCTCTTATTTTTCTGGGACTCCTACAATGCAAATGTTAGGATGCTTGGTGTCATCTCAGAGGCCCCTGTCTTCATCATTTTTGATCCTTTTATCCTTTTGCTGTTCCGATCAGGTGATTTCCACTCCCCTTTCTTCTATATTATTGGCCCATTCTACGTCCTCTAGTCTGCTATTGATTCCCCTAGTATACTCTTTATTTGTTATTATATTATTCAGTTTATATTGGTTCCTTTTTAATAATTTCTGTCTCTTAGTTGAAGTTCTTATGGTGTTCATCCATTCCTCTCCCCAGTTTGGTGAGCACATTTATGACTATTACTTTCAGCTCTTTATCTGATAAATTGCTTCTCTCCATTTTGTGTATTTGGAGAGTGTTCTTTTGTTTGGAAGACATTCTTTTGTCTTCTCATTTTGCCTAACTCTCTGGGTTTGTTTCTGTATGTTACATATACCAGCTACATTTCCCAGTTTTAAAAGAGTGACTTTATGTAGAAGGTGTCCTTTGGTGCCCTGTGACACAGTCTCTGCTGGTCACCGGAGCTAGGTGCTCCAGGGTCCCCCATGTGTGGGCTGCACACATCTTCCTGTTTGGGTTGAGTTGTGACTACTGCAGGGGCACTGGTGGGGGAGGCTCATCTCTAGCCTGGGTGGCCGAGAAGTTTGGCCACAACTGTCATGGGTATGTGGGGCTGACGCTCACGCTGGCAGGGACTGCCCACTGGGTCAAGTAGAACTGGAGCCTTTGGAGAGCAGACTGACTTTTTAAATTGTCTGCATAGCACGAAAGACTTTTCTAAGATTCCCATCAGAAAGCTGCTTGTATGTATAAAAACCAGTTTAGGTAATCTTGGCTTACATAAAGTTTCTCAATTTTGACACTGTTTTTTTTTTTTAATTTTTGTTTTACTTTTTGCTTTTACAGAGTTTTGTTGTTTACAAATATGTATAATCCCAGATTAGTCAACATTGTTTTATCTGGGGATGAATAATTCTTTGTTGTGGGGTTGTGGAGTACTTCTGTGCATTGCCAATTATTTAAGAGGGGTGCTAAGCTCTACCCAGTAGATGCCAATAGTATCCTCTTCCCCATTTGTGAGAAACAAGAATATTTCCAGACTTCACTAAATGTTCCATGGTGGAAGAAAACTGCACATTGTTTTTACAATAGGAAAATATACAATCCAGATATTCAAGATTTAGGCCCACAACCCTGTACACTAGATCCGAACCTCAGTAACTGTACCTGAGAATCTGGTCTTTTTATTACTTCTAAAGGCAGGTTCATGTCCAATGGCATCGTTTGTTAAAACCAAGCACTTGAAGCAATGATACACATATATTAATGTATACCATACAAATTTTATAGGTATAAGGTCTTTGAATAATATACATCTGCTTTTGACTTCACTTAGTGTTCCACTAACTTTACATATTTCATTTTTAACTGCGTTGTCACAGAGTTCCTAGGAGGGTAAGAACTTGATTTACTATCATAGTTTACAGTTACAATGGTTTTAACATTTTTTTTCCCCTACATTTCCCAGTTTTAAAAGAGTGACTTTATGTAGAAGGTGTCCTTTGGTGCCCTGTGACACAGTCTCTGCTGGTCACCGGAGCTAGGTGCTCCAGGGTCCCCCATGTGTGGGCTGCACACATCTTCCTGTTTGGGTTGAGTTGTGACTACTGCAGGGGCACTGGTGGGGGAGGCTCATCTCTAGCCTGGGTGGCCGAGAAGTTTGGCCACAACTGTCATGGGTATGTGGGGCTGACGCTCACGCTGGCAGGGACTGCCCACTGGGTCAAGTAGAACTGGAGCCTTTGGAGAGCAGACTGACTTTTTAAATTGTCTGCATAGCACGAAAGACTTTTCTAAGATTCCCATCAGAAAGCTGCTTGTATGTATAAAAACCAGTTTAGGTAATCTTGGCTTACATAAAGTTTCTCAATTTTGACACTGTTTTTTTTTTTTAATTTTTGTTTTACTTTTTGCTTTTACAGAGTTTTGTTGTTTACAAATATGTATAATCCCAGATTAGTCAACATTGTTTTATCTGGGGATGAATAATTCTTTGTTGTGGGGTTGTGGAGTACTTCTGTGCATTGCCAATTATTTAAGAGGGGTGCTAAGCTCTACCCAGTAGATGCCAATAGTATCCTCTTCCCCATTTGTGAGAAACAAGAATATTTCCAGACTTCACTAAATGTTCCATGGTGGAAGAAAACTGCACATTGTTTTTACAATAGGAAAATATACAATCCAGATATTCAAGATTTAGGCCCACAACCCTGTACACTAGATCCGAACCTCAGTAACTGTACCTGAGAATCTGGTCTTTTTATTACTTCTAAAGGCAGGTTCATGTCCAATGGCATCGTTTGTTAAAACCAAGCACTTGAAGCAATGATACACATATATTAATGTATACCATACAAATTTTATAGGTATAAGGTCTTTGAATAATATACATCTGCTTTTGACTTCACTTAGTGTTCCACTAACTTTACATATTTCATTTTTAACTGCGTTGTCACAGAGTTCCTAGGAGGGTAAGAACTTGATTTACTATCATAGTTTACAGTTACAATGGCTTTAATGTTATTTATAATTCTATGACATTAGAGATCACACCATTCAGTTACCTGAGACAAATTTTTAAAGCTTAATAAGGTTGAAATCTTATAGCCAATCTGTGTATTCAGTTTGTGTTCAGTACATATAAAGAAAAATAATACTGAAAGATCACTTTCTAAGTAATTCAGTTGATCCAATATTTATCCATTTTAAAAATGGTTGGAAGTGCAGTAAAGTTAATCTCAAAGCCATTTATAATGACAGGTCTCAGAATAAATTGACAAATTTGCCATGAGATATCACAGGGATTTTTTTTGATTAGTGTGTGTCAAGAATTTCACCTTTACATTTACATATTTATCTTTGAAAGTATGTTATACAGGATATCAATCCTCTCATTCCTTAGGGATGCTAAACATGGCCCTGTCAAGCCTGCTGCCAATCTTGGTCACCACAAATAATTAACCCCAACATGAAATATTTAAAATATGTAAAGGTTAAAAGATCATAAAAATGAGACCATATGTCCAAACATACCACATGTGCTTTGGCAAAGGAAATGGACATGTTAAGACAGACCCTAAGAAGCCTGCCAGGGAACTAGATCAAAACCAGAACAAAAAGATTCTTTTCATGTAAGCTAGGTATTTCCCTAGTACTTACTCCCAAAGGTTAACCAAGATGAAAGAAGTCCATCTACCCATATATCTCCCTGGAAAAGCCATCTTCCTTCCATGATTGAGAAAATCCCGAACAACCCCTTCAGTAACTGTACCTGAGAATCTGGTCTTTTTATTACTTCTAAAGGCAGGTTCATGTCCAATGGCATCGTTTGTTAAAACCAAGCACTTGAAGCAATGATACACATATATTAATGTATACCATACAAATTTTATAGGTATAAGGTCTTTGAATAATATACATCTGCTTTTGACTTCACTTAGTGTTCCACTAACTTTACATATTTCATTTTTAACTGCGTTGTCACAGAGTTCCTAGGAGGGTAAGAACTTGATTTACTATCATAGTTTACAGTTACAATGGCTTTAATGTTATTTATAATTCTATGACATTAGAGATCACACCATTCAGTTACCTGAGACAAATTTTTAAAGCTTAATAAGGTTGAAATCTTATAGCCAATCTGTGTATTCAGTTTGTGTTCAGTACATATAAAGAAAAATAATACTGAAAGATCACTTTCTAAGTAATTCAGTTGATCCAATATTTATCCATTTTAAAAATGGTTGGAAGTGCAGTAAAGTTAATCTCAAAGCCATTTATAATGACAGGTCTCAGAATAAATTGACAAATTTGCCATGAGATATCACAGGGATTTTTTTTGATTAGTGTGTGTCAAGAATTTCACCTTTACATTTACATATTTATCTTTGAAAGTATGTTATACAGGATATCAATCCTCTCATTCCTTAGGGATGCTAAACATGGCCCTGTCAAGCCTGCTGCCAATCTTGGTCACCACAAATAATTAACCCCAACATGAAATATTTAAAATATGTAAAGGTTAAAAGATCATAAAAATGAGACCATATGTCCAAACATACCACATGTGCTTTGGCAAAGGAAATGGACATGTTAAGACAGACCCTAAGAAGCCTGCCAGGGAACTAGATCAAAACCAGAACAAAAAGATTCTTTTCATGTAAGCTAGGTATTTCCCTAGTACTTACTCCCAAAGGTTAACCAAGATGAAAGAAGTCCATCTACCCATATATCTCCCTGGAAAAGCCATCTTCCTTCCATGATTGAGAAGATATAAACCCTAGAACTCTGTATTTAGGGAGATGAATCACGATTGGTCCAAATCCTAGCTTCACCACTGATTTGATCAACCTCTAAACATATTGGCAAGACACTAACATCTCTGAGACTCAATGGCCTCATCTATAAAATGGAAATGATTATACTTTTTCTTCTGTAGTATATTGAGGACTAAACAAGATAAATTGAAAGTGTTTTGAATTTTTTCCTGCCTCATAATGAAGATTGCTGTTTTTTCTTTTTTTTAATTTGGTTTTTTTTCGGCCTCTTTTATTGTTTTTATTTATTTATTTATCTTCATCTGTCTTTATTCTTTGGCCTTTGTGGGCCTCCCACTGCAGTGGCCTTTCCCACGGCAGAGCATTGGCTCTGGGCACTCACGCTCCAAAGCACTGGTGTTCTATGTTACATGTCATCTTTCTGGGCCAGGGATCGAACCAGTGCCCCTTGCATTGCAAGGCAGACTCTTTACCCACTGGACCACCAGGGAAGCCCAAGATTGCTGTTTTTATTGAGAAAACAAATGTATATCCGTTTTCCTAGGGAATGCTAATATTTTGGTGCCCGCTCTTACTTATTTCCAATTGTACTCCAAGGTCTGGCTCTGAAAAGGTGCATCCAATTTTGCTAGGTGGCTTTATCACCAAACCAGATCAAGGAAAAGCATATATAGCCAAAATGTAATGATGCACAAGCTTCTGAACTTCCTGTAGGGGGCTTCTGCACTGGTGTGGAGTTTATCTCACTGATGGTAAATAGCCAGAGGAGACTTCTTGAAGACCAATGCCAGAAAGAGCAGTTAAAAATGGAAATGACTGAGCAGAGAATGGCTTCAACCCATATGATAATATGTGTATTCAGTTACTTAGAATAGCCTGTATCCCACTTACGTTGAATAACTAGACTGTAAAACTGTCAGAACCCTGGAAGAAATTACTATTAGTTAGCCAGGCTTATTCATACCATGCTTTTCATCATTTAGAACCAAATGTCTAGTATTTTTATACTATAATAGGTCAAAAAGCATTAAATTGGAAATTGTTAAGAATTCACTTTAATATTTAGGTAGTTAAATGGGAATCAATTTCTGTAACCCTCCAGGTAAAAAATGTAGTTTTCCATGCTTTTAATTCCTTTTAACGCTTAAAAATAATTATAATGAAATATTCCAGACACACAAACATGTATAAAGAACATTATAGCAAACTTTGACTCAGAGTGCAGACCTTCAGGGGTCCCAGTTCCTTCTTCACATCTTGTTTTCCCCTCATCCACCCACCTTCATACCCAAGCTACAGGGCATTAAGATTGTCAAAAGCCCTGAGCAGCTGAAGCTTTGGCATCAGCTCCCCACTCTGCTTTCTCTGAGAATTGAAATGAGCCATAAATATAAACGATGTGTGAAATATTTCATTCAGCACTTTATGTGTTTTTAGTGGAAATGGTTTCAGGATATCTAGCTCCTTTATTATTTTTTAAATCAAAATATAATCACTGTTATGAGTTAGAATTTTTAAAATTTCACTTGATTTCTGTATTTGCATCTGTCTCCATTAAGATATGAACACAAATAAAGACAAAATGACCATGAGCAGAATTGATATGCTTTAAATCATTTTAAAGGTAGAGTTTTCCATAGTAGAGAGTGGCTTTGGTATTTGAATTGTACTTTTAATTGTTCCAAAATAACAACTAAATGCCAATTAGGCATCCTGTTATAACTCAGTGAATGCAACTTCTAAATCCAAACCCTCCTATCCCTTTCTGAAAGTCCTCCTGGATATCTTCCCAATTCATAAATTCCCCATTCTAGGGTAAATTGTCTGCACTGGTGTGGAGTTTATCTCACTGATGGTAAATAGCCAGAGGAGACTTAAACCAGAAAGAGCAGTTAAAAATGGAAATGACTGAGCAGAGAATGGCTTCAACCCATATGATAATATGTGTATTCAGTTACTTAGAATAGCCTGTATCCCACTTACGTTGAATAACTAGACTGTAAAACTGTCAGAACCCTGGAAGAAATTACTATTAGTTAGCCAGGCTTATTCATACCATGCTTTTCATCATTTAGAACCAAATGTCTAGTATTTTTATACTATAATAGGTCAAAAAGCATTAAATTGGAAATTGTTAAGAATTCACTTTAATATTTAGGTAGTTAAATGGGAATCAATTTCTGTAACCCTCCAGGTAAAAAATGTAGTTTTCCATGCTTTTAATTCCTTTTAACGCTTAAAAATAATTATAATGAAATATTCCAGACACACAAACATGTATAAAGAACATTATAGCAAACTTTGACTCAGAGTGCAGACCTTCAGGGGTCCCAGTTCCTTCTTCACATCTTGTTTTCCCCTCATCCACCCACCTTCATACCCAAGCTACAGGGCATTAAGATTGTCAAATGCCCTGAGCAGCTGAAGCTTTGGCATCAGCTCCCCACTCTGCTTTCTCTGAGAATTGAAATGAGCCATAAATATAAACGATGTGTGAAATATTTCATTCAGCACTTTATGTGTTTTTAGTGGAAATGGTTTCAGGATATCTAGCTCCTTTATTATTTTTTAAATCAAAATATAATCACTGTTATGAGTTAGAATTTTTAAAATTTCACTTGATTTCTGTATTTGCATCTGTCTCCATTAAGATATGAACACAAATAAAGACAAAATGACCATGAGCAGAATTGATATGCTTTAAATCATTTTAAAGGTAGAGTTTTCCATAGTAGAGAGTGGCTTTGGTATTTGAATTGTACTTTTAATTGTTCCAAAATAACAACTAAATGCCAATTAGGCATCCTGTTATAACTCAGTGAATGCAACTTCTAAATCCAAACCCTCCTATCCCTTTCTGAAAGTCCTCCTGGATATCTTCCCAATTCATAAATTCCCCATTCTAGGGTAAATTGTCCTTAGAGAGTGGAATGTTCATGCTAGCAAATCCACTTAGCTTTCTCCATCTCACCTAAAGTATGTTAATGGGGAAATTCATTCTGTGTGTGTGTGTGATCAAACCTTAGAATTCTAGTACTTTCCTTATCCAAGTGTGATGATTGTACAGTAGGCAAGCACTGAAAGGGCAGGGTTCAAATGAGTCCCGGTGTATCATCAGGAGGTAAATCGCACACTGGCCAGTGCCTTTAATAAGAACAGTGACTTGGGGCTTCTCTGGTGGTCCCATGGGTAAGGACACTACCTTGCAGTGCAAGGGGTGTTGGTTCGATCCCTGGTCTGGGAAGATTCCACGTGCCACAGAGAGGCTGGACCAATGTGTCCAATTACCGAGCCGGAGCTCTGGAGCACATGCGCCCAGAGCTGGTGCTCTGCGACAACAGAGGCCACCGCGATGAGAGGCCCACACGGGCCAGAGAACAAAGATGGGTGAAAATAGATAAGTGAAAGACCAATAGCAGTGGCCCACCCGCCGCCCTCCCTCCCCAACCTGCCCACCCTCCAAAAAAAAAATAAAAAAATAAAAAAAAAAAAGAACAGTGACTTGTATTCCTGTGTGTGTGAAAAGTGAAAGTCGCTCAGTCACGTCCAAGTCTTTGCCATCCATAGACAAGCCATGGAATTCTCCAGGCAAGACTATTGGAGTGGGTGGACTTTCCCTTTGCCAGGGGATCTTTCCAACCCAGAGACTGAATCCAGGTCTCCCACATTGCAAGTGGATTCTTTACGGTCAGAGCCACCAGGGAATCCCCCTGTATGTGTGTGCTCCTCGCCAATTAAAGGCTGATGTGTGCATGCATGCTAAGTCACTCAAGTTGTGTCCAACTTTTTGCAACCCCATGGACTATAGCCTTCCAGGCTCCTCTGTCCATGGGATTCTATAGGCAAGAGCAGTGGAGTTGGTTGCCACTTTAAATCATTTTAAAGGTAGAGTTTTCCATAGTAGAGAGTGGCTTTGGTATTTGAATTGTACTTTTAATTGTTCCAAAATAACAACTAAATGCCAATTAGGCATCCTGTTATAACTCAGTGAATGCAACTTCTAAATCCAAACCCTCCTATCCCTTTCTGAAAGTCCTCCTGGATATCTTCCCAATTCATAAATTCCCCATTCTAGGGTAAATTGTCCTTAGAGAGTGGAATGTTCATGCTAGCAAATCCACTTAGCTTTCTCCATCTCACCTAAAGTATGTTAATGGGGAAATTCATTCTGTGTGTGTGTGTGATCAAACCTTAGAATTCTAGTACTTTCCTTATCCAAGTGTGATGATTGTACAGTAGGCAAGCACTGAAAGGGCAGGGTTCAAATGAGTCCCGGTGTATCATCAGGAGGTAAATCGCACACTGGCCAGTGCCTTTAATAAGAACAGTGACTTGGGGCTTCTCTGGTGGTCCCATGGGTAAGGACACTACCTTGCAGTGCAAGGGGTGTTGGTTCGATCCCTGGTCTGGGAAGATTCCACGTGCCACAGAGAGGCTGGACCAATGTGTCCAATTACCGAGCCGGAGCTCTGGAGCACATGCGCCCAGAGCTGGTGCTCTGCGACAACAGAGGGCACCGCGATGAGAGGCCCACACGGGCCAGAGAACAAAGATGGGTGAAAATAGATAAGTGAAAGACCAATAGCAGTGGCCCACCCCCCGCCCCCCCCCCCCCACCTGCCCACCCTCCAAAAAAAAAATAAAAAAATAAAAAAAAAAAAGAACAGTGACTTGTATTCCTGTGTGTGTGAAAAGTGAAAGTCGCTCAGTCACGTCCAAGTCTTTGCCATCCATAGACAAGCCATGGAATTCTCCAGGCAAGACTATTGGAGTGGGTGGACTTTCCCTTTGCCAGGGGATCTTTCCAACCCAGAGACTGAATCCAGGTCTCCCACATTGCAAGTGGATTCTTTACGGTCAGAGCCACCAGGGAATCCCCCTGTATGTGTGTGCTCCTCGCCAATTAAAGGCTGATGTGTGCATGCATGCTAAGTCACTCAAGTTGTGTCCAACTTTTTGCAACCCCATGGACTATAGCCTGCCAGGCTCCTCTGTCCATGGGATTCTATAGGCAAGAGCAGTGGAGTTGGTTGCCATTCCCTTCTCTAGGGATGGTATCCTCAAGTCTCATGTCTCCTGCATTGTCAGGTGGGTTCTTTACTCTTAGTGCCACCTGGGATAGAAAAGAAAATAAATCCTGCTGCTGTTACTGCTGCTGCTGCTGCTGCTAAGTTGCTTTAGTTGTATCTTACTCTGCAACCCTATGGATACCTCCTGCCAAATTTCTCCTTGGAGGACTTGAACTCAAGCATTGCACCCCACTGACAGCTTGGCCCCTCTGCCTAGGAAAGGGAGGAGAGGGCATCCTATTCAGTTTTTTTTTTTTTTAATTCTTTATTTTAAGATTTTACAGAGTTTTGTTGTTCACCAACATGTATGTTCCCAGATCATTCATGTGCATATCCCTGGACCCTCCCCCCACCCAGTTCCCCCTCCCATCCCTCCAGACCATCGCCTCAAGTGATTGTAGGTTAACATGGAAACCTATACTGTCATGTGTGGAAAAGACAGCTATTGTCATTGTGCTAAGGGAATAGGAGTACCTATTCAGTTTTTTTTTTTTTTTACATGTATGTTCCCAGATCATTCATATGCATATCCCTGGACCCTCCCCCCCCCCATTCAGTTTTAAGATGAGGAAACTGGTCTCAAAGAGGTTAGTTTTTATGGATTCTAATAGTAAATGGTGGAAACAAATTGACTAGAGAACTCATGATGTTTCACTATACTGCAAATACAAAAATGCAGTTTTGTAAAGAGCTGACAGTCAGTCGTGCAGTAATTGACTTTAAAGGTGTTTGAAGTGGTTGGGGTTTCACTGGCTGCTTGTCGCTCAGTCACGTCCAAGTCTTTGCCATCCATAGACAAGCCATGGAATTCTCCAGGCAAGACTATTGGAGTGGTGGACTTTCCCTTTGCCAGGGATCTTTCCAACCCAGAGACTGAATCCAGGTCTCCCACATTGCAAGTGGATTCTTTACGGTCAGAGCCACCAGGAATCCCCTGTATGTGTGCTCCTCGCCAATTAAAGGCTGATGTGTGCATGCATGCTAAGTCACTCAAGTTGTGTCCAACTTTTTGCAACCCCATGGACTATAGCCTGCCAGGCTCCTCTGTCCATGGGATTCTATAGGCAAGAGCAGTGGAGTTGGTTGCCATTCCCTTCTCTAGGGATGGTATCCTCAAGTCTCATGTCTCCTGCATTGTCAGGTGGGTTCTTTACTCTTAGTGCCACCTGGGATAGAAAAGAAAATAAATCCTGCTGCTGTTACTGCTGCTGCTGCTGCTGCTAAGTTGCTTTAGTTGTATCTTACTCTGCAACCCTATGGATACCTCCTGCCAAATTTCTCCTTGGAGGACTTGAACTCAAGCATTGCACCCCACTGACAGCTTGGCCCCTCTGCCTAGGAAAGGGAGGAGAGGGCATCCTATTCAGTTTTTTTTTTTTTTAATTCTTTATTTTAAGATTTTACAGAGTTTTGTTGTTCACCAACATGTATGTTCCCAGATCATTCATGTGCATATCCCTGGACCCTCCCCCCCCCCAGATCCCCCTCCCACCCCTCCAGACCATCGCCTCAAGTGATTGTAGGTTAACATGGAAACCTATACTGTCATGTGTGGAAAAGACAGCTATTGTCATTGTGCTAAGGGAATAGGAGTACCTATTCAGTTTTTTTTTTTTTTTACATGTATGTTCCCAGATCATTCATATGCATATCCCTGGACCCTCCCCCCCCCCATTCAGTTTTAAGATGAGGAAACTGGTCTCAAAGAGGTTAGTTTTTATGGATTCTAATAGTAAATGGTGGAAACAAATTGACTAGAGAACTCATGATGTTTCACTATACTGCAAATACAAAAATGCAGTTTTGTAAAGAGCTGACAGTCAGTCGTGCAGTAATTGACTTTAAAGGTGTTTGAAGTGGTTGGGGTTTCACTGGCTGCTTGTGGGAGGCAAATTTGTTTGGAACAGTGCCTGGTGCATAATGATTGTTATACAGGTGTTTGCCATTTGCCACTGCCACAAGCATGGGCTCTGAGTTGCTTAGATGTCACGAGGACCTCATAACTATCATGTGTTTACTATTTCCTGAATCTAGACTTAAGGGGAACAGTTCCCTTAAAAATACTAGGAATTTTAAGTCAGTGAGAATTTCTGTAAACAAGAGTGGTATTTTTGAGGCCAAAATAATGTCAAGAAACAAGGCTATTTGTATAACTCCATCAGTATAACATAAGATTAGATCTCTATAACACTCATTAACTTTGTTGCTGACCTTTAACCTTTGATGTGGACTTCTTAACTTCTGCCTATCTAAAGATATAAAGTTATGGGAAGCTTGTGAATTCAGAACAGGACCCACTCATAAAATCTACATCATTTGGATAAAGGCGCGGCAGAAGTGTCCCTCTGGAATGTCTATTAGAAGTAATTTTCTTCAGTAAATAATAATATAAACAATGTTAAAGAAAAGCAATTGAAGTATTCAAGGTAACGTATTTTTAAATATCTTAAGCTCCTCAGGGAACAACCTAAATGATAATATACACACGAGATCTGTAAATGTCTTTTACAAATAAAAGAATTTCAAATGTCTCTGTAAAAAAAAAAAAAAAAATATATATATATATATATATATATGTAGTTGTATATATACATACATACAAACAACTACATAGATAGTTGTATATATACATACATACATACAACTATCTAATAGGTAACAGGAACAGTATTTCTACAATATCTCTGCCATTTGAAACAATATTTCCACCATATGGACACTTATGCAGCTACCGCTCCACTGCCAGGACAAGTGGACATGTTCTGTTCCTACTCTCAGTGCCCAGGAAAGAAGTGGAGCCTATTAGAAGCTGGAGGGTCTGTCCTGTCCTGCGGATCTGTCCTTTCCTGCGGGAGCTGGAGCACTAAGGAAACACCACCGTTGCTGGACCTTCCACTGAGGCAGTGGGTGAGCAGTGGAGGAACGCCACCGTGGTTTGTCCTTCTTACTTTCTCCCAGTCTCCCATCATAGCCTGACATTAGCCAGACACAGCCAGGAACTAGTTTCCATGGAAGCCTGAAAAAGCACAGCTTGCCAGAGGACCATCTACCTTCCATTTATCCCCCAGTTTGGGGAGAGCAGAGAAAGGGCAAGCAGGAAATCAGCGTGTTGGCCAACCAGCTTTGAGACATGCTAAGTTAAACAAAGAACAATCAATTTCTTAACTACGGGATTTCTCATGTAACTATGATTCTGCACCAAAGGGCTATAGTATGTGGTTGAAAATGGAGCTCTTATGCTGGAGTATTGCACAGAACAAGGACTATCCTTTGAGAAACTCCATCAGTATAACATAAGATTAGATCTCTATAACACTCATTAACTTTGTTGCTGACCTTTAACCTTTGATGTGGACTTCTTAACTTCTGCCTATCTAAAGATATAAAGTTATGGGAAGCTTGTGAATTCAGAACAGGACCCACTCATAAAATCTACATCATTTGGATAAAGGCGCGGCAGAAGTGTCCCTCTGGAATGTCTATTAGAAGTAATTTTCTTCAGTAAATAATAATATAAACAATGTTAAAGAAAAGCAATTGAAGTATTCAAGGTAACGTATTTTTAAATATCTTAAGCTCCTCAGGGAACAACCTAAATGATAATATACACACGAGATCTGTAAATGTCTTTTACAAATAAAAGAATTTCAAATGTCTCTGTAAAAAAAAAAATATATATATATATATATATATATGTAGTTGTATATATACATACATACAAACAACTACATAGATAGTTGTATATATACATACATACATACAACTATCTAATAGGTAACAGGAACAGTATTTCTACAATATCTCTGCCATTTGAAACAATATTTCCACCATATGGACACTTATGCAGCTACCGCTCCACTGCCAGGACAAGTGGACATGTTCTGTTCCTACTCTCAGTGCCCAGGAAAGAAGTGGAGCCTATTAGAAGCTGGAGGGTCTGTCCTGTCCTGCGGATCTGTCCTTTCCTGCGGGAGCTGGAGCACTAAGGAAACACCACCGTTGCTGGACCTTCCACTGAGGCAGTGGGTGAGCAGTGGAGGAACGCCACCGTGGTTTGTCCTTCTTACTTTCTCCCAGTCTCCCATCATAGCCTGACATTAGCCAGACACAGCCAGGAACTAGTTTCCATGGAAGCCTGAAAAAGCACAGCTTGCCAGAGGACCCTCTACCTTCCATTTATCCCCCAGTTTGGGGAGAGCAGAGAAAGGGCAAGCAGGAAATCAGCGTGTTGGCCAACCAGCTTTGAGACATGCTAAGTTAAACAAAGAACAATCAATTTCTTAACTACGGGATTTCTCATGTAACTATGATTCTGCACCAAAGGGCTATAGTATGTGGTTGAAAATGGAGCTCTTATGCTGGAGTATTGCACAGAACAAGGACTATCCTTTGAGAAACTCTGTCCCGCTAGACTTGCCCAGGAGAATAGGACTGATCTAATGGAAATTGCTCTGCATTGGCTGCAAGAGTAAATGGTCTCCTAATAGAAACCATCTACTCTCTTGTTGAGGAAGACAGTGAAGAAAATTCCAAGCATAAAAGTAGATAAGAGTATCCATGTGGCTTTTTCTCTGCTTCCCCCACAGGGCCCATTCTAGAATTTACTTTTTATTAATAATGCTTACAACCAAGGTCCTGGCATTCTAGACTTTGAAGTCTCAAACTAGAGATTAAACTGTCAAAAAATGATTCTGCTCGATGTAATGCGGCAGCCTGGGCAGGGGAGCCTAGAGGAGAATGGGTACATGTTTATGTATGGCTGAGTCCCTTTGCTCTGCACCTGAGGCTATCTCAAAATTGTTAATCGGCCATACACCAATATAAAATAAAAAGTTTAATAAAAAGAAAAAAAAAAACAAAAACAAGAAATAAGCAAAGGACACCATTTGGGGGAAATTTTGCTTCTTATGGGATCTTGTGTTTGTTTTCAGCTGATATAATTCAAGGTGATTACCAAGACTGGTCCATCTGCCAGGTATTCAAAAGGTTGGCAGAGGCCAGACATTCTCAAGTGGTAGAAGAGGCAAAGAAAATAAAAGGACACACAAAGCATGATGTTTTTCTGCATGCTTCTCTTACCGTAGTCACTTAAGAAAAACAAAAAAACGTGAGGTCTGTCCTGTCCTGCGGATCTGCTTTCCTGCGGGAGCTGGAGCACTAAGGAAACACCACCGTTGCTGGACCTTCCACTGAGGCAGTGGGTGAGCAGTGGAGGAACGCCACCGTGGTTTGTCCTTCTTACTTTCTCCCAGTCTCCCATCATAGCCTGACATTAGCCAGACACAGCCAGGAACTAGTTTCCATGGAAGCCTGAAAAAGCACAGCTTGCCAGAGGACCCTCTACCTTCCATTTATCCCCCAGTTTGGGGAGAGCAGAGAAAGGGCAAGCAGGAAATCAGCGTGTTGGCCAACCAGCTTTGAGACATGCTAAGTTAAACAAAGAACAATCAATTTCTTAACTACGGGATTTCTCATGTAACTATGATTCTGCACCAAAGGGCTATAGTATGTGGTTGAAAATGGAGCTCTTATGCTGGAGTATTGCACAGAACAAGGACTATCCTTTGAGAAACTCTGTCGTCAGCTAGACTTGCCCAGGAGAATAGGACTGATCTAATGGAAATTGCTCTGCATTGGCTGCAAGAGTAAATGGTCTCCTAATAGAAACCATCTACTCTCTTGTTGAGGAAGACAGTGAAGAAAATTCCAAGCATAAAAGTAGATAAGAGTATCCATGTGGCTTTTTCTCTGCTTCCCCCACAGGGCCCATTCTAGAATTTACTTTTTATTAATAATGCTTACAACCAAGGTCCTGGCATTCTAGACTTTGAAGTCTCAAACTAGAGATTAAACTGTCAAAAAATGATTCTGCTCGATGTAATGCGGCAGCCTGGGCAGGGGAGCCTAGAGGAGAATGGGTACATGTTTATGTATGGCTGAGTCCCTTTGCTCTGCACCTGAGGCTATCTCAAAATTGTTAATCGGCCATACACCAATATAAAATAAAAAGTTTAATAAAAAGAAAAAAAAAAACAAAAACAAGAAATAAGCAAAGGACACCATTTGGGGGAAATTTTGCTTCTTATGGGATCTTGTGTTTGTTTTCAGCTGATATAATTCAAGGTGATTACCAAGACTGGTCCATCTGCCAGGTATTCAAAAGGTTGGCAGAGGCCAGACATTCTCAAGTGGTAGAAGAGGCAAAGAAAATAAAAGGACACACAAAGCATGATGTTTTTCTGCATGCTTCTCTTACCGTAGTCACTTAAGAAAACAAACACAAAAATAAAAAATAATTACTGAAAGCTATCACTGCAATAATTTGCTGAGTCACTGAATTAAGATTTTTTTAAATAGACTTGTTTATTTCTACAGGACTGTTGATTTTTAATAGAGATGTTACTATTTGAATCCAAGTGAGGTTTTTTGGTCTACTTATATATCCAATGCTAAGGCTGTGTCAAGTAGCAGTTAGCTGTGTATCCGACATACACACACAAAAAAATAGTAAGAAAAAAGACAAAGTTTAGGGGTACTGCAGGTTTTATCAGAGCTCCTTAGTTGAAGAATTCATGTGCTAAATATATTGCAAAAGATTTTTAAACTTGGGATCAAGAAAGATTTCATCCTGGCCTCTGTACTTAGCAGCTATGTGACCTGGACCGGTCACTTCTTGTTTCTGATCTCCAATTCCCTCATCTGGAAAATGAGATTGAGAGAAAATGCATGTCCTGTATCCCTTTGGTCATCACTGAGAAACAAAATGAGATCATGTCTGGGAAAGCACTCCTAAATTATCAGCTGTTTCTCTGTGGAAGAGGGTGGCTGAAGAAGGATGTACACTTAATCTGGAATTATGCCAGAGGCCTTAGCATGCTAAGCTATCTTAAAACTGAAATGAGCCTTCTCTCATTCCTGTCCGTAGAGACTTAAGTTTTCTACAAGTAACTCATAAAATTAGTGCTCTGCTGGAAATGCAATCAAATTTGAGTAGTATCAACACTGAGAAGCCCCTTGGAGGCCAGGGTGTTTCCTCTGTCACACTGCTGTGAACAGCATTCATGTGGTCCTGAAAATGACTCAATATCTCACATCTCTAAAGCGCAGATTCCAAATCTTGACATGTTTATGTATGGCTACCCTTTGCTCTGCACCTGAGGCTATCTCAAAATTGTTAATCGGCCATACACCAATATAAAATAAAAAGTTTAATAAAAAGAAAAAAAAAAACAAGAAATAAGCAAGGACCTTTGGGGAATTGCTTCATGGGATCTTGTGTTTGTTTTCAGCTGATATAATTCAAGGTGATTACCAAGACTGGTCCATCTGCCAGGTATTCAAAAGGTTGGCAGAGGCCAGACATTCTCAAGTGGTAGAAGAGGCAAAGAAAATAAAAGGACACACAAAGCATGATGTTTTTCTGCATGCTTCTCTTACCGTAGTCACTTAAGAAAACAAACACAAAAATAAAAAATAATTACTGAAAGCTATCACTGCAATAATTTGCTGAGTCACTGAATTAAGATTTTTTTAAATAGACTTGTTTATTTCTACAGGACTGTTGATTTTTAATAGAGATGTTACTATTTGAATCCAAGTGAGGTTTTTTGGTCTACTTATATATCCAATGCTAAGGCTGTGTCAAGTAGCAGTTAGCTGTGTATCCGACATACACACACAAAAAAATAGTAAGAAAAAAGACAAAGTTTAGGGGTACTGCAGGTTTTATCAGAGCTCCTTAGTTGAAGAATTCATGTGCTAAATATATTGCAAAAGATTTTTAAACTTGGGATCAAGAAAGATTTCATCCTGGCCTCTGTACTTAGCAGCTATGTGACCTGGACCGGTCACTTCTTGTTTCTGATCTCCAATTCCCTCATCTGGAAAATGAGATTGAGAGAAAATGCATGTCCTGTATCCCTTTGGTCATCACTGAGAAACAAAATGAGATCATGTCTGGGAAAGCACTCCTAAATTATCAGCTGTTTCTCTGTGGAAGAGGGTGGCTGAAGAAGGATGTACACTTAATCTGGAATTATGCCAGAGGCCTTAGCATGCTAAGCTATCTTAAAACTGAAATGAGCCTTCTCTCATTCCTGTCCGTAGAGACTTAAGTTTTCTACAAGTAACTCATAAAATTAGTGCTCTGCTGGAAATGCAATCAAATTTGAGTAGTATCAACACTGAGAAGCCCCTTGGAGGCCAGGGGTGTTTCCTCTGTCACACTGCTGTGAACAGCATTCATGTGGTCCTGAAAATGACTCGAATATCTCACATCTCTAAAGCGCAGATTTCCTCTTCTGATTTACCCAGATATTACCTTCCCCACATCTCTGCTTGTGAATTATTCTCTTCTGCCCAAGCCTTATTCTTAGCAGCAGACGTGAAGTTAACTGGTATTCCTTCACGTGCGATGGTTCAAGGCCTCTGAGTGCCAGCATTTCAATAAACAGAACTACTCTAGTCTGTACAATGATGGTGGGTCACACCATAAAAAAAGCAATTTTTCCATAAGATCTGAACCCTAGAATAACATCAGAATTGACTTCATAAATCATTGTCCCAAATGGTTTATAAGATTTTTTAAATAAGCCATGCCTTTTATAAAATGGAATCATGGATAGATTACCATATAAAATAGATTTAGTGAAGAAAAAAATGCTTTGGCTGAAGAGGGAGGGAGACAGAACCCTAACATATTACTCAGTCTTTCTGTTTCTTTGCAGATGCTAAGGTTCCACTTAGCCATTTTAACACCACTCTGCATAGCTCAGCCTCCTCTACCCTCCAGTTTCACTGCCTCCTGCAAAAACTACCACTGGTTTATTCAGCCTTTCTTCACTTTCAGTGATGTCTGCCCTCCCAAGGAAAGCTGTCTTATTTTTGGACAACTTTAATTATTTCTTTAGAAAATTCATTCTTAAGTTTTGTTGGTTTCCTTATAGCTTCTTTTATTGACCCTAGAACAAAACTACGTGGTGCTCTACCCACTGTATTTGAGTCAGTGATCATATTCCTTTGAAAAAGTTTTTTTTTACTAATCTAGAAGGATTGAGAGAAAATGCATGTCACCTTTGGTCATCACTGAGAAACAAAATGAGATCATGTCTGGGAAAGCACTCCTAAATTATCAGCTGTTTCTCTGTGGAAGAGGGTGGCTGAAGAAGGATGTACACTTAATCTGGAATTATGCCAGAGGCCTTAGCATGCTAAGCTATCTTAAAACTGAAATGAGCCTTCTCTCATTCCTGTCCGTAGAGACTTAAGTTTTCTACAAGTAACTCATAAAATTAGTGCTCTGCTGGAAATGCAATCAAATTTGAGTAGTATCAACACTGAGAAGCCCCTTGGAGGCCAGGGGTGTTTCCTCTGTCACACTGCTGTGAACAGCATTCATGTGGTCCTGAAAATGACTCGAATATCTCACATCTCTAAAGCGCAGATTTCCTCTTCTGATTTACCCAGATATTACCTTCCCCACATCTCTGCTTGTGAATTATTCTCTTCTGCCCAAGCCTTATTCTTAGCAGCAGACGTGAAGTTAACTGGTATTCCTTCACGTGCGATGGTTCAAGGCCTCTGAGTGCCAGCATTTCAATAAACAGAACTACTCTAGTCTGTACAATGATGGTGGGTCACACCATAAAAAAAGCAATTTTTCCATAAGATCTGAACCCTAGAATAACATCAGAATTGACTTCATAAATCATTGTCCCAAATGGTTTATAAGATTTTTTAAATAAGCCATGCCTTTTATAAAATGGAATCATGGATAGATTACCATATAAAATAGATTTAGTGAAGAAAAAAATGCTTTGGCTGAAGAGGGAGGGAGACAGAACCCTAACATATTACTCAGTCTTTCTGTTTCTTTGCAGATGCTAAGGTTCCACTTAGCCATTTTAACACCACTCTGCATAGCTCAGCCTCCTCTACCCTCCAGTTTCACTGCCTCCTGCAAAAACTACCACTGGTTTATTCAGCCTTTCTTCACTTTCAGTGATGTCTGCCCTCCCAAGGAAAGCTGTCTTATTTTTGGACAACTTTAATTATTTCTTTAGAAAATTCATTCTTAAGTTTTGTTGGTTTCCTTATAGCTTCTTTTTATTGACCCTAGAACAAAACTACGTGGTGCTCTACCCACTGTATTTGAGTCAGTGATCATATTCCTTTGAAAAAAAATTTTTCTTACAACCCAAACATTTCTGATTTTTTTCTTAAATGTCTTATAATGTGAGAATATGTGGTACTAATCTGTTTATTCACATTGCTTTCCTTTGCTTCAGGCGGCCAATGCCCCTTTTAATTTGTATACCCAGAACAGTGAACAATAATGCCTATCTTGATTGTAACCATTAAGTCTTTCATCTGGAACATTCTGTTTCTGTTAGTGTGTCCTAGAATTGCAGTTGATTTGGAGGAGACTTCATGGAGCTTAGTTCACAAACCCAGATATTCTTTAATATACTATTATAGAGCAGCATCTCTCATATTTTCAATGTGTAAAAATGTTTTTATGGCTTCATTTTGGTTAGTTTCCTTTGCTGTGGCTCCTGAAGTCACTTGCACAGTTTTGTTAAAAGACTTCCAGATTTTTGTTACTTGTGAGATCTACTTTGTGAGAGTCCGTAAATTGATGACTATTTATTCACATTTCATTCTGTCAATAACACAGAGTATCCTGTAGATTCATTGTAATATCCTGTAGATCTTTGTAGATATAAACTTTATTGCAAAAAAATAGATTATTGCAGATCCAAACTATATAACCATGGCTACCCACTTACAGCTGATGTAAAGAACTTTCCTGCCATGGAATATTTGAGGTTTGGAAAGGGCTGACTATAAACCTGAAAGGACAGTAAACCTGCTAAGCTGATTTGGTTATACTCCCATGGTTCTATGAGTCTGTAATTGAAAAATCTACCTGCAAAATCATGGCTTTAATTACTCAGTCCTTTTCTTGCAGATGCTAAGGTTCCACTTAGCCATTTTAACACCACTCTGCATAGCTCAGCCTCCTCTACCCTCCAGTTTCACTGCCTCCTGCAAAAACTACCACTGGTTTATTCAGCCTTTCTTCACTTTCAGTGATGTCTGCCCTCCCAAGGAAAGCTGTCTTATTTTTGGACAACTTTAATTATTTCTTTAGAAAATTCATTCTTAAGTTTTGTTGGTTTCCTTATAGCTTCTTTTTATTGACCCTAGAACAAAACTACGTGGTGCTCTACCCACTGTATTTGAGTCAGTGATCATATTCCTTTGAAAAAAAATTTTTCTTACAACCCAAACATTTCTGATTTTTTTCTTAAATGTCTTATAATGTGAGAATATGTGGTACTAATCTGTTTATTCACATTGCTTTCCTTTGCTTCAGGCGGCCAATGCCCCTTTTAATTTGTATACCCAGAACAGTGAACAATAATGCCTATCTTGATTGTAACCATTAAGTCTTTCATCTGGAACATTCTGTTTCTGTTAGTGTGTCCTAGAATTGCAGTTGATTTGGAGGAGACTTCATGGAGCTTAGTTCACAAACCCAGATATTCTTTAATATACTATTATAGAGCAGCATCTCTCATATTTTCAATGTGTAAAAATGTTTTTATGGCTTCATTTTGGTTAGTTTCCTTTGCTGTGGCTCCTGAAGTCACTTGCACAGTTTTGTTAAAAGACTTCCAGATTTTTGTTACTTGTGAGATCTACTTTGTGAGAGTCCGTAAATTGATGACTATTTATTCACATTTCATTCTGTCAATAACACAGAGTATCCTGTAGATTCATTGTAATATCCTGTAGATCTTTGTAGATATAAACTTTATTGCAAAAAAATAGATTATTGCAGATCCAAACTATATAACCATGGCTACCCACTTACAGCTGATGTAAAGAACTTTCCTGCCATGGAATATTTGAGGTTTGGAAAGGGCTGACTATAAACCTGAAAGGACAGTAAACCTGCTAAGCTGATTTGGTTATACTCCCATGGTTCTATGAGTCTGTAATTGAAAAAATCTACCTGCAAACCAGGTTTTTTATCTACTGTTAAATAGATGAATGTTTAAACACCAGAAGATTAGTCTGAATTTTTATTCTTCCCTAGGAATTTCCTCAACTGTGTGGGTTTCAACCAGATACTTTGCTTTCCTTGAAAATACTTTCATGTGGCTTTATAATATTTATTCAACATTATTTTCCATTAGTTCTCTATTTTTAATTGTTGCTAGCCAGTTCAGTGTGTAGCTATTGCATGGTGCAAAACTGAATTGTCTACCTTAATGTCTAAAGAGACCATGACCCATTTTATTTGCTGTGTGGTCAGCCCTGGTATTCACAGCAGGTTTTTTGAATATTTCTGATGAAGTCTTTAAGCACATGTAATTCTGAAAACACATTCCCATTCAGTAAGACTTATACAGGATAGTAAGCCCAACATGGTAAAAGGTTTCTAAAAAATTCTGTAAACATTAAGCATATTTATGTCATAGTATTAAGTTTGGTCAATTTGAAACTTACTGTATTGTAGTATAAGAGGCATTTTGTTTGCTGGTGTTTACTTTCCCAGGAGTAAATGCATTTTGGTTAACCACAATGGCAAACTTAGTCAAGACATTTATGTCAACAAATCCTACTGCTTAACAAAGTCACATTTTTAGTTTCTAGGACAGCAGACTGGATTCTAAGTAATAAGGTGTTTATAAGGTGTGCTGTAAATCTGGGACTATAAACATGTCTACTTTCTGTTAAACCTGCTGCTGTGCATGAGGTACAATAAGCTCCCTTTTCAGTTTTATGGTGGCCAGTATGTTGGCTTGCCAGCCTTGATTGCTGTTGATTCTACAGTTCCCAAGTCCCCTGCCAAGCTCTTGACCCAAGTCACGCTCTCTGGTGATGTCATAATGCGGCTAAGAATTTGCTCATTCACTCTACCTTCAGGGATGCCCCAGGAGTCACATACCTTCCTTGTTAGTCACACGCTAGTTGGAGAATAACATCTTGAAAAAAGTAGGGCCTCTCCCTCCCCTAATTTCAAGGGTATACATTTTTAGATCTTTCATAATGAACTTATAGATATAGTAAGATGACTGTTGCCTTTATGGAAATTATTTTCATATGGCTTTTTCTGAATAGTTAACAGCACTATTTTTTTTACAAAAGAAAAAATTTTTCTGCATTCATAAACAAAATCTATTTCAATTCAACACATATTTATAAAACACACAGCATGGTATTTGAGATAACTGCCATGGTTACTCAATATGTCAACAAAATTGGAAGACTCAGCAGTGGCCATAGGACTGGAAAAGGTCAGTTTTCATTCCAGTCCCAAAGAAGGGAAATGCCAAAGGATGTTCAAAAAACCATAGAGCTGTGCTCATTTCAGCAATATTATACTTAAAATCCTTCAAGGTAGATGTCAGTAGTGTATGAACCAAGGACTTCCAGATACACAAGCTGGGTTTAGAAAAAGGTAGAGGAACCAGAAATCAAATTGCCAACATTTGTTGGATCGCAAAGAAAACAAGAGAATTCCAGAAAAACCTCTACTTCTGCCTCATTGATTATGCTAAATCCTTTGACTGTATAGAACACAATAAAATGTGGAATATTCTTAAGGAGGTAGAGGAGTATCTTTCCCATCTCCTGAGAAACCTGTATGCAGGTCAAGAAGCAACAGTTAGAACCAGACATGGAATAACTGACTGGTTCAAAATTAGGAAAAGAGTATGACAAGGCTGTATATTGTCATCCTGCCTATTTAACTTCTACATAGAGTACAGCATGTGAAATGCCAGACTGGATGACTTTCAAGCTCAAATCAAGATTGCAGAGAGAAATACCAACAACCTCAGATGGGCATAAACATGTCTACTTTCTGTTAAACCTGCTGCTGTGCATGAGGTACAATAAGCTCCCTTTTCAGTTTTATGGTGGCCAGTATGTTGGCTTGCCAGCCTTGATTGCTGTTGATTCTACAGTTCCCAAGTCCCCTGCCAAGCTCTTGACCCAAGTCACGCTCTCTGGTGATGTCATAATGCGGCTAAGAATTTGCTCATTCACTCTACCTTCAGGGATGCCCCAGGAGTCACATACCTTCCTTGTTAGTCACACGCTAGTTGGAGAATAACATCTTGAAAAAAGTAGGGCCTCTCCCTCCCCTAATTTCAAGGGTATACATTTTTAGATCTTTCATAATGAACTTATAGATATAGTAAGATGACTGTTGCCTTTATGGAAATTATTTTCATATGGCTTTTTCTGAATAGTTAACAGCACTATTTTTTTTACAAAAGAAAAAATTTTTCTGCATTCATAAACAAAATCTATTTCAATTCAACACATATTTATAAAACACACAGCATGGTATTTGAGATAACTGCCATGGTTACTCAATATGTCAACAAAATTGGAAGACTCAGCAGTGGCCATAGGACTGGAAAAGGTCAGTTTTCATTCCAGTCCCAAAGAAGGAAATGCCAAAGGATGTTCAAAAAACCATAGAGCTGTGCTCATTTCAGCAATATTATACTTAAAATCCTTCAAGGTAGATGTCAGTAGTGTATGAACCAAGGACTTCCAGATACACAAGCTGGGTTTAGAAAAAGGTAGAGGAACCAGAAATCAAATTGCCAACATTTGTTGGATCGCAAAGAAAACAAGAGAATTCCAGAAAAACCTCTACTTCTGCCTCATTGATTATGCTAAATCCTTTGACTGTATAGAACACAATAAAATGTGGAATATTCTTAAGGAGGTAGAGGAGTATCTTTCCCATCTCCTGAGAAACCTGTATGCAGGTCAAGAAGCAACAGTTAGAACCAGACATGGAATAACTGACTGGTTCAAAATTAGGAAAAGAGTATGACAAGGCTGTATATTGTCATCCTGCCTATTTAACTTCTACATAGAGTACAGCATGTGAAATGCCAGACTGGATGACTTTCAAGCTCAAATCAAGATTGCAGAGAGAAATACCAACAACCTCAGATGGGCAAAAGATACCACTCTAATAGCAGAAAGTAATGAGGAACTAAGGAGTCTGTTGATAAAGGTGAAAGAGGAGAGTGAAAAAGATGGCTTCAAACTCAACATTAAAAAAAAAAAAAGGCTAAGATCATGACATCCAGTCCCATGACTTTATGACTAATAGAAGGGGGAAAAGTGGAAGAAGTGATTTTCTCTGCTTGGCCTCCAAAATCATTGACAGTGACTGCAGCTGTGAAATTAATAGATTCTTGCTCCTTGGCAGGAAAGCTATGATGAACCTAGACAGCATATTAAAAAGTAGAGGTACCGCCTTTCCAACCAAGTCCATCAAGACTACGGTTTTTCCAGTAGTTATGTACAGATGTGACAGTTGAACCATAAAGACTGAGTGCTAAAAATTTTTAATTGTCATGCTAGAGAAGCACCTTGGACAATAAGGAGATCAAACTAGTCAATCCTAAAGAAAATCGATCTTGAATATTTATTGGCAGGACTGATGATAAAGCTGAAGCTCCAATACTTTGGCCACCTGATGTGAAGAGCCAACTCATTGGAATAGACCCTTATGCTGAGAAAGACTGAAGGCAAAAAGAGAAGGGGGTGGCACAGGATGAGATGGGTATATAGCATCATCAGCTCAGTGGACATGAATCTGAACAAACTTCAGGAGATAGTAGAGGACAGAAGAGTCTGGTGTGCTGTAGTCCACAGGGTTGCAAAGAGTGGACACAATGTAGGGACTGAAAAACAACAACCACCATGGTTAGTGATGCCAAATATCAGGGTTGGGGAGGAAGAGGTGAATCTGGTAGTACATCTGAATGTTTAAATCACATGATCTCGAGGGGTGGAGCTAAGATGGCGGCGTAGAAGGACGTGCACTCATCTCTCCTGCAAAATCGCCTGAATTGCGACGAGTTCCTGGGAAACCATCGACGAAAGGAGGTTGGATCTGATCACAGAGAGGACACCCCACATCGAAGAACAAAGGAGAAGCCGCATCAAGACGGTAGGAGGGGTGCAATCGCACTTTTAAAAGTCAAACCTCATACCCGCCGGAGAGGCTCGGCGGGCCAAAGCCGCAAAGCCTGTTGCAGATCAAAACCCGGTGAGGAGCACTAACACCCACAAGGGACTGAGCCAGACCTGCTTTGGAGGGTCCAGGTGCCCCTTGAGCTAGAAGTGCCCTTGAGCAGGCCTCGGAAGGGCAGCACTCAGTTCCCTTTGGAGGAGGTTACCATTAACCCGATCACAGAGTCGCCGAAGAGGACTGGAAAGTCTCTGCGCACTGTGATCCGGGAGAGAGGAATAGCGATCCCGCATGAGACTGAGCCAGACTCACCTCTGAGTAACCTGACGTCTCCCGCGGTGGCGGGGGTGGACGGTGGCCTGCAGCAGGGTCGGGGGCACTGTGGAAGTGCTTCCCATAGAGCGTGTGGGAATAAATCCTCTGTGAGACAGACGCCATTTTCCCTACTGTAGTTTGGCTGCTGGTCAAACTGCAGGGCTGCTGGTCAAGCTACAGGGGGGGAATTTAGCTCCACCCAGCAAGAAAAGGGATTTGGATTAAGAAACTCCCAGGGCCAGCCTGGGCGGGTCTTTTAATTCTGGAATAGGCCAAAACAAGCAGTCAAAGAGGTCTTCAGATCCAACCACTGCCAGAGGCAAGAAAAAGACTGATAATTCCTGAACAGTCAGCAAGAGAGAGAAGAACATAAACACTATTTTCACGTTTTGTCTGAAGCTGGAGTTACTGCTGGACTTTAAAATTTCATTTTTTGTATTGTATTACTTTGTTTCAATTTTTTTTTCTTCTTCTCTTTTTTCCAAACCCACTCAGTGCACCCACCGCTTTTTTTTTTCTTTTCTTGGGGGTGTATGTGAGAGAGAGAGTGGGTGTGTTCATTTCCTTCACTGAATTCTATTGAAGCTACTAATCTTATCAGTAAGACTGAATATATTCAAGTTTACATAATTTTTTTTTTTTTCTTTTTCCTTTTAAACCACACATTTTACTTTGGTATAAACTTCTGGTTCCCCATTGGCCTTTTAAGGTTCTGTGGGTGTGTTGTTTGTTTTTATTATTTTTGCTTTGTTTTTCTATATTTTTCTATAAAATTTAGATCTTTTAATTTTTAATAATTTTTTCATTTGTACTACTACCTCCTCTATAATTCTTTGCTTTCTCTGAAGCTCCTTTCCTATAGCACTAAATTCTAATACATACAAATCTGTATCTCCCTATATTTAACTTTGCAATATTATTCTATATTTCTCTTCTATTCTCCCTTTCTCTTTTTCCCTTTCCCCACTATATTTCTTAGTCTGTTCTGTCCTCATTGCCTTATCCCCAATGGGGATCCTGCTCTAGCATTATTCTCCAATTGGTACTCTACTTAGTTTGCTTATTAACTTGTGGATATCATTCTTGGATTTCTCTATTCGCCGTGCTAATGTATTGTACTGTATTTTTGATTGGAATGCTTGGGTTATGTTATAGCTGTATATGTTCATGTGCATAATTCAATACGCTAGATAGTACTTGCATAATTTTTAAATTGCCATTTGTCAAAGGTATACCTTCTGTTTCTCATTTGCATATATATGTTTTAATATCATTTAATGCCATAACAAACCAGCCGTGAAATCTTCATTCCCTGGTCAGGCAACAAGCCCCGGGGTTTTGAGGGTGCACTAACTCCAAAACCTACAATACTAGAGAACGATAACACTAAAGAGCAGTATACAAGTGAGAACGCCAGCAAAGGTAATCACTTGTATACAAGTCCTGACATCACCCAATCACCAGCATCACCCAGAATAAGAAGCCCCATCCAAACAACGAACACCAACAGACATAACTCAAAGTCTGGGAAAAGGAAATCCCAAACAGAATCAGTTTTAAAAAATTAATAATAACAATGAAATGGCCAAGAAAAAAAAAAAAATTCACCAAACCCACTCAGTGCACCCACCGCTTTTTTCTTTTCTTGGGGGTGTATGTGAGAGAGAGAGTGGGTGTGTTCATTTCCTTCACTGAATTCTATTGAAGCTACTAATCTTATCAGTAAGACTGAATATATTCAAGTTTACATAATTTTTTTTTTCTTTTCCTTTTAAACCACACATTTTACTTTGGTATAAACTTCTGGTTCCCCATTGGCCTTTTAAGGTTCTGTGGGTGTGTTGTTTGTTTTTATTATTTTTGCTTTGTTTTCTATATTTTCTGTAAAATTTAGGGCTTTTAATTTTAATAATTTTTTCATTTGTACTACTACCTCCTCTATAATTCTTTGCTTTCTCTGAAGCTCCTTTCCTATAGCACTAAATTCTAATACATACAAATCTGTATCTCCCTATATTTAACTTTGCAATATTATTCTATATTTCTCTTCTATTCTCCCTTTCTCTTTTTCCCTTTCCCCACTATATTTCTTAGTCTGTTCTGTCCTCATTGCCTTATCCCCAATGGGGATCCTGCTCTAGCATTATTCTCCAATTGGTACTCTACTTAGTTTGCTTATTAACTTGTGGATATCATTCTTGGATTTCTCTATTCGCCGTGCTAATGTATTGTACTGTATTTTTGATTGGAATGCTTGGGTTATGTTATAGCTGTATATGTTCATGTGCATAATTCAATACGCTAGATAGTACTTGCATAATTTTTAAATTGCCATTTGTCAAAGGTATACCTTCTGTTTCTCATTTGCATATATATGTTTTAATATCATTTAATGCCATAACAAACCAGCCGTGAAATCTTCATTCCCTGGTCAGGCAACAAGCCCCGGGGTTTTGAGGGTGCACTAACTCCAAAACTACAATACTAGAGAACGCATAACACTAAAGAGCAGTATACAAGTGAGAACGCCAGCAAAGGTAATCACTTGTATACAAGTCCTGACATCACCCAATCACCAGCATCACCCAGAATAAGAAGCCCCATCCAAACAACGAACACCAACAGACATAACTCAAAGTCTGGGAAAAGGAAATCCCAAACAGAATCAGTTTTAAAAAATTAATAATAACAATGAAATGGCAGAGAAATACCACACAAGTGAAGGAACAATCAACAAACACACAAGATCAAATTAATGAAGAGAATTTGGACAAACTTTCTGAAAGTGATTTCAGAAGAATGATAGTAAAGATGATTAAAGAGACTGAAAACAGAATTTCAGAGAAATTGCAAGACACGACTAACACACTGAATAAAGAAATACAAGAACTTACCAAAAAACTGACAGAGACAAACAACTCAATTGCTGAACTGAAAAACACTGTAGAAGGAATCAAGAGCAGAGTATCTGAGACAGAAGACCGGATAAGTGAGCTGGAAGATAAAATGGTGGAAGTAACTGCTGAAAAACAGACTCTAGCTCAAAGAATGAAAAGAGCAGAGGACAGCCTCAGAGACCTCTGGGATAATATCAAACGCACCAATATTCGAATTATAGGGGTTCCAGAAGAAGAAAAAAAGAAAGGCTATGAGAAAATTTTTGAAGAGATTATAGTTGAAAATTTCCCCAACATGGGAAAAGAAATAGTCAATCAAGTCCAAGAAGCACAAAGAGTACCTAACAGAATCAATCCGAGAAGAAACACACCAAGACACATATTAATGAAGTTAACACAAATTAAACACAAAGATAGAATTCTCAAAGCAGCAAGGGAAAAGCAACTAGTGACATACAGGGAAAGCCCATCCGTTTAACAGCTGAACTTTCAACAGAAACTCTGCAGGCCAGAAGGGAATGACAGGACACATTTAAACGGCTGAAAGAGAATAATCTGCAACCAAGAATCCTCTACCCTGCCAGGATCTCCTTCAAAATTGATGGAGAAATCAAAAGCTTTACAGACAAGCAAAAATTAAAAGAATTTAGTCACACCAAACCAGCCTTACAACAAATGTTAAAGGGACTTATATAGACAACAAGTATAAAAGGAGAAGATCCACGAAACAAACCCATCATAACATCTAAGAAGATGACAATAGGATCATTTGTATCAATAATTACTTTGAATGTCAATGGACTAAACGCCCCAACCAAAAGACACAGAGTGTCTGAATGGATCCAAAAACACGACCCATACATATGCTGCCTCCAGGAAACTCATTTCAGACCTAGAGACACTCACAGACTGAAAGCGAGAGGCTGGAAAAAGATATTCCATGCAAATGGAAATCAAAAGAAAGCTGGAGTAGCAATCCTCATATCAGACAAAATAGATTTTAAAGTAAAGAAGATTCTAAGAGACAAGGCAGGTCACTACATCATGATTAAGGGATCCATCCAAGAAGAAGACATAACAATCATAAATATCTATGCTCCCAACGCAGGCGCACCACAATACATAAGACAAACACTTTCAGACATAAAAGAAGTCATTGACAGCAACACAATCATAGTAGGAGACTTTAACACTCCTCTCACACCAATGGACAGATCATCCAAACAGAAAATTAATAAAGAAACACAAGCCTTACATGCCACACTAGAAGAAATGGACCTCATTGATATCTTTAGGACTTTCCATCCAAAAGCAGAAGAATACACTTTCTTCTCAAGTGCTCACGGAACATTCTCCAGGATAGACCACATCTTGGGCCACAAATCAATCCTCAGTCAATTCAAGAAAACTGAAATTCTATCAACCATCTTCTCGGACCACAATGCAGTGAGACTAGAGATCAACTACAGGAAAAAAAACGCTAAAAACACAAACAAATGGAGATTAAACAACACATACCTAAAAAACCAACTGATCATTGAGGAAATCAAAGGAGAAATAAAAAAATTCCTAGAAGAAAATGACAATGAACACACGACAGTGCAAAACCTATGGGATACTGCAAAAGCAGTTCTAAGAGGGAAGTTTATAGCATTACAATCCCACCTCAAGAAACTAGGAAAATCTCAAACAGACGACCTTACCTTACGCTTAAAACAACTGGAGAAAGAAGAACAAAAACACCCCAAAGGAAGCAGAAGAAGGGAAATCATAAAGATCAGAGCAGAAATAAATGAGAAAGAAACAAAAGAAACAATAGTAAAGATAAATAAAACAAAAAGCTGGTTCTTCGAAAAAGTCAATAAAATCGACACACCACTGGCCAGACTCATTAAGAAAAAGAGAGAGAAGAACCAGATCACCAAAATCAAAAATGAAAAAGGAGAGATTACAACGGACAATGCAGAAATCCAAAGGATTATAAGAGACTATTATGAACAACTCTATGGCAACAAACTGGACAACCTGGAAGAAATGGACAGTTTCTTAAAGTAGATTAATCTCCCAAGACTCAACCAGGAAGAAATAGAAACTATGAACAAGCCAATCACAAGCTCAGAAATCGACCTTGTGATCAAAAATCTACCCAAAAATAAAAGCCCAGGGCCAGATGGTTTCACAAGTGAATTCTACCAAACATTTAAAGAAGAGCTAATGCCTGTCCTTCTAAAACTCTTCCAAAAAATTGCCCAGGAAGGAACACTTCCAAACACATTCTACAAGGCCACCATCACCCTGATACCAAAGCCAGGCAAAGACATCACAAAAAAAGAAAATTATAGGCCAATTTCACTGATGAATCTAGATGCCAAAATCCTCAACAAAATCCTAGCAAACAGAATTCAACGACACATCAAAAAGCTCATTCATCACGATCAAGTTGGGTTCATCCCAGGCATGCAAGGATTCTTCAACATCCGCAAATCAATCAATGTGATACACCATATCAACAAATTGAAAGACAAAAATCACATGATCATCTCAACAGATGCAGAAAAAGCCTTTGACAAAGTACAGCATCCATTTATGATAAAAACTCTTCAAAAAATGGGCATAGAAGGAACTTATCTTAACATAGTGAAAGCCATATATGAGAAGCCCACAGCGAACATTATCCTCAATGGTGAAAAACTCAAAGCATTCCCTCTAAGATCAGGAACAAGACAAGGGTGTCCACTTTCACCACTACTATTCAACATAGTCCTGGAAGTTCTAGCAATAGCAATAAGAGAAGAGAAAGAAATCAAAGGAATCCAGATTGGAAAAGAAGAAGTCAAACTCTCTCTATTTGCAGATGACATGATATTATACATAGAAAATCCCAAAGACACTATTACAAAACTACTAGAGTTAATCAGCGAATTCACCAAAAGTTTTGCAATAAAACCAACACACCACTAGCCAGACTCATTAAGAAAAAGAGAGAAGAACCAGATCACCAAAATCAAAAATGAAAAAGGAGAGATTACAACGGACAATGCAGAAATCCAAAGGATTATAAGAGACTATTATGAACAACTCTATGGCAACAAACTGGACAACCTGGAAGAAATGGACAGTTTCTTAAAGTAGATTAATCTCCCAAGACTCAACCAGGAAGAAATAGAAACTATGAACAAGCCAATCACAAGCTCAGAAATCGACCTTGTGATCAAAAATCTACCCAAAAATAAAAGCCCAGGGCCAGATGGTTTCACAAGTGAATTCTACCAAACATTTAAAGAAGAGCTAATGCCTGTCCTTCTAAAACTCTTCCAAAAAATTGCCCAGGAAGGAACACTTCCAAACACATTCTACAAGGCCACCATCACCCTGATACCAAAGCCAGGCAAAGACATCACAAAAAAAGAAAATTATAGGCCAATTTCACTGATGAATCTAGATGCCAAAATCCTCAACAAAATCCTAGCAAACAGAATTCAACGACACATCAAAAAGCTCATTCATCACGATCAAGTTGGGTTCATCCCAGGCATGCAAGGATTCTTCAACATCCGCAAATCAATCAATGTGATACACCATATCAACAAATTGAAAGACAAAAATCACATGATCATCTCAACAGATGCAGAAAAAGCCTTTGACAAAGTACAGCATCCATTTATGATAAAAACTCTTCAAAAAATGGGCATAGAAGGAACTTATCTTAACATAGTGAAAGCCATATATGAGAAGCCCACAGCGAACATTATCCTCAATGGTGAAAACTCAAAGCATTCCCTCTAAGATCAGGAACAAGACAAGGGTGTCCACTTTCACCACTACTATTCAACATAGTCCTGGAAGTTCTAGCAATAGCAATAAGAGAAGAGAAAGAAATCAAAGGAATCCAGATTGGAAAAGAAGAAGTCAAACTCTCTCTATTTGCAGATGACATGATATTATACATAGAAAATCCCAAAGACACTATTACAAAACTACTAGAGTTAATCAGCGAATTCAGCAAAGTTGCAGGATACAAAATCAATATACAGAAATCACTGGCATTCCTATACACAAACAATGAAAAATCAGAAAATGAAATCAAAGAGGCAATCCCCTTCACCATCGCAACCAAAAGAATCAAATATCTAGGAATAAACCTACCCAAAGACACAAAAGAACTGTACACAGAAAATTACAAGACACTCATGAGAGACATTAAAGAAGAGTTAAACAGATGGAGAAATATTCCGTGTTCCTTGGTCGGGAGAATCAATATTGTGAAAATGACCATACTACCAAATGTCATCTATAAATTCAATGCGATCCCTATCAAACTTCCAATAACATTCTTCACAGAACTAGACCAACGAATAACACAGTTCATATGGAAACACAAAAGACCTCGAATAGCCAAAGCAATCCTCAGGAAGAAGAATGGAGCTGGGGGGATCAGCCTCCCCAACTTCAGACTCTACTACAGAGCAACAGTCATCAAGACAGTATGGTACTGGCACAAAAACAGAAATATCGACCAATGGAACAAGATCGAGAACCCAGAGATAAAGCCACGCACCTATGGGTACCTTATTTTTGACAAAGGAGGCGAACATATAAAATGGGACAAAGACAGCCTCTTCAACAAATGGTGCTGGGAAAATTGGACAGCTACATGCAAGAAAATGAAGTTGGAACATACCCTGACACCATACACAAAGATCAACTCAAAATGGATTAAAGACTTAAATGTAAGGCCAGAAACCATCAAACTCTTAGAGGAGAATATAGGCAAAACCCTCAAGGACATCAATCAAAGCAAGATCTTCTCTGACCCACCTACTAGAAGAGTGGAACTCAAAAGACAAATGAACATGTGGGACCTCATGAAACTTAAAAGCTTTTGTACAGCAGAAGAAATTACAAAAAAGCTGAACAGACAGCCCACAGAGTGGGAGAAAATCATAGCAAATGAAACAACAGACAAAGAATTAATCTCCAAAATCTACAAGCAACTCAGACAACTCAGCACTGGAAAAACGAACAACCCAATCAAAAAATGGGAAAAGGACCTAAACAGACACCTCTCCAACGATGACATACAGATGGCCCAAAAACACATGAAACGATGCTCAACTTCACTAATAATTAGAGAAATGCAAATCAAAACTACAATGAGATATCACCTCACACCCGTCAGAATGGTCATCATCCACAAATCGACAGACAATAAATGCTGGAGAGGCTGCGGAGAAAAGGGAACACTCCTGCATTGCTGGTGGGAGTGTAAATTGATACAGCCTCTATGGAAGACAGTCTGGAGATTTCTTAAAAAACTAAAAAAAGAAGCACCATATGACCCAGCAATCCCACTCTTAGGCTTATACCCTGATGAAATCAAAACTGAAAGAAGCACCTGTACCCCAATGTTCATTGCAGCTCTCTATACAATAGCTAGAACATGGAAGGAACCTAGATGCCCATCGACGAACGAATTGATCCAAAAGCTCTGGTACATATATACAATGGAATACTACACAGCTGTAAAGAGAAATGCAGAAGAATCAGCCCTCATGAGGTGGCTGGATCTAGAACGTATCCTAAAAAGTGAAGTCAGTCAGAAAGAGAAGGACAAATACAGTATATTAACACATATATATGGAATCTAGTAGGATGGTGATGATGGCACATGCAGTGAAGCGACAGAAAGACAGACATGGACAGTGGACATATGGACATTTTGGGGAAGGAACAGTGGGTGAGAGGCGTAAGGGAAGTAGCATGAAGGCCTGTACTATCATAAGTGAAGAAAATAGCTCTAGTCATTGCTCTGTGAGAAAAGGGGATCCTTCAGGGGTGCTGTGTGATGGTCGGGAGGAGAAGGGGATAGTCATTGCTCTGTTGCAAGAAACATACCCTAAAATACTCAACTCAAAATAAAACTTAAATGTAAGGCCAGAAACCATCAAACTCTTAGAGGAGAATATAGGCAAAACCCTCAAGGACATCAATCAAAGCAAGATCTTCTCTGACCCACCTACTAGAAGAGTGGAACTCAAAAGACAAATGAACATGTGGGACCTCATGAAACTTAAAAGCTTTTGTACAGCAGAAGAAATTACAAAAAAGCTGAACAGACAGCCCACAGAGTGGGAGAAAATCATAGCAAATGAAACAACAGACAAAGAATTAATCTCCAAAATCTACAAGCAACTCAGACAACTCAGCACTGGAAAAACAAACAACCCAATCAAAAAATGGGAAAAGGACCTAAACAGACGCCTCTCCAACGATGACATACAGATGGCCCCAAAACACATGAAACGATGCTCAACTTCACTAATAATTAGAGAAATGCAAATCAAAACTACAATGAGATATCACCTCACACCCGTCAGAATGGTCATCATCCACAAATCGACAGACAATAAATGCTGGAGAGGCTGCGGAGAAAAGGGAACACTCCTGCATTGCTGGTGGGAGTGTAAATTGATACAGCCTCTATGGAAGACAGTCTGGAGATTTCTTAAAAAACTAAAAATAGAAGCACCATATGACCCAGCAATCCCACTCTTAGGCTTATACCCTGATGAAATCAAAACTGAAAGAAGCACCTGTACCCCAATGTTCATTGCAGCTCTCTATACAATAGCTAGAACATGGAAGGAACCTAGATGCCCATCGACGAACGAATTGATCCAAAAGCTCTGGTACATATATACAATGGAATACTACACAGCTGTAAAGAGAAATGCAGAAGAATCAGCCCTCATGAGGTGGCTGGATCTAGAACGTATCCTAAAAAGTGAAGTCAGTCAGAAAGAGAAGGACAAATACAGTATATTAACACATATATATGGAATCTAGTAGGATGGTGATGATGGCACATGCAGTGAAGCGACAGAAAGACAGACATGGACAGTGGACATATGGACATTTTGGGGAAGGAACAGTGGGTGAGAGGCGTAAGGGAAGTAGCATGAAGGCCTGTACTATCATAAGTGAAGAAAATAGCTCTAGTCATTGCTCTGTGAGAAAAGGGGATCCTTCAGGGGTGCTGTGTGATGGTCGGGAGGGGAGGAAAGGGGAAATATACATGTGACTAATCTGAGAACATGCATGTCTGTGAACAACAAAACTCTGTAAAAGTTAAAAGTAAAATAAAGGTTTAAAAAAAAAATAAAAAAAAAAATAAATCACATGATCTCAAATATACCTCTTTGGAAAAATCTGATCAGTTTTAAGTTCTTCACTTTTCACCCAAATATTGGGTATGTCTATAGATACACCTTATATCTTGCCTTACTTTACACTTTAATTGCCTCACCCAGAGTGCTCATAATGTTCCAAGATCCTGTTAAATATAAAAACAAAAACAAACAATGAAACCTCAACAAAAATTCTCTAAAATCCATTGGTTTTGAGCACTGTCCAAAACAAATAGCTCGTGTTTGTACACACATTGTTTCTCAGATGAACACTGCCAAGATAGTATCAGTGTTTCAACCAGGTATGAACAATGCATAAACAAATGACAAAAATCCACAAGTTAATTTCTCATGGACCATAGATTTGGAGCTTACCTCAGGCTTTTTTTATGATTTTTTTTAAGGGCAACTGCTTTACAGAATTTTGTTAGTTTCTGTCAAAAACCAACATGAGTCAGTCATAGGTATACATATGTCCCCTCTGTCTTCTGACATAAGTCAGAATGTTTCCTCTGACACTTCATATTTAATGAAAGAGAGTTTTGGGGGAGAATATTTTCTTTTACCTTCAGGAAGAACATTAGCAAGAAAAAAAAGAACATCAGCAAAACTAAAAGTCTTTTTTTTTTTTGACATTTGACAATGCAGAAGAATCAGCCCTCATGAGGTGGCTGGATCTAGAACGTATCCTAAAAAGTGAAGTCAGTCAGAAAGAGAAGGACAAATACAGTATATTAACACATATATATGGAATCTAGTAGGATGGTGATGATGGCACATGCAGTGAAGCGACAGAAAGACAGACATGGACAGTGGACATATGGACATTTTGGGGAAGGAACAGTGGGTGAGAGGCGTAAGGGAAGTAGCATGAAGGCCTGTACTATCATAAGTGAAGAAAATAGCTCTAGTCATTGCTCTGTGAGAAAAGGGGATCCTTCAGGGGTGCTGTGTGATGGTCGGGAGGGGAGGGAAGGGGGGGATATACATGTGACTAATCTGAGAACATGCATGTCTGTGAACAACAAAACTCTGTAAAAGTTAAAAGTAAAATAAAGGTTTAAAAAAAAAATAAAAAAAAAAATAAATCACATGATCTCAAATATACCTCTTTGGAAAAATCTGATCAGTTTTAAGTTCTTCACTTTTCACCCAAATATTGGGTATGTCTATAGATACACCTTATATCTTGCCTTACTTTACACTTTAATTGCCTCACCCAGAGTGCTCATAATGTTCCAAGATCCTGTTAAATATAAAAACAAAAACAAACAATGAAACCTCAACAAAAATTCTCTAAAATCCATTGGTTTTGAGCACTGTCCAAAACAAATAGCTCGTGTTTGTACACACATTGTTTCTCAGATGAACACTGCCAAGATAGTATCAGTGTTTCAACCAGGTATGAACAATGCATAAACAAATGACAAAAATCCACAAGTTAATTTCTCATGGACCATAGATTTGGAGCTTACCTCAGGCTTTTTTTATGATTTTTTTTAAGGGCAACTGCTTTACAGAATTTTGTTAGTTTCTGTCAAAAACCAACATGAGTCAGTCATAGGTATACATATGTCCCCTCTGTCTTCTGACATAAGTCAGAATGTTTCCTCTGACACTTCATATTTAATGAAAGAGAGTTTTGGGGGAGAATATTTTCTTTTACCTTCAGGAAGAACATTAGAAAGAAAAAAAAAAAGAACATCAGCAACTAAAATCTTTGACCATAGGTTTAGAGGCTGTTTCTGGAAAGTTCTTTTAGTTATTTTGTCCACAATTATATACCTACAGAGTTGACATTTGACAATTAGCATGAATTAAGCAGAGAAAAAAACATTTCCTTAAGCAATTTTTCAAACTTCACTGATATTTAGATATTTTGCAAGGAAAAAGTTCTTGCAGATCACTAATATTAAAATATTTGTATCATAATGTTAATTAAACTTTGATTTTATATAATGAAACCTAAATAAATGTAAGAACAAAAATAGGCTCATGAAATTCATAAAATTCTATATTAATTTAATATTTGGTTAATATTCAGAGTTATTTGGTTGCTTTAGTGATATAAAATTACTGTTTAACCTGTGAATATGATAAGCTTTTTAGTAACATGAGACTTTATGCTTTATGAACACAGATCCATGTCTGATTTTTCTTACCATTATGTGATCTTAAGAAGAAACATTTGGGGAGAAAGCAAAGTAATGGTCCCTATAATATGAACAACTTTTAAAATATCAAGCAGATCAAAGATTATAATACTTTACACTGAAAACTACAGACTGTGTCCAGGTTCAATCCCTGGGTTGGGAAGATCCCCTGGAGAAGGGTACAGCTACCCACCCCAACATTCTTGCCTGGAGAATCCCATGGACAGAGGAGCCTCACAGGCTACACTCCATGGGGTCACAGAGTCAGAAACAACTGAGTAACTAACACTTCCACATTCGAAATGAGTTAAATAAACAAATGGAGGAACATATTAGTTAATGGATGAGAAGACTCAGTATTGAAAGATGTTGATGTACCCATAAACTAATCTGTCAATTCAGTATAATCCACTCAAAATCCTAACAAATGACCTCTTTGCAGAAATTGATACTTCTAAAACTCATATGTAAATACAAAGACATATGAATATGTCTTTGTAAAGTAAAAGTGAATCTTTACGAACAATAAATTTAAAAACTGGAGGTCTTACTACCATATATTAAGACTCACTGTAAACTATACTAATTATATAAGTGTAATGTTGATGAAATTATAGGCAACCTGACAAAGGGAACACAACAGAGTCCAGCAACAAAAAATACAGTACGCTTACCTGATTTGTGGCAAAGGTGACGCTGCTGTGAAGTACAGAAAGTATGGCCTTTTCAATAAGTAGTGCTGGGTCAATTACATATTCATACCAAAAAATGTTTCTTTATTTTACACTATATAGAAAAATTAATTCTAGATTTATTGCAGATTTAAATGTGAAAGGTGAAAAAAATAAAGCCTTATAAGTGAAAACAAAGACAGTGTCTTTGTTCCCTGGGAAGTGTCAAAGATTGCTAAAATAGGATAGTAAAAGCACTAAGCATTAAAAATTGTGATCTATAAATGAAACAATAAATAATAAATAATTATGATCTTTAATAAAATAAAAATAACATAATAAAGCTTAGTGACTTCTGTTTCTGGAATAGATTGATTAATAGAGATCTAATTTACACTCCCAATTGAAATAACAACAACAACAACAAAAAGAAAACAGACAATATATATGGAACTACATTCTTGAGACACCAGAAAATTAAGACATAAATAACAGCGATCACTGGGAGATGCAGAGCAAATGAAGTAAGCTCTATTATTACCCTGGCTTACTCTCTTGAGAAAGTTCAGTTCTCAGTCTTCAGTTCAGGTGAGAACTCAGGAAGAGCCCAGCAAACTTCCTGGGTTGAGGAGGAAGACCTTGTCCAGGAGATCAAGGGAGCTAGAGTTCACAGGATAGAGTACTGAACAGGACAGAGCTTCTCAGAGAAATAATTTTAGAGAGAAAAAGAGAAACGTCACTTTGCCAACAGAAGTCCATATGATCAAAGCTATGGTTTTCCACTAGTCATGTACAGATGTGAAGAGTTGGACCATAAAGAAGACTCAGTATTGAAAGATGTTGATGTACCCATAAACTAATCTGTCAATTCAGTATAATCCACTCAAAATCCTAACAAATGACCTCTTTGCAGAAATTGATACTTCTAAAACTCATATGTAAATACAAAGACATATGAATATGTCTTTGTAAAGTAAAAGTGAATCTTTACGAACAATAAATTTAAAAACTGGAGGTCTTACTACCATATATTAAGACTCACTGTAAACTATACTAATTATATAAGTGTAATGTTGATGAAATTATAGGCAACCTGACAAAGGGAACACAACAGAGTCCAGCAACAAAAAATACAGTACGCTTACCTGATTTGTGGCAAAGGTGACGCTGCTGTGAAGTACAGAAAGTATGGCCTTTTCAATAAGTAGTGCTGGGTCAATTACATATTCATACCAAAAAATGTTTCTTTATTTTACACTATATAGAAAAATTAATTCTAGATTTATTGCAGATTTAAATGTGAAAGGTGAAAAAAATAAAGCCTTATAAGTGAAAACAAAGACAGTGTCTTTGTTCCCTGGGAAGTGTCAAAGATTGCTAAAATAGGATAGTAAAAGCACTAAGCATTAAAAATTGTGATCTATAAATGAAACAATAAATAATAAATAATTATGATCTTTAATAAAATAAAAATAACATAATAAAGCTTAGTGACTTCTGTTTCTGGAATAGATTGATTAATAGAGATCTAATTTACACTCCCAATTGAAATAACAACAACAACAACAAAAAGAAAACAGACAATATATATGGAACTACATTCTTGAGACACCAGAAAATTAAGACATAAATAACAGCGATCACTGGGAGATGCAGAGCAAATGAAGTAAGCTCTATTATTACCCTGGCTTACTCTCTTGAGAAAGTTCAGTTCTCAGTCTTCAGTTCAGGTGAGAACTCAGGAAGAGCCCAGCAAACTTCCTGGGTTGAGGAGGAAGACCTTGTCCAGGAGATCAAGGGAGCTAGAGTTCACAGGATAGAGTACTGAACAGGACAGAGCTTCTCAGAGAAATAATTTTAGAGAGAAAAAGAGAAACGTCACTTTGCCAACAGAAGTCCATATGATCAAAGCTATGGTTTTTCCACTAGTCATGTACAGATGTGAAGAGTTGGACCATAAAGAAGGCTGAGTGCCAAAGAATTGATGTTTTCAAACTGTGGTGATGGAAAAGACTCTTGAGAGTCCCTTGGACAGCAAGAGATCAAGGAGATCAAATCAGTCAATCCTAAAGGATATCAACCCTGAATAGTCATTGGAAGGACTGATGCTGAAACTGAAGCTGCGCTACTTTGACCACCTGTTGTGAAGAGCTGACTCATTGGAAAAAACCCTGGTGCTGGGAAAGATTGAGAGAAGGAGGAGAAGGGGGAGACAGAGGATGAGATGGTTGGCATAACCAACTCAATGGACATGAGTTTGAACAAACTCTGGGAGACAGTGAAGTTAAGGTAAGGAAACCTGGTATGCTGCAATCCATGCATGCCAAACAAGGACGTGACTTACTGACTGAACAAAAACTACAAACTTGTTGATGAATTGGAGGGTAGTAAAAATACCAGTTAAACTACTGTTAAGATATCAATATTGTTATGAATATCAATTCTCCCAAGTTAATATATGTATTCAATTGCAATCCCAATCACTATTTTTAAGGCAATAATATTTCTGATGATGAGCACTTCAGTGGGACACAGCTTGCATTTCTACATTGGCTTTTCCATCACAATGGCCTAGGTAAATGTTGTGGTCACACAAGATGTGGCCTCTGGTGTACTTACTACCCTTTCAGTTAGGATGATCATCTTTGATCCTTGTTTATAAGTTACATTGTAAAGACTCCACATCCCTGGAAACTGCTGAAATACTAGCTTGAGAGAAGTATTTTTATTTTAGCATACACTCTGGAAAACCCTGTGTTACACTTTCTCCACCAGAAAGAATGGAGAATATGCAAAAACACAAGAAGGCCAGATTAACAGTTGCATATTTTATATGGTAATTCATGACGCTCCAAGAGGGTGTGGATGGGGAGCTCTCCACCATCAGTTCTACAATATTGCCTGACACTGGCCTCACTCCTAGAAGATTTTTGTTCCCTTCAACAGATATGCGTGTTCTCCCCCAATTTTTAGCTTTGCTAAGTCTATGCCTTTTTAACTAGAAGATATTAATCATATGTCCATCTCTTCTGAGTGTTGTTAAACAACTGTTATTTCACTGCACTGTTTTGTGAATTTGCTCAAAGGGATTATTAGGATGCTTGCCTCTACCTTCAATACCTCCAGACTGCCTATTTTGTTTTGTTTCTTCCATGTCCATGTTATATCAACCCTGAATAGTCATTGGAAGGACTGATGCTGAAACTGAAGCTGCGCTACTTTGACCACCTGTTGTGAAGAGCTGACTCATTGGAAAAAACCCTGGTGCTGGGAAAGATTGAGAGAAGGAGGAGAAGGGGGAGACAGAGGATGAGATGGTTGGCATAACCAACTCAATGGACATGAGTTTGAACAAACTCTGGGAGACAGTGAAGTTAAGGTAAGGAAACCTGGTATGCTGCAATCCATGCATGCCAAACAAGGACGTGACTTACTGACTGAACAAAAACTACAAACTTGTTGATGAATTGGAGGGTAGAAAAAATACCAGTTAAACTACTGTTAAGATATCAATATTGTTATGAATATCAATTCTCCCAAGTTAATATATGTATTCAATTGCAATCCCAATCACTATTTTTAAGGCAATAATATTTCTGATGATGAGCACTTCAGTGGGACACAGCTTGCATTTCTACATTGGCTTTTCCATCACAATGGCCTAGGTAAATGTTGTGGTCACACAAGATGTGGCCTCTGGTGTACTTACTACCCTTTCAGTTAGGATGATCATCTTTGATCCTTGTTTATAAGTTACATTGTAAAGACTCCACATCCCTGGAAACTGCTGAAATACTAGCTTGAGAGAAGTATTTTTATTTTAGCATACACTCTGGAAAACCCTGTGTTACACTTTCTCCACCAGAAAGAATGGAGAATATGCAAAAACACAAGAAGGCCAGATTAACAGTTGCATATTTTATATGGTAATTCATGACGCTCCAAGAGGGTGTGGATGGGGAGCTCTCCACCATCAGTTCTACAATATTGCCTGACACTGGCCTCACTCCTAGAAGATTTTTGTTCCCTTCAACAGATATGCGTGTTCTCCCCCAATTTTTAGCTTTGCTAAGTCTATGCCTTTTTAACTAGAAGATATTAATCATATGTCCATCTCTTCTGAGTGTTGTTAAACAACTGTTATTTCACTGCACTGTTTTGTGAATTTGCTCAAAGGGATTATTAGGATGCTTGCCTCTACCTTCAATACCTCCAGACTGCCTATTTTGTTTTGTTTCTTCCATGTCCATGTTATTTGTCACTGCAGGTTGCCCAAATTGTTCTTTACTTATAACAGCCCTCTTTTTGTGTCTTCTCATTTGTTACTTCCAGTGTGCTCAGGTTGGAAATCAGACTACTTACCATATTAAAATTCTGTTTAAAATAAAAATTGAGATTGACTGTACCCCAATAAAAATGTCTTTGGTATTTGCAAAAGATTAAATAAATAAATAAATAAAATTTGACCCAATTGCATGTCAAGGGGTCTCTTCAGTGAAGTTAAGGCCCTCAGTTTGTGTGGCTAGAAGCTACTTCAGTAGCTTACAGATCTTTCCCTTCTTTCCAGGTACTTGTTAGCAATAGCTGGAAATGAAAGATGACTGACAAGTGAGTCACTATCATAACAGGATTACTGAGAAAGCAGGATGTTGAAAACTACCAACCATAACACTAGTTATGCAGTAGTGTTTTAAGTCTTTATGAAAATGAGGGTAGACTCCCTTTATGTCTCCTCTTGGCAAATGTCTATGGTATGAATTGAAAGCCACACTAAAAAGCCCTGTAGGCTTGCTGTGGCCCTCCAAGTCCAACAGAACAGACAGAGATTTCATTCTTCTTAAGTGTCATATTGCCAAGAAAGCCTGTTGAATTCTGAATGTTCCTGGAAGTGATATCCCATTTAGTTAAATCAGCTGTCAATATCTGACAGTGAGGTAGTTTCTCCAATTAGACACCATACGAAGTCCTCATAGGGCATAAGTTTGGTCAATTCTGAGAGAAGGAGGAGAACGGTGCTTGTGAGCTAGCACAAGGGTGCTGGTACCTAGAAATGGGAGGAAGAAGAGGGAGTAGGCCAACATGAAAAAGGGAAAGAATGCATTGTGCAATTTCACTTCCCTCATGACCCTGTTAATAGTAATTCTGAATATATACATGCTTGTTTTATAATCTCTTTAGATAGTAATGTGAAAAACTCATATGCAATTCTTATAGACTTATTAGAAAAGCTTCTCCTCTTTCACATTTGCTTGTTTTACCTAATTTCAAACCAAAAGCACTTCAAAGCATAGATTCCCTTAAGGGAGCTATCAACTGCCTATTTTGTTTTGTTTCTTCCATTGTCCATTTTTTTTATTCTTTTTTCACTGCAGGTTGCCCAAATTGTTCTTTACTTATAACAGCCCTCTTTTTGTGTCTTCTCATTTGTTACTTCCAGTGTGCTCAGGTTGGAAATCAGACTACTTACCATATTAAAATTCTGTTTAAAATAAAAATTGAGATTGACTGTACCCCAATAAAAATGTCTTTGGTATTTGCAAAAGATTAAATAAATAAATAAATAAAATTTGACCCAATTGCATGTCAAGGGGTCTCTTCAGTGAAGTTAAGGCCCTCAGTTTGTGTGGCTAGAAGCTACTTCAGTAGCTTACAGATCTTTCCCTTCTTTCCAGGTACTTGTTAGCAATAGCTGGAAATGAAAGATGACTGACAAGTGAGTCACTATCATAACAGGATTACTGAGAAAGCAGGATGTTGAAAACTACCAACCATAACACTAGTTATGCAGTAGTGTTTTAAGTCTTTATGAAAATGAGGGTAGACTCCCTTTATGTCTCCTCTTGGCAAATGTCTATGGTATGAATTGAAAGCCACACTAAAAAGCCCTGTAGGCTTGCTGTGGCCCTCCAAGTCCAACAGAACAGACAGAGATTTCATTCTTCTTAAGTGTCATATTGCCAAGAAAGCCTGTTGAATTCTGAATGTTCCTGGAAGTGATATCCCATTTAGTTAAATCAGCTGTCAATATCTGACAGTGAGGTAGTTTCTCCAATTAGACACCATACGAAGTCCTCATAGGGCATAAGTTTGGTCAATTCTGAGAGAAGGAGGAGAACGGTGCTTGTGAGCTAGCACAAGGGTGCTGGTACCTAGAAATGGGAGGAAGAAGAGGGAGTAGGCCAACATGAAAAAGGGAAAGAATGCATTGTGCAATTTCACTTCCCTCATGACCCTGTTAATAGTAATTCTGAATATATACATGCTTGTTTTATAATCTCTTTAGATAGTAATGTGAAAAACTCATATGCAATTCTTATAGACTTATTAGAAAAGCTTCTCCCTCTTTCACATTTTCCTAAGTCCATATGGGTCTGTTACACTCATCCAGACCTAATTTCAAACCAAAAGCACTTCAAAGCATAGATTCCCTTAAGGGAGCTGGCTTCTAATTGAAAGGCTGCTGAGGAGAAGTAGTTCTTCATGTTATACGCGAAGTATATTTTTATACTTATTTAAATAAATAGAGAAAATTGGCTTAGCAGAGATCCATCAAATAAATCTATTTATTTTCCTAGGCATACAGCTGAATTACATTTACCAGACATTGTAGTTTATTTACATTTAATCTACATTTACATTGTAGATTATCCACCTAATTCTTACTTGTGGAATGAATAGAAGTGAAGAAATTAAGAATGTAATTTTTCAGTGTTTGTTTTCTCTTCTCTCCATCTGCTGGTTGGATGACACTAAGGCAATCTAAATAAGCCACAAGTTGAAGGTAATGTGACCGTAGCACAGGGAGAACAGAGTCCCATTACTCACCTTCATTAGATTATAAGTGAGAAATAAACCTTTGTTGGGTTAAGCACTGAATTTTTGGATTTTCTTATCTCAAGAGCCAGTATTACTTAACAAAGCTGCTTAAAGAAAAGAAAGATATACATCATATTTGAATATAACAGAGATTCCCTCATTTATGCAGCTGTTGAGTCAAAATCACACTGTGTAATGATTCCTACTTAGTAGGTACTGACAGCTTATCTTTCAGTTATTAAAGCTCTCAAAGGCCCACAGAAGAGGCTAGGAGCCACACTAAACAGTGTCAGATCTGCAGACTGGGTATAACATAGGAATAGTATGAATCTTAAGAATTGGGCTTCAAGTTGACACTCTGTTATGTGGCTTCAATTGTGATCATGCCACTTGTCAGTCATTTTATCTTGGGCATCTTGTTTAGCACCTCTGTGCCTTGGTTTCCTCATCTGAAAAATGGGAAAAAAAAAAAACAATAGCACCAACCAACCTTGGATAATGACAATTAACTGAGTGACATATGGTGAATGCTTTGAATAGTGCATAGCACATAGTAAATATTATATGATTGGGTTTTTCTTTTATTATTATTAGCTAGCCAAATGACCCTGGAAACTTACATATTTCTGAATCTTAACTTCTATATCTGAAAAGCAGATCTACTAATAGTAAAACTTCCCTGTCACTGATAAAGGAAGTAATGCTATAACACTTTGGTAGACTGTTCATCAATGACCCTCAATGAATCATACATTTGGTATCTACATCCTGATGTAGTCTTCTTCATAGACTATGGGGCTGGCATTTGACTTGCTTTGGTCAGTGAGATATTGACAAATGTGACACAATAAAAAGCTTATTAAGCACCTGTATATCATGACTTGATCTATAGATTCAGCAAAATCCCAATCAGAATCTCAGCAAATTATTTTGTGAATAACAGCAAACTGATTCCAGAATACCCAACAGAATATTGAAAGAAAGGAACAAAGTAGGATAGACTCTACTCAATTTCAAGACATATAGTAATCAAAGCTACAGTAATCAAGATGGTGTTGGATTGCTGAAAGGCTAAACAAATGGATCAATGAAAGAGAACAGAGTCTAGAAATAGACCCACATAACCATAGTCAACTGATCTTGGCAAAGGAGCAAAGGCAAGGCAATGGAACAAAGATATCTTTTCAAATGGTGCTAGAACAACTGAACATCCATATGCAAAAAAAAAAAAAAAAAAAGGAATCTAGATACAGCTCTTACACTTTTCACAAAAATTAATTCAAAATAGATCAGACAGAAATATAAAATGCAAATTTATAAAACTCCTAGAAAATAGGAGAAAATCTACATGACCAGGCATATTGCAAAGCCTTTTTAGAAACAACACTAGAACTAAAATCCAGGCCCAAGCTAGAACAGTGTCAGATCTGCAGACTGGGTATAACATAGGAATAGTATGAATCTTAAGAATTGGGCTTCAAGTTGACACTCTGTTATGTGGCTTCAATTGTGATCATGCCACTTGTCAGTCATTTTATCTTGGGCATCTTGTTTAGCACCTCTGTGCCTTGGTTTCCTCATCTGAAAATGGGAAAAAAAACAATAGCACCAACCAACCTTGGATAATGACAATTAACTGAGTGACATATGGTGAATGCTTTGAATAGTGCATAGCACATAGTAAATATTATATGATTGGGTTTTTCTTTTATTATTATTAGCTAGCCAAATGACCCTGGAAACTTACATATTTCTGAATCTTAACTTCTATATCTGAAAAGCAGATCTACTAATAGTAAAACTTCCCTGTCACTGATAAAGGAAGTAATGCTATAACACTTTGGTAGACTGTTCATCAATGACCCTCAATGAATCATACATTTGGTATCTACATCCTGATGTAGTCTTCTTCATAGACTATGGGGCTGGCATTTGACTTGCTTTGGTCAGTGAGATATTGACAAATGTGACACAATAAAAAGCTTATTAAGCACCTGTATATCATGACTTGATCTATAGATTCAGCAAAATCCCAATCAGAATCTCAGCAAATTATTTTGTGAATAACAGCAAACTGATTCCAGAATACCCAACAGAATATTGAAAGAAAGGAACAAAGTAGGATAGACTCTACTCAATTTCAAGACATATAGTAATCAAAGCTACAGTAATCAAGATGGTGTTGGATTGCTGAAAGGCTAAACAAATGGATCAATGAAAGAGAACAGAGTCTAGAAATAGACCCACATAACCATAGTCAACTGATCTTGGCAAAGGAGCAAAGGCAAGGCAATGGAACAAAGATATCTTTTCAAATGGTGCTAGAACAACTGAACATCCATATGCAAAAAAAAAAAAAAAAAAAAGGAATCTAGATACAGCTCTTACACTTTTCACAAAAATTAATTCAAAATAGATCAGACAGAAATATAAAATGCAAATTTATAAAACTCCTAGAAAATAGGAGAAAATCTACATGACCAGGCATATTGCAAAGCCTTTTTAGAAACAACACTAGAACTAAAATCCAAGAAAAGTAAATGATAGATTACATTAAAATTAAAGGCTGTTCTATGAAAGATACTGTCAAGAGAATGAGAAGACAAGCCACAGACTTGGAGAAAATACTTACAAAGGACACATCTAGTAAAGAACTGCTATCCTTTACCAGTTCTATCTAAAATATAGTTTACGTAGAACTAAACTAAGATAGTTATTTAGTTTCAATCTAAAATATATAAAAACTCATAAAACTCAAGAAATCAAAATCCCAATTTCAAAGTAGGCAGAATATTTTAATTGAAAGCAGAAAAGGTAGGCAGATGGCAAAATAGCATGTGCTAAACATCATATGTCATTAGAAAATTGCAAATTAAACCAACACATCAAAATTCAAAGCACTAAGCATACCAAATGATGACAAGGAAGTAGTGCAATAAGAATGTACATGCTGCCTGTTTAGTTACTCAACCATTTCCAACTCTTTGTGACCTGATGGACTGTAGCCCACCAGGCTTCTCTGTCCACAGGATTCTCCAGGCAAGAATTCTGGAGTGGACTTCTGTTCCCTTCTCCATGGAATCTTTCCATGGATCAAATCCAGGTCTCCTGCATTGCAGGTGGATTCTTTACCGTCTGAACCATCAGGGAAACCCCATTGGTAGTGGACTACAAAATGGTACAACCACTTTAGAAGACAGTTTGACAGTTTCTTATAAAACTAAACATACTTTTACCACATGTGTGTGGGTGGGTGATCGGTCACTCAGTTGTGTTTGACTCTTTGTGACCCCAAGTACTTTAGTCTGCAAGGCTTCTCTGTCCATGGGATTTCACACTCAAGAATATTTGAGTGGGTTGCCATTTCCTTCTCCAGGGGATCTTCTTGATCAATCCAGGGGATTGATCTTGATCTACTCCAGGGATTGAACTCACTTCTCCTGCACTTCTTGCACTGGCAGGTGGGTTTTTTACTGCTCAGCCACCAAGGAAGCTCATATGATCTAGCAATTGTACTCCTTGGTATTTACCTATATAAGTTAAAAATGTATGACTACATAAAACACGCATAAGGATGTTTATAGAAGCTTTATTCATAATTGCCAAAATGTCCTGTAGTAGGTGGTGCATACAGAAAATGAAATATTATTCAGCACTGAAAAGAAGTGAGCCATTAAGCCAAAAAAAATACAGAGGAAACTTAAATGGGTATCACTACACAGAAGAAGCCAATCTGAAAAGACTACTGTTGTATGATATCAACTCTATGACATTCTGGAGAAGGAAAAACTATGGATACAGTGAAAGAATCTGTGGTTACCAAGGGTTAGCAGTGAAAGTACTCGGTATGATACCATAATGGTAGATACGTGTCATAGAATTTTGCTATGAGAAGCTGATGATCTGAGCCGCTGTCAGCTCCAGGTCTTGTTTTTGCTGTCTACAGCTTCTCCATCTTCAGCTACAAAGAATGTAATAAGTCTGATTTTGCTATTGATCATTTGGTGGTGTCCCTGTGTAAAGTTGTCTCTTTCATTGTTGAAAAAAGGGTGTTTGCTATGACCAGTGCATTCTCTGGGCAGAATTCTGTTAGCTTTGGCCCTGCTTCATTTTGTTCTCTGAGGTCAAACTTTGTTACTCCAGATATCTCTTGACTTCCTGCATTAATGATGAATAGACATCCCTTCTCCATGGAATCTTTCCATGGATCAAACCTAGGTCTCTTGCATTGCAGGTGGATTCTTTACCGTCTGAACCATCAGGAAACCCCATTGGTAGTGGACTACAAAATGGTACAACCACTTTAGAAGACAGTTTGACAGTTTCTTATAAAACTAAACATACTTTTACCACATGTGTGTGGGTGGGTGATCGGTCACTCAGTTGTGTTTGACTCTTTGTGACCCCAAGTACTTTAGTCTGCAAGGCTTCTCTGTCCATGGGATTTCACACTCAAGAATATTTGAGTGGGTTGCCATTTCCTTCTCCAGGGGATCTTCTTGATCAATCCAGGGGATTGATCTTGATCTACTCCAGGGATTGAACTCACTTCTCCTGCACTTCTTGCACTGGCAGGTGGGTTTTACTGCTCAGCCACAAAGAAAGCTCATATGATCGAGCAATTGTACTCCTTGGTATTTACCTATATAAGTTAAAAATGTATGACTACATAAAACACGCATAAGGATGTTTATAGAAGCTTTATTCATAATTGCCAAAATGTCCTGTAGTAGGTGGTGCATACAGAAAATGAAATATTATTCAGCACTGAAAAGAAGTGAGCCATTAAGCCAAAAAAAATACAGAGGAAACTTAAATGGGTATCACTACACAGAAGAAGCCAATCTGAAAAGACTACTGTTGTATGATATCAACTCTATGACATTCTGGAGAAGGAAAAACTATGGATACAGTGAAAGAATCTGTGGTTACCAAGGGTTAGCAGTGAAAGTACTCGGTATGATACCATAATGGTAGATACGTGTCATAGAATTTTGCTATGAGAAGCTGATGATCTGAGCCGCTGTCAGCTCCAGGTCTTGTTTTTGCTGTCTACAGCTTCTCCATCTTCAGCTACAAAGAATGTAATAAGTCTGATTTTGCTATTGATCATTTGGTGGTGTCCCTGTGTAAAGTTGTCTCTTTCATTGTTGAAAAAAGGGTGTTTGCTATGACCAGTGCATTCTCTGGGCAGAATTCTGTTAGCTTTGGCCCTGCTTCATTTTGTTCTCTGAGGTCAAACTTTGTTACTCCAGATATCTCTTGACTTCCTGCTTTTTCATTCCAAACCCCTATGATGAATAGAACATCTTTTTTTTTTTTTGGTTTTAGTTCTAAGAGGTCTTCAAGATCTTCATAGAACTAATTAACTTCAGCTTCTTTGGCATCCGTGGTTGAGGCACAGACTTGGATTATTGTGTTGTTGAACGGTTTGGCTTGAACACGAACTGAGATGATTCTGTCATTTTTGAGGTAGCAATCAAGTACTGCATTTTATTCGTATTCTTGTTGATTATGAGAGCTGCTCCATTTCTTCTGTGTGATTCTTGCCCACGGTAGTAGATATTATAGTTATCTGGGTTAAGTAATGCCAAGGGCAATTCATAAAATATGCTATAGTGAGCCCCTAGTGTATAGCAGGAACCATGGCAGACATAGGGGAGAGAGAGGAAGGGAATTATAGATGCAAGGGAAGCAGATTGTTTGTGTCCTAAGTAATCACTTTCTATTTAGGAAAACAAGACACAGTATAAATAAAAATGAAGCAGCTAGTCCAGCTGCATCTCCTCCCAGTCCCCACCAAGACCTTTCTCTGGATATGTGACATTTTTTTGTAACATACAACTTGGAATTTTACTCAGTAACCTCTAAAGCATAGAAAATTGCATAATGAGTTGAGAATGCAAAAGAACTCAAGGGCCAGTTAAAGAAGTGAGTTAAGCAGGGTCATATATAATATAGTAGGGATGCAGAGAGGGCAGGGGATAAAGCTAATCTGCCTAAGAATTCAATTTTATATTAATTCTGGAGAAGCTGATAAAGAATCTGTGGTTACCAAGGGTTAGCAGTGAAAGTACTCGGTATGATACCATAATGGTAGATCGTGTCATAGAATTTTGCTATGAGAAGCTGATGATCTGAGCCGCTGTCAGCTCCAGGTCTTGTTTTTGCTGTCTACAGCTTCTCCATCTTCAGCTACAAAGAATGTAATAAGTCTGATTTTGCTATTGATCATTTGGTGGTGTCCCTGTGTAAAGTTGTCTCTTTCATTGTTGAAAAAAGGGTGTTTGCTATGACCAGTGCATTCTCTGGGCAGAATTCTGTTAGCTTTGGCCCTGCTTCATTTTGTTCTCTGAGGTCAAACTTTGTTACTCCAGATATCTCTTGACTTCCTGCTTTTTCATTCCAAACCCCTATGATGAATAGAACATCTTTTTTTTTTTTTTTTGGTTTTAGTTCTAAGAGGTCTTCAAGATCTTCATAGAACTAATTAACTTCAGCTTCTTTGGCATCCGTGGTTGAGGCACAGACTTGGATTATTGTGTTGTTGAACGGTTTGGCTTGAACACGAACTGAGATGATTCTGTCATTTTTGAGGTAGCAATCAAGTACTGCATTTTATTCGTATTCTTGTTGATTATGAGAGCTGCTCCATTTCTTCTGTGTGATTCTTGCCCACGGTAGTAGATATTATAGTTATCTGGGTTAAGTAATGCCAAGGGCAATTCATAAAATATGCTATAGTGAGCCCCTAGTGTATAGCAGGAACCATGGCAGACATAGGGGAGAGAGAGGAAGGGAATTATAGATGCAAGGGAAGCAGATTGTTTGTGTCCTAAGTAATCACTTTCTATTTAGGAAAACAAGACACAGTATAAATAAAAATGAAGCAGCTAGTCCAGCTGCATCTCCTCCCAGTCCCCACCAAGACCTTTCTCTGGATATGTGACATTTTTTTGTAACATACAACTTGGAATTTTACTCAGTAACCTCTAAAGCATAGAAAATTGCATAATGAGTTGAGAATGCAAAAGAACTCAAGGGCCAGTTAAAGAAGTGAGTTAAGCAGGGTCATATATAATATAGTAGGGACTTGCAGAGAGGGGGCAGAGCTGTGGTCAAATGGAAACATGCTAACTCTGCCTAAGAATTCAATTTTATATTAAAAGTCAAACCAAACTAAAGTAAAACACAGAAAATCCTAAAGTAAAAGCTTATAACTCATCGCACGGTTAACTATGGGCTGATTTTCCCTAAACATAGGCTTTAAAATATCTCTTGATTTGATGCATTTTGATAGACTACTGTCAGTAGTGAATTTAGAAACAGAGAATTTAACCACTCAAATAGTATACATAATACTCTGGTTTTTACTTAGTTCTTCTGCTTCTGTATATCAACGACAGCTACAGCAGTGATAATAATAAAAGACCTTCAGAATTTTTTAAAAAAATTTAAAATTTTGTTTATGCCTATTAAACAAAATAAATCTGTCAGATGTGACCTCTGTCCTCAGTTATGCTCCTCAGAAGACTAGGTTACCAATCAGTTAAACAGTATGTATTGACTGAACATTTACTTACTTGGAGAAGAACTGGCAGAGAAAATAAAACACAATTCAAGATATTAAATAACTTGGCGTGAAATGAGTTCTTTCACAGCCAAGAGACATGATGACTACATGTCATATCGTATCCTGGATAGGGTCCTAGGAAAGAGAAAGGACACTGGGTAAAAACTAAGGGGATCTGAATCAAGTATGCATTGTATGTGTTAGTCACTCAGTTGTGTCCAACACTTTGCGATTCCATGGACTGTAGCCCACCAGACCCCTCTGTGCATGGGATTCTCCAGGCAAGAATGCTGGAGTGGGTTGCCATTTTCTACACCAGGAGACCTTACTCAGCCAGGAATCGAACCCACATCTCTTGGGTTTCCTGCATTGATGTAGATTCTTTACACCTGTACCACCTAATGGACGATGTTACTTATAGATGAAACTGGTTGCCAAGTATGTGGAACTTTCTTTACTATCTTTGCAATTTTTGGTAAATCTAAAACTGTCCTAAAAAGTTAAGTTTTGTAACATACAACTTGGAATTTTACTCAGTAACCTCTAAAGCATAGAAAATTGCATAATGAGTTGAGAATGCAAAAGAACTCAAGGGCCAGTTAAAGAAGTGAGTTAAGCAGGGTCATATATAATATAGTAGGGACTTGCAGAGAGGGGGCAGAGCTGTGGTCAAATGGAAACATGCTAACTCTGCCTAAGAATTCAATTTTATATTAAAAGTCAAACCAAACTAAAGTAAAACACAGAAAATCCTAAAGTAAAAGCTTATAACTCATCGCACGGTTAACTATGGGCTGATTTTCCCTAAACATAGGCTTTAAAATATCTCTTGATTTGATGCATTTTGATAGACTACTGTCAGTAGTGAATTTAGAAACAGAGAATTTAACCACTCAAATAGTATATAATACTCTGGTTTTTACTTAGTTCTTCTGCTTCTGTATATCAACGACAGCTACAGCAGTGATAATAATAAAAGACCTTCAGAATTTTTTAAAAAAATTTAAAATTTTGTTTATGCCTATTAAACAAAATAAATCTGTCAGATGTGACCTCTGTCCTCAGTTATGCTCCTCAGAAGACTAGGTTACCAATCAGTTAAACAGTATGTATTGACTGAACATTTACTTACTTGGAGAAGAACTGGCAGAGAAAATAAAACACAATTCAAGATATTAAATAACTTGGCGTGAAATGAGTTCTTTCACAGCCAAGAGACATGATGACTACATGTCATATCGTATCCTGGATAGGGTCCTAGGAAAGAGAAAGGACACTGGGTAAAAACTAAGGGGATCTGAATCAAGTATGCATTGTATGTGTTAGTCACTCAGTTGTGTCCAACACTTTGCGATTCCATGGACTGTAGCCCACCAGACCCCTCTGTGCATGGGATTCTCCAGGCAAGAATGCTGGAGTGGGTTGCCATTTTCTACACCAGGAGACCTTACTCAGCCAGGAATCGAACCCACATCTCTTGGGTTTCCTGCATTGATGTAGATTCTTTACACCTGTACCACCTAATGGACGATGTTACTTATAGATGAAACTGGTTGCCAAGTATGTGGGAACTTTCTTTACTATCTTTGCAATTTTTTGGTAAATCTAAAACTGTCCTAAAAAGTTAAGTTTTTAAAAAATGAATGAAGAATCTACCTGTAATACAAAAGACCCAGATTTGCTCCCTGGGTCAAGAAGATGCCCTGGAGGAGGGCATGGTAACCCTTGCTTGTCGAATCCCATGGACTGAGGACCTGGAGGGCTACATAGGGTCACAAAGAGTTGGAAAAAACTGAAGCAACTGAGCACTTATGCATATGGTAATTCAAGCCTCTTGATTTCCAGGCCTCCTTGCTTTTCCCACAGATAGAGGTTTGTAAACTGTATGTGTCATGGAAGCCTTTGACAGTCTGAGAAGCATACCTTCATAAAAGAAAAAGGATTACAGAGGAAATAAATGCTATTTAAATACAATTATAATAGTAAAAACCAAATGTGTGACATACTAATATGTGTGTTGTCATTAGTGCATCAAATACAAGATCTAGTAACACATTTCTTACCTACTGTAATTTGGAAATGCAATGAGTGTCAGTGATAATTCAACATACCTTCACCTACTGAAATAGGATCGAAAATTATTTTTATCTCTATGGGGACAAGGTCACAAGTATTAATACTGCTGTGGTTGGTTGCCTCCATTCATAATTTTTTAAACAGTTACATTTCAGTTAGAAGTTATGAAAAACAAGTTGTACGTTGTTCTCATCTGAGTTCATAGGACACACACCTCCACCACCTTTTGCATTCTATGCACAGCTCAGGACATAAGAGTCCCTGGGCTAGGGAAGAACTTGTGCTTTCAGTCTCTGTAAGGAGAAAAGTGATTGCAGTTCCATGAAATCAGTGGTCTTTAGGATCTTGGACCTGTGCTTGTTTGGATACTGAAAGAAATTTTTGAAAGGATGCTGTAATTGTAGTTTTCCTCTCCTTTACCCTACACAATCTCACCTTTGTTCATCTTATTCTCCTCTTTTGATGTTTAGTCACTCAGTTGTGTCCAACACTTTGCGATTCAATGGACTGTAGCCCACCAGTCCCCTCTGTGCATGGGATTCTCCAGGCAAGAATGCTGGAGTGGGTTGCCATTTTCTACACCAGGAGACCTTACTCAGCCAGGAATCGAACCCACATCTCTTGGGTTTCCTGCATTGATGTAGATTCTTTACACCTGTACCACCTAATGGACGATGTTACTTATAGATGAAACTGGTTGCCAAGTATGTGGGAACTTTCTTTACTATCTTTGCAATTTTTTGGTAAATCTAAAACTGTCCTAAAAAGTTAAGTTTTTAAAAAATGAATGAAGAATCTACCTGTAATACAAAAGACCCAGATTTGCTCCCTGGGTCAAGAAGATGCCCTGGAGGAGGGCATGGTAACCCTTGCTTGTCGAATCCCATGGACTGAGGACCTGGAGGGCTACATAGGGTCACAAAGAGTTGGAAAAAACTGAAGCAACTGAGCACTTATGCATATGGTAATTCAAGCCTCTTGATTTCCAGGCCTCCTTGCTTTTCCCACAGATAGAGGTTTGTAAACTGTATGTGTCATGGAAGCCTTTGACAGTCTGAGAAGCATACCTTCATAAAAGAAAAAGGATTACAGAGGAAATAAATGCTATTTAAATACAATTATAATAGTAAAAACCAAATGTGTGACATACTAATATGTGTGTTGTCATTAGTGCATCAAATACAAGATCTAGTAACACATTTCTTACCTACTGTAATTTGGAAATGCAATGAGTGTCAGTGATAATTCAACATACCTTCACCTACTGAAATAGGATCGAAAATTATTTTTATCTCTATGGGGACAAGGTCACAAGTATTAATACTGCTGTGGTTGGTTGCCTCCATTCATAATTTTTTAAACAGTTACATTTCAGTTAGAAGTTATGAAAAACAAGTTGTACGTTGTTCTCATCTGAGTTCATAGGACACACACCTCCACCACCTTTTGCATTCTATGCACAGCTCAGGACATAAGAGTCCCTGGGCTAGGGAAGAACTTGTGCTTTCAGTCTCTGTAAGGAGAAAAGTGATTGCAGTTCCATGAAATCAGTGGTCTTTAGGATCTTGGACCTGTGCTTGTTTGGATACTGAAAGAAATTTTTGAAAGGATGCTGTAATTGTAGTTTTTCCTCTCCTTTACCCTACACAATCTCACCTTTGTTCATCTTATTCTCCTCCTTAGTCTGATGTTTTTGGTACCCTTACGACAAAGTTAGAGATAATTCTGAATATTCATCACTTTTTTGTTATTCACAGCGTGAATCTAGACCCTTCTCTAGTTTGTTTATATTTTCTTCCTGCCCTATCTCTCCAGGTAGCAAGTTCCACGTGCTTAACCAGGTGCTTTATTATAGGAGTACTGTAACTTGTCCAACTTGTCCGTAACCTCTCCAAACAATAGAGTCTCTAAGAAATGGTGGAAAATAACTCACATTCCAATCAAGTTTCTAAAGAACTTACTTGTATAAATTCTGTTAAAACCGTGGTCAGTTTCCACCCTATCAGTCATAGGTACTTAAATATCCTTTTCAAGATATGATTTTATAGATTTCTCTCTGCTGCCTTATCCCTTCTCACCAGGTGACTAGGAAGAGAAATCCCATGGTTTCCAATCCATACATCCAAAAAAATGCATAGTATCCTGCTCAGAAAGAGCCAGTCACTAGCAGCTTGGCAGTGCCAAGTAAAATCTTGTAGATAAACACTTAGAAATATTCCCCTGGTGGCTGTCTTCATCTTGATGTACCTGTTGATGGTACCTGTCAGAGCCTCCTTCGCTGTAAAGCGGTGTTGGCCCCACAAATCAGAATTTCTATTTGCTGAGAACAGAGTCTGGCAACCATTCAACCACAAGTAATCTGAAAACATTTACCTGCCTAAACCAATCTTCCTTTGGATGTGCCGACTCGGGTGTTGCCCAGCTTGGAGACATCTCACACAAGGTGTTTTGTTTCTGGAAAACAGAAGTAATCTATAGTGATTAAAGTCTGACACAATGTCCTCAAGCCATCCTGTATTTTTAGTATGAGCACCTTTGCATAAGCAATTTAATAAAGTCTGAAAAAAACTAAAATCAAAACCAAGGGAGCTCATTGACTTGATCCTATTAGATTTTGACCAGATGCATCCAACGAATTACTAATTCTTGGTAATACTGCCATGTTTAAGTACAGATATGTGGATTTATAAGAGCAGAGGCTATTTATGCTGTTTTTTTCTACTCAAGCAGAAATATGCCTGGACTTGTGGAGTATCTGTGCGAGGCTATTTATGTTGTTTTTTTCTACTCAAGCAAAAATATGCCTGGACTTGTGGAGCATCTGTGCACTTAGAAAAAAAAAGTTACTGTTTGGCTGCCTTTGTCCAGAAATACAAAAAATAATATATATCCTCGAGTGAATTTTTCACTTTTCTGTGATGCAGTGCTGGGGGCTCAGTGAAAGAATGTTGCAACAGTCAAATTAAGCTGTTGGCTCTCCTTTGGTGAGCATTATGCCAGGGGTGGAAGCATCCCTGTGTGTTTGCCCCCTGCCTTGTGCTTTCGGAGTCTAGAGCCTTACACGGAAAGGAAAGGGGAGAAATAAGGTCAATCTGAATAATTTCAGACTCCACTACAAGGATAGTCAACTTTTGCTTTTCTCATAAAGGAAGAACCAGTATTTTTATCTCTAAAATGAGGGAATTGGACTCACTAGTTTTCGTAAGATTATCTTTTTCCATATTCACCAACTCCCCCCTGTGGAGCCAGAGTGGGAATTTGCAGAAACTGGCTGCAGAGAGTGAGCCGGAGGGCATCACAAGAGCCAGGGCTTGGGCCTGGCAGGCTGTGGGACAGACAGACTAAAGACAGCTCTCCAGACTCCCCACACCTCTGGGGGCTCAGAGGGACCCAGTCAACATCACGCTACAATGGATGTGATATATTTGATATTGGGCTTCCCTGGTAGCTCAGCTGGTAAAGAATCTATCTGCAATATAGGAGGCCCCAGTTCAATTCCTGGGTTGGAAAGATCCCCTGGAGATGGGATAGGCTACCCACGTCAGTACTCTTGGGCTTCCCTGGTGACTCAGTGGTAAATAAGCCACCTGCAGTGTGGAATACCTGAGTTCAATCCCTGGGTGGGGAGATCCCCTGTGATCCCACAGGAGGCACAGGTTCAATCCCTGGGTCAATAAAACCTCCTGCAAGAGGACTTGGCAACCCACTCCAGTATTCTTGCCTAGAATCCCCATGGACAGAGGAGCCTGGCGGGCTGAAGTCAGTGTGGTCACAAAGAGTTGGACACAGCTAGGGCATGACTAAGCACAACACATTTCCTCTTAGTTCTGAGAAGAAAAAAACTATTAATAATAAACCTTTTTCATCTCAACTATGCTTGATGGCTTGCAATTTTCTTAGAACTGTGAATTCTTGTCTTTTTGACCTAACCAATAAATCCATGTTGGGACTTCTCTAGAAATGCCCACTTCTAAATGTGCCAGTCCTAATATCACTTTCATTTCATTAAAAATAAAATTTAATTTAATTTATTTTAATAAATAAAAATTTTAATCCCTTAGAAAAGATAAGTATCTAAACTAGGAACAAAGAACAATTGTTTTCGTTAAGTTTTATGAAAAGCTCATTATGTATCCCTTTTGGTTTTTCTTGGTTATGTTCATTTGTTTTTTAATTTTACCACTGTCTAGTCTAAGTTTTAGGAATTCTTGCTTTAGACTATAATTTGACAAGGACAATACATCAGGAAATAGTGTGCAAGCCTGTGGCAACTATAAAGACATGCTCCTCGCATGTCCTGCTGCTGGCGTGTGACTGAGAGAAGACAGAGCTGTGACCCACGGACCCACACTCAGGCCACAATTGCACACAGTAGAAGTCAGCAGGCAGGTCTGTTCTGTCAAGATGTAGGACTCCTCAGATGTTTGCCTTTGGCTGAAGGGCTCTCCATGGGCATCTACTATATGCCAGACATTGGGCTAGTTACTGAGGTCACGTCCTTTCAGGAAAAGGAAACACATAAATAAGTACTAGACAATGTGACTCAAGTGCAAAAGAAGCCCAGAAGAAAGGTCCCCATCTGTCTGTGGGGACCAGGGAGGGCCGATATAGAAAAGAATGCCTAGAAAGATTCAGGTCCTGGATGTTGGGTGTTTGTTTTTCCTATTCTGGGTCAGGCTCTTCAGCAAGTGTCCCATATTTAAGAACTCCTTCATTCCCCCACATATCCCTATGAGGTGAAGAGTATTGTCATCTCCATTTTAGAGACAAGGAAGCCTACTACAGGAAAGGTTAGCAATATGCCTGAGTAACAAGCATATCAGAAAGTAGCAGAATTGAGAGTGTACCCCATCAGAGGAGCCTGAAGTCAGTGTGGTCACAAAGAGTTGGACACAGCTAGGGCATGACTAAGCACAACACATTTCCTCTTAGTTCTGAGAAGAAAAAAACTATTAATAATAAACCTTTTTCATCTCAACTATGCTTGATGGCTTGCAATTTTCTTAGAACTGTGAATTCTTGTCTTTTTGACCTAACCAATAAATCCATGTTGGGACTTCTCTAGAAATGCCCACTTCTAAATGTGCCAGTCCTAATATCACTTTCATTTCATTAAAAATAAAATTTAATTTAATTTATTTTAATAAATAAAAATTTTAATCCCTTAGAAAAGATAAGTATCTAAACTAGGAACAAAGAACAATTGTTTTCGTTAAGTTTTATGAAAAGCTCATTATGTATCCCTTTTGGTTTTTCTTGGTTATGTTCATTTGTTTTTTAATTTTACCACTGTCTAGTCTAAGTTTTAGGAATTCTTGCTTTAGACTATAATTTGACAAGGACAATACATCAGGAAATAGTGTGCAAGCCTGTGGCAACTATAAAGACATGCTCCTCGCATGTCCTGCTGCTGGCGTGTGACTGAGAGAAGACAGAGCTGTGACCCACGGACCCACACTCAGGCCACAATTGCACACAGTAGAAGTCAGCAGGCAGGTCTGTTCTGTCAAGATGTAGGACTCCTCAGATGTTTGCCTTTGGCTGAAGGGCTCTCCATGGGCATCTACTATATGCCAGACATTGGGCTAGTTACTGAGGTCACGTCCTTTCAGGAAAAGGAAACACATAAATAAGTACTAGACAATGTGACTCAAGTGCAAAAGAAGCCCAGAAGAAAGGTCCCCATCTGTCTGTGGGGACCAGGGAGGGCCGATATAGAAAAGAATGCCTAGAAAGATTCAGGTCCTGGATGTTGGGTGTTTGTTTTTCCTATTCTGGGTCAGGCTCTTCAGCAAGTGTCCCATATTTAAGAACTCCTTCATTCCCCCACATATCCCTATGAGGTGAAGAGTATTGTCATCTCCATTTTAGAGACAAGGAAGCCTACTACAGGAAAGGTTAGCAATATGCCTGAGTAACAAGCATATCAGAAAGTAGCAGAATTGAGAGTGTACCATCCAGAGTTCATCCTCTTAACTGCACTGCATCCTGCCACCTGGACTTTGCTGGATTCTCTGGCTAAATCAAGTGAGCATTGAATCAAGGTGTTCAGATTCCAGAGTAACATTCAAGTCTAACTCCCCAGACCCCGGAATGAGTATCTGTTTTCCCTAGTGGTCTGTCAGAGGCTGATGATTCTCAAAGTAGCTTCTTTAAAAAAGGTAAGACATTCCCTAGAATAGCAACTTCGAGGTCCTTGTTTAGAAGTGTCAGGGCTTGGGGCAGGGAAATATGACAAATATAAGACTGAACTTCCATTAAACAAAAATGTACTGTGAGCAGTAGCCTGGTGTGTTTGGGTGAATAGTGAGTTTCTACCACATGCAAGGTATAATAATAATCAGGTTTTCAAAATACTCAGCCAGACTCCGCTAGCCTCTTTAAGATAGAAATGCACAGACAGATAAAAGACTGTGTTCAGGTTTTATTTTAATCTCTGCCTCCCTACTTGTGGTCTTAAGAGGCCTTAGTATTGAAAGCAAATGATATTTCTACCTTCTTCCCAAGACAGGAATTTGCATGTTAATTTTGGAACACTTAGGGAAAAATCAAATGTAATGCTTTACTTACTTTTTTGAGACTTTTCCTTCTTTCCAGGAATAAAAGTTATTGCTTACTAAGTTGTAGACTAAATAATATAAGTCCCAAGACAGTACTGGTTACTCCTCAGATGTTTGGCCTTTGGCTGAAGGGCTCTCCATGGGCATCTACTATATGCCAGACATTGGGCTAGTTACTGAGGTCACGTCCTTTCAGGAAAAGGAAACACATAAATAAGTACTAGACAATGTGACTCAAGTGCAAAAGAAGCCCAGAAGAAAGGTCCCCATCTGTCTGTGGGGACCAGGGAGGGCCGATATAGAAAAGAATGCCTAGAAAGATTCAGGTCCTGGATGTTGGGTGTTTGTTTTTCCTATTCTGGGTCAGGCTCTTCAGCAAGTGTCCCATATTTAAGAACTCCTTCATTCCCCCACATATCCCTATGAGGTGAAGAGTATTGTCATCTCCATTTTAGAGACAAGGAAGCCTACTACAGGAAAGGTTAGCAATATGCCTGAGTAACAAGCATATCAGAAAGTAGCAGAATTGAGAGTGTACCATCCAGAGTTCATCCTCTTAACTGCACTGCATCCTGCCACCTGGACTTTGCTGGATTCTCTGGCTAAATCAAGTGAGCATTGAATCAAGGTGTTCAGATTCCAGAGTAACATTCAAGTCTAACTCCCCAGACCCCGGAATGAGTATCTGTTTTCCCTAGTGGTCTGTCAGAGGCTGATGATTCTCAAAGTAGCTTCTTTAAAAAAGGTAAGACATTCCCTAGAATAGCAACTTCGAGGTCCTTGTTTAGAAGTGTCAGGGCTTGGGGCAGGGAAATATGACAAATATAAGACTGAACTTCCATTAAACAAAAATGTACTGTGAGCAGTAGCCTGGTGTGTTTGGGTGAATAGTGAGTTTCTACCACATGCAAGGTATAATAATAATCAGGTTTTCAAAATACTCAGCCAGACTCCGCTAGCCTCTTTAAGATAGAAATGCACAGACAGATAAAAGACTGTGTTCAGGTTTTATTTTAATCTCTGCCTCCCTACTTGTGGTCTTAAGAGGCCTTAGTATTGAAAGCAAATGATATTTCTACCTTCTTCCCAAGACAGGAATTTGCATGTTAATTTTGGAACACTTAGGGAAAAATCAAATGTAATGCTTTACTTACTTTTTTGAGACTTTTTCCCCTTCTTTCCAGGAATAAAAGTTATTGCTTACTAAGTTGTAGACTAAATAATATAAGTCCCAAGACAGTACTGGTTACTGAAGAAACAAGAAAATGTGTCTGTCAGCTTCAAGGGACTCCAGCATGAAATGAATTTGTATCAGAGCATAGGAGTTAGCTTACCTTGAACTGAACTTCAGTACAGGAAGCTTATATGTACACAAGTGGAAAACAAACTTTGGTACAGATATGTGTAGAGTCCTACTTTGGTAAAGAAAATTGTTCATGTGTATTTGTCATCTTATTAGCAATTCCGAAGCTAATTCATAAGAGTTTGTCTATCAGTCTAGCCTCTGCTCAACTTGGTAAGCTCTCCATACAATTTATCATAAAACTGGACACTTAGAAAGCATTAGTGTTAGAAAGTGAAGGTGTTAGTTGCTCAGTCATGTCCGACTCTTTGTGACCCCATAGACTGCAGCCCACCACAGCCTCCTCTTTCCATGGAATTTTTAAGGCAAGAAAACTGGAGTAAATTGCCATTTCCTTCTTCAGGGGACCTTCCTGACACAGGAACCAGGGTCTCCTACATTGTAGGCAGATTCTTTCCCATCTGAGACACCAGGGAAACTAAGGAAGCATAGTGAGTACCATTATTATATACATTGGGACAATGTATAAACCAGGTCTGAACCAGAAAACTAGCATGAATGGTCAACCTAATCATGGGCAAAATTCCCTGTTCAAGCAAAGTAACTAAATTTGCATGGTGTCTGCAGACAGAACATGGTGGTGAGGACAGAGTGACATAAATGAAAGGCCAATAAGATGAAAGTTGCCACTTTGAACACAGCAGTTTAGAACTGTAAGGGACAGTGTAACAGTCAGCCAGATGAAGAAGTGAAAAGAATTAGGGTTCTACCACATGCAAGGTATAATAATAATCAGGTTTTCAAAATACTCAGCCAGACTCCGCTAGCCTCTTTAAGATAGAAATGCACAGACAGATAAAAGACTGTGTTCAGGTTTTATTTTAATCTCTGCCTCCCTACTTGTGGTCTTAAGAGGCCTTAGTATTGAAAGCAAATGATATTTCTACCTTCTTCCCAAGACAGGAATTTGCATGTTAATTTTGGAACACTTAGGGAAAAATCAAATGTAATGCTTTACTTACTTTTTTGAGACTTTTTCCCCTTCTTTCCAGGAATAAAAGTTATTGCTTACTAAGTTGTAGACTAAATAATATAAGTCCCAAGACAGTACTGGTTACTGAAGAAACAAGAAAATGTGTCTGTCAGCTTCAAGGGACTCCAGCATGAAATGAATTTGTATCAGAGCATAGGAGTTAGCTTACCTTGAACTGAACTTCAGTACAGGAAGCTTATATGTACACAAGTGGAAAACAAACTTTGGTACAGATATGTGTAGAGTCCTACTTTGGTAAAGAAAATTGTTCATGTGTATTTGTCATCTTATTAGCAATTCCGAAGCTAATTCATAAGAGTTTGTCTATCAGTCTAGCCTCTGCTCAACTTGGTAAGCTCTCCATACAATTTATCATAAAACTGGACACTTAGAAAGCATTAGTGTTAGAAAGTGAAGGTGTTAGTTGCTCAGTCATGTCCGACTCTTTGTGACCCCATAGACTGCAGCCCACCACAGCCTCCTCTTTCCATGGAATTTTTAAGGCAAGAAAACTGGAGTAAATTGCCATTTCCTTCTTCAGGGGACCTTCCTGACACAGGAACCAGGGTCTCCTACATTGTAGGCAGATTCTTTCCCATCTGAGACACCAGGGAAACTAAGGAAGCATAGTGAGTACCATTATTATATACATTGGGACAATGTATAAACCAGGTCTGAACCAGAAAACTAGCATGAATGGTCAACCTAATCATGGGAAAAATTTCCCCTGTTCAAGCAAAGTAACTAAATTTGCATGGTGTCTGCAGACAGAACATGGTGGTGAGGACAGAGTGACATAAATGAAAGGCCAATAAGATGAAAGTTGCCACTTTGAACACAGCAGTTTAGAACTGTAAGGGACAGTGTAGTCATCTAGTTCAGCCAGATGAAGAAGTGAAAAAGAATTAGGGACCTATGTAGGCTCCTTGCAAAATAGAGACAGGATCCAGGACTCCTGACTCAGCTACATCAAGCAGGCACTTGGGTAGTTTCTGAGGCTTAGCTGTAAGTTGAGTGGCTAAGGAGCCAATAGAAGGAATATCTGGGGTTAATCCCTTCCCCTCTTAGCATCAGTGTTCCTCCCCACCTTCCCATGAAACTTCCTGTGCACTTTCTGCCAGCCCTGGCAATAAGAACACTTTCAGCTTTCCTTGTTGATGAACTAGTAGTTAATAGAAGTAGTAGTAGTAGTACCAATCACTTGAGCAGTGCACTTGGATTTGAGCAGATTTGTTCTCATTAATTGTCATATTCACTAATCATTTATTTGGAAAATCAGTTACCACTGCTTACCATCTTGCAGAAAACAGCGGTCAAAAATTAATGACGCACAGTTTTGATAAGGGATGGAAAGATCTCTAGAAAATCTATACTATAAATATGCACAGATGAGAAAGGATGTTCACAAGAATGTCTGAGATAGTGAGAGTGGACCATGTGAAGGTTCTGAATGTGAGAGAGAAGATGATTAGCATGCCTGTAAAGGGCATGATAGGGGTAATAGAAAAGTTCAGAAAACCAATTTTGTATGGTGTCTAGCAAAGGGATACGTCAAAGCTTCTTTAAAGTTAACAAGAAAACTGGAGTAAATTGCCATTTCCTTCTTCAGGGGACCTTCCTGACACAGGAACCAGGGTCTCCTACATTGTAGGCAGATTCTTTCCCATCTGAGACACCAGGGAAACTAAGGAAGCATAGTGAGTACCATTATTATATACATTGGGACAATGTATAAACCAGGTCTGAACCAGAAAACTAGCATGAATGGTCAACCTAATCATGGGCAAAATTCCCTGTTCAAGCAAAGTAACTAAATTTGCATGGTGTCTGCAGACAGAACATGGTGGTGAGGACAGAGTGACATAAATGAAAGGCCAATAAGATGAAAGTTGCCACTTTGAACACAGCAGTTTAGAACTGTAAGGGACAGTGTAGTCATCTAGTTCAGCCAGATGAAGAAGTGAAAAAGAATTAGGGACCTATGTAGGCTCCTTGCAAAATAGAGACAGGATCCAGGACTCCTGACTCAGCTACATCAAGCAGGCACTTGGGTAGTTTCTGAGGCTTAGCTGTAAGTTGAGTGGCTAAGGAGCCAATAGAAGGAATATCTGGGGTTAATCCCTTCCCCTCTTAGCATCAGTGTTCCTCCCCACCTTCCCATGAAACTTCCTGTGCACTTTCTGCCAGCCCTGGCAATAAGAACACTTTCAGCTTTCCTTGTTGATGAACTAGTAGTTAATAGAAGTAGTAGTAGTAGTACCAATCACTTGAGCAGTGCACTTGGATTTGAGCAGATTTGTTCTCATTAATTGTCATATTCACTAATCATTTATTTGGAAAATCAGTTACCACTGCTTACCATCTTGCAGAAAACAGCGGTCAAAAATTAATGACGCACAGTTTTGATAAGGGATGGAAAGATCTCTAGAAAATCTATACTATAAATATGCACAGATGAGAAAGGATGTTCACAAGAATGTCTGAGATAGTGAGAGTGGACCATGTGAAGGTTCTGAATGTGAGAGAGAAGATGATTAGCATGCCTGTAAAGGGCATGATAGGGGTAATAGAAAAGTTCAGAAAACCAATTTTGTATGGTGTCTAGCAAAGGGATACGTCAAAGCTTCTTTAAAGTTAACTAGAAGTATGAACTCACATGCAAAGCAGGTGTGGGTGCCCAGAGCACCCAAGAGTGTTTTCTCTGCCTTTGATTATGGGCAGGAACTTAGAAATCAAAAACCAGGAATTAATTATCCCCTTGAAGGCAGGTCCCATTGCATGTCTGTCTCTAATTTCTTTACTATTTCCCTGCAAGTCAAGGTGAGCTGGCAGGAAGAGGGAAATGAATTAATTCCAAAAATAAAATTAAATTTTTTTGCCTATCACTCACCAGCAGCACATTTTGTTCTATGCAGTGAGCCCAGGAGGATTGGAATGGATACCTTTTCCAAATCTAAGAGGAAAAAATAATGAAATTCTGGCACTTTTTAGAATGAGAGAGCGAGTCTCAAAAGAATATCAGTTTATCTGTGATAAACTGTGGCTGTATCTTTACTGCATGAAACCAACGTTTAGCTGAAGATGGAAAAACTGTATCAGTCATTTAGAATCTTAGTCACACTGTAATCAGTATCACTTTCTGCGTATTGCATATTTGGGACTTCAAGGACACATATTTCAGTTTATACCAAGGTGTCGGATACCATGGAAGATTAATAGCTCTGCAATGAGCTCTCAATGTATTTCTCAAGTCTTTTAGTTTAGAACTTCCAGAGTACCACTTAAGAAGTTCACTTTTATTGGACAGTGTCCAGAAAATATGCATTAAGTTCAGTGCTTTTCAAACTTTTTTCTTTTTTTTTTAACTGCAGCCTACATAAAAAAAAAAATTTAAGGGGAGTTCCCAAGATGGCAGAGTAGAAAGATCGGGAACCTACCTCCTGACCTGGGAGGTAATCAAAATTACAACTATGTACAGAAAAACTATCAGTGGAAAAGACTGGAACCTACCAGAAAAGATCTTTTATAACTAAAGATGTGAAGAAGGAATCACAAGGCAGGAAGGAGGGACAAAGTGACAATATAGTCTAGACTCACTCCACCCCCTGCCCAGGGGCAATCCACAGATGCGAGAATGATTACAATTGCAGAGACTTTCCCCAAGGAGCAAGGAGTCTGAGCTCCATGTTGGCTCTCTAGCCCCGGGGTGCTGCACCTGGGAAATGAGCCCCCAGAGAATTTGACTTTGAATGCCTGCAGGGCTTACTTTTGGGAAGTTCAGAGACTCTTCTTGAAAAGAATGCGTACAAAACCTTACATACCACTGACCTAGGGCAGAAGCAGTAATTTTAAAAGATCTGGGGGTCAGACCCACCTGCTGATCTTGGAGAGTCTCCTGCAGCAATAGGAGACAACCAGAGTTCACTCTTGGGACACAGACAAAGGCAGCAGCTATTTGAAGGCACTCAGTCTATCCCGTGGATACTGGTGCTGGCAAGGACCATTTTGGAATCCTCCCTCTAGCTTAGGAGCCTCAGGACCCAGCCCTGCCCCCCCCTCACAGCCTAGAGACACCAGTATGGGACGCCTCAGGCCAGGTCACTAGATAGTTGGGAGGGGACACAGCCCCACCCACCAGCAGCCTGAAGTCACAGCTGCCTGTGGACACAGCCCTGACCTCCTGAAAGCCCAGGACCTGGCTCCACTCTCCAGTGCATTGTCCCTAGACCCAGAAACCTGAGGGTCCTGCAGACTCCACGACCCACCTCTACCCACCAGTGGGCTGGCAGCAGTCCCAGAATCCTCTGGGCTTCAGCCCCACCTACCAGCAAGCCTGCTGTAACCTCTGGAGCAGCCTCATCTACCAGCAGACAGGCAGCTCCAGGACAACCCTGACCCATAAGGCTCCTTAGCAGGATTCAGCCAGTTCCCAGCAGGCCTGTTCCAGCCCTGGGACCGGCTGGGCCTAAACCTTACCCACAAGCAGGTCAATACAAGCTACAGGATATCCTGTACCCCATGGTCAGCTATGTTAAGAACCAGCTGCACCCACCAGTAGTCCCACACTAGCTCTGAGACCCCTGACCCTTGATGTCAGACCCCAGGATACAGCTCTGCCCTCTAGTGGCCCGCACTATACCTGGGACCTGGCCTCACTCACGGGTGGGTGCACACCAGCCCCAGGATCTCCTTGACCCCCAATTCCATCTACAAATGAGCCAGCACTAGCCTCAGGGCCCCCCAGGGTTCTGCAGATAGCTGCCTCATGACGTGGCCCTGCCAATCAGTGCCAGCAGTGACCACGCAAGGCAGGACCTGGCAACTAGCAAAACCAAAGACCAGCCGCTCCCACCAGACCACCAACATTAGTCAGCCTGTCACAATAGAAGGACCCATGCAGCCCACATAAGGGATACCCCTAGAGCATACAGCTTTAGTTACCAGAGGGGAGAAGCTTCCCAGGTGGCGCTAGTGGTAGATGTAAGAGATGGGGTTTGATCCCTGGATTGCGAAGATCCCCTGGAGGAGGGCATGGCAACCCATTCCAGTATTCTTGCCTGGAGAATCCCACCGACAGAGGAGCCTGGCGGACTACAGTCCACGGAATCACAAAGACTCGGATATGACTGAAGTGATTTAGCACGCACATACCATACAGGAGTGTGCTACCAGAACACATAGGATTTCTCCTTCAAAGAGCCGCTTCTCCAAGGTCAGAAAATGTACCCAACATACCAGATACATAGAAATAAAAACAGCAATTTAAGCAAAATGAGACAACAGTGAAATATATTCCAAATGAAGGACCAAGGTAAAATCCCAGAGGAATTAAGTAAGGTGGAGATGCTCTCAATAAAGAGTTCAAAGTAATGACTGTAAAGATGATCAAAGAACTCGGGAGAAGAATGGATGAGCAGAGCAAGAAACTTGAAGTTTTCAGCAAAGAGAAAATATAAAGAACAACAAATCAGAAATGAAGAGTACAACTAAAAAGAAAAATACACTAGAAGACATAACAGTAGTCTAAATGAAAACAGAAACAGATCTGTGACCTGGGAGATAGAGTAGTGGAAATCACTAAACAGTGAAAGAAAACAGAATAAAAATATGAAGACCGTTGAAGAGACCTCTGGAATGGCTTCAAGCATACTGTTTTCTTTTAGAAGCTGTATAGTTTTAGATCATACACTTATGTACACTTACACTTACGGGATTACTTTTTGTGTATGAAATGAGGAAGGGGTTTAATTCATTCCTGTGCATGATAGTTTTCCTAGCACCATTTCTTGAAATACAATTTTTCTCCATCAATAGATCTTGGCAATATGCCTATCCTTATGCCAGGACCATACTGTCTTGATTATTGCAACCTTGTATTAAGTCAAAAGTTGAGAACTGTGAGTCTTTCAGCATTTTTTCCTCTTTAAAATTATTTGGCTATCCTAGAACCCTAAAATTTCTATATGAATTTTAGGATCATCTTGCCAGTTTATGGGGGGTAAAAAAGGAAACTGGAGTTGTGATAGACATTACATTCAATATGAGAATATGTAAACCAGTTGTAGAATACTTCCACTTAACAAAATTATGTCTCCAGTCCACGAATATGGGACTTCTTTACATTTTATTTAGGTTTTCTGTACTTTCAGCAATATTTTGTATTTTTAAGTGAAAAACTCTTATACTTCTTTTGTTGAATTTATTCCACAAGTATCTTTAAAACTTTGGTAAATGAAATGTCTTACTATTTAATTTTCAGATTCATTGCTAGTTTATGGAAATAGAATTGATTTTTGTGTTTGGTTTATTTTCCCTGCAACCTTGCTAAACTCTCTTGATGCTTTTAGGGTCTTTTAATAGATTGTCCTCGTATTATCCCCTACATATAGAGGTAGTTTTACTTAGGACCAAGGTAAAATCCCAGAGGAATTAAGTAAGGTGGAGATGCTCTCAATAAAGAGTTCAAAGTAATGACTGTAAAGATGATCAAAGAACTCGGGAGAAGAATGGATGAGCAGAGCAAGAAACTTGAAGTTTTCAGCAAAGAGAAAATATAAAGAACAACAAATCAGAAATGAAGAGTACAACTAAAAAGAAAAATACACTAGAAGACATAACAGTAGTCTAAATGAAAACAGAAACAGATCTGTGACCTGGGAGATAGAGTAGTGGAAATCACTAAACAGTGAAAGAAAACAGAATAAAAATATGAAGACCGTTGAAGAGACCTCTGGAATGGCTTCAAGCATACTGTTTTCTTTTAGAAGCTGTATAGTTTTAGATCATACACTTATGTACACTTACACTTACGGGATTACTTTTTGTGTATGAAATGAGGAAGGGGTTTAATTCATTCCTGTGCATGATAGTTTTCCTAGCACCATTTCTTGAAATACAATTTTTCTCCATCAATAGATCTTGGCAATATGCCTATCCTTATGCCAGGACCATACTGTCTTGATTATTGCAACCTTGTATTAAGTCAAAAGTTGAGAACTGTGAGTCTTTCAGCATTTTTTCCTCTTTAAAATTATTTGGCTATCCTAGAACCCTAAAATTTCTATATGAATTTTAGGATCATCTTGCCAGTTTATGGGGGGTAAAAAAGGAAACTGGAGTTGTGATAGACATTACATTCAATATGAGAATATGTAAACCAGTTGTAGAATACTTCCACTTAACAAAATTATGTCTCCAGTCCACGAATATGGGACTTCTTTACATTTTATTTAGGTTTTCTGTACTTTCAGCAATATTTTGTATTTTTAAGTGAAAAACTCTTATACTTCTTTTGTTGAATTTATTCCACAAGTATCTTTAAAACTTTGGTAAATGAAATGTCTTACTATTTAATTTTCAGATTCATTGCTAGTTTATGGAAATAGAATTGATTTTTGTGTTTGGTTTATTTTCCCTGCAACCTTGCTAAACTCTCTTGATGCTTTTAGGGTCTTTTAATAGATTGTCCTCGTATTATCCCCTACATATAGAGGTAGTTTTACTTCTATCCTAATCTAGATGACTTTCATATCCTTTTCTAGACTAGTTTCTATGGCTAGGCCTTCCAATTTCAGTGTTGAATATGTGTCAAAACAAAAGGATTTTTTTTTTTTATCTAAAAGGAAACCACTGTCTTTTGCAAGTAACTATGACATTAACTGGAGACTTTTTTCTAGGTGCCCTTTGTTAGGTTGAGAAAGTTCCCTTCTGTTCCTAGTTTTATAAACATTTTGTAATGAGAAGAAGTTGGATTTTGTTCCTGCATTTTGTTGGATATTCATGTTTTGTACTTTATTATATTAATAGGGTGTATTATACTGGCTGATTTTTATATAGAAATCAATCCTGCATTCTTTTTTTTTTTTTTTCCTGCATTCTTGATTCAAGTCCCACTTGGTCATGGTGGATAATTCCTTTTACATGTTCGAATCTGATCTGCTAGTATTTTGTTGATGAGTTTTGTTTCTGTAACCATAAGGAATATTGATTTGTAGTTTTCCTTATTTGTGATGTCTTTCTCTGGTTTTGATATCAGAGAATACTGGCCTCATATTTTGAGGAAAATTTTGTGAAATATTCATAATAAGTGAATCTTTGTTAAAGGTTTGGCAGAATTCACCAGTGAAGCCCTCTAGGTCTGGGTTTTCTTTGTAAAAAGTTTTAAAAGTGCTATTCAGTCTTTTATTGTTATACATCCATTCAGATTTTCTGTTTTCTCTTGAGTCAGTTTCTGTGGTTTGTGTCTTTTTAAGAATTTATTCTTTTCATTTAGGCTATTTAATTTGTTGGCAAATAATTATTCGCAGTATTTATATATATATATATATATTTTTTTTTTTTAAAGATTTATTTATTTATTTATTTTGGGCGAGGGTCGGGTTGGGGAGGGAGGGGAGCGGGCGGGCCACTTCTATTGGTCTTTCATTTCTCTGTTTTCATCCGTCTTTGTTCTTTGGCTCCTGTGGGCCTCCCATCACGGTGGCATCTGTTGTCGCAGAGCACCGGCTCTGGGCGCATGCGCTCCAGAGCTCCAGCTCGGTGATTGGACACATCGGTCCAGCCGCTCCATGGCACGTGGGATCTTCCCAGGCCAGGGATCGAACCGGCGCCCCTTGCACTACAAGGCGGTGTCCTTATCCACTGGGCCACCAGGAGAAGCCCCTATATTTATTTTTATTTCTATAGTTTCAATAGTGATTTCCCCCCTTTCATCCCTGATTTTAGTGAGTGTTCTTTTTTCTTTACAAGTTTAGTTTACATTTTATTTAGATTTTCTTTACTTTCAGCAATATTTTGTATTTTTCAGTGAAAGAGATTTGTTCTTTATTATATTTTCAAAGGACCACCTTTTAGTCTCATTAACTTTTTCTCTATTGCTTTTCTATTCTCTATTTTTGCTCTAATCTTTTTATTTCTTTCCTTCTGTTGGATTTGGATTCCTTTTCAAACTTCTTAGGATGAAAGGCTAGGTTTTTTATTTGGAATCATTATTCTTTTTAATGCAAACATTTACAGCTATAAATTTCCTTCTGAGCACTGCTTTAGACTCATACCATATGTTTTGTTGTACTATGTCTTTTTATTTTCATTTATCTCAAGGTATTTTCTAATTTCCCATGTGATTTCTCCTTTGACTCATTTGTTATCTAGTACTCTGTTTTATTTCTACATATTTGTGAGTTTCCCAAATTTCTTTGTTACTGATTTCTAATATAATTCCATGTGTCCAAAGAACATATTTCATATTATTTCAGTCCTTTCAAATTTAGTAAGGCTTGTTTTATGTCCTAACAGATGACCTATTCTGGCAAAGGTTTCATGTGCATTTAAGGAAAATCTATATTCTTCTGTCTTCTATAGATTCAACTGGATTATTTTCTTATTCAAGTCTTCTGTTTTTGGCTTCATGTTCTGCCTAGTTTTTCTATCTGTTTTTGAAAGTGGGATATAAAAGTATCCAAATGTTTTGTGGAATTTTCTGTTTCCTCCTTGAGTTACCTCAGTTTTCACTTCATGTATTTTGTGGCTTTATTGAATATGTATTTATAATTATTTTGTCTTCATGATGTATTGACCCTTTTCATTATTAAATGTCCTTCTTTGCCTCTAGTAACTAATTTTTTAATATTTATTTATTTATTTTTGGCTATTCTGGGTTTTCACTGCTGCCACAGGCTCTTTTCTAGTTGCAGGGAGTTGGGGTTACTCTCTAGCTGAGGTGAGCAGGCTTCTTATTGCGGTGACTTCTCTTGTTGTTGAACTCGGGCTCTAGGGCACACAGGCTTCGATAGTTGCAACACATGGGCTCAATAGTTGTGGCTTCGGGGCTCTAGAGTACCAGCACAATAGTTATGGCTCAGGGGCTTAGTTGCTCCGCAGCATGTTGGATCATCCCATATCAGGGATTGAACCTGTATCTCCTGCATTAGCAGGCGAACTCTTTACCACTGAGCTACCAGGGAAGCCCTCTAGCAGCTATTTTAAAGTATGTATTTCTGATACCAAGTTAACCATTCCCACTCTCATTTGGTCACACTTTGCATGATATATCATCATCCATCTTTTTGCTTTCAGCCTGCTTATAGCTTTGAATCTAACATATATCTGTTGTAATAACTTTATAGTTGGATATGTGGTAATTTTTTTCATTCTGCCAATTTCTCTCTTTTGATTGGAGTGTGTAGTCCACTTACATTTAATAACTTATCAGGTAATGCATTTTTACTATTGTTTTCTGTATGTTTTATGTCTTTTTTGTTCTCAAGTTTCTCCTTTTCTATCAGTATATATTTTCTATTGTACCATTTTAATTCCCTTATAGTTCTTTTTACTACATTTTTAGTTGTTTATTAGTGGTGTCCTTTTTAAATTTTTTTTAAACCTTTATTTTGCTTTTAACTTTTACAGAGTTTTGTTGTTTACAGATATGTATGTTCCCAGATTAGTCATATGTATTTTTTTTTAATTGAAGGATAATTGCTTTATAGAGTTTTGTTGGTTTTGGCCAAACATCAACATGAATCAGTCATAGGTATCCATATCCTAGGAGATTAAAAATAACATCTTAGCTTAAAGTAACCATAAAACAATACTATTTACATTAGCACCTTAAAAATAAGTATTTAGGTATAAATCTAACAAATATGTATAGGATCTGTATGAGGAAAAGTTCAAAACCAACAATGTAAATAAATAATGGAGAGATAGGCCATATTCATTAAGACAGTAGAAAAAAAACAAAACTATGGAGACATTGCGAGGATCAGTGATTGCCAAGGATTTGAGGGGAGGGGGGAATAAATGAAGCAGGGGGCTGCTTTCCAGTCGTGAAACTCATCTGTGTGAACCTGTAACAGTGGAGACAGTCGCTCATTGGTGGAGACAGTCGCTCAGTCATGTTGGACTCTTTGCAGCCCTATCACCTCCTCTGTCTGTGGCATTTCCCAGGCAAGAATACTGGAGTAGGTTGTCATTTCCTTCTCCAGGGGATCGTCCTGACCCAGGGACTGAAGTCTGGTCTCTTGCATTGCAGGCGGTCGTCGATTCTTTCCCAACTGAACCACCAGTAATAGTGGACACACATTATATATTTGTCAAAACTCATAGAACTCCACAACACAAAGAGTGGAGCCTAATATATGCTATGGACTTTAATTGTATTAGTCATATTTTAATATTTGTTCATCAGTTATAACAAAGCAACCACTCTAATGCAAGATGTCATCTATTTTAAAAAACTGGTGGGCAGGGGAGGAAAGAAGTGAATGAAAACTAGAAAGTTTACTGCAGGAGCAGTAAAATCTATTACTTCAATTTTTTTTAAAATGCATCTTCTTGGATAATTCAGACATTTTAAAAATAATGTTCACTTATAAAATTCCCCTGAATAATAATTAGCTAATATTTGGTGGACCACAGTATTATTCTTCTACTCAGAAGTTTCTGGATGGAATGAAATTTCCAGGTTCTGTGAGAATGAGGGTTTCTGAAATGGAAAGTTGCTCAGAGAATATCACTTAGTCAAACATCACCTTCATATTCTGGTTGTGAGCTGTCACGGTGTAGCTTTTCCATACAATAAACATCCTCTCCTTATTTTTGACTCACAGAATTTAGAGTTTTTCTGATACTTACAATTAATGAAACTTCTGCTACCCATGTAGTTCCAGGCAGCAAAACAGCGTGAATTTGCATTAACAGCATGTATTACTCAGGTTTGTGTCTCACTTGGGCAAATTTCTCTAATGTCTCTCTAAAGTAAGGATATTAACTGTTACTTACATCAAACGGTTGTTCAGTTAAAAGAGGTCATGCAGGTATTTAGTGATGTCTCAATAAAATATTAGCAGTTGTTACCGCTGTTGCTGTTTCTTGCAATTTGACTACTAGCCAGTGAAATGCAGAAAAAAGTGCAGATTTCAAAAAGTGAAGTCTGAGAGAGCTAACTGTGGGTTGTAAGAGGTGAATTAATAGAGATTGGAAGGATATTTGGATGATGAAGTAAAAAAAGAAACTTTTCTTTAAATGTCAGTTATAAATTAAGCATTACGTGCATTATCTCAGAAATCCTTATGACAACCTCATGAGTTATCCCTTTTTATAGATGGAAAAACTGACTCAAGTAGGTAATCTCTCCATAGTAGCACAAGTGTTACAACTGGTAGTGCTAGAGTCCAACTCAAATTTTCCTGTTAAAACATGTGAATGTCTTGTAAGGCATGTGGTGCCACACAGCCTGAGAGATTCAGCTCGATGGTTATTTGGACTGCTTGAGACAACTATAATTATGGATTCTTTGTCAGCCTTTCTCATGAAGTATCAAATTTGGTGAACAGATTTTTTTAAAAAAACAGTTTTCTTTTTTTTTAATTTGACCTCTATTTTTTGATTATTTATTTATTTATCTTTTATCCATCTTTTATTCTATAGCCTGTGTGGGCCTTCCACTGCAGTGGCCTCTCTCCTTGCAGAGCACTGGCTCTGAGCGCATGCACTCCAGAGTGCTGGCTCATAATTGGACACACTGGTCCAACCGCTCCACGGCACGTGGGATCCTCCCAGGCCAGGGATCAAACCAGTGCCCCTTGCACTGCAAGGCGGACTCTTTATCACAATGAGGGTTTCTGAAATGGAAAGTTGCTCAGAGAATATCACTTAGTCAAACATCACCTTCATATTCTGGTTGTGAGCTGTCACGGTGTAGCTTTTCCATACAATAAACATCCTCTCCTTATTTTTGACTCACAGAATTTAGAGTTTTCTGATACTTACAATTAATGAAACTTCTGCTACCCATGTAGTTCCAGGCAGCAAAACAGCGTGAATTTGCATTAACAGCATGTATTACTCAGGTTTGTGTCTCACTTGGGCAAATTTCTCTAATGTCTCTCTAAAGTAAGGATATTAACTGTTACTTACATCAAACGGTTGTTCAGTTAAAAGAGGTCATGCAGGTATTTAGTGATGTCTCAATAAAATATTAGCAGTTGTTACCGCTGTTGCTGTTTCTTGCAATTTGACTACTAGCCAGTGAAATGCAGAAAAAAGTGCAGATTTCAAAAAGTGAAGTCTGAGAGAGCTAACTGTGGGTTGTAAGAGGTGAATTAATAGAGATTGGAAGGATATTTGGATGATGAAGTAAAAAAAGAAACTTTTCTTTAAATGTCAGTTATAAATTAAGCATTACGTGCATTATCTCAGAAATCCTTATGACAACCTCATGAGTTATCCCTTTTTATAGATGGAAAAACTGACTCGAAGTAGGTAATCTCTCCATAGTAGCACAAGTGTTACAACTGGTAGTGCTAGAGTCCAACTCAAATTTTCCTGTTAAAACATGTGAATGTCTTGTAAGGCATGTGGTGCCACACAGCCTGAGAGATTCAGCTCGATGGTTATTTGGACTGCTTGAGACAACTATAATTATGGATTCTTTGTCAGCCTTTCTCATGAAGTATCAAATTTGGTGAACAGATTTTTTTAAAAAAACAGTTTTCTTTTTTTTTAATTTGACCTCTATCTTTTGATTATTTATTTATTTATCTTTTATCCATCTTTTATTCTATAGCCTGTGTGGGCCTTCCACTGCAGTGGCCTCTCTCCTTGCAGAGCACTGGCTCTGAGCGCATGCACTCCAGAGCGCTGGCTCATAATTGGACACACCAGTCCATCTGCTCCGCGGCATGTGGGATCTTCCCAGGCCAGGGATCAAACCAGTGTCCCTTGCCCCGCAAGGTGAACTCTTTATCCACTGAACCACCAGGGAAGCCCTAGTGAACAGATTTTTAAACAAATAGGAAATTTAATGAGTGGAGGAACTCGAAAACAAACTATACCAAAATGCAGAGCATTGCACCGTGGGTGTGTTGCACAAAAGTTGCAGAACTTTGGGGAATGTATCTTAACTGATCTAAGGAACCGCCTTATATAAACCTAATAACTTTGTAAAGAGAAAATTCCTTTTGAAATAGGGAAAATTACCTCATGTCTCATTAGGTTTTGATTTCAATAGGTTGAATTTTAAAAAATTAAAAACAAGGTATCCTTGTAGAGGACTGAGTCAACAGTAAAGTTTCACTTGAAGGTCACCCCATGAAGTGAGCACAGGTCACATCTGACTCCCTGGGGGCCTTTCACAGTAGTTTGTGCTCACCTTATCTAGGTGTACATACCAGCTCAGATGACCAGTCCTTTTTTTCTTTTTTCCAAAGTCTGTCACAGGCTCCTATTCTGTTCTCATAGGAAGACAAACATGTTACTTTCCTATCTGAATCTGACTTGAATTTGCTTATCTGATTAGAGCTGCTAATGGAAGGAACTCCTCCTGCTGCTGAGGATGTTTTAAGGATTCAGTTAGTCAGCAGGCATTTATGAAGCCTACTATGTGCTCAGCAATAGAGACAGAGATGAAAAAAAGAATAGTATATTCTCAGTGAGCTCATAATCTACTGAGTAGGATTTATTGTTAGGCAATTACTATTTAAAGATTATTTACCTTCATTATCAATAATAATGTCCATATTGCTCTGCAATAATATAGTAAAACGTTTACATGTAAAATGCCATGGAGTAATTGGGAAATATTCAAGATGTAAAGGTGTTGGTGAGTGGGAATTCACATTTATAGAGTATTGGCTGTGTTCCAGGCACTGTGCTCACTAAATTCTTAAAACCATTATTTTTTTAAAATTTGTATTTATTCATTTTTGGCTATTCTGGGTTTTCACTGCTGCCGCAGGTTCTTCTCTAGTTGCAGGGAGTGGGGGCTACTCTCTAGTTGAGGTGAGCAGGCTTCTTGTTGCAGTGACTTTTCTTTTTGTGGAACTCAGGCTCTAGGGCACACGGCCTTCAGTAGTTGCAGCACATGGGCTCAATTGTTGTGACTCCGAGGCTCTAGAGTACAGACTCAACAGCTGTGACTCACAGGCTTAGTTGCTCTGCAGCATGTGGGATATTCCTGCATCAGGGATTGAACCCGTTACTCCTGCATTGGCAGGTGAACTCTTTACCACTGAGCTACCAGGGAAGCCCCATAGATATGTTTACCCTCATTTTATAGACAGGAAATGTACCAGTGCCAGTAGGATTAAAAAATGGACTTTCAAACCCAGGTAGTATTCAAGTTCCACAAAATCCCCACCATTTTCTGAATAGTTACCATACCCTAGGAATAGGCAGTTGAGTATGTCTAGATGTTTGCGTGGATTTGAGCAAACTGATGCGTCTCTGGGAAATGAAGAGTGACCACCTCACTCCCAACATCAGTTGGTCTCTGCATGGGAAGGATTTCTGGGCTAGTATAGTGCATGCATGCTCATTCAGTCGTGTCCAATTCTTTGCAGCCCCTCCAGCCAGGCTCCTCTGTCCATGGAATTTTCCAGCCAAAAATACTGGAGTGGGTTTTCATTTCCTTCTCAGGGGATCTTTCCAACCCAGGGATCAAACCTGAGTCTCATGCATCCTCTGCTTTTTCAGGTGGATTCCTTACCACTGTACCACCTGGGAAGGCCCAGGCTAATGTAGAGTTGTGCTTTATTTTATGTTTTACTGGAAGATTAAGAAGAATTTGGGGCAGATGCCTAAGGGGAATATCTTCCCCCTCCAGTTACCAAGCACAGAGCTTTGGTTCAGCAAAATTCACTCTTAGTTTCAGCGGAAATGCCATGGAGTAATTGGGAAATATTCAAGATGTAAAGGTGTTGGTGAGTGGGAATTCACATTTATAGAGTATTGGCTGTGTTCCAGGCACTGTGCTCACTAAATTCTTAAAACCATTATTTTTTTAAAATTTGTATTTATTCATTTTTGGCTATTCTGGGTTTTCACTGCTGCCGCAGGTTCTTCTCTAGTTGCAGGGAGTGGGGGCTACTCTCTAGTTGAGGTGAGCAGGCTTCTTGTTGCAGTGACTTTTCTTTTTGTGGAACTCAGGCTCTAGGGCACACGGCCTTCAGTAGTTGCAGCACATGGGCTCAATTGTTGTGACTCCGAGGCTCTAGAGTACAGACTCAACAGCTGTGACTCACAGGCTTAGTTGCTCTGCAGCATGTGGGATATTCCTGCATCAGGGATTGAACCCGTTACTCCTGCATTGGCAGGTGAACTCTTTACCACTGAGCTACCAGGGAAGCCCCATAGATATGTTTACCCTCATTTTATAGACAGGAAATGTACCAGTGCCAGTAGGATTAAAAAATGGACTTTCAAACCCAGGTAGTATTCAAGTTCCACAAAATCCCCACCATTTTCTGAATAGTTACCATACCCTAGGAATAGGCAGTTGAGTATGTCTAGATGTTTGCGTGGATTTGAGCAAACTGATGCGTCTCTGGGAAATGAAGAGTGACCACCTCACTCCCAACATCAGTTGGTCTCTGCATGGGAAGGATTTCTGGGCTAGTATAGTGCATGCATGCTCATTCAGTCGTGTCCAATTCTTTGCAGCCCCTCCAGCCAGGCTCCTCTGTCCATGGAATTTTCCAGCCAAAAATACTGGAGTGGGTTTTCATTTCCTTCTCAGGGGATCTTTCCAACCCAGGGATCAAACCTGAGTCTCATGCATCCTCTGCTTTTTCAGGTGGATTCCTTACCACTGTACCACCTGGGAAGGCCCAGGCTAATGTAGAGTTGTGCTTTATTTTATGTTTTACTGGAAGATTAAGAAGAATTTGGGGCAGATGCCTAAGGGGAATATCTTCCCCCTCCAGTTACCAAGCACAGAGCTTTGGTTCAGCAAAATTCACTCTTAGTCATCTCTGGGACACTGCTGGAAATGTGTCTATCTCCCTACCATGGTAAGATTAAACTGTCCAATCTAGAAACCTTAAATCAGATTGCATTTTTTTTTCTGTCTTAAAGCTTCCAGTGGACCTATGTGCCCCCCCTCTTTCTTATTTCATTTTCTCCTGGGTAGCACTAGTGCATAAGAAAAAAAAATATCAACTCTATTTAGAAGCCAGATGGCCTCAAGGGCACTCTTTACGCAAAAACCCTTCAGTAACCTCAGAAACCCTGCTTTTCAGACCATAGGGTCAAATCCATTTTGTCAAAGAAATGTACTCTTTTTAGCTTTCATTGTTTAACCTTTCCTATAATTTTAATTTCCATTTACATTTAATGTCACTACTGCAAAGTCAGATGGAAATGTTCTGATTTTCTTCTAGAGGTAGTATTCAAGTTTCTTATCAGCAGAAGTAAGCAGAGAAGTTGTTTCCCCAAGTACACAAAGGTCTTATGGCTAAGGAAAGAACTTTCTTCGGTATTTAATAATATTTTAAAATTTAATCATCGTGGTAACAATGTATGTCATACAATACATATCTGTTGACTATTTAAAGGTCTATAGATTTCCAAAATAAGCCATCCCTGAAATACAAATAACATATGGTGGAATTTACTAACTATATGGCTTTACGAGAAGGAATTTGTTATTTTGCAGTGGAATTTTAATGGATGATAAATGAGATTTGAAGCAAGACTGAATTTCTTTAAAACAACTCCTAGATAAGGAATGAAGGGACAGCAGTGAGGAGATTCAAAAATTAAGATTTGACTTACACTTTAAAAATAACCACTTATTTTGTTGTATTAGACTTTCATGCTAAAGTATCATTATTTTATAAAATACTGATTGCTAGTCAGTACCAGTAAGGAATTATATGACTGTAAATCAAAATACTTAGAAAACTTTAACTATATTTTAGTATAATTAATTAGAGACTGCTATGAAAGAGAAAGACTTCCAATTTGCAAATATATATTTATAATTGATGAAAAGTATAAGTGTGATAGCTGGTAATAAATCTTCTTACAGTGTGTTCCACTTAGGGGATATTGGCCAAAATCGCTTTTAGCTAATGTAAATACCATGAACTTTTTAGAGACAGAACAGTGTAAGTCCTAGTTCTAAATCTGCCACTTTCTAAATGCAGCCTTGAGTAGTTTTCTGGGCTCGTCTAAGACCAGTTTCCTCACCAATAAAATGGAATAACCTATGTGCCCCCCCTCTTTCTTATTTCATTTTCTCCTGGGTAGCACTAGTGCATAAGAAAAAATATCAACTCTATTTAGAAGCCAGATGGCCTCAAGGGCACTCTTTACGCAAAAACCCTTCAGTAACCTCAGAAACCCTGCTTTTCAGACCATAGGGTCAAATCCATTTTGTCAAAGAAATGTACTCTTTTTAGCTTTCATTGTTTAACCTTTCCTATAATTTTAATTTCCATTTACATTTAATGTCACTACTGCAAAGTCAGATGGAAATGTTCTGATTTTCTTCTAGAGGTAGTATTCAAGTTTCTTATCAGCAGAAGTAAGCAGAGAAGTTGTTTCCCCAAGTACACAAAGGTCTTATGGCTAAGGAAAGAACTTTCTTCGGTATTTAATAATATTTTAAAATTTAATCATCGTGGTAACAATGTATGTCATACAATACATATCTGTTGACTATTTAAAGGTCTATAGATTTCCAAAATAAGCCATCCCTGAAATACAAATAACATATGGTGGAATTTACTAACTATATGGCTTTACGAGAAGGAATTTGTTATTTTGCAGTGGAATTTTAATGGATGATAAATGAGATTTGAAGCAAGACTGAATTTCTTTAAAACAACTCCTAGATAAGGAATGAAGGGACAGCAGTGAGGAGATTCAAAAATTAAGATTTGACTTACACTTTAAAAATAACCACTTATTTTGTTGTATTAGACTTTCATGCTAAAGTATCATTATTTTATAAAATACTGATTGCTAGTCAGTACCAGTAAGGAATTATATGACTGTAAATCAAAATACTTAGAAAACTTTAACTATATTTTAGTATAATTAATTAGAGACTGCTATGAAAGAGAAAGACTTCCAATTTGCAAATATATATTTATAATTGATGAAAAGTATAAGTGTGATAGCTGGTAATAAATCTTCTTACAGTGTGTTCCACTTAGGGGATATTGGCCAAAATCGCTTTTAGCTAATGTAAATACCATGAACTTTTTTTAGAGACAGAACAGTGTAAGTCCTAGTTCTAAATCTGCCACTTTCTAAATGCAGCCTTGAGTAGTTTTCTGGGCTCGTCTAAGACCAGTTTCCTCACCAATAAAATGGAATAATAATAATATCTTAACATTTGTAGAAATGAAATGACTTCTCTCTCTTCTAGTAAAGGCAGTCTAAGAAATTCAGACCACTCTTTCAAAACAAATAACTAGAATACCATTTTTTTTTAAGCAATCTGCTTTAAATCTCAGAAAAGAAAGGCTTTCAGATTCACAGATGTTCACACTGAGGTCTCTTTCCCCACCAGTATCTGCTGGTTCTGGAAGAAGATACTGTGGAGCCTAGAATTAAGCAGAACTTTCAGTCAACTCACTTGAGAAAATATTTGGAGTTCAGAGTGTTTTCAGTAGAGATCCTGAAAGGTAGCTCCTTAGGAACAATGGTGAATCAAAAGCGGACCCGTCATCCCAGGGGCTAAAGCCTAGCTTCAAGTCACCTTAATAAGGTAAGAAGGGAGAGTAAAGGAGTACACACAGGTAAGAACAAGACAAATCAAGTCACAATTCCAGAGGTTTAAGCTCAAATGTATCAATAATTACATTAAGTAAAAATGAACTATATGCTTCAATTAAACGTGAGAGAATGATAGGGAGTATGTTAGTTACTCAGCTGTGTCCACCTCTTTGCAACATGGTGGACTATAGCCCACCAGGCTCCTTTGTCAATGGGATTCTCCAGTCAAGAAAACTGGAGTGGGTTACCATTCCCTTCTCCAGAGGGTGTGTGTGTGTGTGTGTGTTGCTTCCTATGGGCTAAACCTGAACTATAAGGAAATATAAAGTCTGGAAGTAAATGTATGAAAAAAATATTCCATACCGATACTAATAGTGATGGTTCTAAAATAGAACCACAAATTCTTTGACACTTCTCCTTTTGAACGCAGAACCTAATTTCCCTCTTCTTAAGAGTGGACTGTACTTGGTGACTCACGTCTATTGCATAGAAGGTGGCATAAATGTGTGACTTCTGAAAATAGGTCATAAAATGGCTTCCTGGTTGACCTCTCTTCCTTGAGATTGCTTGATCTGTGGGAAACTAGCTTCCATATCATGAGGACACTCAGGCAGCCTGGTGGAGGAGTCCAGGTGATGAGGAACAAAGGCTCCCTGCCAATAGCCAATAAGAAACTGAGACCTTCAGCCAACAACTCTTTGAGTAAGGCATCTTTGGAAGTAGATTATCTAGTCCCATTCAAACTTCTGTGAAGTTACAACTCCACTTGACATTTTGACTGTAACCTCATGAAAGACTAGGCTGTTTCTATATCCCTGACTCCCTTAAACTGTTAGAAACAATGAATTTTGTTGTTTCAAACTACTAAGTTTTGGGGATACTGAGCAGAGGTAGAGCTACACTAATATGTTCAAAAATATATGTTTTAAGGCAAAAAAAGACATTATGAAAAAATGACTTAATTCTATAGACATAATAATTATAAATTTGTGTTACCTAAAAATGGAGCTTTCCCTGTTGCTGAGTGGGTTAAGAATCTACCTGCAATTCAAGAGACACAGGAAACATGGGTTTGATCCCTGGGTTGGGAGGATCCCCTGGAGAGGGAAATGGCAACCCACTCCAGTGTTCTTGGCTGAAAAACATCTCATGGACAGAGGAGCATGGTGGGCTACAGTCCACAGGATTGTGAAGAGTTGGATACAACTGAGAAACTAGGCATATACCTAATAATATAGACTGAGAACATTTTTAAAAACTGATGAAATTATAAAAAATGATAGACAATTTATAATAATAGCACATTCATGCTGGAAGATTTTTTAAATACTCTGTGTAACTGATAGAACAAGAAGACTGAAACATGATACAAAATATTTGAACAACCCAGTTATAATTGTGACTGTAATTGAACTGTAATTGAATACCCAACAGCTACAAACAACACATTCCTTTCAAATACATGTGGAAATTTTTCAAAATTGCTGGACCATAAAGCAACTCAACAAATTTAAAGATGACATCAGATAGAATATATTAGATGGCCACAGATCAATGTATAATGAAAAGATAACTAGGAAATTCCCATATGTTTGCAAAATATAAAATATACTTCTAAATAACCTTTGGGTCAAAGAAGAGATTACAATGGAAATTAGAAAATTTTTGAACTTAATGAAAATATATGTGGACTTCAACTAAGGTCATGCTTTAGAAGGAAATATATAGCCTTAAACATATGTTAGGAAATAATAAAGACTGAGAGTCAATTATCTAACGATTCATCTGAAGAAGTTAAAGAATAGTAACTTAAATCTCTCACAAATAGAAGAACTAATGAATAAAGGAGCAGAAATTGATGGCACAGAACACTTACATAATAGAATCAAGAAAGCAAAAATTACTTCTTTGAAAAGATTAATGCTCATGTGCATGCATGCTCAGTCATTTCTTACTCTTTGTAATCTATGGATGATATCTTGCCAGGCTCCTCTGTCCATGGAATTTTCTAAGCAAAAATACTGGAGTGCGTTATCATGTCCTACTCCAGGAGATCTTCCCAACACAAAGATCAAACCCACATCTCTCTCATTTTCTGCATTGGCAGATGTATTCTTTACCACTGGCATCACCTGGGAAACCCAAAAAGACTGATAACATTAATAAACTCTGGGCAAAAGTTATCAAAAATAAATAAGGTGCAAGTTATCTACCTGCAATTCAAGAGACACAGGAAACATGGGTTTGATCCCTGGGTTGGGAGGATCCCCTGGAGAGGGAAATGGCAACCCACTCCAGTGTTCTTGGCTGAAAAACATCTCATGGACAGAGGAGCATGGTGGGCTACAGTCCACAGGATTGTGAAGAGTTGGATACAACTGAGAAACTAGGCATATACCTAATAATATAGACTGAGAACATTTTTAAAAACTGATGAAATTATAAAAAATGATAGACAATTTATAATAATAGCACATTCATGCTGGAAGATTTTTTAAATACTCTGTGTAACTGATAGAACAAGAAGACTGAAACATGATACAAAATATTTGAACAACCCAGTTATAATTGTGACTGTAATTGAACTGTAATTGAATACCCAACAGCTACAAACAACACATTCCTTTCAAATACATGTGGAAATTTTTCAAAATTGCTGGACCATAAAGCAACTCAACAAATTTAAAGATGACATCAGATAGAATATATTAGATGGCCACAGATCAATGTATAATGAAAAGATAACTAGGAAATTCCCATATGTTTGCAAAATATAAAATATACTTCTAAATAACCTTTGGGTCAAAGAAGAGATTACAATGGAAATTAGAAAATTTTTGAACTTAATGAAAATATATGTGGACTTCAACTAAGGTCATGCTTTAGAAGGAAATATATAGCCTTAAACATATGTTAGGAAATAATAAAGACTGAGAGTCAATTATCTAACGATTCATCTGAAGAAGTTAAAGAATAGTAACTTAAATCTCTCACAAATAGAAGAACTAATGAATAAAGGAGCAGAAATTGATGGCACAGAACACTTACATAATAGAATCAAGAAAGCAAAAATTACTTCTTTGAAAAGATTAATGCTCATGTGCATGCATGCTCAGTCATTTCTTACTCTTTGTAATCTATGGATGATATCTTGCCAGGCTCCTCTGTCCATGGAATTTTCTAAGCAAAAATACTGGAGTGCGTTATCATGTCCTACTCCAGGAGATCTTCCCAACACAAAGATCAAACCCACATCTCTCTCATTTTCTGCATTGGCAGATGTATTCTTTACCACTGGCATCACCTGGGAAACCCAAAAAGACTGATAACATTAATAAACTCTGGGCAAAAGTTATCAAAAATAAATAAGGTGCAAGTTAGTAATATTAGGATTATAGACCATTACAGATCTACACACATTGAAAATATAAGAGGATATTATATGTAGTGTCACAGATTGGAATGTTGTAATTTCTCCATAATTATGATCATCTTCTTTCTCCTTTCTCAGTTTTATATTAACATTTTTCACTTTTAGAGTAGTTATCTAAACTTTTCTACAAATTACTGGTTTCATTTTCTCCATTTTCAAGGCTTCTTATGACCATCTTTGAAAAATGCTATTTCTTTGAATGTTTTTTTTCTATTAATCTCTTATTTTGGTGGCAGAGGATTAGATGGTTAGATAGCATCACAGTCTCAGTGGACATGAATTTGAGCAAACTCTGGGAGATAGTGGAGGACAGAGAAGCCTGGCATACTGGAGTCCATGGAGTCGCAAAGATTCAAACATGACTTTGCAGCTGAACAACAAATCTTATTTAATGGAAGTAATAACTTATTTCATTTCATTGAGGAGAAAAAAGCTGCTTGACTTTTAAAAAACATTTTTCTTTAATGTAAATCAGTTTTAGGACTTTTCACATGGTGTTAGTTCCTATTCCTTTCTACTACGGAGTACGTTTTCAGTTCTCAGATTCTCAGACTATCTTGTCATTGGTTTTGTTTTGTTTCTTTTTTTGTTGTTACTAGGTCATCTTTGAAATAAAGTCATCCAGAGTAGCAAATATAAATGGAAGGGACCTTGTTGAGACCAAGCCAAGGACAAGTTTCATATATAAAATAAGCCTCCACCATGTCTTCCTCCCACCTTGCTTCCCTATGCACACACAGTTTTGTGTTCCTGCTTATCTCTCTCCACAACCAGAGCTGAAAGGCAGCTTGAAGGGCAGAAAAAGCATTGGTTGAGGGAGCTAACTGACTTTGAAGCTAGAAATACCCAACTTGACCATTTACTGTGTGAATAACTTTGGGCAAATGAGTTAACCCACTCAAGCCTCGTTTTTCTAACCATGAATTTTGGAGATTGCCGAGGGAGGCACAAGGTCTGTGATGCAGTTGCCAATTCTATCACCACATGACCAGGCCATTAAGATGCACTAGCTGGTCTCTTTGGTTGACTCTATCCATTATCTCATTATAATCATTAGTATGGCTTTCTCCTATTCCCAATCATAGGGTCCTAGTCTCTGAAAAATGGGACATGTCCAGGAGTGGGTATCTGCTTTAGATTTGTTTCAATCTATTGTCTTAAATGGAAGAACAGTTGAGGAGTCATTATTTAGATTGCTGAAAGGATCTATTGTTCGCTTAGTAACTTAACAAATACTTATTTCTGGCTCTATTCTGGTCATGGCTATATAGCCCTGGAGCCACAGAAGCAAAATAGACAACACTGACCTCAAATAGAGCATAGTCTAGCAGGGAAACCAACAAGTAATTAAGCCGGTGATTAAAACACAGCGTGGGGCTTCCCTGGTGGTCCAGTGGGTAAGGACACCGCCTTGCAGTGCAGGGGGTGCCTGTTCGATCCCTGGCCTGGGAAGATCCCGCGTGCCACGGAGTGGCTGGACCGATGTGTCCAATTACCGAGCCGGAGCTCTGGAGCGCGTGCACCCAGAGCCAGTGCTCTGCGACAGCAGAGGCCACTGCGCTGGGAGGCCCACAAGGGCCAAGGAACAAAGTTGAATGAAAATCGATAAGTGAAAGACCAATAGAAGTGACCCGCCGGCCCCCCTCCCTCCCCATGCCACCCCACCTCTCCCACAAAAAAATATGTAAAAAAAACCACAGTGTGACCAGTGTGACAGCAGTGCCAAAAACAGGGAACCATGGGAGTGTGCGGAACCACGGAGTTTAGAAGGATGCATGGTGTGTAGCTAGATGAAGCAGCAGAAAAACAATGGTTCAGGGGAGAAACAGGTACAAAGTAAGATAAAGCTGGCATATGCTGGGACCTGCAACGAGGTTTATGTAACTCCAGTGTGAGATGTACTGAGAGATTTTTACCTTCCAAATGCCTCGCATTTTTCATCTCATATACCAAGTCCATCTCAAAAATACCAATATAAATTATTAGGAGCTTCCCAGGTGGTGCAGTGGTAAAGAATATGCCTGCCAATGCAGGAGACACAAGAGATGCAGGTTGGATCCCTGGGTGGGGAAGACCCCCTGGAGTAGGAAGTGGCAACCTCCTCCAATATTCTTGCCTGGTAAATCCCATGGACAGAGAAGCCTGGTGGGCTACAGTTCATGGAGTCACAAAGAGTCATGCACAACTGAGCAACCGAGCACTTTGTAATTTATTATCATTTCTCGCCTGTGCTCCTGCAGAAACATCCCAGTCCATCTTCGTGCATTCACTTTTTTTTTTTTTTTAATTTTTTTACATGTATGTTCCCAGATATTCATATGCATATCCCTGGACCCTCCCCCCACCCAGTTCCCCTCCTCCCACCCCTCCAGACCATCGCTCCAAGTGGTTATAGGTACTCCTATTCCCCTAGCACAATGACAATAGCTATCTTTTCCACACATGACAGTATAGGCTTCCATGTTACTCCCTCCATGCCTCCCTCCCACTGTTCAGTCTCCACAATGTCTTTATGACTATTCTCTGTTTTTTCGTGAGTTCACTGCATATGTTATCATGACCATCTTACTAGATCCCATATATATGAGTTAGTATACTATACTTGTCTTTCTCTTTTTGACTTACTTCACTTTTTAGGATAGGTTCTAGAGCCAGCCACCTCATTAGGACTGAGTCTTCTGCATTTCTTTTAACAGCTGAGTAGTATTCCATTGTATATATGTACCAGAGCTTCTGGATCCATTCATTTGTCGATGGACATCTAGGTTGCTTCCATGTTCTGGCTATTGTATAGAGAGCTGCAATGAACATTGGGGTACAAGTGCCTCTTTCAGTTTTGATTTCATCAGGATATAGGCCTAATAGTGGGATTGCTGGGTCATAGGGTGAGTCTATTTTTAGTTTTTTAAGGAATCTCCATATTGTCTTCCATAGAGGCTGTTTAATTTACATTCCCACCAGCAATGCAAGAGGGTTCCTTTTCTCCACCCTCTCCAGCATTTGTTGTCTGTCGATTTGTTGATGATTCTGACAGGTGTGTTTTAATTTTCATCTCATATACCAAGTCCATCTCAAAAATACCAATATAAATTATTAGGAGCTTCCCAGGTGGTGCAGTGGTAAAGAATATGCCTGCCAATGCAGGAGACACAAGAGATGCAGGTTGGATCCCTGGGTGGGGAAGACCCCCTGGAGTAGGAAGTGGCAACCTCCTCCAATATTCTTGCCTGGTAAATCCCATGGACAGAGAAGCCTGGTGGGCTACAGTTCATGGAGTCACAAAGAGTCATGCACAACTGAGCAACCGAGCACTTTGGAATTTATTATCATTTCGCCTGTGCTCCTGCAGAAACATCCCAGTCCATCTTCGTGCATTCACTTTTTTTTTTTTTTAATTTTTTACATGTATGTTCCCAGATATTCATATGCATATCCCTGGACCCTCCCCCCACCCAGTTCCCCTCCTCCCACCCCTCCAGACCATCGCTCCAAGTGGTTATAGGTACTCCTATTCCCCTAGCACAATGACAATAGCTATCTTTTCCACACATGACAGTATAGGCTTCCATGTTACTCCCTCCATGCCTCCCTCCCACTGTTCAGTCTCCACAATGTCTTTATGACTATTCTCTGTTTTTTCGTGAGTTCACTGCATATGTTATCATGACCATCTTACTAGATCCCATATATATGAGTTAGTATACTATACTTGTCTTTCTCTTTTTGACTTACTTCACTTTTTAGGATAGGTTCTAGAGCCAGCCACCTCATTAGGACTGAGTCTTCTGCATTTCTTTTAACAGCTGAGTAGTATTCCATTGTATATATGTACCAGAGCTTCTGGATCCATTCATTTGTCGATGGACATCTAGGTTGCTTCCATGTTCTGGCTATTGTATAGAGAGCTGCAATGAACATTGGGGTACAAGTGCCTCTTTCAGTTTTGATTTCATCAGGATATAGGCCTAATAGTGGGATTGCTGGGTCATAGGGTGAGTCTATTTTTAGTTTTTTAAGGAATCTCCATATTGTCTTCCATAGAGGCTGTTTTAATTTACATTCCCACCAGCAATGCAAGAGGGTTCCCTTTTCTCCACACCCTCTCCAGCATTTGTTGTCTGTCGATTTGTTGATGATGGCCATTCTGACAGGTGTGAGGTGGTATCTCATTGTGGTTTTAATTTGCATTTCTCTGATAATAAGCGAGGTTGAGCATTGTTTCATGTATTTTTGGGCCATCTGTGTGTCCTCTTTGGAGAGGCGTCTCTTTAGATCTTTTTCCCACTTTTTGATTGGGCTGCTCATTTTCCCTGTGCTGAGTTGTCTGAGTTGCTTGTAGATTTTGGAGATTAATTCTTTGTCTGTTGTTTCATTTGCTATGATTTTCTCCCACTCTGTGGGGTGTCTGTTCAACTTTTTGGTGATTTCTTTTGCTGTACAAAAGCTTTTAAGTTTCATGAGGTCCCACGTGTTCACTTTTCTTTTCAGATCCACTATTTTAGTAGGTGGGTCAGAGAAGATCTTGCTTTGATTGATGTCCTTGAGGGTTTTGCCTATATTCTCCTCTAAGAGTTTGATGGTTTCTGGTCTTACATTGAGGTCTTTAATCCATTTTGAGTTGATCTTTGTGTATGGGGTCAGGGAATGTTCCAACTTCATTTTTTTGCATGTAGCTGTCCAATTTTCCCAGCACCATTTGTTGAAGAGGCTGTCTTTGTCTCATTTTATAGTTTTTCCTCCTTTGTCAAAAATAAGGTACCCATAGGTGCGTGGGTTGATCTCTGGGTTCTCAATCTTGTTCCATTGATCTATAGTTCTGTTTTTGTGCCAGTACCATACTGTCTTGATGACTGTTGCTTTGTAGTAGAGTCTGAAGTTAGGGAGGCTGATCCCTCCAACTCCAGTCTTCTTCCTCAGGATTGCTTTGGCTATTCGAGGTCTTTTGTGTTTCCATATGAACTGTGTTATTATTTGGTCTAGTTCTGTGAAAAATGTCAATGGTAGTTGAATACGTATTGCATTGAATCTGTAGATGATATTTGGTAGTATGGTCATTTTCACAATATTGATTCTTCCGATCCAGGAACATGGACTGCATTCACTTTTGCCTCTCTTACAACTGAAGCTTCACACTGAAACTGAAATAAGTGTTTTAATATGCAGATCCAAACCCCAGTATATGTTCTTGTAGCACTTGTGTGCTTTTCCTTTGTAGGGATGGTAGTAGTTTGTAGTTAATTTTAATTGTATAATTACTTATTATTTATTGTATCCAATCCTTCCACTGGAATATGTAGGAATGGAAAACTGTAATCCCTATATGTTTTGCAAGGTTCATGCTAAGTCACTTTAGTCATGTCCAATTCTTTGTACCCTATGGACTATCACCCACCAGGCTCCTCTGTCCATAGGATTCTCCAAGCAAGAATACTGGAGTGGGTTTCCATTTCCTTCTCTGGGGCATCTTCCTGACCCAGGAATCGAACCCACATCTCTTAAGTCCTACATTTCCAGGCAAGTTCTTTACCACTAGTGCCACCTGAGAAGCCTATATTTTGCAAAACCTTGGTTAAAACTGTAATTAAAACCTTAAGCTGTGTCCAGAGCTGGTACTCTGTGGCAAAAGGGGGGCGCATTCAGGCCGAAGGAACAAAGATGGATGAAGACCAATAGAAGTGGCCAAAAAAAAAAAAAAAAGTTAAAAAAAAAACCCTTAAGCTGTGCGTCAAAACATGATTTAATGAGAACCTTTAATGACGAATAAGGCCATTAAGAAATGTGTCTTGAAAATGTAACTGAACTAGCTATTGCTCTTTGTTACTATACAAGATAATTAAACAACGGCCAGAGGATATTTGCATTCTTGTGACCATAAGACACAGTAGAGCAGCCAGGTGGGATGAAGATCTTGTTTAAACATGTACACATCTATATTGTCATATTTTGTCATCATGAAGGTTTTTTTCTGATAATAAGACTTCTCCTGATATTCTTCTATTATCATTTTTCCATAAGACATAAAAGGTATGGTTATTGCAAAATTAATAATTCAAATACTTTATATACTAGACACTGTTCAGTAGGGAAATGAATTTAATCCCCTAAGTGGTAACAAACACACCAGCATCTTGACAATTAACTTATTACCTGTAGGATAACTTATGGTATTCTCTAAGTCCATTCCTAAATCACATATATAAATGATATGTATTCATTTGCTCATTAGAAACCATTAAGGCCCTTTTGTCTTTGCTTCATACAAGTTTGAGAAAAATAAATTATGATTCTAAATGATTCAATTTTAGGTAAAATTTTAGTGAAGTAGGACACATAGAAATTTTTTCAAATTATATGTCCATCACTAGATGAAATTTCAGAAATTGAGCGCATTCCATATAATGACAATACAGGTCAAGAAACAGAATGTTATCAGTGCCCTAAGAGCTTCCCTTTTGTCTCCTCTAACAGCCCCCTCCCATAAGGGAGGCACTACTCTGGTTTCCAGCCACATAGATTAGTTTTTTCTGCTTTGAACTCCATCTAAGTGAAATCAAACAGCTTTTAGCCATCTAGCTCTTGCTTTTTCTTTTTGCTCTACATTGTACTTGTGAGCTCCTTCCACGTTGTCTCATATGGCTGTGGCTCATTTTTATATCCTGCTTCATTGTATGATAGCAGATGAAAACAAAGCTGGACTTACAGTAAGGAAAGGCTTCATCTAAAAAGATTATCGCTACAGGAACAACTCTAATCTCTGAAATCTACAGGTGTCTTAAAATCAAACAGAAAAAAGTTCTTCTTTTCTATGGAATAGCTATTAAAAGGAAATTTATAATGAATGCATATACAACTTGCAGGTGAACCATTGGCAAAATCAGGGTGTATTAACAGCAAGTGTTTTTCTCTGTGGTCGGCCAGTTTTCAGATGAATTGTCAAGGGTTGATTTCTGCACCTTAGTGCCTTGGTGCTTGTTTAAACTTGGAGGTGAGCCAAAGTTTAGGAGCTTGCTGGAGGAGAGAAGCCTAACTAAAGTTGGTCAGCTAAAGCAGAGAGCAAGAAATGAGTGCTTGTGAACACTTGGCCAATAACTAATACCAACAAGTTTGAGTGGATAGTGCCAAACAGCTTGTCGAAATAGTTATAACAAATCCGACTTGCACCAGCAATGTGTGAGAATTCAAGTTGCTCCTTGTCTTCACCAATATTGAATATTTTCCTATTTTTTATTGTAGATATTCTGCTGAGTATGAAGTATATTTCACTGTGGCTTTAGATTTCCTCTACCTGATAACTGATGAAGTTGTATGCCTTCCTTCTTTTCAACCCTATGCATCTAAAAAATATAAAATTTCCTTTAAGCACTACTTTTAGCTGTATTCCACAAGTTTTGGTATCTTCTCTATCCATAAGCTATAACTATTTTCTAATTCCCCTCATGGTCTTTTCTTGGACCCATGAGTCAGATTCATTCAAGCACAGTAGAAATGTAGGTTCTTCAGTAGTGATACAGTGAGAAGTGAGAGCTGTCTCCTTTTCTTGCCATTGTGTCCATAGCATCTAACTGAAAGTCTCCTTTGCTCTCCTTCCTAACCCCAAGCCCCTCCCATAAGGGAGGCACTACTCTGGTTTCCAGCCACATAGATTAGTTTTTTCTGCTTTGAACTCCATCTAAGTGAAATCAAACAGCTTTTAGCCATCTAGCTCTTGCTTTTTCTTTTTGCTCTACATTGTACTTGTGAGCTCCTTCCACGTTGTCTCATATGGCTGTGGCTCATTTTTATATCCTGCTTCATTGTATGATAGCAGATGAAAACAAAGCTGGACTTACAGTAAGGAAAGGCTTCATCTAAAAAGATTATCGCTACAGGAACAACTCTAATCTCTGAAATCTACAGGTGTCTTAAAATCAAACAGAAAAAAGTTCTTCTTTTCTATGGAATAGCTATTAAAAGGAAATTTATAATGAATGCATATACAACTTGCAGGTGAACCATTGGCAAAATCAGGGTGTATTAACAGCAAGTGTTTTTCTCTGTGGTCGGCCAGTTTTCAGATGAATTGTCAAGGGTTGATTTCTGCACCTTAGTGCCTTGGTGCTTGTTTAAACTTGGAGGTGAGCCAAAGTTTAGGAGCTTGCTGGAGGAGAGAAGCCTAACTAAAGTTGGTCAGCTAAAGCAGAGAGCAAGAAATGAGTGCTTGTGAACACTTGGCCAATGACTAATACCAACAAGTTTGAGTGGATAGTGCCAAACAGCTTGTCGAAATAGTTATAACAAATCCGACTTGCACCAGCAATGTGTGAGAATTCAAGTTGCTCCTTGTCTTCACCAATATTGAATATTTTCCTATTTTTTATTGTAGATATTCTGCTGAGTATGAAGTATATTTCACTGTGGCTTTAGATTTCCTCTACCTGATAACTGATGAAGTTGTATGCCTTCCTTCTTTTCAACCCTATGCATCTAAAAAATATAAAATTTCCTTTAAGCACTACTTTTAGCTGTATTCCACAAGTTTTGGTATCTTCTCTATCCATAAGCTATAACTATTTTCTAATTCCCCTCATGGTCTTTTCTTGGACCCATGAGTCAGATTCATTTCCAAGCACAGTAGAAATGTAGGTTCTTCAGTAGTGATACAGTGAGAAGTGAGAGCTGTCTCCTTTTCTTGCCATTGTGTCCATAGCATCTAATGAAATGCTGGAACACAGTAAGCACTTAATGAGTATGTGTTGAATGAATGGACTAGCCAGTTAACTAATTAATTTAAATGAGCAGGGCGAAGAATCAAGCAAAGGCCAGATTATGAAAGGCTTTATGTGAAATGCTAAGAAGTTTGAGTTTTCACCTGAGAATGATGAAGAGCCTTTGAAGGTTTTGTTGTTCAATCACTCAGTCATATGCAACTTTGCAACCCCCTGGACTGCGGTATGCCATACTTCCCTGAAGGTTTTGGTCACAGTACTGATAAGATCTGATCTGTGTTCTAGCCAAAATAGTTTGACAGTGGTGAAAAAAATGGAAACAGTGACAGACTTTATTTTCTTGGGCTCCAAAATCACTGCGGACAGTGACTGCAGCCATGAAATTAAATGGTGCATGCTCCATGGAAGAAAAACTGTGACAAATCTAGACAGTGTATTAAAAAGCAGAAACATGACTTTGCTGACAAAGGTCAGTATGGTCAAAGCTATGGTTTTTCCAGTAGTCGTGTATGGATGTGAAGAGTTGGACCATAAAAAAAGATTGAACTCTGAAGAACTGATGCATTCAAATTGTAGCGCTGGAGAAGACTTTTGAGAGTCCCTTGGACAACAAAGACATCAAGCCAGTCAATCCTAAAGGAAATAAATCCTGAATATTCATTGGAAGAACTCATGCTGAAGCTGAAGCAAATTCAAGTTGCTCCTTGTCTTCACCAATATTGAATATTTTCCTATTTTTTATTGTAGATATTCTGCTGAGTATGAAGTATATTTCACTGTGGCTTTAGATTTCCTCTACCTGATAACTGATGAAGTTGTATGCCTTCCTTCTTTTCAACCCTATGCATCTAAAAAATATAAAATTTCCTTTAAGCACTACTTTTAGCTGTATTCCACAAGTTTTGGTATCTTCTCTATCCATAAGCTATAACTATTTTCTAATTCCCCTCATGGTCTTTTCTTGGACCCATGAGTCAGATTCATTTCCAAGCACAGTAGAAATGTAGGTTCTTCAGTAGTGATACAGTGAGAAGTGAGAGCTGTCTCCTTTTCTTGCCATTGTGTCCATAGCATCTAATGAAATGCTGGAACACAGTAAGCACTTAATGAGTATGTGTTGAATGAATGGACTAGCCAGTTAACTAATTAATTTAAATGAGCAGGGCGAAGAATCAAGCAAAGGCCAGATTATGAAAGGCTTTATGTGAAATGCTAAGAAGTTTGAGTTTTCACCTGAGAATGATGAAGAGCCTTTGAAGGTTTTGTTGTTCAATCACTCAGTCATATGCAACTTTGCAACCCCGTGGACTGCGGTATGCCATACTTCCCTGAAGGTTTTGGTCACAGTACTGATAAGATCTGATCTGTGTTCTAGCCAAAATAGTTTGACAGTGGTGAAAAAAATGGAAACAGTGACAGACTTTATTTTCTTGGGCTCCAAAATCACTGCGGACAGTGACTGCAGCCATGAAATTAAATGGTGCATGCTCCATGGAAGAAAAACTGTGACAAATCTAGACAGTGTATTAAAAAGCAGAAACATGACTTTGCTGACAAAGGTCAGTATGGTCAAAGCTATGGTTTTTCCAGTAGTCGTGTATGGATGTGAAGAGTTGGACCATAAAAAAAGATTGAACTCTGAAGAACTGATGCATTCAAATTGTAGCGCTGGAGAAGACTTTTGAGAGTCCCTTGGACAACAAAGACATCAAGCCAGTCAATCCTAAAGGAAATAAATCCTGAATATTCATTGGAAGAACTCATGCTGAAGCTGAAGCTCCAATTCTTTAGCCACCTGATGTGAAGAGCCAACTCACTAGAACAGACCTATGATGCTGGGAAAGATTGAGGGCAAGAGGAAAAGGGGGCCACAGAGAAAGAGATGGTTGGATGGCATCACCAGTTCAATGGATATGAGTCTGAGCAAACTCTGGGAGACAGTGAAAGATAATGGGGCCTGGCATGCTGCAGTCCCTGGGGTCACAAAGAGTTGGGCATGAATTGGTGGCTGAACAACAACAATAATAAGTATAGAGGAAGAATTGGAAGCAATAAGTTAAAATGAATATTTACGTATCCATCATTAAATATTTTGGAGTAGGAAATGGCAACCTACTTCATTATTCTGGCATAGAAAATTCCAAGGACTGAGAAGCCTGGCAGGCCACAGTCCATGGGGTTGCAAAGAGTCGGACAAGACTGAGCACATACATACATATTAAATATTTATTGAGTGCCTACTATGTGCCAGGTATTATTAAAATCATGAGAAAGAGATCAACAAACAATGCAAAACAAAATTCCTGCCTTACACATTTACATTATAATGAGACATGCTAAAAAGATTTATTTTAATATATTCAGGGGATAATAATTCACAATGGAAAAATATATTGCATTTAGGAAATAGTGTTTAAAATTGATCCTGTCTTCTCTACTTAAGTTATTCTTTTAATAAAATGAAATGAGATCTAGCAATAGATGACATTTTTCTGAATTAGATACTGTTAGTTTTTCTTTACTTCCTTTTCATTTGTTGAAACATTTTCATAGTTTCTACATTTGTTATGTGAAACTTGCTGTCCGGTTGTTTACAATTTCACAGTGTATTAAAAAGCAGAAACATGACTTTGCTGACAAAGGTCAGTATGGTCAAAGCTATGGTTTTTCCAGTAGTCGTGTATGGATGTGAAGAGTTGGACCATAAAAAAAGATTGAACTCTGAAGAACTGATGCATTCAAATTGTAGCGCTGGAGAAGACTTTTGAGAGTCCCTTGGACAACAAAGACATCAAGCCAGTCAATCCTAAAGGAAATAAATCCTGAATATTCATTGGAAGAACTCATGCTGAAGCTGAAGCTCCAATTCTTTAGCCACCTGATGTGAAGAGCCAACTCACTAGAACAGACCTATGATGCTGGGAAAGATTGAGGGCAAGAGGAAAAGGGGGCCACAGAGAAAGAGATGGTTGGATGGCATCACCAGTTCAATGGATATGAGTCTGAGCAAACTCTGGGAGACAGTGAAAGATAATGGGGCCTGGCATGCTGCAGTCCCTGGGGTCACAAAGAGTTGGGCATGAATTGGTGGCTGAACAACAACAATAATAAGTATAGAGGAAGAATTGGAAGCAATAAGTTAAAATGAATATTTACGTATCCATCATTAAATATTTTGGAGTAGGAAATGGCAACCTACTTCATTATTCTGGCATAGAAAATTCCAAGGACTGAGAAGCCTGGCAGGCCACAGTCCATGGGGTTGCAAAGAGTCGGACAAGACTGAGCACATACATACATATTAAATATTTATTGAGTGCCTACTATGTGCCAGGTATTATTAAAATCATGAGAAAGAGATCAACAAACAATGCAAAACAAAATTCCTGCCTTACACATTTACATTATAATGAGACATGCTAAAAAGATTTATTTTAATATATTCAGGGGATAATAATTCACAATGGAAAAATATATTGCATTTAGGAAATAGTGTTTAAAATTGATCCTGTCTTCTCTACTTAAGTTATTCTTTTAATAAAATGAAATGAGATCTAGCAATAGATGACATTTTTCTGAATTAGATACTGTTAGTTTTTCTTTACTTCCTTTTCATTTGTTGAAACATTTTTCATAGTTTCTACATTTGTTATGTGAAACTTGCTGTCCGGTTGTTTTTACAATTATCTTCATGACTTCATCTTACTCTGCTTTCCCCTTTGCTGTATTTCCCTGGACCTTTTCCACTAGCTGGTCATTGGTGGCTCTTAATACCAAAAGCGACAGTTAAGCCAAAGAGATGTAAGCCAATAAGTTTACTAAGATGTAAACGTAGTAAGATGAACCCACTCTTTCTCTGATACTGCAGTAATGATGTATGGTTATGCTTGTTCTAGAGATGGTATTTTTAAAAATTATACCAGGAGAACTCATAAGAGTCTTCTTAGTGCCTCAGTAGCCAGATCCTTCCAAGATGGCAGGGTTATCAAGAACCTAACAGACGGAAAGAATGGATGGATCTCCTAAAGAAGTCAGCTACCTCTAATATTTACATAATCACCAGCCATATCTGTAATGGATGAGAAGTCCAAATAAGCAGTTTGTCTAAATATTGAAAATACTCATTTAAAAAAAGTCACCACCCCCATCTCTAAATTTTATGTCTCATCTTGTTGTTCCTTGATTGTAACATTTATTTTTCTTATTTTCTAAATTGGTCTTTGTTATAATTAATTGTTGGCATATTGTAGTGGTATGTGTGAAAGCATTATGAATTCCCAGCATTCATTTTTTAGGGGAGATACTCAAGAGTATGTTTACAGTTTCCATATTCTGGGAAAGTTGTCATCAACATCAGATTTCAATTAGTCTTCTAAAGCACCTGTCTGTCATGGTGCTAGATCCTGGAAGTACAAAGACAAATGAGAAAAAATCTCTCATCACCATGAGTTCACAGTCTACCTGAAGAAACAGACAAGTAAACACACAAAAATTTTTTAATGAGATGAGTTCTATCATGAGAATGAGATCAACAAACAATGCAAAACAAAATTCCTGCCTTACACATTTACATTATAATGAGACATGCTAAAAAGATTTATTTTAATATATTCAGGGGATAATAATTCACAATGGAAAAATATATTGCATTTAGGAAATAGTGTTTAAAATTGATCCTGTCTTCTCTACTTAAGTTATTCTTTTAATAAAATGAAATGAGATCTAGCAATAGATGACATTTTTCTGAATTAGATACTGTTAGTTTTTCTTTACTTCCTTTTCATTTGTTGAAACATTTTTCATAGTTTCTACATTTGTTATGTGAAACTTGCTGTCCGGTTGTTTTTACAATTATCTTCATGACTTCATCTTACTCTGCTTTCCCTTTGCTGTATTTCCCTGGACCTTTTCCACTAGCTGGTCATTGGTGGCTCTTAATACCAAAAGCGACAGTTAAGCCAAAGAGATGTAAGCCAATAAGTTTACTAAGATGTAAACGTAGTAAGATGAACCCACTCTTTCTCTGATACTGCAGTAATGATGTATGGTTATGCTTGTTCTAGAGATGGTATTTTTAAAAATTATACCAGGAGAACTCATAAGAGTCTTCTTAGTGCCTCAGTAGCCAGATCCTTCCAAGATGGCAGGGTTATCAAGAACCTAACAGACGGAAAGAATGGATGGATCTCCTAAAGAAGTCAGCTACCTCTAATATTTACATAATCACCAGCCATATCTGTAATGGATGAGAAGTCCAAATAAGCAGTTTGTCTAAATATTGAAAATACTCATTTAAAAAAAGTCACCACCCCCATCTCTAAATTTTATGTCTCATCTTGTTGTTCCTTGATTGTAACATTTATTTTTCTTATTTTCTAAATTGGTCTTTGTTATAATTAATTGTTGGCATATTGTAGTGGTATGTGTGAAAGCATTATGAATTCCCAGCATTCATTTTTTAGGGGAGATACTCAAGAGTATGTTTACAGTTTCCATATTCTGGGAAAGTTGTCATCAACATCAGATTTCAATTAGTCTTCTAAAGCACCTGTCTGTCATGGTGCTAGATCCTGGAAGTACAAAGACAAATGAGAAAAAATCTCTCATCACCATGAGTTCACAGTCTACCTGAAGAAACAGACAAGTAAACACACAAAAATTTTTTAATGAGATGAGTTCTATCATGGAGTTATATAGAGAGCACAATGAACACAGAAAGCAAAGAATGCCTTGATGCAGGAAATGGAAGAACTCATGAAGAATACTGCATAGAAGAACTACTTGAGCTGAATTTTGAAAGATAAGTGAAAATTCAGCAAGAGATTTTGAGTTAAATCATCTGTGAAAATTCTAGAACCTTCTCCCAAATTGGGGCTATCAACTTGCAATGGTTCATGTGTCCCAACTATGTCCAGGCCTAGTGTGTGACCCTTGCTCACATTCCAGATAGTTCCTGCTCCTCTTGAATTCCATCCCTCGTGCTATATTTGTGATGAAGAATGACAGGATGAATACCTCATCTGTAACTCAGAGCATGAGGGTCAGTGTTCACTGGCCATCCTTCGCCAAGTGCCACTGCTATCACTGTGAAGTCAAAGGGCAGTTGACTTCAGGATGCAATGCTCTATGAAGGCCAGGAGTGAATAGTTTTAATATTATACTACAAAGAAACTGTGTAGAATACAAGCTCAGTTGGTTTTAGAAAATGGACTCAAAAAACTCACAAGACTCACCAAATTCTACAGTCTCTACCAGAAGGACCAGGTCTCAAGTGAAATTGGATAACATAGTGAACTATTTCTATTTGCCCAATTCCTATTAAAAAATAATAAAATTACATTTCAATAATTTCTTGTTGTAAAACCTGATCTGAAAAAAAAAAAAAAAACAAAACTTATCTAGTCCTGAATCTATGTCTTTCCATATCCACTGTTCTTGAGTCCATCATTAAGAGTCATGTATTTTTTGGTAGTTTCCCAGATGGCGCCAGTGATAAAGAACCCCCCTGCTAGTGCAGAAGGCATAAGAGATCTGTGTTTTATCCCTAGGTGGGGAAGATTCTCTGGAGGTGGGCATGTCAACCCACTCCAGTATTCTTGTCTGGAGAATTCCATGGACAGAGAAGCCTGGCAGACTACAGTCCATAGGTTACACAGAGTCAGACACTACTGAAGCGACTTAGCGTGCACTCACATTTTTTGCTAATTGGAATTGCACGTTAGAGAGGGTAAACTAAAACCACCTCGTGACCTGGCTGTTATCTTTTTCTGCAGTTCTACACCTACAAGTGGCTACTTAAAGAATATTGTCATGACCATGAGGGGAACTGTCCACATCCTGAACCAGAGTTATTTTAGAGACAACATACTGGTAAGTGAATCACATGTTTATCTTTTAGGAAAAATATAGATTCTATGTTTTCCATTTATTTAAAAAAAAAGAAATAGGAAAAAAAAACGTGCTATTACCTAGAAATTTTTCTACTGAGGAGTGCCTCATGAACGTTAGCACTGTGATTCCATTGACAAGCGGCATGAGGAAAAAACTAATGTTGCAAGTGGCATTGTAGAAGGCCACTATAGTAACCTACAGTTGATTCTAGCTGATTATCTGACTTTGGGTTGTCCTAGTTCCTCGCATTTTTTTTCCCCTCTCTTCTTCCGGCTTAATGATTAGGGGTCATCTTAGTGTTTATTAGCACCTCTCTGTGAGAGCTACCAGGAAACAAAGGAGATGAAACTTTATACTGTTTTAATGTATTTTTTTATTTTTTAATTCATGAAAAATCTGAAAACCTCTGAAGCATCTAATAATATATTCTGCTTTTATTCCTTATAAGTTACAAGTACACTTATTTGATTCCTTTTGTAGTAAGCATCTTTATTAGAGGCTCTAAAATAAAGGTTTTCCCTATGTGCTGAAGACTGACTGGGTAATCCACAGTTGATCACTACTCACACCTTTTTATCCTTTACCTGATGTCATCTTCCAACAACAAGTTTACAACTTGAGGGTATTCACCAAGCAAACCAACAAGTCCAAGAACCAAACACTGTGCTCTAAAATTTTTTTCTCCAGTGTGATCAGCTGGGTGTTTGATTCACATTTGGCTTGTTTGAGAGCTTTTATTATCTGAATTCTTGACAGGCTTTCTCTTCCCAATGACAAGCAGTGCATGGTTTTGCTTCTCCATATCTCTACTGGTGATAGCAAGTGCATCCACCAATCAACCTGTGTGAAGTACTTCCTTTACTGTACTCTGTGCGTATGTATACCTATGGTTGATTCGTGTTGATACATGGCAGAAACCAGCACAGTATTGTAAAGCAATTATTCTCCAGTTAAAAATAAATTTTTCAAAAAGGGATGTCATACAATATTTCTTTTTCTGTCTGACTTACTTCAGTATGACACTCTCTGGATTCATTCATGCTGCTGCAAATGGCAGTATTTCTTTCTTATTAATGGCTGAGTAATATTCTGTTGTATATATGTACCACATCCTCTTTATCTATTCCTCTATTGTAAACAGTGCTTCAATGAACACTAAGAAACATGTATCTTTTTGGATCATGTTTTTCTCCAGATATATGCCTAGGAGTGGGACTGTGGGGTTATACGGTATCTTTATTTTTAGTGTTTTATGGAACTTCCATACTGTTCTCCATAGTGGTTGTACCAATTTACAACGCACCAATGTGTGCATGCATGCTAAGTCACTTTAGTCGTGTCTGACTCTTTGCAACCCCATGAACTATAGCCCAGCAGTGTCCTCTGTCCATTGGATTCTCCAAGCAAGAATGCTGGAGTGGGTTGCCATTTCCTTCTCCAAGGAATCTTCCTGACCCAGGGATCAAACCCACAACTCCTACATCTCCTGCATCTGTAGGCAGGTTGTTTACCACTAGCATCACCTAGGAAGCCTGTTAACTGGGACATAGGCATTGCCTAACTAGAATGGGCAGGACTTGGGGATAGATTGGACATGATGGAGAAGGGAGAGTACAAAGTCATGATAACTGCAACATTCTCAGTTTGGATGATTATAAGAATGATAGTTCAGTGTAGGAAACCCAAAAGGAGGAACAGTAAAAGTTTTGACTTTTAACAAACAATGAATTAATGTTTTTCTCTATAGAAATGTCCAAAGACTATTGGAAACACAGGGTTAGAACTTAGTTAGAACCAAGAGGATGGTTCTTCTTTCTTCGAGTAAAACAGACCATAGGACATAACCAAGGAGGGGCCTTAGAGAAGGCCCCCAGATATGGGACTGAATGTAGAAAGAAACAATCAGTCATGGAGAAAAAGCCCAGAAACAATGCAGCTGGATGAAGAAGGTCCAGGAGATTGTGACAATACAGAAGGTGTTAAGGAAAGCTTACCGTATGCTTGCTGTGGCATGAACATACTTGTTTCTTTAGCCTGACTGAATAAACAGGCTGCATAACCAGGGAAACCATTTCACTCCCAGAATCAACAATAGGATGGAGCCGTGCTGTCTAGGATAAGATAGGGTCGGCTATTCATCCCAAGACCTTTCCTTCCTGCTTCTTGACCTGTAACCTGGCCTCCCTGTAGTCCTCTTATCTTCAACTTGTGGGGGGGGGCGTATTCTAGCTAGGAGAAAACTGCCTCCCTCCTCCACGCCTCGCCTCCTGTTGCTATTATCACTTGTCAGCTGTAATATCGTCCAAGGTTATGATTCAAGACAGCAGTGAGCCTGGACATTCCTGTCCAAGACCAAAGGTTATCCAAACAGCCAATGGACAAAGAGCATGCCTCTCAAATGATAATAATTAAAAGCATTAACTGCTAAAATTGAGACTTCTCTGGCCACCCAAGAACACAACTGTGTTGACTGAGCTCATTTTAAATTCGTGACCACTAACCTTAAATGGGCAACCCTACCACACAAGCCTCATTTATTCATCTTCCTATTCTCCCAAAATACTAGTTCACGTTTTCCCTCTACCCTCAAATCTCCTGCTCCCCCAACATTCCCATCATTCTTAGATGTGATATTTACAAAGATAATAGGAGCAACCACTATCATCTGTCCACCATCCAGTCTGTCCAATTATAACTGCATTCAGTACCCAAACTCTGCATTTCTTCAGCCACAGTGAACTTAGTATCATTGCTGAGGCAAAGTCCAGCCCTCCACCTGGATCCTCTTCCCTCTCACCTCCTCAGTCACTGCTTCTGTGATTATCACCTCTATGCTGGACCGCTTCCATCAGCAAAGAAACATGCTCTGGTATCTTCCTTTAACTTTTCAGAGCCTTGGCTCCATCAGTGAGAACAAGAGTAAAATGCCTGTTCTTTAAACATTTAGCATAACCAAGGAGGGGCCTTAGAGAAGGCCCCCAGATATGGGACTGAATGTAGAAAGAAACAATCAGTCATGGAGAAAAAGCCCAGAAACAATGCAGCTGGATGAAGAAGGTCCAGGAGATTGTGACAATACAGAAGGTGTTAAGGAAAGCTTACCGTATGCTTGCTGTGGCATGAACATACTTGTTTCTTTAGCCTGACTGAATAAACAGGCTGCATAACCAGGGAAACCATTTCACTCCCAGAATCAACAATAGGATGGAGCCGTGCTGTCTAGGATAAGATAGGGTCGGCTATTCATCCCAAGACCTTTCCTTCCTGCTTCTTGACCTGTAACCTGGCCTCCCTGTAGTCCTCTTATCTTCAACTTGTGGGGGGGGGCGTATTCTAGCTAGGAGAAAACTGCCTCCCTCCTCCACGCCTCGCCTCCTGTTGCTATTATCACTTGTCAGCTGTAATATCGTCCAAGGTTATGATTCAAGACAGCAGTGAGCCTGGACATTCCTGTCCAAGACCAAAGGTTATCCAAACAGCCAATGGACAAAGAGCATGCCTCTCAAATGATAATAATTAAAAGCATTAACTGCTAAAATTGAGACTTCTCTGGCCACCCAAGAACACAACTGTGTTGACTGAGCTCATTTTAAATTCGTGACCACTAACCTTAAATGGGCAACCCTACCACACAAGCCTCATTTATTCATCTTCCTATTCTCCCAAAATACTAGTTCACGTTTTCCCTCTACCCTCAAATCTCCTGCTCCCCCAACATTCCCATCATTCTTAGATGTGATATTTACAAAGATAATAGGAGCAACCACTATCATCTGTCCACCATCCAGTCTGTCCAATTATAACTGCATTCAGTACCCAAACTCTGCATTTCTTCAGCCACAGTGAACTTAGTATCATTGCTGAGGCAAAGTCCAGCCCTCCACCTGGATCCTCTTCCCTCTCACCTCCTCAGTCACTGCTTCTGTGATTATCACCTCTATGCTGGACCGCTTCCATCAGCAAAGAAACATGCTCTGGTATCTTCCTTTAACTTTTCAGAGCCTTGGCTCCATCAGTGAGAACAAGAGTAAAATGCCTGTTCTTTAAACATTTAGCTTCTTCCAACAATTCTGTCTTTAACCATTCCCTCACAAACCCCCCTCACCTTTTTATTCAAAGATGTCTTGTTTCTGCAAAGCCATATACTACTTCATTTTGCTTGACTCAGTACAAATGCAACTACACTTGTGCATTTACGGTTTTAGCCAATTATTGGCTTATTGGCTTATGGATGTAACACACTTCCTAAACCTTGGGCAGCCTTCTAGATAATGCTACCAAGTGCTTAGGAAAGACAAACAATGTCAATTCTTTGTTTGTTAACTATTTGGAGAATATTAACTAAAGCCTAATAGACTAAAGTCTATTTTAAGATAAGCAAAGCTTGGAAAAGAGTCAAAAAGATTGTTAAAAAGGGTGGAAAAACTACACCTGAAAGATAAGTTAAAGAACTGAGCCTATTAAACCTTGAGGCAAGTAAAGAGTAGAACAACCCAATTGTGGACTTTTTTTAAAGAGAATCATTCGAGGACAGTGAATCCTGATTATTAGTTCCATTAATAACAAAGTCAAAAATGGGTTTTGATAAATGCATGAGTATTTCTTAGTTGTTTGTAATTGAAATATGTTATGAAATAAAGTTTAAAACCTTCTATAGAGTATATATTTTCATATAAAATATAACTACCTTGTTTAAGAAGAATTCAAGAATGGCTACTATATTTTATAATTTTATTTATTTATTTATTTATGTTTGGCAGTTCTGGGTCTTCATTGCTGCTTGGGCTTTTCTCTGGTTGTGGCAAGCAAGGCCACTCTTTCATGGTGGTGCTTGGGCTTCTTATTGTGGTGGCTTGTTTTGTTGCAGAGCACGGCCTCTTGGAGCATGGGCTTCAGTAGTTGCAGACTCAGTAGTTCCAGCTCCTGGGCTCTAAAGCACAAGCTCGATAGTTGTGGCCCACAGGCTTAGTTGCTCTGGCATGGGTGACCTTCCTAGATCAGGGATCAAATGTTATGCCTTCTGCATTGGCAGGTGGATTCTTTCTTTACCACTGAGCCACCAAGAATGGCTGTTCTTGAAGTTAGGGGAAAGTAATACATTACCTCCACATGTGGTGTGATACACCACAAAGCCCTTTTGGTTTTTGGCCAATTTTGTCTCTGTCCCATGTAGCAATCAAGGTGGCAGACACCATCAAGGTTTAACTATTTTAAACATTTATAAAACTATATGTGGGAGATCAGAGCTAAGATGGCGGCGTAGAATGACGTGCACTCATCTCTCCTGCAAAATCGCCTGAATTGCGACGAGTTCCTGGGAAACCATCGACAAAAGGAGGTTGGATCTAATCAAAGAGAGGACACCCCACATCGAAGAACAAAGGAGAAGCCACATCAAGACGGTAGGAGGGGCGCAATCGCACTTTTAAAAGTCAAACCTCATACCCGCCGGAGAGGCTGGGCGGGCCAAAGGCACAAAGCCTGTTGCAGATCAAAACCCGGGAGAGGAGCACTGACACCCACAAGGGACTGAGCCAGACCTGCTTTGGAGGGTCCAGGTGCCCTCTTGAGCTAGAAGTGCCCTTGAGCAGGCCTCGGAAGGGCAGCTACTCAGTTCCTTTTGGAGGAGGTTACCATTAACCCAATCACAGAGTCACCGAAGAGGATTGGAAAGTCTCTGCGCACTGTGATTCGGGAGAGAGGAATAGCGATCCTGCATAAGACTGAGCCAGACTCACCTCTGAGTAACCTGACGTCTCCCGCGGTGGCGGGGTCGACGGTGGCCTGCAGCAGGGTCGGGGGCACTGTGGAAGTGCTTCCCATAGAGCGTGTGGGAATAAATCCTCTGTGAGACAGATGCCATTTTCCCTACTGTAGTTTGGCTGCTGGTCAAACTGCAGGGCTGCTGGTCAAGCTACAGGGAGGAAATTTAGCTCCACCCAGCAAGAAAAGGGATTTGGATTAAGAAACTCCCAGGGCCAGCCTGGGCGGGTCTTTTAATTCTGGAATAGGCCGAAACAAACAAGCAGTCAAAGAGGTCTTCAGATCCAACCACTGCCAGAGGCAAGAAAAAGACTGATAATTCCTGAATAGTCAGCAAGAGAGAGACGAACATAAACACTATTTTCACGTTTTGTCTGAAGCTGGAGTTACTGCTGGACTTTAAAATTTCATTTTTTGTATTGTATTACTTTGTTTCAATTTTTTTTTTTCTCTTTTTTCCAAACCCACTCAGTGCACCCACTGCTTTTTTTTTTTCTTTCTTTCTTTTCTTGGGGGTGTGTGTGAGAGAGAGAGTGGGTGTGTTCATTTCCTTCACTGAATTCTATTGAAGCTACTAATCTTATCAGTAAGACTGAATATATTCAAGTTTACAAATTTTTTTTTTTTTTTTTCCTTTTAAACCACACATTTTATTTTTGGTATAAACTTCTGGTTCCCCATTGGCCTTTTAAGGTTCTGTGGGTGTGTTGTTTGTTTTTATTATTTTTGCTTTGTTTTTCTATATTTTCTATAAAATTTAGATCTCTTAATTTTTAATAATTTTTCATTTGTACTACTACTTCCTCTATAATTCTTTGCTTTCTCTGAAGCTCCTTTCCTATAGCACTAAATTCTAATACATACAAATCTTTATTTCCCTATATTTAACTTTGCAATATTATTCTATATTTCTCTTCTATCCTCCCTTTCTCTTTTTCCCTTTCCCCACCATATTTCTTAGTCTGTTCTGTCCTCATTGCCTTATCCCCAACGGGGATCCTGCTCTAGCATTATTCTCCAATTGGTGCTCTACTTAGTTTGCTTATTAACTGGTGGATATCATTCTTGGATTTCTCTATTCGCCATGCTAACGTATTGTACTGTATTTTTGATTGGAATGCTTGGGTTATGTTATAGCTGTATATGTTTATGTGTATAATTCAATACGCTAGATAGTACTTGCATAATTGTTAAATTGCCATTTGTCAAAGGTATACCTTCTGTTTCTCATTTGCATATATATGTTTTAATATCATTTAATGCCATAACAAACCAGCCGTGAAATCTTCATTCCCTGGTCAGGCAACAAGCCCCCGGGGTTTTAAGGAGAGTGCACTGACTCTAAAACTCTACAATACTAGAGAACGCATAACACTAAAGAGCAGTATACAAGTGAGAATGCCAACAAAGGTAATCACTTGTATGCAAGTCCTGACATCACCCAATCACCAGCATCACCCAGAATAGAAGCCCCATCCAAACAACAAACACCAACAGATGTAACTCAAAGTCTGGGAAAAGGAAATCCCAAACAGAGTCAGTTTTAAAAAATTAATAATAACAATGAAATGGCAGAGAAATACCACACAAGTGAAGGAACAATCAACAAACACACAAGATCAAATTAATGAAGAGAATTTGGACAAACTTTCTGAAAGTGATTTCAGAAGAATGATAGTAAAGATGATTAAAGAGACTGAAAACAGAATTTCAGAGAAATTGCAAGACACGACTAACACACTGAATAAAGAAATACAAGAACTTACCAAAAAACTGACAGAGACAAACAACTCAATTGCTGAACTGAAAAACACTGTAGAAGGAATCAAGAGCAGAGTATCTGAGACAGAAGACCGGATAAGTGAGCTGGAAGATAAAATGGTGGAAGTAACTGCTGAAAAACAGACTCTAGCTCAAAGAATGAAAAGAGCAGAGGATAGCCTCAGAGACCTCTGGGATAATATCAAATGCACCAATATTCGAATTATAGGGGTTCCAGAAGAAGAAGAAAAAAAGAAAGGCTATGAGAAAATTTTTGAAGAGATTATAGTTGAAAATTTCCCCAACATGGGAAAAGAAATAGTCAATCAAGTCCAAGAAGCACAAAGAGTACCATACAGAATCAATCCGAGAAGAAACACACCAAGACACATATTAATGAAGTTAACACAAATTAAACACAAAGATAGAATTCTCAAAGCAGCAAGGGAAAAGCAACTAGTGACATACAAGGGAAAGCCCATCCGTTTAACAGCTGATCTTTCAACAGAAACTCTGCAGGCCAGAAGGGAATGACAGGACACATTTAAACGGCTGAAAGAGAATAATCTGCAACCAAGAATCCTCTACCCTGCAAGGATCTCCTTCAAAATTGATGGAGAAATCAAAAGCTTTACAGACAAGCAAAAATTAAAAGAATTTAGTCACACCAAACCAGCCTTACAACAAGTGTTAAAGGGACTTATATAGAAAACAAGTATAAAAGGAGAAGATCCACGAAACAAACCCATCATAACATCTAAGAAGATGACAATAGGATCATTTGTATCAATAATTACTTTGAATGTCAATGGACTAAATGCCCCAACCAAAAGACACAGAGTGACTGAATGGATCCAAAAACACGACCCATACATATGCTGCCTCCAGGAAACTCATTTCAGACCTAGAGACACTCATAGACTGAAAGCGAGAGGCTGGAAAAAGATATTCCATGCAAATGGAAATCAAAAGAAAGCTGGAGTAGCAATCCTCATATCAGATAAAATAGATTTTAAAGTAAAGAAGATTCTAAGAGACAAGGCAGGTCACTACATCATGATTAAGGGATCCATCCAAGAAGAAGACATAACAATTATAAATATCTATGCTCCCAACGCAGGAACACCCCAATACATAAGACAAACAATTTCAGACATAAAAGAAGTCATTGACAGCAACACAATCATAGTAGGAGACTTTAACACTCCTCTCACACCAATGGACAGATCATCCAAACAGAAAATTAATAAAGAAACACAAGCCTTAAATGCCACACTAGAAGAAATGGACCTCATTGATATCTTTAGGACATTCCATCCAAAAGCAGAAGAATACACTTTCTTCTCAAGTGCTCACGGAACATTCTCCAGGATAGACCACATCTTGGGCCACAAATCAATCCTCAGTCAATTCAAGAAAACTGAAATTCTATCAACCATCTTCTCGGACCACAATGCAGTGAGACTAGAGATCAACTACCGGAAAAAAAACGCTAAAAACACAAACACATGGAGATTAAACAATACATACCTAAAAAACCAACTGATCATTGAGGAAATCAAAGGAGAAATTAAGCAATTCCTAGAAGAAAATGACAATGAACACGTGACAGTGCAAAACCTATGGGATACTGCAAAAGCAGTTCTAAGAGGGAAGTTTATAGCAATTCAATCCCACCTCAAGAAACTAGGAAAATCTCAAACAGACGACCTTACCTTACGCTTAAAACAACTGGAGAAAGAAGAACAAAAACACCCCAAAGGAAGCAGAAGAAGGGAAATCATAAAGATCAGAGCAGAAATAAATGAGAAAGAAATGAAAGAAACAATAGTAAAGATAAATAAAACAAAAAGCTGGTTCTTCGAAAAAGTCAATAAAATCGACACACCACTGGCCAGACTCATCAAGAAAAAGAGAAGAACCAGATCACCAAAATCAAAAATGAAAAAGGAGAGATTACAACAGATAATGCAGAAATCCAAAGGATTCTAAGAGACTGTTATGAACAGCTATATGGCAACAAACTGGACAACCTGGAAGAAATGGACAGTTTCTTAGAGAAGATTAATCTCCCAAGACTCAACCAGGAAGAAATAGAAACTATGAACAAGCCAATCACAAGCTCAGAAATCGACCTTGTGATCAAAAATCTACCCAAAAATAAAAGCCCAGGGCCAGATGGTTTCACAAGTGAATTCTACCAAACATTTAAAGAAGAGCTAATGCCTGTCCTTCTAAAACTCTTCCAAACAATTGCACAGGAAGGAACACTTCCAAACGCATTCTATGAGGCCACCATCACCCTGATACCAAAGCCAGGCAAAGACATCACAAAAAAAGAATATTATAGGCCAATTTCACTGATGAATCTAGATGCCAAAATCCTCAACAAAATCCTAGCAAACAGAATTCAACGACACATCAAAAAGCTCATTCATCACGATCAAGTTGGGTTCATCCCAGGCATGCAAGGATTCTTCAACATCCGCAAATCAATCAATGTGATACACCATATCAACAAATTGAAAGACAAAAATCACATGATCATCTCAACAGATGCAGAAAAAGCCTTTGACAAAGTACAACATCCATTTATGATAAAAACTCTTCAGAAAATGGGCATAGAAGGAACTTATCTTAACATAGTGAAAGCCATATATGAGAAGCCCACAGAGAACATTATCCTCAATGGTGAAAAACTCAAAGCATTCCCTCTAAGATCAGGAACAAGACAAGGGTGTCCACTTTCACCACTCTTATTCAACATAGTCCTGGAAGTTCTAGCAATAGCAATAAGAGAAGAGAAAGAAATCAAAGGAATCCAGATTGGAAAAGAAGAAGTCAAACTCTCTATTTGCAGATGACATGATATTATACATAGAAAATCCCAAAGACACTATTACAAAACTACTAGAGTTAATCAGCGAATTCAGCAAAGTTGCAGGATACAAAATCAATATACAGAAATCACTGGCATTCCTATACACAAACAATGAAAAATCAGAAAATGAAATCAAAGAGGCAATCCCCTTCACCATCGCAACCAAAAGAGTCAAATATCTAGGAATAAACCTACCCAAAGAAACAAAAGAACTGTACACAGAAAATTACAAGACACTCATGAGAGACATTAAAGAAGACTTAAACAGATGGAGAAATATTCCATGTTCCTGGGTCGGAAGAATCAATATTGTGAAAATGACCATACTACCAAATGTCATCTATAGATTCAATGCGATCCCTATCAAACTTCCAATAACATTCTTCACAGAACTAGACCAAAGAATAACACAGTTCATATGGAAACACAAAAGACCTCGAATAGTCAAAGCAATCCTCAGGAAGAAGAATGGAGCTGGGGGGATCAGCCTCCCCAACTTCAGACTCTACTACAGAGAAACAGTCATCAAGACAGTATGGTACTGGCACAAAAACAGAAATATCGACCAATGGAACAAGATCGAGAACCCAGAGATAAAGCCACGTACCTATGGGTACCTTATTTTTGACAAAGGAGGCGAACATATAAAATGGGACAAAGACAGCCTCTTCAACAAATGGTGCTGGGAAAATTGGACAGCTACATGCGAGAAAATGAAGCTGGAACATACCCTGACACCATACACAAAGATCAACTCAAAATGGATTAAAGACTTAAATGTAAGGCCAGAAACCATCAAACTCTTGGAGGAGAATATAGGCAAAACCCTCAAGGACATCAATCAAAGCAAGATCTTCTCTGACCCACCTACTAGAATAGTGGAACTAAAAAGACAAATAAACATGTGGGACCTCATGAAACTTAAAAGCTTTTGTACAGCAGAAGAAATTACAAAAAAGCTGAACAGACAGCCCACAGAGTGGGAGAAAATCATAGCAAATGAAACAACAGACAAAGAATTAATCTCCAAAATCTACAAGCAACTCAGACAACTCAGCACAGGAAAAATGAACAACCCAATCAAAAAATGGGAAAAGGACCTAAACAGACACCTCTCCAACGATGACATACAGATGGCCCAAAAACACATGAAACGATGCTCAACTTCACTAATAATTAGAGAAATGCAAATCAAAACTACAATGAGATATCACCTCACACCCGTCAGAATGGTCATCATCCACAAATCGACAGACAATAAATGCTGGAGAGGCTGCGGAGAAAAGGAAACACTCCTGCATTGCTGGTGGGAGTGTAACTTGATACAGCCTCTATGGAAGACAGTCTGGAGATTTCTTAAAAAACTAAAAATAGAAGCACCATATGACCCAGCAATCCCACTCTTAGGCTTATACCCTGATGAAATCAAAACTGAAAGAAGCACCTGTACCCCAATGTTCATTGCAGCTCTCTATACAATAGCTAGAACATGGAAGGAACCTAGATGCCCATCGACGAACGAATGGATAAAGCAGCTCTGGTACATATATACAATGGAATACTACACAGCTGTAAAGAGAAATGCAGAAGAATCAACCCTAATGAGGTGGCTGGATCTAGAACTTATCCTAAAAAGTGAAGTCAGTCAGAAAGAGGACAAATACAGTATATTAACAGAAATATCGACCAATGGAACAAGATCGAGAACCCAGAGATAAAGCCACGTACCTATGGGTACCTTATTTTTGACAAAGGAGGCGAACATATAAAATGGGACAAAGACAGCCTCTTCAACAAATGGTGCTGGGAAAATTGGACAGCTACATGCGAGAAAATGAAGCTGGAACATACCCTGACACCATACACAAAGATCAACTCAAAATGGATTAAAGACTTAAATGTAAGGCCAGAAACCATCAAACTCTTGGAGGAGAATATAGGCAAAACCCTCAAGGACATCAATCAAAGCAAGATCTTCTCTGACCCACCTACTAGAATAGTGGAACTAAAAAGACAAATAAACATGTGGGACCTCATGAAACTTAAAAGCTTTTGTACAGCAGAAGAAATTACAAAAAAGCTGAACAGACAGCCCACAGAGTGGGAGAAAATCATAGCAAATGAAACAACAGACAAAGAATTAATCTCCAAAATCTACAAGCAACTCAGACAACTCAGCACAGGAAAAATGAACAACCCAATCAAAAAATGGGAAAAGGACCTAAACAGACACCTCTCCAACGATGACATACAGATGGCCCAAAAACACATGAAACGATGCTCAACTTCACTAATAATTAGAGAAATGCAAATCAAAACTACAATGAGATATCACCTCACACCCGTCAGAATGGTCATCATCCACAAATCGACAGACAATAAATGCTGGAGAGGCTGCGGAGAAAAGGAAACACTCCTGCATTGCTGGTGGGAGTGTAACTTGATACAGCCTCTATGGAAGACAGTCTGGAGATTTCTTAAAAAACTAAAAATAGAAGCACCATATGACCCAGCAATCCCACTCTTAGGCTTATACCCTGATGAAATCAAAACTGAAAGAAGCACCTGTACCCCAATGTTCATTGCAGCTCTCTATACAATAGCTAGAACATGGAAGGAACCTAGATGCCCATCGACGAACGAATGGATAAAGCAGCTCTGGTACATATATACAATGGAATACTACACAGCTGTAAAGAGAAATGCAGAAGAATCAACCCTAATGAGGTGGCTGGATCTAGAACTTATCCTAAAAAGTGAAGTCAGTCAGAAAGAGGACAAATACAGTATATTAACACATATATATGGAATCTAGTAGGATGGTGATGATGGCACATGCAGTGAAGCAACAGAAAGACAGACATGGACAGTGGACATATGGACATTGTGGGGAAGGAACAGTGGGTGAGAGGCGTAAAGGAAGTAGCATGAAGGCCTGTACTATCATAAGTGAAGAAAATAGCTCTAGTCATTGCTCTGTGAGAAAAGGAGATCCTTCAGGGATGCTGTGTGATGGTCGGGAGGGGAGGGAAGGGGGGGATATACATATGACTAATCTAAGAACATACATATCTGTAAACAATAAAACTCTGTAAAAGTTAAAAGTAAAATAAAGGTTTAAAAAAAAAAAAAAACTATATGTGGGGTGGGGGGAGGGTCCAGGGATATGCATAGAATGATCTGAGAACATACATGTTGGTAAACAACAAAACTCTGTAAAATCTTTAAAATAAAGAATAATAATAATAAAAAAAACTATATGTTTTCTTGTGTTAATTGTGCAAAATCACAATATAGTATTAATTACTGCATAATGTAAATCTTCAACTAATGATATATTTTACTGTACTGTAGTCATGAACATGAACAATACGTTTGATCCTCCATCAGTCTGTTCCCTATTTTAGTCATTAGGCCTCAGAAGTCCAGATATAATGCTATGTTTCTATAAACATGAGGGCATGGGCTTTGGAGGGAACTTTGTGTGTGTGTGTGTGTGTGTGGGCATGCACACTCCTGTCATGCTTGTAGGGGATTTGGATCTTTATGTTATATGACATGCATGATTATCTTTTAAATGACAAAATATGGAAAAATCGAATACCTGCCAAGACACGCTAACCATGACAAAGTCAGAACACACTGAGCACTATGGAAGAAAAATCAATAAATTATCTCGGTGATGTGGGCCAGAAAGCCACACTCCCATGAAATATCCAAGTAATTTTAACTGAAAGTGTTAGTTGTTCAGTCGTGTCTGATTCTTTGCTATTCCATGGACTGTAGGGGTAGGACTGGCTTCCCTGTCCATGAGATACTCCAGGCAAGAATGCTGGAAAGGGTAGCCATTCCTTCTCCGAGGCATCTTCCTGATCCAGGGATCACACCTGGGTCTCCTGCAACATGGATGGACCTAGAGATGATTAAGGTACATGTGTCATTTCAAATTAGAGTTTTCATCTTTTCAGGATATGTGCCTAGGAGTGGGATTGCTAGGTCATATGGTAGCTCTAGTTTTAGTTTTTTAAAGGAAGTTCTCTACTATCCTCCATAGTAGTTGTACCCACCAATAGGGTAGAAGGGTTCCTAAAGGCACTAATTTAAAGGGTGGCATTATTGATGTGCTTAAGTTTTCTTTACTTTTACCTATGATAAACAAAATACTGTGTTTATATTTAGATTCTATAAAAAATAAAGAAAATCTGCCCTGAGGTGTCCATTTTTATCAATGCATTTTATTTGTTCTCTTTTTGATTAAAGGAATGGCTCATTCCTATGTAGTTCACTTAGTCTTATAATCTATTACAACCCATATCCCTCAAGTCTGGGTTTGGGGTGATAGCTTGAGACTAGAGCATGGTTCATTCTAGGAGAGAAAATGTAAACAGATCATGAGAGAGAGATGAGGAGAGGGCCCTGCAGGCTTCCAATTAAGGCACTAGAGGTAAAAGATTTGACATAGATGAAAACAGACTCAGTAGGCAAACCTACTATGTAAGAAAAGGAAATAGAGAAGGGAAGCAGATGGAAAGAAGTGTTTTGAGAAAGATGCAACAAGAAAGCTTGTTTCTTCGTGAAGAAATGCAGTATCAACCTGCCCCCCATACATTAGTAGGGCTGCTCCACAAACTGTCCCCATTGCTGTTACATTTCCCAGAGGATGTCCGTGTGCCTGATTTTATCCTTTCATCCAACATTTTATGTTTATATGACATTGGATCTAATAGTAGAAAATGTTACCATCACTTCTTGTGAAATGAGGTTGGCAGGCAGTCTTCTCTTATACATGTTATCATAAGCCCTACTGAGTTATTGACAGGTGAAGCCTCTGGGTCTCTCCTCCCTCTCTGCCTTGACTCTTGACATGTGCATGCCCAGAAGCAGCATCCATTGTAGCAGCAACTGCCAGAAAATACCAAGTTGAAAAGAAAACAAAATGATTCATGTTGATGTTGGGCAGAAACCAACACAATTCTGTAGAGCAATTATCCTTCAATTAAAAAAAACATTTAAAAACATTTTTAAAGATAAAAAAAGAAAAAATGAAATTTTTTTGTTCATTAAAATAAAAAGAAGCAAGCACTTAATGTAAATTAAAAATATAAACAGCATCTTAGTATTTTTCACTGTTGATTTGCACCAAATGAGCAAGAACATTTTCAAGTACAGTTCCCTCTGGACTGCTGTATTCTGGTCCTGTTGTTGCCCTTAGGATTCACATCTTCAAGTTGCACCAGATATCGTCAATCTAATTCTCCCTGGGGCCCAAAGATACTCTTCTTTTTTATCTTTTATTTTGATTGTTGAGGTGTTTCACAGAGCTTATCCCCAGTAGTAAATTACATTCCAGTTCTTTGAGTCAAAGCAATGTTTTAACATGCATGCCAATGTCAGGGTTGTTGTTTTGTTACCGGTTTTGCCTGGAGATGGGGATTTTTAGAAATTAATTCAAAACATTTCAAAACTACATAAACATGGGGTTATAAGAACTAGTGATGATTGAAAGATGGTTTTCTGGACTTTGTAGAATTTTTGCCCAAAAGAGAAGACCCATTAGCTATTTTCGTTTCACAAGGAGAAACAAGCCTAAGCACAAAGGTTTAAATTAGAAGCAAGAAATTCCTGACAACGAAAGCTGATAAACAGTCTACATTAGAAGGGATTCCAGAAGTATTAGAATCTTCTTCTAGGAAGGTGTTAGACATTGAATAGATTTTTACCAATCTTAGAGAATTTGGGTAAAGAAAAACTAAGTAATTTCCATGTTTTTCCACTGCTTTTTGGTATTGAAATAGCATTGTATTTTCATTGGACATTCAGTATCAGGTGGAAGAAATTCTGGACTTTATAAAAATTAAAGTAAAACAACTGAGAAATAGTATCTGGAATATATATTGAAACTTATTTCCAATGAGATTTGAAAGCTGTATGATATTATCACCTCAATTAGACTCAAACTTTGAAGGAACTCAATTTTCGTATTCAGAGATAGTTACTGACTATAATAAAGGATGCTGTATTATAAAGGAATATACAGTGTTGAATATACAGTGATGAATGAAGTGTCTGCCTTCAGGAAGTTTACAGTCTTTCAGAAATAGAGATAGTAAATAATCAAAAAAAAACATATAACTTACAAAATTCTAACAATGAAATAAATTGGATACTGTGATGGAAAATAGCAGGGAAAACTTATAGTAATCAGAAACAGCCTTCTAATTCATTTGGGGTTATACACAAGAAGTCAAAATGTTATTTTAAGGTAGTATATTAAAGAGAACTATATGAAATTGCTGTCATTTGGCCATATTTAAGGTACAAAAATGACTATATCATATGGTTCCATCAATGAAAAGAAACTGTACCTTCATAACTGAACTAGTCAGTTTGGGAAAAAGAGTAGTAGTGGTGATGATTTAGTCACTAAGTCATATACAACTCTAAGTTTTGAGTCAAAGCAATGTTTTAACATGCATGCCAATGTCAGGGTTGTTGTTTTGTTACCGGTTTTGCCTGGAGATGGGGATTTTTAGAAATTAATTCAAAACATTTCAAAACTACATAAACATGGGGTTATAAGAACTAGTGATGATTGAAAGATGGTTTTCTGGACTTTGTAGAATTTTTGCCCAAAAGAGAAGACCCATTAGCTATTTTCGTTTCACAAGGAGAAACAAGCCTAAGCACAAAGGTTTAAATTAGAAGCAAGAAATTCCTGACAACGAAAGCTGATAAACAGTCTACATTAGAAGGGATTCCAGAAGTATTAGAATCTTCTTCTAGGAAGGTGTTAGACATTGAATAGATTTTTACCAATCTTAGAGAATTTGGGTAAAGAAAAACTAAGTAATTTCCATGTTTTTCCACTGCTTTTTGGTATTGAAATAGCATTGTATTTTCATTGGACATTCAGTATCAGGTGGAAGAAATTCTGGACTTTATAAAAATTAAAGTAAAACAACTGAGAAATAGTATCTGGAATATATATTGAAACTTATTTCCAATGAGATTTGAAAGCTGTATGATATTATCACCTCAATTAGACTCAAACTTTGAAGGAACTCAATTTTCGTATTCAGAGATAGTTACTGACTATAATAAAGGATGCTGTATTATAAAGGAATATACAGTGTTGAATATACAGTGATGAATGAAGTGTCTGCCTTCAGGAAGTTTACAGTCTTTCAGAAATAGAGATAGTAAATAATCAAAAAAAAACATATAACTTACAAAATTCTAACAATGAAATAAATTGGATACTGTGATGGAAAATAGCAGGGAAAACTTATAGTAATCAGAAACAGCCTTCTAATTCATTTGGGGTTATACACAAGAAGTCAAAATGTTATTTTAAGGTAGTATATTAAAGAGAACTATATGAAATTGCTGTCATTTGGCCATATTTAAGGTACAAAAATGACTATATCATATGGTTCCATCAATGAAAAGAAACTGTACCTTCATAACTGAACTAGTCAGTTTGGGAAAAAGAGTAGTAGTGGTGATGATTTAGTCACTAAGTCATATACAACTCTTAAGATTCCATGGATTATAGCCTGCTTAGGCTCCTCTGTCCATAGGATTCTCCAGGCAAGAATATGGAGTGGTTTGCCATTTCCTTCTCCAGGAGACCTCAACCCAGGAATCAAACCCAGATCTCCTGCATTGCAGGCAGATTCTCTACCAACTGAGCTACAGGGGGAGCCCTAAGATTGCTGTGTGTTAGTAAGACTGTATTTCCTTTAGCTCAAGGAAGCGCAACTAGACTGCCTTGCCTGACCTCCCTTTAATTAGATAAGCCCATTAACCTGATGCTGGCAATGGAGTAAGGGTGAAAGCAATATTCCATCTCCAGGCCAGGCTCATGAACTCCTTCAAGACAATTCTCCACACACTCTTACACATCTGCCAAGGAATGGAAAGGAGTTCAAGATCTTCCAGAAAGGTGAAACCACAAGATGGAAAAAGACCAAACCTCAAACTACTAGAATGGAAGGTGACCACCCCAGAACATCTGCCTGGATTCTTTGGGTTAAGTAATAAATTGTAATTACATTAAGTCATGAGACCTTTGTAGAGTATGTTGTGGTGGTGGTTGTAGCAGCTAATATCACTTACACTAGCTAATATACTGACATCGCTATTATTAAGTTTCTTTTGTAGGTGTTCTTCAGGCATAACTTCAGCTAGAAGGTAGGTCACTTTTCTATGTATGCTATAACAGATTACCACAAACCTAGTGGCTTAAAAAATAAATTTATTACTTATAATTCTGCAGGTCAAATCCAGCTGAACTAATATTGAGATGTTAGCACAGTTGCATTTCTCTCTGGAGACTCTAGGAGAGAAGCTGCTTTCTTACCTTTTGCTACTTCTAAAGAATGCACACATTGCTTGACTTGTTGCTCCCTTCCATCTTCAAAGCTAGCTATGGCAATTGAGTCTTCGCTATATCATGTTATTTTGAAACTAATTCTTCTGCCTTCCTCTTCCACATATGAGACCGCTGTAATTACAACACGCTCACCTGGATAATCTAAAATTGGCTTTTGTTGTTCAGCTGCTAAGTCATATCTGACTTTTTTTTTTTTCCGCCACTTCTACTGATCTTTCATTTATTTATCTTTTGTTCTTTGGCCTGTGTGTGCCTCCCCTCGCAGTGGCCTCTCTCGTTGCAGAGCCCCGGCTCTGGGTGCATGCCCTCCAGAGCTCTGGCTTGGTAGTTGGACACATTGGTCCAGCCACTCCGCAGTACATTGGATCTTCTCAGGCCAGGGATCAAACTGGCGTCCCTTGCACTGCAAGGCAGTGTCCTTACCCAATGGACCACCAGGGAAGCCCCGTGTCTGACTCTTTGCCACCTCACGGACTTCAGCATGCCAAGCTCCTCTGTCCTCCACTGTCTCCCAGAGTTTGTTCAAATTCATGTCCATTGAGCTGGTGATGCTATATAATCATCTGATACTCTGTCACTCTCTTCTCCTTTTGCCTTCAATCTTTCCCAGCATCAGGGTCTTTTCCAGTAAGGTGGCTCTTCACATCAGGTGACCAAAGTATTAAGAGTTCAGCAACAATCCTTCCAATGACTATTCAAGGTTGATTTCCTTCAGGATTGTCTGGTTTGATCTCCTTGCAGTTCAGGGGACTCTCAAGAGTCTTATCCAGCACCACAATTTGAAAGCATCAATTCTTTGGCCCTTCTTTGGCCCAGCTCTCACATCCATATTTGACTACTGGAGAAACCGTAGCTTACACAAAATTTGTTTAAATGTTTATTAAGCTTTTGTAGGTCAGGATTCTAGAAGGTAGGTCACTTTTCTATGTATGCTATAACAGATTACCACAAACCTAGTGGCTTAAAAAATAAATTTATTACTTATAATTCTGCAGGTCAAATCCAGCTGAACTAATATTGAGATGTTAGCACAGTTGCATTTCTCTCTGGAGACTCTAGGAGAGAAGCTGCTTTCTTACCTTTTGCTACTTCTAAAGAATGCACACATTGCTTGACTTGTTGCTCCCTTCCATCTTCAAAGCTAGCTATGGCAATTGAGTCTTCGCTATATCATGTTATTTTGAAACTAATTCTTCTGCCTTCCTCTTCCACATATGAGACCGCTGTAATTACAACACGCTCACCTGGATAATCTAAAATTGGCTTTTGTTGTTCAGCTGCTAAGTCATATCTGACTTTTTTTTTTTTCCGCCACTTCTACTGATCTTTCATTTATTTATCTTTTGTTCTTTGGCCTGTGTGGGCCTCCCATCATAGTGGCCTCTCTGCTTGCAGAGCCCCGGCTCTGGGTGCATGCCCTCCAGAGCTCTGGCTTGGTAGTTGGACACATTGGTCCAGCCACTCCGCAGTACATTGGATCTTCTCAGGCCAGGGATCAAACTGGCGTCCCTTGCACTGCAAGGCAGTGTCCTTACCCAATGGACCACCAGGGAAGCCCCGTGTCTGACTCTTTGCCACCTCACGGACTTCAGCATGCCAAGCTCCTCTGTCCTCCACTGTCTCCCAGAGTTTGTTCAAATTCATGTCCATTGAGCTGGTGATGCTATATAATCATCTGATACTCTGTCACTCTCTTCTCCTTTTGCCTTCAATCTTTCCCAGCATCAGGGTCTTTTCCAGTAAGGTGGCTCTTCACATCAGGTGACCAAAGTATTAAGAGTTCAGCAACAATCCTTCCAATGACTATTCAAGGTTGATTTCCTTCAGGATTGTCTGGTTTGATCTCCTTGCAGTTCAGGGGACTCTCAAGAGTCTTATCCAGCACCACAATTTGAAAGCATCAATTCTTTGGCCCTTCTTTGGCCCAGCTCTCACATCCATATTTGACTACTGGAGAAACCGTAGCTTTGACTATATGAACTTTTGTTAGTAAAGAGATACCTCTGCTTTTTAATATGATGTCTACGTTTGCCATAGCTTTCCTTCCAAGGAGCAAGCACCTTTTAATTTCATGGATGCAGTCACCATCGACAGTGATTTTGGAGCCCAAGAGGATAAATTCTGTCACTGCTTCCACTTTTTCCCCTTTTATTTGCCATGAAGTGATGGGACTGGATGCTATGATCTTTTGTTTTATTTTTAATATCGTTTCAAACAGATTTTTCACTCTTCTCTCTCAGTCTTATCAAGAGGCTTTTTAGTTCCTCTTTACTTTCGAGTGGTGTCATCTGCGTATCTGAGGTTGTTGGTATTTCTCCTCACAATCTTGATTCCAGCTTGTAATTTATCCAGCCTGGCATTTTGCATGATGTACTCTGCATACAAGTTAAATAAGTCGGGTGACAATATACAGTCTTGTCATACTCCTCTCCCAATTTCGAAACTCTCAGTTGTCCCATGTCCAGTTCTAAGTGCTGCTTCTTGACCTGCATTACAAGGGTCTTCGATCTCTTTGCCTCTTCTAAACCCAGCTTGTACACTTGGAAGTTCCATTTCACATACTGCTGAAGCCAAGCTTGAATTATTTGAGCATAACATTGCTAGAATGTGAAATAAATGCAATTGTACAATAGTTTGAATATTCCTTGGTATTGCTCTTCTTTGAGACTGGGATGAAAACTTACCTTTTCCAGTCCTGAGGCCACTCCTGAGTTTTCCAATATGCAATTGTTAAAACAATTTAGTTCCAAATTCCTTCAGCATGCCAAGCTCCTCTGTCCTCCACTGTCTCCCAGAGTTTGTTCAAATTCATGTCCATTGAGCTGGTGATGCTATATAATCATCTGATACTCTGTCACTTCTTCTCCTTTGCCTTCAATCTTTCCCAGCATCAGGGTCTTTTCCAGTAAGGTGGCTCTTCACATCAGGTGACCAAAGTATTAAGAGTTCAGCAACAATCCTTCCAATGACTATTCAAGGTTGATTTCCTTCAGGATTGTCTGGTTTGATCTCCTTGCAGTTCAGGGGACTCTCAAGAGTCTTATCCAGCACCACAATTTGAAAGCATCAATTCTTTGGCCCTTCTTTGGCCCAGCTCTCACATCCATATTTGACTACTGGAGAAACCGTAGCTTTGACTATATGAACTTTTGTTAGTAAAGAGATACCTCTGCTTTTTAATATGATGTCTACGTTTGCCATAGCTTTCCTTCCAAGGAGCAAGCACCTTTTAATTTCATGGATGCAGTCACCATCGACAGTGATTTTGGAGCCCAAGAGGATAAATTCTGTCACTGCTTCCACTTTTTCCCCTTTTATTTGCCATGAAGTGATGGGACTGGATGCTATGATCTTTTGTTTTATTTTTAATATCGTTTCAAACAGATTTTTCACTCTTCTCTCTCAGTCTTATCAAGAGGCTTTTTAGTTCCTCTTTACTTTCGAGTGGTGTCATCTGCGTATCTGAGGTTGTTGGTATTTCTCCTCACAATCTTGATTCCAGCTTGTAATTTATCCAGCCTGGCATTTTGCATGATGTACTCTGCATACAAGTTAAATAAGTCGGGTGACAATATACAGTCTTGTCATACTCCTCTCCCAATTTCGAAACTCTCAGTTGTCCCATGTCCAGTTCTAAGTGCTGCTTCTTGACCTGCATTACAAGGGTCTTCGATCTCTTTGCCTCTTCTAAACCCAGCTTGTACACTTGGAAGTTCCATTTCACATACTGCTGAAGCCAAGCTTGAATTATTTGAGCATAACATTGCTAGAATGTGAAATAAATGCAATTGTACAATAGTTTGAATATTCCTTGGTATTGCTCTTCTTTGAGACTGGGATGAAAACTTACCTTTTCCAGTCCTGTGGCCACTGCTGAGGTTTCCAATATGCTGACATATTGAGTGCAGCACTTTAACAGCACACCATATTTTAGGATTCCAAATGGCTCAACTGGCATTCCATCACCTCCACTATCTCTGTTCATATTAATGCTTCCTAAAGGTCCACCTGACTTCACACTCTAGGATGTCCAGCTCTAGATGAGTGACCACACCATCGTGGTTAACTGGGTCATTAAGTCCTCTTTTGTATAATCTAAAATAATCTTCCTATTTTAAGGCCAGGTGATAAGCAATTTTAAATCCATCCATGATCTAATTCCTCTTTGCCATGCAACCCAACATTTTCACAGGTTGCAGGGATAAGGATATAGACACCTTGGCAGGCTGGGGTGGAGGAGGTTTAGGGGAGATGGCATTACTCTCCCTACCACTGAAGGATACCTATGACATGGCCTATTAAGATGGGATGTCACCTTAAACTTCAGTTCTGGATGAGCTTCTTTACCCAGATATTAATTACATTCTGATATTTCTCAGGGAAAAAAATAGTATGCCTCTTATAAATACCAAACTGACACTTGCCAAGTGTCTTTTAAAATAAGTGTATTTAAGTAACATCACATAGTCATTATTTAATTTGTATTTCTTCAGAGTTCCATATTTTTGCAAGATAGAATCTGACCACATTTGAACCACATTTGGGGATAATCTTACATTTGGGGATAATCTCAGTTTCTAGGGGGAGAAACTCAGAAAAATAATGCTGAAAACCTCTTTATGTCAAGTACAGATTATTTAAAGTGTCTACTTTTGCATTTGGGGCTCTTAATAGAACTTCTAGGTCTGTGTATGTGTTCATATGCACGGATCATACATACGCATGCATCCACATATGGGAAACAAACCTCCTCCTCCCCCAAAATAACAGAGGTTGGGGAGGTGAGGAAAGAAGAGACTTAAAGTTATAATGAGAAAAGACATTGCAAAAATAACATTGTGGCTTCTGTGGGATCCCATATTTATCCTCTCAGGTGCTTCCAGAGCAAACATAGCCCATTTATAAATGAAAGGAGGATTCTGCTGTCCCACCTAGAAGCTTCGCCTGAGATCTGGGGAGGAAAGGCCCCACCCTCACTCTTTTAGTCTCTTACCTCATTGCCTGGAGCCAAAACACCTCTCCCCAACACCACCTTCACAATCAGGCTTGCTCTCTGAGAATATGGACTTGGCATCTGTGCTCACTTTTGCAGTACAGAAAAGGAAAGCATTTAGTATTTAAAGCTACTAAAGAAAGATGGATTAATGTGGTCATTTTTCCAACCTCGACAATTTTATCTGAAATGAGATTCAACTTAAATCAAATATTACATGTTCATGCATTAGAATGCAGTATAGAGGCTCTGCCTGTGTTGCTCAGAATCAACCAGGGTACCACAGGGGAGGTGAAAAGGAAAAGCGAATAGTTAATAGTTAATAACTCCCCCATGACACACCCCACCTCCCACCCCTCACAACTACCAGGCTCCTAGGGTCAAAAATACGGTAGAAAAGCAAGAGGTTAATAATTAAGCACAGATCCAGTTGAATCCAGACTTGATTGTACTTAATGTCTGACCACAAACAAATTCCACAAACTCTCTGGTCCTGAGTTCGGGGAAAAAATAGTATGCCTCTTATAAATACCAAACTGACACTTGCCAAGTGTCTTTTAAAATAAGTGTATTTAAGTAACATCACATAGTCATTATTTAATTTGTATTTCTTCAGAGTTCCATATTTTTGCAAGATAGAATCTGACCACATTTGAACCACATTTGGGGATAATCTTACATTTGGGGATAATCTCAGTTTCTAGGGGGAGAAACTCAGAAAAATAATGCTGAAAACCTCTTTATGTCAAGTACAGATTATTTAAAGTGTCTACTTTTGCATTTGGGGCTCTTAATAGAACTTCTAGGTCTGTGTATGTGTTCATATGCACGGATCATACATACGCATGCATCCACATATGGAAACAAACCTCCTCCTCCCCCAAAATAACAGAGGTTGGGGAGGTGAGGAAAGAAGAGACTTAAAGTTATAATGAGAAAAGACATTGCAAAAATAACATTGTGGCTTCTGTGGGATCCCATATTTATCCTCTCAGGTGCTTCCAGAGCAAACATAGCCCATTTATAAATGAAAGGAGGATTCTGCTGTCCCACCTAGAAGCTTCGCCTGAGATCTGGGGAGGAAAGGCCCCACCCTCACTCTTTTAGTCTCTTACCTCATTGCCTGGAGCCAAAACACCTCTCCCCAACACCACCTTCACAATCAGGCTTGCTCTCTGAGAATATGGACTTGGCATCTGTGCTCACTTTTGCAGTACAGAAAAGGAAAGCATTTAGTATTTAAAGCTACTAAAGAAAGATGGATTAATGTGGTCATTTTTCCAACCTCGACAATTTTATCTGAAATGAGATTCAACTTAAATCAAATATTACATGTTCATGCATTAGAATGCAGTATAGAGGCTCTGCCTGTGTTGCTCAGAATCAACCAGGGTACCACAGGGGAGGTGAAAAGGAAAAGCGAATAGTTAATAGTTAATAACTCCCCCATGACACACCCCACCTCCCACCCCTCACAACTACCAGGCTCCTAGGGTCAAAAATACGGTAGAAAAGCAAGAGGTTAATAATTAAGCACAGATCCAGTTGAATCCAGACTTGATTGTACTTAATGTCTGACCACAAACAAATTCCACAAACTCTCTGGTCCTGAGTTTGTTTTGTTTTTTGGGTTTTTTTTTTTTTGTCATATTTCAATGGGTAATAGTGACTCCTACCTTCAAAGACAGCTTTTGTGATAATTAAGGAAGAATATGTTTGTGAGAGATGCTAACCCAGCACCTGGCCCGAGTAGGTACTTAAGAACATTTATGTACATTTTGAGAGCTCTTTAACAGTCCTGAGCCCACCAGACCTCAGATCTGTTCCTCACCCTTCCCATGTTCTTCCTTCTCCTGCAGGCTTTCTTTCCTGGCTTTGATCTCACCAACTGGGTTTGGCTCCTGGACAGCACTATGGAAGTTAGACGGCAAGGGGTATGTGGAGAATCCAAGGAATACTCCCCTTCCCTGCCCTTGCCTTTGGTGGTTACTCTGGCAGCTGCTGTATCTCCTTTATGGTCCCACTTTCTATGGTCCCATCTCTTTTATGGGTCTGCCATGGTTCCAACTCTGGTCAAATGATCTCAACTCTTTAGGCATGGTTAATACTACCTCCTTCCAAACTAAGGATGGTAATGGCTAACCTTCGCATTAGCTCATGCATGATGGTCATGTGGCTTGGTTTGACTGTCCATTTCTCCATCATTTATGTAACTCCTCCCTACCTTAGGCTCTGTGTTTTAGATTCTCAATGTAATTTCTGGTTTGGTCGTGTTTTTTCTGATAAGACCTTGATTGTTAGAGTTCTATCCCTCTTTACTGAGCAGTGACAGTAAAACGGGAACATTATAAAGACCAGAAACTTAGCCTGCCTTGGATTTATTCTACCCCAGAAAACTCTTAGGGCTTTCAATCCTTGTTTTGACCTACCCACTACCTGTTCTCTTTAAATGATGATTATAATCATGATCTAGTGAGCAATAGGGAGGAGAAGCACCAAGAATCATTCGTTACTATCAGAGTGACAGATTGAAGGGTGCCATCAAATGGAAGCATTGGTCAGTTTAGTTGTTCATCATCCTAGAGATCAGAGAGCAAGGCTCTCCAACAGATGAATGATGAATAGACAACAGGCTAGAAATACGATGTGCAGAAGACGTGGAAAAGATTGGGAGCATCAGGTACCTGATGAAGGACACTTGAGGAGCCTTTACTCTGATATCTGCTCCAATGGCACTTGAGAAAAGCCTTCCGTGACCAGCTTATCTAGGCCAGTGCCATCACATGACCACTGTTTTCTTTGCTGTTACTTCAAAGCACTTATGAGCACTGGATTTCACATTATACACTTATTTGTTTATGATCTACTGTCTATACTAGTAAGGAAGCCTCAGGAGGTCAAGGGCTTTGTTACATTAGTCACTCAGTGTCAAGTACCTAGCCCTGGGCTTCCCTGGTGGTCCAGTGGGTAAAGAGTCCACCTTGCAGTGCAAGGGGCAACAGTTCAATCCATAGCCTGGGAAGATCCCACAGGCCATGGAGTAGCTGGACTGGTGTGTCCAATTGTGAGCCAGGCTCTGGAGCACATGTGCCCAGAGCTGGCGCTCAGCAATGAGAGAGGCCACTGTGATGGGAGGCCCACACAGGCAAAGGAGTGAAGATGGATGAAAATAAATAAATAAAATAAAAACGATAAAAAGAGACCAAAATTAAAAAAAAAAAAACAGATAAGCAACAAGGATTTATTTAAAAAAAACAAAAACAAAAAAACCTAGCCCTGTACCAGGCACATAGTAGGCACACAGGAAATATGTGTTCAATGAATGAAAGAATGTGAGGATATTGGGTTTCATGTGTCTGGATCTCCCTTCTCCCCCACTACATACTCCATATCTCAGTCAATAGTATTCATTACCTGCTTCTGCCTATAAACACCAAATTAACCCCTCTTTGTGCCCAAATGAAAAAAAAGCAGGTAATGACTTTTGAGTCTCAAGCAATGGATTTTACCACTTCTAAGCGCAAAGACATCACCTGGCCAGTAAAGGGCTGTCTTGTCAAAGCTATGGTTTGTCCAAGAGTCATGTACAGATGTGAGAGTTGGACCACAAAGAAGGCTGAGTACCAAAGAATTGATGCTTTTGAACTTTGGTGCTGGAGAAGATTCTTGAGAATCTCTCAGAGATTCTCTGCAAGGAGATCAAACCAGTCAATCCTAAAGAAAATCAACCCTGAATATTAATTCGAAGGACTGATGCTGAAGCTGAAGCTCCAATATTTTGGCCACCTATTGCAAAGAGCCAATTCATTGGAAAATTTCCTGATGCTGGGAAAGATTGAAGGCAGGAGGAGAAGGGGACAACAGAGGATGAGATGGTTGGATGGCATCACCAACTCGATGGACATGAGTTTGAGCAAGCTCTGGGAGTTGGTGATGGACAGGGAAGCCTGGTGTGCTGCAGTCCATGGGGTTGCAAAGAGTTGGTCATGACTTAGCAACTGAACAACAGCAAGAGCCTCTTGAAAATTCTTTACTTATCCTAGTTCACTTTGTCTTTCCTCTTTTGTTCTTCTTAGATTTTGTTCCCTAAATATCTCCCTGGACCTTTTCATCTGTGCCTTGTGTATCTATTTTGCTGGATATCTAGCTAGCCTCTGACTCAAGGTTTTCAACTGACCATGTACATGTCTTGACTTCTTACTTACCATTGACCTGCTTTCAACACACTCACTTAGGCTCCCAGTTCCTGGTTTTCCTTTCTTACATGTTGCATATATCCCAGTCCTGGAATGCTAAAACAAGGGAAAGAAAGGGAAGATACAGAGGAGAAAAATAGGAGATAGTGAAAATAAAACACTTTCTGCTTTATTATTTTGTTTAGGTTTACCAAGAGGACCTTGAGTTGTAGTTTGAGCTGATGACTTAATATAAGTTAAATAATGTGACTTAAGTAACCTGTGGAAGGTTATTTGGTCCATCTTTCCCCAGTGTAACACCAGTATAAAGCAGAAAGCCCTTGATTTAGCTGTGCATTCCAACAGGAGCCTCAGACTAACTTTGAGTCTCAAGCAATGGATTTTACCACTTCTAAGCGCAAAGACATCACCTGGCCAGTAAAGGGCTGTCTTGTCAAAGCTATGGTTTGTCCAAGAGTCATGTACAGATGTGAGAGTTGGACCACAAAGAAGGCTGAGTACCAAAGAATTGATGCTTTTGAACTTTGGTGCTGGAGAAGATTCTTGAGAATCTCTCAGAGATTCTCTGCAAGGAGATCAAACCAGTCAATCCTAAAGAAAATCAACCCTGAATATTAATTCGAAGGACTGATGCTGAAGCTGAAGCTCCAATATTTTGGCCACCTATTGCAAAGAGCCAATTCATTGGAAAATTTCCTGATGCTGGGAAACATTGAAGGCAGGAGGAGAAGGGGACAATAGAGGATGAGACAGCTGGATGGCATCACCAACTCTATGGACATGAGTTTGAGCAAGCTCCGGGAAATGGTGAAGGACAGGGAAGCCTGGTGTGCTGCAGTCCATGAGTTTGCAAAGAGTTGGTCATGACTTAGCAACTGAACAACAGCAAGAGCCTCTTGAAAATTCTTTACTTATCCTAGTTCACTTTGTCTTTCCTCTTTTGTTCTTCTTAGATTTTGTTCCCTAAATATCTCCCTGGACCTTTTCATCTGTGCCTTGTGTATCTATTTTGCTGGATATCTAGCTAGCCTCTGACTCAAGGTTTTCAACTGACCATGTACATGTCTTGACTTCTTACTTACCATTGACCTGCTTTCAACACACTCACTTAGGCTCCCAGTTCCTGGTTTTCCTTTCTTACATGTTGCATATATCCCAGTCCTGGAATGCTAAAACAAGGGAAAGAAAGGGAAGATACAGAGGAGAAAAATAGGAGATAGTGAAAATAAAACACTTTCTGCTTTATTATTTTGTTTAGGTTTACCAAGAGGACCTTGAGTTGTAGTTTGAGCTGATGACTTAATATAAGTTAAATAATGTGACTTAAGTAACCTGTGGAAGGTTATTTGGTCCATCTTTCCCCAGTGTAACACCAGTATAAAGCAGAAAGCCCTATCTTGATGTTGAGCTGTGCATTCCAACAGGAGCCTCTAATCCAAGACTGATAAATAATAAATAAAATTAGCCCTGCTAAGCCCTAATTGCTGCAGACCTTGGTGATATGTTCATGTTATTTGAAGTAACCCTATTTAATTCTTTTCTTAACAGTAGTTTGGGCTTAGAGACAGCTTCATCCATCTCTCTACTTCATGGAACTAATGTACCCCTTGGGGGAATGGAAAATTATTTGGCCTAAAAGTTAAAAAAAACTGAATTCTGGCTCCAGCTCTGACACTCATTAGCTATGTGACTTTGGACATTTGCCCCCTCTAGGGCTTAATGTCCCTATTGCTAAATGGAAGGTTTGGACTTAAATGATCTCTGAAATTATTTCAAGCTTTATAATACTATGCAACTTAGGAAATAAGTAAAAACATTGATATATATAGGATTTTTGCCAAAGTGCCACACAAAATAGTATGATACAGTGAAAGAAACCCTGGGACCCCTGGGCTATTGTTTTTAATGATTCCTTTCTGCCTTCTTGCCTAGATAATCCCTAGGACAGAGGAGCCTGGTAGGCCAGAGTCCATGGGGTCGCACAGAGTTGGACATGACTGAGAGACTAAGCACACCCTGCCTTCTTAGCTTTCATTCCTTTTCCTGTGAAAAATAAAGAGTCTAAGCAAGAATATATCTCAGCTCCCTTCTTTGTCTCAGATCTTACAGTTCCTACATTTCTATTGCTTATACAGAGGCTATTGGCCTATCATACACTATGAACAAATTTTCACATCTTTGAAAACGGACAACTATGAAATGGCACTTGGAATTTCCTTTTCTCCTTGATAAAGGCTTTTCTACCTAATAAAGTTCAAGAGAAGAAAAACATTACTTAATTATTTATACTATGAATGCATGCATGCATAGATAAATGGAGGTAGAGATTTTATAATATAGGGACAAGAAAAAAAGAGAAGTAGCTAACATGAATATTTGACTTAATGTGATTGCTACTTTCAAGTCATAAGCCATATTTCATCTTTCATAAAAGGTGGTCCCAGTAGACCCAATCGTTGTTCTTGTTTTATTCCTCACAGTTTCAAATTGTGCCTGTTCCTCAGAATTGATCTGCTAGAGCCAATATATTATAGTGCCAGTATCTCTAACACTGATTGAAGGACTTTTTTAAAAACTAAACTCAATATTTTCCTCACAAGAGCCTCTCCATTAATTAACATGGAGAAGCACTGGTTTCTTAAATTTATTGTGAGATGTTAATTAAAGTGAGATTATCAGCCACAAATGCTTTAAACTCATGATTCAAGTTTTTGTTGTGTAGTCGCATGTCTGACTCTTTTGTGACACCGTGGACTGTGACTCACAAGACTCCTTTCTGCGTGGGATTTCCCAGGCAAGTCTACTGGAGTGGTTTGCCATTTCCTTCTCCAGGGGATTTTCCCAACCCAGGGATCAAACCCTCATCTGACTGATTGACAGACTGATTTCTTATCACTGAAGCAGCTGGAAAGCCAAATTTCTATTATTTTCCAATGAGGCAAATGATATTATGACAGCAAGGAAAATAAAAGAATGGGAAACAGGGGCAGGCAGAGGTTTCTATTTCTTTGTAAGAAAGCATGTGGAGCGAGAAGCCGCGGGAACCCAGAGCGAGAAGCCGCGGGCGCCGCGAGAAGCACCACGTTGCAGTAAGTTCAACCACTCCAATTGGAGGGCTTGCTGAACGGAGACGGGAAGTCGCCCACGGGTTGCTGACCAGGGACCGGGCACGAGCTGGAAGGGAAAGCTCGCGCCCGCCTTTGGTACTTAGACATGTAACCGGCAGGGCACATGTGCCAGCGGTGGAGGAGCCTGCGCACCCCTAGAGCTGCAGCAGCAGTGGAGGAAGCCGGGGAAAGAGCAGGGATTGGAGACTACCGGCGGGGGCGTGGTAGAGACCGAGCGCCCCTCTCCAGCACGGGACTGCGCGCACCGCGGCCTCCACCCGACAGACTGGGATCAGCCCACCGTCCCAGCCAGCACCCAGTATGGCAGCAAAGCCCTCATTTTGCTGAACACAAAAACAGAAACCATAGCAACCGGCGCTATAAGGGAACTTTCAAGTCATAAGCCATATTTCATCTTTCATAAAAGGTGGTCCCAGTAGACCCAATCGTTGTTCTTGTTTTATTCCTCACAGTTTCAAATTGTGCCTGTTCCTCAGAATTGATCTGCTAGAGCCAATATATTATAGTGCCAGTATCTCTAACACTGATTGAAGGACTTTTTTAAAAACTAAACTCAATATTTTCCTCACAAGAGCCTCTCCATTAATTAACATGGAGAAGCACTGGTTTCTTAAATTTATTGTGAGATGTTAATTAAAGTGAGATTATCAGCCACAAATGCTTTAAACTCATGATTCAAGTTTTTGTTGTGTAGTCGCATGTCTGACTCTTTTGTGACACCGTGGACTGTGACTCACAAGACTCCTTTCTGCGTGGGATTTCCCAGGCAAGTCTACTGGAGTGGTTTGCCATTTCCTTCTCCAGGGGATTTTCCCAACCCAGGGATCAAACCCTCATCTGACTGATTGACAGACTGATTTCTTATCACTGAAGCAGCTGGAAAGCCAAATTTCTATTATTTTCCAATGAGGCAAATGATATTATGACAGCAAGGAAAATAAAAGAATGGGAAACAGGGGCAGGCAGAGGTTTCTATTTCTTTGTAAGAAAGCATGTGGAGCGAGAAGCCGCGGGAACCCAGAGCGAGAAGCCGCGGGCGCCGCGAGAAGCACCACGTTGCAGTAAGTTCAACCACTCCAATTGGAGGGCTTGCTGAACGGAGACGGGAAGTCGCCCACGGGTTGCTGACCAGGGACCGGGCACGAGCTGGAAGGGAAAGCTCGCGCCCGCCTTTGGTACTTAGACATGTAACCGGCAGGGCACATGTGCCAGCGGTGGAGGAGCCTGCGCACCCCTAGAGCTGCAGCAGCAGTGGAGGAAGCCGGGGAAAGAGCAGGGATTGGAGACTACCGGCGGGGGCGTGGTAGAGACCGAGCGCCCCTCTCCAGCACGGGACTGCGCGCACCGCGGCCTCCACCCGACAGACTGGGATCAGCCCACCGTCCCAGCCAGCACCCAGTATGGCAGCAAAGCCCTCATTTTGCTGAACACAAAAACAGAAACCATAGCAACCGGCGCTATAAGGGAAAGACTATGCCATCAAGGCACCACCATCAAGAGCAGATTGGTTTCCAACAGACACATGAGAAGATAAAAACCAGGGACAGTATTTAGCTTTTTTTTCTTTTTCTCTTTTGCTTGTTTATTTGTGGTGGACTATTTTGCGTATTCAATTGATTGGTCTGGTTTGGGGTTTATTAGTTTGTTTATTCTGTTTTTTTTTTTTGTTTGGTTTTTTTGGTTTTCGATTGTTTAGTTTTTTGTGTTTTTTTGCTTGTTTTTCGGTCTCATTAATTTTTTCTGCCCTTTTTAATTTTTAATTTCTTTTTTTGACTTTATTTTATTGGTTTTTTTTATTTTGATTTTAATTCTTGGAAACCTCTAATTCTCTTTCCTCTTTCCCACTGCTTTCTCCCTCTGTGTTCTAAATGTAAAACATTTTCCTATCTACCAATATCCTCTAGATAAATTATTTCCTATCTTCCTGTCTCCACTATTCTCTTCCAAATACACTAAACAATACACACACTAATCTTTGCTACCTAACCCTATAAAATCCTTCCAAGACGAATCTATTCCTTCTCATTACCTATACACTCTCCTCCTCGTCACCCCCAACACATGTCCTAGTTAAAAATTGCTCTCATTGTAATTATCCAAGCCAGGACCTTGCGCTGGATCTGTTTATTCAGGCACTATTTTAATTAATTCAAAGCTTAATGGGCAAGTATCATCTATAATTGCGTGATTTGCCAGAAAGATTTCCTGTGCCTGATCTCTGTAAAACTGGTCAGTTGTGGGGATTGCTGTGGATGTATGTATATCTTACGATCATGTTAGAAAACATCTGCATGCTTTTATGACTGTCACCCATCAGGGATGCACCTCTTGTTGCTCAGATGCTAGTATGTGAACTAATATCACGGAACACCATAGCAAACCAGACATAGAGCCTACACCCCCTGACCAATCATCAAACCAAGGATCCTCGGAGCGGAAGCCCTGATTCCAAGACCCCACACTATCAAAGAACATACAACACTAGAGATTATTCACCTGTAAACAAGACCTAACACCATCCAAGTCACAAACCACTGAACCCTTCTAGAAGGACAGAAACCCAAAGGAAGGGAGAAGTCAACCAAGAAGCCTGGTGGGGGAAAAAGAACTCCACACACACAGACACACACAAAGAAACAAAAATTAACCTAATAATGAAACGTCAGAGAAACACTGCCCAAATGAAGGACCAAGCTAGAGAAACACCGCTTCAAATGACAGAGGAGGAGATAGACAAACTATCTGAAAGAGAATTCAGAAAAGCTATACTAATGAGGATGCAAAACACCGAAAACAGAATAGTAGAGGAAATTAGTGCACTGAGAAGAGACATGCAAGAGATGAAAAATAAGCAAATGGAGACAACCAACTCAATTGCTGAACTCAAAAATACTATAGAAGGTCTCAACAGTAGAGTATCAGAGGCTGAAGAACGGATAAGTGAGCTGGAAGACAGAATGGCGGAAATAAGTGCTGAAGAACACAACAAAACTGAAAGAATTAAAAGAACTGAGGATAGCCTCAGAGACCTATGGCACAATATCAAACGCACCAACATTAGAATTATAGGAGTTCCAGAAGAAGAAGAGGGGAAGAAAGGCTATGAAAAAATTCTTGAAGAGGTTATAGTTGAAAACTTCCCCAACATGGGAAAGGAAATAGTCAACCAAGTCCAAGAAGCACAAAGAGTTCCATACAGGAGAAACCCCAGAAGAAGCACACCAAGGCACATTCTAATCAAACTAACGCAGACTAAATATAAAGACAGATTACTAAAAGCAGCTAAGAGCAAACAACAAATAATATATAAAGGAAACCCCATACATTTAACTGCGGATCTTTCAACAGAAACCCTGTAGGCCAGAAGAGAATAGCAAGACACATTTAAATGGCTAAAAGAGAATAACCTCCAACCAAGAATTCTCTACCCAGCAAGAATCTCATTCAGAATTGATGGAGAAGTCAAAAGCCTCACCGACAAGTCAAAACTAAAAGAATTCTGTACCACAAAACCAGCCCTACAAGTGTTAAAGGGCCTGATATAACCAATAAATAGAGATAAATAGAGTAGGAGAAGCCTTACAAATCAAACCCCAAGTTTCTAAGAAGATGACAATAGGAACATTTGTATCAATAATTACTTTGAATGTAAATGGACTAAATGCTCCAACCAAACGACACAGGCTGGCTGAATGGATCCAGAAGCAAGACCCATATATATATGCTGTTTACAAGAGACCCACTTCAGACCTAGAGACACTCATAAACTGAAAGTGAAAGACTGAAAAAAGATATTCCATGCAAATGGAAATCAGAAGAAAGCTGGAGTAGCAATCCTCGTATCAGACAAAATAGACTTTAAAGTAAAGAAGATTCTAAGAGACAAGGCAGGTCACTACATCATGATTAAGGGATCTATCCAAGAGCAAGACATAACAGTCATGAATATCTATACACCCAACACAGGGGCACCTCAATACATAAGACAGGTACTTTCGGACATAAAAGAAGAAACAAACAATAACACAGTAATAGTAGGAGGATTTAACACTCCTCTCACACCAATGGACAGATCATCCAAACAGAAAATTAATAAAGAAACACAAGCCTTAAATGCCACATTAGAAAAGATGGACCTCATCGATACCTTTAGGACATTCCATCCAAAAGCAGAAGAATACACTTTCTTCTCAAGTGCTCACGGAACATTCTCCAGGATAGACCACATCTTGGGCCACGAATCTAACCTCAGTCAGTTCAAGAAAACCAAAATTGTATCAACCATCTTCTCGGACCCAACATGGGAAAAACACCAAGGCACAGTCTAATCAAACTAACGCAGACTAAATATAAAGACAGATTACTAAAAGCAGCTAAGAGCAAACAACAAATAATATATAAAGGAAACCCCATACATTTAACTGCGGATCTTTCAACAGAAACCCTGTAGGCCAGAAGAGAATAGCAAGACACATTTAAATGGCTAAAAGAGAATAACCTCCAACCAAGAATTCTCTACCCAGCAAGAATCTCATTCAGAATTGATGGAGAAGTCAAAAGCCTCACCGACAAGTCAAAACTAAAAGAATTCTGTACCACAAAACCAGCCCTACAAGTGTTAAAGGGCCTGATATAACCAATAAATAGAGATAAATAGAGTAGGAGAAGCCTTACAAATCAAACCCCAAGTTTCTAAGAAGATGACAATAGGAACATTTGTATCAATAATTACTTTGAATGTAAATGGACTAAATGCTCCAACCAAACGACACAGGCTGGCTGAATGGATCCAGAAGCAAGACCCATATATATATGCTGTTTACAAGAGACCCACTTCAGACCTAGAGACACTCATAAACTGAAAGTGAAAGACTGAAAAAAGATATTCCATGCAAATGGAAATCAGAAGAAAGCTGGAGTAGCAATCCTCGTATCAGACAAAATAGACTTTAAAGTAAAGAAGATTCTAAGAGACAAGGCAGGTCACTACATCATGATTAAGGGATCTATCCAAGAGCAAGACATAACAGTCATGAATATCTATACACCCAACACAGGGGCACCTCAATACATAAGACAGGTACTTTCGGACATAAAAGAAGAAACAAACAATAACACAGTAATAGTAGGAGGATTTAACACTCCTCTCACACCAATGGACAGATCATCCAAACAGAAAATTAATAAAGAAACACAAGCCTTAAATGCCACATTAGAAAAGATGGACCTCATCGATACCTTTAGGACATTCCATCCAAAAGCAGAAGAATACACTTTCTTCTCAAGTGCTCACGGAACATTCTCCAGGATAGACCACATCTTGGGCCACGAATCTAACCTCAGTCAGTTCAAGAAAACCAAAATTGTATCAACCATCTTCTCGGACCACAATGCAATGAGACTAGAGATCAACTACCGGAAAAAAAAAAAAAAAAAACCCTAAAAACACAAACACATGGAGATTAAACAATACATACCTAAAAAAACAACTGATCATTGAGGAAATCAAAGGAGAAATTAAGCAATTCCTAGAAGAAAATGACAATGAACATACGACAGTGCAAAACCTATGGGATACTGCAAAAGCAGTTCCAAGAGGGAAATTTATAGCAATACAATTCCACCTCAAGAAACTAGGAAAATATGAAGCAGATGACCTAACCCTCCGCTTAAAACAATTGGAGAAAGAAGAACAAAAACACCCCAAAGCCAGCAGAAGAAGAGAAATCATAAGGATCAGAGCAGAAATAAATGAGAAAGAAATGAAAGAAACAATAGTAAAGATAAATAAAACAAAAGGCTGCTTCTTTGAAAAGGTAAACAAAATTGACAAGCCACTGGCCAGACTCATTAAGAAAAAGAGAGAGAAGAACCAGATCAACAAAATCAAAAACAAAAAAGGAGAGATTACAACAGATAATGCAGAAATCCAAAGGATTCTAAGAGACTGTTATGAACAGCTATATGGCAACAAACTGGACAACCTGGAAGAAATGGACAGTTTCTTGGAGAAGATGAATCTCCCAAGACTGAGCCAGGAAGAAACAGAAACTTTGAACAACCCAATCACAAGCTCAGAAATCAAATTTGTGATTGAAAATCTACCCAAAAATAAAAGCCCAGGGCCGGATGGCTTCACAGTCAAATTCTACCAAACATTTAAAGAAGAGCTAATGCCTGTCCTTGTAAAACTCTTCCAAACAATTGCACAGGAAGGAAAACTCCCAAACACATTCTACGAGGCCACCATCACCCTGATACCCAAACCAGGCAAAAACAACACAAAAAAGGAAAACTATAGGCCAATTTCACTGATGAACTTAGATGCCAAATCCTCAACAAAATCCTAGCAACAGAATTCAACGACACATCAAAAAACTCATACATCACGATCAAGTCAGGCTCATCCCAGGCATGCAAGGGTTCTTCAACATCCGCAAATCAATCAGTGTGATACACCATATCAACAACTTGAAAGACAAAAGCCACATGATCATCTCAATAGATGCAGAAAAAGCCTTCGACAAAGTACAACATCCATTTATGATAAAAACTCTTCAGAAAATGGGCGTAGAAGGAACCTATCTCAACATAGTGAAAGCCATCTATGAGAAGCCCACAGCAAACATTATCCTTAACGGTGAAAAACTCAAAGCATTCCCTCTAAGATCAGGAACAAGACAGGGGTGCCCACTTTCACCACTCAACATAGTCCTGGAAGTGCTAGCAACAGCAATAAGAGAAGAGAAAGAAATCAAAGGAATCCAGATTGGAAAGGAAGAAGTCAAGCTCTCTCTTTTTGCAGACGACATGATATTATACATAGAAAATCCCAAAGACACGGTTACAAAGCTACTAGAGCTAATCGATGAATTCAGCAAAGTCGCAGGATACAAAGTCAACACACAGAAATCACTGGCATTCCTATACACAATGAAAAATCAGAAAATGAAATCAAAGAGGCAATCCCCTTCACCATTGCAACCAAAAGAATCAAGTATCTAGGAATAAACCTACCCAAAGAAATAAAAGAATTGTACACAGAAAATTACAAGACACTCATGAGAGAAATTAAAGAAGACTTAAACAGATGGAGAGATATTCCATGTTCCTGGATCAGAAGAATCAATATTGTGAAAATGACCATACTACTGAATATCATCTACAGATTCAATGCAATACCTATCCAACTACCATTGACATTTTTCACAGAACTAGACCAAAGAATAACACAGTTCATATGGAAACACAAAAGACCTCGAATAGCCAAAGCAATCCTGAGAAAGACAAACGGAGTTGGAGGGATCAGTCTCCCTAACTTCAGACTCTACTACAAAGCAACAGTCATCAAGACAGCATGGTACTGGCACAAAAACAGAACTATAGACCAATGGAACAAGATCAAGAACCCAGAGATCAACCCACGCACCTATGGGTACCTTATTTTTGACAAAGGAGGCGAACATATAAAATGGGACAAAGACAGCCTCTTCAACAAATGGTGCTGGGAAAATTGGACAGCTACATGCAAGAAAATGAAACTGGAACATACCCTGACACCATACACAAAGATCAACTCAAAATGGATTAAAGACTTAAATGTAAGGCCAGAAACCATCAAACTCTTGGAGGAGAATATAGGCAAAACACTCAAGGACATCAATCAAAGCAAGATCTTCTCTGACCCACCTACTAGAATAGTGGAACTAAAAAGAAAAGTGAACACCTGGGACCTCATGAAACTTAAAAGCTTTTGTAAAATGTAAGGCCACAATGAGAAAAAAATCCACTTTCACCACTCAACATAGTCCTGGAAGTGCTAGCAACAGCAATAAGAGAAGAGAAAGAAATCAAAGGAATCCAGATTGGAAAGGAAGAAGTCAAGCTCTCTCTTTTTGCAGACGACATGATATTATACATAGAAAATCCCAAAGACACGGTTACAAAGCTACTAGAGCTAATCGATGAATTCAGCAAAGTCGCAGGATACAAAGTCAACACACAGAAATCACTGGCATTCCTATACACAATGAAAAATCAGAAAATGAAATCAAAGAGGCAATCCCCTTCACCATTGCAACCAAAAGAATCAAGTATCTAGGAATAAACCTACCCAAAGAAATAAAAGAATTGTACACAGAAAATTACAAGACACTCATGAGAGAAATTAAAGAAGACTTAAACAGATGGAGAGATATTCCATGTTCCTGGATCAGAAGAATCAATATTGTGAAAATGACCATACTACTGAATATCATCTACAGATTCAATGCAATACCTATCCAACTACCATTGAAATTTTTCACAGAACTAGACCAAAGAATAACACAGTTCATATGGAAACACAAAAGACCTCGAATAGCCAAAGCAATCCTGAGAAAGACAAACGGAGTTGGAGGGATCAGTCTCCCTAACTTCAGACTCTACTACAAAGCAACAGTCATCAAGACAGCATGGTACTGGCACAAAAACAGAACTATAGACCAATGGAACAAGATCAAGAACCCAGAGATCAACCCACGCACCTATGGGTACCTTATTTTTGACAAAGGAGGCGAACATATAAAATGGGACAAAGACAGCCTCTTCAACAAATGGTGCTGGGAAAATTGGACAGCTACATGCAAGAAAATGAAACTGGAACATACCCTGACACCATACACAAAGATCAACTCAAAATGGATTAAAGACTTAAATGTAAGGCCAGAAACCATCAAACTCTTGGAGGAGAATATAGGCAAAACACTCAAGGACATCAATCAAAGCAAGATCTTCTCTGACCCACCTACTAGAATAGTGGAACTAAAAAGAAAAGTGAACACCTGGGACCTCATGAAACTTAAAAGCTTTTGTACAGCAGAAGAAGTTACAAAAAAGCTGAACAGACAGCCCACAGAGTGGGAGAAAATCATAGCAAATGAAACAACAGACAAAGAATTAATCTCCAAAATCTACAAGCAACTCAGACAACTCAGCACCGGAAAAACGAACAACCCAATCAAAAAATGGGAAAAAGATCTAAAGAGACGCCTCTCCAAAGAGGACATACAGATGGCCCAAAAGCACATGAAACGATACTCAACGTCGCTTATCATTAGAGAAATGCAAATTAAAACCACAATGAGATACCACCTCACACCCGTCAGAATGGCCATCATCAACAAATCGACAGACAATAAATGCTGGAGAGGGTGCAGAGAAAAGGGAACCCTCTTGCATTGCTGGTGGGAATGTAAACTGATACAACCTCTATGGAAGACAATATGGAGATTCCTTAAAAAACTAAAAATAGAAGCACCCTATGACCCAACAATCCCACTATTAGGCCTATATCCTGATGAAATCAAAACTGAAAGAGGCACCTGTACCCCAATGTTCATTGCAGCTCTCTATACAATAGCCAGAACATGGAAGCAACCTAGATGTCCATCGACAAATGAATGGATCCAGAAGCTCTGGTACATATATACAATGGAATACTACTCAGCTGTTAAACTAAATGCAGAAGACTCAGTCTTAATGAGGTGGCTAGCTCTAGAACCTATCATAAAAAGTGAAGTAAGTCAAAAAGAGAAAGACAAATACAGCATACTAACACACATATATGGAATCTAGTAGGACAGTCTTGATAACACACGCAGTGAACTCATGGAAAAACAGAGCATAGACATAGGGACATTGTGGGGAAAAAATAGGGAGGGGGAGGCATGGAGTGAGTAACATGGAAACCTATACTGGCACGTGTGGAAGGGATAGTTATGGTCATTGTGCTAAGGGAATAGGAGTACCTACAATTACTTGGGGCAATGGTCTGGAGGGGTGGGAGGGGCGAAACTGGGTGGGGGGAGGGTCCAGGGATATGCATATGAATGGAAACTTGGGTAAACATACAAAAATAGTGGAACTAAAAAGAAAAGTGAACACCTGGGACCTCATGAAACTTAAAAGCTTTTGTACAGCAGAAGAAGTTACAAAAAAGCTGAACAGACAGCCCACAGAGTGGGAGAAAATCATAGCAAATGAAACAACAGACAAAGAATTAATCTCCAAAATCTACAAGCAACTCAGACAACTCAGCACCGGAAAAACGAACAACCCAATCAAAAAATGGGAAAAAGATCTAAAGAGACGCCTCTCCAAAGAGGACATACAGATGGCCCAAAAGCACATGAAACGATACTCAACGTCGCTTATCATTAGAGAAATGCAAATTAAAACCACAATGAGATACCACCTCACACCCGTCAGAATGGCCATCATCAACAAATCGACAGACAATAAATGCTGGAGAGGGTGCAGAGAAAAGGGAACCCTCTTGCGTTGCTGGTGGGAATGTAAACTGATACAACCTCTATGGAAGACAATATGGAGATTCCTTAAACAACTAAAAATAGAAGCACCCTATGACCCAACAATCCCACTATTAGGCCTATATCCTGATGAAATCAAAACTGAAAGAGGCACCTGTACCCCAATGTTCATTGCAGCTCTCTATACAATAGCCAGAACATGGAAGCAACCTAGATGTCCATCGACAAATGAATGGATCCAGAAGCTCTGGTACATATATACAATGGAATACTACTCAGCTGTTAAACTAAATGCAGAAGACTCAGTCTTAATGAGGTGGCTAGCTCTAGAACCTATCATAAAAAGTGAAGTAAGTCAAAAAGAGAAAGACAAATACAGCATACTAACACACATATATGGAATCTAGTAGGACAGTCTTGATAACACACGCAGTGAACTCATGGAAAAACAGAGCATAGACATAGGGACATTGTGGGGAAAAATAGGGAGGGGGAGGCATGGAGTGAGTAACATGGAAACCTATACTGGCACGTGTGGAAGGGATAGTTATGGTCATTGTGCTAAGGGAATAGGAGTACCTACAATTACTTGGGGCAATGGTCTGGAGGGGTGGGAGGGGCGAAACTGGGTGGGGGGAGGGTCCAGGGATATGCATATGAATGATCTGGGAACATACATGTTGGTGAACAACAAAACTCTGTAAAATCTTTAAAATAAAGAATAAAAAAACAAAAGAAAGAAAGCATGTGAATGCCATTGTCCACCTTAAAAAAAAAAAAAGATTGTCTTGGATAATTAAAAGGAAGGTATATGTAAAGGCACGTAACACAGGCCTGAAACATAAGTATTTAACAAATGTGATTCTCCTTCCATCCTTTCTTCCGTCCACAAATTCCTAGACAATCTTCAAGCTGACCCTTAATCCTAAAAGTTTAAATCTTCCCCAGTCCATAATTCACTACGCCTCTGCTCTTTTAATAAAATCCTAGTAAATATGTCTATGCCTCATACAGCCTTAGGGTGTTCATTTTATTTTGTCTAAACAGATGAAAGGTACAAGACGTGCTGAGCCAAGATTCAGCATGCTTTAAGGATTCTGCCCTTCAGAGGTCTATTTTTAAGTTGCCAGCTCTGAGAACATATTGTGTATGGAAATGAGTACAGCTTGTTCAGTCTTTCTCTGTTTTGGACCTTTCCCAACTCCTTCTAGGACAGAGAAGTTCCAAAGATGTGGGTGGAGATCAGCATCCTTTGACGGGCACACCTATGAAATCTGTTGTGGAATCCAGGTGTGAGATGGGGGCACAAACTGGTGGATTTAACAGGTTTCTAACATCTCTTCTCTCACCTATACCAAAGATTATAAGATTATTAGAGTTTTATTTCCTCAGTCACTGATATATGCCTTACTAGTTTTTTTAATGGTAATGAAAACTGTCCAAGAATGTACTTAGTCTTTTTATGTGTATTGAATTTGTGGTAACAATGTTTTTTATCTATTTCCTCAGTCACTGATATATGCCTTCTTTGTTTTTTTAATAGGGACATTGTGGGGAAAAAATAGGGAGGGGGAGGCATGGAGTGAGTAACATGGAAACCTATACTGGCACGTGTGGAAGGGATAGTTATGGTCATTGTGCTAAGGGAATAGGAGTACCTACAATTACTTGGGGCAATGGTCTGGAGGGGTGGGAGGGGGGGAGCTGGGGCAGGGGAGGGTCCAGGGATATGCATATGAATGATCTGGGAACATACATGTTGGTGAACAACAAAACTCTGTAAAATCTTTAAAATAAAGAATAAAAAAAAAAAAGAAAGAAAGCATGTGAATGCCATTGTCCCCCTTAAAAAAAAAAAAAGATTGTCTTGGATAATTAAAAGGAAGGTATATGTAAAGGCACGTAACACAGGCCTGAAACATAAGTATTTAACAAATGTGATTCTCCTTCCATCCTTTCTTCCGTCCACAAATTCCTAGACAATCTTCAAGCTGACCCTTAATCCTAAAAGTTTAAATCTTCCCCAGTCCATAATTCACTACGCCTCTGCTCTTTTAATAAAATCCTAGTAAATATGTCTATGCCTCATACAGCCTTAGGGTGTTCATTTTATTTTGTCTAAACAGATGAAAGGTACAAGACGTGCTGAGCCAAGATTCAGCATGCTTTAAGGATTCTGCCCTTCAGAGGTCTATTTTTAAGTTGCCAGCTCTGAGAACATATTGTGTATGGAAATGAGTACAGCTTGTTCAGTCTTTCTCTGTTTTGGACCTTTCCCAACTCCTTCTAGGACAGAGAAGTTCCAAAGATGTGGGTGGAGATCAGCATCCTTTGACGGGCACACCTATGAAATCTGTTGTGGAATCCAGGTGTGAGATGGGGGCACAAACTGGTGGATTTAACAGGTTTCTAACATCTCTCTTTCTCTCACCTATACCAAAGATTATAAGATTATTAGAGTTTTATTTCCTCAGTCACTGATATATGCCTTACTAGTTTTTTTAATGGTAATGAAAACTGTCCAAGAATGTACTTAGTCTTTTTATGTGTATTGAATTTGTGGTAACAATGTATTATATATTTAGTCTATTTATACCCATCTTTTAAAAAATGTCTCTCTATATACATGTATATTACTTTTCAGATTCCTTTGCCTTATAGGTTATTAATAATATAATATTAAATGTAGTTCCCTGTGCTATACAGTTGGTCTTGTTGGTTATTTGTTTTATGTGTAGTAGCGTGGATATGTTGGGGCTTCCCCGGTGGCTCAGTGGTAAAAAAAAATCTGCCTGTAATACAGGAGACCTGGGTTCAGTCCCTGGGTTAGGAAGATCCCCTGGAGAAAGAGGCCCTCCAGAACTCTTGCCTGGAGAATTTCACAGACAGAGGATCCTGGCGGGCTGCAGTCCATGGGGTCACAAAGAGTCAGACATGACTGAGTAACTGAACAACAATTACCACATCATATGAGTCCTATGACCAGATTACCTTCTAGAGCTTTAGTACTTTCATGCTCTCATAAAATATTCATCTTACTATACTCTTACTGACTTTCATTATTGGCAACTCATTGTTTGAATCTGCATTTCTTTGATAAAAAGTTGAGGTTGAATACTGTCCTGTTGTTTGTTAGCTCTTTGTATTTCTTAAGGAAGTTAGCACATGTAAGTTTTAATTGATGGAGGCAAAGGAAACAGAAGAACCAAGAAACAGACTTATTGCTCAGGGTGAATCAACAGGCCTAACTAAACTAACTAGAGTGCTGCCCTTGGGAACAAGGAGGCATAGAGGGAAGGTACCAACAGAAAATATGTCTGTTTTTACACGGGTCATTGATTTACCCTCCACGCTAGTGTTCAGAGAGGAAAGGGAGCGTTGTTATTAATACCATCGAGACCACTGGTGTGAACCAGCACTGCTGCAGGCAAACTGACATACAGAGTCATCTAACCTATTCTTCCCCTTACCTGAAAGGTAGTGGCTGTTCCTGGTTATCCCAAAGGTTTTTCTCAGCATTGTCTTGTGGGCCATGTTCATTGTTTAACATTCCAGGCATTGCACAGCTGTTAGTACTGTCCCCATCATCTTGGGAGACTACACACCTATTCCAATGATGTTGCAACTGTTCAAAATATTTTTGTAATTCTGTTTGGCATCACCCTCTGAACCATTAATACCTTCTTTAAAAAGTCAACCTGGGCACGCCTTGTTAATCTTTTTATTCCACTTAGTTCCTTGCATGTAGAGTCACTCAATAAATATTCACTGAAATGCAATTAGATTCCAAAGCTCAAAATTACCTTCGGAGAATAAAGATTCATTATTGTTGAGTCTATTCATTAGGCTACAACTTAGTAAAGCAGACTGGAAAGAAATATGTTAACCACTTATCTCTGGGTTTTAGAATTATAAATAAAAATTCAGAGAAGTATAAAAAGATGAAAATCAAAGCTTTCGATATGAATGCTTTAGCTTAAAAGTTTTAAATTAAGTTAAATTACTTTTAAATTCAGAAAACTTTCGGGGCTCCCCTGGTGGTCCAGTGGGTAAAGAGTCCGCCTTGCAGTACAAGGGGCACAGGTTCAATCCCTTGCCCAGGAAGATCCCATGTGCCGTGGAGCAGCTGGACCAGTGTGTCAATTATGAGCCAGTGCTCTGGAGTGCATGCTCCCAGAGCCGGTACTCTGCAATGAGAGAGGCCACTGCAATGGAAAGCCCACACAGGCAGAAGAATAAAGATGGATGAAAATAAATAAATAAAATACCAATAAAAGAGGCCAAAATTATTTTTTAAAAAAGGTTTCATCTTATTTTGTGTTTATATACTATGCCTCAGGTAATTCCAAAGAAGAGTTTCTCAAATATGTTACATAGTATTTCCATTTTGAGAATATGGGTGCACCTTTCAGAAGTGATTACTTTGAAAGGAACAACACACATTTGGATGAGTACATTCTGTAATATTTGTTTAAAAAATAGTCCACACCTTTATAATCATGCTTCTATTTTAGACATTTTCATGAATATTAGTCATGACATGGATGCTATGAGGGACATGATTTTTAAAATAAGAGAAATAAACATTCAAGAAATAAGCGGATGACACTCGGGGTCAGGGCATGCAGCCGGCTGCCTGGGGAGTTGTCTCCAGAGCTGTGAGACAAAGCGGTCTCAGGGGTTCATCCTAAGTTCTGCCTAGTGATCAGCAAGAAGGACATTTGCCCAGCCAGATGTTTAGAGACTGAGAACAAGCATTATCATTCCAATTTTATGGAATGAAATTAAAACATAAATGTTCCAGCAGTTTGCCTCCATTGGTAGTAGAATAAGGGACTGTTGAGATTTCAGACCAGAGCATTGAGAGGGCATACACTGAGGACCCACATTAATACACTATATTTCTGCCAACTGCATAACCAGCTAAAACAGCCACACCCTCAATACCAACTGCCCATAAACCAAGAGCTAATTAAACACAAACAGAGCTGTTATCACTCACCACGGGACAGAGTGGTATATGGTAAGGGTGTTCTGAGCAAGACCGTCCACGTCAATGAGACTTTCTATGAAAAACTTCCTTAAACTTCTGGATAGAAGAATGGGAAAGAGGAGAGGAGGAGGGCACCATGGCTGAGGGCTGAGCACTCAAGGTCATCCAGAGACAGCAGGGATTTATGTTGAAGGAGGCCATGCTCACAGCTCCTTTTGAGCCAGAGCTGCTGGAAGGGGGCCATGCTCAGAGCACATTGCTATGTGACCGCTGCTTTCTCTGTGCATGAATACGGAGCTGGGCTGTAAAGGAGGCGGGGACAGTGGGAAGCCAAAACGGGTTCCCCTCTCCAACGTGTGCTGTCCGTTGTAGAAAGAAAACATTATAAAGTGCCTGTTTATGTGCTGAAGTAATGCCTAATTACTGGAGGCAGGGAGCGTGGTCTGCTGTGGTTACAGGAGGGCATGCAGGGCCAGGACAGGGACCATTCTGTTCTCCTTCTGCTTTGAGCCTCCTTGTGTGACTGGCTGCTTGTCACCTAACCTCCTCCCTCCTCAGACACCCAGCTTGACCATATGGGTAAAACTTCTCATTCATTCAGTACTTTGCATCTGGCATTCTCAAGCACTTCAACAATTTAGGCAAATTCATAGTATCCCTTTGAGGCTGAAAAATTATGATGATGATGATGTTTATAGTTGATGGCGATTGGAGGCACACAGACTTGAAATAATTCCCCTCCGGGGCTAGAGCCCCTGCGTGTGGGTTAGAGCGAAGCCAGGCTATCACCATGCAACCTCACAGCCTCCCAGCCCACACCAGGGAACTCACAGGGTGCTCTGAAGATAAATCAGCCATTTATTCAGCTTTTGGAGCAACTCAGATTAGGTGCTAAGGAAATACAAAGCATTTCTAATACAGAGGGGGGCTTTGTGCTCACAGAGCCACCCCAGTGTTCCTGAACCCATAAGTCACAGGGCGGAGCTTCCTGGTCATTTCCTCTGCTCTAGAGACTGTCACAAGGACAGACTGTTGGAACTAGCCTCAACTATTGCTCTCTCATTTTAGTTAACTATCTCTTTAAAAACTTACAACATACTTTTTGAAAAATAAGGTTTAAGTCATCAAAGTAAAGAACGACAGAGGGACAAGAGAACATTACCTCCTCTGTGCTTGTCCTAAACCCATCCCTGGCTGTCCCTAGTCCAGCTTACCAGTGCTAAACACTGGCCACTTTTCTGTTTGTCTCTCCAAGCAGTCACAAAAAGTAACAATACCTATTCAGGAAGCCAGTTAGTCTGACTGCCAACTCCATTATTTCCTAAATCACCCTGGCAAAGTTCTTAAACCTCTCTGAGCTTTAGTTTCCTCATTTGTAAAATGAGAACAATTATAATGTCTACTTCATAAGGATATTTTAAAGATTAAATGATACCTACTTTGCACAGTTAAATAGATATTAACTATTATTTATAGGAATATATAAACTTCTTTAGGGCTAAGAATCATTCCAAGCATGAGTTTTACCAGTTGGCTTTTTCACACAGCCTTCTGCCATCGCCTCAAGGATTTTTTCCCTTGCTGATTTGTAAAAAAAAAACGTGGGGATGGGGAGCAATATTCAGAGTATTAACAACCAACCTGACCCAGGCACTAAGCAGTGAGGAAGAATACTAATGTATGATTACGTTATAAATATATTGAAGAGAGCTCACAAAAGATAGGTCTGAGAGACCTTGAGCTAAGCAGTAAATTGAAGAAAAAGCCTGTTTTACCTCCTTCATGGATCACAGCCTTGTCGTGGTGAAGGGGCTTGCCTAATTCAGTGAAGCTATGAGCCATGCTGTCCAGCATCACTGAAGACAGACAGGTCCTAATGAAGAGTTCTGACAAAACGTGGTCAGCTGGAGGAGAGAATGGCAAACAACTCCAATATTCTTGCCGCAAGAACCCCATGGACAGTATGAAAAGGCAAAAAGACAACATTGAAAGATGAGCCCCCCAGGCTGGAAGGTGTACAATATGCTACTTGGAAAGAGCAGAGGGCGATTACTAGGAGCTCCAGAAAGAATGAAGCAGTTAGGCCGAAGCAGAGATAACACTAATGTGTGGATGCATCTGGTGGTGAAACTAAAGTCCTGTGCTGGTAAGAACAATATTGCATAGGAACCTGGGATGTTAGCCCCATGTAGCAAGGTAAATTGGAAATGGTCAAGCAGATGTCAGAGTGAACATCGAAAACCAAAGGCGAATGTATAGGCAAGTTACCTCCTCTGTGCTTGTCCTAACCCATCCCTGGCCACCTTCCATGTAAACATGTTTGTTCTCTCCAAGCAGTCACAAAAAGTAACAATACCTATTCAGGAAGCCAGTTAGTCTGACTGCCAACTCCATTATTTCCTAAATCACCCTGGCAAAGTTCTTAAACCTCTCTGAGCTTTAGTTTCCTCATTTGTAAAATGAGAACAATTATAATGTCTACTTCATAAGGATATTTTAAAGATTAAATGATACCTACTTTGCACAGTTAAATAGATATTAACTATTATTTATAGGAATATATAAACTTCTTTAGGGCTAAGAATCATTCCAAGCATGAGTTTTACCAGTTGGCTTTTTCACACAGCCTTCTGCCATCGCCCGAAGGATTTTTTTCCCTTGCTGATTTGTAAAAAAAAAACGTGGGGATGGGGAGCAATATTCAGAGTATTAACAACCAACCTGACCCAGGCACTAAGCAGTGAGGAAGAATACTAATGTATGATTACGTTATAAATATATTGAAGAGAGCTCACAAAAGATAGGTCTGAGAGACCTTGAGCTAAGCAGTAAATTGAAGAAAAAGCCTGTTTTACCTCCTTCATGGATCACAGCCTTGTCGTGGTGAAGGGGCTTGCCTAATTCAGTGAAGCTATGAGCCATGCTGTCCAGCATCACTGAAGACAGACAGGTCCTAATGAAGAGTTCTGACAAAACGTGGTCAGCTGGAGGAGAGAATGGCAAACAACTCCAATATTCTTGCCGCAAGAACCCCATGGACAGTATGAAAAGGCAAAAAGACAACATTGAAAGATGAGCCCCCCAGGCTGGAAGGTGTACAATATGCTACTTGGAAAGAGCAGAGGGCGATTACTAGGAGCTCCAGAAAGAATGAAGCAGTTAGGCCGAAGCAGAGATAACACTAATGTGTGGATGCATCTGGTGGTGAAACTAAAGTCCTGTGCTGGTAAGAACAATATTGCATAGGAACCTGGGATGTTAGCCCCATGTAGCAAGGTAAATTGGAAATGGTCAAGCAGATGTCAAGAGTGAACATCGACATCTTAGGAATCAATGGACTAAAATGGACAGGAATGGACAAATTTAATGCAGGTGACCATTATATCTAATGGTAAGGGCAAGAACCTCTTAGGAGAAATGGAGTAGTCTTCATAGTCAAAATGCAGTGCTTTTGAAATGCAGTACTTTGGTGCACCCACAGAAATGGCATAATCTTGGTTCCTTTCCAAGACAAACCATTCAATATCACAGTAACCCAAATCTATGCTCCAACCACTGATGCCAAAGAAGTTGAAGCTGACCAGTTCCATGAAGACGTACATCATCTCCTAGAACTTTTACCAATAGAAAAAAAAAAAAAAAGATGTGCTTTTCATCCCAGGGGATTCAAATGCTAAAGTAGGAAGTCGAGGGATATATGGAGTAAGAGGTAAGTTTGGCCGTGGAGTATGAAATGAAGCACAACAAAGGCTAACAGAGTTATCTCAAGAGAACATGCTAGTCATAGCAAACACCCTTTTGCAACAACCCAAGAGATGATTCTACACATGGACATCACCAGATGGTCAGTACCAAAATCAGATTGATTATATTTGCAACCAAAGATGGAGATGCTCTATACGGTCAGCAGAAACAAGACCTGGAGGTGACTGTGGCTCAGATCATCAGCTCCTTATTGCAGAATTCAGGCTTAGATTGAAGAAAATCACTAGGCCATTCAGGTAGGACTTAAATCAGTGCCCTTATGACTATACAGTGGAGGTGATGAATAGATTCAAGGGATTAGACCTCGTATACAGAGTGCATGATGAATTATGGACAGAGGCTCATAGCATTGTACATGAGGCAGTGACCAAAATGATCCCAAAGAAATGCAAGAAGACAAAGTGGTTGTCTGAGGGATCTTTAAAAATAGCTGAGGAAAGAAGAAAAGCAACGAGCTAGGAAGAAAGAAAGAGACATACCAAATTGAATGCAGAGTTCCAGAGAATAGCATGGAGAGACAAGAAGGCTTTCTTAAATGAGGAATGCAAAGAATAGATGGAAAAATAGAATGGAAATACTAGAGATCTCTTCAAGAAAATTGGAGGGCTTCCCCTGGTGGTCCAGTGGATAAGGACACCACCTTGCAGTGCAAGGGGCGCCGGTTCGATCCCTGGCCTGGGAAGATCCCACGTGCTGCGGAGCAGCTGGACTGATGTGTCCAGTTACCCAGCCGGAGCTCTGGAGCGCATGCGCCCAGAGCCGGCGCTCTGCGACGACAGACACCTCCGCGATGGGAGGCCCACAGGAGCCAAAGAACAAAGACGGATGAAAATAGAGAAATGAAAGACCAGTAGAAGTGGCCCGACCGCTCCCCTCCCTCCTCAACCAGACCCCGCCCAAAATAAATAAATAAATCTTTAAAAAAAAAAAAAAAAAGAAAAGAAAATTGGAACTATCAAGGGAACATCTCATGCAAAGATGAGCACAATAAAAGACAGAAACAGTATGGACCTAATAGACACAGAAGAGATTAAGAAGAGGTGGAAAGGATGCAGAGAAGAACTATGTAAAAAAAAAAAAATCTTAATGGCCCAGACAACCATGATGGTGTGGTCACTCACCTAGAGCTGGACATCCTGGAGTGTGAAGTCAGGTGGGCCTTAGGAAGCATTGCTGTAAATAAAGCTAATAATGGAGGTGATGGAATTCCAGCTGAGCTATTTCAAATCCTAAAAGAGGATGATGTTAAAGTTTTAATATGCCAGCAAATTTGGAAAACTCAGCAATGTCCACAGAATTAGAAAAGGTCAGTTTTCATTCCAGTCCCAAAGAAGGGCAATGCCAAACAATGTTCAAACTACTGTACAATTGTGATCATTTCACGTGCTGGCAAGATTATGCTCAAAATTCTTCAAGCTAGGCTTCAGCAGCATGTGAAGTGAGAACTTCCAGATCTACAAGCTAGGTTTAGAAAAGGCAGAAGAACCAGTCAAATTGCCAACATCCATTGGGTCATAGAGAAAGAAAGGAAATTCCAGAAAAACATCTACTTCTGCTTCATTGAATACACTAAAGCCTTTGACTATATGGATCACAACAAACTGTGGAAAATATTTAAAAAGATGGGAATACCCGATCACCATACCAGCCTCCTGCAAAACCTGTATGCAGGTCAAGAAGCAACAGCTAGAACTGCATATGAAACAACAGACTGGCTCAAAATTGGGGGAAGAGTTTAAGACTGTACTATCATCCTGCTTATTTAACTTCTATGCGGAGTACATCATGTGAAACGCCAGGCAGGATGAATCACAAACCAAATCAAAATTGCTGGGAGAAATATGAACAACTTCAGATATGCAGATGAAACCACCCTTATGGCAGAAAGTGGAGAGGGACTAAAGAGCCTCTTAATGAGGATGAAAGAGGAGAGTAAAAAAGCTGGTTTTAAACTCAACATTCAGCATCTTAAAACTAAGATCATGGCATCTGGTCCCATCACTTCTTGACAAATAGAGAGGGGGAAAAATGGAAGCAGTGACAGATTTTCCTTTCTTGGGCTCCAAAATCACTGTACATGGTCACTGCAACCATGAAATTAAAAGATACTTGCTCCTTGGAAGTAAAGCTATGACAAACCTAGACAGCATACCCAAAAGCAGAGACATCCCTTTGCTGACAAAGGACTGTGTAGTCAAAGCAATGATTTTTCCAGTAGTCACGTACAGATATGAGAGTAGGATATTAAGGAAGGCTGAGTACCAAAGAATTTATGCGTTTGAATTGTGGTATTGGAGAAGACTCTTTAAAAGAGTACCTTGGACTACAAAAAGATCAAGCCAGTCAATCCTAAAGGAAATCAACCCTGAATATTCATTGGAAGGACTGATGCTGAAGCTGAAGCTCCAATATTTTGGCCACCTGATGTGATAAGACAATTCATTGAAAAAGACCCTGATGCTGGGAAAGATTGGGGGCAGGAGGAGAAGATGGCGACAGAGGATGAGATGGTTAGACAGCATCATTGACTCAATGGATCCAAATTTGAGCAAACTCCAGGAAATGGTAGAGGTCAGAGGACCCTGATGTGCTGCAGTCCACGGGGTGGCAAAGAGTCAGACATGAATGCAGAGTATACTGGCTAAATCAATGATTTCTTAAACGTGGTGTCACTGAGAGCTTGAATACCACAGGCTTCAATATATACACCATAACCCATTGTGATCACCAAGCCCGTGACAAGTAGGCCAGGCTTCATCTTGGAGGTGAAGGATGGCATTTCCTTGAAGGAAATGGATATCCCTATTATGATTCATTCTGGGGGAGAAAAGAGAGCCTGTGGAAATGACACTTCAATATGCCCATGGGAAGGTGCTGAGGTGGCTCCACACCTCATGGAAGATGAGCTATGCAAATAATCAGAGTTTGGATCTGGGTACTTATGAAAGTAAAAGCGTTAGTTATGTCTGACTCTTTGTGACCCCATGGACTATATATAGCGCACCAGGCTCCTCTATCCATAGAATTCTTCAGGCAAAAATACTGGAGTGGGTTGCCATTCCCTTCTCCAGGGGATCTTCCCAACCCAGGGAATGAACCTGTGTCTCCTGCATTGCAGGCAGACTCATCATTTGAGCCACCAGGGAAGGCTGAAATGGCACAGGGTTGTAGCAAAATCCTGGAGAAGTTGCTTATTGTGTGGTAATTGACCAGTGGAAAGTGGAGCAGTGATCTAGGGATGACTGTTAGGAATCAGATGACCCTGGCAGCACATGGCAAATTGTGAGCCATGCAGGAGTGTGCCTTGACCAGACACGCTCACCACCACTCCTACATGCACTGAAGGGAATGGTGCCTTGAAAGAAATCCTTACCCCTACTATTTATGGCTGTAAGGGCTATTGGAGTTACAGTCATTTTACAGAATAAGGAACTAAAGAGAAGAGAGATGACGCAAACAGCAAGCAAGATTATAAGACTAGTTATAGAATTCATGGAAATCTTCTGATTTCGTGGCCAGTTTTTACCATCCAGAAAGTGGTGAAACCTTGAGGATCAGAGGTCTCATTTCTAGGAAAATTGAGCAAAAATAAAAAAGCAGCTTTAAGCTCATTTTCATTGCTGTTGTAAAGAGATATTTACTTATTTGTATGAAGAGCTTGATAACACCTGGCATTCTTATTTGAGCAAACTAGACTTTACTGTCATACCTCTGTTATTCTGTTTCCATGGCCCGATTCCATTTTTTTTTTTTTTTTGGCAGGGGAGGCGGGTTGGGGGGGGGGGGTGGCAGGTGGGCCACTTCTATTAGTCTTTCATTTATCTATTTTCATCCATCTTTGTTCTTTGGCCCGTGTGGGCCTCCCATCGCAGTGGCCTCTGCTGTCGCAGAGCACCAGCTCTGGGTGCATGCGCTCCAGAGTTCTGGCTCGGTAATTGGACACATCGGTCCAGCCGCTCTGCAGCACGTGGGATCTTCCCAGGCCAGGGATCGAACTGGCGCCCCTTGCACTGCAAGGCAGTATCCTTACCCACTGGACCACCAGGGAAGCCACTGATTCCATTTTTAAGAAATCTAAAAGTAGGTAAAACTAATTTGTGGTGAAGACAACTAGAAGGTGACTGAAGCTCGGTGACAACCTAGAGGGGCAGAAGGGGCAGGAGGTGGGAAGGAGGCCCAAGAGGGAGTGGACACACCTATGGCTGACTTATGGTGATACATGGCGGAAACCAGCACGATATTGTAAAACAATTATCCTCAATTAAAGATAAATAAATTTGGGCCAAGGGAACTGATGGGAAAGGGAGCCCAAGGGATCATTTTATCACGGTTGTCCAAAGTTATCAAACCAGATAACTAAGAACTGTGTGTTTTGTTGTATATGAATTAAACCAGTAAAAATATGACATAAATGACTAACCAAAACATCCATAAAAATGAAAACTCTGTTACTCTGCAAAGACTCAAGTAAAACTCTCAAGACTCCAGGAGGTAAGATTAAGATTCCCTGTTCTTCCTGTTGCAGAGGAAAACATTTCACCACATTACTGTGTATCACACATATGTCTCCTTTTTATCTCTCACTGTCACTGGAGAACAATGCCATTTGCAGACACAGTAGGATTATCAGGCAAAACAATATTATTACTGGAAAATTTGGCAAGTTGTTTTCAGCAAAATCCTTTTCCCAATCAGAGAGTCGCATTTCCTTTCCCTCTATCCTCTGATATTCCAGTCTCTCTGCTGCAAAAAATTTTTAAAATAAACTCTCATGTGGTCCTTTACAAGTGCTGTGCATTTCCATTCTTTCATTTCAACAGGACTAATTCCAAGTAAAGTAAATACAGGGTTGGCTTTGTTGTCGTTTGTTACTCTACTTTTGAAAACTTTTACACTAACTACCTTACTGGTCTAATTTTGAATAAATGTATATATTCTTATGAAATATAACCGTGGTAAAAATAAATTTAATCCCAGAGATAACCACTATTCACTAGTGGCTATCTAGATGTACTTTTCTCTTGTTGTGTTCCTTTGCTGAGCTCATGAGATCATTTTTATTCATCTTTTCTAACATAACATTATCACATAACAACTTCCTGACACTATTAGAATCACTTTTGAGGGCAGGATATATTTGATAATTATTGCTCCTTTATTTTTGAATTGGTCAAATAATTCTATCCACTTTTAGATAATAATTATTTTCCTGTTGTATCAATTATTGGATCAGTATCCATCAACAGCATTTTTTCTAGTTGCATGTAAATCAAAATTATAAACGTTTGTCCAAGATAATAGAGTGTGATCAAATGGAAGGCAGAGATAATATTTCCTCCATCTTTGAGTTCTCCACAGAACCAATGCATAATAGGAATTAAATAAGCACTTATATATTGAATGAGTGAGTGAATGATAAAATTACATATTTCCAGGAATCAAGACTCAAGAGGTAGGTGGATTGACTTCAGTGCCTTGCCTTCTGTAAGTAACTGTACTGATGGACTCTCAGTCCAAGATAGAATACCTTGGGAACTCTGTTAGTCCATGGTTAAGACTTCATGATTTCCTTGTCTTGGGTCTGAGTTCAGTCCTGGGTTAGGAAACAAATAGCCCACAAGCCACGTGTGTGCTCAGTTGCTCAGTCGTGTTCAACTCTTTGTGACCCCATGGACTGTAGTGCACCAGGCTCCTCTGTCCTGGAGAACAATGCCATTTGCAGACACAGTAGGATTATCAGGCAAAACAATATTATTACTGGAAAATTTGGCAAGTTGTTTTCAGCAAAATCCTTTTCCCAATCAGAGAGTCGCATTTCCTTTCCCTCTATCCTCTGATATTCCAGTCTCTCTGCTGCAAAAAATTTTTAAAATAAACTCTCATGTGGTCCTTTACAAGTGCTGTGCATTTCCATTCTTTCATTTCAACAGGACTAATTCCAAGTAAAGTAAATACAGGGTTGGCTTTGTTGTCGTTTGTTACTCTACTTTTGAAAACTTTTACACTAACTACCTTACTGGTCTAATTTTGAATAAATGTATATATTCTTATGAAATATAACCGTGGTAAAAATAAATTTAATCCCAGAGATAACCACTATTCACTAGTGGCTATCTAGATGTACTTTTCTCTTGTTGTGTTCCTTTGCTGAGCTCATGAGATCATTTTTATTCATCTTTTCTAACATAACATTATCACATAACAACTTCCTGACACTATTAGAATCACTTTTGAGGGCAGGATATATTTGATAATTATTGCTCCTTTATTTTTGAATTGGTCAAATAATTCTATCCACTTTTAGATAATAATTATTTTCCTGTTGTATCAATTATTGGATCAGTATCCATCAACAGCATTTTTTCTAGTTGCATGTAAATCAAAATTATAAACGTTTGTCCAAGATAATAGAGTGTGATCAAATGGAAGGCAGAGATAATATTTCCTCCATCTTTGAGTTCTCCACAGAACCAATGCATAATAGGAATTAAATAAGCACTTATATATTGAATGAGTGAGTGAATGATAAAATTACATATTTCCAGGAATCAAGACTCAAGAGGTAGGTGGATTGACTTCAGTGCCTTGCCTTCTGTAAGTAACTGTACTGATGGACTCTCAGTCCAAGATAGAATACCTTGGGAACTCTGTTAGTCCATGGTTAAGACTTCATGATTTCCTTGTCTTGGGTCTGAGTTCAGTCCTGGGTTAGGAAACAAATAGCCCACAAGCCACGTGTGTGCTCAGTTGCTCAGTCGTGTTCAACTCTTTGTGACCCCATGGACTGTAGTGCACCAGGCTCCTCTGTCCTTGAGATTTCCCAGGCAAGAGTACTGGAGTTGGTTGCCATTTCTCCAAACAAACCAAAAAAAAAAAGAATAGAATGCCTTTTATATTAGTTCTCTAGACTAGCCCTTTATTTATAAGCAACCTTTTAACACCAGCATGAACTATACATTGTCATTGCTAACAGACTTTGCTTAAAGATTTTAGATGTTCTAGCCATGAATTTTCTAGCTTTTAAAACTAATTATCATTGAATATAATTTGGTATTGCATGCACTGTGATGCCCTTTTAAATTATATCAGTTTTTATTACTTGAATATTGTAGAGGCCTTTCAGAACAGAAATTCAGAATGTTCTCAAGATTCTTTATCCACAGAATTACTGAATTTTAAGAAGTTTGGAGCCAGAGAAGACACAGGGATCATCTATTACAAGATGTCTTTTTAAAAAGGAGGAGGTAGTCAAGGGATTTACCAAGGCCATTGAGCTAACAAAAACTGGTGTAACAACATTTTAACTCTCTTTTTCACATTCTTTATGCTATAATACACTGCTTTGTGTGGATCTATTCTTTTAAGAACAACTCATGTTGAGAAATATAATTTCCATGTTTGATAAAGTTACTAAGATAGGGTGATATATAAAAATATACTGCATCTGGACTTAAGCAGGGCATTTGACAACGTATTTTATATCTTTCTGCTTATATAGTATAATGTAAATGGAATGCTGAAACTATTATAATTTTTTAGAGATTCATTTTAGTTTTTGACCTTGTAAAAAATAATATAGATATATAAATTTGACTAATGACAAATGTACAGTTTAGTAAGTTATTTTGAGACACAGGTATAACCACCAACCAAATCAGGAAATAAAATAAACATTATCAGTTCTAAATCAGGGCTTTTCAACTCACAGACTTTGAAAATGAACTGTACTGATGGACTCTCAGTCCAAGATAGAATACCTTGGGAACTCTGTTAGTCCATGGTTAAGACTTCATGATTTCCTTGTCTTGGGTCTGAGTTCAGTCCTGGGTTAGGAAACAAATAGCCCACAAGCCACGTGTGTGCTCAGTTGCTCAGTCGTGTCTGACTCTTTGTGACCCCAGGGACTGTAATTCTCCAGGCTCCTCTGTCCTTGAGATTTCCCAGGCAAAGATACTGGAGTGGGTTGCCATTTCTCCAAACAAACCAAAAAAAAAAAGAATAGAATGCCTTTTATATTAGTTCTCTAGACTAGCCCTTTATTTATAAGCAACCTTTTAACACCAGCATGAACTATACATTGTCATTGCTAACAGACTTTGCTTAAAGATTTTAGATGTTCTAGCCATGAATTTTCTAGCTTTTAAAACTAATTATCATTGAATATAATTTGGTATTGCATGCACTGTGATGCCCTTTTAAATTATATCAGTTTTTATTACTTGAATATTGTAGAGGCCTTTCAGAACAGAAATTCAGAATGTTCTCAAGATTCTTTATCCACAGAATTACTGAATTTTAAGAAGTTTGGAGCCAGAGAAGACACAGGGATCATCTATTACAAGATGTCTTTTTAAAAAGGAGGAGGTAGTCAAGGGATTTACCAAGGCCATTGAGCTAACAAAAACTGGTGTAACAACATTTTAACTCTCTTTTTCACATTCTTTATGCTATAATACACTGCTTTGTGTGGATCTATTCTTTTAAGAACAACTCATGTTGAGAAATATAATTTCCATGTTTGATAAAGTTACTAAGATAGGGTGATATATAAAAATATACTGCATCTGGACTTAAGCAGGGCATTTGACAACGTATTTTATATCTTTCTGCTTATATAGTATAATGTAAATGGAATGCTGAAACTATTATAATTTTTTAGAGATTCATTTTAGTTTTTGACCTTGTAAAAAATAATATAGATATATAAATTTGACTAATGACAAATGTACAGTTTAGTAAGTTATTTTGAGACACAGGTATAACCACCAACCAAATCAGGAAATAAAATAAACATTATCAGTTCTAAATCAGGGCTTTTCAACTCACAGACTTTGAAAATGAACTTGTATTTACCCTGGGGGAAGGGTAGGAGAGAAACAGATTAGGAGTTATGGATTAACATGCACACACTGCTATATTTAATATGATAACGAAGAAGGACCTACTGTATAGCACAGGAAACACTTCTCAATATTCTATAATAACCTAAATGGGAAATAAATTTGAAATGGATGCATGTATATGTGTAACTGGATAATTTGGCTGCACACCTAAAGCCAACACAATATTGTTAATCAACTATGCTGCAGTATAAAATAAAAAAAATTTTAGATATTAGAACTGATAAGAATAATGGCTGGGCTCTTTTTCATGCATGCTGGCATACATATATATCCATTTCTGTTGAAGATGCACATACCTTATAATCCAGCAGTTCTGCTGCTAGGATCAACATGTACATAAGTATCTTCCACTTTAATAGACAATGCTGAATTTTCCTGGTTAGCTTGACTGGATTTGCACCCTCATCAGTCATATATGAGACTTTTCCACTGGTCTGCATCCTCACCAAACGTGGCATTGTTGCTAAGGTTCTAAATGTTTGCCAATCTGATTTCTTTGTAGCTTATGGAGGTTGTGATCTGCATTTGCCTGATTGCTAGTGAGGTTGAACTACTTTTCATATGTTTATTAGCTAGTTGGCTTTCCTTTTTTCGATGTGCCGGTTCAAATCTTTAGTCTACTTTTCAACTCTGTTTGCTTGTGTTCTTTATATATCCTGGAATGGTAGTCATTAACTGTATATGATGAAAATGTCTTTACTCTTTTCATGCTTTTTTTTTTCTTTTTTGTTTTCATTTCTTTTCTTTTTTCTTTTCTTTTGCCTTCTGATAAGCAGAAATGCCTTCTGATAAGCAGCAAATTTTGCAGCTTTTCTGTGTACAATTAGTGCTTTTTTGCATTCTATTTAAGAAATCTCTTACTCTAAAAACATTCAGAGTGAAAAATTCTCTGATTTTAATTTCTAAAATCTTTATTGTTTTGCTTTTAACATTAAGGTCTACAATCCACCTGCACTGGATTTTGTATATGATGTGGTACAATGTCAGATTTCTTTCTCTTCCATGTTAACATTCAGTTGTCTCAGCACCATTAGCAAAGAGAACATTTTTCCTCAATACTCTGTAATACCATCTTTTTCATAAATCAAATCTCTTAACGTGGGTCTTTTTTTTATGTGGCTCTCTCTTCTGTTAAAAAGATCTATTTATCTCTTCTCACAATACCACATGAACAGATATAGAGTTTTATAATATGGTTTTATATAATATAGCTTTTCCTTCCTGATTTTCTTCTCTAAAAGCTCACTGGTTTTCAGATCATGATGAAGTAACAGAGAAAAAAGAGGAAGGAAGGAGAGTGAGAGATGAAGAGAGGAATAGATGCCCCACAATTCCTGCATCTCACTCCCAAAATCAGGAATGCTTTAAACAGGTTATGAGGGTGGACACTGTTGGTTTGCATAGTATTATTTTTGAACTCTTCAGCTCAACCTTTAATTTTAGAATATAAACAATTCAGCCCAAGTCACTAATATTTGTTGAACATTTACTGAGTACTCAACCTTGTACTCAGTAAGTCAGTATCACCGACTCAATGGACATGAGTTTGAGCAAGCTCTGGGAGATGGTACAGGGCAGGGAAACCTGGTGCGCTGCAGGCCATGGGGTTGCAGAGTCAGAATTGACTGAGTGACTGAAGTGAACTGAACAGCCTTATAGTTGAGCTTCCCAGGTGGCACTGTGGTAAAGAATCTGCCTACCAATGCAGAAGACAGGGATATAAGTGTGATTCCTGCTCCAGGAATGATCACGTGGAGCAGGAAATGGCAACCCACTTCAGTATTCTTGCCTGGTGAATCCCAAGGACAGAAGAACCTGGTGGGCTACAGTTCATGGGGCCCACAAAGAGTCAGACACGATTGAGTGACTGAGTACAACCATAGAGTAGGTGCTATGACAGGTTCAGAGGAGTCTAAGTCAAACTGAAATATTTAGAGTTCATCTACTCATTTTTTGTAATTTTATGTATTATTTATGGTTGGCTGTATTGGCTCTTTCTTGCTACATGGGATTTTCTTTTGTTGCGGCCTATTGAAATCTAGTGAGAGTTACTCTCTGGCAGCAGTCCTTGGGCTTAGGCATAATGTGTATTGGAAGGGTGGTCTGGTCTCCCTCACCTTCCGGTGTAAAGTGGGCCTCTCACCATTCTCTGGACCTTTTCCTAAACTGGGGGAAATAGGTGAAACAGAGGAAGCATTTGCACATCTGTGTAGGAAAGGTAAAAAAGGGTTGAAGAAAAATAGAAATCCAAAGGGACGATAAAGAAATGAAGAAAAAAGGGCAAAGAATCAAGCAAGAGAGACTGCTCACCTGTGGACACAGAGCGACCTTTGCTTTCTGTGTGGTGCCTCATTCTGCCTGCATCCAGGGGGTGGCACTGGTGCTCTTTCTGCCTTACCGTGTGGGTAGTATTCAGCATGTCTCCCTAAAACAGGAGGAACTCTCGGAGGTAAAGGAAGGGCTGGGAGCACTTGGCCATCTCGTATTGGGCCTGTTGACACAAAGCTTCCTGAAGGATCTTTCCTTTGCAATGCATTGCTTCAATAAGGATATGCAACCTGTAAGCAAGAGGAGAAGAAAAAGAGAGGAGTTGAGACTATAATGGAACATAAACTATGGATGTTCAGAGATTGAGAAGGAAGGACTACTCCAGTTTTCTCAAGGCAGTCTGAAAGATGGTTGGATTAGACAATATATATCCTAAACTATGCTGATCATCACCATAAACACACAGTTCAGTTTCTATCATTCTCAAAATCTTGTATAGCCCCAAAGCCTATATAAACTTCCCTATTTTGTTACAATGGTGCCTAAATTCCCAGGTGGCACTGTGGTAAAGAATCTGCCTACCAATGCAGAAGACAGGGATATAAGTGTGATTCCTGCTCCAGGAATGATCACGTGGAGCAGGAAATGGCAACCCACTTCAGTATTCTTGCCTGGTGAATCCCAAGGACAGAAGAACCTGGTGGGCTACAGTTCATGGGGCCCACAAAGAGTCAGACACGATTGAGTGACTGAGTACAACCATAGAGTAGGTGCTATGACAGGTTCAGAGGAGTCTAAGTCAAACTGAAATATTTAGAGTTCATCTACTCATTTTTTGTAATTTTATGTATTATTTATGGTTGGCTGTATTGGCTCTTTCTTGCTACATGGGATTTTCTTTTGTTGCGGCCTATTGAAATCTAGTGAGAGTTACTCTCTGGCAGCAGTCCTTGGGCTTAGGCATAATGTGTATTGGAAGGGTGGTCTGGTCTCCCTCACCTTCCGGTGTAAAGTGGGCCTCTCACCATTCTCTGGACCTTTTCCTAAACTGGGGGAAATAGGTGAAACAGAGGAAGCATTTGCACATCTGTGTAGGAAAGGTAAAAAAGGGTTGAAGAAAAATAGAAATCCAAAGGGACGATAAAGAAATGAAGAAAAAAGGGCAAAGAATCAAGCAAGAGAGACTGCTCACCTGTGGACACAGAGCGACCTTTGCTTTCTGTGTGGTGCCTCATTCTGCCTGCATCCAGGGGGTGGCACTGGTGCTCTTTCTGCCTTACCGTGTGGGTAGTATTCAGCATGTCTCCCTAAAACAGGAGGAACTCTCGGAGGTAAAGGAAGGGCTGGGAGCACTTGGCCATCTCGTATTGGGCCTGTTGACACAAAGCTTCCTGAAGGATCTTTCCTTTGCAATGCATTGCTTCAATAAGGATATGCAACCTGTAAGCAAGAGGAGAAGAAAAAGAGAGGAGTTGAGACTATAATGGAACATAAACTATGGATGTTCAGAGATTGAGAAGGAAGGACTACTCCAGTTTTCTCAAGGCAGTCTGAAAGATGGTTGGATTAGACAATATATATCCTAAACTATGCTGATCATCACCATAAACACACAGTTCAGTTTCTATCATTCTCAAAATCTTGTATAGCCCCAAAGCCTATATAAACTTCCCTATTTTGTTACTTGATATGGTGCCTAAATTCACCAATGGGAAGAAAAAAGGCCCAGAGGGGTGCACTGACTTAGGCAAGGTCTCAGAGTTGACAGTGATAAAGTTCTCTGGAGTCCTTTCCTGGGTGAGCAGAAACACCAAATGATAGACACAGAGCTACATGACAGTGTTGGACTCACACTAACTATATCCTGGGTGCCTTTGGACACACCCCTTGCAAATAAACTTTTCTCTCTGTGTTTCTAAAACTTAAGACTCAAACATAGAACTTGATTTAAATTGCAAACAGACCATGTCAAGCTGTCTAGTGGTCCTGGAAGAATGATCACTAGTCTTGTGCTCGAGCGAATATATTGATTGTGGTTGTTGTTCAGTTGCCAAGTCATGTCCGACTCTTTGCGACCCCACAGACTACAACACTCCAGACTTCCCTGTCCCTACCATCTGCCAGAGTTTACCCAAGTTCATGTCCGTTATATTGGTAAGGCCATCCAACCATCTCATCCTCTGTTGCTCTCCTCTGCTTCCACCTTCAGTCTTTTCCGGAATCAGGATCTTTACCAAGTAGCTGGCTCTTCCAATCAGGTGGCCAAAATATTGGCACTTCAACTTTAACATCAGTCCTTCCAGTGAATGTTCAGGCTTGATTTCCTTTAGGATTGACTGGTTTGATCTCTTTACTGTCTAAGGGATTCTAAAGAGCCTTCTCCAACACCACAGTTCGAAGGCACCAACTCTTCAGTGTTCTGCTTTCTTAATGGTCCATGTCTCTTAACCATGACTACTAGAAAGATCATAGCCTTAACTATACAGATCTTTCTCAGCAAAGTGATATCTTTGCATTTTAACACACTGTCTAGGTTTGCCATAGCTTTCCTGACATGAAGCAATTGTCTTCTCATTTCATGGCTGCAGTCACAATCCATGCTGATTTTAGAGCCCGCGAGGAGGAAATCTGCCACTGCTTCCACCTTTTTCCCTTCTGTTTGCCATGAAGTGTTTGGACCAGATGCCATGATCTTAATTTTTCTAATATTTAGTTTTAAGATGGCTTTTTCACTCTTCTCCTATTTGCCTTAGGGAATGGCAAACCACCCCAGTATGCTTGCCATGAGAACCCCATGAACTGTATTTTACAAGGCAAATATGTTGCATCATGGCCTACAAATTAGAAAATAGCATTTTGAATTCTTACATTTGGGGATTCCTCAATTAAGCAAGAGAGAAAGGATTTCAAATGCACACTGTAGTGTAAAACATACAAAAGCTTGTGTCTTAGAGTCACATTGGTTTCTAATTTTCCTCTAGTCTCTATCAGATTATGTGATCTGTGTAAACCACTTAATCTTCCTGCACTCCCAATTTTCTTCTCTGCAAAACAAATGACTTCATGTGGATTAATCTCTAAATCTCATCTGTCTCCATCCAACCATCATGATTCTGCCTGAACTCTCTTTGTGAGCAGAAGTTCCTCCATTGAAACTGCTTTCAGGGTGATTTTTCTCCATGATTTTTCAAGGCCACTATAACACTGCTGCAACATGCAAACCCAAGCTTTGACCAGTGTTGTTCTGGAAAGTGTTCGTCACTCAGTTGTCTTCAACTGTTAGCAGCCCCATGGACTGTAGCCCACCAGGCTCCTCTGTCCATGGAATTCTCCACTGGAGAATACTGGAATGGATAGCCATTCCCTTTTGCAGGAAATCTTCCCAACCTAGGGACTGAAACCAGGTCTCCTGCATTGCAAGTGGATTCTTTACCATCTGAGCCACCAGGGAAGCCCCTTGTCATTGGGCTAGTGTATTTAACTGAGTATCTTATTTAAATGCTCACCATTTCTGTGGTTGTCTAGAATTCTATTGTGAACCCTCAGTTTTTGCAGACAAAGAGAAAGTAGGGCTAGAATAGTCTAGCAGTGAACATGACTGTCACCCAAGATCCTACCATTTAACTAAGGTAAGAGTGACCAGAATACACAAGTGAAGGTACATGTTTCATTGGTAGCAGAAGTGACTTTTCTCTTTCTTCTCTTTTTCTAGGCTAAATATTCATTGGCCTTGAAAAGTATCATGCTAAGTTAACACAAAGTGTTTCTGTGTGCAGTTGTAGTCTCTGTATAGGAGAAAATTTTTGTGTCTATACTAGGTTGAATTGATCACTAGTTATTTATGCTAACTAAGGGGAGCATACATACCTCAGAATTCAAAGGTCAGTTCCATCTTGGACAACTGACACCATCTTGTTTATAATGACACATATATTTTCCTCCTGCTACATGCCTTGTGCTTTCTGGAACTATGAGGTCACGGTTAGTGTCGGTTAATGTTCATCCCTGCCTGACTCATCTGATTTAATGGAAAATTAGGCAGACAAAAGATATAATTCTGTTGTAACTTCTGGAAGTCTGCGTTTAGTCAAAGGCTCTGATCCAAATATGGTTGGATATTTATCTGAAAAGCAGATCAATCACATGAGCCTAAGTGACTCTGAATCATTCATGACGATCTGTTACATTTGTGGCATCTTCTCTCTTACAGACATCCTAGTAAAAAGATGTTTGACCTAGTCTTTAAAAATGCACTGATAGGGGGCTTCCCTGGTGGTCCAGTGGGTAAGGACACCACCTTGCAGTGCAGGGGGCACCGGTTCCATCCCTGGCCTGGGAAGATCCCACATGCCGCGGAGCGGCTGGACCGATGTGTCCAACTACCGAGCAGGATCTCTGGAGCGCATGTGCCCAGAGCCAGAGCTCTGCAACGAGAGAGGCCACTGCGATGGGAGGCCCACACAGGCCAAAGAACAAAGATGGATGAAAATGGACAAATGAAAGACCAATAGAAGTGGCCCGCCTGCTCCCCTCCCTCCCCACCCCACCCCCACCAAAATAAATAAATAAATCTTTTTTAAAAAAATGCACTGATAAAGTAAAACTGAGGGATGAGTAAACTGTCATTGCATGGCTAATGGGTTTGCTCCAAGTTCCTCAAAATTTATTTACTAACACTGTCCACATCGAACTTCCTTTACAGCCTCTTTTCCCACTTTACCTATTTTCCACAGTGGAACCAGAATACCCCAAGTTTGAAGGTACAATGTTTTCATTGGTAGCAGAAGTGACTTTTCTCTTTCTTCTCTTTTTCTAGGCTAAATATTCATTGGCCTTGAAAAGTATCATGCTAAGTTAACACAAAGTGTTTCTGTGTGCAGTTGTAGTCTCTGTATAGGAGAAAATTTTTGTGTCTATACTAGGTTGAATTGATCACTAGTTATTTATGCTAACTAAGGGGAGCATACATACCTCAGAATTCAAAGGTCAGTTCCATCTTGGACAACTGACACCATCTTGTTTATAATGACACATATATTTTCCTCCTGCTACATGCCTTGTGCTTTCTGGAACTATGAGGTCACGGTTAGTGTCGGTTAATGTTCATCCCTGCCTGACTCATCTGATTTAATGGAAAATTAGGCAGACAAAAGATATAATTCTGTTGTAACTTCTGGAAGTCTGCGTTTAGTCAAAGGCTCTGATCCAAATATGGTTGGATATTTATCTGAAAAGCAGATCAATCACATGAGCCTAAGTGACTCTGAATCATTCATGACGATCTGTTACATTTGTGGCATCTTCTCTTACAGACATCCTAGTAAAAAGATGTTTGACCTAGTCTTTAAAAATGCACTGATAGGGGGCTTCCCTGGTGGTCCAGTGGGTAAGGACACCACCTTGCAGTGCAGGGGGCACCGGTTCCATCCCTGGCCTGGGAAGATCCCACATGCCGCGGAGCGGCTGGACCGATGTGTCCAACTACCGAGCAGGATCTCTGGAGCGCATGTGCCCAGAGCCAGAGCTCTGCAACGAGAGAGGCCACTGCGATGGGAGGCCCACACAGGCCAAAGAACAAAGATGGATGAAAATGGACAAATGAAAGACCAATAGAAGTGGCCCGCCTGCTCCCCTCCCACCCCACCCCCACCAAAATAAATAAATAAATCTTTTTTAAAAAAATGCACTGATAAAGTAAAACTGAGGGATGAGTAAACTGTCATTGCATGGCTAATGGGTTTGCTCCAAGTTCCTCAAAATTTATTTACTAACACTGTCCACATCGAACTTCCTTTACAGCCTCTTTTCCCATTTGACAAATTGACCTATTTTCCTTTAAGATGAAGAGTTATATAAAGAATGTTTATGGGTCTTTGATAATTTTCATTCTCTGGAACCCTAATAGATATGTTAATGAGTTGGTTTTGTGAGGTTTGAGACTAGTAAACACTTTAACCTTTTTCCTGCTTCCATTCTTCCTGAAACCTTGGTCTTTTTTAGGTTTGTCTTTGGTTAAAAGAGTAAAATAAGTAATGCAGGTGCCCTCCTCACTTGGCAGAATGCTCTTATCTTCCCCAGCACCTGATTTATCATTCAGGTTCTATCCTCTGTTAGTACTTCAGCAAGTGTGTCCTTGCTTGAAGAGCACAAACCAGTGCTTTACAAATATTTACAAGTTGCTGTTCTCTTTGCTCCTTTTTTTATTCACTGTTTCTAACATTCATTCATTTAGCAAATATTTATTGAGATCAGCTATGACTGTTGTTTGTTGTGCATGCTCAGTCGTCTCCAACTCTGTGTGACCCCATGGACTGTACCACCTGCCTCCGCCCAGGCTCCTCTGTCTGTGGCATTCTCCAGGAAAGAGTACCTGAGTGGCAACTATGACTACCTGGCACTTAATTATATATGGCCGGACTGTAACACCTAATTGTGTTGGAATTGTAATTTTAAATGTCCACTTCCCCATAGATGGTAGGGTGTCCTTGGATCCACTGATTCCGCACAGAAATCAGAACGTACTACATGCTGGATTTCCCATATCTCCACAGACCTCTGCTCAAATACCACCTTACCAGGGAGTCCTTTGCTGGCCATCAGAACTGGCCACACATATATAAAATTACTTTTTTGAACCATTTGAGAGTAAGTTACATAGTCACCCCACACACCTTACCCCAGAATATCTTGGTGTATATTGTCAAGAGTATGAACATTCTCCTACATAACCACAGCTGTAACTGTAAACTCCATCCATGTGACTGCATTTATCGTGGCATTGTTTGACCACTGAGATGACCATTTCCTGCTTGATTCGTATCTTTGGAGTTGAATTCATATTCTGACTCTTGAGCATTTTTCCCCATGATTTACCATTGTGAGTAGAAACTCAATAGAACGCCAAGTTTTCCCTACAAGCTCTTGGCTCTGCTGTGTTCCCATTATGCTCTATACCCACTAACCACTAAGAACTGAACTGTAGTAATGGAGACTGTGGAGGGGGTCACTAAACATTTTTACATAACATTTGGTCTGAAATCCATTCATTAACCCTAGAAAAAAATCAGATAATATATTTGAGGGGAAAAAAATCAAGCCATTTGTAGCACAAGCTGTGTCAGCCCTTTGGCTGAATTTTGGATTACAGTGTCCACCCTGCCCCCACCCCATCTGCAGGGGATATGTTCCCAAACCCCTAGTGGATGCCTGAAGCTGTAGATAGCACCACGCTATTTCTATGTATCATACTTCTCGTGGTTTTTTTCCTACATATACATACCTATGATCGACTTTAATATATAAATTAGGCTCAGTAAAAGATTAACAATAACTAATAATAAAATAGAACAGTTATAACACTGTAAGAAAAAATTGTGAATGTTCTCTCTCTCACTCAAAACATCTTATCATACAAATATAAAGGCTTCCCTTGTAGCTAAGTCAATAAAAAATCTGCCTGCCATGCAGCAGACCAAGGTTCAATTCCTGGATCCCAAAGATCTCCTGGAGACCGAAATGGCAAGCCAGTCCAGTATTCTTGCCTGGAGAATCCTATGGACCGAGGAGCCTGACGGGCTACAGTCAATGGGGTTGCAAGAGTTAGACATGACTTAGCAACTAAATCACCACCACCAAAGCCTTTTCCATCTTTTTTTTTTTTTTTTTTAACTTATTCGGTTGTTTCAGGTCTTAGTTTCAGCATGCAGGCTCTCTAGTTGTGGCTCACGGGCTTAGTTACTCAGGGGCATGTGGGATCTTAGTTCCCAGATCAGGGACTGAACCTGCATCCCCTGCATTGCAAGGTAGGTTCTTAACCACTAGACTGCTGGGAAAGTCCCCCTTTTTCAGCTTAACAAAGCACTTATCATGATCTGTGGCCATAACTTTTGCAGTTTGAGGTGGGCCAACAAAACTAGCACAAATTTCTTTTTCTGTCTTCACAATTTCAGGGATAAAAGACTTGTTCTTACTGTAGATCTTAGCAACCTCAGCATATGATTTTTTTTTTCTTTCCTTATTAAATCAAGAACTTGTATCTTTTCATTTATAGGGAACATTTGAGGGCCATTAGTCAGTAAAAGAAAGATTACTTGAACACAAGAACTGTGATACCATGACAGTAGATCTGATAACTGAGACGGCTGCTATAAGACTAATGGGCAGAAATAACTGGACAAAGGGATGATTCATGCCCCAGTGGGAAGGAACAGGACAGGGTGAGATTTTATCACGCTATTCAGAATGGCACACAACTTAAAACTTATGAATTGAATGTTTCTGGAGTTTTACAGTTAATACTGTCGAACTATGGTTGACCATGGATAGCTGAAACCATGGGAAGTGAGACTGTGAATAGGGGGTCTCCTGTATTATCCCTTAAAAACTGTGAGAGATGAAGAGAGAACCAAAAATGAAAGAAGTCACATTTTGAAGCATGCACACAGCTGGATTTATTTTATAAATTAAAATGCTAAAGCTAAGATTTTCAAATTATGAAAATAGCATTTCTTACCTGATGTACTATTTGTTTTAAAAATAGAACTGAGCTGATCTGTAATTCGCCCTTCCAAATGAGAAAATGCCTTAATATTCGAAAAGATCAAATTGTGCATATGATCAGTAGGGCAACTCTTTAAAAATTGCTCTGAAGAGAATGTCATGAAGTCTCTTAAATCATACTGAATTTATGCTACGTTATAAGCCCCAAGGTCATCAGTAAATATAAATGGTTTTTACTCTTTCACATGTGTATCCCTGTGATTCATGAAAGAACTTCTGCAAAGAAGTGTACTCTAAACTTAATAAGTTGGCCCAGGTAACATCATTATTTTGGAATGTTAGAACTAAATTTTAATCACAGTCTTATTTGTGTATGGAAACCTAGAACCAGGGAATAATTTGTTAAAACACCTAATTAGCATGTGGTGTCTAAATTTACAGAAAAATACATTTCAAAAGAACAGGGATTCTTCCCATCACCCAGTTCCCTATTAGACTGCCTATAAGATGACTTTGATTAAATTTGGTCTTTATAAATATATAACTAAGTTATTGATAAATGTTTCATCAAGGTTAATCCTTGAACTTCTTTTCTTACATCTCCATTTGCTTCCTTGGCTGTAAATACAGTATATGTGCTGATGAATGTCAAATCTATGTTCCTAGTCTAGCTTCTCTCTTGAATTCTTGAGCCACATACACAGTCATCTATTTGACTATATACTTGCATAAGACTGTATATTCTGAAATTAGTTGGTCCAAATCAAGCTCTTCCAAATCAAGTTCCTCTTATTTCTCTCAAATCTCCCAATACCTGCAGTTTTCTCCTCTCAGTAATGGAATCTCATTGCCGCTTAATTTACAGCAAAGGCACCATTGCAATTCAGTGGTTAAAATATATGTTTAATAAATAGTGCTATAGGAATAAAATCTTAAATTGGTAAAAATATTTATATCCTCTACCTCAAGCCGTATACAAAAATTAATTAAAGGTGAATCATAGACTAACTATAGAAGCTAAAACAAGTTTCTAGAAGAAAACTTAGGTCTTTGCTTCTGGCCTAGGCAAAGACTTCCTTAGTGGGACGCATAAAGCAACAACCACTTTTTAAAATGATCAAGTGGACTTCACTAAAATTAAGAGCATCTGTCATTGTTATGAATTAGCAAAGCAAACAAGCCAGCCCCAAACTGGAAAAAAATATACTTGCAATAATGTAGTCAAAAAAGGATTCTATCTAGAATATTTGAAGAACTACACATCTGTAAGAAAAAATTCAAACAAATAACACTTGAACACCTGTTTCATATCCAGATAAGCATATTAAAAAGCACACAGCATTGTTACCCATCAGAAAAAAATACAACGTAAAATCACAATATGGAACCAATTCACACCAACCATAATGGGAAAAAAATCCCACAACAAGGACTGACAATATCAAGAGTTGGCAAGAAGGCTTAGCTATCAGAGTTCTCTTATATTGCTGATGGTGTGTTTGTTAAACAGCTTTTACTCAAAACTTTCTGGCAGTGTTTGCTAAAGTTGAACATATGTCCACTCTGTGACAGCATTTCCAATCTAGAAATATTCAAGAAAAACTAATGTATATATCCACAAACAAACAAAAAAAATATATATATATATATATAAGTATGTTCAAAACATCTTTATTCATAATATCCAAAACCCCCTGCCCATCAGTAGGAGAATGAATAAATGATGCCATGTTTACACAATGGAATATTACTCCATAGTGAGTGAGAGAGAGAGAGCAGAGCCACTCATATAGTCAATAACATCAGCAAATCTCAGAATATAAAGTTGAACAACAACAACAAAAAAAAAACAGAAAAGCAGTATATATTCTGTGATTCTATTTAAATGAAGTTTAAGACCAAGCAAAACTGATCAATGGTGTTAGAAGTAATGAAGCAAATGCCTTGTTGAGGAGATGGAAAATGGACTGAAAGGGACAAGGAACCTGAGGTGATGACAATATTCTATATCTTGATCTAGGTGTTGTTATATGGGCAGATACATGTGTGAGTTTATTAAGCTATACACTGAAGATCTGTGCACTTTGTTGTGTTCAGTTTATGTCTTCATTTTTTTAATTCTTCAGAAAAATAATTCAAGTCAGATCACATCACTTCTCTATTTAAACCTTCCTCTCACTCCTAGAGAAAGCCCAAGTCCTTACTATTTACCACGGCCTACACAATCTTCTCCAACTGCATCACACTGGATCACATTCAACTTGAATATTTCTCAAATATGCCAGGCATTTTTCTATCTCAGGGCCATTGCTCTTGCCTGGAAAGCTCTTTGCACTCATTACTATCTATCACACCACAGATTTTGCATGTTATTTGTTGTCTGTCAACCTATACTTTATTGTAAGCTTTATAAGGGCAGAGATTTTGTCAGTTTTCTTTACCACTCTACCATCAAGAAGAGAGCTTGATATGTGATAAGATGAAAGTGTTAGTTGCTCAGTTGGTCTGACTCTGCAACTTCACGGACTGTAGTCCACCAAGCTCCTCTGTTCATGGATCCTCCAGGCAAAAATACTGAAAAAATACAACGTAAAATCACAATCAATCCCAGGGAAAAAAATCCCACAACAAGGACTGACAATATCAAGAGTTGGCAAGAAGGCTTAGCTATCAGAGTTCTCTTATATTGCTGATGGTGTGTTTGTTAAACAGCTTTTACTCAAAACTTTCTGGCAGTGTTTGCTAAAGTTGAACATATGTCCACTCTGTGACAGCATTTCCAATCTAGAAATATTCAAGAAAAACTAATGTATATATCCACAAAAAAAAAAAAAAAAAAAAAATATATATATATATATATAAGTATGTTCAAAACATCTTTATTCATAATATCCAAAACCCCCTGCCCATCAGTAGGAGAATGAATAAATGATGCCATGTTTACACAATGGAATATTACTCCATAGTGAGTGAGAGAGAGAGAGCAGAGCCACTCATATAGTCAATAACATCAGCAAATCTCAGAATATAAAGTTGAACAACAACAACAAAAAAAAAACAGAAAAGCAGTATATATTCTGTGATTCTATTTAAATGAAGTTTAAGACCAAGCAAAACTGATCAATGGTGTTAGAAGTAATGAAGCAAATGCCTTGTTGAGGAGATGGAAAATGGACTGAAAGGGACAAGGAACCTGAGGTGATGACAATATTCTATATCTTGATCTAGGTGTTGTTATATGGGCAGATACATGTGTGAGTTTATTAAGCTATACACTGAAGATCTGTGCACTTTGTTGTGTTCAGTTTATGTCTTCATTTTTTTAATTCTTCAGAAAAATAATTCAAGTCAGATCACATCACTTCTCTATTTAAACCTTCCTCTCACTCCTAGAGAAAGCCCAAGTCCTTACTATTTACCACGGCCTACACAATCTTCTCCAACTGCATCACACTGGATCACATTCAACTTGAATATTTCTCAAATATGCCAGGCATTTTTCTATCTCAGGGCCATTGCTCTTGCCTGGAAAGCTCTTTGCACTCATTACTATCTATCACACCACAGATTTTGCATGTTATTTGTTGTCTGTCAACCTATACTTTATTGTAAGCTTTATAAGGGCAGAGATTTTTGTCAGTTTTCTTTACCACTCTACCATCAAGAAGAGAGCTTGATATGTGATAAGATGAAAGTGTTAGTTGCTCAGTTGGTCTGACTCTGCAACTTCACGGACTGTAGTCCACCAAGCTCCTCTGTTCATGGATCCTCCAGGCAAAAATACTGGAGTGAGTTGCCATACCCTTCTCCAAAGGATCTTCCTGACCCAGGGATCAAACCCATGTTTGCTGCATTGCAGGCAGACTCTTTGCCATCTGAACCACCAGGGAAGCTCTGATATATGATAAAGTGAAAGTGAAAGTGAAGTCGCTCAGTCGGGTCTGACTCTTTGTGACCCATAGACAAGCCATGGAATTCTCCAGGCAAGAATACTGGAATGTGTAGCCTTTCCCTTCTGCAGAGGATTTTCCCAACCCAAGAATCAAGCCCAGGTCTCCAGCATTGCAGGAAGATTCTTTACCATCTGAGCCACTAGGGAAGCCCAAGAATCCTGGAATGAGTAGCCTATCCCCCTCCAGGGGATCTTCCCAACCCAGTGATTGAACTGGAATCTCCTGCATTGCAGGAAGATTCTTTACCAGCTGAGCTACAAGGGATATGTGATAGATACTCAATAAATAATTCATAATGAATGACAAAACCATCACCACATCATTTCTGTTGAATATCAGACACCTTTATATTATGTATTTTTGGCTGTGCTGGGTTTTCATTTCTGCATGGGCTTCTCTCTAGTTGGGGTAGTGGGGACTACCGTCTAGTTGTGGTGTTTGGGCTTTCATTGCTGTAGCATCTCTTGTTGGGGAGCATGGGCTCTAGGGTGCACGAGCTTATGTAGTTGAGGCACATTGGCTCAGTAGTTGCTGCTCCTAGGCTCTAGAGCACAGGCTTAATAGTTGAGGCATATGAGCTTAGGTGCTCCGTGGCATGTGGGGTCTTCCCAGATGAGGAATGGAACCTTTGTCTTCTGCATTGACAGGCAGATTCTTCACCAGGGAGCCTACAGGGCACTAACACCTTTTGCATGTTATTTGTTGTCTGTCAACCTATACTTTATTGTAAGCTTTATAAGGGCAGAGATTTTTGTCAGTTTTCTTTACCACTCTACCATCAAGAAGAGAGCTTGATATGTGATAAGATGAAAGTGTTAGTTGCTCAGTTGGTCTGACTCTGCAACTTCACGGACTGTAGTCCACCAAGCTCCTCTGTTCATGGATCCTCCAGGCAAAAATACTGGAGTGAGTTGCCATACCCTTCTCCAAAGGATCTTCCTGACCCAGGGATCAAACCCATGTTTGCTGCATTGCAGGCAGACTCTTTGCCATCTGAACCACCAGGGAAGCTCTGATATATGATAAAGTGAAAGTGAAAGTGAAGTCGCTCAGTCGGGTCTGACTCTTTGTGACCCATAGACAAGCCATGGAATTCTCCAGGCAAGAATACTGGAATGTGTAGCCTTTCCCTTCTGCAGAGGATTTTCCCAACCCAAGAATCAAGCCCAGGTCTCCAGCATTGCAGGAAGATTCTTTACCATCTGAGCCACTAGGGAAGCCCAAGAATCCTGGAATGAGTAGCCTATCCCCCTCCAGGGGATCTTCCCAACCCAGTGATTGAACTGGAATCTCCTGCATTGCAGGAAGATTCTTTACCAGCTGAGCTACAAGGGATATGTGATAGATACTCAATAAATAATTCATAATGAATGACAAAACCATCACCACATCATTTCTGTTGAATATCAGACACCTTTATATTATGTATTTTTGGCTGTGCTGGGTTTTCATTTCTGCATGGGCTTCTCTCTAGTTGGGGTAGTGGGGACTACCGTCTAGTTGTGGTGTTTGGGCTTTCATTGCTGTAGCATCTCTTGTTGGGGAGCATGGGCTCTAGGGTGCACGAGCTTATGTAGTTGAGGCACATTGGCTCAGTAGTTGCTGCTCCTAGGCTCTAGAGCACAGGCTTAATAGTTGAGGCATATGAGCTTAGGTGCTCCGTGGCATGTGGGGTCTTCCCAGATGAGGAATGGAACCTTTGTCTTCTGCATTGACAGGCAGATTCTTTACCACTGAGCCACCAGGGAAGCCCAATACTAGACACCTTTTGCATACACTTCTTATCCTTTCATCCAGTCTCTTATTCCAACGATTTTAACACCGTTAATTCCACACAGATTTTGACCAGATTATCCTGGCTTAATATGATAGCGACTCATCTTGGACAATAGGATAAATCTTTCATTTTCTTAAACTTAGGCTTTTCTAATGTCCTGGGACATGGGAATCTGCTTACAAGATGAAAGCAACCCAGAAGGGTATGGAATTTACTCCATTGAGGCAACGCTTGACCACTGGGGAGGAGAGCTGATGGATTAATGTTTTCTGCTTTCCTCCTCTAGGGCAGAGATAGGAAAATTTTTTCTATAGAAGGCCATATAGAAAATAATTTAGACTTTTTAGTCTCTGCCATCATAGCCTGGAAGCAGCCATAGAAAATATATAAGTGAATGACATGGGTTTGTTTCAGTAAAACTTTATATTTTTCAGTAAAACTTTTTTTTTTTTTTCCAAAAATAAATGGTCAGCCAGATTTGCTCCAGAGGCCATAGTTTGCCATCTCTTGTAGGCAGAGGTCTGAGACATATTTCAAAAGGCTCATGAGAAGTTCCCAGCAGGAGCTTTTCCTCCTTCTCTGTTTCACTTCCCCTATCCTTCCCAAGAATCAGTCCCCAAGTAAATTACTTGCACACAAGCCTTAGTCTCGGGTCCTGTTTTCAGAGAAACCCAGGTCCTGTTTTCAGAGAAACACTATCATCCTTAAAAACTTGATTGCATTCTTACTACAAGTTAGATATTGCCTAATTCCTGGTAGTAAGTATTGTTGTTGTTCAGTCGCTAAGTCATGTCTGATTCTTATCGACCCATGAACTGCAGCATGCCAGGCTTCCCTGTCCTTCACTGTCTCTTGGAGTTGTTCAAACTCATGTAAGTAAGCATAAGCAATCCTTAATCTCAAAGCAGGTTATTTTATTGGAAAATAAACCATAATCTAAAATTACGTACATGAAACCAAGTTTTCTAAGAAACAATGTAATGTTAGCTATTCTGGTTCCAAAGTCCAGGTGCCACTTTTTCCACAGAAAGCATTTTTTAAAAATATTTATTTCTTTGTTTGACTGCACTGGATCTTAGTTGTGGTATACGGCATCTGTGTTCCCCAACCAGAGATCGAATCCTGGCCCCCTGCATTGAGAGCTCGGAGTCTTAGCCACTGGTCCATCAGGGAAGCCCTCACAGAAAGCATTTTTAAACTAACATTACTGACCTGGCCAAGACAGTAAATAAAATATGAAATATTATTTAATGAAATAGATGACCAAACTGTACAGAATTCTTATTTTTGTGATTCCTCCTTCAATTTTATTTAACATTGTAGAAGAACATTTTATGTGAGGAAATCCTGAGAGACATCCATAAGGAAATGCCAAACCATTTTAATGGCTGTTGAAAACCTCATCCAAGAATGTTATACTTCCTGCTACTATGTGCTTTTTTTTTTAAGTTTCATGTGGCAAATAGCCTTGGGAATCAGTTGTTAATTTTCTGCTACACAAAATTTTCCTCAACATTGTGTTTGCCTGCCATGACTTTGATAAGTGGTTGTATCTGGCATTGCACCAGAAATATGAAATTCACTAAATTGGGTCACTATAATAAGTTGGGAACAGTGACATAAAGTCCCAGTGTAGAAACCTGCTACTGAACATTGTCAGCATTCATACTTGCAGTCTATACATTTGTAACCATAGGCACCCGTTTCACAGGATTTGATCTTATCCATAGATATCCTATAAAAAAGCATTAATGGTATTGCTGTAGAGAAACAGCCAAGAAAAAAGTTCTTCTAATGGACTTTCCAACCTTGTATGGGTTCATATTAACTGGATATAGGGAATTAAATCTTTTTCCCAGGGTTCAGTTTCTGCCTCTTCCACTAACTCTGTGACCTTAGACAATTTACTTCAATTCTCCAAGCGGCAAGCTTTTTCTTTTTTTTTTTTTTCTATCTGAAAAGTCAGAATAAATAATACCAGTCTCACAGGACTGATGTGAGGAGTAAAGAATGATATATGAAAAGGCATAGACATGCTGGTCAGTGCCGACACACAGCAAATGTTTAGCTTATGTAGACTGCCACCGTCTCCTCCACCATCAGCAAGAGAAGCAGCATCCATTCTTTCAACTGACCATTTGGGCATGCTTTATCCTCTCTGAGCCATTTAACTCCTTTTTTATTTTATGAAATTTGCAGTCCAAGATCTGAAGCAATGTTTCTCAACCCCTTTAACTCGATTTCTATAAGCATAAAAGGTCATGCAGTACCTTCCACATTTTCACCTTCTGATAGGTTACCATCAGCATCATTGAAAATCTTCTTAGCTAACTGAGGAAGTTCTCTTTTTAATTTTTATTTGGCTTCTTATTTTGTGATTCCTCCTTCAATTTTATTTAACATTGTAGAAGAACATTTTATGTGAGGAAATCCTGAGAGACATCCATAAGGAAATGCCAAACCATTTTAATGGCTGTTGAAAACCTCATCCAAGAATGTTATACTTCCTGCTACTATGTGCTTTTTTTTTTAAGTTTCATGTGGCAAATAGCCTTGGGAATCAGTTGTTAATTTTCTGCTACACAAAATTTTCCTCAACATTGTGTTTGCCTGCCATGACTTTGATAAGTGGTTGTATCTGGCATTGCACCAGAAATATGAAATTCACTAAATTGGGTCACTATAATAAGTTGGGAACAGTGACATAAAGTCCCAGTGTAGAAACCTGCTACTGAACATTGTCAGCATTCATACTTGCAGTCTATACATTTGTAACCATAGGCACCCGTTTCACAGGATTTGATCTTATCCATAGATATCCTATAAAAAAGCATTAATGGTATTGCTGTAGAGAAACAGCCAAGAAAAAAGTTCTTCTAATGGACTTTCCAACCTTGTATGGGTTCATATTAACTGGATATAGGGAATTAAATCTTTTTCCCAGGGTTCAGTTTCTGCCTCTTCCACTAACTCTGTGACCTTAGACAATTTACTTCAATTCTCCAAGCGGCAAGCTTTTTCTTTTTTTTTTTTTTCTATCTGAAAAGTCAGAATAAATAATACCAGTCTCACAGGACTGATGTGAGGAGTAAAGAATGATATATGAAAAGGCATAGACATGCTGGTCAGTGCCGACACACAGCAAATGTTTAGCTTATGTAGACTGCCACCGTCTCCTCCACCATCAGCAAGAGAAGCAGCATCCATTCTTTCAACTGACCATTTGGGCATGCTTTATCCTCTCTGAGCCATTTAACTCCTTTTTTATTTTATGAAATTTGCAGTCCAAGATCTGAAGCAATGTTTCTCAACCCCTTTAACTCGATTTCTATAAGCATAAAAGGTCATGCAGTACCTTCCACATTTTCACCTTCTGATAGGTTACCATCAGCATCATTGAAAATCTTCTTAGCTAACTGAGGAAGTTCTCTTTTTAATTTTTATTTGGCTTTACTTTCTACAGTTGGTGTTATGAAGTTATTTCATTTTATTCCTCCAGGCCTCCACGCTCCTGCTGCCCCATCCTACCCAGCACCCTCAACAGCTCCTCATCTATCTGCGTCCTCCAGTTTCCTCTCCTCACTCAAGGAGTTCACTCAGGATGACAGACAAGCAAACCAGTAGCTGCAAGATAGTGTGTAGAATCTCTCAAGTGCATGCGGTCGACATTGAAAGGAGGGTGCAAAAGATTCAAGTCAGGATAGATAGCAGATGCTCCTCCATACGGTTCTTCTGCCTCTGACTGGCGCCCCCCCCCCCTTATTAGAGAAAGAAAATTGTCTTTTTCTCATCATCACCATGCACTGTGACGAGTCAATCCTCAACCACAATATCTTCCCTGCTAAAACTCCAATAAGCTCAAAAATCAAATTTTAAAAGAGTAGATCAAACCAGTCTACTCCAAAAGGAATAAATGAACCTTGAGGTTCATTCTATTTTCAGCTCTTTATATTGAAATTCCTTTCCTCTTCATTTGGTAATAAAAATGTGAAGGGAGAGTATCAAGAAATGCCAGGGGCCTCCCAGAGCATCTGCATTAAAGTCTTTGGTCAGTTATCCCTAAGGGCGACATTCCCAAAGGTGAAATTTCAGTGTGACTGGCCCATGTGTAAGTGTGTTTGGAGTCAGAGGGAGTGGGGAGGTTTGCCTGCATGTGAACAATTGCCTCTTACATAGCTCTTTGGAAAGTATGAATTTTTTGCATATTAAGTGGTCTTAGAGCAGGCCCTATCTACGAAGAGAAAATTTCAAACCTGATACACATATTGCTGAGGCGTATAAATGGCCTTTTGCAAATGTATAAGTATCCTTTTTATAGTAGTCATCTTATGTAAGGGAAGAGACATAATTTAAAGTGAAATGTAGAAATATGGAATGATTATGAAGTTTCAGGGTAGATTCTTGTCCTGTTGGCATCTTTGAGAAATAAAGCTTAATCCAAGATGATTTGAGAAGATGAATCAGAGGTTAAAGAACACTACACAAATACTTCTGCTGTCTAAGGCTAAATTGCTTTTGGGCATTCCTCCATCTGTAAAGAGGCAGGAGACAAGATTAATGTTTGTTTGACATTCTAGCCATTAGGTATAAAGTTTAGTCTTCACTGAGGAAAGGGAATCACTTGTAGTTTCGCAAAATGGGAAACAAAAAGCCTTCAGCCAAGGAAGGAAAAGTTTAGACTAGATATTAGGAGAAAGAATGTTCTTGTGAACGAGAGCCACAGAGTATTAGAGTAGGTTACCGAAAGAGGTCTAAAGAGCTTCTGTGCAAAAATAAAAAAAGAAGAAGAACAACAAGAATGGTCTCATTAAGATGTTACAGGAATAAAAGGAATAGCATGAGAAACACTGAAAGAGGTAAAGCCTTTTTCCGATTCTATGACCTAATAGGTCAGGAGGCTAGGCCACTCAGTAGCAAGCTATGTCCAAGGCTATAGGGAAAAACAGTAAGTTCTGGAAGAATGACACTCTGATAATGAAAACTACAGAGACTAGAAAATCTCCTCCTTCATACCAACATCTAAAAAGTCCTTCAGAAATCCACTAAGATAAGCATATCAGATCAGAGAGGAAAGAGTCAAAGGTGAGCATGAAACCCAGAACTTCAGAGAACTTCAAACAGATGGACACATACATTTTTAATTCCCTGAAGTCAGAGAACAGAACAATATTTTGCAGTCTAGCAGATCACTTCATAAGAAGGCCAGAAGTCAGGCATTTCTATACATAACAGATCAGCTTTTCCAATGTTAGGAAAATCTTTAAGAAAGGCAACTGAAGATATACACTAGAATTCTCTAATTTGGTATGATCAGTCACAGTGGTTGACTGGTTAACTGAAAATATACTGAGAGCAACTACTCAATTAACATTTATTTATTTACCTTAAACATTTATTTTAACTAAAGTATGGTAAATGTTTATTCACAAATCTTTTCATGTGTGTCCAAAACCTTTTTAAAGTACTAATAACGGTTTCTATATACTAGTAATGGACTAGCCAAAAAGGAAATTAACAGTAAAGCTGGAAAAAGAAAAAGGAAATTAAAGGGAAAGTTAATTTACAATAGCATCAAAAAGAATTAAATATTTAGGAATGAACTGAACCAGGGGGATGTAAGGCTTATATGCTGAAAACTACAGAACATTGCTGAAAGAAATTAAAGATGTAAACAAATGGAAAAACACTTAATGTTCATGGATTGAAAGACTTAATATTGTTAAAATGCCTATATTCCCCAAAGCAATTTACAGATTCAACACAAACCATATAAAAATCCCAATGGCTTTTTTTTTTTTTTTGCAGAAGTGAAGAAGCTGATCTTGATATTCATATGGAATTATAGGGAACTCTGAATCTCCAAACAGTCTTGAAAAAGAACAACACATTTGGAGTATTCACATTTCCTAATTTCAAAACTTACTACAAGTAAGTTACAATAAATGTATCAGTGTAGAGTACAATAAATATATCAGTGTAGAATTGTTATCAAGAAAGACATAGGTAAATGGAATAGAATTTAAGAGTCCAGAAATAATATCTAGAATCAACTGATTTTCAGCAAGAATGCCAAGACCACTCAATGAGGAACAAACAGTCCCTTCAATAAATTGTGCTGGGGCAAATGAATATCTACATGCCAAAGAATTAAGTTGGACCCTTACCTCAAGCCATATACAAACATTCTTATAGACAGAATGTTCCCAGAAAATTCCCATGTAGACAGTCTAATGCCAATGGTATGGAGGCTCTGGGAAATAATTAGGTTTGGGTGAGGTCATGTGGATAAAGCCTTCATCATGAGTCTAGTGCCCTTATGAGAACTTCAACATACATTTTTAATTCCCTGAAGTCAGAGAACAGAACAATATTTTGCAGTCTAGCAGATCACTTCATAAGAAGGCCAGAAGTCAGGCATTTCTATACATAACAGATCAGCTTTTCCAATGTTAGGAAAATCTTTAAGAAAGGCAACTGAAGATATACACTAGAATTCTCTAATTTGGTATGATCAGTCACAGTGGTTGACTGGTTAACTGAAAATATACTGAGAGCAACTACTCAATTAACATTTATTTATTTACCTTAAACATTTATTTTAACTAAAGTATGGTAAATGTTTATTCACAAATCTTTTCATGTGTGTCCAAAACCTTTTAAAGTACTAATAACGGTTTCTATATACTAGTAATGGACTAGCCAAAAAGGAAATTAACAGTAAAGCTGGAAAAAGAAAAAGGAAATTAAAGGGAAAGTTAATTTACAATAGCATCAAAAAGAATTAAATATTTAGGAATGAACTGAACCAGGGGGATGTAAGGCTTATATGCTGAAAACTACAGAACATTGCTGAAAGAAATTAAAGATGTAAACAAATGGAAAAACACTTAATGTTCATGGATTGAAAGACTTAATATTGTTAAAATGCCTATATTCCCCAAAGCAATTTACAGATTCAACACAAACCATATAAAAATCCCAATGGCTTTTTTTTTTTTGCAGAAGTGAAGAAGCTGATCTTGATATTCATATGGAATTATAGGGAACTCTGAATCTCCAAACAGTCTTGAAAAAGAACAACACATTTGGAGTATTCACATTTCCTAATTTCAAAACTTACTACAAGTAAGTTACAATAAATGTATCAGTGTAGAGTACAATAAATATATCAGTGTAGAATTGTTATCAAGAAAGACATAGGTAAATGGAATAGAATTTAAGAGTCCAGAAATAATATCTAGAATCAACTGATTTTCAGCAAGAATGCCAAGACCACTCAATGAGGAACAAACAGTCCCTTCAATAAATTGTGCTGGGGCAAATGAATATCTACATGCCAAAGAATTAAGTTGGACCCTTACCTCAAGCCATATACAAACATTCTTATAGACAGAATGTTCCCAGAAAATTCCCATGTAGACAGTCTAATGCCAATGGTATGGAGGCTCTGGGAAATAATTAGGTTTGGGTGAGGTCATGTGGATAAAGCCTTCATCATGAGTCTAGTGCCCTTATAAGAAGGAATATCAGGGAGCTCTCTCTCATTCTCTGTCTCTGCCATGTGATGACTGGTCAAGATTGGGACACAAGGAGAAGCCAGTTATCTATAAGCCAGGAGGAGACCTCTCTCCAGGAACCAATCATGGCAGTACCTTGATCTTGGATTTTCCAACCTCTAGAAGTGTGAGAAATAAATTTCTATCGTTTAAATCATTTAGTCTACAGTATTTTATAAGGAATTCTGAGCAGACTAATACAAACGTTAACCAAAAATGGATCAAAACACCTAAACACAAGAGCTAAAACTGTGAAATTCTTAGAATTGTGTAGGGGTAGATGTCCATGACCTCAGAATTAACCATGGCTTCTTATGTATGACATCAAAAGTACAAAGAAAGAAAAAGAAAAGTACAAAGAAAGGAAAAATAGAGAAGCTGAACTTAATCAAAATTAAGAACTTTTGTGCATGAAAGAACATTATCAGAAAAGTAAAAAATCCAATGCCCAGAATGAGAAAAAGCATTTGCTAATCATACATTTGATGAGGGTCTAGTATTCAGAATATAAGGAGCATGAATTCCCTAATTAGAATCCTACACAGTTTTCCTCCATACGTCATCCTTCTGGTATATCATCTACAATGTCTAATTTTAGTTTCTTCAAAGTAGAAAAGCTGACCGAGAAGGCCGCCAGAGCCCGGAGCGAGAAGACCGCCGGAGGCCGGAGCGAGAAGCCCCGCGGCGCAGGTAAGGTTAACCACTCCAACTGGAGGGCTTGCTGAACGGAGAAGGGAAGTTGCCCACGGGTTGCTGACCAGGGACCGGGCACGAGCTGGACGGGGAAGCTCGCGCCCGCCTTTGAGACTTAGACACGTAACCGGCAGGGCACATGTGCCAGCGGCGGAGGAGCCTGCGCACCCCTAGAGCTGCAGCAGCAGTGGAGGAAGCCGGGGAAAGAGCAGGGATTGGAGACTACCGGCGGGGGTGCGGTAGAGACCGAGCGCCCCTCTCCAACACCGGACTGCGCGCACCGCGGCCTCCACCCGACAGACTGGGATCAGCCCACCGTCCCAGCCAGCACCCAGTATGGCAGCAAAGCCCTCATTTTGCTGAACACAAAAACAGAAACCATAGCAACCGGCGCTATAAGGGAAAGACTATGCCATCAAGACACCACCATCAAGAGTAGATTGGTTTCCAACAGGCACATGAGAAGATAAAAACCATGGACAGTATTTAGCTTTTTTTCTTTTTCTCTTTTGCTTGTTTATTTGTGGTGGACTATTTTGCATATTCAATTGATTGGTCTGGTTTGGGGTTTATTAGTTTGTTTATTATGGGTTTTTTTGTTTGGTTTTTTTGGTTTTTGATTGTTTGTTTAGTTTTTTGTGTTTTTTTGCTTGTTTTTTGGTCTCATTAATTTTTTCTGCCCTTTTTAATTTTTAATTTCTTTTTTTGACTTTATTTTATTGTTTCTTTTTTTTTATTTTAATATTAATTCTTGGAAACTTCTAATTCTCTTTCCTCTTTCCCACTGCTTTCTCCCTGTGTTCTAAATGTAAAACATTTTCCTATCTACCAATATCCTCTAGATAAATTATTTCCTATCTTCCTGTCTCCACTATTCTCTTCCAAATGCACTAATCAATACACACACTAGTCTTTGCTACCTAACCCTATAAAATCCTTCCAAGACGAATCTATTCCTTCTCATTACCTATACACTCTCCTCCTCGTCACCCCCAACACATGTCCTAGTTAAAAATTGCTCTCATTGTAATTATCCAAGCCAGGACCTTGCACTGGATCTATTTATTCAGGCACTATTTTAATTAATTCAAAGCTTAATGGGCAAGTATCATCTGTAATTTGGTGATTTACCAGAAAGATTTCCTGTGCCTGATCTCTGTAAAACTGGTCAGTTATGGGGATTGCTGTGGATGTATGTATATCTTACGATTATGTTAGAAAACATCTGCATGCTTTTATGACTGTCACCCATCAGGGATGCACCTCTTGTTGCTCAGATGCTAGTATGTGAACTAATATCACGGAACACCATAGCAAACCAGACATAGAGCCTACACCCCCTGACCAATCATCAAACCAAGGATCCTCGGAGCAGAAGCCCTGATTCCAAGACCCCACACTATCAAAGAACATACAACACTAGAGATTATTCACCTGTAAACAAGACCTAACACCATCCAAGTCACAAACCACTGAACCCTTCTAGAAGGACAGAAACCCAAAGGAAGGGAGAAGTCAACCAAGAAGCCTGGTGGGGGGAAAAGAACTCCACACACACAGACACACACAAAGAAACAAAAATTAACCTAATAATGAAATGTCAGAGAAACACTGCCCAAATGAAGGACCAAGCTAGAGAAACACCGCTTCAAATGACAGAGGAGGAGATAGACAAACTATCTGAAAGAGAATTCAGAAAAGCTATACTAATGAGGATGCAAAACACCGAAAACAGAATAGTAGAGGAAATTAGTGCACTGAGAAGAGACATGCAAGAGATGAAAAATAAGCAAATGGAGACAACCAACTCAATTGCTGAACTCAAAAATACTATAGAAGGTCTCAACAGTAGAGTATCAGAGGCTGAAGAACGGATAAGTGAGCTGGAAGACAGAATGACGGAAATAAGTGCTAAAGAACACAACAAAACTGAAAGAATTAAAAGAACTGAGGATAGCCTCAGAGACCTATGGCACAATATCAAACGCACCAACATTAGAATTATAGGAGTTCCAGAAGAAGAAGAGGGGAAGAAAGGCTATGAAAAAATTCTTGAAGAGGTTATAGTTGAAAACTTCACCCCAACACATGTCCTTTTTCTCGTAATTATCCAAGCCAGGACCTTGCACTGGATCTATTTATTCAGGCACTATTTTAATTAATTCAAAGCTTAATGGGCAAGTATCATCTGTAATTTGGTGATTTACCAGAAAGATTTCCTGTGCCTGATCTCTGTAAAACTGGTCAGTTATGGGGATTGCTGTGGATGTATGTATATCTTACGATTATGTTAGAAAACATCTGCATGCTTTTATGACTGTCACCCATCAGGGATGCACCTCTTGTTGCTCAGATGCTAGTATGTGAACTAATATCACGGAACACCATAGCAAACCAGACATAGAGCCTACACCCCCTGACCAATCATCAAACCAAGGATCCTCGGAGCAGAAGCCCTGATTCCAAGACCCCACACTATCAAAGAACATACAACACTAGAGATTATTCACCTGTAAACAAGACCTAACACCATCCAAGTCACAAACCACTGAACCCTTCTAGAAGGACAGAAACCCAAAGGAAGGGAGAAGTCAACCAAGAAGCCTGGTGGGGGGAAAAGAACTCCACACACACAGACACACACAAAGAAACAAAAATTAACCTAATAATGAAATGTCAGAGAAACACTGCCCAAATGAAGGACCAAGCTAGAGAAACACCGCTTCAAATGACAGAGGAGGAGATAGACAAACTATCTGAAAGAGAATTCAGAAAAGCTATACTAATGAGGATGCAAAACACCGAAAACAGAATAGTAGAGGAAATTAGTGCACTGAGAAGAGACATGCAAGAGATGAAAAATAAGCAAATGGAGACAACCAACTCAATTGCTGAACTCAAAAATACTATAGAAGGTCTCAACAGTAGAGTATCAGAGGCTGAAGAACGGATAAGTGAGCTGGAAGACAGAATGACGGAAATAAGTGCTAAAGAACACAACAAAACTGAAAGAATTAAAAGAACTGAGGATAGCCTCAGAGACCTATGGCACAATATCAAACGCACCAACATTAGAATTATAGGAGTTCCAGAAGAAGAAGAGGGGAAGAAAGGCTATGAAAAAATTCTTGAAGAGGTTATAGTTGAAAACTTCCCCAACATGGGAAAGGAAATAGTCAACCAAGTCCAAGAAGCACAAAGAGTTCCATACAGGAGAAACCCCAGAAGAAGCACACCAAGGCACATTCTAATCAAACTAACGCAGACTAAATATAAAGACAGATTACTAAAAGCAGCTAAGAGCAAACAACAAATAACATATAAAGGAAACCCCATACATTTAACTGCGGATCTTTCAACAGAAACCCTGCAGGCCAGAAGAGAATGGCAAGACACATTTAAACGGCTAAAAGAGAATAACCTCCAACCAAGAATTTTCTACCTAGCAAGAATCTCATTCAGAATTGATGTAGAAGTCAAAAGCTTCACAGACAAGCCAGAACTAAACGAATTCTGTGCTACAAAACCAGCCCAGTCAGTTCAAGAAAACCGAAATTATATCAACCATCTTCTCGGACGACAATGCAATGAATGAGACTAGAGATCAACTACCGGAAAAAAAAAAAAAAAAGCCTAAAAACACAAACACATGGAGATTAAACAATACATACCTAAAAAACCAACTGATCATTGAGGAAATCAAAGGAGAAATTAAACAATTCCTAGAAGAAAATGACAATGAACACGTGACAGTGCAAAACCTATGGGATACTGCAAAAGCAGTTCCAAGAGGGAAATTTATAGCAATACAATTCCACCTCAAGAAACTAGGAAAATATGAAGCAGACGACCTAACCCTCCGCTTAAAACAATTGGAGAAAGAAGAACAAAAAAACCCCAAAGCCAGCAGAAGAAGAGAAATCATAAGGATCAGAGCAGAAATAAATGAGAAAGAAATGAAAGAAACAATAGTAAAGATAAATACAACAAAAGGCTGCTTCTTTGAAAAGGTAAACAAAATTGACAAGCCACTGGCCAGACTCATTAAGAAAAAGAGAGAGAAGAACCAGATCAACAAAATCAAAAACAAAAAAGGAGAGATTACAACAGATAATGCAGAAATCCAAAGGATTCTAAGAGACTGTTATGAACAGCTATATGGCAACAAACTGGACAACCTGAAAGAAATGGACAGTTTCTTGGAGAAGATGAATCTCCCAAGACTGAGCCAGGAAGAAACAGAAACTTTGAACAACCCAATCACAAGCTCAGAAATCAAATTTGTGATTAAAAATCTACCCAAAAATAAAAGCCCAGGGCCAGATGGCTTCACAACCGAATTCTACCAAACATTTAAAGAAGAGCTAATGCCTGTCCTTCTAAAACTCTTCCAAACAATTGCACAGGAAGGAACACTTCCAAACACATTCTACGAGGCCACCATCACCCTGATACCCAAACCAGGCAAAGACAACACAAAAAAGGAAAACTATAGGCCAATTTCACTGATGAACTTAGATGCCAAGATCCTCAACAAAATCCTAGCAACAGAATTCAACGACACATCAAAAAACTCATACATCACGATCAAGTCAGGTTCATCCCAGGCATGCAAGGATTCTTCAACATCCGCAAATCAATCAGTGTGATACACCATATCAACAACTTGAAAGACAAAAATCACATGATCATCTCGATAGATGCAGAAAAATCCTTCGACAAAGTACAACATCCATTTATGATAAAAACTCTTCAGAAAATGGGCATAGAAGGAACCTATCTCAACATAGTGAAAGCCATCTATGAGAAGCCCACAGCGAACATTATCCTTAACGGTGAAAAACTCAAAGCATTCCCTCTAAGATCAGGAACAAGACAGGGGTGCCCACTTTCACCACTACTATTCAACATAGTCCTGGAAGTGCTAGCAACAGCAATAAGAGAAGAGAAAGAAATCAAAGGAATCCAGATTGGAAAGGAAGAAGTCAAGCTCTCTCTTTTTGCAGACGACATGATATTATACATAGAAAATCCCAAAGACACGGTTACAAAGCTACTAGAGCTAATCGATGAATTCAGCAAAGTCGCAGGATACAAAGTCAACACACAGAAATCACTGGCATTCCTATACACAAACAATGAAAAATCAGAAAACGAAATCAAAGAGGCAATCCCCTTCACCATTGCAACCAAAAGAATCAAGTATCTAGGAATAAACCTACCCAAAGAAACAAAAGAATTGTACACAGAAAATTACAAGACACTCATGAGAGAAATTAAAGAAGACTTAAACAGATGGAGAGATATTCCATGTTCCTGGATCAGAAGAATCAATATTGTGAAAATGACCATACTACTGAATATCATCTACAGATTCAATGCAATACCTATCCAACTACCATTGACATTTTTCACAGAACTAGACCAAAGAATAACACAGTTCATATGGAAACACAAAAGACCTCGAATAGCCAAAGCAATCCTGAGAAAGACAAACGGAGTTGGAGGGATCAGTCTCCCTAACTTCAGACTCTACTACAAAGCAACAGTCATCAAGACAGCATGGTACTGGCACAAAAACAGAACTATAGACCAATGGAACAAGATCAAGAACCCAGAGATAAACCCACGCACCTATGGGTACCTTATTTTTGACAAAGGAGGCGAAACTATAAAATGGGAGAAAGACGGCCTCTTCAACAAGTGGTGCTGGGAAAATTGGACAGCTACATGCAAAAAAATGAAGTTGGAACATTCCCTGACACCATACACAAAGACAAACTCAAAATGGATTAAAGACCTAAATGTAAGACCAGAAACCATCAAACTCTTGGAGGAGAATATAGGCAAAACACTCAAGAACATCAATCAAAGCAAGATCTTCTCTGACCCACCTACTGGAATAGTGGAACTGAAAAGAAAAGTGAACACGTGGGACCTCATGAAACTTAAAAGCTTTTGTACAGCAGAAGAAATTACAAAAAAGCTGAACAGACAGCCCACAGAGTGGGAGAAAATCATAGCAAATGAAACAACAGACAAAGAATTAATCTCCAAAATCTACAAGCAACTCAGACAACTCAGCACCAGAAAAACGAACAACCCAATCAAAAAATGGGAAAAAGATCTAAAGAGACGCCTCTCCAAAGAGGACATACAGATGGCCCAAAAGCACATGAAACGATACTCAACGTCGCTTATCATTAGAGAAATGCAAATTAAAACCACAATGAGATACCACCTCACACCCGTCAGAATGGCCATCATCAACAAATCGACAGACAATAAATGCTGGAGAGGGTGCAGAGAAAAGGGAACCCTCTTGCATTGCTGGTGGGAATGTAAACTGATACAACCTCTATGGAAGACAATATGGAGATTCCTTAAACAACTAAAAATAGAAGCACCCTATGACCCAACAATCCCACTATTAGGCCTATATCCTGATGAAATCAAAACTGAAAGAGGCACCTGTACCCCAATGTTCATTGCAGCTCTCTATACAATAGCCAGAACATGGAAGCAACCTAGATGTCCATCGACAAATGAATGGATACAGAAGCTTTGGTACATATATACAATGGAATACTACTCAGCTGTTAAAAGAAATACAGAAGACTCAGTCTTAATGAGGTGGCTAGCTCTAGAACCTATCATAAAAAGTGAAGTAAGTCAAAAAGAGAAAGACAAGTACAGTATACTAACTCATATATATGAGATCTAGTAAGATGGTCATGATAACACAGACAGTGAACTCATGAAAAAACAAAGAATAGACATAAAGACACTGTGGAGACCGAACAGTGGGAGGGAGTAACATGGAAACCTATACTGTCATGTGTAGAAAAGATAGCTATTGTCATTGTGCTAGGGGAATAGGAGTACCTACAACCACTTGGAGCGATGGTCTGGAGGGATGGGAGGGGGGGAACTGGGTGGGGGGAGGGTCAAGGGATATGCATATGAATGATCTGGGAACATACATGTACAAAAATAAATAAATAAATAAAATAAAATAAAATTAAAAAAACAAAAAAAAAAAACAAAAAAAAATCTTTAAAATAAAGAATTTAAAAAAAGAAAGAAAGAAAAACAGGTGAATAAAAAAAAAAGAAAGAAAAAAAGTAGAAAAGCTAATGCAAATGTCTTTTTGTTGTCTCTTTCAGTATCTTGTAAGTTATCTTGGCCATTTCAAGTTAAAAGTATTTTGTCGGGCTTCCCTGGTGGTCCAGTGGGTAAGGACACCGCCTTGCAGTGCAAGGGGCGCCAGTTCCATCCCTGGCCTGGGAAGATCCCATGTGCCGCTGAGCGGCTGGACCGATGTGTCCTATTACGGAGCTGGAGTTCTGGAGCGCACACGCCCAGAGTCAGTGCTCTGCGACAGCAGAGCATGGGCCAAAGAACAAAAATGGATGAAAATACACAAATGAAAGACCAGTAGAAGTCGCCCGCCTGTTCCCCTCCCTCTCCACCCCACCCCACCAAAATAAATAATTTTTTTTAAAAAAAGTATTTTGTCTCACAGGCACATTTTTGTCAGGTTTTTCCAAAGTATCCTATTTAGTAATTCTCTTCTCACCCTCCTCTTCATCAATTTGGGCTTCCCTGCTGGCTCAGATGGTAAAGAATTTGCCCACAATGCAGGGTGTGATCCCTAGGTGGGGAAGACCCCTGGAGAAAGGAATGGCCACCCACTCCAGTATTCTTGCTGGGAGAATTCTGTGGGCAGAGGAGCCTAGAAGGTTACAGTCCATGGAATTTTTAACTTTGTCACCTTGGTGGGCATCCACTCCACTGGTGAGAGGAGCTGTATTCATGTTAGGGTGCAGCTAGCCAGTCTCCAGCAGTCACAGGCTGTGACGTGAAACAATATGCCTTCCTGAGCAGGTAGCAAACTGGTTAACAGCATATAACATAGCATACCATGTATTTTTAAATTTCTGATGAATAGTTTAAGAAATTTCTAATTATATGACCTTTGATAAATTAAACATACTTCCAAATCACAGTTTAAGGTAGTAGCCAAAATTGATATGGTTTGGCGAATTGGTCTAACGTGACTCAGAGTCTCTAAGACATGAGTATTCATGAGATTCAGTGGACACCAGCATTAGCTTGAGAGATTCTGAAGAATCAACAGAGTCAGGTTTAGGAGAGTCAGAGACAAATATCACATGGTGGAGGTTGTACGTTCTATGGCTCTGGAACAAGGATATATTTTGTAACATAAGAGAAGCAGCAGGGATCAATTTGGGAGGTCCAGTTGCCCAGGAAAAACCTTGGTGTTTAATGGACATCAAAGAGTATATCCCAGGTTATTTGAAAAGAGGGCATTTCTGTGGTTCAAGAAGAGAAGATCTAGGAAATCATTAAGTAATCTCAGCAATTTCAGTTTCAAAGGTGCTGCATTTAGGGGCCATGGGCTACTCAGGATTTAACTTGACTTAAAACATCCAGGCATCCTAGATCTCCCTTTCCTCTGATGGAGGTTATCAAGACTTTTACTCCCTTATCTGGGAAAGAAAGAGAAATACTCTCAGGCATTCACAAAGGAAAGGCCACTGATCTAAGGAGAAGTTGGGATAGAAGTAACTCTTGGTATTTCAAAAGTTTCCATTACGAATTTGTAGCTATGTGGATGTTACCACCTCTGTGTGTGTATGTATGTGTGTGTGTGTGTACACTCCACCATGCCCCACTCTTTGCAATCTCCTGGATTGTAGCCCACCTGGCTGCTCTGTCATTAGAATTTCCCAGGCAAGAATACTGGACTGGTTACTACTTCCTATTCCAGGGGATCTTCCCAACCCAGGGATCAAACCCACATCTCTTACATCTCCTGCTTTGGCAGGCAGATCCTTTACCACTCTGCCACCTGGCAATACCCTAGATATCACAATCTGTCAGCCCTAAATATCACTAATGCAATAGACTTAATTGCTTCTAGGAACATGAAGTAAAGCAAAAATGTCATTTTTTCCTTCACTCATGTACTAGAGAGATTTCAAGGCTCAACCTGGAAATATATTTAATCTAGATTCATTAAAGTTTTAATTGTTATAAAAGTCCTTCCTTTTATGAATGAGCAAACTGAAAACCAATGTTGACAATCACACAATGTAACAGTAGAACTAGATCTGGAACCTGAATTTTTTTTTTTTTTCGCCTTTCCATTAGTATACATGTTTCTACTCCCAGTTTCTATTTCATTCCAAAATTGAGAAAAACATTGTCAAACTGAAGTGCAAGATCCACGGGTAAATTTAGAGATCCATGAACCTTCATAAATTATCAGCAAAATGTATATTTATATGCATTTTCTGAAAAAAACATTCTCAAAGTCAAGAGTCTAAAACATACTGCAAACTGTTTCCTGAGGAGGAAAATGATCTAATATCTACAGTTGATCCTTTTTTTCTTCTCTTCCTACCACTTCTCTCTATGTAAAGTTTTACCTGAGTTATTTTCCTTCATAGGAACTTCCAAGAACCAAAATGTAAACTAGGCTATATATATGCCTACATATAGCACCAAAAATTCAGACAACATTTAATGGTTTGGGTAAAATATTTCTATGCTCATATAAAGCATAAGAATGCATTAAAATCTATAAAAAATTGGTCTCAGGAAAATAGGAAATTATATCACTCTCTTGATCCCATATGTAGGAAAGTTGTGGTAACAGTGATGCCTATCTTTGAGAAGTAAATGCTATTTATAACTTCTTCTTAGTGTACAAGCAACAAGTGACCCACTAACCAACCAGAGATTTGTCTCTTGACACTCAGGAGAGGACTTTGATGCTGGAGAAGCAGTGTGGTCTCATACGAAGACCACAGATTTGGGTCTAAAAACCTGATCCCAGTCTCAGTTCTGCCACTTACTGACTGTGTAACTTTAAACTTATTACTTAGGCTGAATTTCCATGTTTCCACCTGTAAAAGAAGTCTGAAAGTACTATTTGACTTACTGATACCCAGTGTGTTTTTGATGATGGGTATGTCTATTAAGGCAGTTCCCAGGTGGCACTAGTGGTAAAGAACCCAGCTGCTGGTCTTCCCTGGTGGTCCAGTGGGTAAGGACACCGCCTTGCAGTGCAAAGGGCGCCGGTTCCGTCCCTGGCCTGGGAAGATCCCACGTGCCGCGGAGCAGCTGGACTGATATGTCCAATTACTGAGCCAGAGCTCTGGAGTACATGTGCCCAGAGCTGGTGCTCTGTGACAACAGAGGCCACTGCGATGGGATGCCCACAAAAACCAAAAAACAAAGGAAATAGATAAATGAAAGACCAATAGAAGTGCCCCCCCCCAAAAAAGAAAGAAGAACCCACCTGCTAATGCAAGAGCCACAGGAGAGCAGAGGATCCCTGGGTGGGGAAGATCCCCTGGAGGAGGGCATGGCAACCCACTCAGTATTTTTGCCTGGAGCATCCCATGGACAGAGGAGCCTGGGGGACTACAGTCCATAATGTCGCAGAGACAGACACAACCAAAGCGACTCATGGGTTCAGTTGTGACCTCCCAAATTCATATGATGAAGCCCTGCACCTACTACCTCAACATAGATTTGGAGATAAGGCCTTCAAAGGGGTGATTAAGTTACAATAAGTAGTTTAGTATGGGCCCCAATCCAATTTAACTGGTACGCTTATAGGAAGAGAACATTTGACCATTTGAGAAATACCAGGACAGCAGGCACACAGAGGAAAGATCGCATGAGGACACAGTGAGAAGACAGCCATCTCCAAGGCAAGGAGAAGGGCCTCTGGAGAAACCAAACCTGCCAACACCTTGGTCTTAGACTCCCAGCCTCCAAAACTGCAAGGAGATTAATTTCTGTTGTTTAAGCCACCCAGGTTGTGGTATCTTGTTATGGCAGCCCTAGCAAATGAATACTCTTGACACTCAGGAGAGGACTTTGATGCTGGAGAAGCAGTGTGGTCTCACGAAGACCACAGATTTGGGTCTAAAAACCTGATCCCAGTCTCAGTTCTGCCACTTACTGACTGTGTAACTTTAAACTTATTACTTAGGCTGAATTTCCATGTTTCCACCTGTAAAAGAAGTCTGAAAGTACTATTTGACTTACTGATACCCAGTGTGTTTTTGATGATGGGTATGTCTATTAAGGCAGTTCCCAGGTGGCACTAGTGGTAAAGAACCCAGCTGCTGGTCTTCCCTGGTGGTCCAGTGGGTAAGGACACCGCCTTGCAGTGCAAAGGGCGCCGGTTCCGTCCCTGGCCTGGGAAGATCCCACGTGCCGCGGAGCAGCTGGACTGATATGTCCAATTACTGAGCCAGAGCTCTGGAGTACATGTGCCCAGAGCTGGTGCTCTGTGACGACAGAGGCCACTGCGATGGGATGCCCACAAAAACCAAAAAACAAAGGAAATAGATAAATGAAAGACCAATAGAAGTGCCCCCCCCCAAAAAAGAAAGAAGAACCCACCTGCTAATGCAAGAGCCACAGGAGAGCAGAGGATCCCTGGGTGGGGAAGATCCCCTGGAGGAGGGCATGGCAACCCACTCAGTATTTTTGCCTGGAGCATCCCATGGACAGAGGAGCCTGGGGGACTACAGTCCATAATGTCGCAGAGACAGACACAACCAAAGCGACTCATGGGTTCAGTTGTGACCTCCCAAATTCATATGATGAAGCCCTGCACCTACTACCTCAACATAGATTTGGAGATAAGGCCTTCAAAGGGGTGATTAAGTTACAATAAGTAGTTTAGTATGGGCCCCAATCCAATTTAACTGGTACGCTTATAGGAAGAGAACATTTGACCATTTGAGAAATACCAGGACAGCAGGCACACAGAGGAAAGATCGCATGAGGACACAGTGAGAAGACAGCCATCTCCAAGGCAAGGAGAAGGGCCTCTGGAGAAACCAAACCTGCCAACACCTTGGTCTTAGACTCCCAGCCTCCAAAACTGCAAGGAGATTAATTTCTGTTGTTTAAGCCACCCAGGTTGTGGTATCTTGTTATGGCAGCCCTAGCAAATGAATACAATGCCAAAGCCCTCTAATGAAACTATGAGTTACTAAAGAGGAAGAAGAAATTGCTTTTGAGAGCAGGGTAGATTTTATCTATGCCTAAAAAATGGTTCTAAGTTATTTAAACCTCTCTCTTTTTTTTTCCCTTGACCACTTCTTTCCAACTTCCAGAAAGAAACTTGTTCCTACTCTTCTAAAACATAAAACCCAGGTAAACGTCAGAGTTGAAAAGTATTTTGTAATCATTCTACTCCAACCCCTTATTTTACAGAATGGAAATTGAGTATCAGATCACATGACTAGCATGATTCTGGGAGAGACCACTCTGGAGGATGACCAGGTACCTTTATTGTGGGGGTGTTGTGAAGAAAAATGTGGGTAGCCAGTGAAACACTTAGCACAATGCCTAGTCGGTAGCAAGTGCTCCATTTAAGTAGCCCCGTATCATTGAGAAAGTATAAGTCCTTTGATCTACTCTGGATCACCTTGTTAATTATTGGTAAATCCAGATTTCCGGTGTTTTGGGTATTGAAATTCTCAGATGCCCCTCAAACCCAGTAAATTTTCCCAATAGTGGTAAACTTCATCTGCTTTAGGTAAATTTACTAAGAGTCTGAAGAACTCTTCAACTGGAACTTGGGGAACTGGAGGGTGCAGACCTGCTCACAAACTTTCACTTGGTCCCTGGACTCAGTCAAAGCCACACTAAATATTGAGCCTAAAGGTATCAGACCCAGGTCCCTCACCCCTGTATTGATTTGAAGCCCTGCACCTACTACCTCAACATAGATTTGGAGATAAGGCCTTCAAAGGGGTGATTAAGTTACAATAAGTAGTTTAGTATGGGCCCCAATCCAATTTAACTGGTACGCTTATAGGAAGAGAACATTTGACCATTTGAGAAATACCAGGACAGCAGGCACACAGAGGAAAGATCGCATGAGGACACAGTGAGAAGACAGCCATCTCCAAGGCAAGGAGAAGGGCCTCTGGAGAAACCAAACCTGCCAACACCTTGGTCTTAGACTCCCAGCCTCCAAAACTGCAAGGAGATTAATTTCTGTTGTTTAAGCCACCCAGGTTGTGGTATCTTGTTATGGCAGCCCTAGCAAATGAATACAATGCCAAAGCCCTCTAATGAAACTATGAGTTACTAAAGAGGAAGAAGAAATTGCTTTTGAGAGCAGGGTAGATTTTATCTATGCCTAAAAAATGGTTCTAAGTTATTTAAACCTCTCTCTTTTTTTTTCCCTTGACCACTTCTTTCCAACTTCCAGAAAGAAACTTGTTCCTACTCTTCTAAAACATAAAACCCAGGTAAACGTCAGAGTTGAAAAGTATTTTGTAATCATTCTACTCCAACCCCTTATTTTACAGAATGGAAATTGAGTATCAGATCACATGACTAGCATGATTCTGGGAGAGACCACTCTGGAGGATGACCAGGTACCTTTATTGTGGGGGTGTTGTGAAGAAAAATGTGGGTAGCCAGTGAAACACTTAGCACAATGCCTAGTCGGTAGCAAGTGCTCCATTTAAGTACCCCCGTATCATTGAGAAAGTATAAGTCCTTTGATCTACTCTGGATCACCTTGTTAATTATTGGTAAATCCAGATTTCCGGTGTTTTGGGTATTGAAATTCTCAGATGCCCCTCAAACCCAGTAAATTTTCCCAATAGTGGTAAACTTCATCTGCTTTAGGTAAATTTACTAAGAGTCTGAAGAACTCTTCAACTGGAACTTGGGGAACTGGAGGGTGCAGACCTGCTCACAAACTTTCACTTGGTCCCTGGACTCAGTCAAAGCCACACTAAATATTGAGCCTAAAGGTATCAGCCCATCCCCTAGGGTCCCTGCCCACTGGAAGAAAAGCAGATGCAAAAAGGCAGTCTGATGAAGACCAGCTGGCCCATCACATGGGCCATCACCAGGATAACAATGAATAGTCAGGTCCCATGTGAACCAGTCCTTACAGTCCACCATCCGCCCAGGTTGACCCCCTTCTAAACCTTAAAAAAAATAAGGCCTTGGGTTTCCCTTTGACCCTTGTCCTTGCCTATCTACGTGGATTCTCTCCAGCTGTGTTGAATCATTCCTTTCTACCTTTTATCTTTGCTTTCCCAGCATTTCCTTTGCTAAGGAACACAGACAGATGCCCAGACTCCAAACATTTCCCAATCTGCAGTCTGGATTTCGGTGGAGGACTCTTTCATGTTAAGCTTTGAAGGCTATAGTAAAGATTGCATTAGGGACAGTTACCTGCCAGCTATTAACCATTGCCTCTGGTCTGACCTGAATTCACAGAGGGCATGGTCACCCGACAGCTTAATCAATGAGCCCCTTTGGCTTTAGGGTGGCAAGGGCCAAGAGTTCCATCAAAGAAGCCTATGTGCTTTCAGCAACTCAGAAGATTCCAGTTGTTTTCAGCCAGCCTGGGAGGTTAAAATAAACAAATATGAAAATGCCAGATTGCCCTCTCATTTCTTCTCCTACCCGGTGCCAGCCAGGGCCAGTGCCGGACAGGCTGCCCCCAAAGAGACTGCGGTGGTGCCCAGGAGGCCCAGCTGCACATGCCCGAACTGTCCCTATGCTACGTGCCTGTCTTTCTCTCTTCACTCCACTCTCCACTTCTAAACATGCATGAAATGCTCATTACTGTAAAATTAGCAAATGAATAAAAGGCCCTTCCACCCTTTTTCCTGGCACAGATCTCCCCCAGTTAGAGGTTGCCACTGGCAGCCTAGGGCTACATAAACACTTTCAGCAGTGTTTGAACACAAAGCCTCGTGCAGAAATCCCAGCAATTGTTGGTGTTTGCAACAATCATTGGTTAGGATTCTCCCATCCTGTAGCAGCATGGCCTGGGACGTGATCAAGACCTCCAAAATGATGTTTACAGACAAAATACAGCCTTTATGTCTTTGTAGTTCTTTTTCACAAGCTCATAAACACGTTTGGTGGCCAGACAGCTCACAGAAAAGACGCTGCTCACTGAATGATTGTTCGAACTGAGGGTCTTAAGGGCAGCTTCTGCCCAGAGGTTTGGTTTCTCTTTCAGATGTGTAAGTCTTCTGAATTTCAGTGGAACTGAAAGAATCTTTAACTGTTCTAAACCTTAAAAAAAATAAGGCCTTGGGTTTCCCTTTGACCCTTGTCCTTGCCTATCTACGTGGATTCTCTCCAGCTGTGTTGAATCATTCCTTTCTACCTTTTATCTTTGCTTTCCCAGCATTTCCTTTGCTAAGGAACACAGACAGATGCCCAGACTCCAAACATTTCCCAATCTGCAGTCTGGATTTCGGTGGAGGACTCTTTCATGTTAAGCTTTGAAGGCTATAGTAAAGATTGCATTAGGGACAGTTACCTGCCAGCTATTAACCATTGCCTCTGGTCTGACCTGAATTCACAGAGGGCATGGTCACCCGACAGCTTAATCAATGAGCCCCTTTGGCTTTAGGGTGGCAAGGGCCAAGAGTTCCATCAAAGAAGCCTATGTGCTTTCAGCAACTCAGAAGATTCCAGTTGTTTTCAGCCAGCCTGGGAGGTTAAAATAAACAAATATGAAAATGCCAGATTGCCCTCTCATTTCTTCTCCTACCCGGTGCCAGCCAGGGCCAGTGCCGGACAGGCTGCCCCCAAAGAGACTGCGGTGGTGCCCAGGAGGCCCAGCTGCACATGCCCGAACTGTCCCTATGCTACGTGCCTGTCTTTCTCTCTTCACTCCACTCTCCACTTCTAAACATGCATGAAATGCTCATTACTGTAAAATTAGCAAATGAATAAAAGGCCCTTCCACCCTTTTTCCTGGCACAGATCTCCCCCAGTTAGAGGTTGCCACTGGCAGCCTAGGGCTACATAAACACTTTCAGCAGTGTTTGAACACAAAGCCTCGTGCAGAAATCCCAGCAATTGTTGGTGTTTGCAACAATCATTGGTTAGGATTCTCCCATCCTGTAGCAGCATGGCCTGGGACGTGATCAAGACCTCCAAAATGATGTTTACAGACAAAATACAGCCTTTATGTCTTTGTAGTTCTTTTTCACAAGCTCATAAACACGTTTGGTGGCCAGACAGCTCACAGAAAAGACGCTGCTCACTGAATGATTGTTCGAACTGAGGGTCTTAAGGGCAGCTTCTGCCCAGAGGTTTGGTTTCTCTTTCAGATGTGTAAGTCTTCTGAATTTCAGTGGAACTGAAAGAATCTTTAACTGTTTATTGGTTAAAGTATCAAATACCATCATTTGGTCTTTAGACTCAGTCAAGAGCCCTGTGTGTCCTTTATGCCTATAACAAGAAAAAAAATTGTATAAAACATTTACAAATGTCTGTCCACCTTGTGTGTTGATGTTGCATTTGTCCTGTGTATGTACTGGGTATATCATGGGAATACACATGTAGACACCCATAAGAGTGGAAGGTGGCTAAAGTAGGATGTCCCTGTAACTTAGGGAAAATACTGCAGTTCAGTCTCTGCTTGTAATCCTCTCAAAAGTCCCCAGAGATTTCCTAAATTGCCACATGGGAAAAATTGATATATCAGTCCTCAATCTCCTTGATGTTTTAGTAGTGTTTGATAGCAGTATTGAACTGCCTCATCTTTCTTGAAATTCTTTTTTGCAAAAGCCTATAAAAACCTGCATCATCCTGATTCTTTGTGATCACTCTGATTCCTCCTTCCCTGGTCCACATTCTCTTGCTCACCCAACACAAAATTCCCTGCTCCATATTGTCAGGTTCATCTGTCTTCTTTTCCTTTTTCCTAGACTCCTTGGAGGACTCTGTTTCCTTCCAAGACTGCAAATGTTGCCACTCTATGAATGATTCCCAAGAGGGTAGAGGCCCTGCCTCTGCTCTCAAATCTTATTTCTTTCTCAACTCAACTAAAATGTCATACAGGTACTTCAAATCCAGCACATGCACAATAAAATTCAACATGACCACACAGGTCTCCCCTAAGCCCAGCCTCCAGACCTGCCCTGTTCTTACATCCCCTGTTTGTGTTTAGATCACTAGCATTTGTCTTACTGCTTGAACTTAAAAACCCCCATTGAATCAGGTTACTTTTCACAAGCTAAAATAGTTTACAGACAAAATACAGCCTTTATGTCTTTGTAGTTCTTTTTCACAAGCTCATAAACACGTTTGGTGGCCAGACAGCTCACAGAAAAGACGCTGCTCACTGAATGATTGTTCGAACTGAGGGTCTTAAGGGCAGCTTCTGCCCAGAGGTTTGGTTTCTCTTTCAGATGTGTAAGTCTTCTGAATTTCAGTGGAACTGAAAGAATCTTTAACTGTTTATTGGTTAAAGTATCAAATACCATCATTTGGTCTTTAGACTCAGTCAAGAGCCCTGTGTGTCCTTTATGCCTATAACAAGAAAAAAAATTGTATAAAACATTTACAAATGTCTGTCCACCTTGTGTGTTGATGTTGCATTTGTCCTGTGTATGTACTGGGTATATCATGGGAATACACATGTAGACACCCATAAGAGTGGAAGGTGGCTAAAGTAGGATGTCCCTGTAACTTAGGGAAAATACTGCAGTTCAGTCTCTGCTTGTAATCCTCTCAAAAGTCCCCAGAGATTTCCTAAATTGCCACATGGGAAAAATTGATATATCAGTCCTCAATCTCCTTGATGTTTTAGTAGTGTTTGATAGCAGTATTGAACTGCCTCATCTTTCTTGAAATTCTTTTTTGCAAAAGCCTATAAAAACCTGCATCATCCTGATTCTTTGTGATCACTCTGATTCCTCCTTCCCTGGTCCACATTCTCTTGCTCACCCAACACAAAATTCCCTGCTCCATATTGTCAGGTTCATCTGTCTTCTTTTCCTTTTTCCTAGACTCCTTGGAGGACTCTGTTTCCTTCCAAGACTGCAAATGTTGCCACTCTATGAATGATTCCCAAGAGGGTAGAGGCCCTGCCTCTGCTCTCAAATCTTATTTCTTTCTCAACTCAACTAAAATGTCATACAGGTACTTCAAATCCAGCACATGCACAATAAAATTCAACATGACCACACAGGTCTCCCCTAAGCCCAGCCTCCAGACCTGCCCTGTTCTTACATCCCCTGTTTGTGTTTAGATCACTAGCATTTGTCTTACTGCTTGAACTTAAAACTCCAGAATCATCTCTGATACTCTCTCCCATTGTTCCCTCATATGGAACGGTTAGTGATCTGTCCATTTGGTTCCCTGAAAGTCTTGTGTAAATTTTTCCTCCTCCATTCCCTCTACCCTGGTCAAACTTTTAGTATTCTCACCAAGAGTATTATTAGCCTCTCTAAGAATTTCATGGCTCTCTTCTCCCTATCTTCCATTCCATCCCATGCATTACACTCAGATTAATCATCCCATAGCACAGTTTTTATTACATTACTCCTTAGCCCAAAAATCAATGGCCCCACTGCTGATACAAGAAAGTCCAAATTCCTTAGCCTAAAATTAAAATCACTCCAGGATCTGGCCACTGGCCATTCTATATTCAGGCAAAAGGAATTTTCCAATGTTCCCTAAAAACATTTAACATTTCTATATTTGTTCTTATTGTTTCCAGTATCTGTAATTTCCCCCACCCATCTCTTTGAATTCAAATTTACATGGTGACTGACAGAGCTAGTATTCAAATCCAAGTCTTACTGCTGCTTGGAGGAAACCAGTTCTGAGCCCATGATGGAATTGTTCCTTTGACCTGCTTTTCATCACTTTTATTATTATTATTATTATACAGGATGGCTTGCCTCAGGCAATCCTGCTCCTCTGCCTGACTGTTAAACTAAAGTTCAGAACCCTTTCCACCTGTGTATGGCTGGAAAGGAGAAATTAACACATCCCCTGCCTGAGGCTCGCCATTCTAGCAGATGCTTGGAAACTTAATGGCCTTTTTAGTTTGCTTTCTTACCTCCCCTCATATCTGATTTATAAAAGAACTTGGCATCCAGACCCCAATAAGATGGTTATTTTGCCGCGATAGTCTGCCAGCTTCTCCATCAGCTGCTTCCTGAACAAAGTCGTTTCCCTTGCCTCAACACCTCATCTCCCAGATTCATTGGCCTGTTGTGTGGTGAACAGAGCAAGCCTGAACTCGATAACATTATGCCTTCAGGTTTTATTTTCAGGTTTTGTCTCAAAATTTTTCTTAATAACGAGTTCTTTACCACCTTGTGCTGTCTTCTGCAATCCAGCTTAATTCAACAAATGTTTATAGACTACTGAATTTGTTAAAGGAACCCACTCCTCTGTAATGTGGTGTCAATAAACATTCTCATTCTAATTACTGAGAATTCTTATTCTTTAAACAGATACCGTGCCCATAGACAGTCACTAGAAAGAAATCCTGTCCTTCACTCATTACATAACAGAATCTACTTTGTGTAAGCACCGTGCTAGATCCTAACCATATAGTGGGAGATAAACCCAATATTTCCTTCCTTCATGGGGCATAAGAATCTGAGTCTTAACTCTCTTTGAATGATTTAATGGGCACAATTTTTCAGTTGGGGCTTGTCTTTTGCTATTGATGGCAATCGTTCTCAGTTACTACTACTTGGAAGCAGTGGTTGCCCCTGGCTTCTCTTCTGCCCTGCAAAACCTCAGTTTGGGGACTTCTTTGGCAGTCCAGTGGTTTAGACTCTACTCTTTCAATGCAGGGCACACAGGTTCCAACCCTGGTTGGGGAACTAAGACCCCATATGCCGCTCAGCATGGGAAAAAAAAGAAAAAGAAAAAAAAACACCTTACTCTGACTCCTAGAAACTAGCAGGGACATAGTTTGAAATATATCTTTTAATTCTAAGGTATTTATATTCTATGGTGCCTAACAAAGTATTACATTTCAAGATCCCATAGAAATAACAAAAGCTGTCAGATAATAATGTCATGTTTATTCACCTAGTCTACTAGTATTTTTAGGTTCTTTAAAAGGCAGAGATTCATAAAGTGTGAGCCCCAAACCAACAGCATCAGCAGCACCTGGGAACTTGCTAGAAATGCAGGTTCTTGGGCCCTACCCCAGACTTACTGAAACAGACATTCTGAAGGTGGGACCTAGTTATCTGTGTTCTAACAAGCTCTTTTGATGATGGTGGCAGGTGATGAATATTGGCTGCCCCTGAATTTTAGTACCACTGGCCCCTTGAGAGCTCAGTCTGTCTCCTGCTCAGCCAGGAAGGGATTCTTTAATAGACCCATCAAAGGACAACTGGGAGGGATCCAGGCTTAGAAAATTTTGCTTTAATGACTTTGTATGACTAGAGGGGAACATAGCAAAACGGATTTTTCTCTTGGGCAACAGATTTGTTTATCCTGTTTCTTTGAAGTCAGAGCCAATAAATCAGAGCAAAGACATATTTTGGAGATAAAACCATAGAGATTTTAATCCTGAAAGTGACCTTAGATCATAAGACCTTACCCCCACATTCTACAAATACAAAAATCAAGGCCCTGAAAGGTCACCCAGTTCCCAACTCCACTGCCCTACGCACACACACACAATCACACACATCAACATTCCCTGAAAGAGAAAGGTTTGTTAAAGTCAGAATCACCTTACTGATCATTTGATGCCTTCATGACTGGGCATAAGGGAAGCAGCCATTCTATTCAGAAGCTCTAATAATCGCATTGCCAATGTGCATTCATCTCCTCCCTGTCTACTTTTGCATGGCTTGATATCAGAACACACACATTATTTCAAAGAAACAGGCTTCATGTTCTCCTCTACTTCTGAACGTTCAGTTTCTCCTTTGCAGTCAGGAAGACAAGACAACTGGGTTCTGTAGCTGATGACTGATTCTCAGCCTTTGGGAGGAAAATGAACCCTGCTTGTAGGTGGCCATGCCCCGCTCCAAGCTGCTTTTCACCACACCTGTTTCTCGTTTGTAACACCAAAAGCATTTCATGCTTATTAAGCATCATCTGGTCCCAATTTTTAAACCCTAGGTTTGGCCTGGTTTATTTTTAATAAGTGGTCATGACAGAGTCCACCTTTTCAGTGCGATGCTGTCTCTTAAACACAGCTATTGGCGTCTTGGAACTTTAGATTACCATGGCTGTTAAAGGGACTTAAAATGTGAAAGACACAAATCCTGAAGTTTCTGACATTATCCTGCCTAGATATGGCACAGGCTTATTTTCAATACATATTACATGAAGAAAAAGATAATCATGTTCAAAGAAAATTGTGTAATAGTCTTTACTTTTGCATGGTAGTCCAGATTTCCATTTTCCTTCCCTAATTTTGAATTTAAAGAATTCCTAGACTTTATGCAAAATTATTTTGGAGGGATAATGTCAATGACTCTTCATTATTGCTCAGTTTCTACTCTCAGTATTTTGCAGTTGGTATCGCTTAATTTTTTTGACAGCCAGTGGTTCTTTATGTGGTATTTTGTCACTGTGCTTGGTCAACATAAGAGAGCAGAGTTAAGATATTCATCTTCTTTTAAAAAGAGAAAGTCAGGAGTCTGTTAGTTCCAAGTTAAACATAATTGCAAAGTCACAAGATTTAAAAAGGATATGTAACTGACAGTTAAATTTTAACAGGATTTTCCAGCTTTCTTTATACTGCACTGTAAATGCCCATTGCCTGGTATTAAACGCTAATAACCATTCATGTACTGGGCAGAGATAGTTTAAACCTAGCATGTTAAATTCCTTGTCATTGGGTTAGTGTCACAGGTTTTGACAAAGGTAGCACAAGTCTGAAGCCATCTTAATTCTGTTTCTTTAAAGGCCAACCTGGGTTGGTGCAAATGTTTAACTTTTCTTCTAAGATTAGTGGAATGTATGTTTCCAAGTTCTCCTACCTTCCTTTTCTGATAACTGAGTCTAAATCCTCTTCCTGTTTTTCGAACGTTCAGTTGCTCCTTTGCAGTCAGGAAGACAAGACAACTGGGTTCTGTAGCTGATGACTGATTCTCAGCCTTTGGGAGGAAAATGAACCCTGCTTGTAGGTGGCCATGCCCCGCTCCAAGCTGCTTTTCACCACACCTGTTTCTCGTTTGTAACACCAAAAGCATTTCATGCTTATTAAGCATCATCTGGTCCCAATTTTTAAACCCTAGGTTTGGCCTGGTTTATTTTTAATAAGTGGTCATGACAGAGTCCACCTTTTCAGTGCGATGCTGTCTCTTAAACACAGCTATTGGCGTCTTGGAACTTTAGATTACCATGGCTGTTAAAGGGACTTAAAATGTGAAAGACACAAATCCTGAAGTTTCTGACATTATCCTGCCTAGATATGGCACAGGCTTATTTTCAATACATATTACATGAAGAAAAAGATAATCATGTTCAAAGAAAATTGTGTAATAGTCTTTACTTTTGCATGGTAGTCCAGATTTCCATTTTCCTTCCCTAATTTTGAATTTAAAGAATTCCTAGACTTTATGCAAAATTATTTTGGAGGGATAATGTCAATGACTCTTCATTATTGCTCAGTTTCTACTCTCAGTATTTTGCAGTTGGTATCGCTTAATTTTTTTGACAGCCAGTGGTTCTTTATGTGGTATTTTGTCACTGTGCTTGGTCAACATAAGAGAGCAGAGTTAAGATATTCATCTTCTTTTAAAAAGAGAAAGTCAGGAGTCTGTTAGTTCCAAGTTAAACATAATTGCAAAGTCACAAGATTTAAAAAGGATATGTAACTGACAGTTAAATTTTAACAGGATTTTCCAGCTTTCTTTATACTGCACTGTAAATGCCCATTGCCTGGTATTAAACGCTAATAACCATTCATGTACTGGGCAGAGATAGTTTAAACCTAGCATGTTAAATTCCTTGTCATTGGGTTAGTGTCACAGGTTTTGACAAAGGTAGCACAAGTCTGAAGCCATCTTAATTCTGTTTCTTTAAAGGCCAACCTGGGTTGGTGCAAATGTTTAACTTTTCTTCTAAGATTAGTGGAATGTATGTTTCCAAGTTCTCCTACCTACAGGAGAAATAGCCCTTATATGAGCAACTGATAACTGAGTCTAAATCCTCTTCCTGTGTGCTTTTAAAAGTTTAGTCCTCTCAACAAGTACTTCTGAGAAACTCTAAAACACGCTCATACACATCATGGATCTAGCCCACCATAGCCTTCACTCCACCCTATTGTTCTGATTTAATTGCCCAGTGTCGTCATCTCTCAGCTACCATGGGTCAAAATTCTTTTCTACCTCTTCCCCACTGTATCCTCATATATGCCTAGAACAGGTTCTGGCACGTGATAGCTTAATCTCTTGGTTAATGGACTGAATGAGGGACTATACTGATTGAATGAATGAGTGACTATAAGAGTGAACACACAGACACATGTCTACCATAGCGATCCCTCCTGAAAGTTCAAAATTTAGACTTTATAAGAGAATGAGACAAAGGAAGAGAAATTACATGAATAGTGACCTAAATTCCTAAGGACCATCTCTAAATTAATATTGCCATTCAGTAGTGATATATTAATAATAATTGAATTTATTATTTGGATTACTGCTCTAGTTATCATTGCAGTAATTCCTACAGATAAAGGGGTTTTATCTTCAGTGTTCGTGAGCTGCTGTATGATGTTTATCTCATGGCTGATCTCAATATATTTTCTTATGGGCAATATAGAAATTGTATTTTCCTTTCCCAAAAGGTTGTACAAATATGTGGAGGGATCTTCATATTTAAAAGAGAAAGTCAGGAGTCTGTTAGTTCCAAGTTAAACATAATTGCAAAGTCACAAGATTTAAAAAGGATATGTAACTGACAGTTAAATTTTAACAGGATTTTCCAGCTTTCTTTATACTGCACTGTAAATGCCCATTGCCTGGTATTAAACGCTAATAACCATTCATGTACTGGGCAGAGATAGTTTAAACCTAGCATGTTAAATTCCTTGTCATTGGGTTAGTGTCACAGGTTTTGACAAAGGTAGCACAAGTCTGAAGCCATCTTAATTCTGTTTCTTTAAAGGCCAACCTGGGTTGGTGCAAATGTTTAACTTTTCTTCTAAGATTAGTGGAATGTATGTTTCCAAGTTCTCCTACCTACAGGAGAAATAGCCCTTATATGAGCAACTGATAACTGAGTCTAAATCCTCTTCCTGTGTGCTTTTAAAAGTTTAGTCCTCTCAACAAGTACTTCTGAGAAACTCTAAAACACGCTCATACACATCATGGATCTAGCCCACCATAGCCTTCACTCCACCCTATTGTTCTGATTTAATTGCCCAGTGTCGTCATCTCTCAGCTACCATGGGTCAAAATTCTTTTCTACCTCTTCCCCACTGTATCCTCATATATGCCTAGAACAGGTTCTGGCACGTGATAGCTTAATCTCTTGGTTAATGGACTGAATGAGGGACTATACTGATTGAATGAATGAGTGACTATAAGAGTGAACACACAGACACATGTCTACCATAGCGATCCCTCCTGAAAGTTCAAAATTTAGACTTTATAAGAGAATGAGACAAAGGAAGAGAAATTACATGAATAGTGACCTAAATTCCTAAGGACCATCTCTAAATTAATATTGCCATTCAGTAGTGATATATTAATAATAATTGAATTTATTATTTGGATTACTGCTCTAGTTATCATTGCAGTAATTCCTACAGATAAAGGGGTTTTATCTTCAGTGTTCGTGAGCTGCTGTATGATGTTTATCTCATGGCTGATCTCAATATATTTTCTTATGGGCAATATAGAAATTGTATTTTCCTTTCCCAAAAGGTTGTACAAATATGTAGAGGGAGCTTTACAAATGTTGAATAGCATGTTTTCATTTTTGTTCCCTTTGGAAGTCTGAGCTCATGACTAAAAGAGATCACAAAGAAACTGCTTTTCTACATCTGTCCATCCTTTTATAAAGACCCTGATGCTTTAGAGTGAAGGCAGAAAGAGAAGAGGGCAGCAGAGGATGAGATAGTTAGATACCACTCAATGGACATGAATTTGAGCAAACTCCGGAAGATAGTGAAGGACAGAGGAGCCTGGTGTGCTGCAGTATATGGTCTTGCAAAGAGTCGGGCATGATTTTGTGATTAAACAACAAAAACCATCCTTATGTATTTCAAAATTCCAGATCAGCAAGTCAAAAAGACATAATAAAAATTAGTACTGTCTCAGGGGGCTTCCCTGGTGGTCCAGTGGGTAAGGACACCACCTTGTAGTGCAAGGGGCGCTGGTTCGATCCCTGGCCTGGGAAGATCCTATGTGCCGTGGAGCGGGCTGGACTGATGTGTCCAATAACCAAGCCGGAGCTCTGGGGCGCATGCGCCCAGAGCTGGTGCTCTGCGATGACAGAGGCCACCGCGATGGGAGGCCCACAGGAGCCAAAGAACAAAGACGGATGAAAATAGATAAATGAAAGACCAATAGAAGTGGCCCACCAGTCCCCCTCCCTCCCCATCCCACCCCACAAAAAGATGTAAAAAAAAAAAATTAGCACTGTCTCAAGTCTGAATAAATGTCCATGGGGTCACAAAGAGTCGGACACGACTGAGTGACTAATACTTTCATTCTTCCCTTATACCCTCCACTTTTGGTATTAAAGACATTTCTTAAGTCTAGTGTATATACATATATTTTCTTTCAGTATTCACTATACCCCTCAGAGTCACTTTAATCTCAATAAGAAATGAAATTGCTCTCCTTTGAGAAAGATTCAGACTCTAGATGTTAGTGCTCATAAATTCTGCCCTCTTCTACATCAACTGCATCTTCCAGGAAAATTCTGTTCTTTACATAGCTCACATATTGTGGCCAAATAAAAGGACATCGAATTAGCTCACAAGCTCAACTATCTTTACTCAGTTGAGAAAAATATTAGACTTAAAACAAAGCACGTAGGGCTTCCCTGGTGGCTCAGTGGTGAAGAGTCCGCCTGCCAATGCAGAGACACTGATTTGATTGCTGATCTGGGAAGATTCCACATGCTGCAGAGCAACTAAGCCCGTGAGCCACAACTATTGAACCTGTGCTCTAGAGCCTTGGAGCCGCAACTGTTGAGCCCATGTGCCACAACTGCTGAAGCTCTTGTGCCTGAGCCTGAGTTCCGCAACAAGAGAAATCACCACAAGAAGAAGGTTGCTCACCTTAACTAGAGAGTAGCCCCCACTGCCTGCAACTAGGGAAGAGCCTGTGGCAGCAGTGAAAACCCAGAATAGCCAAAAATAAATAATTTTTTTTAAAATTTTACAAAAGAAACTTACAAACAAAAAACGAAGCCCTTAAAAAAATATGTTAAATATCTTCTCAAATAGTATGATGACTTCTAGTATTCCCACTCACAGACTCAACTTCTTTTTTCAACTGACTCTTCTTAGGGTCTTACATTCTTATAAACACAGTATTGTTCATCTTTCATCTCATTTGACTGCAGTACAGTTCTGTAAATTGTAAAGAAAACATAACAGAACGTTTAGGGGCCAAGGCTTTGCACTAAAACTGATTACTTTCATTTATCTCTGAGTATTTCTGTGAACTTAAGCAAATTACTTAACCTCGCTGAGCTAAGTTTTCTCATTGTAAAGTAAGAATAATACTGTGAACCCCACGTACCTATTAAGAGAGTCAGATGAGGACAAATGCATGTATAACAAGGGCTACCTCTGTTGAAATTAAGAGGTTCTGTGGGGCCTTAGATGAAGGAGGGCCTTTGCAAGCATAGAGAAGCTTAAGCACATATTTGCAGTTTGGTGCTAAAAGGATGCCTACAGGAAGAGACAGGGCATGATCTAAAGTCCATTGTCAAAACTTCTGATTGATCCTCCTGGTTGCCTTGCTCTGGGCAATGCATGCTCACCATGAGTTCCTATTGCAATGTCAATACATAACTGCTCGACCTTTAGCTTGATTGGTGTAACTATAGGAAGTCCCTTGCAAAACCCCCTTGTTTGCCTATAAAAACTGTTAGTTTACACTAATAAAGTGGAACTGCCTCGACAGAACCCCTGCCGTGTCTGATTGTCCCGGCATGGGCCGATGGGCTGGGGGGCTGGCAGCAAAGATTCACCTCTCTCAGAGATCTCCCGGTTCAGCCGGGGGCAATCCCGCTGCCTTCCCTTTCTGCGGAAGGTCCCGGCAAGTTTCAGTTGTGTCTATGTGTGAATAGGGTCAATATGTACACTGGCTTCAAGCAGTGTGGCTTTTTCACTTGAGCATGGTTTGGAGCCCTATGCATCTGGGTGTAGTGAGATTGGCCTCCTGCCTTTTTTAACAGTCTTATGATATTTCATAGCATAAATGCTCCAATTTGGTTTCATTTGTGTTGACTATTTTGCTTTTGCTTTTTTTTTTTTTTTGACTGTTCCCTTATGGATGGATGGTTGCTGCCAACATTTTTGCTATTACAGCAATATTATTATGAACCTTACACATTTGTAGTTGCATTTACTAGGGCAAATGTCAATTTCTGGGGCATGAGGTATACACATTTTTAATTTCAATAGATAATATGGAACTGTTCTCCAGAAAGACTCTCCAAAAGTGTATTTCACTTCATCTTTCACATGCCATATAATTAGCAAAAGCTTTAGACTGCATACTCAACAAATTAGGAAGAGAAGGAATATAGCTCAACATAATAAAAATCATTTATAAAAAAAAATCATTTATGAAAATACCATAGCTAATATCATACATAAATTTTAAAAGACTGAAAGTTTTTCCTCTTATAGAGTAAGGCAAGAATGTCTCTATTCAACATAACATTGTAATTCTTAGCTAGAGCAATTCAGCATGATAAATAAAAAACCTTCAAATGATAAAGGAAGAATTAAAACTATCTATTAGAGATGACATGATCTTATATGTGGAAAACCCTAAAAATTTCACACAAAATTCTAACAATTCCACAGACAAAAATAAACTAATCAGCAAATAAAGCAAAGTTTTAGGATACAAAATCAACATGTAAAAAATAGTTGTAATTCTATGCACTAACAATGAGTAATCCAAAAAGGAAATTAAGAAAACAATTCCATTTATGATAGCATCAAAAAGAATAAAATGCTTAGGAATAAACCTAACCAAGAAAGTGAAAGACTTCCACTGAAAATTATAAAACATTACTGAAAAATATTAAAGAAGACACAAACGGAATGCCGTGTCTGATTGTCCCGGCATGGGCCGATGGGCTGGGGGGCTGGCAGCAAAGATTCACCTCTCTCAGAGATCTCCCGGTTCAGCCGGGGGCAATCCCGCTGCCTTCCCTTTCTGCGGAAGGTCCCGGCAAGTTTCAGTTGTGTCTATGTGTGAATAGGGTCAATATGTACACTGGCTTCAAGCAGTGTGGCTTTTTCACTTGAGCATGGTTTGGAGCCCTATGCATCTGGGTGTAGTGAGATTGGCCTCCTGCCTTTTTTAACAGTCTTATGATATTTCATAGCATAAATGCTCCAATTTGGTTTCATTTGTGTTGACTATTTTGCTTTTGCTTTTTTTTTTTTTTTGACTGTTCCCTTATGGATGGATGGTTGCTGCCAACATTTTTGCTATTACAGCAATATTATTATGAACCTTACACATTTGTAGTTGCATTTACTAGGGCAAATGTCAATTTCTGGGGCATGAGGTATACACATTTTTAATTTCAATAGATAATATGGAACTGTTCTCCAGAAAGACTCTCCAAAAGTGTATTTCACTTCATCTTTCACATGCCATATAATTAGCAAAAGCTTTAGACTGCATACTCAACAAATTAGGAAGAGAAGGAATATAGCTCAACATAATAAAAATCATTTATAAAAAATCATTTATGAAAATACCATAGCTAATATCATACATAAATTTTAAAAGACTGAAAGTTTTTCCTCTTATAGAGTAAGGCAAGAATGTCTCTATTCAACATAACATTGTAATTCTTAGCTAGAGCAATTCAGCATGATAAATAAAAAACCTTCAAATGATAAAGGAAGAATTAAAACTATCTATTAGAGATGACATGATCTTATATGTGGAAAACCCTAAAAATTTCACACAAAATTCTAACAATTCCACAGACAAAAATAAACTAATCAGCAAATAAAGCAAAGTTTTAGGATACAAAATCAACATGTAAAAAATAGTTGTAATTCTATGCACTAACAATGAGTAATCCAAAAAGGAAATTAAGAAAACAATTCCATTTATGATAGCATCAAAAAGAATAAAATGCTTAGGAATAAACCTAACCAAGAAAGTGAAAGACTTCCACTGAAAATTATAAAACATTACTGAAAAATATTAAAGAAGACACAAACGGAAATATACCTCATGTTCATGGATTGAAAGATTTAATATTGTTAAGATATCCACACTACCCAAATTGATTTACAGTTCTATCAAAATCTTAAGGACTATTTTTTGCAGAATTGAAAAATTCATCTTCAAATTCATGTGAAGTCTCAAGAGATCCTGAATAGTCAAAACTATTTTTGAAAAGGAAAACAAAGTTGGAAGACTCACACTTCCTGATTTGAAAACATTATAAAGCTACAATGGGCTTCCCAGGTGGCACCAGTGGTAAAGAACCCACCTGCCAATGCAGGAGACATAAGAGGTGCAGGTTCATTCCCTGGGTCAGGAAGATCCCCTGGAGGAGGGTATGACAACCCATTCCAGTATTCTTGCCTGGAGAATCCATGGACAAATGAGCCTGGCGGGCTACAGTCCATAGGGTCACAAAGAGTTGGACACAACTGAAGCAACTTAGCACACAAGCACACACACTTAAAGCTACAGTCATTAAACAGTATGGTACTAGCATGCCCATTGAGTTGATAATTCCATCCATCCATCTCATCCTCTGTCTCCTGCTTCTCTTCCTGCCCTCAGTCTTTCCTAGCATCAGGGTCTTTTCCAGTGAGTTAACTCTTCACATCAGGTGACCAAAGTATTGCAACTTTAGCTTCAGTATCAGTCCTTCTAGTGAATATTCAGGGTTAATTTCCTTTAAGATGGACTGCTTTGATCTCCTTGTTTTCCAAGGGACTCTCAAGAGTCTTATAACAGTGTCACAATTTAAAAGCATCAATTCTTTGGCACTCAGCCTTCTTTATGGTCCTCTCACATCTGTACATTTTTTAGAGGATTTTAATTAGAATCACACTGATTTTTTAGAGGATTTTAAATTAGGATCACACTGATTTTATTGATTAATTTGAGGAAAATCAGCAGCTTTACAATACTGAATCATTCTGTTCACAAACATGGTATAAAGCTTTTTTTTCAGATCTTTTTTCATATTCTTCAATAAGGTATTTTTGATTTTTTTCTCTGTAATTTTCTTGCACACTTATTTTAGGCTTATTCCTAGGCACTGTAGAGTCATTGTTATTAGTAAATGAGAGTTTTTCTATTATATTTGCTAATTGATTATCACTGGTACATACTACTTTTATATATATTTAATATTGTTAAGATATCCACACTACCCAAATTGATTTACAGTTCTATCAAAATCTTAAGGACTATTTTTTGCAGAATTGAAAAATTCATCTTCAAATTCATGTGAAGTCTCAAGAGATCCTGAATAGTCAAAACTATTTTTGAAAAGGAAAACAAAGTTGGAAGACTCACACTTCCTGATTTGAAAACATTATAAAGCTACAATGGGCTTCCCAGGTGGCACCAGTGGTAAAGAACCCACATGCCAATGCAGGAGACATAAGAGGTGCAGGTTCATTCCTGGGTCAGGAAGATCCCTGGAGGAGGGTATGACAACCCATTCCAGTATTCTTGCCTGGAGAATCCATGGACAAATGAGCCTGGCGGGCTACAGTCCATAGGGTCACAAAGAGTTGGACACAACTGAAGCAACTTAGCACACAAGCACACACACTTAAAGCTACAGTCATTAAACAGTATGGTACTAGCATGCCCATTGAGTTGATAATTCCATCCATCCATCTCATCCTCTGTCTCCTGCTTCTCTTCCTGCCCTCAGTCTTTCCTAGCATCAGGGTCTTTTCCAGTGAGTTAACTCTTCACATCAGGTGACCAAAGTATTGCAACTTTAGCTTCAGTATCAGTCCTTCTAGTGAATATTCAGGGTTAATTTCCTTTAAGATGGACTGCTTTGATCTCCTTGTTTTCCAAGGGACTCTCAAGAGTCTTATAACAGTGTCACAATTTAAAAGCATCAATTCTTTGGCACTCAGCCTTCTTTATGGTCCTCTCACATCTGTACATTTTTTAGAGGATTTTTAATTAGAATCACACTGATTTTTTAGAGGATTTTAAATTAGGATCACACTGATTTTATTGATTAATTTGAGGAAAATCAGCAGCTTTACAATACTGAATCATTCTGTTCACAAACATGGTATAAAGCTTTTTTTTCAGATCTTTTTTCATATTCTTCAATAAGGTATTTTTGATTTTTTTCTCTGTAATTTTTCTTGCACACTTATTTTAGGCTTATTCCTAGGCACTGTAGAGTCATTGTTATTAGTAAATGAGAGTTTTTCTATTATATTTGCTAATTGATTATCACTGGTACATACTACTTTTATATATATTTAACTTATTTTATGAGTAACTCTCTATATTCCCTTATTAGTTCTAATAATTTATTTTCCAGATGGGTGATAATACCAACGGTCTTACACGACTGAGATGAGAATTGAGGGAAAGGGTTAAGAAAGAAGTAACACATGAAGTGAAGGACAGAGGAGCCTGGCATGCTGCAATCCATGGGTCTCAAAGAGTCGGACATGGCTTGATGACTGAACAACAACAAGTGAAACTCTATTTGAGAAGAGCGCCCTGAATAGCTGGCCTCAGTCAGGGTATCTATGAGTTGGGTATCATTCTAGGTGAGGTATAGATATTACGTAGTCTCCATGATAGCTTATGAGGTACTATTATCCCCATTTCACTGATGAGAAAAAGATGTCCAGAGTTAAGTAATGTGACCTCCATCTCATGGGCTGAGGTTCAAGTCTAATCAGTGCTTGTGTTGTTTAACCATTTTCCTACACTAAGGGAGTAGCAGCCACAGTATCTGTGGGCTTGTAGATTTTTAAAAATTGAGTGAAACAAGTGCATTTAAATGAAGAGGGGAGAGTGAGAACTGTAGCAATTTGAAGCTAGAACTTTGGATTTTTTTTTCATGAGAAGCTGTAATTTTGCCTCCTGAATTGCAAATGTTGGTTACTAGTTTTAAATAAAAATTTAAACACTCTTGAGATAAAACATCTGTAAACAGACTGTCTATCAGTCAGCAAATTTTAATGTACCGCCTTCCCCTAAATAAGTTTTGAGCAGCCAGGGGGCAGCACGGAGTGTCGAGTGTCATGGAGTTTGAGATGGATAGACTGGAAGGCACATCTAGTGCATTCGGCAGTTTTGTGCAGAGAGCAGACGCAGGAAGCCGGGAGGTCCAGCTATCACGTTGCAGAGCAAGGGCCCACAGAGCCTGGAGGAGGATGAGGTAAGCCCTCACCATTGGTGCACATTCCGTCTTCTCCAGGTATCCCTGGGGAGGGCACATTCCTCATGGTCAAGTGGCTGAGCTGTTGATTTAAAAGATTCTTAGAATATTCTGTTCAGTACCCCAGTGGGTTTTCCCTGCCTTGAAAACAATGTATTAATATCTAGGCAATGACTCGGACTGTGGGACCTCTATACAAGTGAACAGGGAGACTTTCAGAACTCTGGGCCCCTACGCAGAGCTCCTGGGGCCTGGCAAGTCCCTTCAGGTCCTGCATCCATTGATGTCTTTCTCACGTCCCAGAGAAGAGCTGGTCACACCACGAAGTTACAGGCTAATTCTCCATTTTCCCTTATAAATTTTAACTTCTGCCGAAAATGGATTCTTGTCATATAGAATCTTCAGTTTCTTTTTCAAGGAAGCTTTTTTTAAAATTTCCTGACGGTCACCTCTCGAAATTCTAAGTAATCAATAAAGACATCTTTCTTTGAATGTAACAGGTCCCTGAAATTCTTTAAGGGATTTGGATCACAATCAGATGAGAGATGATGAGGAATGTGAAGAGAAGCTTTCCACAGACCCAAGTATAAGAAAGAACCAACAACAGATTGAGAGGTTTGACTGTGAGTTGAGAAAAGGAAAAAATGGATCTAGGTGTAATCAATTGCTTCTCTCATCGGGCGGCCAGTCACCAAAGCCTACTTGGACAGGCTATTGGCATGTGTATTCCAAGAAAACGTCTCTCCTATTTCTAATACCCTCTCTCCCTACCATCTCCACTCCAAGAGCCCAACTGAGAATCTCTATGGGAAAAGAAAAGAGAAGGGAAAAAGCCTGGCTAACAAGGCTGTGGGTTGATCAAACTGGACACAAAGCGAAAATTGAAGTTGCTCCTAGAAAAGATGTGAAAAGGTCCTTTATTGTTTACTACAACCTCATTGTGACTTGGTTGGGTTCTAATAGTCCCCTGGGGAAAGGATAAATAGACACAGGGCTTCATAGAGCAGTGTTTCTGTTGTTCCCCAGCCACACAAGGCTTCTAAGAGACGGTGCCCTGGAGCCTACCATTGGTGCACAGTTGCAGAGCAAGGGCCCACAGCGCCTGGAGGAGGATGAGGTAAGCCCTCACCATTGGTGCACGTTCCGTCTTCTCCAGGTATCCCTGGGGAGGGCACATTCCTCATGGTCAAGTGGCTGAGCTGTTGATTTAAAAGATTCTTAGAATATTCTGTTCAGTACCCCAGTGGGTTTTCCCTGCCTTGAAAACAATGTATTAATATCTAGGCAATGACTCGGACTGTGGGACCTCTATACAAGTGAACAGGGAGACTTTCAGAACTCTGGGCCCCTACGCAGAGCTCCTGGGGCCTGGCAAGTCCCTTCAGGTCCTGCATCCATTGATGTCTTTCTCACGTCCCAGAGAAGAGCTGGTCACACCACGAAGTTACAGGCTAATTCTCCATTTTCCCTTATAAATTTTAACTTCTGCCGAAAATGGATTCTTGTCATATAGAATCTTCAGTTTCTTTTTCAAGGAAGCTTTTTTTAAAATTTCCTGACGGTCACCTCTCGAAATTCTAAGTAATCAATAAAGACATCTTTCTTTGAATGTAACAGGTCCCTGAAATTCTTTAAGGGATTTGGATCACAATCAGATGAGAGATGATGAGGAATGTGAAGAGAAGCTTTCCACAGACCCAAGTATAAGAAAGAACCAACAACAGATTGAGAGGTTTGACTGTGAGTTGAGAAAAGGAAAAAATGGATCTAGGTGTAATCAATTGCTTCTCTCATCGGGCGGCCAGTCACCAAAGCCTACTTGGACAGGCTATTGGCATGTGTATTCCAAGAAAACGTCTCTCCTATTTCTAATACCTCTCTCCCTACCATCTCCACTCCAAGAGCCCAACTGAGAATCTCTATGGGAAAAGAAAAGAGAAGGGAAAAAGCCTGGCTAACAAGGCTGTGGGTTGATCAAACTGGACACAAAGCGAAAATTGAAGTTGCTCCTAGAAAAGATGTGAAAAGGTCCTTTATTGTTTACTACAACCTCATTGTGACTTGGTTGGGTTCTAATAGTCCCCTGGGGAAAGGATAAATAGACACAGGGCTTCATAGAGCAGTGTTTCTGTTGTTCCCCAGCCACACAAGGCTTCTAAGAGACGGTGCCCTGGAGCTTTAACCCTAATTTCTTTGTAACATTCACAACCGACACAATAGTGTTTGCAGATAAAGTCCCCAGAGATATTGTGCTACTTTCTCAATGAAAATAAATTGAGGCTATGCTAAGTTCTGCTGCAGAACAGAGCACAGTATAATACATTCTATTATGCATTTATTCCTTCTACTGTGGGCATGTAATACATGACTAGTCCCCAACATATGCACGCTCTGCTCTTGCATTAGTTCTCCTCTCAGGCCTCTTAGGCCTCAGCTACATTCTCTCATTTAATCCTCACATCAAAATTAAAATTTTTTTAAAAATCCTCACATCAATCTTTCTGTTGTTGTTGTTGTTAGTTTCAATCACTGTTTTTGGGGGGGAGAGGTTTTTTTAACTGAAATATAATTGACATAGAGATTTCAGATGTACAACATCATGCTTCAATATGTTTTTACTCCCCTTCAAGAAATTCACTTTATTTTTTTAATTTTTTAAACTTTTTACTTTATATTGGCTCAGATGATAAAGAATCTGCTTGCAGGCTTCCCTGGTGGTCCAGTGGGTAAGGACACCGCCTTGCAGTGCAAGGGGCGCCGGTTCAATCCCTGGCCTGGGAAGATCCCACGTGCCGCGGAGCAGCTGGACGGATGTGTCCAATTACCGAGCCGGGGCTCTGGAGTGCATGCGCCCAGAGCCGGCGCTCTGCAATGACAGAGGCCACCGCGATGGGAGGCCCACAGGAGCCGAAGAACGAAGACGGATGAAAATGGAGAAATGAAAGACCAATAGAAGTGGCCCGCCTGCTCCCCTCCCTCCCCAACCCATCCCCCAAATGATAAATAATAAATAAAATAAATCTTTAAAAAAAAAAAAAGAATCTGCTTGCAATGTGAAAGACCTGGATTCGATCCCTGGGTTGGGAAGATCCCCTGGAGGAGGGACTGGCAACCCACTCCAGTATTCTTGCCTGGAGAATTTCATGGACAGAGAAGCCTGGCAAGCTGCAGTCTACAGGGTCTCAAAGAGTCAGACATGACTGAGTGACTAACGTACAAGCAACAATGTTGTGAGAGCTTCAGGTAGACAGCAGAGGTACTCATCCATACACGCACATGCATCCATTCTCCCCCACACTCCCCTCCCATCCAGGCCACCACGTAACATTGAGCAGAGTTCCTTGGGATGTGGAGTAGGTCCTTGTTGATTATCCATTTTAAATATAGCAGAGTGTACATGTTGATCTCAAACTCCCTATCCGTCTCATTCCCTCATTCTTCTCCTCTGGCATTCATAAGTTCATTCCCTAAGTCTGTGGATGATCAAATGACTTTTATCCTTTACTTTGTTGATATGGTTTATCACAATGATTGATATGCAGATATTAAACCATCTTTTGCATCCCTGGAATAAATCCTGCTTGATAATGGTATAGGATGCTTTTGATGTATTGTTGAATTGTTTGTTAGTATTTTGTTAAGGATTTTTGTATCTGTGTTCATCAGGAATGCTGGCCTATAATTTTCTTTTTTGTTTGTTTGTGGTGTGTTTATTTGGTTATAGTATTAAGGTAATGCTGGATTTATAGAATGAGTTTAGAAATGTCCCTTCTTCACATCAATATGGCAAAGACTTTGTCATTTTACAGATGAAAAATGAAGTCATAGAAGTAAATGGAACAATTTGTCTAGATTTACAATTTGCCCAGAATGCAAGTACAAGTCAATCTGGACTCCAAACTGTTGTTCTTTCCAATTACCGAGCCGGGCTCTGAGTGCATGCGCCCAGAGCCAGCGCTCTGCAACGACAGACGCCACCGCAATGGGAGGCCCACAGGAGCCAAAGAAAAAGACGGATGAAAATGGAGAAATGAAAGACCAATAGAAGTGGCCCGCCTGCTCCCCTCCCTCCCCAACCCATCCCCCAAATGATAAATAATAAATAAAATAAATCTTTAAAAAAAAAAAAAGAATCTGCTTGCAATGTGAAAGACCTGGATTCGATCCCTGGGTTGGGAAGATCCCCTGGAGGAGGGACTGGCAACCCACTCCAGTATTCTTGCCTGGAGAATTTCATGGACAGAGAAGCCTGGCAAGCTGCAGTCTACAGGGTCTCAAAGAGTCAGACATGACTGAGTGACTAACGTACAAGCAACAATGTTGTGAGAGCTTCAGGTAGACAGCAGAGGTACTCATCCATACACGCACATGCATCCATTCTCCCCCACACTCCCCTCCCATCCAGGCCACCACGTAACATTGAGCAGAGTTCCTTGGGATGTGGAGTAGGTCCTTGTTGATTATCCATTTTAAATATAGCAGAGTGTACATGTTGATCTCAAACTCCCTATCCGTCTCATTCCCTCATTCTTCTCCTCTGGCATTCATAAGTTCATTCCCTAAGTCTGTGGATGATCAAATGACTTTTATCCTTTACTTTGTTGATATGGTTTATCACAATGATTGATATGCAGATATTAAACCATCTTTTGCATCCCTGGAATAAATCCTGCTTGATAATGGTATAGGATGCTTTTGATGTATTGTTGAATTGTTTGTTAGTATTTTGTTAAGGATTTTTGTATCTGTGTTCATCAGGAATGCTGGCCTATAATTTTCTTTTTTGTTTGTTTGTGGTGTGTTTATTTGGTTATAGTATTAAGGTAATGCTGGATTTATAGAATGAGTTTAGAAATGTCCCTTCTTCACATCAATATGGCAAAGACTTTGTCATTTTACAGATGAAAAAATGAAGTCATAGAAGTAAATGGAACAATTTGTCTAGATTTACAATTTGCCCAGAATGCAAGTACAAGTCAATCTGGACTCCAAACTGTTGTTCTTTCCATCAACTTGCACTAGATTATCCATGCACTCGGTTCTTCCTTTTACTCATCTCCATCTCACTCATCAAGCATGTTCTCTTTTTTCAATTAATTTTATTGAAGTTTAGTTGATTTACAATGTTGCTTTAATTTCTGCTGAATAGCAAAGCAATTCACTTATATATACATATATTTTTTATATTCTTTTCCATGATAGTTTATCACAGGATATTGAATATAGTTTCCTGTGCTATACAGTAGGATCTTGTTTATCTATCCAATATGTGATAGCTTGCACAAGCATGCTCTCTTTTTTAGCCAGACTTTCTGTGACCTCTTTCTCTTTGCTTCCTCCTGCTCAGTTTCCTGTAAAAATTCCTCTTATTCTTTCCAGTCATTTTTTTTCTTGACTTGTTTGATATGTGAAAAGTAGTAGTAGGCAGGTACCTATCAGATTAAATAAAAATTGTGCCTTTACAAGTAAAAAGTAGACATAATCAGCAACACCCCTGTTAAAAGATTTAGAGATATCCAAAATTCCTCCATAATTTCTACAGGGAAATTTTTTTTTCCCCCTTAACCATCAGCAGTAAATTGCATTGTTTTCAGTTTGATCTACTTTTTACTCTAAAATTGGAATGTTTGGGGTTGAAGAGACTTTTGCAAGCTGACCTGGGAACTGAAGCACAAAACATGCTATGAAAAGTCAGGAAAAGGAAGCTCCTGATTAAGTCAGGACAATAGCGTTCCCATAATCTTATTCATCAAAGGGTTGTGGCTAGTTTTTTTGTAAGGGTAATTATCTAAATGTGTTTATCCTCTTAGACAGTTCAGTTGCCTGCCTGCTTGATCAATGGATGCACAGTTCATGTTCCCTCCCTCAGCTTCCTGTTCTTCCTCCTTAGTTCAGTCCCACTCTGTCACTTGTTCACACAGCATCAAGTGGGCACATGACATTATTGATAACTAAGAGATGAAATAAGGTCCTGGAATTTATTTCTTACATCTTGACTCATTCCCTAGTTCAGTGTCAGGAAGACATGCTCTACTGTCATTGGAAACTGCATTTTACCCGAAATATATTTTTATAAAAGTCTTGTTTATTTCTAAATTCAATGCCTACCTTTTGGGCACTTTCTGTGGTGCCCCAAATGGTACTTGCTCAAAAATAGCATCCTGTCCTAGGATTTATGGAAATTGGACCTGATTCTGCTTTAAGACTATTTGTGTGACCTTGGGCTGTAAAATAATTCTGTAATCCTCTCTTCAAATAAGATACAGTTACCTTCCTCAAAGAGAACTTGGCACCATGGACTTTGTTTCAAAAAACAGTTTATACTTTATATGGGGAAATGAAATGCACACACAGAACAAAACAGAGGACAAATCAATGCAAACTATAATCAAATTCTAAAAGTTGTCATGTATCTAAAAATGCTATTGAAAGTCAGAAAATAGATATTTATATAGACAAATGTTGTTGACAATGACTTAATGGAGTGGAAATGATTGAAGCTGAGTCCATGCACCGGGGTAGGTGTATGAGTCTGTTCAGACTGCTCATATACTGGGCACCTTAAACAGGAGGAATTTTTTTCTCACAAGTTCAGAAGTTAGATTACGGTGCTGGCTGATTTAGTTCTGGACGAAAGCACTCTTCCTGGCATGTAGCTTCCTCGCTGTTTGCTCACAGTAAATTGCATTGTTTTCAGTTTGATCTACTTTTTACTCTAAAATTGGAATGTTTGGGGTTGAAGAGACTTTTGCAAGCTGACCTGGGAACTGAAGCACAAAACATGCTATGAAAAGTCAGGAAAAGGAAGCTCCTGATTAAGTCAGGACAATAGCGTTCCCATAATCTTATTCATCAAAGGGTTGTGGCTAGTTTTTTTGTAAGGGTAATTATCTAAATGTGTTTATCCTCTTAGACAGTTCAGTTGCCTGCCTGCTTGATCAATGGATGCACAGTTCATGTTCCCTCCCTCAGCTTCCTGTTCTTCCTCCTTAGTTCAGTCCCACTCTGTCACTTGTTCACACAGCATCAAGTGGGCACATGACATTATTGATAACTAAGAGATGAAATAAGGTCCTGGAATTTATTTCTTACATCTTGACTCATTCCCTAGTTCAGTGTCAGGAAGACATGCTCTACTGTCATTGGAAACTGCATTTTACCCGAAATATATTTTTATAAAAGTCTTGTTTATTTCTAAATTCAATGCCTACCTTTTGGGCACTTTCTGTGGTGCCCCAAATGGTACTTGCTCAAAAATAGCATCCTGTCCTAGGATTTATGGAAATTGGACCTGATTCTGCTTTAAGACTATTTGTGTGACCTTGGGCTGTAAAATAATTCTGTAATCCTCTCTTCAAATAAGATACAGTTACCTTCCTCAAAGAGAACTTGGCACCATGGACTTTGTTTCAAAAAACAGTTTATACTTTATATGGGGAAATGAAATGCACACACAGAACAAAACAGAGGACAAATCAATGCAAACTATAATCAAATTCTAAAAGTTGTCATGTATCTAAAAATGCTATTGAAAGTCAGAAAATAGATATTTATATAGACAAATGTTGTTGACAATGACTTAATGGAGTGGAAATGATTGAAGCTGAGTCCATGCACCGGGGTAGGTGTATGAGTCTGTTCAGACTGCTCATATACTGGGCACCTTAAACAGGAGGAATTTTTTTCTCACAAGTTCAGAAGTTAGATTACGGTGCTGGCTGATTTAGTTCTGGACGAAAGCACTCTTCCTGGCATGTAGCTTCCTCGCTGTTTGCTCACATGGCCTTTGCTGGGTACGTGAGCAAGAATAGAGGGAGGGAGCAAATTCTCTGTTGTCACTTATAAGGAGTAACCCTATGGGATTATGATCTTTATGAGCTTGTTTAACCTTAGTTACTTAGAGACCCCCTCCAAATAAATATAGCAACACTGGGTGCTAGGGCCTCAACATATGAATCTGGCAAGGGATCACAAACATTCATTCCATAGCAACAAGATATGACCAAAGAATGTAGGAGAAAGTGGTTTGAACCAAGGACAGCATGAGAGAAAGCGAGGAGTTAGGGAAAGTGTGTGTGTATATATATATATATATATATATATATATATGTGTGTATGTGTGACATATATATATATGTCATATATATATATGACAGTTTTTAGAGTTTGATTATAGTTTGCATTGACTTGTTCTCTGTTTTCTGGTGTGTGCATTTAATCTCCCTACACAAAGTATGGCATTAATTATTTCTAAACAAATACTTATTGAGCACCTTCTCAGGACCAGGCACTGTTCTCGGGACATGACTACTCTGATGGAGTTATCTCTAGCAAGTGACAACACACAGAAACATAATACATCAATTATTTATCAGTGTTATCAAATGTGAGTACCACGGAGATTAGAAGAATGTCAAGTGAGAGATGGAAGTCAAGGGTAGACATGGCGAGGGGAGAGTTGAGAAGTTGAATTAGGGTAGGCAACACGGACCTCTTGAAGAGACCTGAGCAAAGATGAGGCAGTGAGAAAACCGGTTGAGTCAAGGAAAGTATTCCAAACAGAGGGAAGATAAAACAAAGGCCTAAGAAGCAGACACTTCTTGACATTCAAGAAAGAGTGGAGATGTCCGTGTGACCAGAGGGAAGTGAGGGCGGGGCTGTGGGAAGGTCAGAACGGGGTCACAGCCACGGAAAGGACTTTGGGAGCCAATGCAGGGTTCAAACCAACAAGATCCAATTTTTTAAAGACTGACGCACTCGGGGTTAGGAGCTTGGAGGCCAGTAAGTGTTTATTGTAATAAACAGAACAGGACACGATGGTGGGTCAGACCAAACTGGGGGCAGGCCCATGGGAGCAGTGATCTGATTTTGGATGTATGTTGACAGCAGACTCAAGAGGACTGGCTGTGATTTTGAGTATGATGTTTACAAATCGCACTAGATTCATTTCGCAGTAGTCAGAGCACTTCTATCTCCCTACTCCCACTTCACCACTGTTGCTCTGCAGGTGGGAAAGGCGGGACTCAGAGAACCTCTCTGAGTGATCAGAGGTCTCTGTTAAACCATTGAGAACCAAAATTGTTTCTGTTTGCAATATTAATTTCATTGGTTTCGTATTCTCTATACTGTTAAATATGAAAGATCCTTGATCTCTTTTTTGAAAAAATGCAGCTCGACTCTATTTCTCGTTTTTCATTTATTTTTCTTCCAAGCAATTACCAACATCTAACATGTGGTACTTGTATATCCTGCTTATTGTCTGTCTGATCCAGGATATAAGCAGCAGTTGTTTTTATTGATTTGTTTTTTTATTTTTTAACAGCTCTGGGCACACGTGCTCTAGAGTGCTGGCTTGGTAGTTGAGCCGCTCTGCGGCACATGGGATCTTCCCAGACCAGGGATCGAACCAATGCCCCTTGCACTGCAAGGTAGTGTCTTTACCCACTGGACCCCCAGGGAAGCCCAAGCAGCAGTTTTTCACCCTTGTTCATTGTATCTCTCCAGCCTAGAAAAGGGCCTGGTAAAGGTAAATGAATGTGCTAATGCCTGTTGTGTGGAAGAAAGAGGGAGGGGGAGGAGGGAGAAGAGAATGAAAGAAGTGGGGAGGGAAGGAGAAAGAAAAGGAAATTAAATAACAAAGTTGCATTAGGAGCACACATTCCTCAGTGCCCTTTACTAAGAGACACTAGAAATCCACACACACACATACACAAAATAATATAATAAAATTTGAAAGCAAAAAATAAATGAGAGAATTGTTAGTTTTAAAAAACAAAATTCAGGGACTTCCCTGGTTGCGCAGCAGCTAAGACTGTGCTCTCCCATTTCAGGGAGTCTGTGTCTGATTCCTGGTCAAGGAACTAGATTCCACATGCCACAACTAAAAGATCTCACATGCTGCAACTAAGGTCTAGCATAACCAAATACATAAATAAATATATTTTTTAAAGTTAGATTGATAAGCCTTTAAGAAAAAAAGTCTTTTAAAAACATCAACTTCTATTTTTTTATATTTTTACAGAGTTTTGTTGTTCACAGACATATATGTTCCCAGATCAGTCATATGCATATCCTTGGCCCCCTTCCCCCTCCACCTCCTCCAGTTCCCCATCCCCCATCCCACCCCTCCAGGCCGTCATTTCCCACAAATGATATTGAATCAGTGCACATTTTCTTTACTCAAGATCTGAAAGCCTGCCAGTTTCCACTGGGAGGGAGAGAAAAGCTATGGTAAGAGTAGCAAAGCTATGACATAGTGTTTTTTTTTAATGACTATTGAGCAAATAAATGACAACATTCTTCCCAATAATGCTAAACTAGTGGCTTATAATTTATCAACTACAAATTGGCATTTACCAATTGCATTGCCAATGACTGAACAACAAGGGAATTTGCCATCTGCCTTTGCAGAGGTTGAACGCTGTGCTGTTGGGAGCTGCCGACTCTCAGCACCCTCTGAAGGAGATCAGGGTGGAGTGAGACACTCTGTGCTCCAGGGAATCTGGTGGGGCAGGTCTTTAGATAGGTGGATGCTTTTAGAAACAGATTTTAATATCTCAATCCTTGCATCTCCTCATATTTAGAAAAGCACTAAGTCCCGTCGTGGTGACATCAGATCCTTGTGACTAACTGAAAACGCTTTGTAAAATGACTGTTTATTGGTATTAAACTCCCCCTTCCTCAAAACATTATACGTTGATTTTCCTTCTGCTGCCTCTTTGGAGCAGTCTCTCAGAGCTACCTGAGTTGCTGCCTCCCAGACTGCAGTCCTAATGATGCCCCAAATAAAACTTAACCCACAACTCTCAAGTTGTTCTCTTTTTTTTTTTTAGTCGAAAAATTCTAAAGTCCCTCACAGAAGAAAATGTGCTGTATGCTTCTGTAGAAATTGAAAAAAAGCTGAAATTTCAGGTCACAAGGTCACAACTCTGAAAGCTGGCCTTTTCAACCCACAGCCCCTAATTAATCACAATGCGATATTGCCAGCAGGCATGGGAATGATTTCCTGCTACTAAGTCAGTATCACTGTCTCGTGCAACTTTTTCTAGATCTGGGAATGGGCCACATTGTTTGAAAACCTACTGTTGGAAATAATGAGTAAATATTTTCAATTCAAACTGAAAGGGTTTTACCTCGATTTGAGACTTAAACCCAAGGCCCAGATCTGATGGAACTCTGCTTAGGATTTGAACCCACGTAGCTGGAGCTTGAATACCAGCCAAAACCCTGTCTGGGACTCAAGCCCATGCGGCCGGGACTTAGTCCAGCACTCACCCAACGTCTGGATCCACCGAGGCTCAGATTCTTCGTGCTTCAACGCAGAAGGAATTCCGCAAGAGGCAGATAGACAAGAAGAGGACTTATTAGGATAGGGTACTTGTAAGAGGTGCAAGCGGGCAGGCAGGAAAGCTCTATTCTGCTCCCTCAATTGAGTGGGCAGCCATATATATAGGATGGTAGAAGACCGCCCCCCTCAAGTAGACGCAGATGCAGGACATACATCATTGGTTGCTTCTTCGCCAGCTCCTCCTTCATCAGCTGTTTATACCCAGTTAAGCCTGCTTTACTGAACAAGGAACAGCTCTCTTGAGTTATCATCAACTCACTGGCCTCCCAACCTTTCTCAGGTGTCTCCCTTCTACCTACCCTCCCCTACTAGGACGCTACAACCACCTACCTGTTCTACTCTGTCCCTATCAAAACTGTATTTCAGTTTGCCATTTAAAAATCATATTTTAGGTATTTCACCCATTCAGTAGGCTAAGTGAACCTCCCTTCCCAAGGTGGGAAGCAAATTACTTAATCTCAAATCTTTCCGTGGTCCTTGTGCTCAGTATCTCCCATTCACCACTCCAGACCCAGTCTCCTCCCTGCTCCGCCCTCTCCTCCTCCTCTACCTTCTTTGCCTGAGAAGCCTGCAGGAACAACCCCCTGAGCTTCTAGCTTCTCACTGGTCTCAGCCAATGGGAGCCACTGGGAGTGTGTGGAGCCCGGTGAGCCACAGAGAGTAGGCCCCTGGGCTTTATTTCTCCTCCTCCCTTCCTACCAGGTCTCAGCAAATGAGTTCTGTCGCTCTAGCTAACACATTTTCTTTCCAGTGTGTTTGTATTCATTGTTCAGTCATGTCCAACTCTTTGTGGCCCCATGGACTGTAGCCCACCACCTCCTCTGTCCATGGGACTCTCCCGTGAAGTGGGTCACCATTCCCTTCTCCAGAGGATCTTCTCAGATTAGGGATAGAACCCAGGTCTCCTGCATCAGAGGCAAATTTTTAGAGTCACCTTCTGTATTCCAAACACAACCCCTTGCCTCTCTCCTTCTGCACGTAGCTGGAGCTTGAATACCAGCCAAAACCCTGTCTGGGACTCAAGCCCATGCGGCCGGGACTTAGTCCAGCACTCACCCAACGTCTGGATCCACCGAGGCTCAGATTCTTCGTGCTTCAACGCAGAAGGAATTCCGCAAGAGGCAGATAGACAAGAAGAGGACTTATTAGGATAGGGTACTTGTAAGAGGTGCAAGCGGGCAGGCAGGAAAGCTCTATTCTGCTCCCTCAATTGAGTGGGCAGCCATATATATAGGATGGTAGAAGACCGCCCCCCTCAAGTAGACGCAGATGCAGGACATACATCATTGGTTGCTTCTTCGCCAGCTCCTCCTTCATCAGCTGTTTATACCCAGTTAAGCCTGCTTTACTGAACAAGGAACAGCTCTCTTGAGTTATCATCAACTCACTGGCCTCCCAACCTTTCTCAGGTGTCGCCCTTCTACCTACCCTCCCCTACTAGGACGCTACAACCACCTACCTGTTCTACTCTGTCCCTATCAAAACTGTATTTCAGTTTGCCATTTAAAAATCATATTTTAGGTATTTCACCCATTCAGTAGGCTAAGTGAACCTCCCTTCCCAAGGTGGGAAGCAAATTACTTAATCTCAAATCTTTCCGTGGTCCTTGTGCTCAGTATCTCCCATTCACCACTCCAGACCCAGTCTCCTCCCTGCTCCGCCCTCTCCTCCTCCTCTACCTTCTTTGCCTGAGAAGCCTGCAGGAACAACCCCCTGAGCTTCTAGCTTCTCACTGGTCTCAGCCAATGGGAGCCACTGGGAGTGTGTGGAGCCCGGTGAGCCACAGAGAGTAGGCCCCTGGGCTTTATTTCTCCTCCTCCCTTCCTACCAGGTCTCAGCAAATGAGTTCTGTCGCTCTAGCTAACACATTTTCTTTCCAGTGTGTTTGTATTCATTGTTCAGTCATGTCCAACTCTTTGTGGCCCCATGGACTGTAGCCCACCACCTCCTCTGTCCATGGGACTCTCCCGTGAAGTGGGTCACCATTCCCTTCTCCAGAGGATCTTCTCAGATTAGGGATAGAACCCAGGTCTCCTGCATCAGAGGCACATTCTTTACCATCAGAGTCACCTTCTGTATTCCAAACACAACCCCCTTGCCTCTCTCCTTCTGTCCTAGAGATGGTAACATGTCAAGAGTACCAAATATCACACTGTTGTTTTCCTTGAACTTGGTTCTTGCTTTGTAAATATCCTTTTATTGAACTCTCCTTAAATCACCTCATATGAGTATGTCCTCTGTTTCCTTCTGAAATCCAGTAATACACACACTGAATAAATAAGGGCGAGAGCAGGACTCGCACCCAGATCTGTTAACTCCCCATCCAGCCCTCTTACCCTGGCTCACAGTCAAGGCTATTAGGTGAAGAACCTGATTGCCCCCTTCATCTTTTTACAATATATCAACTCCAGAGACAGATCCTGTTTCAGCCCTAGGGGCCAGATGCAGGATGAGGCTCCTGGAAACTCAGAAGGAACTGATTACTCTGGAGGAACCACCGTTTCATTCTCTTTAAAGTCATGGGTGTAAATCAGACCCACCTGAGATGCCCAGGAGGAAAGGATTTCTGAGTCTGAGTTTTTGCTCTTCACTAGCCAAGCCCATCAAACCATGCTCTTCTCTGTATGATGTAAAACTGAGTAGGATGCTTTAATCTGCCTCTGAGGAGTCAGAAGGACGTCAGGATTCTACAGTAGCCACTGTCAAACACACAGTCGTCTTCTGGTAAACCAGGTGCTCAAGCGCAGTCCTGTGCCGGGACAGAGTCAAGCTCAGTACTAAAGTAGGCAGCATTCCTGTCATGTCAAGTTGGACTGTGAAAGAGCCTCACTCCAGACACCTACATCTTCTCAAGAGTCCATTTGCATGACAATTTAGATATACTAAGGACCGGTGACTGTGGCCTTTCCTTCTGGTTTAACAGGCTTGATTTTAGTTGAACTTGTACGGAATTTAGCAAAACATGATTATTTTTCCCCCTTAACTTAGACAAGGGCCCCAAGTTAAATGTGCTTGATTTAGATCATTAAAGTGTTAAATGTATGTCACTGTGGAAAAGAAGAGGCTACATATACTCTTGAGTCCTTCCATTTTCCCAAGATATGCCCTTGAGTTCTCCTTACCGCCTGCAGAAATTTAGAGATAAAGTTCCACATGGAATATTTTGCTCTCTTCCAGGGAGTGAAATGAGAACACCAGGGGAAAGGGAAAACAGCTTTGGCCAGGGAGGAGCCCTATGAGGGTCAGAGTTGAAAACGACCTCAGTTCGTCCGCACTGTTGCTGTAGATTTAAAATATATAGCCGTGCAGTGGTTTGGCTAATTTCCCAGGGGCATATACACTCCAAATTCCTAGCTCATCTATCAAGAACTGTACGTTGTTTAATGTTGGCTAAGACGAGCCGGGTGCTGCCAACAGAGCCTTCCCTTCAGGGAGGACTTTTCTCCTTGAATGTTTTCATCTTGGCTTGTTGGAGGCAAAAGCCTTTAGAACACATCAAGTGCTTTGCTCTGGGTGTCACCGCACCCTGAGAGCTGCTCCTTATTCTATACCTCATAACATATAGAAAGGAGTCTTTTATTCATTCTTTCTCTCACTAAGCCTTTGAGAATTTATTTGTTCCAAATACTAATCTCAGAAGACTTGGGCAAGTGGAAGAGGTCAACAAGTCAACACAAGACCATAATCCAAGTGTGATTATTGCTGAGAGATGAGAACAACATGCTTTGGAGATATCTTCAACAGTCTTGTCTACGACTAAATTAGAGGCTCATCTTTCTGATCTTGCCTTCTTATACTCTTCACTGTGCCCCAACATAAATTATGTCTCTTTTAGCTCAGTCCTCTCCAGAAAAGAGCATTATCCTCTATTCTTTCTAATGAATGGGCCTAGAAAGTCTCAGCATGTCTTACACAAAGCTGCTTGCTCTATCATAGTTCAGTTATAGTCTCTATATCATAAAGATCATTGAAAGATTTTTGCCTCTCTTCTCCCAGGTGCCATGCCATTCCAAATAATAGCTAAGAAGCATAGAGGCTTTTGTGCCATGAAATCCATTCAAAAGGAGGGAAATCCTTTCTCATGAAGGATTTTATGTAGAATATTGAAGGTATGAACTCAGTCACTGGCCCCTAGACAAGGGCCCCAAGTTAAATGTGCTTGATTTAGATCATTAAAGTGTTAAATGTATGTCACTGTGGAAAAGAAGAGGCTACATATACTCTTGAGTCCTTCCATTTTCCCAAGATATGCCCTTGAGTTCTCCTTACCGCCTGCAGAAATTTAGAGATAAAGTTCCACATGGAATATTTTGCTCTCTTCCAGGGAGTGAAATGAGAACACCAGGGGAAAGGGAAAACAGCTTTGGCCAGGGAGGAGCCCTATGAGGGTCAGAGTTGAAAACGACCTCAGTTCGTCCGCACTGTTGCTGTAGATTTAAAATATATAGCCGTGCAGTGGTTTGGCTAATTTCCCAGGGGCATATACACTCCAAATTCCTAGCTCATCTATCAAGAACTGTACGTTGTTTAATGTTGGCTAAGACGAGCCGGGTGCTGCCAACAGAGCCTTCCCTTCAGGGAGGACTTTTCTCCTTGAATGTTTTCATCTTGGCTTGTTGGAGGCAAAAGCCTTTAGAACACATCAAGTGCTTTGCTCTGGGTGTCACCGCACCCTGAGAGCTGCTCCTTATTCTATACCTCATAACATATAGAAAGGAGTCTTTTATTCATTCTTTCTCTCACTAAGCCTTTGAGAATTTATTTGTTCCAAATACTAATCTCAGAAGACTTGGGCAAGTGGAAGAGGTCAACAAGTCAACACAAGACCATAATCCAAGTGTGATTATTGCTGAGAGATGAGAACAACATGCTTTGGAGATATCTTCAACAGTCTTGTCTACGACTAAATTAGAGGCTCATCTTTCTGATCTTGCCTTCTTATACTCTTCACTGTGCCCCCAACATAAATTATGTCTCTTTTAGCTCAGTCCTCTCCAGAAAAGAGCATTATCCTCTATTCTTTCTAATGAATGGGCCTAGAAAGTCTCAGCATGTCTTACACAAAGCTGCTTGCTCTATCATAGTTCAGTTATAGTCTCTATATCATAAAGATCATTGAAAGATTTTTGCCTCTCTTCTCCCAGGTGCCATGCCATTCCAAATAATAGCTAAGAAGCATAGAGGCTTTTGTGCCATGAAATCCATTCAAAAGGAGGGAAATCCTTTCTCATGAAGGATTTTATGTAGAATATTGAAGGTATGAACTCAGTCACTGGCCCCTAAACAAGGGGTTCTTTCAAAACAGGAAGGACTGGCAGCTAAATGTTCTTTTAGTTAAATTCTCTCAAAGTATAAACACAGGAATTCCACTTCCTTATTGATTTATTTATTTCCAACGCCTCTGACAGACAAAAGAGGTGATCTCATGTTGTTGATGGAAATGGATAACTCAAACTTTCTTGCAACAAGGTATTATTTGGAGTATGTTAGAAGAGATAAAAAGTAAAGCCAGTTGTTTAGAACTATTATGAAGAAACTGCCAATGAAGCCGGCATTTCTTTATTAAACAGTCAGCTTCAAGTGGGTCAGAGATTAATTGACTGGAAGCAGGAGTGCCCTCATCAGCTTTCTCTTTGACGTCATAAAGCTACTGTTGCTTGCTCCTCCCTGTGTCAAATAAAGTGACTCAGAACTCTTGGTGGGTCCTCTTTCCTATTTGCACCACCAAAAGCGCTCAAGCATTTAAATGTCAATGCCTCCTGAAAAGGGACCTCAGCACTAAGCCAGGAAGAACCAGGAAGAAGGAGAGCAAACAGATGCTTATCTGCAAGATCAGAGGAACAAATTGCTCCCCGGTCTGAACTTGATTCTTTAGCTGAGCAGGCACTGTGAGGACTCTGTTTGGCAGGAGGCCATTGCACAGCCCTCTGTGGAGCTCTGGGCCCTGAAAGAATTCATTCACTGCACATAGGGTGAGCAATTTCCTCCCAAGTGGCTACTCACCAATGGCAGGCTCAATTACGGACAAGATTGATGGGTCCGCCCACCCTGCAGAATCTACCTTCGTTCTCCTTTGTTCTTTGAACAAAAATCTTCACACACAAGAACTAAAGTTCTGGGACAAATCTCATGTCAAATATTGGGGTGATTTCTCTAAATGAAAGAAAAAAGAAAACAAAGAGGGAAGATACGAGAAATATTACAGAAAATGACTCAGGAAGCACTGACTTCCACATCTCCCTCCAATACACACGCACGCACGAGCGCGCGCGCACACACACACACACACACACACACACCCCAGGAGAGCAGTAACTCCCAGGGCCAAGAGTTGAAGACCCTTTCTTAACAGCGTGGGAAAAGCCATCCACTCTGCCCACGGGAATGCCCTGAGCTCTGTGTTCTTTCTATGTCTTCCTGGCAGGATTCCTGATGCCTGGATCTGAAGTTAAAGGAGGTTTGCCTTTGTCTGGCTTAATCTAAAATAACTTCTTGGTAAAGCTGTACTGGACCTTAAGTCCCCTGAATTTCACCTACTAGCTATTTTCTTCCAGAACTGTCTGCATAGTTTATGGGGCCCAGTGCAAAGTGGGCTCCTTGTCCACAAAAATAAAAAAGGTGTTTATTCTGTGGTCTCTCTTTCATTCTGTTAGGGTGGTTTTTTTCTTTTCTTTTCTTGGCGAACACAACCCTGCGGTTCATTTTTTTATAATGAACACAACCCTGTGGTTCAGGGTGAGTAGAGAGCTGCATAGGTGTCTGGCTCCTCATCCCACAATCTGGGTTCCGTATGCTTGACCCCTAAACCTCTCTCTGCCACATCCATGCCCCCAACAGTGGCAATAACTGGGCAGTCTCAGGGAGTGGGAGGCCCCAAACTGGTCCAACAGAGGCAGCAGGAGACAAGAGCACAAGCAAATCAAGAGTCAAGCCCCCTGTGCACGCTCCATTGTCCCATTGGACTTCACTTACAAAAAACAAATTCTAACACAAAATTAAGAGTTTCAAGATGGTGATCACAGAGCAGTAAACTCCAAGCCAGAGCCCTTGTGTGGACATGGCATCCTGTATAACTTCTCTGATCACCCCCTCACGGAGCCATCCCATGTTTCTTCTAACATGGGAAATATGGATATGAAGCTAAAAATTACAGGCTTCTCTAAACATAAAGACTTAGATAAACAGAAGATACATGCACACACACTTTATGTGTAGAACCGACTCTTCCCTGTATTGTTTTCTTAAACTAGTTGCTTACATGCAGGATTGCTGAGACAAAGGTAGACATATGACTGCGAGTCTAGCTGCATACTGACAGATTGCTCTTATGAAGGGTGTGGTGACTTCCAGCAAATCCCGTCCAAATAGGTTGGCTATATCTGCTTTGGCATGGGCGGTAGGGTGGAGACTACTTTGCAGTTTGTTTGTTTGTTTAAGTTCTTTGTCTTCCCCTCATCGTGCCTCTTTTATTTATATTTATTTTCATCCATCTTTTTATTCTTTGGCATGTGTGGGCCTCCCATTGCAGTGGCCTCTCCTGTAGCAGAGCACCAGTTTGGGGCGCATGTGCTCCAGAGCACTGGCTGGTAATTGGACACACAGGTCCAGCCACTCTGTGGCACATGGGATCCTCCCGGGCCAGAGATGGAACTGGTGCCCCTTGCACTGCAAGGCAGACTCTTCACCCACAGGACCACCAGGGAAGCCTTTTGCAGTTTTTAAAAATCAACTTTTTAAAAATTAAAGCATGCTATTTAGTGATGTCATGCAGCAATAAATGTTACCTTTCATGTTGATCTTAATGAGCGAGTCTGCATCCAACAAGGAAGGAAAAGAGAGGGGAAAAGAAGAGATAAAACAAAAGGAAAGGAAAAATTAAACTTCATCAGGAAAGTATCTTGCCTCAAATAAACACTGTCAAATGTAGTTGGATCTGTCACTTGTTGTCTTAATTGGGCAAGCACATCTGGTCTCATACATTCGTTAGCAGGATTCATCCCAAGTCCTATGTCACTTGCAGCTTTTACTGTGGTTACTTTCATGTTTTTAGCCCCCATCCTTTCACCCCCAAAAACGTATAAGCCCCCTGGGCTTTCTCCAGCATTGCATGATCCCACAATGCTCAGCACAGTGACAGGTACACAGCTGTCACCAGACTTTCTGAAAGCATCAGGAAAATTCAAACAGCTTAAACATATTGAAGTCCTCTACTGTATCCTCTCATCCTCATGTGCAACTTTTCCTAAATTTATGAGTTTTAGGTAGAATTATATGGTAGCCAGGAATTAGAAGATAAAGAGACAAATTCAGCAATATATGTATATAATATACATGTATATATATATATACACACAGAAACACACAAGAGAATGACATTTTATGCAACCAAAATACTTCTAGTATTCAGAACACACAATAGTTGCATTTTTACTGAAATTGTTTCCTAATTAATATCTAAATTTAGGAAATTTAATATGGAAAGAAAAAAAGCTCCTAACTTGGCAGATAAAACGTGAATATGTTAAAAATTTATAATACAGTATACATTAAAAGGTTAAAAATATTATGTTAAAGCTAACAAAAAATTAAGTTAAACATATGTATGTTAAAATATTTTAAAATTGGATGCTTCCCTTTTTCTTTTTATTAAACCAGAGTTAAAGTCAACAATAATAAATGTAGATAACTTAATACAAGACACTGTACAAATGAATAAAAATATTTTTTCCTTTTTTTTACTAAACTGAAAAAAATTAATATTAAGGGATAAAAATATTTTTAAGGAGATTCACCAGCTAGTGCAGTTACTACATACAAGTATCCTGACCAGTGAGAAACCCTGAATATAAACATTGATATAAATACAGATATAGAGATAGATAAAGATTTGTTATGGATAATTGAAAGGATTACCAGTGTTCTCTGGAAATAAAAATACTAACATAAACACAAACTTATTTGAACACTTATCATGTGAAAGGTATGCTAGATTATTCTTACAACAATCCTAAGGAAATACTGTTATCTGCTGTTTTACAAAGGAGGAAACTGAAACTTAAGAAAGTGAACTAAGGGATTTCTCTGGTTGAGGGATTTCATTGGTTGAGACTTTGCTGTCCAGTGCAGGGGGTGTGGGTTTAATCACTGGTTGAGGAGCTAAGATTACACATACCTCATAGCCAAAAAACAAAAAAAAGAAAGAAAGAAAGAAACCCATAAAATAGAAGCAATACGATAACAAAAATTCAATAAACAAAGATCAGAAATGGTCTTTCTTTATTGAATTTTTTTAAGGGAACTAAGCTGGTAAGCAGTGGAACCAGAATATGAACCCAAGAAACAAGTCCTTCTTTAGGTTCTACATTTGTCTGCCTCACATGACATTATTAACAGACTCACTAAACCTTGGACCAGGACTCTAATTGCTTCTTACCTTGGAAGCTGGCTTGTAGGCCAGCAAATTAAAAATATAGGCTAGGGGTTTCCCTGGTGGTCCAGTGAGTAAAGAGTCCATCTTGCAGTGCAAGGGGCACTGGTTTGATCCCTGGCATGGGAGGATCCCATATGCCGCGGAGCGGCTAGACTGGTGTGTCCAATTATGAGCCGGTGCTCTGGAGCACATGCGCCCAGAGCTGGTGCTCTGCTACAGGAGAGGCCACTGCAATGGGAGGCCCACGCAGGCCAGAGAACAAAGATGGATGAAAATAAATAAATGAAAGACCAATAAAAGTGGCCAAAAATAAAAAAATATATATATATATATATATATATATAGAGAGAGAGAGAGAGAGAGAGAGGCTATTCAGTTAAAATTGAACTTCAAATAAGCAATGATTTTTTTTTGTATAAGTATGTTCCAGTATCACATGGGACATGCTTATATTGAAAATGAATCATTGTTCATTTTAAATTCAAGTGTGACATGGTATCCTATATTTTATTTGGCAAGCCTACCAGCTTGCCATCTCCCAGGACCTCTTGAATGACCATCACAGTTTCTGAAATGACAGCAATGTGGCTTCTTGAGAAAGATTACAGTGATTCTGGAAATAAAAATACTAACATAAACACAAACTTATTTGAACACTTATCATGTGAAAGGTATGCTAGATTATTCTTACAACAATCCTAAGGAAATACTGTTATCTGCTGTTTTACAAAGGAGGAAACTGAAACTTAAGAAAGTGAACTAAGGGATTTCTCTGGTTGAGGGATTTCATTGGTTGAGACTTTGCTGTCCAGTGCAGGGGGTGTGGGTTTAATCACTGGTTGAGGAGCTAAGATTACACATACCTCATAGCCAAAAAACAAAAAAAAGAAAGAAAGAAAGAAACCCATAAAATAGAAGCAATACGATAACAAAAATTCAATAAACAAAGATCAGAAATGGTCTTTCTTTATTGAATTTTTTTAAGGGAACTAAGCTGGTAAGCAGTGGAACCAGAATATGAACCCAAGAAACAAGTCCTTCTTTAGGTTCTACATTTGTCTGCCTCACATGACATTATTAACAGACTCACTAAACCTTGGACCAGGACTCTAATTGCTTCTTACCTTGGAAGCTGGCTTGTAGGCCAGCAAATTAAAAATATAGGCTAGGGGTTTCCCTGGTGGTCCAGTGAGTAAAGAGTCCATCTTGCAGTGCAAGGGGCACTGGTTTGATCCCTGGCATGGGAGGATCCCATATGCCGCGGAGCGGCTAGACTGGTGTGTCCAATTATGAGCCGGTGCTCTGGAGCACATGCGCCCAGAGCTGGTGCTCTGCTACAGGAGAGGCCACTGCAATGGGAGGCCCACGCAGGCCAGAGAACAAAGATGGATGAAAATAAATAAATGAAAGACCAATAAAAGTGGCCAAAAATTAAAAAGTATATATATATATATATATATATATAGAGAGAGAGAGAGAGAGAGAGAGGCTATTCAGTTAAAATTGAACTTCAAATAAGCAATGATTTTTTTTTGTATAAGTATGTTCCAGTATCACATGGGACATGCTTATATTGAAAATGAATCATTGTTCATTTTAAATTCAAGTGTGACATGGTATCCTATATTTTATTTGGCAAGCCTACCAGCTTGCCATCTCCCAGGACCTCTTGAATGACCATCACAGTTTCTGAAATGACAGCAATGTGGCTTTTTGAGAAAGATAGAAAAGTAATTATAGGTTAAACTTGGCATCAGAGACAAGGACAGACCCTGTTTCCACAGACAAAATCCCCACCTAATAGCAGCCAAAATGAACATCTCTCTTAAGCTCGAAGACTGGGCCAAGCAGCCTCATGGAACCCCTCCTCTCCTAGGCCCTGTAAACCTTAATCAATATTTACAGAATGAAGGCCTTCTGACCTTCACACTTCTCACCTTGTAAATAATGATAATTTTTCATTGGGTTGTTTGAAGGTCAAGTGAGGTTATGTATGTAAACATTTACTGTAAATGCTGTTTTGGGACTCATGTTTTTGAATGTATGAAATTGTCATTTTTCTCCAAGAACCAAGAATAAATACTGTTAATCCAAGCCACTTTCAGTGAACATATAAACCAAGAAGCTTAATATTTATACAGATTAAGATAAAAACTAACATACTTGAAACTGTATTTTTAAAAAGGCAGATTTAAATTCTGAAATCAACTGTAAAAATTGTTTGGGGTCTGCTCAGGCTGTTACATACAATCAAAACTAGCCCTTCTAACTCAGTATATCTCTTATAACACAGTGTCAACTATTTTAAAATAATATGCTATCAAATGCAACCAATATTAATAAGCATCATCCTTTTTTCTTTCTACCTAGTTACCAAAACACAATTACGTTAAAGATGCTAGCCAAGAGTAATATGGGAAGAGGAAAAATAAATATGTTGTATACATACAGAATGATAATGAAGCAATGATTTTTGAGTGATATTTTAATTTACCAACTTTTTTCAGATTTTTGCTCATGTTCTTTTTTTTATAGAAAAGTCTTAGTTTTTTAAGAAACCTCCTCCATCCCATAAATGGGGATTTCAACCCTGTTCTTGCCAGAAGAAGCCATTTTTATTTAAAAAGGAAAACACTTCTGAAGAAAAGTTAGCTGAACAGAAATCTCAAATATTCAACTTGGGTTGATCAGCAGAAGCAATTTGTTCTCCCAAATTCCTTTGAAGACCAGCAGCTCTCAGTTTGATCAGGGTTAGACTACTTGAAATCTAACTTGTTGTACTAGAAACTTGTGAAAGAATTTTTAAGGAACTCTAGGGAATTTGAAGAGAAATGATGGAGTTATAGAAAAGAGGGAAATGGTTGAAGTTTGTGGACCAGAATGTAGTCCTGTGACTTCAAGAAGTAGGCAACTGAGGAAATAAGGTTGTAAGGAAAATAATAGAGACATTTCAAGAGGCAGGAAAATCTGAATTTTTGTCCTACCTCCATAGCCAACTTGCTGTGTGATGCTGGGCAGGTCATCTAATCCCTCTGACCCTCCACTTTCCCATCTTCAGAATGGAGTTGGTAACACCCCATAGGAGTGTTCTGACAGGGAAATGAGATCATGTGGCAAAAATGCACTTTTTGAAGTTGACAAATGGTTGTTATAGTGTTCTTGCAATACTCATAAGGGAGTAGAACCTAGATGCTCAGCTAGATGCTCAGGAAAGAGGGGATTCAGTTAAGGGAGATATCAGAGACAGAATTCAAAACTTTCCACACTTGAGTTCATGTAGGTACAAAGAGAAGAAACTGAGGATGGAAAGGTAGTCCAAAAGTGACTTGAAACTGTATTTTTAAAAGGCAAAACAAAAGTAAAAATTGTTTGGGGTCTGCTCAGGCTGTTACATACAATCAAAACTAGCCCTTCTAACTCAGTATATCTCTTATAACACAGTGTCAACTATTTTAAAATAATATGCTATCAAATGCAACCAATATTAATAAGCATCATCCTTTTTTCTTTCTACCTAGTTACCAAAACACAATTACGTTAAAGATGCTAGCCAAGAGTAATATGGGAAGAGGAAAAATAAATATGTTGTATACATACAGAATGATAATGAAGCAATGATTTTTGAGTGATATTTTAATTTACCAACTTTTTTCAGATTTTTGCTCATGTTCTTTTTTATAGAAAAGTCTTAGTTTTTTAAGAAACCTCCTCCATCCCATAAATGGGGATTTCAACCCTGTTCTTGCCAGAAGAAGCCATTTTTATTTAAAAAGGAAAACACTTCTGAAGAAAAGTTAGCTGAACAGAAATCTCAAATATTCAACTTGGGTTGATCAGCAGAAGCAATTTGTTCTCCCAAATTCCTTTGAAGACCAGCAGCTCTCAGTTTGATCAGGGTTAGACTACTTGAAATCTAACTTGTTGTACTAGAAACTTGTGAAAGAATTTTTAAGGAACTCTAGGGAATTTGAAGAGCAATGATGGAGTTATAAAAAAGAGGAAATGGTTGAAGTTTGTGGACCAGAATGTAGTCCTGTGACTTCAAGAAGTAGGCAACTGAGGAAATAAGGTTGTAAGGAAAATAATAGAGACATTTCAAGAGGCAGGAAAATCTGAATTTTTGTCCTACCTCCATAGCCAACTTGCTGTGTGATGCTGGGCAGGTCATCTAATCCCTCTGACCCTCCACTTTCCCATCTTCAGAATGGAGTTGGTAACACCCCATAGGAGTGTTCTGACAGGGAAATGAGATCATGTGGCAAAAATGCACTTTTTGAAGTTGACAAATGGTTGTTATAGTGTTCTTGCAATACTCATAAGGGAGTAGAACCTAGATGCTCAGCTAGATGCTCAGGAAAGAGGGGATTCAGTTAAGGGAGATATCAGAGACAGAATTCAAAACTTTCCACACTTGAGTTCATGTAGGTACAAAGAGAAGAAACTGAGGATGGAAAGGTAGATATAGAGGTCCAAAAAAAAGTGACTTAACACATGCATGTGTGTTAAGTTGCTTCAGTCGTGTCCTGACTCTTTGTGACCCTATAAACTGTAGCCCACCAGGCTCCTTTTTCCATGAGATTCTCCAGGTAAGAATACTGGACTGGGTTGCCATGCCCTCCTCCAAGGGATCTCCAGACCCAGGGATCAAGCCCTCATCTCTTATGTCTCCTGCATTGGTAAGCAGGTTCTTTACCATGAGTACCACCTGGGAGGCTCATTAACTGTGACATAGATGTGGAAATTATGGTAAAGGCAACCATTGTTTATGCACTTAACACTCAAGTCAACATACATGTAGCTGGGCCTACAGAATCACTTTATACAATTATACCCTCATTTGTGTTGTGCCTGAGAGTTGAGTGGAGACAACGCAGGATGGAGGCGAGGACTCAGAAAAGAAGAAAGGTGATGTATTTGAAGGAGAAATAATATGATTGGATATGATAGAGGAAACTTTCCCAAGTGTCAACCAAACCAGATAGATGCATTCTGCCTGCAACAGTTCCAAATCGGAAACAGTTGGCAGTGAGGAAATCGAGTCAAATCAAATCAAATTATAAGTTCACTCTTGCTCTTGCCTTTGCTTCCCTGCAGCTAATAACAAGGAATGAATGAGGCACTGCCCCAAATTCCAGTGAAGGTGTTAAGCTAAATGTCGTTTGAGTGATTTTCTTGAAGTCCCCTCCTCTACTTGGCTCAGAGTGAAAGGGAGCATTCTCTGCCCCAACCCCAGGATGGGGATTATCCCCATCATACAAAAATCTTCTCCAGGGATGTGCTTCTGCTCACCTTGTCAATCTCCTCACTAATTCATAGCCTTTTGAAATACATACATAACCTCTTGTATGAACTAATAACAGGAGATCTGGATCACCGACTTTGCAAGTCCAGCAAAAAATGGTCTGGTAACCTTATCCTAGAGTAGAGGCATTCATATCTATTGTTTTATTCTTGATTTTTTATGGACCTCTAAAAAAAATGAGACATCAAGAAAATTCTCAAATAACATCCCACTCCATTAATATATTGACAGAAAAATCTAAAGGAATATGTGCAAAACCAAATATAGTGATTTTCAAAGAAGTGGAGGTAATCAAAAGAGATTTTAACTTTCTTCATGACACAGTTCTACCAAGTTCAGGTTTGTAGATGTATTTCTCACTTTTGCAATATGAAAAAAAAAATCATTAGCATAAATGTCCCCAGGATCTTAGGTCAAGATATTCACAGGGAATGTTGAATTAAATATGAAGTCCAGGGAGACAGTGTACTCTGGCTTCAAGGCATGGTTAAGCTCTAGATTCAAAAGGTGGCATCAGCTTCCTGCCTCTCTCTCTCCAAAATTTGGCTCTGCCTTCCTCTGGGTTGGCTTCATTCCCAGGCAGGCTATCTCCAGGTGGAAGCAAATGTACCTCACAGAAGCTGTATGTTCAGCTGTGAGCATCAGGAACACCAGGTTTCTTAGTACTCCCCAAGATGAGGATAGGGAGAGTCTCTCCTTCATAAAACTCCTGGTTCTCTCTCCCACAAAGGTTCTCAGTGGTCCTGCTGGGAGCTCTGGACCTATCACTATGTCCAGGGAGTAGAGCAGTTTGATTGGTCAGCCTGAACTAAGTGGCTACCAAGTGACAGATGAGATAAGATCCACTCAATTGTTGGCCTTATCTGGACTATATGTAACAAAAGAGAGGATGTCCCCTAAAATGACATAGGGCAGAAAGAAAAAGAAAGGAAAGAGAAGGAAAAGAGGCAGGAACGAAGGAAGGAAGAGAGGGAGAGAAGGAGAGGAAAGTAAAGGATGACTAATACCTCAGAGATGTAGCATCGATAGGGAACATTTATTGAGTGCCTGCTGCATGCATGGCAACTAAAGATTCTTGGAAATGTAGAATTTAACACTGAAAGTGTTAGCTATAAGAGACTTCAAAGATCCCATATATGATAAGCTATAATAAATTCTTTATAATCACCTTGTCAATCTCCTCACTAATTCATAGCCTTTTGAAATACATACATAACCTCTTGTATGAACTAATAACAGGAGATCTGGATCACCGACTTTGCAAGTCCAGCAAAAAATGGTCTGGTAACCTTATCCTAGAGTAGAGGCATTCATATCTATTGTTTTATTCTTGATTTTTTATGGACCTCTAAAAAAAATGAGACATCAAGAAAATTCTCAAATAACATCCCACTCCATTAATATATTGACAGAAAAATCTAAAGGAATATGTGCAAAACCAAATATAGTGATTTTCAAAGAAGTGGAGGTAATCAAAAGAGATTTTAACTTTCTTCATGACACAGTTCTACCAAGTTCAGGTTTGTAGATGTATTTCTCACTTTTGCAATATGAAAAAAAAAATCATTAGCATAAATGTCCCCAGGATCTTAGGTCAAGATATTCACAGGGAATGTTGAATTAAATATGAAGTCCAGGGAGACAGTGTACTCTGGCTTCAAGGCATGGTTAAGCTCTAGATTCAAAAGGTGGCATCAGCTTCCTGCCCTCTCTCTCTCCAAAATTTGGCTCTGCCTTCCTCTGGGTTGGCTTCATTCCCAGGCAGGCTATCTCCAGGTGGAAGCAAATGTACCTCACAGAAGCTGTATGTTCAGCTGTGAGCATCAGGAACACCAGGTTTCTTAGTACTCCCCAAGATGAGGATAGGGAGAGTCTCTCCTTCATAAAACTCCTGGTTCTCTCTCCCACAAAGGTTCTCAGTGGTCCTGCTGGGAGCTCTGGACCTATCACTATGTCCAGGGAGTAGAGCAGTTTGATTGGTCAGCCTGAACTAAGTGGCTACCAAGTGACAGATGAGATAAGATCCACTCAATTGTTGGCCTTATCTGGACTATATGTAACAAAAGAGAGGATGTCCCCTAAAATGACATAGGGCAGAAAGAAAAAGAAAGGAAAGAGAAGGAAAAGAGGCAGGAACGAAGGAAGGAAGAGAGGGAGAGAAGGAGAGAGGAAAGTAAAGGATGACTAATACCTCAGAGATGTAGCATCGATAGGGAACATTTATTGAGTGCCTGCTGCATGCATGGCAACTAAAGATTCTTGGAAATGTAGAATTTAACACTGAAAGTGTTAGCTATAAGAGACTTCAAAGATCCCATATATGATAAGCTATAATAAATTCTATAATGATAATATCTTCTACATCAGTGGTCCCCAAACCTTAGTAAGCATCAGAAGCACTTGGAAAACTTGCTAAAACTCAGACTGCTGTCCCAGTAACTCTGGGGGAGAACCCAAGGATGTACATTTGTAACAAGTTCTCAAGGGATGCCGGTACTGTGGAGACCATACTTTGAGGACCACTGCCCTACCTCAAAAGCTTTCATGAAGACACATTGGATAATATAAGCAAAGTGGCTACTACTAATTTGATCCTCTGGTTCAGCAAGAGTGGTAGATCTTATGTGATGAACAAGTCAATTCATTTCTGCATCTCAGTGACTGGTGTTCTTGAGTTTAGGGAGACCATTCAGTCTATTAACATATTCCTCACAGTTATCAAAGGTTTGGTATTCAAAGAAGTTTGACCCAGGTCACATGCTGGATACAGTGAGATGTCATGTCAGCTACTAGTTCTCTGACTGAAGCTAAAGCCAGGAGCAAATGGGACACCCTGACATTTCCTCACTGCTGCTCCATCCTATGAAAAACGATGCAAGGGATGGCCAAGTCAAGGACACCATCAGAAAGAAATCCACAAAGCAGGCAGAAGAGACAAGAGCTTTCAACTCAAGATGCTTTCATCTCCAAAACAGCGGGTTCCTTCTCTTTGGTTCACCCACTGTTTCTGACGGAAGTGAAATTCTTCTCTGGCTTCCAAGAAAGATTTATGACTGAAAAAGAACAGATTTTTACCTGGCATCGGGTGCATGCGAGGTTTGTTCCCTTTCATGGCAGGCCCAATTGCTCTTTATTTTGCGGATGCTAATATTAGACTCTGTTAATCATTGCACATTCCTTTTATTAGGTGAGGAGCTACATTCTTGAAACCGCTCTGGGAAAACAATCCTTCATTTCCAGACCACCCTGAGTTGTAGCCTTCGGCTTTCAGCAGCGGTAGCACCGCTAGGCCATGTGGCAGACGTCTGGGCAGCCCAGAGACATCTGTTCCTTAGCCTCAGCCCTTTGCAAGTGGTTCAGGAACTTCCTCTTTTCTTGTTCACTTGGCCCAAAGTTGCTCCTTCTACAAACATTCAGAAGGTGTTAGTACCACCAGAATATCAGACTTTATTGCCTCTTTCCTATGGGCAACTGATAAGCTATAATAAATTCTATAATGATAATATCTTCTACATCAGTGGTCCCCAAACCTTAGTAAGCATCAGAAGCACTTGGAAAACTTGCTAAAACTCAGACTGCTGTCCCAGTAACTCTGGGGGAGAACCCAAGGATGTACATTTGTAACAAGTTCTCAAGGGATGCCGGTACTGTGGAGACCATACTTTGAGGACCACTGCCCTACCTCAAAAGCTTTCATGAAGACACATTGGATAATATAAGCAAAGTGGCTACTACTAATTTGATCCTCTGGTTCAGCAAGAGTGGTAGATCTTATGTGATGAACAAGTCAATTCATTTCTGCATCTCAGTGACTGGTGTTCTTGAGTTTAGGGAGACCATTCAGTCTATTAACATATTCCTCACAGTTATCAAAGGTTTGGTATTCAAAGAAGTTTGACCCAGGTCACATGCTGGATACAGTGAGATGTCATGTCAGCTACTAGTTCTCTGACTGAAGCTAAAGCCAGGAGCAAATGGGACACGCTAGCATATCCTCACTGCTACTCAATCCTATAAAAAACGATGCAAGGGATGGCCAAGTCAAGGACACCATCAGAAAGAAATCCACAAAGCAGGCAGAAGAGACAAGAGCTTTCAACTCAAGATGCTTTCATCTCCAAAACAGCGGGTTCCTTCTCTTTGGTTCACCCACTGTTTCTGACGGAAGTGAAATTCTTCTCTGGCTTCCAAGAAAGATTTATGACTGAAAAAGAACAGATTTTTACCTGGCATCGGGTGCATGCGAGGTTTGTTCCCTTTCATGGCAGGCCCAATTGCTCTTTATTTTGCGGATGCTAATATTAGACTCTGTTAATCATTGCACATTCCTTTTATTAGGTGAGGAGCTACATTCTTGAAACCGCTCTGGGAAAACAATCCTTCATTTCCAGACCACCCTGAGTTGTAGCCTTCGGCTTTCAGCAGCGGTAGCACCGCTAGGCCATGTGGCAGACGTCTGGGCAGCCCAGAGACATCTGTTCCTTAGCCTCAGCCCTTTGCAAGTGGTTCAGGAACTTCCTCTTTTCTTGTTCACTTGGCCCAAAGTTGCTCCTTCTACAAACATTCAGAAGGTGTTAGTACCACCAGAATATCAGACTTTATTGCCTCTTTCCCTATGGGCAAACAGGCCTGTAATGAGGGCAAGCCTGTTGGAATAGGATGTATTTAATCGACTTTATTTGAAGGACTTAATTTAGACAAGTTACAGCCATCTGAGCTTTGTGCAAAATCTCAAATAGTTTGGTGAGCTCTCAGTGGATATATCTCAATTCTAAAAGTCAATTATAAGTTGATTATTGGCAAATTAGGAGTCAATTTGCCATAGAAACATTGTGGTTAGGTTCTGAGCCAACCTCTAGAATGCTTCCTTAACTCATTTTGTGCCCGGAGTGTAGCAGTTCACTAAGAGCACCATGAAATCTCATCACCATGTTCAACACTGCTTTTGAAATGAAACCAGGGTCAGTTTCAACTCAGGACATCAGGAAGCAGTTGCTGGGACTCTCCTGTTCTACCATGGTAGTCTGCAAAACTCGCAGAAGTGAGATGGGCATCCTAGAAAGCAGAAACAGGATTCCAGAAGGAGACTTGGGGTGAGGGCAGCAACAGAAGCTTAGGTCTTCAGTGAACACTGGCAAGGAGCAGCAGATGTCCACATTTCACATGGCCATCTCCATCCTTACTGAATGACAATGGTAGAGGGAAGTGAGAGTCAGGAAACAGGAGGAGGGAATGGTAGTCTCTCACAGAAGCAGTGATGCCTCCAGGGAGATGAGCCTCTGACTTGGCCTCTAAAACAAGACTACTTCAGAGTCCTGAATTAGAAAGTGCTCCATATAATGACCACCACAGAACAGAAGAGCATGATGCCTATAAGATCCTACTTCTCATACACCCACACAGACAAAAGATTTTTAATTGGCAGATCAATCCAAAACATGAATGCTTCCAATATAATTGAAAATAATGCACCCCCTGAAATCTTTTAGCAGCCACTTCTCTACCCATTCCTGGTTTCTATGATCAGACCTCATCCAGTGATGATATACTGAGTGAGGCCATGTGGCAGACGTCTGGGCAGCCCAGAGACATCTGTTCCTTAGCCTCAGCCCTTTGCAATTGGTTCAGGAACTTCCTCTTTTCTTGTTCACTTGGCCCAAAGTTGCTCCTTCTACAAACATTCAGAAGGTGTTAGTACCACCAGAATATCAGACTTTATTGCCTCTTTCCCTATGGGCAAACAGGCCTGTAATGAGGGCAAGCCTGTTGGAATAGGATGTATTTAATCGACTTTATTTGAAGGACTTAATTTAGACAAGTTACAGCCATCTGAGCTTTGTGCAAAATCTCAAATAGTTTGGTGAGCTCTCAGTGGATATATCTCAATTCTAAAAGTCAATTATAAGTTGATTATTGGCAAATTAGGAGTCAATTTGCCATAGAAACATTGTGGTTAGGTTCTGAGCCAACCTCTAGAATGCTTCCTTAACTCATTTTGTGCCCGGAGTGTAGCAGTTCACTAAGAGCACCATGAAATCTCATCACCATGTTCAACACTGCTTTTGAAATGAAACCAGGGTCAGTTTCAACTCAGGACATCAGGAAGCAGTTGCTGGGACTCTCCTGTTCTACCATGGTAGTCTGCAAAACTCGCAGAAGTGAGATGGGCATCCTAGAAAGCAGAAACAGGATTCCAGAAGGAGACTTGGGGTGAGGGCAGCAACAGAAGCTTAGGTCTTCAGTGAACACTGGCAAGGAGCAGCAGATGTCCACATTTCACATGGCCATCTCCATCCTTACTGAATGACAATGGTAGAGGGAAGTGAGAGTCAGGAAACAGGAGGAGGGAATGGTAGTCTCTCACAGAAGCAGTGATGCCTCCAGGGAGATGAGCCTCTGACTTGGCCTCTAAAACAAGACTACTTCAGAGTCCTGAATTAGAAAGTGCTCCATATAATGACCACCACAGAACAGAAGAGCATGATGCCTATAAGATCCTACTTCTCATACACCCACACAGACAAAAGATTTTTAATTGGCAGATCAATCCAAAACATGAATGCTTCCAATATAATTGAAAATAATGCACCCCCTGAAATCTTTTAGCAGCCACTTCTCTACCCATTCCTGGTTTCTATGATCAGACCTCATCCAGTGATGATATACTGAGTACCCACTCTATGCCAAGACCAGCCTCGTGTGTCTACTGTTAGTTTGCACAACCTGCAAGTCCTTGGCTGTGCACTGTATATGAACTCACTTGCCTCATTTTTTTTCCCACATCACCTTCAGGTCCTTTTCCTCTCCTGTACTCTTTGCCTTACCTCTCTAAACTCATCCCATCTGACCAGCTCTCCTAGGGAGACTTGTGGGTTCTGCTAAGAATCCCACTCCCATCATACCCCAGACGGAGAAGATCCCCGCTGCTCCCCAGACAAGGAAGTAAGCATAGGTCCTGGCTGCAGCCTGATGATAAAGCAAAATAAACAAAATCTGTCTCTGTTTTTGTCTGCCTTCTCTTTTCTAGGCTCTAGTAGGATTTCTTTTACTTGTTTTCTTTTCCTTCCTTTCATTTTTCCCCCTTGCATCCTTTCCTTTCCCTTCTCTTTCATTATTCCTTCCTTCCTTTCAGCCTTTATCTGTGGAACCCATGCATTCTGCTAAGCGGTGTGAAGGAGAGGGGGAAACATTACATATATACACACGTCCAACTCACATAGAGAAGCAATGCATTAGGCTCCAAGTGATGAAAACAAGAATCCAGAATTACATTCCCAAAATAATTCTACTTGAAAGACTCCTTACAGGCATTCATGGAAGTTTCCAGCCTCTTAGACTCCGTTTACATTTCATAGCTTTTACTCATTTTCTTCAACTGGTCCATAAATAATTTCCAGTGAAACTTGGAACATATTTGATATAATTCCTGTAACTTGGCTAGAATTTGAGACAGACCATGTCTTTTTAAAATTTTTGTTTTATATTGGAGTAGCATTGATCAACAATATTGTATTAATTTCAGATTACAGCAAAATGATTCAGTAATACATATACATGTATCTATTCTTCTTTGAATTCTTCTTCCCAGTTAGGTTATTATAGAGTATTGAGCAGAGTTCCCTGTGGGACCATTCATTTCATTTTTTTTTTTTAATTTTATTTGTTTATGTATTTTTGGCTCCGCTGGGTCTTCGGTGCCTCAAAGGCTTCTTTTTTTTTTTTTTAAAGATTTATTTATTTATTTATTTTGGGCTGGGTTGGGTTGGGGAGGGAGGGAACTGGGCGGGCCACTTCTATTGGTCTTCCATTTCTCTATTTTCATCCGGCTTTGTTCTTTGGCTCCTGTAGGCCTCCCATCACGGTGGCCTCTGTCATCGCAGAGCACCGGCTCTGGGCGCATGTGCTCCAGAGCTCCGGCTCGGTAATTGGACACATCAGTCCAGCCGCTCCGCGGCACGTGGGATCTGCTAAGAATCCACTCCCATCATACCCAGACGGAGAAGATCCCCGCTGCTCCCCAGACAAGGAAGTAAGCATAGGTCCTGGCTGCAGCCTGATGATAAAGCAAAATAAACAAAATCTGTCTCTGTTTTTGTCTGCCTTCTCTTTTCTAGGCTCTAGTAGGATTTCTTTTACTTGTTTTCTTTTCCTTCCTTTCATTTTTCCCCCTTGCATCCTTTCCTTTCCCTTCTCTTTCATTATTCCTTCCTTCCTTTCAGCCTTTATCTGTGGAACCCATGCATTCTGCTAAGCGGTGTGAAGGAGAGGGGGAAACATTACATATATACACACGTCCAACTCACATAGAGAAGCAATGCATTAGGCTCCAAGTGATGAAAACAAGAATCCAGAATTACATTCCCAAAATAATTCTACTTGAAAGACTCCTTACAGGCATTCATGGAAGTTTCCAGCCTCTTAGACTCCGTTTACATTTCATAGCTTTTACTCATTTTCTTCAACTGGTCCATAAATAATTTCCAGTGAAACTTGGAACATATTTGATATAATTCCTGTAACTTGGCTAGAATTTGAGACAGACCATGTCTTTTTAAAATTTTTGTTTTATATTGGAGTAGCATTGATCAACAATATTGTATTAATTTCAGATTACAGCAAAATGATTCAGTAATACATATACATGTATCTATTCTTCTTTGAATTCTTCTTCCCAGTTAGGTTATTATAGAGTATTGAGCAGAGTTCCCTGTGGGACCATTCATTTCATTTTTTTTTTTTAATTTTATTTGTTTATGTATTTTTGGCTCCGCTGGGTCTTCGGTGCCTCAAAGGCTTCTTTTTTTTTTTTTTAAAGATTTATTTATTTATTTATTTTGGGCTGGGTTGGGTTGGGGAGGGAGGGAACTGGGCGGGCCACTTCTATTGGTCTTCCATTTCTCTATTTTCATCCGGCTTTGTTCTTTGGCTCCTGTAGGCCTCCCATCACGGTGGCCTCTGTCATCGCAGAGCACCGGCTCTGGGCGCATGTGCTCCAGAGCTCCGGCTCGGTAATTGGACACATCAGTCCAGCCGCTCCGCGGCACGTGGGATCTTCCCAGGCCAGGGATCGAACCGGTGCCCCTTGCACCGCAAGGCGGTGTCCTTACCCACTGGTGTCCTTACCCACTGGACCACCAGGGGAAGCCCGGGACCATTCATTTCTAAGCACATCTCTACTTAGAAGGTTATCTTTGCCATTTCTCAGTGTTGTCAGTAGCGCCATCTACCTCCTGATAATCATAACGGTCTCAATCTCCCTAAAATATTAATAGTGGTTACTGTGACCCTGCTTGCTACCTTTAATTTCATGACTTTTTTTTATAAACATTTATTCATTGCACTGGGAGAAGGAAAAGGCAACCCACTCCAGTATTCTTGCCTGGGAAATCCCACAGATGGAGGATCCTGGGGAACTATAGTCCATGGGGTTGCAGAGTTGAACATGACTCAGCAACTGAACAACCACATTCATTAAACTATAAACAAGTCTGATTGAATTGCATGGGGCCGCATGTGAGAGAAATGCTGTAACAGTCAGTATTCCCAGCCCTCTTCAACCTTGTCCTTCCAAGCAGAAAAGAAAAATCTTTCATACTAAAATTTAGAGAACAGATAAGGCTTAGAGACAGCATAGACTTAGACAGTACATTAGATAGCATGGGTAGGTAGCATCACTGCCTCAATGGACATGAGTTTGAGCAAATGCCAGGAGATGGTGAAGGACAGAGAAGGCTGGTGTGTTGCAGTCCGTGGGGTCTCAAAGAGTCAGACACAACTGAGGGACTGAACACCAGCAACAAGGTTTAGAGGCAACTTCTTCTAGGATATGGAATTTTCACTGGGGCTAACGTAAGGTGGAACTTCAAGGAGGGAGCATCCAGGCTATGTTCTCACTCATGAAATATTAATATTACAACATTAAGGTAACCACTTACTTACTGTCCTGATCTGAGGGCTCTGAGAAGTCGGATGAATTGTTTACCACCACAGCTTCCCTGGTGGCTCAGACAGGAAAGAATCTGTCTATAGTGCAGGAGATCCAGGTTCGATTCTTGGGTTAGGAAGATCCCCTGCAGAGGAGGACGGCTACCCACTCCAGTAGTCTTCCTTGGAGAATTACACGGACAAAGGAGCCTGGTGGGATATGGTCCATGGGGTTGCAAATAGTCAGGCATGACTGAGCAAACTAACACTGCTTCTTGGAATTTCAGAATTTTCTTTTTGTAATTTTTATTGAAGTATAGTTAACTTACACTGTGGTGTTAGTTTCAGGTGTACAGAAAAGTCAAATATATATATATATATATATATATATATATATACACATTTTATATGTATATATATATATTTTTTTTCAGATATTTCTCATATAGGTTATTACAGAATGTTGAGTTAGTTCCCTGTGCTATACAGTAGATCCTTACTAGCTATCTATTTTATACACAGTAGAGTGTATATCCCAATATCCTGATTTATCACTTCCCTCATGTTTGCCCTTTGGTAACTGTAAATTTTATTTTGAGACCTGTAATTTTGTGCTTTATAAATAAGCTCATTTGTACAAAGCTACAGTAACCAAAATAGTATGATATTGGTACAAAAAACAAAATACAGATGAATGGAACAAGATAGAAAGTCCAGAGATAAACCCCACACCTGTGGTCAACTAGTCTATGACAAAGGAGGCAAGAATATACAGTGGAGAAAAGACAGTCTTCAACAAGTTGTGCTTAAGCAAGTTCTATATGTAAAAGAATGAAATTAAAATACTCTCTAGCACCATACCCGAAAATAAACTCAAAATGGATTAAAGGCCTAAATGTAAGGATGGTTTCTATAACTCTTAGGGGAAAACATAGATGGCACACTCTCTGACGAAAGTCATAGCAGTGTCTTTTTAACCCACCTCTTAGAGCAATGAAAATAAAAACAAAAATAAACAAATGAGACCTGATTAAACTTAAAAGCCTTTGTACACCAAAGGAAACCATAAACAAAATAGAGTTTTACTTTTTAAATGATCATAATGTAGTTAGGAGGCAGTCTGAACCACAAGGACCACCTACAACAGGGAATTCCACCATAGGAGAGACATTTGCTCTGCCCCCAGCCCCCTTTCCTGGAAGAACAATCGACAGGAAGGGAATCTGTCTATAGTGCAGGAGATAGTTCTTCTTTTAGGTAAAATTTTTAATTACACGGACAAAGGAGCCTGGTGGGATATGGTCCATGGGGTTGCAAATAGTCAGGCATGACTGAGCAAACTAACACTGCTTCTTGGAATTTCAGAATTTTCTTTTTGTAATTTTTATTGAAGTATAGTTAACTTACACTGTGGTGTTAGTTTCAGGTGTACAGAAAAGTCAAATATATATATATATATATATATATATATATATATACACATTTTATATGTATATATATATTTTTTTTTTCAGATATTTCTCATATAGGTTATTACAGAATGTTGAGTTAGTTCCCTGTGCTATACAGTAGATCCTTACTAGCTATCTATTTTATACACAGTAGAGTGTATATCCCAATATCCTGATTTATCACTTCCCTCATGTTTGCCCTTTGGTAACTGTAAATTTTATTTTGAGACCTGTAATTTTGTGCTTTATAAATAAGCTCATTTGTACAAAGCTACAGTAACCAAAATAGTATGATATTGGTACAAAAAACAAAATACAGATGAATGGAACAAGATAGAAAGTCCAGAGATAAACCCCACACCTGTGGTCAACTAGTCTATGACAAAGGAGGCAAGAATATACAGTGGAGAAAAGACAGTCTTCAACAAGTTGTGCTTAAGCAAGTTCTATATGTAAAAGAATGAAATTAAAATACTCTCTAGCACCATACCCGAAAATAAACTCAAAATGGATTAAAGGCCTAAATGTAAGGATGGTTTCTATAACTCTTAGGGGAAAACATAGATGGCACACTCTCTGACGAAAGTCATAGCAGTGTCTTTTTAACCCACCTCTTAGAGCAATGAAAATAAAAACAAAAATAAACAAATGAGACCTGATTAAACTTAAAAGCCTTTGTACACCAAAGGAAACCATAAACAAAATAGAGTTTTACTTTTTAAATGATCATAATGTAGTTAGGAGGCAGTCTGAACCACAAGGACCACCTACAACAGGGAATTCCACCATAGGAGAGACATTTGCTCTGCCCCCAGCTCTCCTGAAAAACACACGAAGACACACTCTTCTTTAAGTCACCTGGAAGAACAAAGTCTCTCTTCTGGGAGTGTAGCCAAGGAAAAGAACATTTTGTTAATGATTACTCATTATCAGTTTTGCCAAAGAAGTGAAGGTCTCCACCTTGTTTTCTTGTTTTGGAGTGAGTTTGGGTTTCATGGGGGAGTTGTTTGTTTTGGGGGATTGCTTCTGGGTGATTACAGACTCTGGGCAAGTTACACCACATAAACAACCAGTTTACAGTTCTGAGTGGTCTCCTTGGGGAAGAAACTCTCAAACGTGTCCTCCGAATTTCTGGTAGGATCTATATCGCCTTGTATCTAAGAGACATGACATTTTCAGTCTTCTCTTGAAATGAAATTCTCTAAGTGTCTCTTCAGAGCTCAGGAAGCTTTAAGAAAAAAAAATATTTACAATTTCCATAGCCGATTGTTTTCAGGTGCATCTACCCTAAAATGGAAGAATGATTAAAAACACTTTTGTGTATTCTTCTGGTTCCATCACCTGGTGCCATGGCCCTAAAAGATCAGTTTGCCTTTGCCTTTGGGAATGGGGGAATGCTCTGTGATACTAGTAGAGGGTCTCACTTTTCTTCCTCAAAATTAGTTATTCAGTGACTTCGTTTGATTTAAACAGATTCCATCAGTTCTTTTGCCTTTGATAAATGGAAAAGTCCAGTAGGAAATCCACATTTACTCTTGTGGATGGCAGATACGCATTATTGACTCTAATCCTTAAAGTCTCTTAGAAACACTGAATCAAGTTTTCATCTCTTATAATGGCCCCTGGGGAAATCTCAGGCAAAAAAAATCATTTTCTTAGGTAGGCAGGAAACAATTGTTAGTATTTCATTTTGTTTCATTTCCTGAGAGGACTTGGAAAAACTGAGAGACTTCCGTTCCTCTGATATAGGACATAGGAAAAAAATAAAAATATTCTGCTTAGAATCCACAATAAGCCAAGATTGTCCCAATTCTAAAAAAAGGCCAACAACTCAAAATCAAATTGTACATTTCTAGAGGGTAAATTTAAGACAGCATTTTTCAAACTTTTGTTTTTACTATAACCCACAGCAAATATATATATATATATATCATGTACACTAACGTATATATTTGCCTGAAATATATTTTGTTAAATGTAATGCTATGAACTCTTATAGTAATCTCTTTTATTCTACTGTATTCAATTTCATTTCATTCTTTTAAAAATGCTAGCTGCAACCCAAAAGACTGATTTCCCAACCCACTGCTACCCACAACATGAAAACCAAAAATTCTTAGGATGGGGAATAAAGAAATTAATTCCTATCACAAATCCTCTAAATCCTCTCACTTCTTTTGGAGTTGTGCAAAATTTCTCATCAAGGATGTCATTATTGTTCTTGATTAGTTGCTAAGTCATGACCAACTCTTTGCGCCCCCATGAACTATAGCCCACCAGTCTCCTCTGTCCATGGGATTTTCCAGGCAAGAATACTGAAATGGGTTGCCATTTCCTTCTCCAGGGGATCTTCCCCACCTATGAGATTGAACTCTTGCATTGTAGGTAGATTCTTTACAGCTGAGCCACCCAGGAAGCTCTGGAGGATGTCACCGGTTTGCTAAAAATATTCTCTCTAATTAAAATGTAAATGAACACTGTATGGATAAGAGGTTAAATCTGGTCCATTGTGTACACTTAAGATTCTGAGTCTCTTCCACTACATTATCTCACATCCATCACATCGCATCACACAGTAGAGAAATGAGGTCAGGTTAGATAAGGGAGGAGGTGGGGGTGAGGCCACGAATGCTCCAAGGAAAAAGTGGGTGAAGGGCTTCTTCTGAAGAGGGTAAGGCACCTTGGTGATCCTAGATCTTGCACCCTCCCCCTATGAAGGCAGGGAGGCCTCCAAGCTGATGGCCAAGCTGATGGCCTCCTCAGCACAGCTGCGGTTCCCTGGCTGTCCCCCTCCTCTCCAGCACATATCATGGGGCAGGAATGGGAAGTGTAGGGTGGAAGTGGAGAGAGCACAACCAAAGCACTTGAGGGCCTGCAATGGGACTTCCGTCCTGCTGTGGAGAAACCCAGGGCCAGTGGCTATCCCTGCCTCGCCCCCAGCCCCACCTCCTTCCTTTCCCTCCAATCTTCCTCCCTCTGGGATGGCTCTTCCCATTTCTCTGCACCTTGTTCACCTGTTCCAATAAGAAGTTTCCAACTCTGCCAGCCCTTTTCTGGGCCCCAGGAGCACTTTCTTCCAGCACCACTCCTCTGTCTTTTCAAACTGGTGTGTGAATATGTCCATCAAAGCATGGAGTGCAGGGCAATATCACTGTTTGATGAAACAGTGATCACTGTTTGAACCTTGGTTGTGAGACTCTGGGCTCTGTGAGGGTCCTATGACCATCTCTAGTACCTAGCCCTGTGATCATACCATCTGCTCATTCATGAATTCTTTAATCCAATTAACAGATATTAATATAGTGCTAGTACTCTAGGTAGTACAGTGATGAGTTGCCTTGTAGAACTTCTTGCCTATTTCTTCACATTGTCTCTTCATTAATGAACAAATATTTGCAGAATAAATGAAGGGTTGAAGGAGCAAATAAATGAACCCCATATAGCCTTGTATTGTTATCCCACTACTTCATCATATACCCTCATCCATCCAGGACAGCTTTAACTGTGAGGACGTCTTAATGTTGAATCAATGCCTGTTGCCTGAAGCTTCTATGTATTAGTCCATAAGGAATGAGAGCAGCTGAGGACAGCTGCCATGTCCCCGGGCCAACCCCTTTCTAGTGTAAACATCATCAGTGTTTTCAGAGGCTCCTTGAGGCAATAACATGAGGAATAGCATGGGATGATTTCAGTTGACCTACCAGTCTCCTTGCTTCCATCAAAATGCCCTCCACTGGATCTATGACCTCCTCTGAGCACGACCCCCATAACAGAATCCGTATGTCCAAGTGGACTGACCTCGACATCTGAAACTCCACATCCACAGACCCAGCCTCTACCCACATCAGCTTCACAGGGAAAAAAAAACACACACACACACATTCTCTTGCAGACTGAATATTAATAACATTGATCACACACTTATGCCTGGACGATAGGGGGCTATTTAGCCAGAAACTCCCTTTATTTCTTGAAATTTTGGAATTTAAATGGCTCTTTGGAGAACTGCCATTTTTTTTATGATTCTGTTCCTCTGATTACAGGGGAGACCTTACCAGGTTTCCTATCAGAAATCTTTCACAGAATTTTTCTGAACCTCTCTCAAGTCCAACAGCAAAAATCAGAAGACATGAGATTCATATAAGCATTTCAAGATCATTACCCTACCAGTACAAAAAGATGGTCTGTAGTGAGAGAGAAGATGACCCAAAGGCAAGAGTATCACCCAAAGAGAAGCTGGGACTAGCCTGGAGAGAGCCTCAGAGCTCTTGTGTCTCTTGCCCCATTTATCCCTGAAATCCAACTGCCTCCCTTCCTTCCTTCCTTCAGTCTGGTTGTTCTTGGATTCCGAGAGCCAATAAATTCCCTCTCTGCCCTTTTGCCCAATTCCAATTGGGCTTCTGTAAGTTGCAACCAAAAAAATTCCTGACTAATACAACCCCTAATTTTTTCTTCCTGAGTGTTGCCGGGCTGCTCCTAAACCAAATAGTCGCATCCTGTACTTACGTATTTTTGAACTCAAAGGAAGGATCTTACATTTACTGCTGTGGAACATCATCTGGTTTTATTTGATTCATAATTCTAGTGTAGCCAGTCACAAATCTGCACACACTACTTTTAGTTGTACTAAGAAAATGCAGCTTTTGTCAAATTTTGGTAACACAGCTAGTCACCCTCATAAGACCTTGTTAGGTAGCAAGAAAAAAAAAAAAATTTCCAGTAATGATGGCTCATTAAAAAAAGATTTTTAAGCCAGAAGAAACTGACTCAGTTCTTTTGAGTATATTTTCAGTCCTTGGGGGCACTCCAGCCCCTCATCTCCAAGATATTCACTGGCTGAAGGAATCATGAGACCTCATGGTGATGGAAAAGTGCCCTCAAGTTCAGTGGCACCCATTGGCTCTCACTGATCTGTACCAGGGAGCAGCTTGTCCAGCACCATTGTGAGAGATCGACAACCCCAACTGAGCCTTGAGCTACCACACTGGCACCCACAGCCGGATCGGTAGCCCTGGCCATTTGCCTCTGGTCACAAACCCACCATATGTTGTTGTTAAATAAAAACAAATCCAGACTTAGTAAGAGAGACTGTATCCAAAAAAAAAAAAAATTATTTCAAAAGGGGAAAGAAGGAAAGGGCTATTGCAGGTGACCACAGACCTGCAAACCTCTTAAGTGTTCAGTGAAGAAAAGAATTTTTCTTTTACCGGAGTAAACAAGACTGAAAAGAACTGGGTGGGGGGAAGTAGGGTGAGAGCATGGTGTGGTGGAACAGCAGAGCAGAGGATGTTGTACCCCGAGGCCAGCCTGTTCTTCAAGAGGGATTGTTTGCTGGTTCAGCCTTAGAGTAGGTTAAAGTTCAGTGACCTGCGAGGAGAAAACCGTAACTTTAACTAAAGGTTGCTTAACAAGTTATTTTGTTCCAACTTAACAGTAAACACAGGCAGGTGAGCTACTCCATTAGGAGGCAAAAATGAGAATCTGGAGAGGGTGTGTCTGCTGTTGTTGCTGGTAAACCAAGTGGCATCAAAGTGTTTGGGGGACTTCCCTGGAGGTCCAGTGGCTAAGACCATACTCCCAATGCAGGGGGTCTGGGTTTGACCTCTGACCGGGGAACTAGATCCCTCATGCCACAACTTAAAAAAAAATTTTTTTTTTCTAGGTCCTCTGATGGAGGGTGTTTCTTGGCAATGATCCCTTTTCTAGAACACAAAAGGATACGGGATTTCTTATTTATTTGTTTTCCAGGATCACAGGACTAGGGTGAGGTCTAACATTGTCACTGTGAACTTTTGTTCTAAGCCCTCTGAGCTGCTCCATGTGCCCTCTTTGGGGCATGAGAGAATGTCTGGGCTCTGAAAATGACACAAACAGATTATAGGAGGCCAGATTGGCGCATCTGATCCTTCAATCAAGCTGACTTTCTGTCAAGGATACATCACATTAGAAATTATGGCCACCCAGCTCATTCAAGGCCAGTTCCAGAATTTTGCAAGTTACCTCAGGATAAAAATCACATTAGGAATCATGAGACCTCATGGTGATGGAAAAGTTCAGTGGCACCCATTGGCTCTCACTGATCTGTACCAGGGAGCAGCTTGTCCAGCACCATTGTGAGAGATCGACAACCCCAACTGAGCCTTGAGCTACCACACTGGCACCCACAGCCGGATCGGTAGCCCTGGCCATTTGCCTCTGGTCACAAACCCACCATATGTTGTTGTTAAATAAAAACAAATCCAGACTTAGTAAGAGAGACTGTATCCAAAAAAAAAAAAAATTATTTCAAAAGGGGAAAGAAGGAAAGGGCTATTGCAGGTGACCACAGACCTGCAAACCTCTTAAGTGTTCAGTGAAGAAAAGAATTTTTCTTTTACCGGAGTAAACAAGACTGAAAAGAACTGGGTGGGGGGAAGTAGGGTGAGAGCATGGTGTGGTGGAACAGCAGAGCAGAGGATGTTGTACCCCGAGGCCAGCCTGTTCTTCAAGAGGGATTGTTTGCTGGTTCAGCCTTAGAGTAGGTTAAAGATCAGTGAACTGAGAGGAGGCAGCCGTAACTTTAACTAAAGGTTGCTTAACAAGTTATTTTGTTCCAACTTAACAGTAAACACAGGCAGGTGAGCTACTCCATTAGGAGGCAAAAATGAGAATCTGGAGAGGGTGTGTCTGCTGTTGTTGCTGGTAAACCAAGTGGCATCAAAGTGTTTGGGGATTTCCCCTGGAGGTCCAGTGGCTAAAACCATACTCCCAATGCAGGGGGTCTGGGTTTGACCTCTGACCGGGGAACTAGATCCCTCATGCCACAACTTAAAAAAAAATTTTTTTTTTCTAGGTCCTCTGATGGAGGGTGTTTCTTGGCAATGATCCCTTTTCTAGAACACAAAAGGATACGGGATTTCTTATTTATTTGTTTTCCAGGATCACAGGACTAGGGTGAGGTCTAACATTGTCACTGTGAACTTTTGTTCTAAGCCCTCTGAGCTGCTCCATGTGCCCTCTTTGGGGCATGAGAGAATGTCTGGGCTCTGAAAATGACACAAACAGATTATAGGAGGCCAGATTGGCGCATCTGATCCTTCAATCAAGCTGACTTTCTGTCAAGGATACATCACATTAGAAATTATGGCCACCCAGCTCATTCAAGGCCAGTTCCAGAATTTTGCAAGTTACCTCAGGCTACATCTAAGGAAACTGATCAATCATCCCACCATGACTGGGTTTCTATATACCTACCTGGTTATCTCTGCAGCCTTTCAAGTCTGAGCTTTGAATACAATCCCCAAGGACCCTGACAACTAGCCTCTATAACCTACTTGGATTCCTTCCTTCTTCATACAGCCCTCTGAGATTGCAAGGGATTAGCTTTCCTTCCTTCCTTAACAGCAGAGGCTTCTGGAACCTCACATCTAAGTTCTCTCTTCCCTGGTTCTTATACAAAAACTCAATCATTTAAGGTCAAAACTTCAAGAGGAGCAACTGAACCCCTAGTTATATATCCAGGAAAAATAAAACACATGTCTATGCAAAAATCTGTTCAGCAATGTTCAAGCTGCATGATCCATAATAGCCATAAATCAGAAACAACCCAAGTGTCCATTGATTGTGCATACATGCATGCTCAGTCACTTCTGTCATGTCTGACTCCTTACAACCCCATGGACTATAGCCCACCAGGCAAGTCTGTCCATAGGATATCCAGGCAAGAGCACTGGAGTAGGTTGCCACCCCCTTCTCCAAGGAGATCTTTCCGATCCAGGGATTGAACCCATGTCTTTTACATCTCCTGCATTGGAGGCAGATTCTTTACCATGACTGCCACCTGGTGAATAATGGATAAATCAAATGTGACCTGTCTTACAAAGGAATATTATTTGGCAATGAAAATGAATGAACTGCTGACCCATGCTACAGCACAGATGAACCTTGAAAATACTATGTTGAGTGAAAGAATCCAGTTACAAAAGAATCTTGTAACAAAAGACCATATGTTATATGATTTCTTTTATATGCAAGGTCCAAGATAGGCAAACCTATAGAGACAAAGACAGTAGTTGCCAGGAGCTGGGGGCAGGAGGGTGCCTGCAAATAGGTACAGGGTTTCTTATTGGAATAATGAAAATGTTCTTGGGAGCTACAGAAGTTTAGGCATTCTCTTCTTTCTCACCAAAGCCCCTTTCAAAATATTGTCAGTCTGTGAACTCAAACTTCCATTTTGGAATTTGTATATTCAGCATCACTTTTGCCCTTGCACTCCTGCTTCAAAAATTCTAATTTTTCCCAAAGCAAATGAGTGCCTCTGGAGAAATATGAGGTCACATACAAGGAAATTCAAATATCAAAATCATTTTAAAATAAATCAAAAATACTGTCTTCATTACAGTAGCATCAAAATAAAAATGAAACATAATTATGTCAAATTATTTACTAACACTCGGATTTCTTTCACCCATAAATTTGAAAAGCTTCTCTTTTGTGTCTTTATGGGGTCCTTGATAAAAAGAATAAAATTATTGAATGAGACAAAGGATAGAGCTTGGAGACACACCACAGAAACGTGTTTCTGAGCTGACAGTGATCCACAGTGAAAATACTGCTCATGTGAAATATATTCCTATACCAGCCCAAGCAAATCATTTGTTTGGGGTTGCAGTGGACAAACCATAAAGTGAATGTTCCTCTTCTGTTATTCACAGCCTTGTATAAGCCCCTCCCTTTGAGTTTGGATGCTACTTGTGAGTTACTTCTCAGCAGTAGACTACGCCAATGGTGATGCTATATCTCCCCTTGACCATTACATTATATAAGACTCTAGGTTGCTACAGACTTCCACTCTTCCTGGCTTTGAAGAGATGAGTGACCAAGTTAGAAAGCCCACATATCAAGGGGTGGGGGTTATATAAAAATGGCCCTCAGCCTAATGGATAAATCAATGTGTGCTTACAAGGAATATTATTTGGCAATGAATGAATGAACTGCTGACCCATGCTACAGCACAGATGAACCTTGAAAATACTATGTTGAGTGAAAGAATCCAGTTACAAAAGAATCTTGTAACAAAAGACCATATGTTATATGATTTCTTTTATATGCAAGGTCCAAGATAGGCAAACCTATAGAGACAAAGACAGTAGTTGCCAGGAGCTGGGGGCAGGAGGGTGCCTGCAAATAGGTACAGGGTTTCTTATTGGAATAATGAAAATGTTCTTGGGAGCTACAGAAGTTTAGGCATTCTCTTCTTTCTCACCAAAGCCCCTTTCAAAATATTGTCAGTCTGTGAACTCAAACTTCCATTTTGGAATTTGTATATTCAGCATCACTTTTGCCCTTGCACTCCTGCTTCAAAAATTCTAATTTTTCCCAAAGCAAATGAGTGCCTCTGGAGAAATATGAGGTCACATACAAGGAAATTCAAATATCAAAATCATTTTAAAATAAATCAAAAATACTGTCTTCATTACAGTAGCATCAAAATAAAAATGAAACATAATTATGTCAAATTATTTACTAACACTCGGATTTCTTTCACCCATAAATTTGAAAAGCTTCTCTTTTGTGTCTTTATGGGGTCCTTGATAAAAAGAATAAAATTATTGAATGAGACAAAGGATAGAGCTTGGAGACACACCACAGAAACGTGTTTCTGAGCTGACAGTGATCCACAGTGAAAATACTGCTCATGTGAAATATATTCCTATACCAGCCCAAGCAAATCATTTGTTTGGGGTTGCAGTGGACAAACCATAAAGTGAATGTTCCTCTTCTGTTATTCACAGCCTTGTATAAGCCCCTCCCTTTGAGTTTGGATGCTACTTGTGAGTTACTTCTCAGCAGTAGACTACGCCAATGGTGATGCTATATCTCCCCTTGACCATTACATTATATAAGACTCTAGGTTGCTACAGACTTCCACTCTTCCTGGCTTTGAAGAGATGAGTGACCAAGTTAGAAAGCCCACATATCAAGGGGGTGAGGATGGTCTCTATGCAACAATCAGATAGAAGATATGGCCCTCAGCCTCATGAGGAAATAAAATTCTACCAACAACTTGAGAGAGCTTGGAAGAAACTATTTCTCTAGTCAGGCCTTCAGATGAGAACACAGCCTGGCTGATACTTCAATTATTACAGCCTGAACCAAGAGTCAAGCTAAACCTTGATATACAATCTTGGCCCATAGAGATAGTAAAATACATATAGTGTAGAATACATACTATATAGTATAGAATATATACTATCTATATATTCTATATAAGACTACATGTCAAATATATACCAACTATATATATATATATATATATATATATATAATATATGTCTATATCTATATCTATATCTATATCATCTATATCTATATATGGGAGGGGGTTGCTTCCCAGGTGGTACTAGTGGTAAAGAACCTGCTTGCCAATACAGGAGACATAAGAGACGTGGGTTTGATCTCTGGGTGGAGATCTCTCCTGGAATAGGAAATGACAACCCACTTCAGTATTCTTACCTGGAAAATTCCATGGGCAGAGGAGCCTTGCAGACTACAGTCCCTGAGGTTGCAAAGAGTTGAGCATGACTGAGCATTCAGCTCACTGATTGAGTGAGGGAAGGGACAAACTGTTCAGACATGTGCTTTTATTCTGATCCCTGCTTCAAATTATATTGCCTTTTTGATATGGTGGCTGAAGTAGAACTCAGGAAAGCTAAAATCCCATTAAATTGTGACCAGCAATTTCCTTCCCTTTTCTTTACCTCATTTATCTCATCTCTAAAATGAAGACATCATAGTGGGTGATCTCTAAGGAATGTTTCAGCTCAAGTCTTTTATATCTGATGGCCCTCAAAGAGGAAGGTGCCCTTGTAAGGCATTTGAACAGAGGTGAAGCAGAAAAGGATGAAGTTTGGAAATAATGGAACAAAATGAACAAATATTGAAGACTAAAAGGAAATTCAGCTCAGAATAGAAAGTTTAAAAAACCTATGTACTGACAGGTATAAAAATCAACAAAATGTACAGACTTCCACTCTTCCTCTTTGAAGAGATGAGTGACCAAGTTAGAAAGCCCACATATCAAGGGGGTGAGGATGGTCTCTATGCAACAATCAGATAGAAGATATGGCCCTCAGCCTCATGAGGAAATAAAATTCTACCAACAACTTGAGAGAGCTTGGAAGAAACTATTTCTCTAGTCAGGCCTTCAGATGAGAACACAGCCTGGCTGATACTTCAATTATTACAGCCTGAACCAAGAGTCAAGCTAAACCTTGATATACAATCTTGGCCCATAGAGATAGTAAAATACATATAGTGTAGAATACATACTATATAGTATAGAATATATACTATCTATATATTCTATATAAGACTACATGTCAAATATATACCAACTATATATATATATATATATATATAATATATGTCTATATCTATATCTATATCTATATCATCTATATCTATATATGGGAGGGGGTTGCTTCCCAGGTGGTACTAGTGGTAAAGAACCTGCTTGCCAATACAGGAGACATAAGAGACGTGGGTTTGATCTCTGGGTGGAGATCTCTCCTGGAATAGGAAATGACAACCCACTTCAGTATTCTTACCTGGAAAATTCCATGGGCAGAGGAGCCTTGCAGACTACAGTCCCTGAGGTTGCAAAGAGTTGAGCATGACTGAGCATTCAGCTCACTGATTGAGTGAGGGAAGGGACAAACTGTTCAGACATGTGCTTTTATTCTGATCCCTGCTTCAAATTATATTGCCTTTTTGATATGGTGGCTGAAGTAGAACTCAGGAAAGCTAAAATCCCATTAAATTGTGACCAGCAATTTCCTTCCCTTTTCTTTACCTCATTTATCTCATCTCTAAAATGAAGACATCATAGTGGGTGATCTCTAAGGAATGTTTCAGCTCAAGTCTTTTATATCTGATGGCCCTCAAAGAGGAAGGTGCCCTTGTAAGGCATTTGAACAGAGGTGAAGCAGAAAAGGATGAAGTTTGGAAATAATGGAACAAAAATGAACAAATATTGAAGACTAAAAGGAAATTCAGCTCAGAATAGAAAGTTTAAAAAACCTATGTACTGACAGGTATAAAAATCAACAAAATGGCCCAGACTTATTGCAGACATGATGCTGGAACATCTCGCCAAGTGGGCAATGAGATTAGGACTTCCCACCTTGGTCCTATGGACCTCATTCCAAAGACATCTATTGGTTGAGAGTTGTTGGTGGTGGTGTTTTACTCTAGATCAACTCCTTTCCAATGGAAAAAAAAAAGAACTACCTTCAGCCCAACTCTGAGAAACTCAGCGTGAAAATCCTCTTCATGTTCTCTGTCCCTAATAACAGGCATTGCTCAGTTATTAGACCGCTGTCATGACTTCTGGTTAGTCGGAAGAGCAGAGCCAATGTTCCTAGAAGTAAACCAGAGCAACAAACTCATGTGAAATAATTTTGTGGGTCTCCTTTTCTAATGCTACATAAAGAAAGGCTTTGAATAGTGCTGGATTCTGGGAAGAACCATGGTGAGTATTTTCTAAGATTTCAAAGTCAATGGGGGATAAAACTGAGAACATAAATTCTAAAACCATCATAAGCTGAATGTTAGAAAAAGAGAAGCAAGTGTTCTTTTCAGTGTGAAAAAAAAAAAAAGCCCTGCTCATTAAGGCCTTAGAATGAATCTACTCTTACAAGTCTATTTCATGAATAAACTAAGAAATAGAACTTTGCTGAAAAATTCCTCATGGATTTACAAGTTGCTATAAGTCCCCAAGGAGTAAGGTTTGAGCTATAAAGTTGACTTGAGGTACACAAGTCTGTACAGTGTAGTAAGAATTTGGAGACTGACATCTGTCCACAACAAAGACACCACTGATACTAAAAGCCAGACCTATCTGGCTTTCTGTCCCCTGTGTTAAATAGTACTTAGTGTGGGTTTAAGAGTAACTTAATGGTTGCTGGCTTAAGAAAGAGGGAATTTTGAGGGACTGTTGGATGTGTGAAAGCAGCTAATCTAGATTTCTTAAAAATCCAGGACTTTAAATCATTTAATTTTTATTTTAAATTTATCATGTAATTGGTCTAATAATATTCAAAATTCTTAACTATTTAGCAACCTATAAGGAAAACCAGAAAACAAATGTACATATATCTTTATTCCTCTTGTCAAATAAAATAACACTATTAAAAAGCCTAGCAATAGAAGACATCAATAAATGTAAGTTTCAACAAGGACCTATTGTATAGCTTAGAGAATTATATTCAATATCTTGTAATAAACTAAATTGGAAAATAATCTAAAAAATTATATATATATATATGAATAAGTTTGCTGTACACCTGAAACTAGCACAATATTATAAATTAACTACACTCTAATTTTTTAAAAGTTAAATTTCTTACTTTAAAAATAAAAATAAATGTAGGTTTCATTTCAGCTTCCATTCTGGCACTTGATTCAAATGTCCCATAATAATGGACCGATTCTTTGCCAACTCTTAGATTTTGATATACAATTGCTAGTATTAGCCCTGATGACTTCTGGTTAGTCGGAAGAGCAGAGCCAATGTTCCTAGAAGTAAACCAGAGCAACAAACTCATGTGAAATAATTTTGTGGGTCTCCTTTTCTAATGCTACATAAAGAAAGGCTTTGAATAGTGCTGGATTCTGGGAAGAACCATGGTGAGTATTTTCTAAGATTTCAAAGTCAATGGGGGATAAAACTGAGAACATAAATTCTAAAACCATCATAAGCTGAATGTTAGAAAAAGAGAAGCAAGTGTTCTTTTCAGTGTGAAAAAAAAAAAAAGCCCTGCTCATTAAGGCCTTAGAATGAATCTACTCTTACAAGTCTATTTCATGAATAAACTAAGAAATAGAACTTTGCTGAAAAATTCCTCATGGATTTACAAGTTGCTATAAGTCCCCAAGGAGTAAGGTTTGAGCTATAAAGTTGACTTGAGGTACACAAGTCTGTACAGTGTAGTAAGAATTTGGAGACTGACATCTGTCCACAACAAAGACACCACTGATACTAAAAGCCAGACCTATCTGGCTTTCTGTCCCCTGTGTTAAATAGTACTTAGTGTGGGTTTAAGAGTAACTTAATGGTTGCTGGCTTAAGAAAGAGGGAATTTTGAGGGACTGTTGGATGTGTGAAAGCAGCTAATCTAGATTTCTTAAAAATCCAGGACTTTAAATCATTTAATTTTTATTTTAAATTTATCATGTAATTGGTCTAATAATATTCAAAATTCTTAACTATTTAGCAACCTATAAGGAAAACCAGAAAACAAATGTACATATATCTTTATTCCTCTTGTCAAATAAAATAACACTATTAAAAAGCCTAGCAATAGAAGACATCAATAAATGTAAGTTTCAACAAGGACCTATTGTATAGCTTAGAGAATTATATTCAATATCTTGTAATAAACTAAATTGGAAAATAATCTAAAAAATTATATATATATATATGAATAAGTTTGCTGTACACCTGAAACTAGCACAATATTATAAATTAACTACACTCTAATTTTTTAAAAGTTAAATTTCTTACTTTAAAAATAAAAATAAATGTAGGTTTCATTTCAGCTTCCATTCTGGCACTTGATTCAAATGTCCCATAATAATGGACCGATTCTTTGCCAACTCTTAGATTTTGAAACAAATTTAGCTGACTGTTATATGTGTTGTTTTGGATGGACATGAGTTACAAACACAGTCACAGAACTGGACTATAGTAAGACTAAGCTGAGAATATTGACTCTGATTGCAGATGATACCAACCCATGATGCTTCAGCCATTTGTGAAGCCTGCTTGGTCAAATGCATCCCATTCTTCCTCAACTGAGAAAGGATCTAATTTGGAAAAACTACAAGAGATAGGAAAATGAGAAACTCTAGGGATACGAGAATGCCCTGGTCAAAGTAAAGATTATTTTATCTCTTGTATATTTTTGATAATGAGAATGAATCAAAATCTGGAAGCCAGTAATTGGTAGTGATGTTACCATCTTGAACAGAGCAGCATGCTCATCAGAGCGAAGACTTCAGAGGAATGTTTCACAACCCTAAGATCTCTTCAGGATGAGATCTTACTTATCTTTGAGTTCATTCAGACCTTCTAGTTCATGTTCAAGAATTCAATTTTTAAAAAATTTAGCAATTTCACCCAGTGTATTTAATTATGTGTCAAATACTCATTTGCCAAAAAATGTATTGGTGTCCAGCTACATTCAAAATGTTTTTCTGATTAGGAATAGCGATTTGGGGAGACAGATAAGGAAATAAATACGACATAATTCCTGGCCTAAGGAAGAAATGAGACATAATCATGTACAACCACAGTATGAGGTAAGGAATGCTGTGAGAGGAGAATAGATAATATTCAATGTGAGTTTGAAGACAGAAGGACTATTGGGGATTGGTAGGAGTCAAAAAAATATTCAACAGTATTTTTCATTGATCTCACAATGTGTAACCATCAAGATTTATCTTAGAATCAAGGATCTCAGAAATAGAGCTCTGAGAAATCATCAAGTCCAATTCCCTATCCCATGGGTTCTTAAATATTCTAACTAAGCACAATATTATAAATTAACTACACTCTAATTTTTTAAAAGTTAAATTTCTTACTTTAAAAATAAAAATAAATGTAGGTTTCATTTCAGCTTCCATTCTGGCACTTGATTCAAATGTCCCATAATAATGGACCGATTCTTTGCCAACTCTTAGATTTTGAAACAAATTTAGCTGACTGTTATATGTGTTGTTTTGGATGGACATGAGTTACAAACACAGTCACAGAACTGGACTATAGTAAGACTAAGCTGAGAATATTGACTCTGATTGCAGATGATACCAACCCATGATGCTTCAGCCATTTGTGAAGCCTGCTTGGTCAAATGCATCCCATTCTTCCTCAACTGAGAAAGGATCTAATTTGGAAAAACTACAAGAGATAGGAAAATGAGAAACTCTAGGGATACGAGAATGCCCTGGTCAAAGTAAAGATTATTTTATCTCTTGTATATTTTTGATAATGAGAATGAATCAAAATCTGGAAGCCAGTAATTGGTAGTGATGTTACCATCTTGAACAGAGCAGCATGCTCATCAGAGCGAAGACTTCAGAGGAATGTTTCACAACCCTAAGATCTCTTCAGGATGAGATCTTACTTATCTTTGAGTTCATTCAGACCTTCTAGTTCATGTTCAAGAATTAAATTTTTTAAAAAATTTAGCAATTTCACCCAGTGTATTTAATTATGTGTCAAATACTCATTTGCCAAAAAATGTATTGGTGTCCAGCTACATTCAAAATGTTTTTCTGATTAGGAATAGCGATTTGGGGAGACAGATAAGGAAATAAATACGACATAATTCCTGGCCTAAGGAAGAAATGAGACATAATCATGTACAACCACAGTATGAGGTAAGGAATGCTGTGAGAGGAGAATAGATAATATTCAATGTGAGTTTGAAGACAGAAGGACTATTGGGGATTGGTAGGAGTCAAAAAAATATTCAACAGTATTTTTCATTGATCTCACAATGTGTAACCATCAAGATTTATCTTAGAATCAAGGATCTCAGAAATAGAGCTCTGAGAAATCATCAAGTCCAATTCCCTATCCCATGGGTTCTTAAGTAGAAACCTATGGACTGACTTTAGGTATTTAGACACTCTACATTGCCTCTCATTCTCTGTCTCCTTTGGAGGGTCACTCCCTTCTATATCCTGTCATTCAATATTGAAGTTCCTCAAATATTCATCTCAGGCCCATTCATCCATACCCAAGACTTCAATAGCTATAAATATCAATGATTCCTAAATATATCTCTCTAGACAAGATCTCATCCTTAAGTTCCATATATTTCACTGTGTACTAGGCATCTCCAGTAGGAAAATGCAACATTTCCAAGCTGTACCTCATATCTTTCCCCTTAAGCCTGGCCCTCCTGTATAGTTAGCCCCTGCTTGGGCTTTCCCAGTGGATGACTCAGCAGTAAAGAATACACCTGCAATTCAAGAGACCCAGGAGATACAGGTTATATCCCTGGGTCAGGAAGACACCCTGAAGGTGGGCATCACATCCCACTCCAGTATTCTAACCTGGAGAATTCCATGGACAGATAAGCCTGGTGGGCTATAGTCCATAGGACTGCAAAGAGTCAAACACAACTGAAGCAACTTAGCACACATCCCTCCTTATTAAACCTCTACAACTCTATCTCCACACATTGAAATTAAATCAACTTTTTTTCAGCTCATAGCTGACCCTGTCATACTTTTGCTGAGATCCCTTAACTGCTTCCCATTGTTTATTCGTTAAACACCAAGCCCTACACAAACACTTCATGATTCAGGATGCTTTGGACTGCAAATTACAGAGAACCCTGAGTCAACTAGCTTAAATGATAATTATGTCACCTAACAAGAAGTCCTTAAAATGGTAGCCCCAGATGGATCATCAGCATCTTCAAGAAGCCAATTTTCTTCTGCCTTTCTTTTCTACCACCAAACTTTTTTTAAAAGATTTTTGTTCACCATAGCTTTAGTCATGAAGGAAAATTTTCCTGCCCAAATCAATCCCTCATTGAATTGTTATTGAAAGTGTTTTCATTTTATCCTTTAATTATGGTGAGGGCATTTTTGCAAGACATTTTCAAGTGTAAGTAAATAGGGTCCAAGGGATATGTGGATATCCAGTAACTTGGATATTTCCCCAAGGTACATATTTTTGAGAGCTACCACCCTGGTCACATGACCAAAATGTGTCATGGTTCCAGAGTAATTTATCTGTAAAGCACAAGCCACCAATGAGTTTCAAGGTCAGAAGCATTCAGTTGTATTGGACTGAAATATTTAATAGTGTTCAGTCAAGCATAGGTTGGCACACTGTGTTTCCTTCAGGCTACTTCCCAATAAGATAAAATATTCATTGATTGTGAGTCATAGATTCGCCCCTTGCTGTGTACTTTGTTCTTTTGAATGGGTACAGGGCTCAAGAAATAACAAGGAAATTAAAGGGAATGTAAGATGTACAATTTCTTATTTCAGAGCCATGCTTTGGGGAGAGCCACATCAAGTAGAAAACACAATGAGACACCCTCCTTAGGAATGGCAGGAACCAGTTTGCCAAGCTAAATCACCAGGTTCAAATCCAATAACAACTGCAAATAAAATTTGATGAACAGAAAGTGATTTGCAGTACAAATGCTGTTTCTTGTAGTCATTACTTAAAGGTAGCCAAGGTGACCTTTGTGACCTCCAAAAAGAAGCCAGCCATCCCAGCTTGAGGAGAGACCAAGACTGAACATCGGAAGTTCTAGTCTATGGTTCTAGTCTAGTCCAAGAATATAAAAGACGTGGTACAATGAACCTAGCTTGAGCTCATAGAAGAAAAGCAGAAGTCGAGATGAAAAGGTCTTTGAATTGTTAGGAAAACACACAGAAGGCTTGTAAGGGGAGCTCTATAAAACTTATGTAATGAACCCAGGTGGAATTTGGCGGTGAACATTAATTGAGTGATAATTTTGGATGGAGAGCAAACATGAACTGTCTAGATGTCTTTTACTCTTGATTAGAAAAATTAATTTGTAACAACTTCTTTGAATTTTGAAAATATTTGAATCAGCTTCACCATTGAAAACTGAACTGAGCAACTAGAGGTTGACTGATGAGATATTTTCAAAACATCCACAATTCTAGGAATCTTATGAAGAAATGTAAGAAAGACATTGCCACCTCACACCCATTAACATAACAACTGTCAAAAAAAAAAAAGAAACAGAAAATAACAAGTGTTGGCAAGGATGTGGAGAATTTGGAACTCTTGCACCCTGTTGGTGGGAATGTAAAATGGGCAGGTGCTATGGAAAATAGTACAGAGCTTCCCAAAAAAATTAAAAATAGAATTGCCATGTGACCCAGAAATCCCACTTCTGTATATATATTCAAAGGAATTGAAAGCAGAATCTCAAAGAGACATTTGCGTCCACATTTATATCAACAATATTGGAAATAGCCAACCCAGATGTTCACTGACAGATGAAAACAAAAGCTAAATGCAATGTATTCATACAGTGGAATATTACTCATCCTTAAAACAGAAATTCTGCCACATACTGAAACATGGGTGAATCTTGAGGACATTATGCTAAGTGAAATTAGCCAGTTCCCAAAAGGTGAAAATATTGTATGGTTCCACTTATATGAAGCATTAGTAATCAAATTCATAGAAATAGAAAGAAGACTGATTGTTACCAGGGACTATGGGGAGGGGGGCAAGGAGAGATATTGTTTAACGGGTATAGAGTTTCAGATTGGCAAGATAAAAAATGTTCTGGAGGTCTGTTTCACAACAGTGTGAATATGGTTAACACTGCTGAACTGTATTCTAAAGTGGCTAGGATGGTAAATTTTATGTTATGTGATTTTTACCACCACCACACCAACAAGGCATTGCCAACTAATTCATTGGCAGCTGACTTCAGGAGAGACTGGGTGAGAGACTTCCTCACAGGTAACAGGAAGACAGATGGGGGAAGAATACAGAGAATTTTAAGGAGCCTGGACTTCCCTGTCCTTCCCAGTAACTTGGGTACCATTGAGGCTGCAAAGGACAAATGAAGAGGAACTGAGATAATAACTTCAGATATAAAAGGGATTGAAGAGGCTTGTGCAAGACCTCCTTTCTGCTAACCTCAGGTCTCTTCAGTTCTGAATCTCTTGGTAGATCTGTAACTTTTGATGCCACAGACACACTCACTCCGTCCTCCTTAGAATCTGTACTGCCCAAACTGTCAAAGCAGAGTCTTCATATGAAGTGCCTTTGTCTGTGCTGGGGAGAGGACTCAGAGAAAGTGTTGCGTCCTGGGAGCTAGAATACAAAAATGGGTTAGGCCTCCAGGGAGCCATCTAAGGGTGGAATCGTACGGTTCTTTAGGTTGGAGCAAGGTGATGGTTCAGAACATACAGGTACAGGATAACACAAGAAGCCACAGGATGACCAAAAAAAAAGTGAAAAGAAAAGAAAAAAAAAGCCAGACCGTGGCCTAAGAAACAGAGACCAAGTAGTCTGGACTACAGTAGGAAGAACAACTAACAGAGGCAGTCCAGGCAGAGAAGACCTGCACAAACTGTAATTGAAAACAAAAGCTAAATGCAATGTATTCATACAGTGGAATATTACTCATCCTTAAAACAGAAATTCTGCCACATACTGAAACATGGGTGAATCTTGAGGACATTATGCTAAGTGAAATTAGCCAGTTCCCAAAAGGTGAAAATATTGTATGGTTCCACTTATATGAAGCATTAGTAATCAAATTCATAGAAATAGAAAGAAGACTGATTGTTACCAGGGACTATGGGGAGGGGGGCAAGGAGAGATATTGTTTAACGGGTATAGAGTTTCAGATTGGCAAGATAAAAAATGTTCTGGAGGTCTGTTTCACAACAGTGTGAATATGGTTAACACTGCTGAACTGTATTCTAAAGTGGCTAGGATGGTAAATTTTATGTTATGTGATTTTTACCACCACCACACCAACAAGGCATTGCCAACTAATTCATTGGCAGCTGACTTCAGGAGAGACTGGGTGAGAGACTTCCTCACAGGTAACAGGAAGACAGATGGGGGAAGAATACAGAGAATTTTAAGGAGCCTGGACTTCCCTGTCCTTCCCAGTAACTTGGGTACCATTGAGGCTGCAAAGGACAAATGAAGAGGAACTGAGATAATAACTTCAGATATAAAAGGGATTGAAGAGGCTTGTGCAAGACCTCCTTTCTGCTAACCTCAGGTCTCTTCAGTTCTGAATCTCTTGGTAGATCTGTAACTTTTGATGCCACAGACACACTCACTCCGTCCTCCTTAGAATCTGTACTGCCCAAACTGTCAAAGCAGAGTCTTCATATGAAGTGCCTTTGTCTGTGCTGGGGAGAGGACTCAGAGAAAGTGTTGCGTCCTGGGAGCTAGAATACAAAAATGGGTTAGGCCTCCAGGGAGCCATCTAAGGGTGGAATCGTACGGTTCTTTAGGTTGGAGCAAGGTGATGGTTCAGAACATACAGGTACAGGATAACACAAGAAGCCACAGGATGACCAAAAAAAAAGTGAAAAGAAAAGAAAAAAAAAGCCAGACCGTGGCCTAAGAAACAGAGACCAAGTAGTCTGGACTACAGTAGGAAGAACAACTAACAGAGGCAGTCCAGGCAGAAGACACAGAAGCCCTGCAGCAAACTGTAATTGTGCCTGTGCTGGAAATCTTCTCCCAGGAGTAATACAGACTACCCAGTTCAGAAACCTATCTCACCTCACTATCCTGATTCAGGACTTCACAGAGTCTGACACTTTGTACTCAGGGTGCATGTGCGCTAAGTCACTACAGTCGTGTCTAGCCCTTTGCAACACAGGGATTGAACCTCCATCTGTTATATCTCCTGCACTGGCAGACATGCTCTTTTTTTTTTTTTTTTGCTTTGTAAATCTATGTTTTTTTATTATTATTTTGGTTTTACAGAGTTTTGTTGTTTACAGCTCTATATAATCCCAAAGGCATATCTTTGCTTCCTCCCACCCCCTCCAGGTTGTTGCCTAGCCCCCATGTAAAATCTGTTAGTTCCACAATGTATTCACTATGGTTATCTATTTTACATATGATAATGTAGATTTCCATGTTACTTTTCCAAACTTCTCACTAATTCTTCCCTCCCCTGCCCAAAAGTCTATAGGTCTGTTCTCTAGGTCTTTTTCTACATCCCTGTTCTGCATGTGTATTTATTGGCACCATCTTACTAGATATATGTGTTAGTATAGTGTATTTGTCCTTTTCTTTTTGACTTACTTCACTTTGTATAATAGGTTTTAGATTCATCCACCTCGTTAGGACTGATTCTTCTGCATTTCTTTTTATGGCTGACAAATATTTCATTGTATATATGTACCATAGTTTCTTTATCTATTCATTCGTCGAGGACATCTAGGTTGTTTCCATGTTCTAGCTATTGTATAGAGTGCTGCAATGAACATTGGGGTACACATGTCTCCTTAGAATCTGTACTGCCCAAACTGTCAAAGCAGAGTCTTCATATGAAGTGCCTTTGTCTGTGCTGGGGAGAGGACTCAGAGAAAGTGTTGCGTCCTGGGAGCTAGAATACAAAAATGGGTTAGGCCTCCAGGGAGCCATCTAAGGGTGGAATCGTACGGTTCTTTAGGTTGGAGCAAGGTGATGGTTCAGAACATACAGGTACAGGATAACACAAGAAGCCACAGGATGACCAAAAAAAAAGTGAAAAGAAAAGAAAAAAAAAGCCAGACCGTGGCCTAAGAAACAGAGACCAAGTAGTCTGGACTACAGTAGGAAGAACAACTAACAGAGGCAGTCCAGGCAGAAGACACAGAAGCCCTGCAGCAAACTGTAATTGTGCCTGTGCTGGAAATCTTCTCCCAGGAGTAATACAGACTACCCAGTTCAGAAACCTATCTCACCTCACTATCCTGATTCAGGACTTCACAGAGTCTGACACTTTGTACTCAGGGTGCATGTGCGCTAAGTCACTACAGTCGTGTCTAGCCCTTTGCAACACAGGGATTGAACCTCCATCTGTTATATCTCCTGCACTGGCAGACATGCTCTTTTTTTTTTTTTTTTTGCTTTGTAAATCTATGTTTTTTTATTATTATTTTGGTTTTACAGAGTTTTGTTGTTTACAGCTCTATATAATCCCAAAGGCATATCTTTGCTTCCTCCCACCCCCTCCAGGTTGTTGCCTAGCCCCCATGTAAAATCTGTTAGTTCCACAATGTATTCACTATGGTTATCTATTTTACATATGATAATGTAGATTTCCATGTTACTTTTCCAAACTTCTCACTAATTCTTCCCTCCCCTGCCCAAAAGTCTATAGGTCTGTTCTCTAGGTCTTTTTCTACATCCCTGTTCTGCATGTGTATTTATTGGCACCATCTTACTAGATATATGTGTTAGTATAGTGTATTTGTCCTTTTCTTTTTGACTTACTTCACTTTGTATAATAGGTTTTAGATTCATCCACCTCGTTAGGACTGATTCTTCTGCATTTCTTTTTATGGCTGACAAATATTTCATTGTATATATGTACCATAGTTTCTTTATCTATTCATTCGTCGAGGGACATCTAGGTTGTTTCCATGTTCTAGCTATTGTATAGAGTGCTGCAATGAACATTGGGGTACACATGTCTCTTTCAATTTTAATGTCATCAGAGTATAAGTCTAATAGTGGGATTGCTGGGTCATATGACAGTACTTCTATTCTTAATTTTTAAAGGAATCTTCATACTGTCTTCCATAGTAGGTTTACCAATTTACATTCCCACCAACAATGCAAGAATGTTCCCTTTCTCTGCACCCTCTCCAGCATTATCTGTAGGTTTTGCAGACAGGTTCTTTACTGCTAGTGCCACCTGGGAAGCTCCCTACTGAGGGTAAGAAAATACATCCATTGTTGATTTCTTTCCATTCCCTTTATATCAGATTTTAAGACTTCTGGTAGTACAGAAGATATGATTACCTGGAGACTGCCCACTGAAGAACAGCTAGAAGTGCTGGATAGCTAACAAGCATTCCTTTCAATGCATACCTGAGCTCACCAAAAAAATCAACAGAGAGCTCCAGCGGGGGCTCAAAATGCATATGGAATGAAATTAGCACTGGAGCAGTAGAAGCACAAACCCTCACATAAGGGGATTGAGATTTGCCAGTTTAAAGAAACCAGAATTTGGGTTTTATCCATACAAGGACAGAGAATGAATGTTTCCATGGCCTGGAAATGAAAGGGTTTTACCTCAATTTGAGACTTAAACCCAGGGCCCAGAACTGATTGAACCCTGCTTGGGACGTGAACCCACGTGGCTGGAGCTTGAATTCCAGCCAAAACCCTGTTTGGGACTTGAACCCACATGACTGGGGCTTGAATCTAGTCAAAACCTGGTTTGGGACTCAAACCCACGTGCCTAAGGCTTAACCCCAGCCAAAATCCTGCTTGGGACTTGAACCCATGTCATCAGGACTCAATCCCGGCCAAAACCTTATCTGGGACTCGAAACCGTGCAGCCAGGACTTAATCCAGCACTCACCAAATGTCTGGATCCACCGAGGCTCAGGTTCTTCATGCCTCAACACAGAAGGAATTCAGCGAGAGGCAGAGTGATAGGCAAGAAAAGGATTTATTAGGATAGGGTACTTGTAAGAGGTGCAAACGGGCAGGCAGGAAAGCTCTGCTCTGCTTTCCTTCAACTGAGTGGGCAGCAATATATATAGGATGGTAGATGACCACCCCCCTCAAGTAGATACAGATGCAGAACATGCATCATTGGTTGCTTCTTTGCCAGCTCCTCCTTCATCAGCTGTTTATACCCAGTCGAGCCTGCTTTACTGAACAAGGAACAGCTTTCCTGAGTTATCATCAACTCAATGGCCTCCCAAACTTTCTCAGGTGTCTCCCTTCTACCTACCCTCCCCTACTAGGACTCTACATCCACCTACCTGTTCTACTCCGTCCCTATCAGAAATACCATGACTCAGTATCTCTCTGGTGACCTTGGGTAGCTTCTAGCATTCTGGTCAGAAATAACGCCCAGATCTTCCTTCCCATTGACTGGTCCTGAGGAAGAGCATGGTGAATTTTCTTTGGTGGGTCTCCTGGATATCTTTATCTTTATCAGAAAGCAGAGGACATTGAAGCTACTTTAATACAACTTCAAAAGCCCCAGATATCCTCAGGGTCCTCCGGCTCTGGGAGTATGGTCTCTCAAGAACCCTTAGCTCTTCATCTTCTCACCCAGGTGCACAAGTCGAGGGCTATGTCTTCTGCTCTTCCAGCTTGCCCCACTCTCAGGCTCCCAGAGTCTAGAATCTATAGCCCAGAGGGTCCTGAGTCCAAAGCCTACTCTGTCTTAAAATCAGCAGTCAAGCCTAGAACATTCTTTCTAAAAAACAATTATTCCTTTCAGAAGAAGGGAGCCTGTCTGCTTTTAAAGCCAAATATGATGCATTGCATTTAAAAAGTCTAATAGTGACAATTTTAGTCATGGCCACCTCAAGTCTCAGAGGCCTCAGGACATGGCACCAAACTGTCAGGTCAGGAAACCAATAAGTCACCATAGATGGAAAAAAGTTAAAAAAAAAAACCAGTTACAGTGAAAACAGAGCTCCTTATCGGTGATGTTCTTTCTCCTCAAACAAGGAATTCCGTGTTTTCCTGAGAAAGTAAACATGAGGTTATTAGCCCTAAGATGACTCACTGAAACGCACCCAGAGTAGCGGTATGCTTACTGGGAGACCCCCGTTGGCAGTGCAGGCTGTAAATTATGGTCATTCCTAAGAGGTAACAAGAGAGGTTCTGTCAGCTGTGCGATTACTTTGTTTTGGCAGGACACTTTGGAGTCAAGAAAACATTGGCTGGAGTTCAAGGCCAAGATTTTGGATCAGCTGCCACCATAATTTTTCAGAAATGTGATGACTGTTCCTCAAGAAATAGTTTCCTAAGTAGGCTGCAGGAATGTGTCCTGTACATGTTCAAATGGGATTTAAAGAATGAAGCCCTTGGGGACCGATCAGTTGAACTGAGTTATCACGGGCTTCTCAAGCAAAGGGTGAGAAGCCAAGATCACATTAGGGAATCTCCTCACCGAGTGGAGTGAAAGAATTCGAGAGCGATTTTCATTGAGGTAGGGGCATGCCTGGACACTGTATCTTCCACATGATATATGAGAACAGCGATAGAAAGTCTACCAACGTTATGTAGGCAGATCTTCTCTTTTTGAGATCTCCATTAAACTAACAGTGTAAGCTTCTGACACTCCTCCCTGTCCTGGTTAGAGGTAACAATAGTAATGAGGAGAACTGTGAATACCTAAATGGCCCTCATGCCTGCAGAGGGCACTGGGTGCACTCACTCTTTCGTGCCTGTTCACAGTCCTTCATTTTTATGCAGCAGAAAGTGCCACTCATACTTGAAAATTCAGGGGATCATTGCAATTCAAATACCCGAATTTGAGCCCATGGCTTGGTGTGAAGGATACTCCCTGCTCTTTTTTATTTAACATAACATTGTATCTATATGAACACTTTATTACCGCTGCACATTTAGCTTGTCAACAGGAATATTTACTACATACCTGAGTTCCTAAGATAGAAAAGATAAAGTTTGGATGGTTGGAGTTTGGATGTGGAGTTGAGAGTCGAGTACTGAGTCAGAAATACCATTACAGAAGCCTGTGGAGGCCTGAGCACATGTGAGGGAGGAGAGAGGGAAATGTTAGTCCTCTCAGCCAGTAGCTGGGCCATGACAGTAATAACCTGAACATTAACTTATTATAAGTTATTGCACTCATTTTATTGACTTTATGAGAATCAAATTAAGTATTTAAAACCACTGTTTGCTCTCTAAGAGGTTAAAAAAAAAGGATGGCAGTCAGTCTCTGAGAGTTTATATAATTCACACAAATGGTTTCCAAGATGGAGGCTGATGCTGGATTTCTCATTCTGTTTAAGAGATTGTATTCACTACTCTGGGCTTCCCTGGTGGCTCAGCAGTAAAGAATCTGCCTACAGTGCAGGAGCCACAGGAAGCACAGGTTCAATCCCTGGGTCAGGAAAATCTCCTGCAAGAGAGTTTGGCAACCCACTCCAGTATTTTTGCCTGGAGAATCCCATGGACAGAGGAGCCTTGTAGGCTACAGTCCATAGGGTTGCAAAGAATCAGACACACCTGGAGCAGCTAAACATGCACACATGTGGTACTGTTATCCTCGTTTTTTAAGGAATCTCCATACTGTTCTCCATAGTAGCTGTGTCATGGACAGCAACACACGCTGCATTCCTACTGTGAGAACAGTATGGTGTATTTCAGGAAGAGGAGAAGCTCAGGTTCTAGAGCTGGGTTTTCTACCGTCTCACCTTAGCTCTGTCATTTCCTGAATGGGGACCAGAGCAACCTGTTGAAGTTCTCTCTGTCTTCCCTCATGCCTGCAGAGGGCACTGGGTGCACTCACTCTTTCGTGCCTGTTCACAGTCCTTCATTTTATGCAGCAGAAAGTGCCACTCATACTTGAAAATTCAGGGATCATTGCAATTCAAATACCCGAATTTGAGCCCATGGCTTGGTGTGAAGGATACTCCCTGCTCTTTTTTATTTAACATAACATTGTATCTATATGAACACTTTATTACCGCTGCACATTTAGCTTGTCAACAGGAATATTTACTACATACCTGAGTTCCTAAGATAGAAAAGATAAAGTTTGGATGGTTGGAGTTTGGATGTGGAGTTGAGAGTCGAGTACTGAGTCAGAAATACCATTACAGAAGCCTGTGGAGGCCTGAGCACATGTGAGGGGGGAGAGAGGGAAATGTTAGTCCTCTCAGCCAGTAGCTGGGCCATGACAGTAATAACCTGAACATTAACTTATTATAAGTTATTGCACTCATTTTATTGACTTTATGAGAATCAAATTAAGTATTTAAAACCACTGTTTGCTCTCTAAGAGGTTAAAAAAAAAGGATGGCAGTCAGTCTCTGAGAGTTTATATAATTCACACAAATGGTTTCCAAGATGGAGGCTGATGCTGGATTTCTCATTCTGTTTAAGAGATTGTATTCACTACTCTGGGCTTCCCTGGTGGCTCAGCAGTAAAGAATCTGCCTACAGTGCAGGAGCCACAGGAAGCACAGGTTCAATCCCTGGGTCAGGAAAATCTCCTGCAAGAGAGTTTGGCAACCCACTCCAGTATTTTTGCCTGGAGAATCCCATGGACAGAGGAGCCTTGTAGGCTACAGTCCATAGGGTTGCAAAGAATCAGACACACCTGGAGCAGCTAAACATGCACACATGTGGTACTGTTATCCTCGTTTTTTAAGGAATCTCCATACTGTTCTCCATAGTAGCTGTGTCATGGACAGCAACACACGCTGCATTCCTACTGTGAGAACAGTATGGTGTATTTCAGGAAGAGGAGAAGCTCAGGTTCTAGAGCTGGGTTTTCTACCGTCTCACCTTAGCTCTGTCATTTCCTGAATGGGGACCAGAGCAAGCTGTTGAAGTTCTCTCTGTCTTGGAGGTGACCATAGTGCCAGCGCTGTGGTGGGGGCTATGTGAGATACAGGACAAAGAATAGCCTCTGGCAGCTGGTCCATGACACAGACCTGTGGTTGCTCTGTGCCAGGAACCTACCTCATGCCCACAATCTTGGTATGCCCTAGCATCCTCATCTATAAAATGAGGATAACATTAGAAGGATCCATGTCTGCCACAAGTTAGTCCCCTCAGTCATGTCTGACTCTTTGCGACCCCATGGCTCCTCTGTCCATGGGATTCTCCAGGCAAGAATACTGGAGTAGGTTGCCATTCCCTTCTCCAGGAGATCTACCCAACCCAGAGATTAAACCTGGGTCTCCTGCATTGCAGGCAGATTATTTACCATCTGAGCCACTAGGCAAGGTCATGCCAAAAGACCCCCACATCCTCAGTCTGTGGCCAGGCTTGACCCCACGAACCCAAAAACTTGAGGTGCTAAGTTAGGCTGCCTCATGCACATAGCAGCAGCTTCTGCTTCATATCAGGTGTTGTTTGAAACCTATGAAGTGCTTATTGTTCTCCTGATGGTACAAATGAGGAAACGGAGGCTTGGAAAGACTTTTAGTTTGCTAGGCCCCACAACTAGTAATAGAAAAGCAGGAATTTAAGCTCTAGTGTCCTCCTTGTGAGAGGCCATTTAAGAACATCCCAGTTTTAAGAAAATTGCACAAAGCCGAAACATTATGGATTGAGTATTAACAGTACAAAACTACACTGAATCTTTTGGGGTAGCACCTCCCCTGAGATAGGAAATATTTTATTTCAGAGTCATCTAGTACTTGACTAAGATGATAAAGGAAGAGAAACAAATCTAAAGTGTCAGAGAATTCTTTGAAGAGCTGCAGCGTGGAAGTTATGATGTTGAAAAGGTAGTAAGGTGACAAGAGATACTCCACATAATTGCCTGATGAGCTATACAGGCAGAGTTTGCAATCTCCAAGGAAACTGGACTACAAGGAGATCAAACCAGTCAATCCTAAAGAAAATCATGCCTGAAAATTCACTGGAAGGACTGGTGCTGAACCTGAAGCTCCAATACTTTGTCTACCTGAGGCAAAGAGATGACTCATTGGAAAAGACTCTGATACTGGGGGAAAAAGAAGGCAGAAGAAGAAGGGAATGACAGAGGACGAGATAGTTGGATGGCATCACTGAGTCAATGGACGTGAATTTGAACAAGCTCCGGAAGATGGTGAAGGACAGGGAAGCCTGGTGTGCCGTGCTCCACTGAATCGTAAAGAGTTAGACATGACTGAGCAACTGAAATGAACTGAACTGGCATAAATAGCCACGGGATTGGATGGGGACAGGCAAGCACTCATGCTCACGCTTCATCTTCCCTTCTAAATAAAATGCCGAGAATCATCAAGGCTACACAATTAAGTTACCAGGTGGCAAGTTCTGTTGAGATATAATCTCTTGCCAGATTTTCACCTGAAAGCATCAAATACCTTTGGTGGCACCCAAGCTGGCCCCTGCTAGGGGAGCACGGCTCTCACACACAGCTGGTGCTGTCCAAGCATTTTATGGAGTCGGCTCATGCCTCCGACCATTCTACCCGCATCAGAGGGTGCCCAGCACTGGCCCCTGTGAAAAGAGATGCAGAGGAGGTGATGTAGCCTGGAATGCAGCCTCCCATATCAGCCTGGCTGACTCCCTGCACTTGGCAGGCTTTCCCAGAAGAGTACAGTCTTCATCTGGTCTCTGGGACCCTAGGGCCCAGGGGGAGAAGCCCCACAGGCACTAAGAATTCCAGGACTTTGTTGAGGTCACTTTCCAACAGCCTGCATGATGCCTGGTCTCTCTTGGCCCACTGAAGTAGCAGTGGAATAAGACCCCCCTTGTGTCTGCACTGGAAAATACCCCCATCTACTGACACACTTATGAGGTGCCACTGTTGCCTTTGGGACAAGATCCCAGCCTTTGCGAGGAAGCCTGGGGAGAGCCCCTGGTGGGAAAGATGTCCTCCAAGACACACAAGGGTCGTTCTTGTGGTGGGAGATGGAACAGAGGCTGTTGATGATCCCAGCTGTTGGAAACTGGACTACAAGGAGATCAAACCAGTCAATCCTAAAGAAAATCATGCCTGAAAATTCACTGGAAGGACTGGTGCTGAACCTGAAGCTCCAATACTTTGTCTACCTGAGGCAAAGAGATGACTCATTGGAAAAGACTCTGATACTGGGGGAAAAAGAAGGCAGAAGAAGAAGGGAATGACAGAGGACGAGATAGTTGGATGGCATCACTGAGTCAATGGACGTGAATTTGAACAAGCTCCGGAAGATGGTGAAGGACAGGGAAGCCTGGTGTGCCGTGCTCCACTGAATCGTAAAGAGTTAGACATGACTGAGCAACTGAAATGAACTGAACTGGCATAAATAGCCACGGGATTGGATGGGGACAGGCAAGCACTCATGCTCACGCTTCATCTTCCCTTCTAAATAAAATGCCGAGAATCATCAAGGCTACACAATTAAGTTACCAGGTGGCAAGTTCTGTTGAGATATAATCTCTTGCCAGATTTTCACCTGAAAGCATCAAATACCTTTGGTGGCACCCAAGCTGGCCCCTGCTAGGGGAGCACGGCTCTCACACACAGCTGGTGCTGTCCAAGCATTTTATGGAGTCGGCTCATGCCTCCGACCATTCTACCCGCATCAGAGGGTGCCCAGCACTGGCCCCTGTGAAAAGAGATGCAGAGGAGGTGATGTAGCCTGGAATGCAGCCTCCCATATCAGCCTGGCTGACTCCCTGCACTTGGCAGGCTTTCCCAGAAGAGTACAGTCTTCATCTGGTCTCTGGGACCCTAGGGCCCAGGGGGAGAAGCCCCACAGGCACTAAGAATTCCAGGACTTTGTTGAGGTCACTTTCCAACAGCCTGCATGATGCCTGGTCTCTCTTGGCCCACTGAAGTAGCAGTGGAATAAGACCCCCCTTGTGTCTGCACTGGAAAATACCCCCATCTACTGACACACTTATGAGGTGCCACTGTTGCCTTTGGGACAAGATCCCAGCCTTTGCGAGGAAGCCTGGGGAGAGCCCCTGGTGGGAAAGATGTCCTCCAAGACACACAAGGGTCCTTCTTGTGGTGGGAGATGGAACAGAGGCTGTTCTGACTGATCCCAGCTGTTGGTGTCAAGTCCAGGGGTCCAGGGAGGGGTCTTTGAGGCCCTCTCAGCCAGGGGTGGGAAGCAGGATATGTGACACGCTGGTCCAGCTGAGGAGAAAACAGACCTGCCGTGCTCCTATTGCTGTCCCCTCTCTCCCCTCGTCTGGACATTTTGTGGGGGGACGGTGTACATAAAGGGGCCTGTCTTTTGTCATAGTCTCTGATCTCATCCTCTAAAAGGGCAACTAGGTATCATCAAGCCAAATTGTCTGGAAAAGTCTCAAAATTGCCAACTGAGACTTCGCCTCCTTATCGAAGCAAACAGGAGAGTGTGATGATTGTTCTGCTGAAGATGTCTCCACGTGCTAGGTTTGGAGTCCTCCCAGCACTCAGATGGACTCAGCACCATGACCATGTCCATTGTTCTGCAGGTTACACGGCCACAAGGGTCAGAACAAGGAGTCTGGTTCCACTGTGTCCTCATCTATGAAGTGGGACCCATAAGCCTTCAGCAGCCATAATGGGCAGAGGTGCGTAAAGCCTGCAAAAACAATTATTTTTTTTGGTGCTAGTTTGGTGATGAGATGGTTTATTAAGTTACTACTCTTTTTAAGACAGACAGCCATTGGTACCTCTCCCAAATAGTAGCTTCTATTTAAGTCAACCTCAGAAGCCTAAGATTTAGGGTTAAGGTGAGGCCCTAAATCAACAGTATATGGAAGCCCCAAGGCTTCTTCCAGGTCCCCAACCTCAGAAGCCTTTTAGATTTAGGGTTAAGGTGAGGCCCTGAAACCCAGGCACTAAGAATTCCAGGACTTTGTTGAGGTCACTTTCCAACAGCCTGCATGATGCCTGGTCTCTCTTGGCCCACTGAAGTAGCAGTGGAATAAGACCCCCCTTGTGTCTGCACTGGAAAATACCCCCATCTACTGACACACTTATGAGGTGCCACTGTTGCCTTTGGGACAAGATCCCAGCCTTTGCGAGGAAGCCTGGGGAGAGCCCCTGGTGGGAAAGATGTCCTCCAAGACACACAAGGGTCCTTCTTGTGGTGGGAGATGGAACAGAGGCTGTTCTGACTGATCCCAGCTGTTGGTGTCAAGTCCAGGGGTCCAGGGAGGGGTCTTTGAGGCCCTCTCAGCCAGGGGTGGGAAGCAGGATATGTGACACGCTGGTCCAGCTGAGGAGAAAACAGACCTGCCGTGCTCCTATTGCTGTCCCCTCTCTCCCCTCGTCTGGACATTTTGTGGGGGGACGGTGTACATAAAGGGGCCTGTCTTTTGTCATAGTCTCTGATCTCATCCTCTAAAAGGGCAACTAGGTATCATCAAGCCAAATTGTCTGGAAAAGTCTCAAAATTGCCAACTGAGACTTCGCCTCCTTATCGAAGCAAACAGGAGAGTGTGATGATTGTTCTGCTGAAGATGTCTCCACGTGCTAGGTTTGGAGTCCTCCCAGCACTCAGATGGACTCAGCACCATGACCATGTCCATTGTTCTGCAGGTTACACGGCCACAAGGGTCAGAACAAGGAGTCTGGTTCCACTGTGTCCTCATCTATGAAGTGGGACCCATAAGCCTTCAGCAGCCATAATGGGCAGAGGTGCGTAAAGCCTGCAAAAACAATTATTTTTTTTGGTGCTAGTTTGGTGATGAGATGGTTTATTAAGTTACTACTCTTTTTAAGACAGACAGCCATTGGTACCTCTCCCAAATAGTAGCTTCTATTTAAGTCAACCTCAGAAGCCTAAGATTTAGGGTTAAGGTGAGGCCCTAAATCAACAGTATATGGAAGCCCCAAGGCTTCTTCCAGGGACATATCCCCACTAGTCACAGTCATGAGGCATCTTTGGCCTGTCGTGAGGTTTTGGGTGAAGAAATTCAAAATGGGTAGGATGTGGAATGGAAAGCTTCAGGGAGGCCATGGTCCCTGAAGCAGTACAGGAAAGTAGTGGGAATACACTGTTATGAACTGAATGTGCATTATGGACTGAATGTGTGTGTGAATGGACTTACAATTCATATGTCGAAGTCTGAACCCCTACTGTGCTGTATTTGGAGACAAGCCTCCAAGGAAGTAATTAAGGTTAAATGACATCATGAAGATGGAGCCCCAGCATAGGAATAGTGTCCTGATCGGAAGAGACACCAAAGCTAAGAAGAGACTCCCCGCTCTATCCCTTCCTTCTTCCCTCTCTCTCTCTCTCTCTCCACAAACACACACACACACACACACACACACACACACACAGGAGGCCATGTGAGGACACAAGAAGGCAGCAGTCGGGCTTTCCTGGTGGTCCAGTGGGTGAAGAGTCTGCCTTGTAGTGCAAGAGGCACCAGTTTGATCCCTGGCCCAGGAAGATCCCACATGCTGCAGAGCGGCTGGACCACTGTATTCAATTACGAGCCAGCGCTCTGGAATGTGTGCCACTCAGGAGAGGCCACTTTGATGGGAGGTCCACACACACCAAAAGAACGGATGAAAAAGATGGATGAAAAATAAATGATGACTTAGAAGTGAAAAAAAAAAAAAAAAAAGACAGCAGTCTACAAGCCAGGAGGAAGGCCCTCACCAGGAACCAAACCTACTTGAACCATGAGAAATAAATTTCTATCCTGGGGCTTCCCTGGTGGTCCAGTGGGTGAAGAGTCCATCTCGCAGTGAAAGGGGCACTAGTTCGATCCCTGGCCCGGGAAGATCCCACATGCTGCAGAGTGGCTGGACCAGTGTGTCCAATTGTGAGCCAGCGCTCTGGAGCACATGAGTCCAGAGCCGGTGCTCTGCACCGAGAGGGGCCACTGCAATGGGAGGCCACACAGGCCAAAGAATAAAGATGGATCAAAATAAATGAATAGAAAACTAATAAAAGAAGCCAAAATTTTTTTAAATTTTTTTTTTTCTATCCTGTAATCCCCAGCCTGTGATATTTTGTTACAGCAGCCCAAGCCAACTGAACCACCCTGTGTCTCCTGGAGGTTTCCTGGCCCTGCCCTACATTGCTACCAAGCCGGCTCACATCCTGGCCTCCCACTGCCTCCACCAGCTGCTGCAGAATCTTCTCAAACTCCTGTACCCAGTGTGAGTGACACTGAGGGCATTGCCAGGGGACCTCGCTGGCAGGGACAGCAGCAGCAGTGGGACCCAGGGCACACTGATCTAGCCCTAGAATCACTATGTGTTTCTTGGGCTTAAAGTAAATCATGACTGACCTCCCAAGGAGAGAAGCAACTTTTTACAAACCAGAGATGCCTGCAGATGCTCGAGGCTGTTGACTTGTTCAGTCCACTAGAGCCTGAGGAGCACTTCAGAGTGACAGAACTGACGTAGGACCTCTTCAAAGTGGGCGAAGGCCATAATAATATGAGTCAATGGGCCCAACATGTAGCTACGTGGCATTCTCAAGCTATAGAGACTTAAAATATCATTCACAAAGATTTCTTTCCTTACCTGCCAATTCAAGGTTTACTCCTCATTTTAATAATATATTCTTTTCTTATTTCTGCAAATTTCCCTTTTCTGGGGGAAGAAATTCTAGAGTTCTTTCATGGGTATCATTCAGACAGCCCAATTTATCACATCTGCTAAATAATCTTGTACTTAAACTGAGGCTTCCCTGGTGGCTCAGACAGTGAAGAATCTGCCTGCAATGCAGGAGACCTGGGTTCGATCCTGGGTCAGGAAGATTCCCCTGGAGAAGAAAATAGCAACCCACTCCAATATTCTTGCCTAGAGAATTTCGTGGACAGAGAAGCCTGGTGGGCTACAGTCCATGGAGTCGCAAAGAGTCAGACACGACTGAGAAACTTTCACTAAACTGGTCCTAGGAGAACAGAAAGTCCTCAGAGAATATGAATAGTTGCAGTGTATGTTGGTTGAATTATAAACAGGAAAAGGTTTTGGTGGGATGTATTTCTTTAATGAGAACACATTGTTATCCTGTGAGCATGTGGTATTCTTGCTTGACAGAAACATTTACAAGAACATATACACATTTATATCCAAACGCCAAATGGAGATATCTTCAGTGACCAATTTGCACCAGAAATAAAACATATTATACAAAACAGGGGTTATATCCACAGTCATTAATTTTCAGTTTCTACACAAAACAATAAATTAAATCACATTATATGCAGATAGTTCTACTTACATTAGAATAATAAACTGTATGTAGCTGTGAGCTTTTTACTTTCATTTTTCTACCAGACTCACGGTAGGTGTGCATTGTTCGGTAGTCCTATAGGTAAGGTATCGATGAATAATATGCCCAAAAAAGGCTGCAGAATCCAGTGGGACCCAGGGCCCACAGCAGCAGCAGTGGGACCCAGGGCACACTGATCTAGCCCTAGAATCACTATGTGTTTCTTGGGCTTAAAGTAAATCATGACTGACCTCCCAAGGAGAGAAGCAACTTTTTACAAACCAGAGATGCCTGCAGATGCTCGAGGCTGTTGACTTGTTCAGTCCACTAGAGCCTGAGGAGCACTTCAGAGTGACAGAACTGACGTAGGACCTCTTCAAAGTGGGCGAAGGCCATAATAATATGAGTCAATGGGCCCAACATGTAGCTACGTGGCATTCTCAAGCTATAGAGACTTAAAATATCATTCACAAAGATTTCTTTCCTTACCTGCCAATTCAAGGTTTACTCCTCATTTTAATAATATATTCTTTTCTTATTTCTGCAAATTTCCCTTTTCTGGGGGAAGAAATTCTAGAGTTCTTTCATGGGTATCATTCAGACAGCCCAATTTATCACATCTGCTAAATAATCTTGTACTTAAACTGAGGCTTCCCTGGTGGCTCAGACAGTGAAGAATCTGCCTGCAATGCAGGAGACTTGGGCTCGATCCCTGGGTCAGGAAGATTCCCCTGGAGAAGAAAATAGCAACCCACTCCAATATTCTTGCCTAGAGAATTTCGTGGACAGAGAAGCCTGGTGGGCTACAGTCCATGGAGTCGCAAAGAGTCAGACACGACTGAGAAACTTTCACTAAACTGGTCCTAGGAGAACAGAAAGTCCTCAGAGAATATGAATAGTTGCAGTGTATGTTGGTTGAATTATAAACAGGAAAAGGTTTTGGTGGGATGTATTTCTTTAATGAGAACACATTGTTATCCTGTGAGCATGTGGTATTCTTGCTTGACAGAAACATTTACAAGAACATATACACATTTATATCCAAACGCCAAATGGAGATATCTTCAGTGACCAATTTGCACCAGAAATAAAACATATTATACAAAACAGGGGTTATATCCACAGTCATTAATTTTCAGTTTCTACACAAAACAATAAATTAAATCACATTATATGCAGATAGTTCTACTTACATTAGAATAATAAACTGTATGTAGCTGTGAGCTTTTTACTTTCATTTTTCTACCAGACTCACGGTAGGTGTGCATTGTTCGGTAGTCCTATAGGTAAGGTATCGATGAATAATATGCCCAAAGACAAGGGCTGCAGAAGTAATTGCCCATAGTGTCTGTTCTGTGTCTTCTTGGATTCAATTATTCACCGTGAATTGGGAACAACGCTCAGATTCCCAGGATCTAGCAGACAGATCTGCAAACTTACGGCATCTCCAGGTTTTCAAGGGCACTTATTGCTGTCGTGTAAGACACACCACACTAAACACTTTAAGATCTTGACATTGGATAAGAAATAGCACATCCTGTCTCAAAATGCAAATTCTCCTCTTTCTCAACCTTCTCTGCCCGGGTATTACGTGCTAGGACAGCTTTGTTCTCCCAGCAAATAAAAACACTGCTACTTCGGTAGCCTATGTTGTGACTTAGGCTGCTGAATGGGCCCTTTATTCCTTGTACATAGAGATTTAGGTCTTTAAACGTGTGACTCAAAGCAGCACAGCACTTCTGATAACTCTTAATTCTGCTTGTTCAAATATGTCCCCTAGGAATTATCACATGCCTAGTACATCAAAGAGCTATTATAACATATGGATTTTTACTTCTGAGCCTTGGCTCCCATTGAAATCCTTTCACTGTGTTTGAAGTAGCTTAAAATATGAACAAACAGCATCAGCTGGTTTAACATTGCTTTGCCTTTGGTATGAATGAACATTAGTGGTTATTGAGAAATTTGAACAAACTCCAATCCAACACCTTCTGAAAGTCGTTTTAATCCTAGAGTCTAGCTGGGGGGCACACCTGTAAGAGACATTTGTGAGAACTCCGCACTGAAAACCAAAGCCAGTCTTGCGGGAGTATGTGCATGTCAGAGGCCTGCACTGCCCCAGGAGCACGTGGTCAGGTTAGGTCAGGTTAGATCAAAAGTCAGCCACATTCTTCCAGTCAGCACATTGGCTTCCTTCCCCCTGGGGAATTATGAAAGCCCTACTCACAAGCTGCTACCCGCATGGATGATGCTACAGCATCTTTGGAGCCATGGTGGACCGCGGATTGGGGGAGGGGTGGTACAGAGGTGGCAGTTGTCAAACACTACCTCCTTCTGTTTCTTCTGGAAGAGCTTGATCCTGGCTCTCCTCACTGGAGAAGAAATGGATTATAGGTTACTCTGTAGTTCTAAAGATCAACTAAAAAAGAAGCAGGTTCCTCTGAAGAGCATCATCTCATTCTCTTTGCCTTCACAACTGCTCCCAAAACACAGTCCATGTCACCAGTTTCCACTGAGGAAGAAATTCAGCTCATCTTCAGTGTTCTCAGGAAGCACTGAACCACAGGGCATAACTGAACAAACCGCATGAAATGTAGATCAAGAGACTTGATTCTGGTTGGCATTTTGCTTTATGAGTGTATCCACTCAGGATCTGAATGCTTTATGTCCCAAGAAGCATAGATAGACATTCCCCTTTCAGTTTATAGACACTCCCTTAATACCAGTGGCATAATATTTTATTTGGTCTCCTGAAGAGACTTTCAGAAGAAAACACTTTATGCTCGCATACAAGGTAAGGCCACTGGACCTACTCTGAATTCCTGCATCTGTCTGTTTAAAGTCTATACAACGGCCTTAGTTTCACCATCCAGGACAAATTTCGCACTCCCAAAATCAGCAGCAACCAGAAGGAAAATGGTCAGTTAGGGGTGCAAAGGCCACAGGAGCCTTGAATTAGTGAGTGACCCAAGGAGCTTGTGAGTAGGGGGATGAAACTGACATTCCAATAAGTCCTTGAATTTAAAGAATTGGGGAAAAGAAAGTATCAACTTTCCATATGTTTCTCCCATCCCTCCATTAAATGTAACTTCTGAAGCATCACGAACCATTTTAAAGCTGGTGGAACTATGTCTGTGGCTCAGGAAAGGACAAGCTGATTTTTCTTTCGAGAAATGAGTGTTTACAGGGACATCCTGGGGGAACCTGTGACCGTTCTCAGGGCAGATACATACTCTACACAGGAAGTTCTTCCTAGATAAAAGTGATCATTTAGAGGAAGCTTTTATTTCGTGAGTTCAGAAAAGAAAAAATCCAAGATGATGATGATGAACATAAAAACCTACACTTATTTCCGATACCAAGAGTGTATATACTAAACATATATACTCATTTTGACCTGAATCGATATCAACTTATGTTTGGCCAGATGAAAAAATACTGATAAAGTCTCCCCTTTTGAAATCTGAACACCCTGGATTTCAGGATAATAATTATAAAATTATTCCACAACTAAAGCCCTGTTTATCTTAGTGTATGATATGTGGCCACTGGTGAAGTATGAATGACTAGTTGTCAAAAAATGTTAGCAGTTAGGAACTTAAATCCTGAGTTATAAACCTCCAGAAGTCTCAACCAAGGGTAACTTTGGGCCAAGCACCTACACTTTTAGCAAAGGTTTCCCAATTTTTCAAAACTTAATAGGGTTTTGTAACTCATATGACAATTTCAAGGAAGAAAGGATAGACAACAGACATGTAAATAAGCAATTAATCTCCAGAACCCTAGAATTGCTTAAAGAGTGTAAGAGAAAGGCATCCTTATATCGGAAACCTCATGATTGGCTCTACTTAATTTTTAAAAGAGTAAATCCTCACCTAAACTTGTAAGATTTTATGTGGCAATATAATACGAATATTACTACTATCCCTCTACCTGAAGTAGAAATAAGAGCCAAAACGGCTTTTTTCCCAACCATTTCCAGGACAAATTTGCACTCCCAAAATCAGCAGCAACCAGAAGGAAAATGGTCAGTTAGGGGTGCAAAGGCCACAGGAGCCTTGAATTAGTGAGTGACCCAAGGAGCTTGTGAGTAGGGGGATGAAACTGACATTCCAATAAGTCCTTGAATTTAAAGAATTGGGGAAAAGAAAGTATCAACTTTCCATATGTTTCTCCCATCCCTCCATTAAATGTAACTTCTGAAGCATCACGAACCATTTTAAAGCTGGTGGAACTATGTCTGTGGCTCAGGAAAGGACAAGCTGATTTTTCTTTCGAGAAATGAGTGTTTACAGGGACATCCTGGGGGAACCTGTGACCGTTCTCAGGGCAGATACATACTCTACACAGGAAGTTCTTCCTAGATAAAAGTGATCATTTAGAGGAAGCTTTTATTTCGTGAGTTCAGAAAAGAAAAATCCAAGAAGATGATGATGAACATAAAAACCTACACTTATTTCCGATACCAAGAGTGTATATACTAAACATATATACTCATTTTGACCTGAATCGATATCAACTTATGTTTGGCCAGATGAAAAAATACTGATAAAGTCTCCCCTTTTGAAATCTGAACACCCTGGATTTCAGGATAATAATTATAAAATTATTCCACAACTAAAGCCCTGTTTATCTTAGTGTATGATATGTGGCCACTGGTGAAGTATGAATGACTAGTTGTCAAAAAATGTTAGCAGTTAGGAACTTAAATCCTGAGTTATAAACCTCCAGAAGTCTCAACCAAGGGTAACTTTGGGCCAAGCACCTACACTTTTAGCAAAGGTTTCCCAATTTTTCAAAACTTAATAGGGTTTTGTAACTCATATGACAATTTCAAGGAAGAAAGGATAGACAACAGACATGTAAATAAGCAATTAATCTCCAGAACCCTAGAATTGCTTAAAGAGTGTAAGAGAAAGGCATCCTTATATCGGAAACCTCATGATTGGCTCTACTTAATTTTTAAAAGAGTAAATCCTCACCTAAACTTGTAAGATTTTATGTGGCAATATAATACGAATATTACTACTATCCCTCTACCTGAAGTAGAAATAAGAGATAACTGCTTTAAAAATATTAGAGTTGTTATATTCAAATACCTTTTGATACTGATCTCTAACATAATTTCACAGTGATAAGAAAGCATACTCTGTATGATTCCAATATCTTTAGACCATCAAATTTTTGCACCTGGTCTTATGTCCCTGGATATGTTCCAATGTCTCCTAGTTTATAGTGCATGGGAACTTGGATAGAATTTGTACCCTACAGTTGTATGAAAATTATATAAATCTAAAAATGTTGAATTGGTTCATAGTCCTTTTCAGGTCTACTATATCCTTCTACTTCTCTATATATTCATTCTATTCATTTTTGAGAGATTGATATTGAAACTCCAACTAAAAATGTTAATTTATCTACTTAAAAAATAATTGTAATATATAGTGGAACTAATATGTAACTTTGTTGTGTATTCTCCAAGCCTCCTATGAATATGTTATCATATTTTTATAATCTAAAAAAATAAAAAATATCAGAGTTAACGGCCCCTATATAAGTTCTAGGAAGGCTAGAAATGTTTCTACTCAAAGACTGCAACCAGGTAGAACATTTTATCCCTGTAATAAGCACATAGGCTTAAATTTTACTCTTTTTTTTGACAAACACAAGATAATAGAAAATGAGTATCTCTAAAATATATGGAAAATATCACTGAAAAATAAAAATGAGAGAGAAATAAGCCCTCTCAATTCACAAAATAGGGAATTAAACTAGTTGTCAAAAATGTTAGCAGTTAGGAACTTAAATCCTGAGTTATAAACCTCCAGAAGTCTCAACCAAGGGTAACTTTGGGCCAAGCACCTACACTTTTAGCAAAGGTTTCCCAATTTTTCAAAACTTAATAGGGTTTTGTAACTCATATGACAATTTCAAGGAAGAAAGGATAGACAACAGACATGTAAATAAGCAATTAATCTCCAGAACCCTAGAATTGCTTAAAGAGTGTAAGAGAAAGGCATCCTTATATCGGAAACCTCATGATTGGCTCTACTTAATTTTTAAAAGAGTAAATCCTCACCTAAACTTGTAAGATTTTATGTGGCAATATAATACGAATATTACTACTATCCCTCTACCTGAAGTAGAAATAAGAGATAACTGCTTTAAAAATATTAGAGTTGTTATATTCAAATACCTTTTGATACTGATCTCTAACATAATTTCACAGTGATAAGAAAGCATACTCTGTATGATTCCAATATCTTTAGACCATCAAATTTTTGCACCTGGTCTTATGTCCCTGGATATGTTCCAATGTCTCCTAGTTTATAGTGCATGGGAACTTGGATAGAATTTGTACCCTACAGTTGTATGAAAATTATATAAATCTAAAAATGTTGAATTGGTTCATAGTCCTTTTCAGGTCTACTATATCCTTCTACTTCTCTATATATTCATTCTATTCATTTTTGAGAGATTGATATTGAAACTCCAACTAAAAATGTTAATTTATCTACTTAAAAAATAATTGTAATATATAGTGGAACTAATATGTAACTTTGTTGTGTATTCTCCAAGCCTCCTATGAATATGTTATCATATTTTTATAATCTAAAAAAATAAAAAATATCAGAGTTAACGGCCCCTATATAAGTTCTAGGAAGGCTAGAAATGTTTCTACTCAAAGACTGCAACCAGGTAGAACATTTTATCCCTGTAATAAGCACATAGGCTTAAATTTTACTCTTTTTTTTGACAAACACAAGATAATAGAAAATGAGTATCTCTAAAATATATGGAAAATATCACTGAAAAATAAAAATGAGAGAGAAATAAGCTCTCAATTCACAAAAATAAGACAGATGCAACCCTTCCATTTAGCTCTCATGTTGAGGGATCCTGAGATGTTACACACACTTGGCTTTTCTGGATTTCACTTCCCAAGCTCTCTTCCTATGTTAGAATTTCTGGAGATGGTCTCTCTTGCTTCCTTTTTTCCTCCTGTTTTGAATTCAGCACTTTTTCTGTTGCCCTCAGCATGGAGAACTACAACAGAGTTCTTTCAGTTGATCAGAGGTCACCCTTTTATCATTTTCTCCAGCTGCCTACATTTCATTTTTAAACAATAGAGGGGAAATACAGAAATAACCCATTCACTGTGACTGGCTAAAATAGGAGAGATTCCCCAGGGAAGTATGCTCAGACCAGCTTCCAGGCCACAAGGCTCTCATGCACCCGCCTCCATCCCCACCATTATCAGAGTGAACCACAACCTCCATCACTACCTAGGAATTGCTCCAAGTCTCAGATTCCCCTATTTTCTGAAGCTTCCCTAGTTTCCTCCTAGATATGGTCTTTTACAGACATTAAGACTATTACAACACTATCTTCCAGAAGCTCAAAACATGATTGAGAAAAGACCCTCAGGACATTACTATAAGATGGTACACTGATCTGGCCACTTCCCATTCTTCCTGCATTGTTTGCTTTCTCCACAAATTATACATGAAAGTGGCAACCTGAGTTTAAACCTATACACAGAGCATTGGGTGGAAAGTAGAGCTTTGGTAAATACTTACTCAACCTTGTCCAGTTCCTCATATCTATAACCAAACCCCTGTTACACAAGTTATTAATGGATGACTGCAAAGTTCTGTGAAGCTTACTAAAAGCGAATATAGTAGCTATTTAGATTCCCTCTCTTAAACAAAATCATTGTGAATTTTGGTAAAATGCCATTTATTAAATTATCATTTCTATGCTTACTGCCAAGTTCTAACTCTCTATAGATTTCTTCTTGAGAAAAAAGGGCTGCTCCCTTTATAACACCTGACTTAATTCTAATAAACTTCATCTTTGATCTTGATACTTGTCATTTGACCAGAACTGGAAGGATTCTATCCCTAAAACAGCTTTGGCATTTTCTAGACTAAATCTGAATACCTAGAAAAAGCAGCAAACTAAATAGGTAAACGGGGGAGGGAAACGTAAGCACAAGAGAGGCATTTTCATCTGTAGGTAAAGCAGAACATTACCTGTTTTAAAGGGAGGGGAAACACCCAAGCTCTCTTCCTATGTTAGAATTTCTGGAGATGGTCTCTCTTGCTTCCTTTTTTCCTCCTGTTTTGAATTCAGCACTTTTTCTGTTGCCCTCAGCATGGAGAACTACAACAGAGTTCTTTCAGTTGATCAGAGGTCACCCTTTTATCATTTTCTCCAGCTGCCTACATTTCATTTTTAAACAATAGAGGGGAAATACAGAAATAACCCATTCACTGTGACTGGCTAAAATAGGAGAGATTCCCCAGGGAAGTATGCTCAGACCAGCTTCCAGGCCACAAGGCTCTCATGCACCCGCCTCCATCCCCACCATTATCAGAGTGAACCACAACCTCCATCACTACCTAGGAATTGCTCCAAGTCTCAGATTCCCCTATTTTCTGAAGCTTCCCTAGTTTCCTCCTAGATATGGTCTTTTACAGACATTAAGACTATTACAACACTATCTTCCAGAAGCTCAAAACATGATTGAGAAAAGACCCTCAGGACATTACTATAAGATGGTACACTGATCTGGCCACTTCCCATTCTTCCTGCATTGTTTGCTTTCTCCACAAATTATACATGAAAGTGGCAACCTGAGTTTAAACCTATACACAGAGCATTGGGTGGAAAGTAGAGCTTTGGTAAATACTTACTCAACCTTGTCCAGTTCCTCATATCTATAACCAAACCCCTGTTACACAAGTTATTAATGGATGACTGCAAAGTTCTGTGAAGCTTACTAAAAGCGAATATAGTAGCTATTTAGATTCCCTCTCTTAAACAAAATCATTGTGAATTTTGGTAAAATGCCATTTATTAAATTATCATTTCTATGCTTACTGCCAAGTTCTAACTCTCTATAGATTTCTTCTTGAGAAAAAAGGGCTGCTCCCTTTATAACACCTGACTTAATTCTAATAAACTTCATCTTTGATCTTGATACTTGTCATTTGACCAGAACTGGAAGGATTCTATCCCTAAAACAGCTTGCATTTAAAACAGGTAAACTGATGTATTCCTGTAGAGTCTACAATCTGAATACATTTCTAGATCTCTGTAGGTAAAGCAGCAATCTGTATTGGGGTATGGCAAACGGGGGAGAGGGAAACAGGAAGAAAAAGAGAGGCATTTTCATCAGTATTTGTTTGTTGTACACATTACCCATGTTTTTAAAATATAAGTGAAATTTAATCTTCAAAATGAAAAAATAGACACATTTTCTAATAGCAAAATATAAGATTAAAATACTTAAAAAATAAAATGTTAGTGTGAAATAGGACTATTTTATATTTCTTAAACTGAAACATTTTAGATTTGCTTTTCCTACATAAATCCTCTTATTGCATTCACAGTTACAGCTTTCCAGAGTAGCTCTTATGAAATGCTAAAGGAGGTGGTGGAAATTCTTGTTCGAGATATGAAGTCAGGACCTGAGTGTATACATCAGACAGACCAGTCCTTGACCTCAGATTCGTCCACCAGCTCTAAAGAAAGGAATGCTGTATTTCCAACATTGAGGTTTTTCTATATTATATTTTCTTCTCCTAGGGGTTAAATTCTTTTCAAGAATATCCTACTTGTAAAAATCATTTTATTCTAGCTATAAAACATCTCACTTAAGAAAACACATTTTATAGCCTTGTGTAAAATGTCCCCAAACGCCATCAAGATATGGAGACATCAGACGTTCAAAACATAAATCTAATCATTTGCCCTTGAAACAGTATGAACAGTTAACAGAGTGACGTTATATTCTTATACTTGTTTGTCACGAGATGAGGCGCCAAGAGGCGAATGGTGATTAATAATAGTTCCTGAGCTTCTAAAGAAATATTACAACAAAATGACTAACTGCTTAAAAGAACGAGTTTTCAAGAGCGCCCTTCTGTTCCATGGATGCCTTTCATCCCCATCTCCTTAAAGAATCTCAAGCCAAAAGAACAGGCTTCCTTTTAAGCCACCGAAAAGTGGGATCTGATGGAATTCTTGCTGCAGTTTAAAAGGTTTAAACACCTGACTTAATTCTAATAAACTTCATCTTTGATCTTGATACTTGTCATTTGACCAGAACTGGAAGGATTCTATCCCTAAAACAGCTTGCATTTAAAACAGGTAAACTGATGTATTCCTGTAGAGTCTACAATCTGAATACATTTCTAGATCTCTGTAGGTAAAGCAGCAATCTGTATTGGGGTATGGCAAACGGGGGAGAGGGAAACAGGAAGAAAAAGAGAGGCATTTTCATCAGTATTTGTTTGTTGTACACATTACCCATGTTTTTAAAATATAAGTGAAATTTAATCTTCAAAATGAAAAAATAGACACATTTTCTAATAGCAAAATATAAGATTAAAATACTTAAAAAATAAAATGTTAGTGTGAAATAGGACTATTTTATATTTCTTAAACTGAAACATTTTAGATTTGCTTTTCCTACATAAATCCTCTTATTGCATTCACAGTTACAGCTTTCCAGAGTAGCTCTTATGAAATGCTAAAGGAGGTGGTGGAAATTCTTGTTCGAGATATGAAGTCAGGACCTGAGTGTATACATCAGACAGACCAGTCCTTGACCTCAGATTCGTCCACCAGCTCTAAAGAAAGGAATGCTGTATTTCCAACATTGAGGTTTTTCTATATTATATTTTCTTCTCCTAGGGGTTAAATTCTTTTCAAGAATATCCTACTTGTAAAAATCATTTTATTCTAGCTATAAAACATCTCACTTAAGAAAAACACATTTTATAGCCTTGTGTAAAATGTCCCCAAACGCCATCAAGATATGGAGACATCAGACGTTCAAAACATAAATCTAATCATTTGCCCTTGAAACAGTATGAACAGTTAACAGAGTGACGTTATATTCTTATACTTGTTTGTCACGAGATGAGGCGCCAAGAGGCGAATGGTGATTAATAATAGTTCCTGAGCTTCTAAAGAAATATTACAACAAAATGACTAACTGCTTAAAAGAACGAGTTTTTCAAGAGCGCCCCTTCTGTTCCATGGATGCCTTTCATCCCCATCTCCTTAAAGAATCTCAAGCCAAAAGAACAGGCTTCCTTTTAAGCCACCGAAAAGTGGGATCTGATGGAATCTTCCCGTAACTCCCGATGTTTTCCAATGTTTCTTTCTTCGTGCTGATTTCGCCTCTCAATGGTTATTCTGTACTTCTTCCTGGGTAAAGGGAAAGTGCATGTAGTAATAAAGGCTCACTCGGCTGCAAAGTACTATGGTTTCTCTTACAAAGAATGCCCTCAAGGGACGTCTGGGTTTGGGTTGATAAATGAGAAGTGACAGTATATGAAGCCCTGGTCAAAGATTAAAGTGGGATGCCCCAAGGCGTACTGCCCTCATTCAAGGAGGAAAATTGGCCTGCTTCCCCAGATGCCACAGAACAAGCCTTCCGTTCTTCCCTGGGCGCCTCGTGGGTTAAGTCCTGTCTGTTCTGCCACATTTCTCCCTTCATCTCCCAGGATATGCCCCAGATAAAGATCAGATGAAGTGTACAGGAGTACAACTGTTCCCACAAAGAGTCATACACAGCCAGATTTACATTTCCATGCTGAACTGAAAAAAATCATGGTCCAATGACTTAAGAATAAGCTGCAAACTCAGCCACCAAAGATTACAAAGGAACGGACAAGCCCTCAAGAGGTAAAGCTATCAGTATCTTGAACACATAAATATTACAACTTTATAAGACTCATGGCTTACCCATAGTGGTCACAACGCAGTTTGGGCTCTCAGAGACTGCACAGGCCTCCTGAGAGCATTTTAATTACAACTTCCTACTGGAGGAGCTGATTTCTTTTGTAGCACTTCATGGTAATCTTTTTAAAATCTTTTTCTAGCTATAAAACATCTCACTTAAGAAACACATTTTATAGCCTTGTGTAAATGTCCCCAAACGCCATCAAGATATGGAGACATCAGACGTTCAAAACATAAATCTAATCATTTGCCCTTGAAACAGTATGAACAGTTAACAGAGTGACGTTATATTCTTATACTTGTTTGTCACGAGATGAGGCGCCAAGAGGCGAATGGTGATTAATAATAGTTCCTGAGCTTCTAAAGAAATATTACAACAAAATGACTAACTGCTTAAAAGAACGAGTTTTTCAAGAGCGCCCCTTCTGTTCCATGGATGCCTTTCATCCCCATCTCCTTAAAGAATCTCAAGCCAAAAGAACAGGCTTCCTTTTAAGCCACCGAAAAGTGGGATCTGATGGAATCTTCCCGTAACTCCCGATGTTTTCCAATGTTTCTTTCTTCGTGCTGATTTCGCCTCTCAATGGTTATTCTGTACTTCTTCCTGGGTAAAGGGAAAGTGCATGTAGTAATAAAAACTCACTCGGCTCCAAAATACTATGGTTTCTCTTACAAAGAATGCCCTCAAGGGACGTCTGGGTTTGGGTTGATAAATGAGAAGTGACAGTATATGAAGCCCTGGTCAAAGATTAAAGTGGGATGCCCCAAGGCGTACTGCCCTCATTCAAGGAGGAAAATTGGCCTGCTTCCCCAGATGCCACAGAACAAGCCTTCCCGTTCTTCCCTGGGCGCCTCGTGGGTTAAGTCCTGTCTGTTCTGCCACATTTCTCCCTTCATCTCCCAGGATATGCCCCAGATAAAGATCAGATGAAGTGTACAGGAGTACAACTGTTCCCACAAAGAGTCATACACAGCCAGATTTACATTTCCATGCTGAACTGAAAAAAATCATGGTCCAATGACTTAAGAATAAGCTGCAAACTCAGCCACCAAAGATTACAAAGGAACGGACAAGCCCTCAAGAGGTAAAGCTATCAGTATCTTGAACACATAAATATTACAACTTTATAAGACTCATGGCTTACCCATAGTGGTCACAACGCAGTTTGGGCTCTCAGAGACTGCGCACAGGCCTCCTGAGAGCACTTCCTCCTCTACAGAAGGTGAACCCGGCACCTATTTCTGAACTGGAGAATGCCTGAGACTGGAGGAGCTGATTTCCCTTTTTGTGCAGATTCCCACTCCACTTTTGCATGTGGTAGGTGGGAGGAATCTGGGTCAGAATATGTGTGAGCAGAGGACAGCAGTGGCTCTGGGGCCCCCAGGGAGAGGCGATAGAAACCCCAACCCACTGCCTGGTATGCTAACCCACTGACCACCAAACCAGCGTCACACCAACAGAGGGGCTTCGTTCTTTTCACCACCTTGCTTTCTGGGTAAGAGCAAGAAATGAGCAAGTCAGAAGGAGGGTCGCGCAAAGGCAAGGGACAAAGGCAATTAAGGAGAGTGAATTTGAACACTTTATAAAGCAGTCCTAACCTGAAGAAGTAGAAGGCCATCAGCAAACCCGCTCCTACTAAGGCCCCCACAACAATTCCTGTCACTGCTGATTCTTCTAGGCCACCTGCTTGAAAAAGAAACATAGATAATCTGAGTTCATTTTGCAAAACAGCTAGAAATGCCTCATTCTGACTTTTCATTTATTGAAACTTTTCATTCATTAGAGACAAATTTTCCAATTTTCCCTTCTTTTTAAGAAATCTTGGGGCTTCCCTGGTGGTCCAGTGGGTAAGGACACCGCCTTGCAGTGCAAGCGGTGCCGGTTTGATCCCTGGCCTGGGAAGATCCCACATGCCGCGGAGCGGCTGGACCGATGTGTCCAATTGCCGAGCCCGAGCTCTGGAGCGCATGCACCCAGAGCCGGCGCTCTGCAACGACAGATGCCACCGTGATGGGAGGCCCACAGGAGCCAAAGAACAAAAACGGATGAAAATGGAGAAATGAAAGACCAATACAAGCGGTCCGCTTGCTCTCCCCAACCCGACCCCCGCCCAAAATAAATAAATAAATAAATCTTTAAAAAAAAAAAAAAAAGAAATCTTTTCTGGGCAATTCTGTTCATTGTTGTGGTGGTGGTAGGTGGTTGTGGGTTGGATTTTTTTTTTTTTTTAACCAAGTGCAAAGCTTAAAAATCACTTAAGAAAATACTAGATGAACAAGCTGTTATGAAAAAAACAAAGTGAGCACAATGGGAACAAAGTAGGTTGAAGAAGGATTTGAGGATAACTAGACACTGAAGATTTCAGATCTATGTACGCTTCTGAGTTTCCAGGCAGAGAAGACAAGGGCATGGGCCATGAAACTGAGCTGGCTCTTCTCATTTTCACAGATGGATGCTGACACGTCAAGTGCTGGGAGCTCTGGTGAAAAATCTACTGGGTTAACGTTCTGTTTTTAGCTGTTCTCTCACCAAAGCCAGAGCTTCATGCCAAAATGTCTTTGTGAAAATGGAACAATTTGAAACAATCAAGTTCCGAAGTGTCCCAGATAATATATAAAAAGGATGAACTGCTAGCTCATGTAGAAGGCGTTTAGGACACAGTCTGTAATGCATTCTTGTATTTAACCCTTAAAGGATTCCTGAGAGTTGGGTACATTTCTTTCACTTTACCTATGAGAAAACTGAGGCTTAAAAGAATGAAAAATGATCCTAGGGTCACAGCAAATGACCACAATGAGATTTCAAATCCAGGTCCAGTAACTCCAGAGACTGTTAGCTCAACACATGTATGCCTTCCACTGTCCCATAATTATTGTATAGACACAAATATCTCTCAGTTTGAAGACTGTTTCCAAAACATGAGGAGCACACACATATGAGCCTAAAGTGAACCACTTCCCGAGGTCAGTACTCACTTTGTTCTCCCACCCATTTTGCTTAACAAACAGTCTTTCTAAGCAACGATACCACTTCGGCTGACCGAGTGTCCAATTGCCGAGCCCGAGCTCTGGGCGCATGCACCCAGAGCCGGCGCTCTGCAACGACAGAAGCCACCGAGAAGGGAGGCCCAAAGGAGCCAAAAAACAAAAACGGATGAAAATGGAGAAATGAAAGACCAATACAAGCGGGCCGCGTGCGCGCCCCCACCCGACCCCCGCCCAAAATAAATAAATAAATAAATCTTTAAAAAAAAAAAAAAAAGAAATCTTTTCTGGGCAATTCTGTTCATTGTTGTGGTGGTGGTAGGTGGTTGTGGGTTGGATTTTTTTTTTTTTTAACCAAGTGCAAAGCTTAAAAATCACTTAAGAAAATACTAGATGAACAAGCTGTTATGAAAAAAACAAAGTGAGCACAATGGGAACAAAGTAGGTTGAAGAAGGATTTGAGGATAACTAGACACTGAAGATTTCAGATCTATGTACGCTTCTGAGTTTCCAGGCAGAGAAGACAAGGGCATGGGCCATGAAACTGAGCTGGCTCTTCTCATTTTCACAGATGGATGCTGACACGTCAAGTGCTGGGAGCTCTGGTGAAAAATCTACTGGGTTAACGTTCTGTTTTTAGCTGTTCTCTCACCAAAGCCAGAGCTTCATGCCAAAATGTCTTTGTGAAAATGGAACAATTTGAAACAATCAAGTTCCGAAGTGTCCCAGATAATATATAAAAAGGATGAACTGCTAGCTCATGTAGAAGGCGTTTAGGACACAGTCTGTAATGCATTCTTGTATTTAACCCTTAAAGGATTCCTGAGAGTTGGGTACATTTCTTTCACTTTACCTATGAGAAAACTGAGGCTTAAAAGAATGAAAAAATGATCCTAGGGTCACAGCAAATGACCACAATGAGATTTCAAATCCAGGTCCAGTAACTCCAGAGACTGTTAGCTCAACACATGTATGCCTTCCACTGTCCCATAATTATTGTATAGACACAAATATCTCTCAGTTTGAAGACTGTTTCCAAAACATGAGGAGCACACACATATGAGCCTAAAGTGAACCACTTCCCCGAAAGGTCAGTACTCACTTTGTTCTCCCACCCATTTTGCTTAACAAACAGTCTTTCTAAAGCAACGATTTTCAACCATCTTCCTACTTGTAAGCTTCTTATAAGAGCTACCACTTGCTTCTGTATTTACGACAAGGCTGCACATAAATAACATATTTTACACTTATTTGGCACTTTGTAAATAGTTAGGCGTCTGAGGGACAGTGGTTCTGGGGATAAGAAAATAAATACAAACTTTGAAACAAGGGATAAATAAGTGTATAGCACTTAGTATTTGATATTTTAATTTTCCTTAAAATTATAAAGCCTCAAATACTAAGAGATTATAATAAGACATGCAAAAATAGGAAGACACCATCTACCATCTTGGAAAAGGATACAGTGAAGTGGACTTCACTGTCCACTTCAGGATACAAGTGAAGAAGTCTTAGAAGCCTCTGATGAAGGTGGATGCCCGTCTGTGAATTGTTCCCGTGGGCTTTGTGAATTGTTCCCGTGGGCTTTGTGAATTGCTCCTGTGGGTTTCACCACATCAGAGACAGAAATATGCCCTTACAGAGCCTGAGCTCCTGAACGACCCCTGTCTTGTACGGACCCTACAGATGATGGAACACAAGCGAATTAAGTCTCTAAACTTACATGCTTTGCAAGGAGAGCTGTTGGTGTGCTCCACCATTCTGGTTTCATCTACTCTCAGTTTTAAAGGTCCCCAAGGATATTTGACATTCGGCCGCATTTCGAAACGACCTTCTTTTCCAAAGTAATCACCGATAACCTATATAAAAGCAAAAGTTAAAACAAATATGTAAACTGAAAAGTCAAAGTTATCTTTTCCAAAGGAGGTCCAGAGTGGGCTCCCATGCCTCCACATTGACTACATGGCATGTTTCTGAAATCTGTACATCAAGATTTGCAGGCACCAACAGAGCCTGTAAGGTGAGTATAATTTAGGAAGCATGGACTCCCCACGGCAGGGTTTGGGTCACAGCAAATGACCACAATGAGATTTCAAATCCAGGTCCAGTAACTCCAGAGACTGTTAGCTCAACACATGTATGCCTTCCACTGTCCCATAATTATTGTATAGACACAAATATCTCTCAGTTTGAAGACTGTTTCCAAAACATGAGGAGCACACACATATGAGCCTAAAGTGAACCACTTCCCCGAAAGGTCAGTACTCACTTTGTTCTCCCACCCATTTTGCTTAACAAACAGTCTTTCTAAAGCAACGATTTTCAACCATCTTCCTACTTGTAAGCTTCTTATAAGAGCTACCACTTGCTTCTGTATTTACGACAAGGCTGCACATAAATAACATATTTTACACTTATTTGGCACTTTGTAAATAGTTAGGCGTCTGAGGGACAGTGGTTCTGGGGATAAGAAAATAAATACAAACTTTGAAACAAGGGATAAATAAGTGTATAGCACTTAGTATTTGATATTTTAATTTTCCTTAAAATTATAAAGCCTCAAATACTAAGAGATTATAATAAGACATGCAAAAATAGGAAGACACCATCTACCATCTTGGAAAAGGATACAGTGAAGTGGACTTCACTGTCCACTTCAGGATACAAGTGAAGAAGTCTTAGAAGCCTCTGATGAAGGTGGATGCCCGTCTGTGAATTTTTCCCCGTGGGCTTTGTGAATTGTTCCCGTGGGCTTTGTGAATTGCTCCTGTGGGTTTCACCACATCAGAGACAGAAATATGCCCTTACAGAGCCTGAGCTCCTGAACGACCCCTGTCTTGTACGGACCCTACAGATGATGGAACACAAGCGAATTAAGTCTCTAAACTTACATGCTTTGCAAGGAGAGCTGTTGGTGTGCTCCACCATTCTGGTTTCATCTACTCTCAGTTTTAAAGGTCCCCAAGGATATTTGACATTCGGCCGCATTTCGAAACGACCTTCTTTTCCAAAGTAATCACCGATAACCTATATAAAAGCAAAAGTTAAAACAAATATGTAAACTGAAAAGTCAAAGTTATCTTTTCCAAAGGAGGTCCAGAGTGGGCTCCCATGCCCTCCACATTGACTACATGGCATGTTTCTGAAATCTGTACATCAAGATTTGCAGGCACCAACAGAGCCTGTAAGGTGAGTATAATTTAGGAAGCATGGACTCCCCACGGCAGGGTAGGTGGCTACACAGAAAGCAATCACCTCGGAAGGCGGGGCTTTCCCCTTGTTCCCAGGAGAGGATGCAGCCCCTCCCACCGGCCCGGTCAGCTATCTGGCAGGCCTGAGTCCTATCCAGGAACAGGGAAGTCACAGCCCATCTTCCTCCCGAGCTAAGCAGGCTTCAGGCCACTGACTGAGCTTGACATAGATTTCAAGCTTTAAAGAGCATCTTTAGGAACCTCCCACTTTACCTTCCTCTGGTTGGAAGACTCTTCTCTATCCTGACTTTGAGGGCTACATCTCCTCCCTGGTGAGCGCACCCTACTTCCAAGCTGAACTCTTTTCACCTAGCTCCTGTGGCCCCTTAAAAAAGCAGTATTCTTTTGTGGCTCAGTTCAAGGGTCACTCTCAGCTTTGGGTTTCAACACCTGTTTCATCAACTCCCTCGATCCCTGATCTAGAAGTACCTTTGCACGCAGGTTCTCAGGATTCACCTTCCTATTGTCTGGGCAGCAGCACCCCGCTCCTGGGTGGCAGTGACACCCCCTGCCCTCTCCCTCCTGAAAGAGGCCCCACACACTCTCACAGACCATTTCATATAGGAATGAAAAGAATTCTAGACAACCACCAAATCCTAATAGTCCCTGGCATGCACTGAGTGTACCAAGTACAGTTCACTCCTGAGTCTTCACCATGGCCCTCTCTATACCAGACTGTTACTCTCCACCTTCTCTAGAAGGGAGAGTGGAATATATACGAGAGCCAAAGCATCAAAGGTTAAAAAGTCATGCAGCAAAGGTGGCCAATACAGATCCTGGTGGCTCAGTCCTTCCCACAGAGGCCAGGTCTGTGTGGACAAAGAGAGAAACAGCAAGTCCTCCGTGCCGGGGCACGTGACGTGTGACAGGAGTCATCAACCCTGGGTGAGAGCCATCAGAAGAAGTAGAGAGGGAATGGCATTATCTGGCCCAAGACACTCCGTATTCATGTCGTCTTTATTTGTGTATTTATCACGTAAAGGTTCTCTAGACTCAAGACACTCCATATTCGTGTCATCTTTTTTTCTTTTTAGAATATCTTTCTCTTTATTTTTTTTTTCAGCCACTTCTATTGGTCTTTCATTTATTTATTTTCATCCATCTTTGTTCTTTGGCCTGTGTGGGCCTCCCATCACAGTGGCCTCTCTCGCTGCAGAGCACTGGCTCAGGGTGCATGCACTCCAGAGCACTGGCCCTGCAGTTGGACACATCGGTCCAGCTGCAACATGGCACATGGGATCTTCCCAGGCCAGGGATCAAACCAGCGCCCCTTGCACTACAAGGCGGTGTCTTTATCCACTGGACCACCAGGGAAGCCTTTCATGTCATCTTTAGTTATGTATTTATCATGTAAAGCTTCTCTAGTACTTTTCCCGGTTCCATTTTATCAGGTGCTCATGATCATCCCATGAGATCAGCAAAGGAGATATGATGACCTCATTACAGCCGAGGAAGCAGAGGCAGAGAGCTCGCACCCCAGGGAGTGTCAGAGACTCATCTCTGTGTCCAGAGCACCCTTTCCTTTCCGATGACGCTCTCCTGGAACTCCAAGGTCTTTGGAAACACTAATGAATGCTCAGTTTGTAACCACCCCCTGTCAAAAAAAAATTTTTTTTTTTTTTTTCAAATTTTAAAGGAACAAATATATACACAATTTCACTTTGCGACTCTCATCCAACGATGCTATCCCGCACCTTAGAGCTGAGGAGTGATTCTCTGCCACTTGAAAGGCAGGATTCCCCCACTTGGAACAAACATGGAACCACTTCCTGAAGCCTTCCCTAGTACCTTCAGCCAGTAGGAAGCCCCTCACCACCACTACCACTTAGAAGCTCCCGTTCTTTAGTTCTTTTTTATTTGGAGGCTGCTTTCGGGGGCAGTCTTTTGGACACCAGGACAAACCTCACTCCTTGGAATCTCAACAAGCAATGGAGGCTGGGGCAAAAGTCCCGTCCCCTTACCTCCTGGGTGCCTGCTTCTGTGTCGGTCATAGCGATCACGGAGAAATCCCCGTACCGGTCTCCGTTGGCATCTATGGACACCTGCCCAGCAATACCTAGAGGATGAGATGTGAAGAACTCCAGTTGGTTACTTAAAATACCTCTGCCCGCCAACAAAAACAAGAAAATGAATTGACAGGATTTTTTAAACAAACTCATGCCACAGGGACTCTCATCAGACTCAGAGCATTTTTGTTGGCATTTGGAAAGACATTGTAATTTCATCTGTGTCTGCATTCCTAAATTCTTAACATTTCTCCATTTAAAAATGAAAAGAAAAAGAAACAAATGACCTTCTTTGGGGAATATGTTAAAGAAAAAAAAAGCAAGATTAAGGTTAATCCTAAAAGCAGTATGCTTATCCCAGAGTTTCATTTTTTGGTTCTTTTGTGTGTTTTTAAACTGAGAGGGAGGCGTAGAGCTGTAGCACGTTCCTAGACTTCTCATGGGCTCCTGTTATCTCTGGAAAAACATTATAAAGGAAAACCCATTCCAGGCCCAGAACGCAGTGAAGGTACTTCTGCGGGCTCCTTGGATGCACCCAGAGCCCTGCTTCATAGAGGTCAACACTATGAATCCCCTCGCACCCCAGGGGTGTCAGAGACTCATCTCTGTGTCCAGAGCACCCTTTCCTTTCCGATGACGCTCTCCTGGAACTCCAAGGTCTTTGGAAACACTAATGAATGCTCAGTTTGTAACCACCCCTGTCAAAAAATTTTTTTTTTTTCAAATTTTAAAGGAACAAATATATACACAATTTCACTTTGCGACTCTCATCCAACGATGCTATCCCGCACCTTAGAGCTGAGGAGTGATTCTCTGCCACTTGAAAGGCAGGATTCCCCCACTTGGAACAAACATGGAACCACTTCCTGAAGCCTTCCCTAGTACCTTCAGCCAGTAGGAAGCCCCTCACCACCACTACCACTTAGAAGCTCCCGTTCTTTAGTTCTTTTTTATTTGGAGGCTGCTTTCGGGGGCAGTCTTTTGGACACCAGGACAAACCTCACTCCTTGGAATCTCAACAAGCAATGGAGGCTGGGGCAAAAGTCCCGTCCCCTTACCTCCTGGGTGCCTGCTTCTGTGTCGGTCATAGCGATCACGGAGAAATCCCCGTACCGGTCTCCGTTGGCATCTATGGACACCTGCCCAGCAATACCTAGAGGATGAGATGTGAAGAACTCCAGTTGGTTACTTAAAATACCTCTGCCCGCCAACAAAAACAAGAAAATGAATTGACAGGATTTTTTAAACAAACTCATGCCACAGGGACTCTCATCAGACTCAGAGCATTTTTGTTGGCATTTGGAAAGACATTGTAATTTCATCTGTGTCTGCATTCCTAAATTCTTAACATTTCTCCATTTAAAAATGAAAAGAAAAAGAAACAAATGACCTTCTTTGGGGAATATGTTAAAGAAAAAAAAAAAAAGCAAGATTAAGGTTAATCCTAAAAGCAGTATGCTTATCCCAGAGTTTCATTTTTTTGGTTCTTTTTGTGTGTTTTTTTTAAACTGAGAGTGAGGAGTAGAGCTGTAGCACGTTCCTAGACTTCTCATGGGCTCCTGTTATCACTGGAAAAACATTATAAAGGAAAACCCATTCCAGGCCCAGAACGCAGTGAAGGTACTTCTGTGCGGGCTCCTTGGATGCACCAGAGAGCAGAGGCCCTGCTTCATACAGGTCACGGGAGGCAAGAGCTAAAGAAGAGCTCTTTTGTCCCCACTTGTGTTCATTAATCCATTCTTTGGAAGGTTTTATTTATTTATTTATTTATTTGACTGGAATTTGCCTTCCAGTCTAACTGAGATGTAATTGACATATCTTAGCGTGTGAGTTTCAAGAGCCCAGCATAAAGGTCTGACATAAATATTGTCAAAAGAGTTGACACTCATCATCTCCTACAGATAAAATAAATCATTCATTGTTTATCCAGAGATTACTAGGGCCTAAATTCAATGCTGCAACGGAGGCAAAGATGAACCACACACAGTGTCTGCTCAAGGGAGAGGCAGCATGGACTAGGAATTTATCTTATTGGCACTGGAATCCAACCACCTGCATCTGAATTCCAGCTTTCACATTTCCTAGTGCTGTGACCTTGGGCAAGGATTTAGCCCTCTGAGCCCCAGTCACCGGGACCATGAAAGAGGCAGGATAGAACTTTCCTGCCAAGCGGCTGTTGAAAAGATTAAGGGAGCTAACACAGGTAAAGTACTTGTGGGTTTCAGAGAAGTCGGTTGTTTTCTTCTTTTGTTATTACTACTATCGCTATGCCTGGAATCTGGGAGACGACTCCGATGGGGGTTGGCACAGACGGAGGACCCAGTAGCAGAGCAGGTCTTTTGTAGACATGTTGGTGAAGCCTCTGATTCAGACAAGCAGCCAGCAGGGTACGGGAGTGTTCTAGGCAGAGAGGCAGCCTTGTGATTATTTACAAAGGCACAAAACTGAAAGGAACCAAAGGGACAGGGGGCTTTGGGGGGAGGTGACCCATGTGTATGGAAGGGAATAGTGAGATGTAAGGCTGGAACAGCGTAGCCAGAGCATGCAGGGCCTGGAGGCCCACGGGAAGGGTTTAGGTTTGCTTGGGCTAGCAAAGGTGCCTTATTGCAGCTAATCAATAAAAGCAAACGTGTATTAGCTGATACTAAATATGCTTATATTGTCATTTTCCCTCATAAAAAAGAGAATATATATGTCAGCCGCATTCTAAGTATTTGTTTTCTTTCATTTTAAGTGGTGGCAGAGTTCGGTATATTTCTTAATTGGCGCCTCTATTGATTTGGTTCTCACCGGAAATAAAATGAATGTCTGGGAAAAGGAATCCCAAGGGAAAGTTCCATCCTCTACTGTGGTTTGGAGAGGGCAAGTGTTTGGGTTTACTCTTCTCTGGGTTGTGGTTTGAAGGCCCTCTGATTTTTCCAGACTTTGGTCTACTTTACCGGAAACAGAATGGAGCTACTATTCATCCTGATTTTTTTTTTGTCTTCTTAATAGAGACTGGTTACAGAGGATATACCTGTCTCAAGCTAGCTTATTCTTGAGAGTCCATACAATTTTAACTAATAATTGTCATTTAAAAATAGACATATATTTCTCTCTAAAACATACTGGCTGTTCAAAGCCATCTGCCATTCTGTTCAGAGGTGTTTATGATGGTGTGTTATGCTAGGTGTTTTGCAGAGTAGTTTATAAGACAAAGAGGCCCTAGTAATCCAAGACCTCATTACACTTGAAGCTATTACAATTCTGCCAAGAAATGGGGTGTGAACCCTCACGGTGGCCAATTAGCAAGTGAGACTTCACCTGAGAGTATTACACATAAGGTGAGAGTGGCAGGCTCACAGCACAGTTTTCCTGTACCTACCCTCCTTTCTACCGGCCTGTAGTGGAGCTCAGGGCTTGAGCCGCAGTCCTATTTACCTTGTCACCCTGACCTCTCACACAGAGAGGAAATTCAAGTTCTTCCCAGGCCATTTATGGAAAATCTTAAGAGTAGGTCATAGGTTTCATGGTAATAAAATTCAAATTTGTCAAATAACATGCCCAGTCTTTTTCCCTTGACAACTTAGTGGTCACTTACAGTGACTATTAAAATTTTAATTGTTTTTAATTTTAGAACAGTTTGGGATTTTTTATAGTTCTTTAGGGGTTTACCCTCTGATTGATCTTTGTTTAGCAAATAGAACAGGCTCCCCAAACAATTCAAGGTCAACACTTACCTTGGCATCAGTCATCTTTACATTGGACGGATGTTTAAGTTTGGGCTGAACGATACAGTTTTTATTTTGCCTAAATATGCTTATATTGTCATTTTCTCATAAAAGAGAATATATATGTCAGCCGCATTCTAAGTATTTGTTTTCTTTCATTTTAAGTGGTGGCAGAGTTCGGTATATTTCTTAATTGGCGCCTCTATTGATTTGGTTCTCACCGGAAATAAAATGAATGTCTGGGAAAAGGAATCCCAAGGAAAGTTCCATCCTCTACTGTGGTTTGGAGAGGGCAAGTGTTTGGGTTTACTCTTCTCTGGGTTGTGGTTTGAAGGCCCTCTGATTTTTCCAGACTTTGGTCTACTTTACCGGAAACAGAATGGAGCTACTATTCATCCTGATTTTTTTTTTGTCTTCTTAATAGAGACTGGTTACAGAGGATATACCTGTCTCAAGCTAGCTTATTCTTGAGAGTCCATACAATTTTAACTAATAATTGTCATTTAAAAATAGACATATATTTCTCTCTAAAACATACTGGCTGTTCAAAGCCATCTGCCATTCTGTTCAGAGGTGTTTATGATGGTGTGTTATGCTAGGTGTTTTGCAGAGTAGTTTATAAGACAAAGAGGCCCTAGTAATCCAAGACCTCATTACACTTGAAGCTATTACAATTCTGCCAAGAAATGGGGTGTGAACCCTCACGGTGGCCAATTAGCAAGTGAGACTTCACCTGAGAGTATTACACATAAGGTGAGAGTGGCAGGCTCACAGCACAGTTTTCCTGTACCTACCCTCCTTTCTACCGGCCTGTAGTGGAGCTCAGGGCTTGAGCCGCAGTCCTATTTACCTTGTCACCCTGACCTCTCACACAGAGAGGAAATTCAAGTTCTTCCCAGGCCATTTATGGAAAATCTTAAGAGTAGGTCATAGGTTTCATGGTAATAAAATTCAAATTTGTCAAATAACATGCCCAGTCTTTTTCCCTTGACAACTTAGTGGTCACTTACAGTGACTATTAAAATTTTAATTGTTTTTAATTTTAGAACAGTTTGGGATTTTTTATAGTTCTTTAGGGGTTTACCCTCTGATTGATCTTTGTTTAGCAAATAGAACAGGCTCCCCAAACAATTCAAGGTCAACACTTACCTTGGCATCAGTCATCTTTACATTGGACGGATGAGATTCTAAGTTTGGGCTGAACGATACAGTTGATTATCCTGGGACTTATTTGGTACTGCCTGTATAGACCCAGCTGGAGAGTGGGTGCCTCAGGTTGGCCTACAGGAAAATGTAGTCCAGGCCCTCTATAGAAAACTGAGTTCCAGCCACTGTGGGCACTGGCCCTTCCATTCACAACCTCCCTCCAAAGACCAAGAGCAAATGACCACACCACGCAGAGAGGAATAGCTAAGAACGGGATGTGGCCTACCGAGGCCGTGTCCACACATGCCAGTTCTCGGTGCACAGGGCACAGCTTCTGGGAAATTTGACTCTGTCCTAATATGTCCCCGACTGATCCCCTTTGATTCTAGCTCCTCAGCTGTCAGAGGTTGAGCAAGACAATCCTGAAGGCTTATTTTATTTGTTGATGTCCTACAATCTGTTCAACGTTAAAGCACACGTCACTTTAGGTTGGAGTATATGTGGCATCCACTAAAATCAGCAAGGAGAAATGAAATCCATCGACTGTCAACACAATTGCTGTCCAGACAATTCTCACTAGAACCTGATCCCTCCTACCCTTTCTAATAACCGAGGACAAGATGAGGCATGGAGTGGATGAGAATCCTAAGTGAGAAAGAGTATGTGCCCAGAACCTAGCCCTGGTAAATGCAAATAGGCATAACCCAGGTACATTCAAGGGCTCAAATTGTTGGCATGATGTCAGTCATCAGCTGATCCAACCCCCTTTGGCACCGGTGATGAAGAAGAAGCCCAAAGGACTGAGGTGACAGCCAGTGGCTCGTAGGCTGGTTCAGTGACCTATACACCAGTGGTCCTCAGATGATACCCATAGGCATTGTTGTTGTTCAGTTGCTAAGTTGTGACTGACTTTGATCCCATGAATTGCAGCACACCAGGCTTCCCTGTCCTTCACTATCTCCTGGAATTTTTTCAAACTCACATCCATTGAGTCAGTGATGCCATCCAACCATCTCATCCTCTGTCGTGCATCCCCACCTTGCCCTTAATCTTTCCCAGCATCAGGGTCTTTTCCAATGAGTTGGCTCTATGTATCAAGTGGCCAAAGTGTTGGAGCTTCAGCTTCACCATCAGTCCTTCCAGTGAATATTCAGGGTTGATTTCCTTTCAGATGCTGGTTTGATCGGTTTGCTGACCAAAGGACTCTCAAGACTTCTTCTCCAGTACAATTTGAAGGCATCAGTTCTTCAGTGCTCAGCCTTCCTTATGGTACAGCTCACAACTGTATGCATAGTGCAGTCTATTTTCCATAGGATCCCCTTTAAAAGACAAAAGACAGACCCTGTCCCTCGACACTCCCTGGTGGCTTCCATCTCACTCCAGGTCCTCAGTGCAGCTTCCAGGCCCACAGAATCTGGTCCCACTGTCTTACTGCCTCTGGCTCCCTTTGAACTTCAGCTCCCATGCTGCTTTGGCCTCACAGGCCAGCTGGCTCTTCCTGGGGCATTCAGCGCTGTCCCCCAGTTACACTCAAGGTCTCTGTGTTTCCTGCTGCCTCTGAAATATTCTCTCCTAAACAGCCATCATTTATTTCACTTCCCAACTGCCACTTATCAGAGAGTCCTTCCCTGAACTCTATTTAAATTAGCAGTCCTTCTATACCGCCCATTACTTTCTAGCTCCCTAACCTGCTTTACTTTACAGCCCCTGAAGTGGAGTCCTTATTCCATGGAAGCTCAGCGGATTGCAAGGAATTTCTTTAATTCATTCGTAAGTCCTCAGCCCCTTGACCTAGGGCCTGGCACACAGGAAGTGCCCAAGAATACCTGATGAATAAATGAATGAGTGAATATAAAGTTGATATCCACAGGCCTCCAGCAGCTGGCTCATTCTCATATTGAATCTCATGTTCATTTTATTTGACTGGTGGTGAGGTGAGAGGAAACTACCATTTCATATATCATTAGCAAGAATATGGACTAGCTGACCTTTCTGGAAGATATTTGGTAATATCTAATGAATGCACTTTGCCTTTTTATACCGTTCATGGGGTTCTCGTGACAAGTATACTGGAGTGGTTTGCCACTCCCTCCTCCAGAAAGAGAATTGGGCAACAAAGGATGAGATGGTTGGATGACATTGCTGAGTCAATGGACATGAACTTGGGCAATAGTGATAATGAAGGAAGAGTGAAGAACAGGAAGCCTGGCATGCTGTGGTTCATGGGGATGCACTTTAAAAGGCAATCATTCCCACCCCAGGGTTGATTTCCTTTCAGATGCTGGTTTGATCGGTTTGCTGACCAAAGGACTCTCAAGACTTCTTCTCCAGTACAATTTGAAGGCATCAGTTCTTCAGTGCTCAGCCTTCCTTATGGTACAGCTCACAACTGTATGCATAGTGCAGTCTATTTTCCATAGGATCCCCTTTAAAAGACAAAAGACAGACCCTGTCCCTCGACACTCCCTGGTGGCTTCCATCTCACTCCAGGTCCTCAGTGCAGCTTCCAGGCCCACAGAATCTGGTCCCACTGTCTTACTGCCTCTGGCTCCCTTTGAACTTCAGCTCCCATGCTGCTTTGGCCTCACAGGCCAGCTGGCTCTTCCTGGGGCATTCAGCGCTGTCCCCCAGTTACACTCAAGGTCTCTGTGTTTCCTGCTGCCTCTGAAATATTCTCTCCTAAACAGCCATCATTTATTTCACTTCCCAACTGCCACTTATCAGAGAGTCCTTCCCTGAACTCTATTTAAATTAGCAGTCCTTCTATACCGCCCATTACTTTCTAGCTCCCTAACCTGCTTTACTTTACAGCCCCTGAAGTGGAGTCCTTATTCCATGGAAGCTCAGCGGATTGCAAGGAATTTCTTTAATTCATTCGTAAGTCCTCAGCCCCTTGACCTAGGGCCTGGCACACAGGAAGTGCCCAAGAATACCTGATGAATAAATGAATGAGTGAATATAAAGTTGATATCCACAGGCCTCCAGCAGCTGGCTCATTCTCATATTGAATCTCATGTTCATTTTATTTGACTGGTGGTGAGGTGAGAGGAAACTACCATTTCATATATCATTAGCAAGAATATGGACTAGCTGACCTTTCTGGAAGATATTTGGTAATATCTAATGAATGCACTTTGCCTTTTTATACCGTTCATGGGGTTCTCGTGACAAGTATACTGGAGTGGTTTGCCACTCCCTCCTCCAGAAAGAGAATTGGGCAACAAAGGATGAGATGGTTGGATGACATTGCTGAGTCAATGGACATGAACTTGGGCAATAGTGATAATGAAGGAAGAGAGTGAAGAACAGGGAAGCCTGGCATGCTGTGGTTCATGAGATCAGACTTGGCGACTGAACAACAACAATGCACTTTAAAAGGCACCAATAGGGGCTTCCCTTGTAGCTCAGTGGATAAGAACCCGTCTGCCAATGCAGGAGACCCAGGTTCGATCCCTGATCTGGGAAGATCCCACGTACTGCAGAGCAGCCAAACCCAGCACAGCCAAAAATAAATAAATAAAAAAGTTTTAAAATAGATTAAAAATAAATAAAAAGTAAAAGGCACCAATATACATTTAGACCCAGATAGGCCATGACTCAGAATGTTCCCTGTTGGATGTACTCACAGAAACCCATCAAGATGTGTAACCTCATGACAGCATTTTGCATAATACCAAAAACTAGACAACTGAAGTGTCCATCAATAGGAGACAGGCTAAAGAAATCCTTATACAGCCAAACAGTTGAAACATGTGGACCCATCATTTTAAAATGTGTTGAATCTATAAGCGTTCATATGGAAAATTCTTACACTTGACATATAAGTGAAAAAATTAAGATGAAGAATGGCATTCTTAGTAAGACCCTGCTGTGTAAATTTTTTAGATAAGATATACAAATGTATATGTGCTGGCAGAAGGACAGAATATTTTCAGGCTGACTCACATGAAACTGTTAATAGCAATTACACTGGGGAGAAGGAGCTAGGGTAGAAAGGAAAACTTTCACTTTTCATTTTGTACATTTTTGTACTGTTTAAATTTTCCAGCCAAGAATAGTCTCATTCCTGTACAATCTTTAAAATTGGTGAGGTGAGAGGAAACTACCATTTCATATATCATTAGCAAGAATATGGACTAGCTGACCTTTCTGGAAGATATTTGGTAATATCTAATGAATGCACTTTGCCTTTTTATACCGTTCATGGGGTTCTCGTGACAAGTATACTGGAGTGGTTTGCCACTCCCTCCTCCAGAAAGAGAATTGGGCAACAAAGGATGAGATGGTTGGATGACATTGCTGAGTCAATGGACATGAACTTGGGCAATAGTGATAATGAAGGAAGAGAGTGAAGAACAGGGAAGCCTGGCATGCTGTGGTTCATGAGATCAGACTTGGCGACTGAACAACAACAATGCACTTTAAAAGGCACCAATAGGGGCTTCCCTTGTAGCTCAGTGGATAAGAACCCGTCTGCCAATGCAGGAGACCCAGGTTCGATCCCTGATCTGGGAAGATCCCACGTACTGCAGAGCAGCCAAACCCAGCACAGCCAAAAATAAATAAATAAAAAAGTTTTAAAATAGATTAAAAATAAATAAAAAGTAAAAGGCACCAATATACATTTAGACCCAGATAGGCCATGACTCAGAATGTTCCCTGTTGGATGTACTCACAGAAACCCATCAAGATGTGTAACCTCATGACAGCATTTTGCATAATACCAAAAACTAGACAACTGAAGTGTCCATCAATAGGAGACAGGCTAAAGAAATCCTTATACAGCCAAACAGTTGAAACATGTGGACCCATCATTTTAAAATGTGTTGAATCTATAAGCGTTCATATGGAAAATTCTTACACTTGACATATAAGTGAAAAAGTTAAGATGAAGAATGGCATTCTTAGTAAGACCCTGCTGTGTAAATTTTTTAGATAAGATATACAAATGTATATGTGCTGGCAGAAGGACAGAATATTTTCAGGCTGACTCACATGAAACTGTTAATAGCAATTACACTGGGGAGAAGGAGCTAGGGTAGAAAGGAAAACTTTCACTTTTCATTTTGTACATTTTTGTACTGTTTAAATTTTCCAGCCAAGAATAGTCTCATTCCTGTACAATCTTTAAATGTCAACAAGATTACCTGAGTGAAGAGATGACAAGCCATTTTTGTTGTTGCTGTTCCTTTACTTCTCTGTTCTTGAGAAAGCAATAGCCATTTTGAAAACTAAAAGCAGAGAACTGGACCTGCTCATCATCTCAAACCTCCCAGTTTCGAACAGAGGAATGTGTATCAGAGAATATTTCTTTTAAAATGGATCACAGAACTCTTCACAAACTGTTGTGAATGAGGCTTATGACAAAGTTAATTCTAACAAGTCTAGAGCTATTGCAATCAGAAGGAAACAAGGTGCTTCCTATTTTACTGGGACTCTTTCAAAGCATTTTCACAAGCCTGTGAAGTGGGTGGATCTTGACTTATCATCCTTCTTTTACAGCTGAGAAAACTAAGACACCAGCAAGGTCCCATAGTTGTAACAGAAAAACAGAACCAGAAGAAGCAGCTTGATCGGCAGCAGACTGTTGTTGCCTTGTAGATCGAAACCTCACCTTCAAATGTTCGGTTCCAAGTCTGCTGGATAATTTTCCCTCCATCCTTCTTGCTGTAACCAGCTCTGAGTACTTCACGTAAAGCCAGGACGTAGAGGAGAATGGCATCGTGGAATCCTTCAACAAACATGTTCACCTGGAAAGGAAAGCCCAGGTGGGTGAGCCCAGACACCATATGACTCACGTTCAGGAATAATATGAGCAAGTCCAAATGGGTAATAGGTTAGACTCGAGGTCTGTGGCAATGGCAGGGGTGTGCAGAAGAGCAGCTAGCAAGGATCAGGCCAAAGTTCTGCTGGCACTGATTTAGTGGAGAAAACCCTTCCCACATTTGGGAATCTGGAGAATAGATAAGATATTATTACAGAAGTCAAGAAAACTGTACCCGGGGGCCAGGTTAAGGGTTCCAAGTACATCAGCCTTCGCTCACACATGCCTCTGCACACATGCCCTCTTTTCCCACATCCATGCTCTACCTGAAGCCATCTCTGCCCTGAGGTCTTCTCCACCCTCACCAACCCCTTTGCCTGCCATGCTCTGAAAGTGCAGCAGGACTAAAAGGACAGCAAGGGCCCACTCATTCGTATTCAAATACTACCATCTAGTTGTGGAGTGCAGGTGCCTAAGGATACCCAGAGGAGTGGGTGTGGCCATCCCATCTCTGTCTTCACTTGACCACTGTCAGCCTCTAAAACGTTTCTCTCCAGTCTGTGTTCTGAGTCGTTCCAGTCGCAAAAGCAGAGAACTGGACCTGCTCATCATCTCAAACCTCCCAGTTTCGAACAGAGGAATGTGTATCAGAGAATATTTCTTTTAAAATGGATCACAGAACTCTTCACAAACTGTTGTGAATGAGGCTTATGACAAAGTTAATTCTAACAAGTCTAGAGCTATTGCAATCAGAAGGAAACAAGGTGCTTCCTATTTTACTGGGACTCTTTCAAAGCATTTTCACAAGCCTGTGAAGTGGGTGGATCTTGACTTATCATCCTTCTTTTACAGCTGAGAAAACTAAGACACCAGCAAGGTCCCATAGTTGTAACAGAAAAACAGAACCAGAAGAAGCAGCTTGATCGGCAGCAGACTGTTGTTGCCTTGTAGATCGAAACCTCACCTTCAAATGTTCGGTTCCAAGTCTGCTGGATAATTTTCCCTCCATCCTTCTTGCTGTAACCAGCTCTGAGTACTTCACGTAAAGCCAGGACGTAGAGGAGAATGGCATCGTGGAATCCTTCAACAAACATGTTCACCTGGAAAGGAAAGCCCAGGTGGGTGAGCCCAGACACCATATGACTCACGTTCAGGAATAATATGAGCAAGTCCAAATGGGTAATAGGTTAGACTCGAGGTCTGTGGCAATGGCAGGGGTGTGCAGAAGAGCAGCTAGCAAGGATCAGGCCAAAGTTCTGCTGGCACTGATTTAGTGGAGAAAACCCTTCCCACATTTGGGAATCTGGAGAATAGATAAGATATTATTACAGAAGTCAAGAAAACTGTACCCGGGGGCCAGGTTAAGGGTTCCAAGTACATCAGCCTTCGCTCACACATGCCTCTGCACACATGCCCTCTTTTCCCACATCCATGCTCTACCTGAAGCCATCTCTGCCCTGAGGTCTTCTCCACCCTCACCAACCCCTTTGCCTGCCATGCTCTGAAAGTGCAGCAGGACTAAAAGGACAGCAAGGGCCCACTCATTCGTATTCAAATACTACCATCTAGTTGTGGAGTGCAGGTGCCTAAGGATACCCAGAGGAGTGGGTGTGGCCATCCCATCTCTGTCTTCACTTCGACCACTGTCAGCCTCTAAAAACGTTTCTCTCCAGTCTGTGTTCTGAGTCGTTCCAGCGCATCTACGCCTCCCTATCTCTGGTCCCTGCCAACCTCCAAGGACAAGAATGGAAACAGGCCGTTGGTTTATCTTGATTGAGTCCTGCCTCAAGTAAGATAGCCCTTGCCCTCAGCAATGTACAACTTCATGTGAAATTGGACACGTCGCTTAATCTTTCTGAGCCTTGTTTCCTTCTATAAGCACCATTTGGCAACTTCTGATACCACATTTAAACCCATGACTGTTGACTGAACGTGAAGTGAGCAAGTATAATCTTGAAACACTTAGTAGCTTACAGATTCTGTACAAGAGTACTCCCCAAATTCCAGCCTTCTTATTTCAGAAGACAGTGTCAAGAATGGACTTCCATGCAGCAGAGTGAATGGGGCATCCCACAGGCAACCACAGGGAAATCCTGGGAGGGGCATTCCTGCCCCATCCCTAGAAAGAGACCCTGCGAGAAGAAAGCCACCTGGTTCAAATACATGGCCATTCACGGAAGACACAGCTCAACATCCAGTTCTTCTCAGCTTCATCCCACCCAGAAGGACGCAAGTCTTATATGCATCAGAGAAGCAGATATTTCAGAATTGCCAAAGCCAAGTGCTGCTGCTGAGAGGCACACTAAAATAGTGCTTAGAGAGCTTGGGTTTGCACGCAGCTTTGCCACTTCCAAGCTGTGTTTCTGCACCACTCTGGGTCTCAGTTTCCCCCATCTGGAAAATGAGGAAGATAGCCGTAGCTCATTTTCATTTTCCAGACAAGGGGCTGTTGTCACATTTAAGTGAATTAACAGATATAAGATATGCACAAGTCAGCACTCACTGTTAGCTTTTATTCTTATTGTCTGGAGACAGAGAATTATAAACCTAGGAATCTTGTCCCTGTTGTTGTTGTTCAGTCATCAAATCATGTTCAACTCTTTGTGACCCCATGAACTGCAGCATGCCAGGCTCCCTGTCCATCACCATCTCTTGGAGTTTGCCCATAGAATCAGCGGTGCCCTCCAACCATCTCTTCCTCAAAGGGATCTTGCTTAGTTTCTAATTCCTAATAGCAATGTTCAAAACAGAAGTGATCTACTTACTGTTACCACCTATCTAACTGACCCACTTTAATGGAAACTAAGGCTCCCTGTTCACACTTTTGTATTCCAAACACTTCTCTTCCACAATGTCTCATCCTTAATTCCACCCAAATATGATGCGTGCAGCTGGTCAGTTTTACTGACCCTCTGGGAGAGTCACAGGATGGACGTGTAGAGCTCACAGGACAGCCCTCACTTAGCTGCTAGACCCAAAGGATAAATCAGCCTTGACATATTGCTTAATCTCTCCAATCTTTAACTTCCTTATCGACTAAACAGGAGTTCAGTACCTACTCATCTCCCAGAGCTCTGCTGGGAAATAAATGAACAAGTGTATATATAATATATCTAAAACTGTTCTTGGGACTGAAAGAATATGCTAGACAGTGGCTCTTACTCTTAGACATCAAAAAGAAGTCTCAGAGTTACTCTTTTTTAGGCAAAATGGTATGGAAATAACACCTACTAGTCAAAGATAATTTTCTGCTAATTCGGCTATGCTAATTCAGTTTTCCAAAGGAATAGGAAATTTTCCCTTAGCCCATAAAGTCATCATAGCTTGACAAAGTGTGCATGCTGATGAGTTAATAAGTGGATCTCAGTTGTGTAACTTAATCCTCAAGCTACATTACAAACATTTTTTTAAAAGATCTATCTTCTCTTTGATGATTAGATAAAAACCACCCTGCTACAGAGGGAAGAGTCACAGAATGGTGGAATAAGGGGGATGTAAGGTTCTTTTGAAAAGCTCTGGTTTAATTCACTCCTTACTTTGAGGACCTAAAAAGCATCCCGCTCACTCAACCTTCCAGCATTCTGGAAACTTTCCATCTATATTCCTTGTTCTGAGGAAGCCTAAGGCAACCTCCAGGTAGACTGTGAAGCATTCGCTGCTGGACATCACCTGTCCCTGTTGTTGTTGTTCAGTCATCAAATCATGTTCAACTCTTTGTGACCCCATCAACTGCAGCATGCCAGGCTCCCTGTCCATCACCATCTCTTGAGTTTGCCCATAGAATCAGCGGTGCCCTCCAACCATCTCTTCCTCAAAGGGATCTTGCTTAGTTTCTAATTCCTAATAGCAATGTTCAAAACAGAAGTGATCTACTTACTGTTACCACCTATCTAACTGACCCACTTTAATGGAAACTAAGGCTCCCTGTTCACACTTTTGTATTCCAAACACTTCTCTTCCACAATGTCTCATCCTTAATTCCACCCAAATATGATGCGTGCAGCTGGTCAGTTTTACTGACCCTCTGGGAGAGTCACAGGATGGACGTGTAGAGCTCACAGGACAGCCCTCACTTAGCTGCTAGACCCAAAGGATAAATCAGCCTTGACATATTGCTTAATCTCTCCAATCTTTAACTTCCTTATCGACTAAACAGGAGTTCAGTACCTACTCATCTCCCAGAGCTCTGCTGGGAAATAAATGAACAAGTGTATATATAATATATCTAAAACTGTTCTTGGGACTGAAAGAATATGCTAGACAGTGGCTCTTACTCTTAGACATCAAAAAGAAGTCTCAGAGTTACTCTTTTTTAGGCAAAATGGTATGGAAATAACACCTACTAGTCAAAGATAATTTTCTGCTAATTCGGCTATGCTAATTCAGTTTTCCAAAGGAATAGGAAATTTTCCCTTAGCCCATAAAGTCATCATAGCTTGACAAAGTGTGCATGCTGATGAGTTAATAAGTGGATCTCAGTTGTGTAACTTAATCCTCAAGCTACATTACAAACATTTTTTTAAAAGATCTATCTTCTCTTTGATGATTAGATAAAAACCACCCTGCTACAGAGGGAAGAGTCACAGAATGGTGGAATAAGGGGGATGTAAGGTTCTTTTGAAAAGCTCTGGTTTAATTCACTCCTTACTTTGAGGACCTAAAAAGCATCCCGCTCACTCAACCTTCCAGCATTCTGGAAACTTTCCATCTATATTCCTTGTTCTGAGGAAGCCTAAGGCAACCTCCAGGTAGACTGTGAAGCATTCGCTGCTGGACATCACCTGTCCACCTCTCCCTCTCCTTCTTCTCATAATCCTAACCTGGCTGCCATTGGCGACCCAAACCACCAGGATGGAAAGAACAATGATCTGGCTAAAAACATGAACTTAGACTATTTCTGTCCTGACAGGTTTAAGGGCTTCCCTGGTGGCTCAGATGGTAAAGAATCTGCCTGCAGTGTGGGAGACCGAGGTTCAATCCTTGGGCTGGGAAGATCCCATGGAGAAGGAAATGGTAATCCACTCCAATGTTCTTGCCTGGAAAATTCCATGGATAGAGGAGCCTGGGAAGCTACAGTTCATGGGGTCACAGAGAGTCAGACACGACTGAGTGACTAACACACACACACACACACTAGTTTTAATGGTAGAAGAGAACAGACAGGTTCTGAACACGCATCTGAAAACTCATTTTATCTCAGTTTGCAAATGAATCACAAAATTTACCTTCTTTCCTTGCCAAGTAGCTGTGTCTCCCTCTTCTGCCAAAATTAGCAGGAGAGCTGCTGGCCCCCATCGAGGTTCACTCACACCCACACCGACTGCGGGGGAGGTTTCATAACACCTACCTCATAGGACCTCAAGCCAGAAGCAAAGCCCCAGAGACCGTCTTTTCTTGAGGAGAAACATTCTCACATCCACATGTGTTTTTTAATGGGAGGAAAGCCCGTTAGCACATTGTAGACACTGAAAATTGGAAGTGCAAATTTTTTTACAAAAGTGAGGGAGAAAAGTAAATCCAGAGTATTAAGTTGCCTTTGGAACACTTTCCACTGGATCTCCAGGCTGAAAGGATTTATGAGGTTATCTGGCCTGTCCCGCTGCATCTGGTCAGAACATCACTTGACCCTCAAAGTCCTGACTGACAGAGTATGCTGTCATTACTAACAGAAGAAAATAGGATGCCCTCTTCTGACCGACCTGTTCTAGTATTAAGACTCCCTCCTAGCCAGGCCTTCCCTGCTGGCTCAGACTGTAAAGAATCTGCCCACAATGCAGGAGACTCGGGTTCCACCCCTGGGTCAGAAATACCCCCCTGGAGAAGGAAATGGCAAACCACTCCAGTATTCTTGTATGGAGAATTCCATGGACAGAGGAATCTGGTGGGCTACAGTCCACGGGGTTGCAAAGAGTTGGACACAACTTCATGAGTAACACTTTCACTTTCTAACTAGAAAGCCCTTCCTCACTGTCATTAGCCATAAGTCTTCACTAAATTTGTAAATCGGCCATTCTTCTGTCAGTGCCAAACAGAGTTAAAAGAACCAAGCAGTCCATGGACCCTAGGAGTTTACAGTCTCCACCACACAGCATCGCCACTCCCCATGAGTGCGTAGATGGATTCCACACAGGCAGCTGTGAAGTGGACCCCCATGAGGGACCAGCTCCAGAGTAATATGATTTGTTTTTATCATTCAAACAAGATGAAAATCATTCACCATCTTCCACTCATTTTGGGGAGTTTGCCAGAACAAAGAAGCATGTTCTCCCTTCATTTCATCTCAGTTCCCTTGATTTTATCTGCTGGAGCTGGGCTATTCCATGTTAGATAAAAAAAGCCATATATGCCTTTGACTTTTCTCTCTGATAGCACCTGTCTGTTAGTGTGGTTTCTTTTTAATTCTCCATCATGGGGAAAGTGGAATAGAAATCTAGTTCTTTTCCAAAGCAGACTCTCAGACATAGAGAACACACTAGTGGTTACCAGTTGGGAGACAGAGAGGGAGGAGCAATAGAGGGATAAAAAAAAATCAGCTAGGATATATTATACAATAAGGGGATATAAAGCCCGTTAGCACATTGTAGACACTGAAAATTGGAAGTGCAAATTTTTTTACAAAAGTGAGGGAGAAAAGTAAATCCAGAGTATTAAGTTGCCTTTGGAACACTTTCCACTGGATCTCCAGGCTGAAAGGATTTATGAGGTTATCTGGCCTGTCCCGCTGCATCTGGTCAGAACATCACTTGACCCTCAAAGTCCTGACTGACAGAGTATGCTGTCATTACTAACAGAAGAAAATAGGATGCCCTCTTCTGACCGACCTGTTCTAGTATTAAGACTCCCTCCTAGCCAGGCCTTCCCTGCTGGCTCAGACTGTAAAGAATCTGCCCACAATGCAGGAGACTCGGGTTCCACCCCTGGGTCAGAAATACCCCCCTGGAGAAGGAAATGGCAAACCACTCCAGTATTCTTGTATGGAGAATTCCATGGACAGAGGAATCTGGTGGGCTACAGTCCACGGGGTTGCAAAGAGTTGGACACAACTTCATGAGTAACACTTTCACTTTCTAACTAGAAAGCCCTTCCTCACTGTCATTAGCCATAAGTCTTCACTAAATTTGTAAATACGGCCATTCTTCTGTCAGTGCCAAACAGAGTTAAAAGAACCAAGCAGTCCATGGACCCTAGGAGTTTACAGTCTCCACCACACAGCATCGCCACTCCCCATGAGTGCGTAGATGGATTCCACACAGGCAGCTGTGAAGTGGACCCCCATGAGGGACCAGCTCCAGAGTAATATGATTTGTTTTTATCATTCAAACAAGATGAAAATCATTCACCATCTTCCACTCATTTTGGGGAGTTTGCCAGAACAAAGAAGCATGTTCTCCCTTCATTTCATCTCAGTTCCCTTGATTTTATCTGCTGGAGCTGGGCTATTCCATGTTAGATAAAAAAAGCCATATATGCCTTTGACTTTTCTCTCTGATAGCACCTGTCTGTTAGTGTGGTTTCTTTTTAATTCTCCATCATGGGGAAAGTGGAATAGAAATCTAGTTCTTTTCCAAAGCAGACTCTCAGACATAGAGAACACACTAGTGGTTACCAGTTGGGAGACAGAGGGAGGGAGGAGCAATAGAGGGGATCAAGAGGGACAAACGAGCAGGTATGAAGTCAGCTACAAGGATATATTATACAATAAGGGGGATATAGCCAAAAGTCACTCAGTTGTATCCGACTCTTTGTGACCTATGAAATTCTCCAGGCAAGAATACTGGAATGGGTAGCCTTTCCCTTCTCCAGGGGATCTTCCCAACCCAAGGATCTAATCCAGGTCTCCTGCATTGCAGGCAGATTCTTTATTGTCTGAGCCACCAGGAAAGCCCAACAAATGGAGTGTAACTTTTAAAAACAATAAACCACTACATTGTATACCAATAACTCATATAATATTGTACATCAGCTATACTTCAATTAAAGAAAAAGCCAAGTTCTTTTTTAACTGAACATAAAAAGCTGTCATTCCTGACACGGCTCCTATCTGTAACAGTGTGTGGAGTCTTTCCTCATTTCTCTTTGAGGAGACAAATTTATAGGTGGATTCCTCAGTGGATGTGTACCAAACAAGTCAGCAGAGAACGCTACATGCCTCAGCTGTTCTGTAAACTGAGAATGAACAGCCCAGCAGTCAGTATCTGGCTCCCAGGGTCGTCTGGATATCCGAAACAGCTTGTAGAGCTCTTAGATGGAGGCTGGTGGGAGAAACCTACCAAAGCTGAGTGCAAGGTGAGGCTGTTCCAGGGCTTGGCTCATGGAATCCACATGAACTCAAGAATTGGTCAGGTGGATCTACCTTCCTCACCACAATGATTTCCAATGCAAATGAGGAAAGTGGAGGGTGCTGGGCAGCATTCCCCCAAGTCTTTTGGAAAAACATGACCTTTAACCTCTCCATCAGTTAAAGAGGAGGTTAGGGACAGGGACTTTTCTTAATAATTTTTTAATGTATTCATTTTTTAAATTTTTGTAAAGTTTTTTTTTTTTTTTTTTTTTTGCCTCTAAACCATTTCTCTTTCATCCATCTTTTTGATTCTTTGGCCTGTGTAGGCCTCCCACCGCAGTGGCCTCTCTTGCTGCAGAGCACCAGCTCTGGGCACATGTGCTCCAGAGTGCTGGCTTGTTAATTGGACACACCGGCCCAGCTGTTCCTTGGCAAGTGGGATCTTCCCAGGCCAGGGATTGTACCAGTGCCCCTTGCACTGCAAGGCAGACTCTTTACTCAGTGGACCACCAAGGAAGCCTTATTTTTTTAATTTTTTTAATTGAAGGATAATTGCTTTATACTATTGTGCTGGTTTCTGTCATAATTTATCATGAACCAGCCATAGGTATAGATATGTCCCCTACCTCTTGAACCTCCCTCCCACCCCCTTATATCCCTCTAGGTTGTCAGAGAGCCCTGATTTGGGTTCCCTGAATCATGCAGCAAATTCCCACTGGTTACCCATTTTATGTATGGTAGTGTATATGTTTTCGTCTCTCCATTTGTCTCACCCTCTCCTTCCCTCTCCCCATCCTGTGCCTGTAAGGTGTCATCTATGGCTGTATCACCGTGTTGCCCTGCAAATAGGTTCATGGGTACCATCTTTCTAAATTCCATATATATGCATTAAAATGTAATATTTGTTTTTCTCTTTGACTTACTTCACTCTATATAATAGGCTCTGAGTTTATCCACCTCATTAGAACTGACTCAAATGTGTTCCTTTTATGGCTGAGTAATATTCCATTGTATACAGGTACCACAGCTTCTTTATCCATTCATCAGGGACAGGGACACATTGATGGCAAGTAAATAAGAGGAGAAATGGCCCAGGCCCCTGCCTCTTCTATCCCAAATGATTTCCAAAGGGCAAATGGGGGAAATCCACATGAACTCAAGAATTGGTCAGGTGGATCTACCTTCCTCACCACAATGATTTCCAATGCAAATGAGGAAAGTGGAGGGTGCTGGGCAGCATTCCCCCAAGTCTTTTGGAAAAACATGACCTTTAACCTCTCCATCAGTTAAAGAGGAGGTTAGGGACAGGGACTTTTCTTAATAATTTTTTAATGTATTCATTTTTTAAATTTTTGTAAAGTTCCCTCTTTTTTTTTTTTTTTTGCCTCTAAACCATTTCTCTTTCATCCATCTTTTTGATTCTTTGGCCTGTGTAGGCCTCCCACCGCAGTGGCCTCTCTTGCTGCAGAGCACCAGCTCTGGGCACATGTGCTCCAGAGTGCTGGCTTGTTAATTGGACACACCGGCCCAGCTGTTCCTTGGCAAGTGGGATCTTCCCAGGCCAGGGATTGTACCAGTGCCCCTTGCACTGCAAGGCAGACTCTTTACTCAGTGGACCACCAAGGAAGCCTTATTTTTTTAATTTTTTTAATTGAAGGATAATTGCTTTATACTATTGTGCTGGTTTCTGTCATAATTTATCATGAACCAGCCATAGGTATAGATATGTCCCCTACCTCTTGAACCTCCCTCCCACCCCCTTATATCCCTCTAGGTTGTCAGAGAGCCCTGATTTGGGTTCCCTGAATCATGCAGCAAATTCCCACTGGTTACCCATTTTATGTATGGTAGTGTATATGTTTTCGTCTCTCCATTTGTCTCACCCTCTCCTTCCCTCTCCCCATCCTGTGCCTGTAAGGTGTCATCTATGGCTGTATCACCGTGTTGCCCTGCAAATAGGTTCATGGGTACCATCTTTCTAAATTCCATATATATGCATTAAAATGTAATATTTGTTTTTCTCTTTGACTTACTTCACTCTATATAATAGGCTCTGAGTTTATCCACCTCATTAGAACTGACTCAAATGTGTTCCTTTTATGGCTGAGTAATATTCCATTGTATACAGGTACCACAGCTTCTTTATCCATTCATCAGGGACAGGGACACATTGATGGCAAGTAAATAAGAGGAGAAATGGCCCAGGCCCTGCCTCTTCTATCATAGCAAGAACAATAGCAGCTTCATCTGCAATGATGAGTAACAAGACCCCAAAGGTGAACCTTGTCCTGCTGTCCTAGGGCACTGGATGAGAAGGAAGTGGCCTGGGCATGTTGCATGAGGAGGTCAAAGGTTCAAGGATATTATGCATTCAATGAACATGGCACACGTGACTTCCACACACTAAACATACAGATACTGTATGTTTTTATGCAACTTTCCCTTGAAATATAAAATTAAAAATCTACAATATAGGGCTTCCCCTGGTGGTCCAGTGGGTAAGGACACCGCCTTGCAGTGCAAGGGGCACCAGTTCGATCCCTGGCCTGGGAAGATCCCACGTGCCACGGAGCGGCTGGACTGATGTGTCCAATTACTGAGCCGGAGCTCTGGAGCGCATGCGCCCAGAGCCGGTGCTCTGCAACAACAGAGGCCACCGCGATGGGAGGCCCACAGGAGCCAAAGAACAAAAGACGGATGAAAATAGAGAAATGAAAGACCAATAGAAGTGGCCTGCCCGTCCCCCTCCCTCCCCATCCACCCCTCAAAAGATAAATAAATAAAAAATTAAAAAAATGTTTAAAAACAAAAAATCTACAATATAGGGTAACAATAAATCAAGTGATAATCATAAATTCTTCAACATCAAAAGAGGAGTTCTCACTCTTACTGGCAGACACTCCAACATCTGCTCTTCTCTATTGACCCTACCTTCATGGAATTCACACTTGGTCACTTGCTGACTGATGTGAGCTTTGAGGGAAGTGAAGCTGAAAATCTCCTCCTTATCCTAGTGCTCTCCAAAGAAGTGCAGAGGGCACGTGGCTTCCTCACAGTCAGACAGAAGATTTGGGAGAGAGCTAGGGGCCAGCCCTGTGCTTAGCCAGAGGACTGCCATATCCCCTGGCAGACTTCCTTGGGGTGGGGTGGGCCCTAAACTGATAAATGACTCTCTCCATCCCAGGCTCACCTCTGCCTCTAGAGTAAGGCCCAAGATGGGTAAATTAACTTGGATCTGCTAGCCCAAAGTGTGGGTGCCACCTGCAAATAAAAGATTTTTTTCTTTCTCTCTCTCTCATCACCTAAAACAAAGTGGATCATTAAACAAAAGCAGTTCTGAGAAGATCATTAAGTCAGATTCCGATCCCTCGTGCATCTCCCACGCTACCGGCACTGGCTGCCCCTCTAATGACAGGAAGAGCAAGCTGCCTGTAGGTGCTGTGGTGCTGGCGGACCACATCCGTGCGCCAACCCCAGGCAAGAGTGCCACTGGAGAAATGAGGTGGAGGAAAATCAGACTCCTGGGACTGGAACTGGACTCCTGGAATTCGTGGGTGTGGAACACAAACACGAGAATGACTTTTTAACATTCTCCCTCTGCTTATGCAGGGAATTCGGTCATCTGATCCGTGTGCCCTTTGAATGTGTCACACACACATGGCATATAAGGATGCTTCTCCTCACCCATTGCTCTTAAAGGCTTAGCTGAGAAATGCACATTCTTAATGACATAACCATCCCTGGTCTTCAGGTGACCAAGTGAGCAACGTCTGTCCTCAGCCTAGATATCCCACCCGTGTCCGAACAGCTGTGCCTCCAGAAAGCTTGGGGCTCCGACCCCCACAGACGGCCCTGGACATTCACTGGCTTCACTTCCCAGGGATCTCTGTTCCTATCAGGCACAGCATCGAGGTGGGTAAACACACTCACTTCATCTAAACAGAAGGGCAGGGGCAGGGAGCAGGCACTTGCTGGGCAGTGAGGCAGCCCCAAGACAGGAAGCAAGGTGACCAAGGCAAAGGGAGATGGAGACAGAGAATGCAAAAGGACAGTTTCTGGCCTCATTGTTTCTGAAAGGCCAAAATCAGACGAAGCATGTAAGTTCTAATTTATCCAACTTGATTACATCCTTGATAGCTGATCCAGAGAACTTCAGATAACTTTCCTTGAATTTCTTGAGTCACCTGGAGATGTGACATTAAGGAAGAAATGAGCAAAACTCCAGGCTTTATGTAGACAGATTGCTAAGTCATGTCTGACTCTTTGTGACCCCATGGACTGCCAGGTTCCTCTGCCCATGGAATTCTTCAGGCAAGAATACTGGAGAGGGTTGTCACACCCTTCTCCAGGGGATCTTTCCAACCCAGCAACTGAACTCACATCTCTTACATCTCCTGTATTGGCAGGCGGGTTGCTTACCACCAGTGCCACCTTTTTGTTTCTGTCTTGTGTCATTCAATGAAACCTCTCCTTTTTAATCAAGCAGCTTCAAGGTATGGTGAGGACTGAACTAAGATCCAGAAGCCCAGCTCCTAGTTCAAGCAGCACTGATTTATTTCACTCACTGTGAACAGTCAACAGCTTGATTTTGTTCAAGCTTAATCCAGGGTTTCCAATCTGGATTCCATAGAGCAGCAGCATTCCTTAAAATGTTGACAGATGGCTCCAGAAACAGCACTATCATGGTAAAACAAGTCACAAAATGCCAGATTGAATGAAATCAAGCAGTGTTCTTTACTTCCAGGTAATAGCTATGATATTGAACACCTCCTATATTTAAGGAGCTGTACTTTAGAATTTAAGTCCTACCGTGTTTAATCTTGACAAAACTTTCATGCACGGGCACTGGTACTATCCTACAAAAGAGACTCTGACTAACATCCTAAACAGAAAGAAGAGATCATGGTTGGTGGATGGAGTCAAAACTCCAGAAAATGTTGAGTGGGCAAGTTCTTAAGTTGGAGTCCAACCCAAGGTTTGTTTCGTTAAGAGATCTCTCCAACTGGCACAAACGTTCAGTCGGCTAATATTGGAAAACAACTCTGCTCCAGTTTATGCTCTCACTGGCTGCTGGTTGGGAGGCTCCACAGTTGAGTGTGTGGGCTGGAAAAACCAAAGAGGGTCTATGAGAGAGAAGATGAACAATGTACTTCACAATGAGGGAGGGACAGAATCACATCTAGAGGTGGAATGAGAGGGCAGAAGATGGGAGAAAGGAGAAGGAACATGAGGAAACATACTACTTGTTGAGCAAATATTTAAACCAGCTGCTCAGATCAAGTGAATCTGGATTTCTGACTCTTTGTGACCCCATGGACTGCCAGGTTCCTCTGCCCATGGAATTCTTCAGGCAAGAATACTGGAGAGGGTTGTCACACCCTTCTCCAGGGGATCTTTCCAACCCAGCAACTGAACTCACATCTCTTACATCTCCTGTATTGGCAGGCGGGTTGCTTACCACCAGTGCCACCTTTTTGTTTCTGTCTTGTGTCATTCAATGAAACCTCTCCTTTTTAATCAAGCAGCTTCAAGGTATGGTGAGGACTGAACTAAGATCCAGAAGCCCAGCTCCTAGTTCAAGCAGCACTGATTTATTTCACTCACTGTGAACAGTCAACAGCTTGATTTTGTTCAAGCTTAATCCAGGGTTTCCAATCTGGATTCCATAGAGCAGCAGCATTCCTTAAAATGTTGACAGATGGCTCCAGAAACAGCACTATCATGGTAAAACAAGTCACAAAATGCCAGATTGAATGAAATCAAGCAGTGTTCTTTACTTCCAGGTAATAGCTATGATATTGAACACCTCCTATATTTAAGGAGCTGTACTTTAGAATTTAAGTCCTACCGTGTTTAATCTTGACAAAACTTTCATGCACGGGCACTGGTACTATCCTACAAAAGAGACTCTGACTAACATCCTAAACAGAAAGAAGAGATCATGGTTGGTGGATGGAGTCAAAACTCCAGAAAATGTTGAGTGGGCAAGTTCTTAAGTTGGAGTCCAACCCAAGGTTTGTTTCGTTAAGAGATCTCTCCAACTGGCACAAAGGGTTCAGTCGGCTAATATTGGAAAACAACTCTGCTCCAGTTTATGCTCTCACTGGCTGCTGGTTGGGAGGCTCCACAGTTGAGTGTGTGGGCTGGAAAAACCAAAGAGGGTCTATGAGAGAGAAGATGAACAATGTACTTCACAATGAGGGAGGGACAGAATCACATCTAGAGGTGGAATGAGAGGGCAGAAGATGGGAGAAAGGAGAAGGAACATGAGGAAACATACTACTTGTTGAGCAAATATTTAAACCAGCTGCTCAGATCAAGTGAATCTGGATTTCTGACTCAGCTAAAGTTACCCTTGCTCACCTGTCTATAAAATAAAAAACTATTAAACCTATTGGTCTCACTTCTGGATACACTTCTGAAAGAACCAAAATCAGTATCTGGAAGAGATAACTGTACTCTGTGTTCATTGCAGCATTATTCACCATAGCCAAGATATGAAAACAAGTATGTCCACTGGCAGATGAATGGTTAAAGAAAATGTGAGAGAGAATAGACAGAGAGATGATAGATAGAATTCAACCATTAAAACAAAATGGAAATCCTGCCATTTGCAACAACCTGGATAAATTTGGAGAGCATTGTGTTAAGTAAAGTAACCATACAGAAAAAGAGGAATACTATATGTTCTCACTTGTGTGGAATCTAAAAAGGTCAAGTTCATAGAAAAAGAGAGTTAAACGGTTGTTGGTAGTGACTGAGAAGTCAGATGTTAGTAAAAGGGTAAAAACCTTCAGTTATGGAATGAATAAGTTCTGGGGGTCTAATGTACAGCATGCTAACTATAGTTAACAATACTGTATTGTATGCATGTAATCACTAAGAGAGTAAATCTTAAAATGTTCTCACCACCAGAAAATAAAAATCAAAAAGCTAACTATTGAATATATGAGGTGATAGTTGTGTTAACTAACTTTGCTATGGTAATTACTTCACAATACATATATATAACAAGCCTTTGGGCTTCCCCTGGTGGTCCAGTGGGTAAGGACACCGCCTTGCAGTGCAAGGGGCGCCGGTTCGAGCCCTGACCTGGGAAGATCCCATGTGCCGCGGAGTGGCTGGACTGATGTGTCCAATCACCGAGCCGGAGCTCTGGAGCGCATGCGCCCAGAGCCAGTGCTGTGCAACGACAGAGGCCACCGTGATGGGAGGCCCACAGGAGCCAAAGAACAAAGACGGATGAAAATAGAGAAATGAAAGACCAGTGGAAGTGGCCCGCCTGCTCCCCTCCCACCCCAACCTGACCCCCGCCCAAAATAAATAAATAAATCTTTAAAAATATATATATATATATATAACAAGCCTTTATGCTGTACACCTTAAACATGAAAGTGGAAGTCACTCAGTCATATCCAACTCTTTGAGACCCATGGGCAAGCCATGGAATTCTCCAGGCAAGAATACTAGAGTGGGTAGCTGTTCCTTTCTCCTGACTCAGAGATCAAACCCAGGTCTCCTGCATTGCAAATGGATTCTTTACCATCTGAGCCACCAGGAAGCACAAGAAAACCTGAGAGGGTAGCCTACCCCTTCTCCAGGGGATCTTCCCAACCCAGGAATCGAACTGGGGTCTCCTGCATTGCAGGCGGATTCTTTACCAGCTGAGCTACAAGAGGTGCCCACCTTAAACATATGTAATGTCATTTGTTAACTATACCTCATGAAAGATGGGGGGAAGGAGAGTGGTCGCTTATGGAGGTAGGAGCTGATTGGAAAAGGATATGAGGAAACTGTATGTGGTTATGTATGTCTCCTATATCTTAACAGGAGTGGTGGTTGCATGGACATACACATGTATCAAAGGAGATCAAGCTGCATAATTTAGAGCTCTGGGTTTCACTGTCTGTAAATTTTATTTTAAGACAATAATAAAGAATCAGATTTTTAGATACATGTTAAAATGCTGAAGACAAAATTAGGATGCCTTGGATTTGCTTCACAATTACCAGGGCCTAGATATGGGTGGGGAAAATGTTAGAGATGAAATTAGACTTGGCTAATTATTGAAGCCAAATGATGAGGACATGGAGGTTCACAATGCTCTGCTCTTCATTTTTGTACATATTGAAAATTTCCCAGACTAAAAAATTTCTTTATTAATTCCCTAAATGAATATTCTAGGATAAGCCTGGAAAACTTTTCCACAGTCACTTCTATACAAACATATGAACATACATAATCATAAGGTCAACATTCCTGTTTTGTCCAATCCAGTTCTGTTTTCTGTCACTGAACTAAAAATTTTTTATAACCGTGAATCACCGGGAGGGCGCATGCGCCCAGAGCCAGTGCTGTAGACAGAGGCCACCGCGATGGGAGGCCCACAGGAGCCAAAGAACAAAGACGGATGAAAATAGAGAAATGAAAGACCAGTGGAAGTGGCCCGCCTGCTCCCCTCCCTCCCCAACCTGACCCCCGCCCAAAATAAATAAATAAATCTTTAAAAATATATATATATATATATAACAAGCCTTTATGCTGTACACCTTAAACATGAAAGTGGAAGTCACTCAGTCATATCCAACTCTTTGAGACCCATGGGCAAGCCATGGAATTCTCCAGGCAAGAATACTAGAGTGGGTAGCTGTTCCTTTCTCCTGACTCAGAGATCAAACCCAGGTCTCCTGCATTGCAAATGGATTCTTTACCATCTGAGCCACCAGGAAGCACAAGAAAACCTGAGAGGGTAGCCTACCCCTTCTCCAGGGGATCTTCCCAACCCAGGAATCGAACTGGGGTCTCCTGCATTGCAGGCGGATTCTTTACCAGCTGAGCTACAAGAGGTGCCCACCTTAAACATATGTAATGTCATTTGTTAACTATACCTCATGAAAGATGGGGGGAAGGAGAGTGGTCGCTTATGGAGGTAGGAGCTGATTGGAAAAGGATATGAGGAAACTGTATGTGGTTATGTATGTCTCCTATATCTTAACAGGAGTGGTGGTTGCATGGACATACACATGTATCAAAGGAGATCAAGCTGCATAATTTAGAGCTCTGGGTTTCACTGTCTGTAAATTTTATTTTAAGACAATAATAAAGAATCAGATTTTTAGATACATGTTAAAATGCTGAAGACAAAATTAGGATGCCTTGGATTTGCTTCACAATTACCAGGGCCTAGATATGGGTGGGGAAAATGTTAGAGATGAAATTAGACTTGGCTAATTATTGAAGCCAAATGATGAGGACATGGAGGTTCACAATGCTCTGCTCTTCATTTTTGTACATATTGAAAATTTCCCAGACTAAAAAATTTCTTTATTAATTCCCTAAATGAATATTCTAGGATAAGCCTGGAAAACTTTTCCACAGTCACTTCTATACAAACATATGAACATACATAATCATAAGGTCAACATTCCTGTTTTGTCCAATCCAGTTCTGTTTTCTGTCACTGAACTAAAATTTTTAAAGCAATAATTTTGTAAAGGCATTTGTATATCTCAGATATCAACTTTAAAGAATGCGGCCTCACACCAAAAGATCAACACGCTCTGAATCCCATTTGGGATCCATCATAATGAACTCATCTAAATCATTCTGGAGCCCATGTGAAGACAGCCTTTGGAAACTATGCAAGTAATGAGTTTCATATGCTCACTAACTACCAGGAAAAATAGTCATTCCTTGTAATTATACTGAAAGTATCCCTTCAGGTCTACAGTTTGAGAATTTTGTTCAGTCTTCACATTTCAAGAAATGCCCCATAGTCTTCACAAGGTTGTATTGTGTGACTTTTTGAAGAGATTGATCTTTTTAAGACTATTTCATAAGAAAATTACTTCATCTCCTTGAACAATTAAAAGATACTCTATTTCTCTTTTAAAATATTTAAGGCTAACATTTTCTGCTTATGTGATGAGACTTGCTTCTTTTAAGGAAGCTCCCAGAACTATACAAAGTATTCTAGATGCAGATGTGTCTTAATTTGGAATCACAGATAGAATACCACTGAGTTTAATACAAGAGAGACTCCTAAGTACATCTCTGAGGGAGATGCATTATTTTAACCTCACAGGCACTCATAACAGCCTAAAAGAATTGGTGGAGAATGCATATAATCAACCACGTAATCTGGGTGTCACTGTCTGTAAATTTTATTTTAAGACAATAATAAAGAATCAGATTTTTAGATACATGTTAAAATGCTGAAGACAAAATTAGGATGCCTTGGATTTGCTTCACAATTACCAGGGCCTAGATATGGGTGGGGAAAATGTTAGAGATGAAATTAGACTTGGCTAATTATTGAAGCCAAATGATGAGGACATGGAGGTTCACAATGCTCTGCTCTTCATTTTTGTACATATTGAAAATTTCCCAGACTAAAAAATTTCTTTATTAATTCCCTAAATGAATATTCTAGGATAAGCCTGGAAAACTTTTCCACAGTCACTTCTATACAAACATATGAACATACATAATCATAAGGTCAACATTCCTGTTTTGTCCAATCCAGTTCTGTTTTCTGTCACTGAACTAAAATTTTTAAAGCAATAATTTTGTAAAGGCATTTGTATATCTCAGATATCAACTTTAAAGAATGCGGCCTCACACCAAAAGATCAACACGCTCTGAATCCCATTTGGGATCCATCATAATGAACTCATCTAAATCATTCTGGAGCCCATGTGAAGACAGCCTTTGGAAACTATGCAAGTAATGAGTTTCATATGCTCACTAACTACCAGGAAAAATAGTCATTCCTTGTAATTATACTGAAAGTATCCCTTCAGGTCTACAGTTTGAGAATTTTGTTCAGTCTTCACATTTCAAGAAATGCCCCATAGTCTTCACAAGGTTGTATTGTGTGACTTTTTGAAGAGATTGATCTTTTTAAGACTATTTCATAAGAAAATTACTTCATCTCCTTGAACAATTAAAAGATACTCTATTTCTCTTTTAAAATACTTAAGGCTAACATTTTCTGCTTATGTGATGAGACTTGCTTCTTTTAAGGAAGCTCCCAGAACTATACAAAGTATTCTAGATGCAGATGTGTCTTAATTTGGAATCACAGATAGAATACCACTGAGTTTAATACAAGAGAGACTCCTAAGTACATCTCTGAGGGAGATGCATTATTTTAACCTCACAGGCACTCATAACAGCCTAAAAGAATTGTGGAATCACAAGTTTACAACTCAGAGGGAATTCAGAGCTCATATAATCCAACCAGCGTAATCTGTAAATGAGAAAATGAAGGCTCGTAATAGTTGCCTGATTCACTCAGCATCAAACTGATCATAAGAATAGTTCCAGCTGTAACTGGAACTTAAATTTCCTGACTTCAAATCAGGATCTTCATTATCAGTGTTGACTTGTATATCAAGCAAGGCACCTCCTTAAAGACCAAACTCATACTCAAAGGATAGTGCGCCAATATGAATTCTCCTGCATGTATATGATTTCCAAGATGTTACATGCATATCAGGAGAGAGAAAAAAAGGACGAAAAAGTTTGCCCCAGCAAACACATTTTTAATTGTCAGGAAAGTAGAATCAAAAGTGGAGGGAGGGAGGTGGTACTGAACACCAGATTGTTAAAGCTCCAGGGTTGCTTTAAAAAAAAAAATGGTAAATTGATCAAAAGGTTTAATCTGTTTAAGCCCACTGCTCGTAAAGTCAGTCCATTATTATTTAAGGACTTGCTGTATTTTTTAAGCACTGAGGCACAGAATTTAAAGGGGCTTTCCTGGTGACTCAGTGGTAAAGAATCCGCCTGTAAAGCAGGAGACACAGGTTCAATCCCTGGGTTGGGTAGATCCCTGGAGGAGGGAAAGGCAACCCAACTCCAGTATTCTTGCCTGGAAATCTCATTGACAGAGGCGCCTGGAAGGCTACAGGCCATGGGGTCGCAAAAGAGTCGGACACAACTTAGCGTCTTAAATTAAAATTTCTCAAAGGTTGTATTGTGTGACTTTTTGAAGAGATTGATCTTTTTAAGACTATTTCATAAGAAAATTACTTCATCTCCTTGAACAATTAAAAGATACTCTATTTCTCTTTTAAAATACTTAAGGCTAACATTTTCTGCTTATGTGATGAGACTTGCTTCTTTTAAGGAAGCTCCCAGAACTATACAAAGTATTCTAGATGCAGATGTGTCTTAATTTGGAATCACAGATAGAATACCACTGAGTTTAATACAAGAGAGACTCCTAAGTACATCTCTGAGGGAGATGCATTATTTTAACCTCACAGGCACTCATAACAGCCTAAAAGAATTGTGGAATCACAAGTTTACAACTCAGAGGGAATTCAGAGCTCATATAATCCAACCAGCGTAATCTGTAAATGAGAAAATGAAGGCTCGTAATAGTTGCCTGATTCACTCAGCATCAAACTGATCATAAGAATAGTTCCAGCTGTAACTGGAACTTAAATTTCCTGACTTCAAATCAGGATCTTCATTATCAGTGTTGACTTGTATATCAAGCAAGGCACCTCCTTAAAGACCAAACTCATACTCAAAGGATAGTGCGCCAATATGAATTCTCCTGCATGTATATGATTTCCAAGATGTTACATGCATATCAGGAGAGAGAAAAAAAGGACGAAAAAGTTTGCCCCAGCAAACACATTTTTAATTGTCAGGAAAGTAGAATCAAAAGTGGAGGGAGGGAGGTGGTACTGAACACCAGATTGTTAAAGCTCCAGGGTTGCTTTAAAAAAAAAAATGGTAAATTGATCAAAAGGTTTAATCTGTTTAAGCCCACTGCTCGTAAAGTCAGTCCATTATTATTTAAGGACTTGCTGTATTTTTTAAGCACTGAGGCACAGAATTTAAAGGGGCTTTCCTGGTGACTCAGTGGTAAAGAATCCGCCTGTAAAGCAGGAGACACAGGTTCAATCCCTGGGTTGGGTAGATCCCCTGGAGGAGGGAAAGGCAACCCAACTCCAGTATTCTTGCCTGGAAATCTCATTGACAGAGGCGCCTGGAAGGCTACAGGCCATGGGGTCGCAAAAGAGTCGGACACAACTTAGCGACTAAAATACAACAACAGGACTTAAAGCGGGGGGGGGAATCCTCATCAGAGGCTCTGTTCTCAGAGTTAAGATGTCAAAAATCCTATGTCAACTGTTATCCCATGCAAGGACCCTCCCTCACTCCGGGGCATAATGAATGCACTGAGGAAGCTGGCAGTCAGCTCACATGCTTCCTCTCCACCCGCATTATTGCACTCGTACTAAAGGCGGTATTTCAACGTCCCCATGCCCTATCTGTTCATTCAATATTGTAGCCTCTTTGGTCCCCTGATGGCCTTCATTTGACGAATTTTCTCTCCACTGAACTTATTCCATTCACTCCCCTGCACATACCCCAGATCAAAGCTTCTCAGAACCATGCACACAATTCACCTACGAATCTTGTTCAAATGCAGATTCTGATTCAGTAGGTCTGAGGGACAGAGTTTCTCACTTCTACAGTCTCCGGTGATGCTGACACACCTGTCCACAGAGCACCCTCTGAGTAGTAAAACTCCAGATCTTATCATCTCCTGGTACTGTTCCACTTTCAAAATTCTTGAAAATCTCTACAGTTTCCTACTTTCTTCTGCATGCAAAAGTTCTTCGAACTCAGACTTCCATCCTCCATGATTCCCCTTCTACACTTGCTTCAGCAGAGCTCGGAATGAAGCCATTCTGAATGAAAAGGTGAGACAGGGAGACAGTGTTATTCAGGGAGAAGTGCCAATGGGCAACTGGAACTGAGTGCATGTCACTCAGAGAAGGCTGGAGATGGAGACAGACACTTTGTTAACCACATCAAAATGAACATCCCACCCAGGTGAGTGGATGTGCTGCCTAGAAAGTTTTGAGAGAAAAAAAGAGCCAAGGGAAGAACCTACCAAACAGGAATATTTGTAGAGCAAGTGGAAAAGAAGAGCCATGAAAGGAGACCAAGAAGGTTCACAATGGAGACAGACCACTTAGACGTGGTGGTACTCTGCCAGTCGAGGGAGGAGCAGATTTCAAAAAAGAGAAACCTTTTCAAACTCCCTCATCTACAGAATCCCCTGATTCAAGTCAAGTGATTTGGCTTACAGTTCCCAGATGTGTCTGGTGCATCCTACTTCTAAGCTGGGCTCCCTGTCCTGGTCTCCCCGAGGAGGCTCTTCTGTACCACCTCTTCTTACCCATCCTTCAAGAGCCACCCACACAAGTGCTGAACTGCCGTCACGGGACACAGTGGCTCGCCTGAAGAAAGCGCTTGCCAAGAGAGCAATAGCAGGTGCTCAGGTTCAATCAACAACCATGTGCAGGCTTAACTGTAGGCCTGGTAATACACAAGCTCAAGTGATCAACAAACACACAGGTGAATCTAGATCGCATCTAAGCTATATCTGAAACCTGTTCTATTCAAGACATTCTCTTTTTTTCATTTTATGTCTTTATTTTTGACTATTCTGGGTTTTCACTGCTGCTGCAGGCTCTTCTCTAGCTGCAGGGAGAAGGGGTTACTCTCCAGTTGAGGTGAGCATGCTTCTTGTTGCAGTGACTTCGCTTGTTGTGGTGACTTCTCTTGTTGTGGAACTTGGGCTCTAGGGCACACAGGCTTCGCTAGTTGCGGCACACGGGCTCAATAGTTGCAGCTCCGAGGCTCTAGAGCACAGGCTCCATAGTTGTGGCTCACGAGCTAGTTGCTCTGCAGTGTGTGGGATCTTCCCGGATCAGGGATCAAACCCATGTCTTACTGCATTGGCAGGTGACCTCTTGACCACTGAACTACCAGGAAAGCCCCTATTCAAGACATTCTTAGACACACAGTTACCAGGAATACACTGCTGAGTAGATTTCAGTCACTGCTGCATTACAATGAGAGAACATGGCCCCAAATTGAAATGACTATGATTTGTAGGGCAACAATAGGCAAATTAGAGTGCCAATTGGATGCAGGACTATTTAGTGGAAAATGAAACTGCATTAAGATCTTAAGGATAAGGTAAAAACACAGCTAGCTGACTGCGGTGATTTAGTAATCATCCCACAGAGATAACTGGGTAAAGGAAATAAATAATACACATCCCAAATTTAGGCCAGTTGTTAAATTGCTCATTGTACAGACACACACAAAATCCTTTGCTCAACTCCTCCCTACTTTGGGAAGATCCCCTGGAGGAGGAAGTGGCAAACCCCCTCCAGCATTCTTGCTTGGAGAATTCCATGGACAGAGGAGCCTGGCAGGCATACTACAGTCCAAGGGTTGCAAACAGTTGGCCACGACTGAGCACACATGCACAATCCCTACCTCTAAACCACAGCCTGTGGGAGCAAAATTTTTAGAACCTTATAAAATGAAGCAATTTCACTCTGGGGGTTGGGGGAAATCAGATGATAAAGACTAATCCAAAATAATTTCCTACAGCTTAAGCCACTTTCACATTTCCTAACCAGGAAAAAGAGTTGAGCCCCCAGCAATATAGTATTCTAGTTCCTCTCTTTTAACAGTTGGCTGGACCCCAGGAGGGATGCCATTTACCTCTGTTCCTGCACACAGCACACAGGGCCACTGGGATGCTCTGCTCTCTGCAGCTGGGCCTGTTTTCTTTGGCCACTCTCACCGAAGCCCCTTTACAATCATTTTTCACAATGTCCAAGAGCCACTCGGTGTGGTTTTCTACATTTCACAGATTAAAGTCTTTGGCACACAAGGTGGCGTGCCCCAGGTCATCAACTGTTTGAATGCCCATCAAGTGACGGTTATGAAACCACGACCGTGGACTCCTCCACCATTTCCACCCACACGGACATCAGCATCAGTGGCCAGGCCTTAGGAACTTGACTCTACTCGAGGATTTTCACATAAAACACCGGAGTCCTGTGCGTGCAGTGGCCAGCAAACAGCTGGCAGGGGCCTGTCGGCCTCCCATTCCCCTACCAGGGCACTCCTTCCTGGTTCCTGTCATATTACACGAAATGCAGTCCTTTGGCGGCCACTCTCAATGAGGAACATGGCCCCAAATTGAAATGACTATGATTTGTAGGGCAACAATAGGCAAATTAGAGTGCCAATTGGATGCAGGACTATTTAGTGGAAAATGAAACTGCATTAAGATCTTAAGGATAAGGTAAAAACACAGCTAGCTGACTGCGGTGATTTAGTAATCATCCCACAGAGATAACTGGGTAAAGGAAATAAATAATACACATCCCAAATTTAGGCCAGTTGTTAAATTGCTCATTGTACAGACACACACAAAATCCTTTGCTCAACTCCTCCCTACTTTGGGAAGATCCCCTGGAGGAGGAAGTGGCAAACCCCCTCCAGCATTCTTGCTTGGAGAATTCCATGGACAGAGGAGCCTGGCAGGCATACTACAGTCCAAGGGTTGCAAACAGTTGGCCACGACTGAGCACACATGCACAATCCCTACCTCTAAACCACAGCCTGTGGGAGCAAAATTTTTAGAACCTTATAAAATGAAGCAATTTCACTCTGGGGGTTGGGGGAAATCAGATGATAAAGACTAATCCAAAATAATTTCCTACAGCTTAAGCCACTTTCACATTTCCTAACCAGGAAAAAGAGTTGAGCCCCCAGCAATATAGTATTCTAGTTCCTCTCTTTTAACAGTTGGCTGGACCCCAGGAGGGATGCCATTTACCTCTGTTCCTGCACACAGCACACAGGGCCACTGGGATGCTCTGCTCTCTGCAGCTGGGCCTGTTTTCTTTGGCCACTCTCACCGAAGCCCCTTTACAATCATTTTTCACAATGTCCAAGAGCCACTCGGTGTGGTTTTCTACATTTCACAGATTAAAGTCTTTGGCACACAAGGTGGCGTGCCCCAGGTCATCAACTGTTTGAATGCCCATCAAGTGACGGTTATGAAACCACGACCGTGGACTCCTCCACCATTTCCACCCACACGGACATCAGCATCAGTGGCCAGGCCTTAGGAACTTGACTCTACTCGAGGATTTTCGCATCAAACACCGGAGTCCTGTGTGCGTGCAGTGGCCAGCAAACAGCTGGCAGGGGCCTGTCGGCCTCCCATCTTCCAAGCTGCAAGGCTGAACACAGGGGCACTCCTTCCTGGTTCCTGTCATATTACACGAAATGCAGTCCTTTGGCGGCCACTCTATGAGTAAAACTCTAAGCTTCACGTAAGGGAGTTAACGTTCCCTAAGTACCACACTGCTCTAGTCACAAGGTGGCCTAACTAAAGAAATAGTTCCCAAGCAGAGTTCTCAGATGGGAGGAGTTAAAGACATATCTATGACTGATTTGGGCTTATGCATAGCTGTAAACAACAAAACTCTGTAAAAGCAAAATAAAAATAATTATTTTTTTTGAAAAAAGAAAAACTAAATCCTGACATTTGAAAGATGTATTCACCTCCTCCACCCAACAGCAAAATATTGCCTTAGATTCATTGACGTTGTCTTTCTTTTCCAGGTTCCCCCTTTAAATAAAATGTCCTGTTAATAAAGCTAATCCACTGAATACCCAATATCTGTGTGGAAATGAGTTCCTCACCAAGAGTAGAAAGGGGTCTGCTAAGGCCTCCAGAGCACAGAGATGAGGGAAGTGAAGAGAAAGGCAGAAGACAGAAATAGGAGCTTTACTCCTCTACAGTTTGGCCCCCGCGCTTCTTTGTTCATGAGTACACTGGTTCAAGCTGATGTATGGTCTTTCTGCGAGTTGAACCAGTAATGTGCCTCTAGTCCCTAATTTTAAGTGATCTGACTCTTGTAGAAAGAATGTGCTTCTGCTCAGGTATGACTTTACAATATTGTGAAGCAGTTAACCTTCAATTTAAAAAAAAAAAAAAGAATATGCTTCCACTGGAAAGAGTTTGGCCAGAGGCGTGAAACACGCTTCTACTCCATACAGTAAGAATCCAGGAAGAAAAACAAATGGAAGCTCCACCTGGCCTTCCAAAGGTATTTCCAAACGGTATCGCTAGTTTAGTTGTGCATATTTGAGTATGTTGTCACCATTATTGCAAAATAGCTCACTGACATTCCATCACTGCACATAACAGTGAAAACAAAAACAAAATGCAGTGATTGTCATTTGACAGGTCAAAATGAAGTCTACTGCGTGGAAAAATCACTTCTCCTTTGTACTATGGAACTTCCTTGAACATTCTCCCATTGCACCAGTTCAATAGCATTTTATAATCAATAAGTCCACATCTGCCAATATGTGGAAATCACAAGCAAATGAATACCTATTTACAATCAAACAAAAATACTATAGTCAGGAGATTCGCAAGGTTTTTTTTAATATTCCTTTAGCAACACTAAAGCTATTTAAAAGTTACATAAAGAAACAATTTTAAAACATTTTCCCTTTTATGTCAAGAAAATGAAAGTGAAAGAAAATGAAAGATTTCAGGACATTTTTATTTAAGTATGTTTTCAAAGCCAACTGATAATTACTTTAGCTGGAAAAAACAGAGTACCTTTTAATAAGCCATCCTCTTGGGGTCCTTATTCTGCCTGATTACATTTTTCTAATAAAACTGATCTTATTGATATGTTGGCATGTGAACACATTATTTTTCTGTTGTTAAAAGTCAACTTGTGGTTAGCTTTTATTCTTTCAAATACAATTAGCAAAGCCCTCCAGTGCCATGAAAGGGTCTTTTCATCTGGACAAACTATTCCCTGGCTGACTTTAAACAAAGGGAGTGAGGGCACAGGCAGGGTGGTGGTGGGGGGAGTCTTCTATTCTACTCTGGCAGACACAAAAGCTGGCCTGTACACGCTCTTGCCAGAAATGGGGCAGATCCTGCTTGCATTTCTTTCTCTTTCATTAGTTTTACTGAAGAGATAACTGAAATTTTTCATTAAGACATTAGAGTATACAGTTCTAACTAAATGGTATATAAGACAAGAGGAGAGGGGCTTCCCTGGTAGCTTAGACAGTAAAGAATCTGCCTACAGTGCAGAAGATGAGGTTCAATCCCTGGGTTGGGAAGATTCCCTGAAGAAAGGGATGCCTACCCACTCCAAGATCCTTGCCTGGAGAATTCCAAGGATAGAAGAGCCTTGTGGGTTACAGTCCATGGGGTCACGGTCATAGATGACTGAGCAACTAACACTTCCACTTAAGAGGAGGGGGCGTTCTCAGCCAAGATTTTACTGATGATCTGATAACTTCTTAACTAATATCACTTCCCACTCTGCATCTGTGCAAAATCAGGGTCAAGACACATGCTGGATTAGACAGTTCTACTGCTGGCCCTTCCTTTCATTGAAGGAAATAAGCATGTGCTTTTCAACATTTTGGACTTTCTGAAGTCCAAAACAATTCTTTATTAAACCCTGTCTCTGTTCAAATTCTGTGGCTAGATAAGCTTCAGACTCCAGGTTCTCGTTTCATTTTTGAGTGTCAGAGGAAGACCTGGGGGAGAGCGATTGCCAGGTACACATCCCACATCCCGAACAATACTGCTGTGCGTAGGACATGGCCGGAATATTTGTTTAATTAGTTGCATTTTCAACTTTTAAATAAGGAGAAAAAACAAGCCATGGGTGGCCTGCTAACCTCAAATGAGTAAATATCCAAGGTTATAAAATCACCCCCTGCTCAGAATCCCTGGTTAGAAATAAAAACAGCATTTACCAAATTCTACCCCAAGTCAAGAACAGAGGTTGCATTAAGTATGAAACTGAATTAAAGAGTACCAGATGGCCTTTTTCGTGACACTTGTGGTTAGCTTTTATTCTTTCAAATACAATTAGCAAAGCCCTCCAGTGCCATGAAAGGGTCTTTTCATCTGGACAAACTATTCCTGGCTGACTTTAAACAAAGGGAGTGAGGGCACAGGCAGGGTGGTGGTGGGGATTCTTCTATTCTACTCTGGCAGACACAAAAGCTGGCCTGTACACGCTCTTGCCAGAAATGGGGCAGATCCTGCTTGCATTTCTTTCTCTTTCATTAGTTTTACTGAAGAGATAACTGAAATTTTTCATTAAGACATTAGAGTATACAGTTCTAACTAAATGGTATATAAGACAAGAGGAGAGGGGCTTCCCTGGTAGCTTAGACAGTAAAGAATCTGCCTACAGTGCAGAAGATGAGGTTCAATCCCTGGGTTGGGAAGATTCCCTGAAGAAAGGGATGCCTACCCACTCCAAGATCCTTGCCTGGAGAATTCCAAGGATAGAAGAGCCTTGTGGGTTACAGTCCATGGGGTCACGGTCATAGATGACTGAGCAACTAACACTTCCACTTAAGAGGAGGGGGCGTTCTCAGCCAAGATTTTACTGATGATCTGATAACTTCTTAACTAATATCACTTCCCACTCTGCATCTGTGCAAAATCAGGGTCAAGACACATGCTGGATTAGACAGTTCTACTGCTGGCCCTTCCTTTCATTGAAGGAAATAAGCATGTGCTTTTCAACATTTTGGACTTTCTGAAGTCCAAAACAATTCTTTATTAAACCCTGTCTCTGTTCAAATTCTGTGGCTAGATAAGCTTCAGACTCCAGGTTCTCGTTTCATTTTTGAGTGTCAGAGGAAGACCTGGGGGAGAGCGATTGCCAGGTACACATCCCACATCCCGAACAATACTGCTGTGCGTAGGACATGGCCGGAATATTTGTTTAATTAGTTGCATTTTCAACTTTTAAATAAGGAGAAAAAACAAGCCATGGGTGGCCTGCTAACCTCAAATGAGTAAATATCCAAGGTTATAAAATCACCCCCTGCTCAGAATCCCTGGTTAGAAATAAAAACAGCATTTACCAAATTCTACCCCAAGTCAAGAACAGAGGTTGCATTAAGTATGAAACTGAATTTGAAAACCAGAGTACCAAGGATGCAGCATTATTTCACACACACACAAAAATTAACTCTGCACATTCTCTATAACTAAAATGCCTTTCTTTGACAATAACATCAAAAATCCATCTCCGAGATTAATTGCAAAAATGCCTCTTAAAAAAACAAAAACAAAACACCCTTCTAACCCACTCTTAAAAACCAAGTTCTAATTTTGTGTTTGCAAAACTACACTTGCAGCTGGATCCTTGCAAATGCAAACTGGATGTAGAGCATTGCAATTGCTTTATTTTTGTACACGAAGATGAGTTTTGCATATACAAATGGCTTCAGGCTGCAAATTGATGACCAGTTTGGAGCTAAAGAAAAGTTGTTCCTTGGTATTTTAAAGCTGAAGTAATGAAAACTTCCAAGAGACTTTTCTGATGCAATGCTATAAGCAGCAGAATACTTTATTGTAATAAAATCCTCCTAAAATGTGGGTGGCTAGGTTGTAATGATTGTTACACTGTGATTTTTCAATAAAGAGTAAATAAATTCCATACCCAGAGAGTGACAATGAAATACAACCTCTAAATTAAGATTAAAGTCTGAAAAATGCTTTCAACATGTAATAATAGAGACCTAGGAGTGGAAAAGCCCTTTGAGGTGGAGGCCCAAAATCTCTGGTCTTACAGCAGACAAAACCCCCAGAAGTAAAGGGATCCAGCCACGGGCTTTCTCCACCCAAGTCCAGGGTCAGGAGCTCTCTCTTCTCTCCTATAGCTCCTTTCCCAGCTGGATTGTCTTTGGCTCTAGAACAATGCTGTCTGCAATACTGGAAATTACCAGGGAACAGATTCTATTCAGAGGGGATGGCATCTACTACCCACAGTTGCACTGGAAGGTGATTGAGTCCCATGTTGGAACCCTCTAGACAAGTTTGTGTTTTCCAATGTTTTCAACTTTTTTCTGATTCTAGAAAGGGTGTGAAACTGTTACTACTGCATTGTGATACATTACAAATAACCCATCAGGACACAGAAAGGATATATATGCAAATATCCCATTTTTTAACCTTAAAAGTCTGCCAACTTAGCTTTGTAAAAATCTGCTCTAAATCCTAAGCTTCTAATTACACTGGCATCAGGATTCCTAGATGATATTCCTATCTAGATTACTTTTACAAATGAAACTGGCACAAGAGCTATATTAGAGGAAACAGCCCTGGACATAAAGTAAAACGAGGTCTTCATACACCAATAAAACAAAACTGTAGAAGAACAGGCTTTTTCTTAGTGAAATGAATCCCTTGGACTGAAAGGAGATCAAATCAGTCAATCCTAAAGGAAATCAACCCTGAATATTCATTAAAGGAATGATGCCAACGCTGAAGGTCCGATACTTTGGCCACCCGAAGCAAAGAGACAACTCATTGGAAAAGACCCTGAAGTTGGGAAAAATAGAAGGAGAAGGGGACAACAGAGGATGAGATGGTTGGATGGCATCATTGAGTCAATGGACATGAGTTTGAGAAAGTTCCGGAAGATGGTGAAGGATAGGGAGGCCTGGCTTGCTGCAGTCAATGGGGTCACAAAGAGTTGGACAAGACTGAGTGATTGAACTGAACTTACTATTGTTCATGGTGCCTCTGTGCAATTGCTTTTGTAATTGAAGAATCAGAGAGGACGGGTGTGTCTGTGAGAGTAAGAAAGTAAGCACTGAGCTAATAAAGATTAAGTAGCCACTAGAAGAGAAACTAACCAAATGGGAATTTCTAAAGGAGTAAGGGCATTCTGGTCCAAAAGCAATACTCTAACTTCCTCCCTCAAACGCACTCTCTCTTTTCCTCTTCCTTCTTTGTTTTGAATATAACTAGATTACCACAACTGCCACCACTCCCAAAAATGAGTAAGATGGCACCACCATCTCTGCATACTTGCATGGTGCATGTGATTCAACAATCTAAAGAGACTTCTGCTAAGTCACAATCATTTAAACATACATTCCCTGCAAAAATCCTCAGTAAAATGACAGTTAAATTTTTAAGATGTAAATTTACAAGTTGAAAGAATATAGGAAGGAAACAGTATATAAGGAAAATCTTTAAAATTCTAGAAGTTAGAAGAGGGTAAGTAACTCAATAGACCTGAGAAAGCTAAATGCAAGTATGCCTGGGAGCATGACAGGGAACTCCAACAAGGAGCAAAGAACTCAAGTCTAGAGGAGACACTAGTTAAATGGAGACACTAGTTATTTCTGGAAGTAGTTAGTTGGGGTTGGAAATACTGGGATTAGTTGAAAATCTATACAAGGAACATTTAAATGTCAGATACTCCACCACCACCACCAAACCTTACATGGAGAAGAAACTGCTCCTTCCCATCCAAGCAGAAGACAAGGGATATATTGTCTGAATATCTCGATGCAAAGAATGTCTTACCAGGAGGGTACAGGCACAGCTAGAGATCAAGTGAAACACAATACTGAAAATTGAGGTGTAAGTGAAAAGTCCTTGGTCCTAAAGGTAAGAGTTCCCCTTTCTAGACTCCCAGAATGTACGGCAGTCTTATGACTCTCAAGAAGATATTTGGAGGAGAATTATTTGTTGAAATGACCAGCCTAAGATAAAACAACCTCCACATAACCATATTTGGGTTGACCTTTGGACAAGACTGAGTGATTGAACTGAACTTACTATTGTTCATGGTGCCTCTGTGCAATTGCTTTTGTAATTGAAGAATCAGAGAGGACGGGTGTGTCTGTGAGAGTAAGAAAGTAAGCACTGAGCTAATAAAGATTAAGTAGCCACTAGAAGAGAAACTAACCAAATGGGAATTTCTAAAGGAGTAAGGGCATTCTGGTCCAAAAGCAATACTCTAACTTCCTCCCTCAAACGCACTCTCTCTTTTCCTCTTCCTTCTTTGTTTTGAATATAACTAGATTACCACAACTGCCACCACTCCCAAAAATGAGTAAGATGGCACCACCATCTCTGCATACTTGCATGGTGCATGTGATTCAACAATCTAAAGAGACTTCTGCTAAGTCACAATCATTTAAACATACATTCCCTGCAAAAATCCTCAGTAAAATGACAGTTAAATTTTTAAGATGTAAATTTACAAGTTGAAAGAATATAGGAAGGAAACAGTATATAAGGAAAATCTTTAAAATTCTAGAAGTTAGAAGAGGGTAAGTAACTCAATAGACCTGAGAAAGCTAAATGCAAGTATGCCTGGGAGCATGACAGGGAACTCCAACAAGGAGCAAAGAACTCAAGTCTAGAGGAGACACTAGTTAAATGGAGACACTAGTTATTTCTGGAAGTAGTTAGTTGGGGTTGGAAATACTGGGATTAGTTGAAAATCTATACAAGGAACATTTAAATGTCAGATACTCCACCACCACCACCAAACCTTACATGGAGAAGAAACTGCTCCTTCCCATCCAAGCAGAAGACAAGGGATATATTGTCTGAATATCTCGATGCAAAGAATGTCTTACCAGGAGGGTACAGGCACAGCTAGAGATCAAGTGAAACACAATACTGAAAATTGAGGTGTAAGTGAAAAGTCCTTGGTCCTAAAGGTAAGAGTTCCCCTTTCTAGACTCCCAGAATGTACGGCAGTCTTATGACTCTCAAGAAGATATTTGGAGGAGAATTATTTGTTGAAATGACCAGCCTAAGATAAAACAACCTCCACATAACCATATTTGGGTTGACCTTTTGAAAAAAGCCAACTTGACACCTTATTGCCCTATATTAAAGTCCACCATTAGACAAGCTCCCATACACACAGAATGTAGATGAGAATTGCTCAGATAGTAAAAATCCCTGAGTTAGGAAGATTCCCTGGAGAAGGGAACAGCTACACACTCTAGTAGTCTTGCCTGGGGAATTCCATGGACAGAGGAGACAATCCATGGGCTCACATAGAGTTGGACATGACTGAGTGACTAACACTTTCACTTACCAACAGTTTAAGAAAAGTTTATAACATAAAAGAATTCTAAATCAGTATTTTTAAAAGAACCTGAAAGAAATGGGCAATGCAAGAAGTAAAAGAAAGCTTTTTAAACATCTCAACAAATATAAAATACCTGAAATTACAAGAAGCATCTTTATTTTATTTGTCCTTAGAAAAAATCATCACAGCCCACCAATTATAATTATTCCCAACTTCAGATAAGTTAAAATGCAAAAGGAGTATATTCTAAAATTGATGAAAGGGTATACTCAGAAAAAGAAGATATTAAATCCAGGAAGAAACAGGTCAGGGTCTTATTTTTTAAAAAGAGAAGCACTCAGAGAATAAGAAAGAAGTCTTGTAAATTAAAAATTTGATAGCAAAAATTCAAAATTCGACAGACAAATTGGAAAATACAGTTGTGGCAATCTCAGAAAATAAAATAGAAATTGACAGAGTTGAAAAACAGGAGGAAAAATTAGAGAATCAACAGAGGAGACCTGACATCTAACTTCAAAATGTTTAAGGAAGAGTAAACATAGTGGTTAGCACAGATTTATAAAGACCCACACCAAAACACATCATTGTGAAATTTCATAAAATGAGTGAGCTGCTTGATCTCCAATTCAATCCCTCCCTACATTTGTTTGCTCTGCCCTATATGCTCTGCTGTGCTCTCCTCGATGGAGGATGATCTGTCCAGGCTGCACTTCTCTGTCATTCTATTCTTGGCTCATTCAGCCAACAAGAAGCATCCTTGGTCCTAAAGGTAAGAGTTCCCTTTCTAGACTCCCAGAATGTACGGCAGTCTTATGACTCTCAAGAAGATATTTGGAGGAGAATTATTTGTTGAAATGACCAGCCTAAGATAAAACAACCTCCACATAACCATATTTGGGTTGACCTTTTGAAAAAAGCCAACTTGACACCTTATTGCCCTATATTAAAGTCCACCATTAGACAAGCTCCCATACACACAGAATGTAGATGAGAATTGCTCAGATAGTAAAAATCCCTGAGTTAGGAAGATTCCCTGGAGAAGGAACAGCTACACACTCTAGTAGTCTTGCCTGGGGAATTCCATGGACAGAGGAGACAATCCATGGGCTCACATAGAGTTGGACATGACTGAGTGACTAACACTTTCACTTACCAACAGTTTAAGAAAAGTTTATAACATAAAAGAATTCTAAATCAGTATTTTTAAAAGAACCTGAAAGAAATGGGCAATGCAAGAAGTAAAAGAAAGCTTTTTAAACATCTCAACAAATATAAAATACCTGAAATTACAAGAAGCATCTTTATTTTATTTGTCCTTAGAAAAAATCATCACAGCCCACCAATTATAATTATTCCCAACTTCAGATAAGTTAAAATGCAAAAGGAGTATATTCTAAAATTGATGAAAGGGTATACTCAGAAAAAGAAGATATTAAATCCAGGAAGAAACAGGTCAGGGTCTTATTTTTTAAAAAGAGAAGCACTCAGAGAATAAGAAAGAAGTCTTGTAAATTAAAAATTTGATAGCAAAAATTCAAAATTCGACAGACAAATTGGAAAATACAGTTGTGGCAATCTCAGAAAATAAAATAGAAATTGACAGAGTTGAAAAACAGGAGGAAAAATTAGAGAATCAACAGAGGAGACCTGACATCTAACTTCAAAATGTTTAAGGAAGAGTAAACATAGTGGTTAGCACAGATTTATAAAGACCCACACCAAAACACATCATTGTGAAATTTCATAAAATGAGTGAGCTGCTTGATCTCCAATTCAATCCCCTCCCTACATTTGTTTGCTCTGCCCTATATGCTCTGCTGTGCTCTCCTCGATGGAGGATGATCTGTCCAGGCTGCACTTCTCTGTCATTCTATTCTTGGCTCATTCAGCCAACAAGAAGCACTGGAAAAAGAGCCAGAAAGAAGGGAAAAGCCAGGATATCGCTCCCTCTCTCTGCCTTAGCCTCTTTGGCAGAGGCCATGCTTCTTTCCTGCTTCTAGCTCTCATGAGCAGCCTTAACTCTGGGTAAAACTATCTCTTCTCTGATCCTTCTGGCTCCAGAAGCAGTAATATCTCTTTGTTATTGCTGTCTTTTCATCACAGGAGATTGAAATGCAGAAGTATGAAGTCAAGAAACACCTTGAGTAACAGGCAAGTTTGGCTTTGGAGTACAAAACGAAACAAGGCAAGGGTGAAAACAGTTTCGCCAAAAGAACCACTGGTCATAGCAAACGTCCTCTTCCAGCAACACAAGAGACGACTCTATACATGGACATTACCAGACGGTTAATACCGATATCAAATGGATTATATTCTTTGCAGCCAAAGATGGAGAAGCTCTATACAGTCAGCAAAAACAAGACCAGAGCTGACTGTGGCTCAGATGATGAACTCCTTACCACATGATTCAGATTTGGGCTTCCCTGGTGGTCTGGTGGGTAAGGACACCGCCTTGCAGTGCAAGGGCATGAGTTCGATCCCTGGCCTGGGAAGATCCCACGTGCTGCGGAGCGGCCGGACCCATGTGTCCAATTACCGAGCTGGAGCTCTGGAGCGCATGAACCCAGAGCCGGCACTCTGCAATGACAGACGCCACTGCGATGGGAGGCTCACACGGGCCAAAGAACAAAGATGGATGAAAACAGATAAATGAAAGACCAACAGAAGTGCCACCCGCCCCCTGCAAAAAAGATTCACACTTAAACTAAAGAAAGTAGGGAAAACTACTAGGTCATTCAGGTATGACCTAAACCAAATCCCTTATGATTAAGCAGTAGAAGCGACAAATAAATTTAAGGGATTAGATCTGATATACACAGTGCCTGAAGAACTATAGATGGAGATTCATAACACTGTACAGGAGACAGTAATCAAAACCACCTCTAAGGGGGGGAGAAATCAAAATGGTTGTCTGAGTAGGCCTTACAAATAACTGAGAAATGAAGAGAAGTGAAAGGCAAAGGGTAAAAGGAAAGATATACACATCAGAATGCAGGATTACAGAGAACAGCTAGGAAAGATAAGAAAGCCTTCCTGAGTGAACAATGCAAAGAAATAGAGGAAAACAATAGCCTCTTTGGCAGAGGCCATGCTTCTTTCCTGCTTCTAGCTCTCATGAGCAGCCTTAACTCTGGGTAAAACTATCTCTTCTCTGATCCTTCTGGCTCCAGAAGCAGTAATATCTCTTTGTTATTGCTGTCTTTTCATCACAGGAGATTGAAATGCAGAAGTATGAAGTCAAGAAACACCTTGAGTAACAGGCAAGTTTGGCTTTGGAGTACAAAACGAAACAAGGCAAGGGTGAAAACAGTTTCGCCAAAAGAACCACTGGTCATAGCAAACGTCCTCTTCCAGCAACACAAGAGACGACTCTATACATGGACATTACCAGACGGTTAATACCGATATCAAATGGATTATATTCTTTGCAGCCAAAGATGGAGAAGCTCTATACAGTCAGCAAAAACAAGACCAGAGCTGACTGTGGCTCAGATGATGAACTCCTTACCACATGATTCAGATTTGGGCTTCCCTGGTGGTCTGGTGGGTAAGGACACCGCCTTGCAGTGCAAGGGCATGAGTTCGATCCCTGGCCTGGGAAGATCCCACGTGCTGCGGAGCGGCCGGACCCATGTGTCCAATTACCGAGCTGGAGCTCTGGAGCGCATGAACCCAGAGCCGGCACTCTGCAATGACAGACGCCACTGCGATGGGAGGCTCACACGGGCCAAAGAACAAAGATGGATGAAAACAGATAAATGAAAGACCAACAGAAGTGCCACCCGCCCCCTGCAAAAAAGATTCACACTTAAACTAAAGAAAGTAGGGAAAACTACTAGGTCATTCAGGTATGACCTAAACCAAATCCCTTATGATTAAGCAGTAGAAGCGACAAATAAATTTAAGGGATTAGATCTGATATACACAGTGCCTGAAGAACTATAGATGGAGATTCATAACACTGTACAGGAGACAGTAATCAAAACCACCTCTAAGGGGGGGAGAAATCAAAATGGTTGTCTGAGTAGGCCTTACAAATAACTGAGAAATGAAGAGAAGTGAAAGGCAAAGGGTAAAAGGAAAGATATACACATCAGAATGCAGGATTACAGAGAACAGCTAGGAAAGATAAGAAAGCCTTCCTGAGTGAACAATGCAAAGAAATAGAGGAAAACAATAGACTGGGAAAAACTAGGGAGCTCTTCAAGAAAATTAGAGATGCCAAGGTAACATTTCATGTGAAGATGGGCACAATAAAGGATAAAAATGGTATGGACCAGACAGAAGGAGAAGATATTAAGAAGAGGTGGCAAGAATACACAGAAGAACTATACAAAAAAGATCTCAATGACCCAGATAACCAAAAGGGTGTGATCAATCACCTAGAGCCAAACATCCTGGAGTGTGAGGTCAAGTGGGCCTTAGGAATCATTACTACGAACAAAGCTAGTGGAGGTGATAGAATTCCAGCTGAGCTATTTCAAATCTTAAAAGATGATGCTGTTCTGTAAAAAGAAACGCTGAAAAATCAGTCCGAATAAGGTGGCTGGATCTAGAACCTATCATAAAAAGTGAAATAAGTCAAAAAGCGAAAGACAAGTACAATATACTAACACATATATATGGAATCTAGTAGGATGGTGATGATAATACACACAGTGAAGTGATGAAAAAACAGACATGGAGAGTAGACATATGGACATTGTAGAGAATGAACAGTGGGTGGGAGGCATAAAGGAAGTAGCATGAAAACCTATACTATCATATGTGAAAAAAGTAGATATTGTCATTGTGCTGTGAGAAAAGGGAATCCTGCAGGGGTGCTGTGCAACAGCCTGGAGGGGTGGGGGTGGGGATGTGCATATGACTAATCCGGGACCATACATATCTGTAAACAATCAAAGTCTGTAAGAGTAAAAAGTAAAATAAAAATTAAAAGAAAAAAAGATGATGCTGTTAAAGTGCTGCACTCAATATGTCAGCAAATTTGGAAAACTCAGCAGTGGCCACAGGACTGGAAAAGGTCAGCTTTCATCCCAATCCCAAAGAAGGGCAATGCCAAAGAATGTTCAAACTACTCATTTCACATGCAAGCAAGGTCATGTTCAAAAATCCTTCAAGCTAGGCTTCTAAAGTATGTGAACCAAGGACTTCCAGATGTACAAGCTAGATTTATAAAAGGCAAAGGAACCAGAGATCAACTTGCCAACATCCACTGGATCATAGAAAAAGCAAGAGAATTCCAGAAGAACATCTACTTCTGCTTCATTGATGATGCTGTGGATCACAACAAACTGTGGAAAATTCTTAGAGAGATGGGACTATCAGATCACCTTATCTGCCTTCTGAGAAACCTGTATTCAGGTCAAGAACCTACATTTAGAACCAGACATGGAACAACGGACTGGTTCCAAATTGGGAAAGGAGTTCATCAAGACTGTATATTGTCACCCTGCTTACTTAAGTTATATGCACAGTAGGACATCATGCAAAACACCAGACTGGATTAATCACAAACTGGAATCAAGATTTCTGGGAGAAATAGCAATAACCTCAGATACATAGAAGACACCACCCTTATGGCAGAAAGTGAAGAGGAACTAGAGCCCCTTGATGCAGGTGAAAAATGAGAGTGATAAGGCTGGCTTAACACTCAACATTCAAAAAATTAATTCTTGCTCCTTGGGGGCTTCCCTGGTAGCTCATCTAGTAAAGAATCTGCCTGCAATGAAGGAGACCAGAGTTCAATTCCTGGGTAGGGAAGATCCCTTGGAGAGGGATAGGCTACCCACTCCAGTATTCTTGGGCTTTCCCAGTAAAGAATCTGCCTGATATGGGAGACCTGGGTACGATCTTGGGTTTGGGAAAATCCCCTAGAGAAGGGAAGAGCTACCCACTCCAGTGGTCTTGCTTGGAGAGTTCCACAGACAGAGGAACCTGGCAGGCTATAGTCCTTGAGGTCACAAAAAGTAGGACACAATTGAATGACTTTCACTTTCACTTTGTTCCTTAGAAGAGAAGCTATGACAAACCTAGATAGCATATTAAAAAGCAGAGACATCACTTTGCTGACAAAGGTTCATATAGTCAAAGCTATGATTTTTCCAGTAGTCAGGTATGGACGTGAGAGCTGGACCATAAAGAGGGCTGAGTGCTAATGAACTGATGCTTTTGAATTGTGGTGCTAGAGAAGGCTCTTGAGAGTCCCTTGAACTGCAGGTAAATCAAACCAGTCAATCCTAAAAGAAATCAACCCTGAATATTCATTGGAAGAACTGATGCTGAAGCTGAAACTCCAATACTTTGGCCATCTGACATGAAGAGCTGACTCAATGGAAAAGATCCTGATGCTGGGAAAGACTGAAGACAGGAGGAGAAGGGGACGACAGAGGATGAGATGGTTGGAGAGAATCACTGACTCAATGGACATTAGTCTGAGCAAAGTTCAGGAGATGGTGAAGGACATGGAAGCCTGGTTTGCTGGAATCCATGGGGTCACAAAGTATCAGACATGACTGAGTGACGGAACAACAACAAACCTCTGGCTTGCCCTACTCTTCTATTTGGCATTTCCTATACCTTAAAGTTAGCTTCACCTACTAATTAGTTACCTTGGGCAGATTGGTTTTCTGACTAGGCCCTCACTAATTCAACCAATGATACTGAGACAGTACTAAAGGCTTCTAGAGATAGAGAAAAAGAAAACTGTGTGAAAAAAATAAATAATCAGAATGGTAATACCCAGGCGGCACTAGTGATAAGCAACCTGTCTTCAGATGCAGGAGACATAAGAGACACAGGTTCAGTCCCTGGGTCAGGAAGATTTCCCTGGAGAAGGGTATGGTAACCCACTTTAGTAGTCTTGCCTGGATAATCCTATGGACACAAGGGCCTGGTGGCTTCTATCTATAGCAATACAAAGAGTTGGGCACGACTGAGCATCTAACACTTCACTTAACATAAATATAAATAAGTTGTATATATATTATATTCACATCAATATAGATAAGTTATTTTAGAAATATAAAGGGAAACAGCAGAAACCAGTAAGGACATTCTCAAACTAAAACTTTATGCTCAGCTAATTAATTATATATAACAATAAAAAATGTTTTCCAATTGCATGCAAAGTGTCAAAAGTTTTTCCACTCAGACCCTCTTTGTCTTTCAAAACTAAGTTGAAATTCAACAAAGGAGATCTGATATCTAAGAAAAAGGAGAATCCAGTACTGGAGAGAACTAAAGATTGATACTGAAGAAAGCAGTTACTGTAAGTTAGAGGTGGAAGACAGGAGGAGGTAAAAAAGAAACATTATTACCTAAAATTTTTAACTGAAGAAATGAGAATTACATGGAAGCAAATTTAAAAACAAGGAAATTACTAACACCAGAAGAAAAACCAAAAAGCTACATAGGAAAAGAAACGTAATCACAGAATATTACGTGATTCTGTTGTAAATATGTACATATTTACATACTTATATATGTATATCATAATAATAAAAGCTCAATGTTTTTGTGCTTTTCTTCAAATTTTATTTTATGACTATACCTTTAACTAACAATTGTGTGATAAAATATTGGAGGGTTGGGAGGAAAAAGAAGTATTGGCAGAGTAAAAGTATATGAAGGAGTTAAATCTTTTTTCCATTTTAGGAAATAATATCAAAATTGTTAATATTAAAAGTATCAATATAAATAAGTTATTTTAGAAATACAAAGGGAAACTGCAGAGGCCAGTAAAAACATTAAAGATTATGGCCTTCAAAGAGTAAGAGTCAGGAGTGGAGAAGAGCAAAATGGGAGACTCATGTTTATCTTTAGAGTACTACAAATTTATTTTTAATTCAGTGTGGATTACACTCAATCTAGAAAGTCATGTATCATTTTGATTTAAACAACCAGAACATCAAGAGGGTGAGCTTCACCTAAGAGCAGGGCCAACTGTTAAAGGGCCAGCCAGTGAATGGGTGTCAGAAGTGCCAAACACAATAGGAGAATGGGGCAAAGCCAAGAGTGGGATTTACAGGACCAAGAAGGCAGGGCAGCTGCCAGAGGCAAAAAGATGTCTCCAACACTGGCTCAGCCTAAACTGAGAAACAGTAGCTGGGACAAATTTAAGTCTACCTCTTACAGACATTTAAGAGGTAGTTATAAAGACTAGACGGACTCCCTAACCCAGAATGAAGGAATGATTAGATGAATAGGTTCTCTTTCTTTCACCTTAGGAATTAAACGAATGGGCTTTGAACATATGGGCATTTAGGTATCTCTTCATTTCTTCCAGGGGATTTTTTGATGTAGTCCTGCTTGTACAACGTTGTAGACTCTCCATGTGACTAAACAGGCCTTGGGACAATAACTGGTCAAATGACATGCTCACTAACCCTGTTCTTACTCAATGATTCTCACCTTTTAGTGAGATCGATTCCATTAAACACCAGAGGAAAGGTGTAGATTTCTTTCCAGAAATGCGCACGCCTATACAGAATTTTGTACATAATTATAGAGCTAATTCACCCGAAGTCATCTGTTTAAAGAGGTCATGGAGAGTGGGATGGACTTGGAAGGAGCCTCCTACTAGAAAACTAAGTGAAATCATTCCAGTGTGTTTGATTTCGTTTCTCTAGAAACGTGGATGTTTTCACACACGGGCCACATTTGGTCTACTACAAGATAAACTGTCCAGACCTGTGTGGAGAGTGCTGACACGGAAGTGAATGATGCTTTACGTCCATGGTGGCACCAGCATTGCAGCCCCGGTAGGCTCCCTGAGCTCATGGCTGTGGCTATTTATAACCTTGTTCAAGTATTTTTAGGTGATAAAGATCCCACCCAAGATGGGACCATGACATGGTCCAGGATCAAATTCACAGCCATGCTCCCTGGGGGGCTCAATAAACAGCATCTGATGACTTAGGAAATGATGGTTTGCACTCCAGAAGAAAACAGGCAAAACAAATCCCTGCAGAGAGGAGACCAAGTTGGCCAGACTGCGTCAAGTGTGTGAAACAGTAAAGAGATGCCGATATCTTAAAAGAGTGTCTTTGGGCAGGCGGGGTGCAGGGAAAGGAAGGAAGCGTTTCTGCCTGTGCCGCCTGCCAGGCTCACTCATAGGGTCTGAGACACTTAATCTTCGGGTCATGGGTTCGCCCCCATATTGGGCACATTGTTAAAAAGGTCAGACTGATGTAGTGGAAAAAGAAAGTCACTGAACCGGGAGTCAGGGGATGCAACTAATCCTGGCTTGGCCACCACACAGCGCATTCTAAAACCAAATACCAGCGCTCTAGAATTGGAACCATTCGGTGGCAGAAGCCAAACAGCTCCATTAAGACACCCTTGAGCGAGAGCCACTGCACATGTGGGCAACCCAATAAAAACCACCGGAGGAGGCTAGACAGACAGTTGGCGAGCACTTGTCTGAGTCCGTCTGGAAGCCCCACGGATACTACAGGGCCTCTTCCCTGGGACTTTACTGCTACCTTTAGATTTCTGATGGCCCCCCATATGGTCTTCAGAACACCCACTGTAAAAACCCACTACTACCCTCCCAATACCATCTTCCACAGGAGAAGCGGATCTGAACTTCCAGCTTTGTGCGTCTGCTAAGATCGAAGCATAGGACGCTGTTACCACCCAGCAGTGCTGTACTGACTGCAGATTGATGGGAAAGCCTCCTCACCTCCCAGGGCCTCAGTCTTCACAACTGTACAGGAAGGGGGCTGGGTTTGATGTCTTTTGGTTCAGTAATAATTAAAATCTTAAGCCTAATAATAGCCACTTACTTTTGCAGGCTACTTCCTAGATGCTGAGCATACAGGAAGGGGGAGGCAAGGGTGAACAGAAATAAACGTGGTTCTTGCTCTCATAGACCTTCCAATGTGGTAGAGGCGGCCAAAGGTAATTTTAAAATTCCCCACAGGCACGTGGTTACAACTGGAGAGGCAAGCTATGATGGGAAGGAGCAAAGTGCATGAGACAGTCTGGAGCATCAGGGAAAATATCCTGAGAAAGTGGTATTTGAGTTAACTGAAGGATGAGCAGGGGAGCCGGGAAGGACACAGACATGCAGGCGCCTCAGGCACATGGGTTACACTGGTCTGGAGTATGAGAAGCAAAAGTAAGAAATAAGGGCTACCATCTGCTGAGCCTTGGCCAGACTATGTGAAACAGTAAAGAGATGCCGATATCTTAAAAGAGTGTCTTTGGGCAGGCGGGTGCAGGGAAAGGAAGGAAGCGTTTCTGCCTGTGCCGCCTGCCAGGCTCACTCATAGGGTCTGAGACACTTAATCTTCGGGTCATGGGTTCGCCCCCATATTGGGCACATTGTTAAAAAGGTCAGACTGATGTAGTGGAAAAAGAAAGTCACTGAACCGGGAGTCAGGGGATGCAACTAATCCTGGCTTGGCCACCACACAGCGCATTCTAAAACCAAATACCAGCGCTCTAGAATTGGAACCATTCGGTGGCAGAAGCCAAACAGCTCCATTAAGACACCCTTGAGCGAGAGCCACTGCACATGTGGGCAACCCAATAAAAACCACCGGAGGAGGCTAGACAGACAGTTGGCGAGCACTTGTCTGAGTCCGTCTGGAAGCCCCACGGATACTACAGGGCCTCTTCCCTGGGACTTTACTGCTACCTTTAGATTTCTGATGGCCCCCCATATGGTCTTCAGAACACCCACTGTAAAAACCCACTACTACCCTCCCAATACCATCTTCCACAGGAGAAGCGGATCTGAACTTCCAGCTTTGTGCGTCTGCTAAGATCGAAGCATAGGACGCTGTTACCACCCAGCAGTGCTGTACTGACTGCAGATTGATGGGAAAGCCTCCTCACCTCCCAGGGCCTCAGTCTTCACAACTGTACAGGAAGGGGGCTGGGTTTGATGTCTTTTGGTTCAGTAATAATTAAAATCTTAAGCCTAATAATAGCCACTTACTTTTGCAGGCTACTTCCTAGATGCTGAGCATACAGGAAGGGGGAGGCAAGGGTGAACAGAAATAAACGTGGTTCTTGCTCTCATAGACCTTCCAATGTGGTAGAGGCGGCCAAAGGTAATTTTAAAATTCCCCCCACAGGCACGTGGTTACAACTGGAGAGGCAAGCTATGATGGGAAGGAGCAAAGTGCATGAGACAGTCTGGAGCATCAGGGAAAATATCCTGAGAAAGTGGTATTTGAGTTAACTGAAGGATGAGCAGGGGAGCCGGGAAGGACACAGACATGCAGGCGCCTCAGGCACATGGGTTACACTGGTCTGGAGTATGAGAAGCAAAAGTAAGAAATAAGGGCTACCATCTGCTGAGTATTTACTTAGGGTCTGGCATTGTGTTAAATATTATTTACATACAAAGCTTAAGTTCTTTCAAGGACCTTGTCAGTTAAAAAAATTATTATCCCCATCTTATAATCAGTGAACTAAGGCACAGTTTCATGAACATGCTCAAGATAAAAACAAGGAGAGGCAGACCCAGGTCTTGAAAAAAACAAAGCCAGCCCATTTAAACACTAGGCAGGGGCGATGGTCTGGAGGGATGGGAGGGGGGGAACTAGGTGGGGGGAGGGTCCAGGGATATGCATATGAATAATCTGGGAACATACATGTAAAAAATAAAAATAAGGGCTTCCCCTGGTGGTCCAGTGGATAAGGACACCTCCTTGCAGTGCAAGGGGCGCCGGTTCGATCCCTGGCCTGGGAAGATCCCACGTGCCACGGAGCGGCTAGACTGATGTGTCCAATCACCGAGCCGGAGCTCTGGAGCGCATGCGCCCAGAGCCGGTGCTCTGCGACAACAGACGCCACCGCGATGGGAGGCCCACAGGAGCCAAAGAACAAATACGGATGAAAAATAGAGAAATGGAAGACCAATAGAAGTGGCCCGCCCGCTCCCCTCCCTCCCCAACCCGACCCCCGCCCAAAATAAATAAATAAATAAAATAAAATAAATAAAAATAAAAAATAAAAATAAAATTTAAAAATAAATAAATAAACACTAGGCAACACTGTCTCTCAACATAATGGGCCTTAATCAACATAATGGGCCTTAATAAAACATAATTCAGCAGAATAGATTAGGTCTGGCTCACTAGGAAAAGGATATATTTTTAAAAAGTACTGTTGGGTCAGAGCATAGACATATGGACATTGTGGGGAAGAAATAGGGAGGGGGAGGCATGGAGGGAGTAACATGGAAACCTATACTGTCATGTGTGGAAAAGATAGCTATTGTCATTGTTCTAAGGGAATAGGAGTGCTCACAATGGCATGGGGCGATGGTCCGGAGGGGTGGGATAGGGGGAACTGGGTGGTGGGGACCAGGGATATGCATAAGACTGATCTGGGAACATACATGTCTGTGAACAACAAAACTCTATAAAACCTTTAAAATAAAGAATTAAATTTAAAAAAAAGAAGAAGAAAACTTAAAAAAAAGAAGTACTATTGGACTTTGCTGGCAGTCCAGTGACTAAGATACTATACTCACAATGCAGAGGGCCCAGGTTCAATCTCTGGCCCAGCAACTAGATCTCACATGCCACAACTAAGAGCCCACTGCCACAACTAAAGATCCCATACCCCGAAACAAAGACCCAGCACAGGCAAAAAGAAGCAGTATTCTATTACCCATAGGAATGGTGGAGACAGTGTCATAAGATACAAGGGCTAATGACTAGACAGTTACAGTACACACAACACCCTCAGCCCAACAATAGCTCAATCCTGAGCAATCCTATTTCCCATCATGTCACACATATACCCACCCAACCACCCACCAGGGGTGAGTGAAACAGGAGGGGACTTCCGACTGGAGAGGCTAACCTACAGGCTGCCAACAGCCTGTGAGACCACCCAGCCTGGAAAGCTCCACCAAAGCAAACCTATATAGGTTCAACTGTAATTATATTCTCCAACATAAGAACCAGGAAATTCACGACTTGGTCCAGAGAGAGAGCAAAATTATTATTCCAGGAGTATGATTATCAAAATTTAAAAACTCTAGTAACGAAGGTGGTCCAAAGATACAAACTTTCAATTATAAGATAAATACATTCTGGGGATGTGATATACAGCAAGGTGACCATAGTCAACAATGCTGTATTGTATATGTGAAGCTGATAAAAGAATAGTTTTTACAGTTTCTATCACAAAGGAAAAAAATGTGTAACTGTGCGAGGTGTTCCATATTAATTAAACTTATTGTGGTGGTCATTTCTCAATATACATAAATATCAGATCTTTATGTTGGACTTACACAATGTTATATGTCAAATTATATCTCAATAAAACTGGGGTTCGGGGGAAAACCCTGGTAATGCAACTTACCACATTATAACAAAATAAAGCAAAAATTCTGGTTAGTTCAACAGATATAGTAAAGGCATTCGATAAAATTCAAATACCTCAGTCTACACAGGTGATAAAATTACACAGAACTTAATATCTACATACATCTATATCACACATAAATGCAGATAAAATTGAGGAAATTTAAGTCAAATCAGTGCACTGTATCAATGTTAATATCCTAGATGTAAGCATGCATGTAAAATGCTACCACTGGAGAACACTAGGCACTGTCTATAAAGAATGTCTCTGTACTGCATCTTAAAGCTACATGTAGGGCTTCCCCTGGTGGTCCAGTGGGTAAGGACACCTCCTTGCAGTGCAAGGGGCGCTGGTTCGAGCCCTGGCCTGGGAAGATCCCACGTGCCGCGGAGCAGCTGGACTGATGTGTCCAATTACGAGCCAGTGCTCTGGGCGCATGCGCCCAAAGCCGGTGCTCTGCAACGACAGACGCCACAGGCAAAAAGAAGCAGTATTCTATTACCCATAGGAATGGTGGAGACAGTGTCATAAGATACAAGGGCTAATGACTAGACAGTTACAGTACACACAACACCCTCAGCCCAACAATAGCTCAATCCTGAGCAATCCTATTTCCCATCATGTCACACATATACCCACAACCACCCACCAGTGGGTCACACATACCCAACCACCCACCAGGGTGAGTGAAACAGGAGGGGACTTCCGACTGGAGAGGCTAACCTACAGGCTGCCAACAGCCTGTGAGACCACCCAGCCTGGAAAGCTCCACCAAAGCAAACCTATATAGGTTCAACTGTAATTATATTCTCCAACATAAGAACCAGGAAATTCACGACTTGGTCCAGAGAGAGAGCAAAATTATTATTCCAGGAGTATGATTATCAAAATTTAAAAACTCTAGTAACGAAGGTGGTCCAAAGATACAAACTTTCAATTATAAGATAAATACATTCTGGGGATGTGATATACAGCAAGGTGACCATAGTCAACAATGCTGTATTGTATATGTGAAGCTGATAAAAGAATATTTTTTACAGTTTCTATCACAAAGGAAAAAATGTGTAACTGTGCGAGGTGTTCCATATTAATTAAACTTATTGTGGTGGTCATTTCTCAATATACATAAATATCAGATCTTTATGTTGGACTTACACAATGTTATATGTCAAATTATATCTCAATAAAACTGGGGTTCGGGGGAAAACCCTGGTAATGCAACTTACCACATTATAACAAAATAAAGCAAAAATTCTGGTTAGTTCAACAGATATAGTAAAGGCATTCGATAAAATTCAAATACCTCAGTCTACACAGGTGATAAAATTACACAGAACTTAATATCTACATACATCTATATCACACATAAATGCAGATAAAATTGAGGAAATTTAAGTCAAATCAGTGCACTGTATCAATGTTAATATCCTAGATGTAAGCATGCATGTAAAATGCTACCACTGGAGAACACTAGGCACTGTCTATAAAGAATGTCTCTGTACTGCATCTTAAAGCTACATGTAGGGCTTCCCCTGGTGGTCCAGTGGGTAAGGACACCTCCTTGCAGTGCAAGGGGCGCTGGTTCGAGCCCTGGCCTGGGAAGATCCCACGTGCCGCGGAGCAGCTGGACTGATGTGTCCAATTACCGAGCCAGAGCTCTGGAGCGCATGCGCCCAAAGCCGGTGCTCTGCAACGACAGACGCCACCGCGATGGGAGGCCCACAGGAGCCAAAGAACAAAGACGGATGAACACAGAGAAACAAAAGACCAATAGAAGTGGCCCGCCTGCTCCCCTCCCTCCCCAACCCAATCCCCGCCCAAAATAAATAATAAATAAAAATAAAATAAAAAATAAAAAAAGCTACATGTAAATATGCACTTATCTCAATTAAAAACTCACTTTAAAAAAAAGAGAAGGCAAGAACTAGAAATGGAGGAAGGGAAGAGAAGGAAAGAGAGAAAAAGAGAGAAGGGAGAAACAAAATCACATTAATAACAAAATTTGGTAAGTTTAAAATATATAATAATAATTTTATTTTATTATTAACCACTGCCACTCCATCCTTCCAATATTTCAATATAGCCTTATAAATTTTTTTAAGCTTCGAATTCGTGCATTTTGAGATAGCAAGCTTTCCAAAGACACCAATCACAAGCTAATATGATGACCAAGATACTAATATACATGACATGGAGTCAAGGCTATCATACAGCTTATAATGCCTACAGTCAAAACTTGTGTCCTGTCATGAGAACAGAGATATGGTTGCCAAGGGGATGGGAAGATTGAGAGTTTGGGATTAGCAGGTGCAAACTACTATATATAGGCTAGGTAAACAACAAGGTCTTCCTCTATAGCACAGGGAATGATACTCAATATCCTGTGGAATCATAATGGAAAATAATATGAAAAAGAATGTATATATTCATGTAACTGAATCACTTTGCTGTACAGGAAAATTAATACAACATTATAAATCACTGCTTCGACAGCAAAAAAAAATCTATGTCCAGGTCCTTTCCTCAGTCTACATTACATGAATCTTGATGTTTTCTGTGCTGTTATTGTTTCAGTTATCCTAATAAAGGGCATCATTTTGCCAAAATAGAACTTCACCAACAAATAAAAGTAAAAGAGAACTTCCACTCTTTCCCCAATTCCAACAGTGGACATCAAGCTTAAATGGTGATATGAACAGTGATGAAATCTATTATATGCTCTTCAGTTTTTTCTACTGACCTAATATTCTGTACTTTGCTGCTAGCACTTAATACATCATGCTGGTTTTTCCACATGAGTACACAGAGGTTTGTCCTTATTTTTCACAGTTAATAAGATTGTTTCCAGCTTCAGCTATAACAAATAATGCTGTGGTGAATACTTTGTACAATTACAATCCCACGGTTTATACTTCAGCACCTACTTTGTTGTTCCAAGTACTTTACATATCTAAAAGAAAATCCTTAGAAACAAAACTGCTGAGCATGCGCATTTGTCTTGCCAATGTCTTCTGCCTAGTATGCTCCTCATTTCAAACTTAAGAAGGCAAGGACGCTCACTACCACTAATTCTAGCCAGTATTCATAAAGATTTTTATTTAATTAATTTCACTTCATTTTAATTTAGATTATGCAAGGTAATGAAGTATGCTCTTAAGCATCCTTAAAGGGAGAAAAATCAGAAAGAAACAAAACTGTTACTATTTACTGTCAGGTGATTGCTTAGGAAAGGCACAGTAAAAGTGTAGACATAATCAGAGCCCACCAGAGTTGCTGGGTTTGAGATGAAGAGCAAGGACTGCAAAGCTCATGATGGGTGTCATGAACTGAAGTTCTGAGCAAGCAGATGAGACAACCCATTAGTACAAACAAGAGAAACAGACCCAGGAAAGAGCGGAGCCCTAGGACGATGACCTCCATTCTAGTCTGCTCCAGCAACTCCCTCCTTCACAGAACCCACCACGGCCATCTGTCTAAATTAACCAGCACCTGCAGTGGCCCTCAAGAGGGCAGAGCTAAAACATATGTAACTATGAAAGATGGAATAAGTCCTTAGGAGGAGCTCCAACTTCTACTTTACATTGTCATTTTTCTTTATTTTATAAATAAATAAATAAATGTTTTTACTTAAAATCCAAGGTGGTCCATTCATTGGTTCAGACTCAGAGCTCCCAGTGCAGTGGGCACAGGTTCAATCCCTGGTCAGGAAAACTAAGATTTCTCGTGCCACACTGTGTGGCAAAAATAAATACCAACACTAAGAATTAAAATAAAGAAAATCTGCTGTAATGATCTCATCATCAGAGAGAAGCAGTATTAGAATCTACAACTACAAATAATCTCTAAAATAGCAGTATGTAGTTTGGAATGTATTATGGACCTCTGTAGTAGGTACACCTTCCAGGGAGATTTTGCCAAGACTTTTTGAACATACGATCTAATATACTGAACACAGGGTAACTAATGATCAAGAAGAAGGTATCTGGTAGAGCATTGGAATCCCACCTTCTGCCCACTGAGTATCACCACTGACGATACTTGCACACAGATACGGTACACTGATGTACACAATTACATTGAAATACCTGAACTTCAACAACCCCAGGAAGGACACAAAATTTGTCATTAGACAGAATGACCCCATTTTTGAGTTTTTAAACCAGAAAATTAATATGAACTTAGTAAAGCAAAACAACCTACAATGGCATGTGTACAAGACTTGGATGTTTTCAATATTGACATAGGCCACCTCTGGCAGAATGACTGAAGGAATCACGATGCCCTTTGTGTCGCATTCTGAGGCCACTATTGCTAAAGGGAGAAAAATCAAGGAAAAAAAAACAAAACTGTTACTATTTACTGTCAGGTGATTGCTTAGGAAAGGCACAGTAAAAGTGTAGACATAATCAGAGCCCACCAGAGTTGCTGGGTTTGAGATGAAGAGCAAGGACTGCAAAGCTCATGATGGGTGTCATGAACTGAAGTTCTGAGCAAGCAGATGAGACAACCCATTAGTACAAACAAGAGAAACAGACCCAGGAAAGAGCGGAGCCCTAGGACGATGACCTCCATTCTAGTCTGCTCCAGCAACTCCCTCCTTCACAGAACCCACCACGGCCATCTGTCTAAATTAACCAGCACCTGCAGTGGCCCTCAAGAGGGCAGAGCTAAAACATATGTAACTATGAAAGATGGAATAAGTCCTTAGGAGGAGCTCCAACTTCTACTTTACATTGTCATTTTTCTTTATTTTATAAATAAATAAATAAATGTTTTACTTAAAATCCAAGGTGGTCCATTCATTGGTTCAGACTCAGAGCTCCCAGTGCAGTGGGCACAGGTTCAATCCCTGGTCAGGAAAACTAAGATTTCTCGTGCCACACTGTGTGGCAAAAATAAATACCAACACTAAGAATTAAAATAAAGAAAATCTGCTGTAATGATCTCATCATCAGAGAGAAGCAGTATTAGAATCTACAACTACAAATAATCTCTAAAATAGCAGTATGTAGTTTGGAATGTATTATGGACCTCTGTAGTAGGTACACCTTCCAGGGAGATTTTGCCAAGACTTTTTGAACATACGATCTAATATACTGAACACAGGGTAACTAATGATCAAGAAGAAGGTATCTGGTAGAGCATTGGAATCCCACCTTCTGCCCACTGAGTATCACCACTGACGATACTTGCACACAGATACGGTACACTGATGTACACAATTACATTGAAATACCTGAACTTCAACAACCCCAGGAAGGACACAAAATTTGTCATTAGACAGAATGACCCCATTTTTGAGTTTTTAAACCAGAAAATTAATATGAACTTAGTAAAGCAAAACAACCTACAATGGCATGTGTACAAGACTTGGATGTTTTCAATATTGACATAGGCCACCTCTGGCAGAATGACTGAAGGAATCACGATGCCCTTTGTGTCGTTCCATATTCCTGAGGCACTACTACAGTGTGCTCAGTCGCTTCAGCTGCGTCCGACTCTTTGCAACCCTAATGTACTGTAGCCCACCAGGTTCCCCTGTCCATGGGATTCTCCAAGCAAGAATACTGGGGTGGGTTGCCACACACTTCTCCAGGGATTCTTCCCAATCCTGAGATCGAACTCATGTCTCCTGCATTGCACACAGATTCTTTACCCACTGAGCCACCTGGGCTCTATTACAGAAACCCTACTTCTTGCATAATTCAGAACATGGTGTCCAATATGGCAACCACTGGTCACAAATTGCTACTGAGCACTTGAAATGAATTAAGATTTTCTGTAAGGGGAAAATACACACTGAATTTCAAAGACTTCATACAAACAAAAAAAGATAATACAAGAAAAATTATACAAAAAATATATACAATCTCAGTCATAATTTTATACTGATTAAATGTGGAAATAATATTTTTATGTTTAAGTAAAATAAATTTCACTGACTTTTTTAAATTACACTTGTGTTCACATTACATATCTAGACGACAGTGCTGATGTAAAAAATCAAAAGATATTTTTAAAGACATATTATATCTGTGTGTGTATATATAGCATTTAAGACAATATATGTTTATAAAACCCTTTATATGTCATTTGATCACAAATTCCTACCAAGACAGGTATGATCTTATAACAATAGTACAAAGGAGGCACCTTCATTTAGTTCCAACTTTTTGACCAGATAGTGTTAAAGACTTCAGTTAGATTATCTATGATCCTCCCACCCTCATCTGAATGAGGGAGACTGAGGGATTTGCCCAGGATCACACAGAAGTCCCATTTCTTAATCGTGAGCCTGGCCTGAGATCCCAACTCTAGCCTAGTCTTGGAGGACGCATGAGTAACAGCCACCCTAATGGAGTGAGACGCTCTGGAATACTTCAATAGGAAACAGCCTTCAGCAGAAAGAGGCAACGACAGGGCCACAGGCAATGAGGCAGACTGGCCACGAAGCAAAGACCGACTGCCAAAAGAAGGAGCCTTCTAAAATCCAAAATACCTTTCTCCACCAAGCTTTGGAAAAGTTAGGCATGCCAAACTCTGGCAATTCTTCATCTGTCTTCTCCCCCAACATGCTTCTAGCAGAATAGGTAAGGGAAGTCTCCAGAACTCTGTTCACCATGACCACAAGTACCCACAGAAAGCAATTTCTCTTCCTGCAGTATTTGGAAAAGTCTAACTGAAGGGTGGGGTGACAGAGGGCTCAGCGGGGCGGTGGGGGTGGGCGGGAGGAGCGAGAAAAACTGGCCAGGGAATTTAAAAAAACACTCCGAGAGAGCAACAGTGACATTCAGACCTGAACCTAGGAATCTTTGAATGGTTCAGAACAGGCCGCTTTATCATGTCGGATTTAATTTGACGTCTGTTTTCAGGATGCTTAAGGTCTAGGCTCATAATCAAGCACTTACGTAATCCTCCTCACTGAGCCCTTGCTTCTCAACAGAACTTTTCACCTCCATGGAAAACTTCTCAAACTCAGGTTTCACTGTCCTCAGTAGAGTGATTGTTTGGAGGGATGAGTACGCTTGCTTAGCTTCAAAGTCGTGTTTGTCTCCTCTCTTCCACGAGCCATCTCCTACGGGAGAAGTGAAAATATTTATAATTCCAAGTCAGTACCACAAAGGGGCCATTCTCCCCTTTCTACCGCAATGTGTCTCTACATGTTTCTCTTGGTGGCTGGGGCAGGAGGTATTGTCACAGGTTTTGCACTTGGGTATAAAGTGACAATGTCAAGATCATCAAGGGAGAAGGCTCTTGGACACGTGTTCCTTTGAAACGTGAGACAGAGAGAAAAGCACTGTTAGGTTCATTGCCTTATAATAACCATGGAACTGTAATTTTCAAGAACTGCAAGCCCTCAAGAATTACAGCACTGCAAGAGTAAGTAGGTTTATTCCTTTCCAGTCACACTTATTTTTTAATACCTACGATGAACTATGGAGGTCCAGCAAGCTGTTAATGTGCTACAATAAACCCGATGCTATGTATATGTGGAAGGCAGAGGTGGTTACATATAAAAATGAATTTATAAAGTATTATAAGGGTGATATTAAAAGAAAAAGGGTAGGTCTTATGGAGAAAAATGTTTGAAGTTTCTCAAATCTCTTCAGGCTCAAAAGTAGCTTAGATGAACTTCAGGATTTATATCTTTCTAATACCAGTAACATCATAAAAATTATTTATGGAACAAATTCATCAGTGCATCAATAGTACAAAACTAAAAACTGCTGATGCTTATTGAGCATAGATGATATAATAATAATAATAAAAGCCTAGCTATTGAATGCTTTATATGTATAAACTCATTTAACCCTCACAAGATCCTGTGACTGTGGGTACAATTATCCTCTCTACTTAACAGACGGGGGCTTTCCTGGAGGCTCAGACAGTAAAGTATCTGCCTGCAATTCTGAAGACCTGGGTTCAATCCCTGGGTTGGGAAGTTCCCCTGGAAAAGGGAATAGCAACCACTCCAGTATTCTTGGGAACCCAGGCATTGAGAACCCTGCTGTTTCAATGTTCTGCCTTTCACAAAATCAAAGACAAATTCCATGGATAAGAATCATTCCTCTTCTCTTCATTATTTCATTTCTGAGAAAACAAGTAACTTGTGGGATCCTAAAAGGAAATATGGACCTCTAACTTTTGACCATAATAATAATAATTCTGTGAATTATCATTATGATTCCTAGAGATCTCAGCAAATACAGCAAGGAATTCGACTGGCTGGAGTCCAACATCCAAGTCATTTGTTTGTCCCAAGCTCATAACTAACAACAGCCCAGGACCCAGCAGCTGAATAGTGAAGAGGCTTCCGGAATCTGCAGCCAGGGTTCCACAGCCCTCGTTCTACCCTTACAGAAAATGTCCGGTGAAGAGCTGGTGGCTTTGGAATTTCGATCATAGCTTAATCCAGACAAACGTGGATTAACTGAACCACACACAAGGTTCTGTGATAGCCACCCCAGTGGGCATCATAAATGTTCTGAAAGGTCACCACTACCTTCAAGAGAGGGATTTGAGACGGACAAGTTAAAAACTGAAGTCACTGCAGGGTCACGACTTATTATGTGGGGTGGTGAGTGGTATGTGGACACCATGCAGAGGACAGAGGAAGGACACAGCCAGCTCCAAAGAGGGAAGTTTCAGGCCAAGAAGAGGCATCCGTGTGTGAATAGGATTTTAATAGGAGAAGAAGAGGATGGAAAGGCATGCTTGGCAGAACCTAGAAGGGCACGGGCAAAGGGCAACGGGCATCAGGGGCAGTAACATCATAAAAATTTTTAAACAAATTCATGTGCATCAATAGTACAAAATAAAAGCTTTATTGAGCATAGATGATATAATAATAATAATAAAAGCCTAGCTATTGAATGCTTTATATGTATAAACTCATTTAACCCTCACAAGATCCTGTGACTGTGGGTACAATTATCCTCTCTACTTAACAGACGGGGGCTTTCCTGGAGGCTCAGACAGTAAAGTATCTGCCTGCAATTCTGAAGACCTGGGTTCAATCCCTGGGTTGGGAAGTTCCCCTGGAAAAGGGAATAGCAACCACTCCAGTATTCTTGGGAACCCAGGCATTGAGAACCCTGCTGTTTCAATGTTCTGCCTTTCACAAAATCAAAGACAAATTCCATGGATAAGAATCATTCCTCTTCTCTTCATTATTTCATTTCTGAGAAAACAAGTAACTTGTGGGATCCTAAAAGGAAATATGGACCTCTAACTTTTGACCATAATAATAATAATTCTGTGAATTATCATTATGATTCCTAGAGATCTCAGCAAATACAGCAAGGAATTCGACTGGCTGGAGTCCAACATCCAAGTCATTTGTTTGTCCCAAGCTCATAACTAACAACAGCCCAGGACCCAGCAGCTGAATAGTGAAGAGGCTTCCGGAATCTGCAGCCAGGGTTCCACAGCCCTCGTTCTACCCTTACAGAAAATGTCCGGTGAAGAGCTGGTGGCTTTGGAATTTCGATCATAGCTTAATCCAGACAAACGTGGATTAACTGAACCACACACAAGGTTCTGTGATAGCCACCCCAGTGGGCATCATAAATGTTCTGAAAGGTCACCACTACCTTCAAGAGAGGGATTTGAGACGGACAAGTTAAAAACTGAAGTCACTGCAGGGTCACGACTTATTATGTGGGGTGGTGAGTGGTATGTGGACACCATGCAGAGGACAGAGGAAGGACACAGCCAGCTCCAAAGAGGGAAGTTTCAGGCCAAGAAGAGGCATCCGTGTGTGAATAGGATTTTAATAGGAGAAGAAGAGGATGGAAAGGCATGCTTGGCAGAACCTAGAAGGGCACGGGCAAAGGGGCAAACGTGCATGACATTCAGTGGGCAGCTGGGAACCTCAGTGTAGGGCAGGAGCAAAGGCAGAACAAAGAATTTGTTTGTGAAGGCATTTCTTTAATCCTGATCCTAAAAACAGCAACCATTTATTCATTGCTTACTATGTGCCAGGGAGCTGTGAAAAGATACGTAAGATAGAGCCAAGGACAGAATTCATTAAGAGCTAGATTTGCCTGCAATAAGCACAAGATTCAATTTCAGGCCACCAAACAAAACCTGCTGCAGTCGTCCTCCGCCTTGTCCTCCTCCACACCTACAGAACCCCCTGACCACCAGTGAGGCCACAGCTCTGCCGGTGCTCAGAGAGAGGGTGTCGCTGCCATCGTCCAGCCTGAGGATAACCCTGCTGGGTGCTCAAGACACAGGCAACATGGCCTTTTGTCAAGGGCTAAATCCATCCGCTGGAAAGACCTCAGCTTCTAAGAACATCCAGAGCATCTTCAGCCCATGGAGGAACCCATTTCTTCTAGGCATGAAATCCACTTTTATTCATTCTTCTTTAATTGACTCAAGGTATGAAGGGTCAGCAGGAACAATGTTTCTTGGGCAAAGAGGGTCAGGGTTTCTCAGCTTTGGGCAAAAGTCCTCTCCAGGGGTGCAAGAAAGGAAATAATCCTCGAGGGTGTTCTGCTGTGTAATTAGAAGAAACACATATAGAACTAGAAACAGCAACTACCTCAGTTCCTATAATGATAGGGAGGGAAAAAACACATTTTTTCATTTTGAAAGAAGTGACATCTGTGACCGTACATCTGTCTACCACAATCTAAAAGTTAATGAATTTGAAGTTTGGTTTTCTAGAAAAAAGAATGGAGACAAAAAGTGGGGCTTTTTTTTTTTGGCTTTTAATTTTTTTATTTTTTTAATTGAAGGATAATTGCCTTACAGAGTTCTGCTGGTTTCTGGCAAACATCAACCTGAATCAGCCATAGGTATACATAGGTCCCCTCCCAAAAAAAGTTCAATAAATGTAAACCAAACTAAACAGGTATCTAGTCACAAGCACAACGGATACTATGACTTTCTGCTTTGAGCGTGTTTCTTGTTGCTCTGCATCAGTAACCTGTCCCACATGGGGCCATTGAAAGCTAGGAAAGCAGAGGTCAGCTCGGCGTGATGCCCCATCAGTGGGGACAAATTTAATTCAACAGACAGCTGGGTGCCTCTGGAGATTTACGAGCGGAACAGAAGAATGACATGATCAGGCTCATGCCTTGGGAAATAGCGGTGGATTAGACTGGGGAGACACGGAGGGTTCACGGCCACGGTAGTCCAGGCAAGAGGTTACGAGAGGTTATGTGTGGGAAATCACACACACCCCCGACCCCGGCCAAAAAATTGAACAAGGGTCTCTGGGTGGTTTGCATCACAGGCAAGTTTTCTTTTCTTTTTGTGTTTGTCTGAATTTAGCAAATTTTCAGCAGCATGTTTACTGCCTTTAGAACCATGAAAGAGGGCGAGCCCTCAAGAATGAATGCAGAGGGCTGTGCAGGAGGAATGTGAAGACTCCACAGGAGCGAGGGAGTGAACGACTGCCGAGAAGGACGCACGTCACCGGTGATGCCAGCAAGGAAAGGCCAACGGTTGTCAGAGGAAAGTGCAGAGCCAGGGGGAAGAGGATGGGTCAGTGGGTGTGGAAATGGCAGTGATTTCAGTTAGGGTCACGGTCAGCCCAAGGTGACTCACAGCAGAAAACCAACCTGGCCGCACTAGGCTGGGCTGGAAAGAGTGGTCTGAAGCCAGCAAGAGGAGTGAGGGCTAGGGGGAGCACGGGAGGGCATGTCCACTTGTCTCACACTCAGAACCCAGAAAGAAAGGGCCAAGGGCGCACACACACACACTCTGGCGGTGCTGTTTTAGTGGGCTCAGGAGTGAGAAGAGCTAAGAGAAAGCGAAAGCCCGAAGAACGCTGGGCCACCAAAGCTAAGACAAACAGGGTTTCCAGAAAGAAATGGACCGAATCAACAGAGCAAGGACTAGAGCTGACCTCACACATCAGCCACGAGTCTGGAAAATCACCTGTAATAGGTCAACCCTCCCAAAAAAAGTTCAATAAATGTAAACCAAACTAAACAGGTATCTAGTCACAAGCACAACGGATACTATGACTTTCTGCTTTGAGCGTGTTTCTTGTTGCTCTGCATCAGTAACCTGTCCCACATGGGGCCATTGAAAGCTAGGAAAGCAGAGGTCAGCTCGGCGTGATGCCCCATCAGTGGGGACAAATTTAATTCAACAGACAGCTGGGTGCCTCTGGAGATTTACGAGCGGAACAGAAGAATGACATGATCAGGCTCATGCCTTGGGAAATAGCGGTGGATTAGACTGGGGAGACACGGAGGGTTCACGGCCACGGTAGTCCAGGCAAGAGGTTACGAGAGGTTATGTGTGGGAAATCACACACACCCCCGACCCCGGCCAAAAAATTGAACAAGGGTCTCTGGGTGGTTTGCATCACAGGCAAGTTTTCTTTTCTTTTTGTGTTTGTCTGAATTTAGCAAATTTTCAGCAGCATGTTTACTGCCTTTAGAACCATGAAAGAGGGCGAGCCCTCAAGAATGAATGCAGAGGGCTGTGCAGGAGGAATGTGAAGACTCCACAGGAGCGAGGGAGTGAACGACTGCCGAGAAGGACGCACGTCACCGGTGATGCCAGCAAGGAAAGGCCAACGGTTGTCAGAGGAAAGTGCAGAGCCAGGGGGAAGAGGATGGGTCAGTGGGTGTGGAAATGGCAGTGATTTCAGTTAGGGTCACGGTCAGCCCAAGGTGACTCACAGCAGAAAACCAACCTGGCCGCACTAGGCTGGGCTGGAAAGAGTGGTCTGAAGCCAGCAAGAGGAGTGAGGGCTAGGGGGAGCACGGGAGGGCATGTCCACTTGTCTCACACTCAGAACCCAGAAAGAAAGGGCCAAGGGCGCACACACACACACTCTGGCGGTGCTGTTTTAGTGGGCTCAGGAGTGAGAAGAGCTAAGAGAAAGCGAAAGCCCGAAGAACGCTGGGCCACCAAAGCTAAGACAAACAGGGTTTCCAGAAAGAAATGGACCGAATCAACAGAGCAAGGACTAGAGCTGACCTCACACATCAGCCACGAGTCACATGTGTGATTATATACACTTCAATCAGTCAACATTTAATAAAATTAAATTTTCAGCTCCTCAGTCATACTGGCCACATTTTAAATATGGCCACGTGGTCACCTGCAGCCAGGGCTCCTATACTGGGCGACACAGAAGAGCACACAGCCAGCTCCATAGAAGGTTCCCCTGGGCAGCGCTGCTATAGAGGCAGGCAAGCATGGTCTGCGGTGAGGCTGACGGTTTTGGTGGTGAGAACATGAGCAGGGATCCTGAACTCTCAGAGGAGTGGGGACTCCGATTGACCTACTCCTACAATCATCCTGAACAAACGATTACGAGGAGGTAAGAAGTCCGCTAATGAGAGGCTGGGCAGAGAAGGCGATTCTAGCATTTCTTCCAGGAATAAGGGAAAGTGAATCTGCTTTCTTGACTTAGTTTTTTTTTTTTTTTTTCTTAATTTTGACCTCTTTCATTTTATTTATTTATTTATTTATTTTCACACATCTTTATTTTGGGGCCTATGTGGGTCTCCCCTCACAGTGGCCTCTCTCGTTGCTGAGCACCGGATCCGGGCGCATGCGCTCCAGAGTGCTGGCTCGTAATTGGACACACCGGTCCAGCTGCTCCGCGGCACATGGGATCTTTCCGTGCAGGGGATTGAACCGGCGTCCCTTGAAGTGCAAGGCGGACTCTTTACCCACTGGGCCACAGGGAAGCCCTTAGTTTGGTTTTAAACATCATGGAAGCTTGCATTTGGGTTTCCCAGGTGGCGCTAGTGGTAAAGAACCCACCTGTCAATGCAGGAAACTTAAGAGATGCAGGGTTCGGTCCCTGGATCAGGAAGATCCCCTGGAGGAGGGAACGGCAACCCACTCCAGTCTTCTTGCCTGGAGAACCCCAGGGACAGAGGAGCCTGGCGGGCTACAGCCCATGCCACTACAAAGAGTCGGACATGACTTAAGAAACTTAGCATGCACACATGCAAACTGGCATTTAGAGTGAGAAGAGTACAGAATATTTGTGAAGGGGGAAATAACCCACTCGGCGCACAGCCCTGGGCTCAGCAATCCTGAGGCCAGGGTGCTAGGTCAGGCCAGAGGTACCTATGGGATAACTGTGTCATTGGGAATTCTCAGAACCTACCAAGGGCTCAGCACATAGTAAGCCTTTGGTAAATGTGGGCTGAACAACAAGCTAAGGCATCCCAGACCTTGTCCAAGAAACGACACCTGGAGTACATACAACTGGGCTGACCAGCAGAGCCCTGTGGCTCCTGACCTCCAGCATCCATTTAAGTGAGAGAAAAGCAATGGCCTCCTTGCCACACTCACCCTCTCCAAATGTTACATTGACTTTGACCTTCCCTGATCCAGCTCCTCCCACCCGTGATAACACCACCCCTTACTGAGCAATGCCACTGTGAAGGGCTTTGCCTGGAATAGCTCATTCTTTAATCCTCATTTTAAAAAAATATTCTTTATGTGGAATACTGAAGTATGATCCCCATGTTACGGATGAGAAAACGGAGGTTCTAACATGCCCAAAGTCATCTGGTTTAATACAAAGAAGCAGGATTCAAACACAAGCCAGCCTCCAAATGTTGGCGCCCTACCTGCTCCTCTTTCACTTCATGCAAGTTTAGGATGTCCCAAGATTTAAAACTGCAAATGTGGGGCTTCCCTAGAAGCTCAGTGGTAAAGAATCTGCCTGCCAATGCAGGAAACATGAGCTGGATGCCTTATCTGGGAAGATCCCACATGCTGCAGAGCAACTAAGCCTGTGGGCCACAACCTTTGAGCCTGTGCTCTATAGAGTTCAGAAGCCACAATTACAGAGCCCGTGTGCTCCAGCTACAGAAGCCCTTGCACCCTAGAGCCTGTGCTCTGCCACAGAAGAAGCCATGGCAATGAGAAGCCCAAGCACTGCAACTAGAGAGTAGCCCCTTTTGGCCGCAATTGGAGAAAAACCCACACAGCAACGAAGACCCAGGACAGCCAAAAATAAATACATAAATAAATATATTTTTTTAATACATAAAACTGCAAATGCAATGGGAGAACTAAAACGTTTCCAACAAAGCAATAGAGGCAGAAAGACTGGAAAGGGAAGTGTCTAAATGTGGTTTAACAACTGGTACCGTTGAAAGATTCGTGGAGCCCCATACGAAGGTCACAGGTGTAAAAGCCTTGTGCCAAGGCCATCTCCCAAACTGACCAAGCCCCATAGTAACTGCTGCCATGAGGCCCCTGATCTAAACCGGCCAGCTCCCTGACCCCATATTCGGTAAAAATATCCACCCTATTACCCACTCCATAGCATCCTAACCAGTCACCGAATGCCACCCATTCAGCAGGAATTTTCTTTGCCTTGAGGCTGTAAAAATTGGCTGCTAGCCCACGAAAGGCATCAACTCTTCCCACTGTTCCAACAGTCAGCTCTCCCTCGAGAGCAACACAGACCACAAGACTGTGTGAAAATTCTTTGTCTTTTTCTCATCTCTCCCAACTGATTATAACGTGCATGCGTTCCCACTTAATCACTCAGTCATGGCTGACTCTTTGAGATCCCATGGACTGTCCTCTCATCCTCATTTTAAAAATATTCTTTATGTGGAATACTGAAGTATGATCCCCATGTTACGGATGAGAAAACGGAGGTTCTAACATGCCCAAAGTCATCTGGTTTAATACAAAGAAGCAGGATTCAAACACAAGCCAGCCTCCAAATGTTGGCGCCCTACCTGCTCCTCTTTCACTTCATGCAAGTTTAGGATGTCCCAAGATTTAAAACTGCAAATGTGGGGCTTCCCTAGAAGCTCAGTGGTAAAGAATCTGCCTGCCAATGCAGGAAACATGAGCTGGATGCCTTATCTGGGAAGATCCCACATGCTGCAGAGCAACTAAGCCTGTGGGCCACAACCTTTGAGCCTGTGCTCTATAGAGTTCAGAAGCCACAATTACAGAGCCCGTGTGCTCCAGCTACAGAAGCCCTTGCACCCTAGAGCCTGTGCTCTGCCACAGAAGAAGCCATGGCAATGAGAAGCCCAAGCACTGCAACTAGAGAGTAGCCCTTTGGCCGCAATTGGAGAAAAACCCACACAGCAACGAAGACCCAGGACAGCCAAAAATAAATACATAAATAAATATATTTTTTTAATACATAAAACTGCAAATGCAATGGGAGAACTAAAACGTTTCCAACAAAGCAATAGAGGCAGAAAGACTGGAAAGGGAAGTGTCTAAATGTGGTTTAACAACTGGTACCGTTGAAAGATTCGTGGAGCCCCATACGAAGGTCACAGGTGTAAAAGCCTTGTGCCAAGGCCATCTCCCAAACTGACCAAGCCCCATAGTAACTGCTGCCATGAGGCCCCTGATCTAAACCGGCCAGCTCCCTGACCCCATATTCGGTAAAAATATCCACCCTATTACCCACTCCATAGCATCCTAACCAGTCACCGAATGCCACCCATTCAGCAGGAATTTTCTTTGCCTTGAGGCTGTAAAAATTGGCTGCTAGCCCACGAAAGGCATCAACTCTTCCCACTGTTCCAACAGTCAGCTCTCCCTCGAGAGCAACACAGACCACAAGACTGTGTGAAAATTCTTTGTCTTTTTCTCATCTCTCCCAACTGATTATAACGTGCATGCGTTCCCACTTAATCACTCAGTCATGGCTGACTCTTTGAGATCCCATGGACTGTAGTCCACCAGGTTCCTTTGTCCATGGGATTTTCCAGGCAACAATACTGGAGTGGGTTGCTCTTTCCTATTCTAGGCGATCTTCTCAACCCAGAAACTGAACCTGTGTCTCTTGCATCACCTGCATGGAGATGTGCCACATGTACCATTGTGTCTCCTGGGAATATATCCCTTTAAAGCAAGACATAAATTCAATCCCTCCCCAGTTTTTCTGTTATTTTCCTACTATTAGTGAATCACATAATTTAAGTGCATTACCAGCCCTGGGATGCTTCTATCTTCACCTTAATTAGTGCGCTCTGATTTCTCAGGAAGTCAGGAAAGTGCTATAATAAAATAAGGAAGTCAGGAAAGCACTACAATACAATAAAGCCCCAGACTGGAACACCCAAATGACTTTAAACCTAACTTACATCCAGACAATAATGCCAGGGAATGGAAATTGCCAGGTGCTATCCAAAACCCTATAAAGCAATATAGATCAACTTTGCCCTAGATTTTTTTTTAAATTTATGCTTTCAATCTTATTCTCCACCACTTGAATTCCCTATAAGAAATTCAGAACTCCTGTAACAATATAATTGGGGCCGATCTGAGTTTTTTAAATTTTATTAATTTATTTTTAACTATTCTGGGTTTTCACTGCTGCCACAGGCTCCTCTACTTGCAGGGAGTGGGGGTTACTCTCTAGTTGAAGTGAGCAGGCTTCTTGTTGCGGTGGCTTCTCTTGTTGTGGCACATGGGCTCAGTAGTTGGGGCTCCGAGGCTCTAGAGCACAGGCTCAATAGTTGTGGCTCACTGGCTTAGCTGCTCCGCATCATGTGGGATATTCCCGGATCAGGGATCGAACTCGTGTCTCCTGTATTGGCAGGTGAACACTTTACCACTGACTACCAGGGAAGCCCTAAGAATTTTTTTAACTGTTCACCAAGACAATCTGATCATCAGTAAATATGGACACACTAACAATACGTTAAAAAAAAAAAAAAAGGATAGACTAGGGAGGGAGATGGGAGGGGGTTTCAAGACTACAGGGACACATGTGTACCTGTGGCCAATTCATGTTGATGCATGGCAAAAACCACCACAACATTTTAAAGTAATTATCCTCCAATTAAAATAAATTAATTAATCAAAAAAATAAAACATAAAATTCTTTACTGGGATGCTTAATAAGTCAAAAAGACAAAGAAAAGGTGTACCTTCTATATTTACCAAAGATAGTGTGGAATTAGACATCTTGGAATAGAACCAAGGTATATTTTTTAAACATATATATTATGCCATCAAGATTATATTTTGCAAAGGAAACCTAAATGAGAAGAGACAAAATGTTCCTACCGAGGGACAATTTTAATCTTCTCTAACGGAAATATTTTAAAAGTGCATTGTATTGCTCCCTGACTTCTATTAAATGAGAATTAAACAAAATTAAACATTGAAAAATCTCAAGGATTATTTAAAATGAAGCCTCTTTCTAGAACTGGTGTCAAGTTTGATGTGAGGAAGCACAGGGACAGGAGGACGTTGAAGAACTTTCCGTGGACACCTGTTGTTGCTGTGCTTAGGCATGTCAGACTCTTTGCGACCTCATGGACCGTAGCCCGTCAAGCTCCTCTGTCCATTGGATTCTTCAGGAAGCATACTGGAGTGGGTTGCCATGACCTTCTTCAGGGGATCTTCCCATCCCAGGGGTCAAACCTGTGTCTCCTGCTTGGCAGGCAGAGTATTTACCATTGTGCCACCTGGAAAGCCCTGATTTTCAGGGTGTAAAATCTGGGAGAAGGCCCTTTATGAGTGACAAGACTCTGGAGCCTTGGTTAGGTTGCTGTGCCTTCCATAACATCCTTTTGACTACTTCTGCTCTGAGGAGGAAAGGTGCTTCAGGGTCTGTGATAAACAGGGCAGTTCCCTCCCTACATCCATTCTCCCACGTCCCTTAGTAACAGATTTCTTAACTGATGCGGGGCTCCAGTGAGCCCAGCTAAAAACACACATTTTCTGCCTCCCCCTTTCTACGAGGGGTAGCAAATGATATATAAGCAAAAGATACTGAGCGGGGCTTCCAGAGAGCCCTTCAAACAGAACTGAGTCGACTGAAAGGCTCTCCTGCTCCCGTTTTACCTGGAATTAGGACATAATCCCTGGAACTCTATCCCCTGCCTCATCGCCTTGGGGGTGGATGCTGTCTGCTACAATTGAGGAAGCCAAAAACTAGAGAAGGTTTGGATCCCTGATGACATTATGGAGCCATCATTCTGCCCCAGTCTGTCCACTTCTGGACTTCTCACAGGTGAGAGCACAAACCGCTACCTTTGTTTGAATGACTGTAATTAGGAGTCTTGGGTACTTGCAGGCAGATATAATTCCTAATGCATACAGGTCCTTAGGGTGTACTAGAGAAAAACTGATTAATGTGGTAACAGAACAACGTATAACCTAAATCAAGTGATAAAACTACATCACAGGAAAATGTATAAATGTATCATTTTTATTTATTTTCAAAATTATCATTTTTTAAAGTACTATATGAAAATGGTCGAAGTAAACTGAAATTAATAGTAAATAAAAATAACATTTACTCAACTCATCATGTTCCAAGAAGTTTATTTTCTGGTGTCAAGTTTGATGTGAGGAAGCACAGGGACAGGAGGACGTTGAAGAACTTTCCGTGGACACCTGTTGTTGCTGTGCTTAGGCATGTCAGACTCTTTGCGACCTCATGGACCGTAGCCGTCAAGCTCCTCTGTCCATTGGATTCTTCAGGAAGCATACTGGAGTGGGTTGCCATGACCTTCTTCAGGGGATCTTCCCATCCCAGGGGTCAAACCTGTGTCTCCTGCTTGGCAGGCAGAGTATTTACCATTGTGCCACCTGGAAAGCCCTGATTTTCAGGGTGTAAAATCTGGGAGAAGGCCCTTTATGAGTGACAAGACTCTGGAGCCTTGGTTAGGTTGCTGTGCCTTCCATAACATCCTTTTGACTACTTCTGCTCTGAGGAGGAAAGGTGCTTCAGGGTCTGTGATAAACAGGGCAGTTCCCTCCCTACATCCATTCTCCCACGTCCCTTAGTAACAGATTTCTTAACTGATGCGGGGCTCCAGTGAGCCCAGCTAAAAACACACATTTTCTGCCTCCCCCTTTCTACGAGGGGTAGCAAATGATATATAAGCAAAAGATACTGAGCGGGGCTTCCAGAGAGCCCTTCAAACAGAACTGAGTCGACTGAAAGGCTCTCCTGCTCCCGTTTTACCTGGAATTAGGACATAATCCCTGGAACTCTATCCCCTGCCTCATCGCCTTGGGGGTGGATGCTGTCTGCTACAATTGAGGAAGCCAAAAACTAGAGAAGGTTTGGATCCCTGATGACATTATGGAGCCATCATTCTGCCCCAGTCTGTCCACTTCTGGACTTCTCACAGGTGAGAGCACAAACCGCTACCTTTGTTTGAATGACTGTAATTAGGAGTCTTGGGTACTTGCAGGCAGATATAATTCCTAATGCATACAGGTCCTTAGGGTGTACTAGAGAAAAACTGATTAATGTGGTAACAGAACAACGTATAACCTAAATCAAGTGATAAAACTACATCACAGGAAAATGTATAAATGTATCATTTTTATTTATTTTCAAAATTATCATTTTTTAAAGTACTATATGAAAATGGTCGAAGTAAACTGAAATTAATAGTAAATAAAACTAACATTTACTAAACACTCATCATGTTCCAAGAAGTTTTCTATGTATCTCTCATGCACCACATCATTTATTACTCTGCCTTGTGCCATGAGGTAAGTACTGCTATCATCGTTAGAAGAAACTAAGGCTCGCAGGAGTGATGTCAGTTGGCCAAGAGCTGATTTGTGGCACAGCCTCTCAAGCATACTGACAGCGTAACTCAAGGCCTAAGCAACCAGGCTGCTTGAAAGGGAAATAAAGGGGATATCATCGGAAACACCAAGGATCGCCTTTCAATGCCTGGGATGCAGGTTCAATCTCTGTTCGGTGACCTAAGATCCTACATGACGCGGAGCAGCTAAGCCCTTGTGCCACGACTAGAGAGAAGCTTCTGCATGCTGTAACTAGAGAATGCCTGACCACTGCAACAAAGATCCAGTGCAGCCAAAATGTCTTTAAATTAAAACAATAATAATAAAGATTATTTTTGAAAAAGAAAGAAATACCGAGGATACGTTGAAGACTATATCAGAGCACATTGTAGAACTCCTTGTGGTTAACTTTTCAAGCCGAAAAATTGAACTAGTAAAAAAATAAGTTTTAAAGCATTGTCCCTCATGTTGATATGCAGCAGAAACGCACACAATATTGTAAAGCATTTATTCTCCAATTAAAAATAAATAAATTTAAATTTGAAAAAAGTTATACCAGATAGAATGATACAAATGAGATGAGATTGGCCATGTATTGATCATTCTTGAAGCTGATTGATAGATTCATGGGGATTTATTACACTAATCCTTCCATTTTTGTGTATGTGTGAAATTTTCCATATTATAAAAGTTTTTAAAAATTAAAATAAGTTATCCCCAAATCACCATAATAAGTTGCATATATATGACTTCTTATGCACTGATATCATGCAATGAAAAGGATAAATACTACTTTTGTAGTATTCTTGCCAAAATGTATGAACTCAACTTACCATGTGAAAACATCAGATAACATCAAACAGAGAGACATTCTACATATAGACTTATCAAACTGTCAGGGAAGACTGAAGAACTATCAGATTGGAGAAGATTAGAAAGACACACAACTCAATGGACTAAGCTGTACTGTTTAGGTTGTAGTACTGTACCAATGTGAGTTTTATTTTGATAAGTGTATCTCTGTCATTTACCTTGTGCCATGAGGTAAGTACTGCTATCATCGTTAGAAGAAACTAAGGCTCGCAGGAGTGATGTCAGTTGGCCAAGAGCTGATTTGTGGCACAGCCTCTCAAGCATACTGACAGCGTAACTCAAGGCCTAAGCAACCAGGCTGCTTGAAAGGGAAATAAAGGGGATATCATCGGAAACACCAAGGATCGCCTTTCAATGCCTGGGATGCAGGTTCAATCTCTGTTCGGTGACCTAAGATCCTACATGACGCGGAGCAGCTAAGCCCTTGTGCCACGACTAGAGAGAAGCTTCTGCATGCTGTAACTAGAGAATGCCTGACCACTGCAACAAAGATCCAGTGCAGCCAAAATGTCTTTAAATTAAAACAATAATAATAAAGATTATTTTTGAAAAAAAGAAAGAAATACCGAGGATACGTTGAAGACTATATCAGAGCACATTGTAGAACTCCTTGTGGTTAACTTTTCAAGCCGAAAAATTGAACTAGTAAAAAAATAAGTTTTAAAGCATTGTCCCTCATGTTGATATGCAGCAGAAACGCACACAATATTGTAAAGCATTTATTCTCCAATTAAAAATAAATAAATTTAAATTTGAAAAAAGTTATACCAGATAGAATGATACAAATGAGATGAGATTGGCCATGTATTGATCATTCTTGAAGCTGATTGATAGATTCATGGGGATTTATTACACTAATCCTTCCATTTTTGTGTATGTGTGAAATTTTCCATATTATAAAAGTTTTTAAAAATTAAAATAAGTTATCCCCAAATCACCATAATAAGTTGCATATATATGACTTCTTATGCACTGATATCATGCAATGAAAAGGATAAATACTACTTTTGTAGTATTCTTGCCAAAATGTATGAACTCAACTTACCATGTGAAAACATCAGATAACATCAAACAGAGAGACATTCTACATATAGACTTATCAAACTGTCAGGGAAGACTGAAGAACTATCAGATTGGAGAAGATTAGAAAGACACACAACTCAATGGACTAAGCTGTACTGTTTAGGTTGTAGTACTGTACCAATGTGAGTTTTATTTTGATAAGTGTACTATGTGTATATAAATTGTTAAAACTAGATGAACCTGGATAAAAGTTATATATGAACTCTTTATATTATTTTTGCAAGTTCTCTGTAAATCTAAAATTATTTCAAAGCATTTTTTTTAATTTTCTAAAAATGACCTCTATAAAGAAGCTGGATCCAGAAACAAAGTTGAATTGTTTCTATCTTTCAAAGAATGGTATATTAACGGTTCTAGAGCATAAAAACAATGTAAAGTGTCCTAATTAATTTTATAAAGCTACTATTAGCCTGATATTAAAATAGGGCAATACCACCTAAAGGCAAGGAAACTGTCCAAGCTCACTCATGAGTACAGATTCAAAAATCCTAAATAAAATACTATTTAGGATTCAAAAATCCTAAATAAAATACCAAAAACTTATATCAGCAACACCGCTAAAAAAAAATCATGCAGACTATACTTAATTTCAAGAATATTAGAATGACTCAATACTAGAAAATTTATTAAAAGTACAGATAAAATGTATTTGATAACATTCGTCACTAACTTTCAATTTTTTAAAACCACACTTAATAAACCAAGGAGTATTTTAGCATCTACTTCTGACAATATATTAAAAATTAAGTACCCCCATTGGGCACCTGATAAGAAGAGCTGACTCGCTGGAAAAGACCCTGATGCTGGGAAAGACTGAAGGTAGAGGAGAAGGGGGTGACAGAGGACAAGGTGGTTAGATGGCATCACTGACCTGATGGACATGAGGTTGAGCAAACTCCAGGAGATGGTGAAGGACAGGGAAGCCTGGCGTGCTGCAGTCCATGGGGTCACAAAGAGCTGGACGTGAGCTGCTAGCAACTGAATAGCAACTATTCCCCTGTAACTGCCAACGTGCAGTATCTGAGAATATGTTCCAGACCTTTACACTGTTGACTTCAGAGAGAGTCCTAACCACACGGGGGAGGAGTTATTTCGTACCTGTAATCTTGCTTCCTTAAGCACCCTCCATCACAGGAGCCCTGAGAACTTCCCAGATCTTTTTTGTTCTGCTTAAGATCCTCCTGACACTGGACTAAGCTGTACTGTTTAGGTTGTAGTACTGTACCAATGTGAGTTTTATTTTGATAAGTGTACTATGTGTATATAAATTGTTAAAACTAGATGAACCTGGATAAAAGTTATATATGAACTCTTTATATTATTTTTGCAAGTTCTCTGTAAATCTAAAATTATTTCAAAGCATTTTTTTTAATTTTCTAAAATTACCTCTATAAAGAAGCTGGATCCAGAAACAAAGTTGAATTGTTTCTATCTTTCAAAGAATGGTATATTAACGGTTATAGAGCATAAAAACAATGTAAAGTGTCCTAATTAATTTTATAAAGCTACTATTAGCCTGATATTAAAATAGGGCAATACCACCTAAAGGCAAGGAAACTGTCCAAGCTCACTCATGAGTACAGATTCAAAAATCCTAAATAAAATACTATTTAGGATTCAAAAATCCTAAATAAAATACCAAAAACTTATATCAGCAACACCGCTAAAAAAAAATCATGCAGACTATACTTAATTTCAAGAATATTAGAATGACTCAATACTAGAAAATTTATTAAAAGTACAGATAAAATGTATTTGATAACATTCGTCACTAACTTTCAATTTTTTAAAACCACACTTAATAAACCAAGGAGTATTTTAGCATCTACTTCTGACAATATATTAAAAATTAAGTACCCCCATTGGGCACCTGATAAGAAGAGCTGACTCGCTGGAAAAGACCCTGATGCTGGGAAAGACTGAAGGTAGAGGAGAAGGGGGTGACAGAGGACAAGGTGGTTAGATGGCATCACTGACCTGATGGACATGAGGTTGAGCAAACTCCAGGAGATGGTGAAGGACAGGGAAGCCTGGCGTGCTGCAGTCCATGGGGTCACAAAGAGCTGGACGTGAGCTGCTAGCAACTGAATAGCAACTATTCCCCTGTAACTGCCAACGTGCAGTATCTGAGAATATGTTCCAGACCTTTACACTGTTGACTTCAGAGAGAGTCCTAACCACACGGGGGAGGAGTTATTTCGTACCTGTAATCTTGCTTCCTTAAGCACCCTCCATCACAGGAGCCCTGAGAACTTCCCAGATCTATTTTAAGGAATTGAATGTTTTGGTCATATCTGTTAGTGCCTCCTGAACTGTTTGTAAGAGAAGTTTAAGAGACAATACTCTGGAAGGGAAGCCTGGCATGCTGTAGTCCATGGGATCATAGAGTCAGACACAACTTGGCGAATGAACAACAGCAAGAGTCTGGAAGGAGGAGGAATTGGGAGCAGCAACTTTCAAACATTTACCTCAATTTACAGTAATCATTATTTTATTTATTTCACATTGTGGCCCATTACAAATATATGTGTTAAATGCATAAATATATACCCAGAAACATGCAATCACTTTACTAGAAGTTTTATGAAACTACATATATATATATATATATATATATATGCTATAGGCTTCCCTGGTGACTCAGTGGTTAAAAAAAAAAAAGCCTGCCAATGCAAGAGACATGGGTTCATTCCCCAGGTGGGGATGATTCCTTGGAGGAGGAAATGTAACCCACTCCAGTACTCTTGCCTATAGAATTCCACGGACAGAGGATCCTGGCAGGCTACAGTCCATGGAGACATGACTGAGCAACTGAACAACAGCAATAATGTATGCTGTGTGTGACACACTTGGACATGTTCTGTTCTATCACGTTGATGTGTTTGAGCCTATTCCATGCTCCTAAAAATTCTGCCCAAATCTCGCTAAAATTATTCCAACAATCCATCCTGGTGCCAACCCAAAATTGGCAATGCATTGGGGAGGGTTCTTTAGGGCCTGGATTTATGATCATTTCGTCCCTCGGCTGAGGAAAAGACCCTGATGCTGGGAAAGACTGAAGGTAGAGGAGAAGGGGGTGACAGAGGACAAGGTGGTTAGATGGCATCACTGACCTGATGGACATGAGGTTGAGCAAACTCCAGGAGATGGTGAAGGACAGGGAAGCCTGGCGTGCTGCAGTCCATGGGGTCACAAAGAGCTGGACGTGAGCTGCTAGCAACTGAATAGCAACTATTCCCCTGTAACTGCCAACGTGCAGTATCTGAGAATATGTTCCAGACCTTTACACTGTTGACTTCAGAGAGAGTCCTAACCACACGGGGGAGGAGTTATTTCGTACCTGTAATCTTGCTTCCTTAAGCACCCTCCATCACAGGAGCCCTGAGAACTTCCCAGATCTATTTTAAGGAATTGAATGTTTTGGTCATATCTGTTAGTGCCTCCTGAACTGTTTGTAAGAGAAGTTTAAGAGACAATACTCGGGAAAGGGGAAGCCTGGCATGCTGTAGTCCATGGGATCATAGAGTCAGACACAACTTGGCGAATGAACAACAGCAAGAGTCTGGAAGGAGGAGGAATTGGGAGCAGCAACTTTCAAACATTTACCTCAATTTACAGTAATCATTATTTTATTTATTTCACATTGTGGCCCATTACAAATATATGTGTTAAATGCATAAATATATACCCAGAAACATGCAATCACTTTACTAGAAGTTTTATGAAACTACATATATATATATATATATATATATATGCTATAGGCTTCCCTGGTGACTCAGTGGTTAAAAAAAAAAAAAGCCTGCCAATGCAAGAGACATGGGTTCATTCCCCAGGTGGGGATGATTCCTTGGAGGAGGAAATGTAACCCACTCCAGTACTCTTGCCTATAGAATTCCACGGACAGAGGATCCTGGCAGGCTACAGTCCATGGAGACATGACTGAGCAACTGAACAACAGCAATAATGTATGCTGTGTGTGACACACTTGGACATGTTCTGTTCTATCACGTTGATGTGTTTGAGCCTATTCCATGCTCCTAAAAATTCTGCCCAAATCTCGCTAAAATTATTCCAACAATCCATCCTGGTGCCAACCCAAAATTGGCAATGCATTGGGGAGGGTTCTTTAGGGCCTGGATTTATGATCATTTCGTCCCATGGCCTCACAGATGGTGGTATCTTTTCGCTCTGAGTTCTCAGAGAAGAAAAGCTGGAGAACTCTGGTGGAGTGGGAGTGTTTAGAATCACAAATTTCCAAAATCCTATCTATGGACATCCAACCTATTGAGATGAATGAGCTATTGGCCCTGTCTCACAACCCCGCAGTGACCCTGGAGCAGCGGGAGGGGAAACCGGAGACAGAGTTACCGTAGAAGGAGCTGTTGAAGAGCTCAATGTTGAAGAAGGCGTAGTCCCCGCTGGTCATCCCATGCCTGTGCGCCGCCAGCATGATGCCCCGGATGGTGTTGCTGCTCGCACACATGATCACCACTGCGGGGAGGAACAAACAGACCCGTGAATCACCCCTGCACAGAGGAGAGCGTCTGACCAGGAACAGGGGCCCTGCTGAGGTCCTACAGAATCCTCATAAATTACTCATGAATTACAAAGGGCAGAAGAGTAGCTTGACAGGGGAGAAAGCTCTCTGGTGCCACCACAATCAAGTGACGGATACCAACATCACCCGCCACAGGAAGAGACTCATGAGACCCCTGGCGTCACATACCTGGGGCCCTTCACCTCAAAACAGGCCCCCTGAATCTAAGCAGAAGAAAGCAGCCGCAAACCCAGCCTGGGAACAGTGTAGAGGACAGTGGGCCTGTGCCCTTTAAAATGGTTACTTTCAGGAAGAACAAAACAGCCTGAGGAAATGTTCTAGACTAAAAGAGACTTAGGCAAACAGAAAGCTGAATGCGATAGGTGATCCTGAATTGGATCCTGGACGTTAAAAATAAGAATTGAGTGTTTCTATGAAGGGCATCGTTGAGACAACTGGAGAAATTTGAACAAGGCCGATAAATTGGATAATAGTATTGTGTTTGTGTTAAAGGTCTTGCTTTTCAATAATTCTGCTGTGGTTGCATGAGTGAATGTCCTTGTTCTTGGGAAATGCACACTTCAGTTTTTACGGGTACAAGAGTAAGCTGTACTGACTCTCAAATAGTTCATAAAAAAACGTAATGCTTGTGCATGTAGATGGACCTGCATACTTATCTGAAAGGGGTAAGGGTGGGAAGGGAGAGATTCGGAATGATAAAGCAGAGCATTTACCACTGGTGAAAATCTGAGTGAAGAAGGCTGGACAGAGGTGCTTCATACTTTCTTACATCTTTTCCAAAATTATTTCAAAGTGAATTTTTTTCAATACTTCAGATAAATTCCCAGATTGGCCCAATATAAGACAGTGAGGTATGTCAACTGCTTTTCATACTTTACCAGCACAATAAACACATTTTCCTCAGAAAAACAATCTGAATGGTTTTCATTTGGCAAATCAGAGGGTGCAGCAGGTGGGACAGGCTTTGTGCTGTCTGAATGGAGAACCCTTTCCCTCAGCCTGTCTCAACATATAGGAAACAGTTACCAGGATTCCAGGTCACTCCCCACATGCTCTCAGTTCACATCCGCACCCAGGTCCCTCCCCACAAGCTCTCTGTTCACATCCACACTGTCAGAGCTCAAGAGGCTTTAAGCAGCTGCAGAATACTGTGGTCTGCCGCGTAGAAACTACCACAAACAAGAGGGAAGCGGGCCCCTGTCCATCATCCACTTAATCTGATCACTGTCGATGGCCCCGACCCCTATGACAGCAACCATTGTGCTTCTCTGCACCCACAGAAGAGAGGAGCGACCAGGACAGGCCTGGGTGCCATAACCCCACTATCACCAAACATGCCGGCCCTCTGCCATGTGTTCTTTGTAATGAACGTGGGTGCTGAATGATGCACAACACACTTCAGGCTGTGCCAAAGCCACCTTGGCAACCTACGTGCAGGGCCAGGCGCTTGCTGACATTTCGTTTACTGTTCATGTTGATTCAGAGTGTTAGGTCATGACTTGGACATTTCTTAGGACACAAGAGCTCAGGGTATAGACTAAAAGCTCTTCAGAGGACAGTAATGGAGAAACAGACCTAGAGAACAGACTGATGGACATTGAGGGGAGGGAGAAATAGGTGAGAAATATGGAAAAAATAACATGGAACGTACATTACCATATGTAAAAGAGATAGCCAATGGTTGGGGCGGGATAAAAGCTCTGCAGAGCAAGTGTTTAAAATCAGACAAAACTTCTAAAGACTTCTAACTGTGGGCAAGTGCTGTCTGTGCCTGGAAATATAGTTATATATCTGGAATAAATAGTCTCACTCCAAGATGTCTCAGTAAGGAAGTTTTTAAAGAAACTTCTCACTATTCATTGTGACCTAAATACTTGTTTTTCTCTGATTAAATTCTAGACCCTTAAATGATTAATGAGCCAATGCACGTATGCATACTAAGTCACTCTGACTCTTTGCAATCCTAAGGACTGTAGCCTACCAGGCTCCTCAGTCCATGGGATTTCCTAGGTAAGAATACTGGAGTGAGTTACCATGCCCTTCTCCAGGGGATCTTTCCAACCCAAGGATCAAACCCATGTCTCTTATGTCTTCTGCATTGGCAGGCAGGTTATTTATCACTAATGCCACCTGGGAAGAAAGAGCCTGTCTCAACATATAGGAAACATTTTCCAGGTCACTCCACATGCTCTCAGTTCACATCCGCAGGTCCCTCCCACAAGCTCTCTGTTCACATCCACACTGTCAGAGCTCAAGAGGCTTTAAGCAGCTGCAGAATACTGTGGTCTGCCGAGAAACTACCACAAACAAGAGGAAGCGGGCCCCTGTCCATCATCCACTTAATCTGATCACTGTCGATGGCCCCGACCCCTATGACAGCAACCATTGTGCTTCTCTGCACCCACAGAAGAGGAGCGACCAGGACAGGCCTGGGTGCCATAACCCCACTATCACCAAACATGCCGGCCCTCTGCCATGTGTTCTTTGTAATGAACGTGGGTGCTGAATGATGCACAACACACTTCAGGCTGTGCCAAAGCCACCTTGGCAACCTACGTGCAGGGCCAGGCGCTTGCTGACATTTCGTTTACTGTTCATGTTGATTCAGAGTGTTAGGTCATGACTTGGACATTTCTTAGGACACAAGAGCTCAGGGTATAGACTAAAAGCTCTTCAGAGGACAGTAATGGAGAAACAGACCTAGAGAACAGACTGATGGACATTGAGGGGAGGGAGAAATAGGTGAGAAATATGGAAAAAGTAACATGGAGACGTACATTACCATATGTAAAAGAGATAGCCAATGGTTGGGGCGGGGATAAAAGCTCTGCAGAGCAAGTGTTTAAAATCAGACAAAACTTCTAAAGACTTCTAACTGTGGGCAAGTGCTGTCTGTGCCTGGAAATATAGTTATATATCTGGAATAAATAGTCTCACTCCAAGATGTCTCAGTAAGGAAGTTTTTAAAGAAACTTCTCACTATTCATTGTGACCTAAATACTTGTTTTTCTCTGATTAAATTCTAGACCCTTAAATGATTAATGAGCCAATGCACGTATGCATACTAAGTCACTCTGACTCTTTGCAATCCTAAGGACTGTAGCCTACCAGGCTCCTCAGTCCATGGGATTTCCTAGGTAAGAATACTGGAGTGAGTTACCATGCCCTTCTCCAGGGGATCTTTCCAACCCAAGGATCAAACCCATGTCTCTTATGTCTTCTGCATTGGCAGGCAGGTTATTTATCACTAATGCCACCTGGGAAGAAAGAGCCAAGGTGTCCCACAAAACAGCCTGGGCTAAGGCTGGACTAGTTTGAAGAGTGTGGGTTTCAAGGGTGGACATCTCCAAGAGGCTCCAGGAAGCTCTGGCTGACTGCCCACAAGCAGCCCTCATCATTTTTTGATCAACTGATTAGAGTCCAGAGTCTAGGTCTAAATAAATTCCCAGAAAAAGAACCAGATTCTGTTAGCACATAAGGAGGAGAGGCACTATTTGAGGAGCAGAATCCTGATAACCCAACTTAGTTATTTTTAGATAATTGGAAATGAAGATTAATTTCAATGATTAATTTCAACACGTTTGTGTCAATAGAGACCTGGACGTGCTAATTAAGGAGCCAAATGATAAGCAGTAGGATATTAGTGAGGATGCAGTCAAGAGGAGGAAGGTCACCTGGAGGGTCCAGGCATGGGAAGGCATCAGGCCATGCTAATCTGAAGCATTCATGTGAGTGCTACACCTGGCCCAGGTCCGCACAGACTGTGTTCTCAGGCTGGAACACAAGCTTCCCCAAGCCTTTGATGGGCTTTGCCCAGCACCAGCCTCTCTGTCACTTCTTCTCTATTTTTACAGCCCTGGCCTATCTCCTTCTTTCTTTCCCCATCACCACCAAGAACGACCCCCTTTTGATGGGTACAGTCTTTCTTTAAATGTCAGTATCTGCTTGAACTGAGCAAGAGTGACCCAGAGCAGCCTTGGGCCTATCTGGAATAGACTGGAATTATTTCAGATCTCAGCCGTTTCATGTGGACAGTGTAGTCCAACTCTCAAAAGGAAATCCTAACTCCCAATTTCATGAGCTGTGAAGTTGTGTGTTTTCCTTCCATAAAAGAAAGCCCACAGTGCACATGATCACCCTTAAATGATTAATGAGCCAATGCACGTATGCATACTAAGTCACTCTGACTCTTTGCAATCCTAAGGACTGTAGCCTACCAGGCTCCTCAGTCCATGGGATTTCCTAGGTAAGAATACTGGAGTGAGTTACCATGCCCTTCTCCAGGGGATCTTTCCAACCCAAGGATCAAACCCATGTCTCTTATGTCTTCTGCATTGGCAGGCAGGTTATTTATCACTAATGCCACCTGGGAAGAAAGAGCCAAGGTGTCCCACAAAACAGCCTGGGCTAAGGCTGGACTAGTTTGAAGAGTGTGGGTTTCAAGGGTGGACATCTCCAAGAGGCTCCAGGAAGCTCTGGCTGACTGCCCACAAGCAGCCCTCATCATTTTTTGATCAACTGATTAGAGTCCAGAGTCTAGGTCTAAATAAATTCCCAGCAAAAGAACCAGATTCTGTTAGCACATAAGGAGGAGAGGCACTATTTGAGGAGCAGAATCCTGATAACCCAACTTAGTTATTTTTAGATAATTGGAAATGAAGATTAATTTCAATGATTAATTTCAACACGTTTGTGTCAATAGAGACCTGGACGTGCTAATTAAGGAGCCAAATGATAAGCAGTAGGATATTAGTGAGGATGCAGTCAAGAGGAGGAAGGTCACCTGGAGGGTCCAGGCATGGGAAGGCATCAGGCCATGCTAATCTGAAGCATTCATGTGAGTGCTACACCTGGCCCAGGTCCGCACAGACTGTGTTCTCAGGCTGGAACACAAGCTTCCCCAAGCCTTTGATGGGCTTTGCCCAGCACCAGCCTCTCTGTCACTTCTTCTCTATTTTTACAGCCCTGGCCTATCTCCTTCTTTCTTTCCCCATCACCACCAAGAACGACCCCTTCTGATGGGTACAGTCTTTCTTTAAATGTCAGTATCTGCTTGAACTGAGCAAGAGTGACCCAGAGCAGCCTTGGGCCTATCTGGAATAGACTGGAATTATTTCAGATCTCAGCCGTTTCATGTGGACAGTGTAGTCCAACTCTCAAAAGGAAATCCTAACTCCCAATTTCATGAGCTGTGAAGTTGTGTGTTTTCCTTCCATAAAAGAAAGCCCACAGTGCACATGATCACCCAGTTTAAGCTGGACCAAACACTTAAAGACACTAGCCGAGCACTCAGAACGCAGAGTCCTAGATTTGTTGGATGCCCCTGATCTCTCATGGCTTTTTCATTCATGCCTAATTCAACAGCATGTATTTTTAGCAACGTGCCTTTATACAAACTTTTCGAAGGTTCAAAATAGTGTTCACTAAAATAGCTTTCTCTTCTTCTCGTGTTTCATCAGTTTACATAATAACTAATTAAACTGCATACTTATAATAAGTACAACTGGTATAAACAGATTTGTGAGAAGTGTGCTGGCAAACCCAGAAGCAGCAGACTAACTACCAGCGTCCGCCAGCAGCCAATAAAGTTTACATGGAAAAGGAGAGCGTCAGCTAATCCTGAAAGCTGCTTAAGTGGAGGTCAATTCAGATAATTTCTTCTGTATTTAAACAGAACTAAAATATAAGTATTTAAATATATACTTAAGGACATTAAATACATCATTAAAGAACCCATCTGCAATGCAAAAGACCCAGGTTCAATTCCTAGGTTGGAAAGATTCCCTGGAGAAGGGAATGGCGACTCACTCCAGTATTCTTGCCTGGAAAATCCCACGGACAGAGGAGGCTGGAAGGCTTCATTCCACAGAGTGGCAAGAGTCAGACACGACTGAGCAGCTAGACCACCACAACCAACACATATTAAATACATAAGTATATTTAAATATGTAAATACTAACAATTTGGGGTCAAACTGTTAAAACTTCTATAAGAGGAAATGGTGGTGTGATTCCTAGTTCCTGGATTGATTTTTCATCATTTTGCTCTGTTTTTCCCTCCTTGCCAAAGAACTTATGATGTTCCATGTCAGCCTCCACTGCCTGATTTCCACAGTATCGTCTGTAAGTGGCTTCTCCTTAGAGCAACAGATTCTTGTGATCACTTGCAAGGAGCTGGCTAGGGAAGTCAATTCAGGGACCCTACAAGAGTCCAGGAAGCATATTTGAGAGGGATAGCCTCTCCCCCGTTTCAGATTTCCATTTGGAGCGAACTCTAAGAGAAGGATACTCCTTACCTCCCTGTGGGCCTTCATCTACCCTCCTCTTCTCACCCCTAGAGGAAAACGGGGGAATTGTCAGGTTGCTGAGTCTAGAAGAGAAAACTGGGCATGCTAGACTCAGTCCTTTCTTCCTTCCTCTGTGAGCTGTGTCTGCTTGCAGAGAGCACATACCATGGGCAACTTGCGCCCTGTAGCAAGGGGCCTGTCCTGGAGTGGGGTCTGCAGTACTCGCGATGATTTAGTGGATGATCCTGCCTTACCCTTAGGGGAAACAATAGCAGGCAGGCCCTTTTTGGAAACTGATCTAAATCCATGTTCTTCAATAGGTTTCTACCAATAATCAAAATGATATGTTCATATTCTGCAACTGATGCCTGCATCTGTCATCTATTTAATTCTAAACTAGAAAGGAAAAGATGTTATCCCATGGAAACAAAGCAAGATATGCCATGTGCTGCTAATTGAAAATATGTCAGGATTTACTTAAAACTAAAACTCAATAAAAACTCTGGGAATAGTCAAAGAAATATCTAAGAAAGAAGAACTAAAAAAAAAAAAAGACAGGTGGTAAATAGGAGAAAAGGGGTGGTCCAGTGGGTAAGGACACCACCCTGCAGTGCAAGGGGCGCTGGTTCGATCCCTGGCCTGGGAAGATCCCACGTGCCACAGAGCGGCTGGACTGATGTGCTCAACTATGGAGCCGAAGCTCTGGAGTGCATGTGCCCAGAGCCGGTGCTCTGCAGTGAGAGAGGCCATTGTGATGCAGGTCAAAGAACAAAGATGGAAATAAATGAAAGATCAATAATAGAAGTGGCCTAAAAAAAAAAAAAATAGGAGAAAAGGGATAAGAAAAACAAAGTCTCAAATCAGAAAGTCTAACATCTTTGCCTCAAAACTGATCACCTGCTCATTTACCCTAGACTAATTCAAAAATTAATGACTTGTGACTTATTAAATACTGTTATCACTATAGTTGTTATGCAGGCCAAGAATAATGATATATTAATAACTAAAAATATAAAACCACAGTTCTCCGTACAAAATGTTATATGCACAATACTTCTGATTTTGCATCTTACGAGATACATGGATAAAACAACTACTGACTTCTATTACTTGAAAAATTATTTCTTAATGCCCCTTTTTCAAAATAAATTCACCATTGAGTATTGAATATTGAGGGTGGTAGTTAACTTTTTAAAAATAACATATGCTCATGTGCATGTTATGCACTGGATACAGACATGCAAGAAAAAAATGTAAATCATTGATTTTGATAGTAAATCCTAATAAGAGTAAATAATACCTCTCAGTTTTTCATTCTACAGCACACACATAGCCACATGAAATGTTGGTCATATTATCCAAATGGTGGCATTATTCGTTTCTTAAGAGATTAAAGCTTTTGTGATCCGATTTAAAGATGACGTCAATTTGGAAAATTTGATCTAAATCCATGTTCTTCAATAGGTTTCTACCAATAATCAAAATGATATGTTCATATTCTGCAACTGATGCCTGCATCTGTCATCTATTTAATTCTAAACTAGAAAGGAAAAGATGTTATCCCATGGAAACAAAGCAAGATATGCCATGTGCTGCTAATTGAAAATATGTCAGGATTTACTTAAAACTAAAACTCAATAAAAACTCTGGGAATAGTCAAAGAAATATCTAAGAAAGAAGAACTAAAAAAAAAAAAAGACAGGTGGTAAATAGGAGAAAAGGGGGGCTTCACTGGTGGTCCAGTGGGTAAGGACACCACCCTGCAGTGCAAGGGGCGCTGGTTCGATCCCTGGCCTGGGAAGATCCCACGTGCCACAGAGCGGCTGGACTGATGTGCTCAACTATGGAGCCGAAGCTCTGGAGTGCATGTGCCCAGAGCCGGTGCTCTGCAGTGAGAGAGGCCATTGTGATGCAGGTCAAAGAACAAAGATGGAAATAAATGAAAGATCAATAATAGAAGTGGCCTAAAAAAAAAAAAAATAGGAGAAAAGGGATAAGAAAAACAGAGTCTCAAATCAGAAAGTCTAACATCTTTGCCTCAAAACTGATCACCTGCTCATTTACCCTAGACTAATTCAAAAATTAATGACTTGTGACTTATTAAATACTGTTATCACTATAGTTGTTATGCAGGCCAAGAATAATGATATATTAATAACTAAAAATATAAAACCACAGTTCTCCGTACAAAATGTTATATGCACAATACTTCTGATTTTGCATCTTACAAGATACATGGATAAAACAACTACTGACTTCTATTACTTGAAAAATTATTTCTTAATGCCCCTTTTTCAAAATAAATTCACCATTGAGTATTGAATATTGAGGGTGGTAGTTAACTTTTTAAAAATAACATATGCTCATGTGCATGTTATGCACTGGATACAGACATGCAAGAAAAAAATGTAAATCATTGATTTTGATAGTAAATCCCTAATAAGAGTAAATAATACCTCTCAGTTTTTCATTCTACAGCACACACATAGCCACATGAAATGTTGGTCATATTATCCAAATGGTGGCATTATTCGTTTTCTCTTTTAAGAGATTAAAGCTTTTGTGATCCGATTTAAAGATGAACGTCAAATCTTTTAAAAGGGCTAAAAATGTATCTCCAAAAGAAGGAGCAAAAAGACTCCCTAGTTCTAAGTTTAATATGGAATTTTCTAAGACAAAAACAGTTCCGTTTTACACTTGAGTGAGCAGAAACCAGAACCACCAAACGCTGGCCTCAACAGGCCTGCCTCTCACCCGACTTCAGCTGCACAGAGGAGGAAATTCAGCCTCTGAGAAACTCAGGAAGTGACTTGGGCAGGCCTTGCAGCAGTTGAGCATGGCCACCCAATCCAGAGGGTCTGCTTCTCAACCATGGCGTGGTCTCACTGTCTGGGAAAGGAGATTATCACTATAGATATGCCCCAACAGGGGCTTCCCTGGTGGCTCAGTGGTAAAGAATCTGTCTGCTAAGCAAGAGAACTGGGTTCAGTCCCTGGGTTGGAAGAATCTGCTGGAGAAGGGCATGACAACCCACTCCAGTTTTCTTGTCTGGGAAATCCCATGGACAGAGAAGCCTGGTGGACAGTCCTTGGGGTCACAGAGTCAGACATGACTTCACAACAGACTGTGCCTTAACTACCCCTGTTTTTACTTGGAGTCTGATAGCTGCCCAGACTCCCCAACCAGTGACTAAGCCAGGCCAAGAGCTCTGAAAATTCAAACACTATCCCAGTCCTTATACCGGACCCCTATTTAACCCACTAACCACTTTGGGTGAAATAAAGGTGATTAGTAAAACTAAAAGACCCCTAAAGAGAGCTCTGTTATCAAAGAGCTTTCTCTCCTGAGTGTAGGGAATTCCAGCTGCGAGAGGAGGGCTTAGGGGAGAAATTGCTTTGTGTTTTATTTCTGAACGTCTGCCAAGTCACTGTTAGAAATATATTTTAGAGTAAGAATGGTAACTTTATCACCTGTTAAACATACAGGTCAGCCAAGCAATCTTTTCACCACAAAATTCAAACATGGAAGAAAAAGGAAGAGGCTTGGGAACATCTACTCGTCTTATAGAATTTTTAAGGTAAGCAGCAGCTGCAGATTGTAGCCGAAGCTCTTTGAAACCCCCACCCACCCTGCCCTACTCCGTGCCTCCCTACCTCCCGGCTCAGCCACTCCTCGTGAGGCCGAGGGGCCTCCGGTGGTCTACATCTGCCCTCACTGGGCTGACCTCGACCAGGAATCGCAGGCCACGTGCTCAGGGGGTCTGGGCCGGCACGACGACCTTCAAGGCAGAGGCCGCAGAAACGCGTTGACCAACCGCGGCTCTCGCCCGTTGGAGACACACCCCCATCACCAGCCAGAGCTGGGAAGCCTCCAACTCCTAGCTCCAGGCCCTCGATAGCGGAGATCCGAGAGCTAAAGAATCAGGTTCTTGGCTAGAGCAGACCAAGGTCTGCAGGCGACTGCAGTAACCTGGAGACTGAGGACCAGAGAGAAGTAGATGTGGCTTTCTCCGTCCGGCGTGGCGAATCCGCCGCCGTTGGATACAAGCGCCCTTTTTCATAATCGGCAAAGCCGGCGCCCTGCCTGCTTGGCTGGCAGAAATACGGTGCAGACAGCCTGGAGTACGAACGCTCAAAACTTGGCCAGGCCTCCCCACTGTCAACACCTCCCGCCTCTCCGCCTTCAAGAGTGCGTTCACTCCGAGTCCGAGATGGCCAAAATGGGAAGGCCGTGGCCGCAGTGCCTTCTTCCTCGGCGCCTTTAACCCTTCTCACCAGTTCCCGAGGCCCCCTGCCTCCGGTTGCTCTGATCCCACGGCCAACGTCCACGTGCGCACCCGTGCCAAGCCGTGGGCTAGCCCTGCGCCCTTCCATCTTCCAGCCTGGAGTAATGGGGCGCTAGACTGAGATTGCACCATTTACAATCCAGGCGCGTGAGCGCTGAGCGAGAGCCGGCGGGATCCCCAAACCTGACACTGGCATGCTGGGATCTCCGCCCGCCTTCGCACAGGTCTACTGGGCAGTAAAATGAGCCGCACTAGGGGGCTTCTGCGATTGCCTAGCCGTGACCACCCGCTTCTCCTCCCATTCCCTTGAGACAAAGCCACTATCCTCAACCTTGAGCTCTTTGGCCAGTCTGGTGGTTACTCAAAACCCCACAGGCCCGCGGAGAAAACTGGAGGGGAAAAGGAGGTTCAGCGCCCGCTTCTCCAGAGCGCGCGCTCTCGCAAAGCTTGGTGGCTGTCGCATTGGAGACCGCGATGCTGAGCGCGCCGAGGGCGAGTGTCGCCAGGGTCCAGACACCGCAAGGCAGTTTTGATGGAAATCACAGAAGCCTGTTTATAAGGGGTTGGAGGGGCCTTGGAAGGAATGAGAAGGGCGATACAATGAGCCTTTAAAAGAAAGCTGAGATCTGTGGAAGGCGGGGCAGGGAAACCCGGAGACCAGAGCTGACTATGAGGTTGTGCGCTGGCTCAGGAGTTCAGCGCACGCTTCCTAGCTAGGAGGGCGCGCACGTCGGAAAAGGACCCGGTAACAAGTTCCTTCCGCCTCCTCACGCTGTCAGACCCTGGTTGGAGCCGGCACCCGTACGAGCTCCTAACACCCAGCCAGGCGCCGGACACAGGGCAACAAGAAAGAAAAAAAACAAGAGGTTTGACAGCACCTGTTGGCCCAGAGCGCGAGCCCGAGCAAGCTGCATGCTCACATGCCCCTTCCCCAGGCTCTGTCACTTCCCCAGGACCCTCTACGTACACCTCACTCCCCCAGAGCCACAGGTGATGGTCGAAGGTCGTTGGAGCCAGACCCCACACACCCGGGCAAGTCCCGGAGGAGCCCTCCTCTGATCCTCAGCGCTGCAGGGGACAGTAGGGTCCCCAGAAGAGCAGACAGGCATGTAAGGAGAGCCGCGGAAAGAGGTTGGGTTAGGGGCCGTCCCCGGGGCGCGCTCCTGCTCACCTCGCCCACTGGCCTGGATGTAGCGCACGATGTCGTCCAGGTCCAAGTCTTTGGTCTCATCGAAACTGTAAGAGGACGTGTGCAAGCCTTCCTCCTGGAAGACCTCGTGGACCCCCTCGAGGGTGAAGTAGCAGTTCCGCTCCAGCTTGTCGTCGCTGTAGACCAGCACGGCGCGGCTCCACTGGTGGTGGCGGAACAGGGCGAGCATCATCTCGCCCATTTTGGCGTAAGAGGGTGCCACGCGCGTAAGGTGCGAGTACTCCGTGTCCTTATGCTGGAAGCCGGCTGCCAGTGCCCCGGGGGACAGCATAGGTAGGTCCCAGTGCGACGCTAGCCGGGCCACCGGCGCCGCCGCGTACTCGCACACCGGCCCCAGGATGAGGTCGGGCTTGGCGCCCCGCGCCGCCACCACGCGGTCCACCAGGCTGAAGAGCGCGCGGTTGCCGCAGTCCGAGTCTTCGTAGGCCACCTGGAAGCGACTGCCGGCTGGCAGCAGCCGCCGTCCGGTCCCGTTGCCCTCCACGCTGCGCAGCGCGTATTCGATGGCCGGTCGCACCCGAGCCAGGGAGAACAGGTACGAGTCGTCCTGGGGTAACAGCACCAGGACCTCGATCTTCTGCGGCGGCAGCGCCTCTCGCTCCCGGCGCCCGCCACCCGGGCTCGCGCCCCCGCCGCGGCCACCGCCAGCGCAGTCGGCCAGCAACGCCCAACCGAGCAGGACGCACGCGGAGAAAGTGAGCTCCAGTAGAGACCGCATGGTGCCGCAGGAAAGCGCCTGCCCTCGCAGCGGACTCGCCCTCTGCCCCCCACCCACCCTACCTCTTTCCTCCACTCTTCTCTCCGAGGTCCCTGCACCCCATCTTCCCAGGCTCTGTCACTTCCAGAGCCCACTAGGGTGATGGTCGAAGGTCGTTGGAGCCAGACCCCACACACCCGGGCAAGTCCCGGAGGAGCCCTCCTCTGATCCTCAGCGCTGCAGGGGACAGTAGGGTCCCCAGAAGAGCAGACAGGCATGTAAGGAGAGCCGCGGAAAGAGGTTGGGTTAGGGGCCGTCCCCGGGGCGCGCTCCTGCTCACCTCGCCCACTGGCCTGGATGTAGCGCACGATGTCGTCCAGGTCCAAGTCTTTGGTCTCATCGAAACTGTAAGAGGACGTGTGCAAGCCTTCCTCCTGGAAGACCTCGTGGACCCCCTCGAGGGTGAAGTAGCAGTTCCGCTCCAGCTTGTCGTCGCTGTAGACCAGCACGGCGCGGCTCCACTGGTGGTGGCGGAACAGGGCGAGCATCATCTCGCCCATTTTGGCGTAAGAGGGTGCCACGCGCGTAAGGTGCGAGTACTCCGTGTCCTTATGCTGGAAGCCGGCTGCCAGTGCCCCGGGGGACAGCATAGGTAGGTCCCAGTGCGACGCTAGCCGGGCCACCGGCGCCGCCGCGTACTCGCACACCGGCCCCAGGATGAGGTCGGGCTTGGCGCCCCGCGCCGCCACCACGCGGTCCACCAGGCTGAAGAGCGCGCGGTTGCCGCAGTCCGAGTCTTCGTAGGCCACCTGGAAGCGACTGCCGGCTGGCAGCAGCCGCCGTCCGGTCCCGTTGCCCTCCACGCTGCGCAGCGCGTATTCGATGGCCGGTCGCACCCGAGCCAGGGAGAACAGGTACGAGTCGTCCTGGGGTAACAGCACCAGGACCTCGATCTTCTGCGGCGGCAGCGCCTCTCGCTCCCGGCGCCCGCCACCCGGGCTCGCGCCCCCGCCGCGGCCACCGCCAGCGCAGTCGGCCAGCAACGCCCAACCGAGCAGGACGCACGCGGAGAAAGTGAGCTCCAGTAGAGACCGCATGGTGCCGCAGGAAAGCGCCTGCCCTCGCAGCGGACTCGCCCTCTGCCCCCCACCCACCCTACCTCTTTCCTCCCCACTCTTCTCTCCGAGGTCCCTGCACCCCCGTGGGCGCTCTAAGAAAAAAAGAATACCCCTTCACTAACTTGCCAGAAGATAAGAGAGGAAGACTTCTTTGCAAGGCCACTCGTTTGAAAAAAAAAAAAAAGAAGAAGAAAACAGAAAAGAAAAAGTTCAGGATGTAAACCTGTACGCGTATATTCATATATATATATACTTTATAAATATATATATTCGCCCTCCCTTTATATATATTATTTTGCTTAGAGGTGGCTTCTTATATGGGCGTTGCTAAGGTTGCTTTTGAAAGCGCATTTGTAAAAGAAGAAAAAGTTAGACTTGTCCAAGTGCTTGTAATTGACGGTGCATCTCCCTCGCGTTTGATCTCATTGATTCGCGCCGGTTCCCGAATCCATAACCCGCGTTTAAATAGCGTGGCAGTGGCGGAGCGTGTTACCACACAAGGCGCGCCGAGGCCGGGCTTGTATTTCCAGCGGGTGGGAGGGTGGGGGTGGGGAGCGGTGGGGGCTGGGCTAGGGGAGCCTCTCATTAACATTCTTACATCAGGGCTCCTCCCCGCACCCCTACTCTTCCCACCCCTCCCTGGTCCCTCACTCCCACTCTCCGCCAGCCCTCTGCCTTAAAGCCGTAATCGCTCACTGCTACACGGGCGGAAGCCCCCACCGCGCAACCCCGCCACGGGGGTCCCCGCCTCTCCCTGGCCCCGCACGCGGCACCTCTCTCTCCAGCTCCGGGCTTTAAAAATGGAAATGTGTTTGAAAGTAAAGAAACGCAAGCAGGCACACACAGGCACTCACACACGCCGTGCAAAAAAAAAAAACAGGATTAAGGGAAGGGAATGGCCCCAGAAATTGGTGGTTTGTTTGCAAGAAAAAAAAAAAATACTAGGTCCCGTTTGCTCTCACCTCAGTCCCACTCCAGCCAAAGTCCCTGCTGACGCGCCAACTCGGGGCGGGCTCTCGACCTTCCTGGTCCCCTGGCGCAAGGTTGGGAAACTGGGACCCAGGTGCCGCAGGAAAGCGCCTGCCCTCGCAGCGGACTCGCCCTCTGCCCCCCACCCACCCTACCTCTTTCCTCCCCACTCTTCTCTCCGAGGTCCCTGCACCCCCGTGGGCGCTCTAAGAAAAAAAGAATACCCCTTCACTAACTTGCCAGAAGATAAGAGAGGAAGACTTCTTTGCAAGGCCACTCGTTTGAAAAAAAAAAAAAAAAGAAGAAGAAAACAGAAAAGAAAAAGTTCAGGATGTAAACCTGTACGCGTATATTCATATATATATATACTTTATAAATATATATATTCGCCCTCCCTTTATATATATTATTTTGCTTAGAGGTGGCTTCTTATATGGGCGTTGCTAAGGTTGCTTTTGAAAGCGCATTTGTAAAAGAAGAAAAAGTTAGACTTGTCCAAGTGCTTGTAATTGACGGTGCATCTCCCTCGCGTTTGATCTCATTGATTCGCGCCGGTTCCCGAATCCATAACCCGCGTTTAAATAGCGTGGCAGTGGCGGAGCGTGTTACCACACAAGGCGCGCCGAGGCCGGGCTTGTATTTCCAGCGGGTGGGGAGGGTGGGGTGGGGAGCGGTGGGGGCTGGGCTAGGGAGCCTCTCATTAACATTCTTACATCAGGGCTCCTCCCGCACCCCTACTCTTCCCACCCCTCCCTGGTCCCTCACTCCCACTCTCCGCCAGCCCTCTGCCTTAAAGCCGTAATCGCTCACTGCTACACGGGCGGAAGCCCCCACCGCGCAACCCCGCCACGGGGGTCCCCGCCTCTCCCTGGCCCCGCACGCGGCACCTCTCTCTCCAGCTCCGGGCTTTAAAAATGGAAATGTGTTTGAAAGTAAAGAAACGCAAGCAGGCACACACAGGCACTCACACACGCCGTGCAAAAAAAAAAAACAGGATTAAGGGAAGGGAATGGCCCCAGAAATTGGTGGTTTGTTTGCAAGAAAAAAAAAAAATACTAGGTCCCGTTTGCTCTCACCTCAGTCCCACTCCAGCCAAAGTCCCTGCTGACGCGCCAACTCGGGGCGGGCTCTCGACCTTCCTGGTCCCCTGGCGCAAGGTTGGGAAACTGGGACCCAGGTCCCCGGGCTGACGGCTGGGTCGCAGACCCGGAACGCCCAGTCGGCGCGGGCGTCCTCGCACCCCTCCTTCCCCCGCGCCCACCCCACGGCGGCCTCCTCCCTGCGAGCCGTGCGGCTTCGCGCCGGAGTCGCCGTGCTGCCCGGGATCCAGGGTCCCCGCGCACCGACACCTCCGCCGGCGCGCGGCGAGCAGACAAGAGAAACTTGTTGCTTCCAAAGGCGAGAGGACAGTTCTCCTGAAGGTGGCAGAAAGCTTGAGAAGCATCTCTAAGGCGTCCTCTGGGTTTTCTGTGCTAAGCCAGGTAACTAAATAAAGAGACTTTCTCCCTAAAGCCTCACCCACGAGGCTCCCCAGGCGCAGGCGCGTCCTCAGCGGCCACTAGTGCGCTCGGAAATCCCGCCGCTTCCCCCACGGGGCGTGCGAGGCCCAGTGCTGTGGGTCCTGCAACGCCAAGGAAGGCCGTGCGTCTAAGACTCAGTCGCTGGTCAGTTGTCACTGGCAGACACAGCAGCGGGGGAAACGAGGATGGACAGGGTCGTGGAGAAGTCGGTGGCCCGAGGAGCCTCCCGGAGTCCGCCGCGCTTCAGGGCAAGTTCGAGTGGAACTTGACCCTCCGAATGTGGTAATACACCGAGGTCATTTGCAGTGTGAACGTGCTACATTGGGCGGGTGGATTCTGACATTTAAGTCCCACGAATTAAAATAAATTGGAGAATGTTTTAAAAGAGTTCTTCATTTGACTGGGCGTCCAAGTCCACAAATCTGTATTATTCCTAGACCAACGCCCTCTTTCGGCAGAAACTTGTAACCGACTTGTATCCCCGATGCCATCATCCTCTGAGTTCGCTTTTTTGTTGTTTTGTTTTGTTTTGCTTTGTTTAACGCCGAGGCCTCAAAAAAAAGCAATCGCTCTCCTTTGTGAGGATGCAAAAGGCTACTTGGGGTTTCCGGAAATGTGGCCACTTCAGGCGTCAGTGCTCAACACCCTTACTAGCACCTTCCTTATCGCTCTTTTTGTCACAGTAAATATAAAGATGAGTAGCGTTTCATCCTCCGGGGCTTTCAGATTTCATATTACGCACTGTGATCCCTGAATCTTCAAATGGGACCTTCTAACTCCTGTGCAAACTTTAATTTATTTTATTAGAGCTACTAGCCAATAGCAAACGAAGCATCCGTATACAATTCCACAAAAAAGGGTACTCCTCACACACTGGAAATCGAGATTTAGAGCTTCACAACAATGTAACAACACCCCCCAGCCCCTCAACTCCAAGGAAGGAAAGAGAGGGGGAAATAAAAAGGAAAGAAGGAGGCGAAGGAAGAGAGGGAGTGAGGGAGGAAAGGTGGGAGGAGAGTGAGAGGCTAAATCCCGAATTCCAAGGGTCTTAATGGATTTCGAAACTGGTTGCCAGGAGACGTGAAAGAACCGGGGTTTACCATTACTGTTCGCTCTGCTCTGCCCGGTGTCTGGGGAACACTGGCCAACGGCGATATGATTCTGCACACTGTGTAGCGTGGGCTTAGTCGCAAAGGCTGGGGTTTCAGGGACACCGGGTGAGAACGTCTCTCCCCTTACAGGCGCTGCCCATTCGTGCCAAGGGTCACGGGCAGGGCAGTGCCTTTACCGTGGAGTGAGGATCACAGCCTCTCCGTGGCCTTTGGATCGGAGCTCTCAGCTTCCAGTCTGTCATTCAAGAGCCCTGACAAACCAAGCCCTGTAAGGAAAGAGCCCCCAAACGAGGCAGCAGAACCAGAAAAGACAGTGCTAAAGGCTCTTGCTGATGCTGAAAGCACCCTTCATGTTTCCACTGAGCAGAAATTAGGATGTATTCATTGAGGTATAATTGACATATGACCTTGTATTAGCCTCGGGGATATAACACAATGATTTGGTACCTATGTGTATTAATGAACTCATCACCACAACAAACCTAGTTGACATCCGTCACCATAGAGTTACAAAAAAAATTTTTTTCTTTTGATGAGAACTGTAAGATATGCTCTTCATGACATTCAAGTATGCAATACAGGATTACTAGCTATAGTCACTATGCCGTACATTACATCCCCATGACTTAATCATTTTATAGAAATTAGGATTTTTAAAGAAAGTTTTTCAAATGGAAACAGGCACAAGACTAGAGGAAGACCTGCCAAGTAATATAAGCATATGGACTTAACATTACCATTTGATTCAATTTCCATCAGACTTACACCCACAGCTGAACGTGTGTATGTAAATATCATGAATATCATGGAGTTCTCCAATCTGAAGGCTGGAAAAATTTTAGAAGTCACCTGGCCTGAGACCTTTTACTCTCGACGTGAGGAATCTAGGCCAAAGAATATAAATGTCGCAGTTAAATATCTCTTCCTCCCCAGAAGATATTTTTAAATGAGATTGGATTAAAAATAAATATTTATTGCACCATGTGAAGAAAGGATTGGGAACAAAGCTAAATTCCATTTATGAGTAACATGTTTTGTATCAAAATTGTATTTTATATGTAGCTGTTTTGAAATTTTGCAGCCTAGTAAGAAAATTACTAATAGATTATAGTCTATTTTTTGCAGCATCATAATCATAAAGATGAATCAAACCAAGTAGGTAGGATAAGAGAAGAAAATAGAACTAACTCATTCCTTGGACTCAATTTTTAAATATTGTTCCCTTCAATTTGGTAAAATACTGAAATGGGGTTAGGGAGAAGCACTTTTTTCTTAACATTCAAAAGATTACTAACCTTTTCACTGAATGTATTCTTTCTGACTACAATTCCTGAAAGAAAACAAAAGAAAGTTACAGAAACCCCAAGAAAAAAAACAGTGCTAAAGGCTCTTGCTGATGCTGAAAGCACCCTTCATGTTTCCACTGAGCAGAAATTAGGATGTATTCATTGAGGTATAATTGACATATGACCTTGTATTAGCCTCGGGATATAACACAATGATTTGGTACCTATGTGTATTAATGAACTCATCACCACAACAAACCTAGTTGACATCCGTCACCATAGAGTTACAAAAAAAATTTTTTTCTTTTGATGAGAACTGTAAGATATGCTCTTCATGACATTCAAGTATGCAATACAGGATTACTAGCTATAGTCACTATGCCGTACATTACATCCCCATGACTTAATCATTTTATAGAAATTAGGATTTTTAAAGAAAGTTTTTCAAATGGAAACAGGCACAAGACTAGAGGAAGACCTGCCAAGTAATATAAGCATATGGACTTAACATTACCATTTGATTCAATTTCCATCAGACTTACACCCACAGCTGAACGTGTGTATGTAAATATCATGAATATCATGGAGTTCTCCAATCTGAAGGCTGGAAAAATTTTAGAAGTCACCTGGCCTGAGACCTTTTACTCTCGACGTGAGGAATCTAGGCCAAAGAATATAAATGTCGCAGTTAAATATCTCTTCCTCCCCAGAAGATATTTTTAAATGAGATTGGATTAAAAATAAATATTTATTGCACCATGTGAAGAAAGGATTGGGAACAAAGCTAAATTCCATTTATGAGTAACATGTTTTGTATCAAAATTGTATTTTATATGTAGCTGTTTTGAAATTTTGCAGCCTAGTAAGAAAATTACTAATAGATTATAGTCTATTTTTTGCAGCATCATAATCATAAAGATGAATCAAACCAAGTAGGTAGGATAAGAGAAGAAAATAGAACTAACTCATTCCTTGGACTCAATTTTTAAATATTGTTCCCTTCAATTTGGTAAAATACTGAAATGGGGTTAGGGAGAAGCACTTTTTTCTTAACATTCAAAAGATTACTAACCTTTTCACTGAATGTATTCTTTCTGACTACAATTCCTGAAAGAAAACAAAAGAAAGTTACAGGAAAATGCTGCAAAATAAAATTAGTCAAATGAAAGGCAATGTTGGCCCTAAACGTGGTATTACAGAAAGCAATACACTTTTAATAGGAGTTAGCTCTTCTCATCGCTGTCTACAAATTTTTTTTTTAACTTTGTTACTAAAATCACGTCCATCTATGAAATGAAATCATGTCTCTATGGCATTTTTCTGACAACAGGGATGACAATATTCTATGGGGAACCTCAGCCACAAAAGTTTGAAATATGCATGCCATCAGAAGGAAGTTTTCTCCACCAGTTGTCACTATCTGTGTGATCTCCCTCAGAATCCATGCGGCAATCCAGAAAGTAAGTGACTTTCAAAAACACCCTCCTCTTCCTTGTTAAGCCAGCCCTGAGGTCATATTGAAGAATAATGCTATGAAGCCTGTTAGCCCACAAAGAAAGTATCTTATGGGAACAGAATTGTTGAAAACACACTTCCCCCTAGAGGCAGAAAAGATGAGAGAATATTACATGCAACTCAAGAACATTTCTACAATTCATTGAGTGTTGAGATTTTGTTTTTAACATATAGCCGATTCTTTAGGGAGAGATGTGGGAGGAAAATCAATAAATGGTAAAAAAAAAAAAAAAAAAAAAAGTAAATTGAAAACTTGCCTTGAGGTTTTAGCTTTCTTTAGCAGGGACTCTGTTAATTGATCTCTTTTCTTCTCTTATTCAAATCTAAGTTTTTTGCCAGAACTATAAATAATAGCAATTACGTATTTTTTATTTAAACATATGGTTCAATTTCATCAGAAAATGTGGTTAAATGTGATCATCAGGGATGCTTTTGAAGATGCAGCTCCAGTAGATTTATCTCCTTATGGTCAGATTTGTTTCTGTATTACTGTCCTCCTCGGTTTCCATCAACCACAGTTTCTCTTCATTTCTTTGGAGATGTTCTGAGATAAACTGACATTAGAAACACTTCCAGAAAATGTAGAATTCATCTGTTCTACATCTAGCCTAACTTTCTAGCCTGTGTTTTTCTAGGATTTGCAAGCTACATCAAAAATTCTTGCTGCTGAATTATAGACTGGTCATTTAATATCCATCATGAGAGTCACAAAAGTAAGGGTTTATGCCTCAGCTTCATCCATACCAATTCTGACTCCATTTAATTGGTTTACATAGTTGTACATGGTGCTATGCCGAAAAAGGACGTAAGAAGGTATGTAAAAATATAAAATGGAATAAGTTTAGAGAGTTTTCCTCAGGGCAAAGTGCGAAGCCATTGCATCCTATTTTCCTACTTTTTTTCTTAAGGTTTTACTAACAATCCCAAGTCTCAGCAACCATCACTTCTCTCATCTGAGTCCCCACAGCATCGTTGGGGTCTGGATCACGTGCAATTTTATTTCCATTTACAAAGAGCCAGTCTGGTTGAGGAGAGGCCTCACATCATGTCCCAAGGTTATCTCCGCTCGGATTTGCCCTTTAGTTTCTCCTTTCCCTCAGTTTTCTCCTTCTAAAGTGGAGACAATATTCTTGCCCTGGTGTTGTCGAAGAGTCAGAAAAAAATAATGTACAGTGCTTGGTATACAGTAGGAAATTAATAAATGGCAGCTGTTGTTACCTTCCCCTCATGCCTGGTAAAGAGTACTGTACCAGGCAAGTGTTCAATCAATATTGAATGAATAAATGAATGATTGAATTCAAAACCCAAAGCCAAGATGGCTTATGCCTACCTTGTTTGGCATTAACCATTGCCTGACCAAAACAGACTTTACTTAATACAGTCTGGCAATCGTGGCTTCTGTGGGGGAATCCTTCTGGCAATCATTCTGATACTGACCCTGGATTCCCAAACTCAGATATTTAAAGCCTGAGATAGGAGTTTGTTCAATGTTTTTTCCTCCCCATAGTGGGGCAAAAAGAGAAAGAGCTCATGTTTGCTACTCCACAACTGCCCTTCACACCTTTTCTTAAACTATGATACTTATTTATTGTTATTGTATAGTTGATAAGTTATTTTACTTTTTGGCTGCAAAATGAGCCTTTTTTTTAATTTTTTTATTTTATTTATTTTGGCTATTCTGGGTTTTCACTGCTGCCACGGGCTCTTCTCTAGCTGCAGGGAGTAGGGGCTACTCTCTAGTTGAGCTGAGCAGTCTTCTTTTTTTTTTTAAAGATTTATTTATTTAGGGGGCTGGGGTGGGGAGAGGGGTGGAGTGGGGAGGAAGGGGGCCGATGGGCCATTTCTATTGGTCTTTCATTTATCTATTTTCATCCATCTTTGTTCTTTGGCCCATGTGGGCCTCCCATCACAGTGGCCTCCCCCGTCACAGAGCACTGGCTCTGGGCACACGCGCTCCAGAGCTCCGGCTTGGTAATTGGACACATCGGTCCAGCCGCTCCGCGGCACCTGGGATCTTCCCAGGCCAGGGATCGAACTGGCGCCCCTTGCACTGCAAGACGGTGTCCTTACCCACTGGACCACCAGGGAAGCCCTGAGCAGTCTTCTTGTTGCAGTGACTTCTCTTGTGGAACTTGGGCTCTAGGGCACACAGACTTCAGCAGTTGCAGCACATAGGCTCAACAGCTGTGGCTCCGAGGCTCTAGAGCACAGGCTCCATAGTTGTGGCTCACAGGCTAGTTGCTTCGCTGCATGTGGGATCTTCCCAGATCAGGGATCAAACCCGTGTATCCTGCATTGGCAAGAGAACTCTTTACCACTGAGCTACCAGGAAGCCCCTATTGCTTTACAACATTGTGCTGGTTTCTGCCACTCAACAGCACAAATCAGCCATAATTATACACATATTCCCTCCCTCCTGAGCCTCCTTCTCCTAACCTCATACCACCCTTCTAGGTCACCACAGAGCACTAGGCTGGACTCCTCCCTGTGCTATACAGCAGCTTTCCACCCACTCTCTATTTTACACATGGTAGTGTATGAAAGTTTTTTCCCCAGGAAACCCTCTATGCTATTGGTGGGAATGTAAACTGATTCAGCCATTATGGAGAACAGTATGAAGATTCCTTAAAAACTAGGAATAAATCTACCATATGACCTAGAAATCCCACTCCTGGGCATATACCCTGAGAAAACCATAATTGAAAAGACACGTGTACCCCAATGTTCATTGCACTACTATTTACAATAGCCAGGACATGGAAGCAACCTGGATGTCCATCACTGCTGCCACGGGCTCTTCTCTAGCTGCAGGGAGTAGGGGCTACTCTCTAGTTGAGCTGAGCAGTCTTCTTTTTTTTTTTAAAGATTTATTTATTTAGGGGCTGGGGTGGGAGAGGGGTGGAGTGGGGAGGAAGGGGGCCGATGGGCCATTTCTATTGGTCTTTCATTTATCTATTTTCATCCATCTTTGTTCTTTGGCCCATGTGGGCCTCCCATCACAGTGGCCTCCCCCGTCACAGAGCACTGGCTCTGGGCACACGCGCTCCAGAGCTCCGGCTTGGTAATTGGACACATCGGTCCAGCCACTCCGCGGCACCTGGGATCTTCCCAGGCCAGGGATCGAACTGGCGCCCCTTGCACTGCAAGACGGTGTCCTTACCCACTGGACCACCAGGGAAGCCCTGAGCAGTCTTCTTGTTGCAGTGACTTCTCTTGTGGAACTTGGGCTCTAGGGCACACGGACTTCAGCAGTTGCAGCACATAGGCTCAACAGCTGTGGCTCCGAGGCTCTAGAGCACAGGCTCCATAGTTGTGGCTCACAGGCTAGTTGCTTCGCTGCATGTGGGATCTTCCCAGATCAGGGATCAAACCCGTGTATCCTGCATTGGCAAGAGAACTCTTCACTACTGAGCTACCAGGGAAGCCCCTATTGCTTTACAACATTGTGCTGGTTTCTGCCACTCAACAGCACAAATCAGCCATAATTATACACATATTCCCTCCCTCCTGAGCCTCCTTCTCCTAACCTCATACCACCCTTCTAGGTCACCACAGAGCACTAGGCTGGACTCCTCCCTGTGCTATACAGCAGCTTCCCACCCACTCTCTATTTTACACATGGTAGTGTATGAAAGTTTTTTCCCCAGGAACCCCTCTATGCTATTGGTGGGAATGTAAACTGATTCAGCCATTATGGAGAACAGTATGAAGATTCCTTAAAAACTAGGAATAAATCTACCATATGACCTAGAAATCCCACTATTGGGCATATACCCTGAGAAAACCATAATTGAAAAAGACACGTGTACCCCAATGTTCATTGCACTACTATTTACAATAGCCAGGACATGGAAGCAACCTGGATGTCCATCAGCAGATGAGTGGATAAAGAAGATGTGGTATACATACAGTGGAATATTGCATGCAACAGTCACTCCATTGTGTCTGACTCTTTGCGATCCCAGGACTGTAACCCAGCAGGTTCCTCTGTCCATGGGATTTTCCAGGCAAGAATACTGGAGTGGGTTGCCATTTCCTAATCCAGGGGATTGTCTCGAACTAGCGATTAGACCCGGGTCTCCTGCATCTTCTGCATAGGCAGACAGAATCTTCATGACTGAGCCACCAGGGAAGCCCACAATGGAATATAGCTCAACCATAAAGAGGAGCGAATTGGAGTTAGTTCTAGTAAGGTGGATGGAACCTAGAGCCTGTTATACAGAGTAAAGTCAATCAGAAAGAGAAAAACAGATACCATAAGAAAGTGAAAGGGAGGGCTTCCCTGGTGGTTCAGTGGGAAAAGAGTCCACCTTGCAGTGCAAGGGGCACAAGTTCGATCCCTGGTCCAGGAAGATCTCACATGCTGAGGAACGGCTGGGCTGGTGTGGCCATTTGTGAGCCAGCTCTCTGGAGTGCATGCACCCAGAGCCAGTGCTCTGCAGCAAGAGAGGCCACTGCAATGGGAGGCCCACACAGGCCAAAGAATAAAGATGGATGAAAAATAAACGATGACTTAGGGACAAAAATTTTAAAAAGCTATAAAAAAAAGAAAGTGAACTGTTAGTTACCTCCAACTCTTTGCAACACTGGGGGCTGTAATTCACCAGGCTCCTCTGTCCATGAAATTCTCCAGGCAAGAATACTGGAGTCGGTAGCCATTCTTCTCTCCAGGGGATATTCCCAACCCAGGGATCAAGGATCAAACCTGGATCTCCTGTATTGCAGGTAGTCTCCTGTATTACAGGCAGATTCTTTACCATCTGAGCCACCAGGGAAGCCCAATCTAGAAGATAGTACTGACGTACCTATACACAGGGAAGGAATGAAGATGCAGATGTGGAGAACAGACTTGTAGACACAGTGGAAGAAAGAAAAAGTGTACTGTGTCTTTGTTGCTGCACCAGGGCTTTCTCTAGTTGCAGAGCATGGGTTTCTCGTTGCAGTGGTTTATCTTGTTGCAGAGCATGGTCTCTAGGGCACAGGCTCAGTACTTGTGGCCCACAGGCTTAGTTGTTCTGATGCATGTGGAATCTTCTCCAAGCCAGGATCAAACCTGTGCGCTCTGCATTGTCAGGTGGATTCCTAACCACTGGACCAACAGTTCAGTCCCCTTCACAGCTTTTAAGTTTCCTCAAGAAATTCAGACTAAATGAAGGAAGAGGGAACTGGATAAATCAGAGAATGGTTTTAAAAATGGAAAAAATGTAAATGGCAGTATATGCAAGGAGCCTGACTTTGAAGATGAAGGAAAGCAAATGCAAGTTGTATGGAAGCACAAAGAGAACTGTACTAGAAGAAATATAATTTATAGATCATGGATATTAGCATATATAATGAGAAAGGGGCAGAATATCCTGGTGTTAAAATCCAGGCTATAAAAATGTCTTCCCTGGTGAACCAGATGGTAAAGAATCTGCCTGAAATGTAGGGAGACTCAGACTTGATCCCTGGATCAGGATGATCCCCTGGAGAAGGGAATGGCAATGCTCTCTAGTATTCTTGCCAGGAGAATCCCATGGACAAAGGAGCCTGGCAGGCTACAGTCCATAGTGTTGCGAAGAGTCAGACATGACTGAGCGACTAATACACACGTGTGTGTGCACACATAGAAATGTCAGTCCCAGGGCTTCACGCTCTTGTCCAATTCAACAAACCTTTTAAAATATTCTCAGTGTGTCAAAGATGGTGGTGGTCTATAGCTTAAACCTATTTCATCAGACATTCACTTGTTTCGTTCAAAGATATGATTTGACCCAAGTTATATTAAAATCTATGTGATAGTCAACCATGTTACAATAGTCAAATGTGCAGTGTTTAAGAGAAACATTATGAGGACAAAAATATATCTAATTTCACCTTGTGGATGTCTTATAACATTTTGTGAAAATCAAAAAATCATATAAAATTTATTTGCCTATTATTATTATGTCACAATATTAAACAGTTTATACTTCAAATTAATCAGCATTAGCCCACTAGAATGTAAACTCCATGAGGGCTGGCAATTTTTTTATTTAGTCCTGTGTCCTGTCCTTTAAGTGAGGTAGTAGGCACTTGAAAATTTTACTTTATCAGTGATAAACTAAAAGAATACAAGTTCCCTATAAAAAAAAAATTTAGACAAGAAATAATAAAGCAGGGAAAGGAAAAAATAAATAGAAATTAGCTTATATATATATTCATATGTATAACTTCTAACATAACTATTTGAACATTCAGATATTATCATGTTGGATTTATCATGCAAACAATATAAGAAGTCAAAGATCCTAAATGTTAACTTCAAGAGTTCTTCCCACATTAATATACCAGCATCTCATCACTCATACCTAATTCTTGATTATTTCTTTGATAAGAGAAAAAAACAGTGTCCTAAAAATATAAAACTTCATTGTATTCTCTTTTGCAATGCTATGAACAGGAATTAAAGGTGATAAGGAAAACTTGTGTTACCATCATGTGCAGTGTTGTAAGATATAGTTTTTTATTTCTTTCCAGCAAGTACATTCCGTGAGGTATTAAATCTTGCATAGCTGATGCATGAGACTAAAATAGAATAGTATGCCATGAGGAAAACATCAGGAAAATTCTTGACATTTGCCCTCTCGTATTTTGGTGAGCATGTTGTCCAGCAAGTAAACCCTTCGCGTGAGGTATTAATTTTAGCTAATACAAACACTGTGTATACCAGTGTGTCACACATAGAAATGTCAGTCCCAGGGCTTCACGCCTTGTCCAATTCAACAAACCTTTTAAAATATTCTCAGTGTGTCAAAGATGGTGGTGGTCTATAGCTTAAACCTATTTCATCAGACATTCACTTGTTTCGTTCAAAGATATGATTTGACCCAAGTTATATTAAAATCTATGTGATAGTCAACCATGTTACAATAGTCAAATGTGCAGTGTTTAAGAGAAACATTATGAGGACAAAAATATATCTAATTTCACCTTGTGGATGTCTTATAACATTTTGTGAAAATCAAAAATCATATAAAATTTATTTGCCTATTATTATTATGTCACAATATTAAACAGTTTATACTTCAAATTAATCAGCATTAGCCCACTAGAATGTAAACTCCATGAGGGCTGGCAATTTTTTTATTTAGTCCTGTGTCCTGTCCTTTAAGTGAGGTAGTAGGCACTTGAAAATTTTACTTTATCAGTGATAAACTAAAAGAATACAAGTTCCCTATAAAAAAAAAATTTAGACAAGAAATAATAAAGCAGGGAAAGGAAAAAATAAATAGAAATTAGCTTATATATATATTCATATGTATAACTTCTAACATAACTATTTGAACATTCAGATATTATCATGTTGGATTTATCATGCAAACAATATAAGAAGTCAAAGATCCTAAATGTTAACTTCAAGAGTTCTTCCCACATTAATATACCAGCATCTCATCACTCATACCTAATTCTTGATTATTTCTTTGATAAGAGAAAAATACAGTGTCCTAAAAATATAAAACTTCATTGTATTCTCTTTTGCAATGCTATGAACAGGAATTAAAGGTGATAAGGAAAACTTGTGTTACCATCATGTGCAGTGTTGTAAGATATAGTTTTTTATTTCTTTCCAGCAAGTACATTCCGTGAGGTATTAAATCTTGCATAGCTGATGCATGAGACTAAAATAGAATAGTATGCCATGAGGAAAACATCAGGAAAATTCTTGACATTTGCCCTCTCGTATTTTTGGTGAGCATGTTGTGACATCAGATTTCGCCCTGACATTAGTAGAGAAAACTGTTCCATCAGGCTAACATTGTTACTGTCGAGTTTTTGGTAGCTCCTCTAACATTAAATGCTCTTCTTTTCTCCTCATCCTTCTTACAAAAATATTCCCTTTTCAGTTTTTTTTTGTTCTTTTTCCCTTTACTAACTTTCTGGGAAAAATAGTAAGAATTATTTTAACCTTAATCCTGTGGCTTTTGGAAGTCTGGAGGTAGGATATAGAAATGACTTTCCTCTTGGGTAATTTCTCATATTCAAATATATACGAATGTACAGGTTGTCTCAAATTGCAAGTGATTCATGTTCTAGTGAGTCATTTTGGGGTTTTTGTTTAACCTCATGTACAAATTTTTTAATTAACTGTATCTTCTTTTCTTGCCACATTCATGATCAATCTGCAAGGTTCTTGTTTTATGTTAAGTTCTCCCCTTCATTTCTCCCTTCATAAGATAAGTCCGTATTCTTGAAAGAGTGTTTCTTGTGCATTTACCTGTTATTTTAATACAGAAGTTCTATTATGTTAATTCTTATATTCACTGAGAGTATCAAGGATAGATATTAACGAAACTATTAGGAGAAAACTCTACATGACTACCTTTGTTCTATTTAAGTTTTTAGAACTGGTCATCTCTTTTTTCCAACTTTATCAAGGAATAATAGTCAAATATAATTCTACATGTTTAAAGTGTACAATGTAATGACATGATATACTGCTGTTTTTAATGGGGAGGCAAGCACTGGGACCTCCCAACCTGCCATGTTGCTGGCCTGCCTCAGGTTCTACCTTCTATTTTTCCCAGCATCAGTCTTTTCCAGTGAGTCAGCTCTTTGCATAAGGTGGCCAAAATATTGGAACTTCAGCTTCAACATCTGTCCTTCCAATGAATATTCAGGGCCAATTTCCTTTAGGGTTGACTGATTTGATCTCCTTCAAGTCCAAGAGACTCTCAAGAATCTTCTCCAGCACCACAGTTCAGAGGCATCAGTTCTTCAGCGCTCAGCTTTCTTTATGGTCCAACTCTCACATCCATACACGACTACTGAGAAAACCATAGCTTTGACTATTGGACTTTTGTCAGATAGACATTCATGTTCCTTCTGTTTCTTGGCTATTGTATTTGGGTACGTGTACCTTTTTAAACTGGGGTTCTCTCTGGATATGTGCCCAGGAGAGGGATCTCTGGATCATATGCTCTATTTTCAGTTGTTTAAGGAAACTCTATACTCTTTTGCATCATGATTTTACCAACTTACACTCCCATAAACAGTGTAGATGGATTCCCTGTTCTCCACACCCAGCACTTAATATTTGTAATTTTTACGATAACCTATTTGCCCATTTTATGAAAAAATTCTCATATTCAAATATATACGAATGACAGGTTGTCTCAAATTGCAAGTGATTCATGTTCTAGTGAGTCATTTTGGGGTTTTTGTTTAACCTCATGTACAAATTTTTTAATTAACTGTATCTTCTTTTCTTGCCACATTCATGATCAATCTGCAAGGTTCTTGTTTTATGTTAAGTTCTCCCCTTCATTTCTCCCTTCATAAGATAAGTCCGTATTCTTGAAAGAGTGTTTCTTGTGCATTTACCTGTTATTTTAATACAGAAGTTCTATTATGTTAATTCTTATATTCACTGAGAGTATCAAGGATAGATATTAACGAAACTATTAGGAGAAAACTCTACATGACTACCTTTGTTCTATTTAAGTTTTTAGAACTGGTCATCTCTTTTTTCCAACTTTATCAAGGAATAATAGTCAAATATAATTCTACATGTTTAAAGTGTACAATGTAATGACATGATATACTGCTGTTTTTAATGGGGAGGCAAGCACTGGGACCTCCCAACCTGCCATGTTGCTGGCCTGCCTCAGGTTCTACCTTCTATTTTTCCCAGCATCAGTCTTTTCCAGTGAGTCAGCTCTTTGCATAAGGTGGCCAAAATATTGGAACTTCAGCTTCAACATCTGTCCTTCCAATGAATATTCAGGGCCAATTTCCTTTAGGGTTGACTGATTTGATCTCCTTCAAGTCCAAGAGACTCTCAAGAATCTTCTCCAGCACCACAGTTCAGAGGCATCAGTTCTTCAGCGCTCAGCTTTCTTTATGGTCCAACTCTCACATCCATACACGACTACTGAGAAAACCATAGCTTTGACTATTGGACTTTTGTCAGATAGACATTCATGTTCCTTCTGTTTCTTGGCTATTGTATTGGGGTACGTGTATCTTTTTAAACTGTGGTTTTCTCTGGATATGTGCCCAGGAGAGGGATCTCTGGATCATATGCTCTATTTTCAGTTGTTTAAGGAAACTCTATACTCTTTTGCATCATGATTTTACCAACTTACACTCCCATAAACAGTGTAGATGGATTCCCTGTTCTCCACACCCAGCACTTAATATTTGTAGATTTTTTTGACGATAACCATTAGCATTATGAGGCGAAACCTCACTGTGATTTGTTTGCATGTCAGTAATAATTAGCAATGTTGAGCATCTTTTCATGAGCTTTTTGGCTATCCGTATATACTCTTTGGAGAAATGTCTGTTTAGATTTTCTGCCTATTTTTTTAATTCATTTTTAATTGGAGGATAATTGCTTTATAATATTGTATTGCTTTCTGCCATACATAGCACTGAATCAACCATAGGCATAGATATGTCCCCTCCCTCTTGAACCTCCTTCCCACCTCCCACCCCATCCCACCCCTCTAGCTTGTCACAGCGCACCAGGCTTGAGCTCCTGGCATCATAGAGCAAATTCCCACTGTCTGTCTGTTTTACATATGGCAATGTATATGTTTCCATGCTCTCTCTGATCATTCCAGCCTCTCCTTGCCCCACCATGTCCACACATCTCTTATGTCTGTGTCTCCATTGCTGCCCTACAACTAGGGTCATCAGTACCATCTTTCTAGATTCCATATTCTGCCCACTTCTTGATGGGGTTGTTTGTTTTCTGATTTTAACCAAGCTGCATGACTTGCTGGATCTCAGAAATCAAACCCGGACCATGGCAGTGACAGAGTGGAATCCTAACCACCAGGCAACCAGAGAACTTTCATTCTTCTAGTTTTTGATATCTGTGCTCATTCTCAGCTACAAGAAACTGCTCTCATGAAAATCTTTATCTATGTCCCCTTATGGACTTCTATGAGTGTTTTCCTGGGGTATATGCTGCTTCATCAAAACTATTTGTGTTTTTACTTTAGTTATTATGGCCAGATTACAGCAGAAGGGCAGGATCAATTTATGCTCTCACCAACTCTACGTAGGGCTTCCTTCAGGAATTTCTTTACAGTAAGAATTCAGCATGTTGCCAGTGGCTGTTTGGTATGTCTTCATTTCCACTGTAGAGAGCCAAGGTGTCCTCAGATCCTTTATGACTTCAGAATCTACCTTCTAGATAAAGAGAGTGTTTGAACAAAAGTCCTAGACCTGACCTTTAATTGTTTGAATTAAGTCACCTACTTTCTCCTGTCCAAACATTGTGGCCAAAAGGATCACATGTGAGAATTAAATAATTGATTTCCCTGAGTAAAACTCTTAGCATTCTTACCTAGGGAGAAATGGATGCTGAGTAGCCAAAAACAACAAGTGCTTGCTGAAGAGTATATTCTTAAAACTATAGCCTTGTGGTTAGGGGACATGACCCTACCCCAAGGCATAACTTCTCTGAGCCATATTCAATGTCTCCATTTTATGTTTCTACATAAAAGACACTTCAGGATGCAATGGCTTAAAACAGCAACCATTCATGCACTCATAATTTTACAAGTGAAGTTGACTGAGCGCTTCTTCTGGGGTTTTTTTCATCAACAATTTCTCACATGGTTACAGTCATCTGAAAGTTTATCTGGGGTGGAAGATCCAAGAAATCTCACTCACATTAGCTGGGGCTAACCTCTCCAACAAGACTGCCTCGGTTTCTTACACAGAGATGACCCAAGAATGCAAGACCTAATACAAAAGCACTTGGCATTTGCTCATGTCTTATTGGTCAGAGCATGTCCCATGGACAAGCCCAGAGTCAGTGTAGGAAGGCGGTACAAAAGGGAGTACCAGAGGGTTTCTCTGGTGGTCCAGTGGGTAAAGAGCCTGCCTTGCAGTGGAAGGGGCACCAGTTCAATCCCCGGCCTGGGAAGATCCCACGTGCTGTGGAGCAGCTGAACTGGTGTGTCCAATTAGGAGCCAGCACTCTGGAGCACATATGCCCAGAGCTGGTGCTCTGCAAGGACAGAGGCCACTGCAATGGGAGGCCCACACAGGCCAAAGAATAAAGATGGATGAAAATGAATAAATAAAACACCAAAATTTTTAAAAAGGGGTGAGGGTGGGGGTACCAGCTATATGACTCATTTTTGTTTTTGCTTAGTTCCTAAGTCGTGTCTGACTCTTTGTGACCCCATGGACTCTAGCTCACCAGGCTCCTCTGTCCACAGGATTTCCCAGGCAAGAATACTGGAGTGGGCTTCCATTTCCTTCTCCAGGGAGATCTTCCCAACCCAGGGATCAAACCCACGTCCCCTGCATTACATGTGGATTCTTTACCTGTGAGCCACCAGGGAAGCCTTGCATGATTCATTGGTGGCCATTAAAATAAGAATCTACCAGAGACTTCTCTAGTAGTCCAGTGATTAAGACTCTGTGTTTTCAATGTAGAGGGTGGAGGTTCCATCACTGGTCAGAGTACTAGGATCCCACATGCCACTCAGCCAAACAAACAAAAAAGGGGGATTAAGCTCTGTGCCAACTCACTGAGTTGACAAAAAGGGAGGGACATGACGCTACCCCAAGGCATAACTTCTCTGAGCCATATTCAATGTCTCCATTTTATGTTTCTACATAAAAGACACTTCAGGATGCAATGGCTTAAAACAGCAACCATTCATGCACTCATAATTTTACAAGTGAAGTTGACTGAGCGCTTCTTCTGGGGTTTTTTTCATCAACAATTTCTCACATGGTTACAGTCATCTGAAAGTTTATCTGGGGTGGAAGATCCAAGAAATCTCACTCACATTAGCTGGGGCTAACCTCTCCAACAAGACTGCCTCGGTTTCTTACACAGAGATGACCCAAGAATGCAAGACCTAATACAAAAGCACTTGGCATTTGCTCATGTCTTATTGGTCAGAGCATGTCCCATGGCCAAGCCCAGAGTCAGTGTAGGAAGGCGGTACAAAAGGGAGTACCAGAGGGTTTCTCTGGTGGTCCAGTGGGTAAAGAGCCTGCCTTGCAGTGGAAGGGGCACCAGTTCAATCCCCGGCCTGGGAAGATCCCACGTGCTGTGGAGCAGCTGAACTGGTGTGTCCAATTGTGAGCCAGCACTCTGGAGCACATATGCCCAGAGATGGTGTTCTGCAATGAGAGATGCCACTGTAATGGGACTCCCACACCAGCCAAAGAATAAAGATGCATGAAAATGAATAAATAAAACACCAAAATTTGTAAAGAGGGGTGAGGGTGGGGGTACCAGCTATATGACTCATTTTTGTTTTTGCTTAGTTCCTAAGTCGTGTCTGACTCTTTGTGACCCCATGGACTCTAGCTCACCAGGCTCCTCTGTCCACAGGATTTCCCAGGCAAGAATACTGGAGTGGGCTTCCATTTCCTTCTCCAGGGAGATCTTCCCAACCCAGGGATCAAACCCACGTCCCCTGCATTACATGTGGATTCTTTACCTGTGAGCCACCAGGGAAGCCTTGCATGATTCATTGGTGGCCATTAAAATAAGAATCTACCAGAGACTTCTCTAGTAGTCCAGTGATTAAGACTCTGTGTTTTCAATGTAGAGGGTGGAGGTTCCATCACTGGTCAGAGTACTAGGATCCCACATGCCACTCAGCCAAACAAACAAAAAGAGAAAAAACTCTGTGCCTGTGGTGATGGCTGCACAGCTCTGTGAATATACCAAACATCACTGAATCGTGCAAGTAAAGAAAGTGAAATTGCATGTAAATTGACATGTAAATTGTAATTCAATAGAAAAGGGTTTTTTTTTTTAATATACCATGCTAGAAGACAACATACTACCCTAAAATAGTGAGTTTTACTGAGACGCGCCTAAAGAATAGGTCCAACTTCCTGGCCAAAACCTGAAACCAAGCACAACAAGCCCAGAGGTGGAAAAAAAATGGCTCTTCTGGCTTGAGGCAGCCTGGGAGACTGAGGGAGCCCCAAGCTGCTGGGTCCTAAGATGGCAACTCCCCATGTTGGATGGTATGACATGACAACTCCCCATCGTGGATTCCAGAGAGGTGCTCAGGGTACAGACAAAGTACAGGCAACGTGGCTGTATGTGAGCTTTGCCAGCTCTTTAACGCTGAAAGACATCTATTGAACAGGTCTTTTGAGCCATGGACGTGAACTGTGGCAAACAGGGCTGTGGTCCATCCAATGTTCATTCTCCCCTTTGTCCTTAGAACCCCATTGTCTTCAAGGAAACAATCTTCTTCACTTAAAAACTATATTGAGGGCTTCCCCTGGTGGTCCAGTGGATAAGGACACCGCCTTGCAGTGCAAGGGGAGCCGGTTCGATCCCTGGCCTGGGAAGATCCCACGTGCCGTGGAGCGGCTGGACTGATGTGTCCAATTACCGAGCCGGAGCTCTGGAGCGCATGCGCCCAGAGCCGGTGCTCTGCGACGACAGACGCCACCGCGATGGGAGGCCCACAGGAGCCAAAGAACAAAGACGGATGAAAATAGAGAAATGAAAAGACCAATAGAAGTGGCCCCCCGCTCCCCTCCCTCCCCAACTCGATCCCCGCCCAAAATAAATAAATAAATAAATCTTTAAAAAAAAAAAAACTATATTGACCAGTTTCTATTGACACTTAGCATGGCCATATGAAATGAAGTATGAGTAATCAAATGTTCGTCAAAGTTGTTGCGTAAAGGTTCCAGGAAGCTTTGCTTTAAAGGGAGGGCATGAACTGAGGCACTTGATCCTTTCTCTTCTTCCTGGGTGCATGATGGCTGGAGTTCTAGCAGTCATATTAGACCATGAAAAGAACTTGAGAATGGAGCCCTCATGCTAAGGATGGCAGAGTAGAAAAATCAGCATCTAAGTCCCTGATGATAGACCTGCAGGCTTCTTTTACAGGAATGAATGAACTCATATTTTTATGCTATTCTTTTTTTGCATTTTTGGTCAATACACATGAACTGAAACTAATCCTAGCTGGCACATCAACGTGGGCTGAGTAATTTGTATTTTCTAAACTGGGCTGTTTGTGGTTTTCTAAAACTTGGTTTTATTTTCTTTGTGCTATTTCCTGATATACAGAAAAGTCTTCTGAAGACTTGCCTTACTGGTGGGACTATAGACTTCCCCCCAGACCCACTCTTAGTTACTCAGATGGGAAAGATCACCTGGTCTAGCAACTCCCTTCCCCTATCACTCCATTCCTGATCAAACAAAGGACTCATAAACAAAGTGCCTGGACTGTCAGAAGCACAGTTGTGCATAGCCTCCACAAAATAGACTTTGCCTTATGACTCAGATGGTAAAGAATCTGCCTGCTGATTACTGCAGACAGGGCTCAGTCCCTGGGTTAGGAAGATCCCCTGGGGAAGGCAATGGCAACCCGCTGCAGTATTCTTGCCTGAAGGATTTCATGGACAGAGGAGCTATGGTCCTCTGGGGGAACTACAGTCCTCTGGTTACAGTCCTCAGGGTTGCAAAGAGTCAGATAAATGGAGCAACTAACACTCTCACAACTTCCATTTTGCAACGTTACTTCTGCTAGATGGGGGGGACGCCCCAGACGGCCACTGCGATGGGAGGCCCACAGGAGCCAAAGAACAAAGACGGATGAAAATAGAGAAATGAAAAGACCAATAGAAGTGGCCCCCCGCTCCCCTCCCTCCCCAACTCGATCCCCGCCCAAAATAAATAAATAAATAAATCTTTAAAAAAAAAAAAAAAACTATATTGACCAGTTTCTATTGACACTTAGCATGGCCATATGAAATGAAGTATGAGTAATCAAATGTTCGTCAAAGTTGTTGCGTAAAGGTTCCAGGAAGCTTTGCTTTAAAGGGAGGGCATGAACTGAGGCACTTGATACTTTCTCTTCTTCCTGGGTGCATGATGGCTGGAGTTCTAGCAGTCATATTAGACCATGAAAAGAACTTGAGAATGGAGCCCTCATGCTAAGGATGGCAGAGTAGAAAAATCAGCATCTAAGTCCCTGATGATAGACCTGCAGGCTTCTTTTACAGGAATGAATGAACTCATATTTTTATGCTATTCTTTTTTTGCATTTTTGGTCAATACACATGAACTGAAACTAATCCTAGCTGGCACATCAACGTGGGCTGAGTAATTTGTATTTTCTAAACTGGGCTGTTTGTGGTTTTCTAAAACTTGGTTTTATTTTCTTTGTGCTATTTCCTGATATACAGAAAAGTCTTCTGAAGACTTGCCTTACTGGTGGGACTATAGACTTCCCCCCAGACCCACTCTTAGTTACTCAGATGGGAAAGATCACCTGGTCTAGCAACTCCCTTCCCCTATCACTCCATTCCTGATCAAACAAAGGACTCATAAACAAAGTGCCTGGACTGTCAGAAGCACAGTTGTGCATAGCCTCCACAAAATAGACTTTGCCTTATGACTCAGATGGTAAAGAATCTGCCTGCTGATTACTGCAGACAGGGCTCAGTCCCTGGGTTAGGAAGATCCCCTGGGGAAGGCAATGGCAACCCGCTGCAGTATTCTTGCCTGAAGGATTTCATGGACAGAGGAGCTATGGTCCTCTGGGGGAACTACAGTCCTCTGGTTACAGTCCTCAGGGTTGCAAAGAGTCAGATAAATGGAGCAACTAACACTCTCACTACTTCCATTTTGACAAAACTGATTTAACTTCTGCTATTGTGAGTACCCAGTTCAACAGCAGCAGCATCATTCTCTGGGTAAACCATTCATCTCTCTGAACCCCTTCCTCTGGGTAGCAGTGTATTTTCACTGAAATGCATACTTATTCTGTATTTGGGTTGATTTCCCTATTACCATGTTTCTGGCAGGCTCCACCAACAGTGGAATTCCTGTCATGATATCCCAAACTTCACAACTTATGACCGAGGAATTAACTTTACAATGAAAAAAGGTACCTAATATTCTCAGTCCCATGAGATCTGCAGGTTTTATCATATGCTCACCATTTATTAGAAGCAGCACATTTTCAAGTATGTAGGAATGACCTGGTCAAGGTTCAATTAATATACATTGTTACTGCTCCCACCAGGGCTCCCATGATGGCTCAGTTGGTAAAGAATCTGCCTGCAATGCAGGAGACCCAGGGTCAATCCCTGGGTGGGGAAGATCCCTGGAAAAGGAAATGGCCACCCACCCCAGTATTCTTGCCTGGAAAATCCCATGGACAGAGGAGCCTGGGTGGCTATAGTCTATGGGGTCACAAAGGGTCAGACATGACTTAGTAACTAAACCACCACCACCATTGCTCCCACAGCCAGAATGCTTGGATCCAGGAATGAAGGGACAGAAATGGGATTGTCACCTTTTGGTATTTCTCCTCATGACCTACTTTCAGATTTGATGCTCCCATCCCTGTGATTCTGGGTTCTGCTGGCTTTGAACCAAGAAAAGAATGATTTCACAATTGACAATGGCTACTCAGATGTTCATACCAACAGGTAAATAAGCAAAATATTGAGTGAGTCCTGAACTAATCCTAAGTTGGCCAGAAAGGTTGATCCTGACCATCAAGGGGGACTGAGTGTGTTGAAACACAGCAGGAGAAATAGGAATGGAATCCATTGGCTCCCGTGAGGGGCCTCCACACGTGACAATACAAGTGATAAACAGACATGATGACTACCAATACCCCCAGAACACAGGCAGCACGTCTGAGCCAGGGATCAGACTCTGTGGAGTAAAGGTTTGGGGTCATCTCAGTGAGTTAACAGCACTAACAGGCTGAGATACTGGCTCAAGTCAAGAGTCCCTGGCATGGGGAAGTCCCTAAAACCAATCACAGCCTTCTGCTTGGCACAGATACAATGGACTTGCTCTCTACTCATGTTTCTATCCTCATTCAATCCCACGTCTGTTTCTGTATCTTGGCTACTTTCCCTTTTTTTTTTCTCTGTTTACTCCACTGTCATACTGATAACTTTACAATGTGATCCATCAGCTGTGGAATATTGGGATGAGATCGCCACAGAATTAGAGAAATAATGGAACCTATCAAGAAATCCTGGGACTGACCTGGTGGTCCAGTGGTTAAGACCAGTCTTCCAAGGCAAGGGAGCCAGGTTCAATCTCTAATTGGAAAACTAGGTCCCACATGCCACAAGTAAGAGTTCTCACACCACAACAAACACCCAGACCCGCCAAATAATGTTTTAATAAAAAAGAAAGAAAGAGGTTTCCCTGGTGGTCTATTAGTTAAGAATCCGCCAGCCAATGCAAGGGACATGGGTTCGATCCCTAGTCTTGGAAGATCCTACATGCCACGGGTCAACAAAGCCTGTGTGCTCCTCCAGCTACTGAAGTCTGAATGCCATAGACCCTGTGTTCCACAACAAGAGAAGCTGTCACAATGAGAAGCCCAAGAACCACAACTAGAGAGTAACTCCTGAAAGCCTGTATGCAGCAATGAAGACTCAGAACAGCCAGAAATAAATAAATAAATCTTTTTTTAAAAAGAAAAAAGAAATCCTGATCCAGAATTCAGTTACTATAACCAATAATGTGATCCGAGCTGTTCTTCCTCAGGAGAAAGAGTGAGTGCATGAGGAATAAGTACATGAGGTACATGAGGAATAACTCATCTTGTTAGTTGGCTTTCTTGTTTGGCTGTGACGTATGAGGGTACTATTAAGGGTGAAAATTGAGAAGCCAAGGTGCTGGTTGCAATGAATATTCATCAGACTTTTCCCACACACACAGTCTCCTCAGCCTCCACCCTTCTCAATTTTAGGGTGATAGAGTGGAATTCAGAACTCTGCCTCCTACTGGGGAAGGCAGTTCACTTTTTTGGGGGAGGGGGCCACTTCTATTGGTCTTTCATTTATCTATTTTCATCCATCTTTGTTCTTTTGGCCTGTTGCTGTGGCCTCTGTTGCTGCAGAGCACCGGCTCTGGGCGCATGTGCTCCAGAGCGCTGGCTCGGTAGTTGGACACATTGGTCCAGCAGCTCTGTGGCACGTGGGACCTTCCCAGGCCAGGGATCGAATTGGCACCCCTTGTACTGGGTGTCCTTACCCACTGGACCACCAGAGAAGCCCTGCAGTTCACTTTTTATTGATTACAAAATGTAAGTAGATGCATCTATTTTTCAACATCCGTTAAAAGCATCATTGTTGTTTAGCTGCTAAGTTGTGTTCAACTCTTTTGTGACCACGTGGACTTGTAGCCCACCAGCCTCCTCTATCCGCAGGATTCTCCAGGCAAGAATACAGGAGTGAGTTGCCATTCCCTCCTCCAGGGGATCTTTCCAAACCAGGGATCAAACCTACATTTCCCACATTGGCAGGTGGATTCTTTACCACAGAGCCACCAGGGAAGCCCATCAAAAGCATTTGGTACTGCTAATTATCAAGAGGAAAAGTCTCTACGATTTAGGGTTTCTGTTTTAACACCTAAACAATGGACTTGGAATAGTCATAGACTAAATTCCAAGTAAATTATTAACATGTCAGATTTTTAGAATTCAGCCAGTCCCATCTTTTTTATTGCACAGACAAAAGAGATCCTCGCGTATTCAGTGAATGCCACACCACCCAGTGAAGCCAAGCCAAGAACAAGGCTTCACCACTTTGTCATCCCTCAGTAGGACACGTCTTCTTGTGTTATCAAGAACTTTGAGCATTTTTGTTCTGAACCTGAAGTGTGTGGAGGTGTTACTCAGTGGTTGTTTGGTATTTTATCTTATTTTCTAAATCTTCTAAATTCTGCATTCTCCCTCTCTCTCTCTCTGTCTCTCTCTGTCTCTGTCTGTCTCTCTCTCTCTCTTTCACAAAATCCAGAAAGCATTTTCTTTTTTAGGAAAAATGGTTCTAACTTGGCTTTATTTCTGTTCAATTTCTCCTCTCCTAGTGAATCACTTGTTCTTCAACATTCTTGTGTTTCCCGGTGTCATCATGAGTAGCCACCCTTCTATTTCTCAATGGGAGTTATTTTTAAGCTGCCAGAGCTGCAGAGATCAGATGGAGGCTTTGGTCGACACATCTTTTACATGACCAGTTACTAGGCTTTGGGGAAAGGTTCACATTGTGTAAAATTTGGACTGAGGGAGTCATATTTTCGTCATAGCCATTCAAAGATAATGAAGTAAAATAATAGATAGTTTTCTTCTTTGAACAAGGAAAAACCATAAAGACCTAGCTCAAGAAAAATAAAAAACACATTGCAGTACCCAAAAGGCATTCTGTATTATGGAAGAAACTTTGCCACACAATGTGCAGAGCCTTAAGGTTTGGACAAACCTAAAACCTCAGATGCACACCAACCCTGATTAGATGGTCTTATAAACTGGAAAAGCATGTGGAGAGTGAGCATAAAATTGGAACCCCAGGCAGCTTTAGGATGCTTACAGTTAAAAAGAGAACAAAGGTGTTCTAAAATGTACCCAAGATTTGTTTTAATCAGGTGTGGTGAGGTGATAGGGAACCTCCCAGGTGGCTCAGTGGTAAAGTCTTCACCTGCCAGTGCAGGAGATGTGGGTTCAATCCCTGATCCAGGAAGATCCCACATGCTACAGAGCAACTAAGCCCGTGAGTCACTTCAAGAGGAAAAGTCTCTACGATTTAGGGTTTCTGTTTTAAGACCTAAACAATGGACTTGGAATAGTCATAGACTAAATTCCAAGTAAATTATTAACATGTCAGATTTTTAGAATTCAGCCAGTCCCATCTTTTTTATTGCACAGACAAAAGAGATCCTCGCGTATTCAGTGAATGCCACACCACCCAGTGAAGCCAAGCCAAGAACAAGGCTTCACCACTTTGTCATCCCTCAGTAGGACACGTCTTCTTGTGTTATCAAGAACTTTGAGCATTTTTGTTCTGAACCTGAAGTGTGTGGAGGTGTTACTCAGTGGTTGTTTGGTATTTTATCTTATTTTCTAAATCTTCTAAATTCTGCATTCTCCCTCTCTCTCTCTCTGTCTCTCTCTGTCTCTGTCTGTCTCTCTCTCTCTTTCACAAAATCCAGAAAGCATTTTCTTTTTTAGGAAAAATGGTTCTAACTTGGCTTTATTTCTGTTCAATTTCTCCTCTCCTAGTGAATCACTTGTTCTTCAACATTCTTGTGTTTCCCGGTGTCATCATGAGTAGCCACCCTTCTATTTCTCAATGGGAGTTATTTTTAAGCTGCCAGAGCTGCAGAGATCAGATGGAGGCTTTGGTCGACACATCTTTTACATGACCAGTTACTAGGCTTTGGGGAAAGGTTCACATTGTGTAAAATTTGGACTGAGGGAGTCATATTTTCGTCATAGCCATTCAAAGATAATGAAGTAAAATAATAGATAGTTTTCTTCTTTGAACAAGGAAAAACCATAAAGACCTAGCTCAAGAAAAATAAAAAACACATTGCAGTACCCAAAAGGCATTCTGTATTATGGAAGAAACTTTGCCACACAATGTGCAGAGCCTTAAGGTTTGGACAAACCTAAAACCTCAGATGCACACCAACCCTGATTAGATGGTCTTATAAACTGGAAAAGCATGTGGAGAGTGAGCATAAAATTGGAACCCCAGGCAGCTTTAGGATGCTTACAGTTAAAAAGAGAACAAAGGTGTTCTAAAATGTACCCAAGATTTGTTTTAATCAGGTGTGGTGAGGTGATAGGGAACCTCCCAGGTGGCTCAGTGGTAAAGTCTTCACCTGCCAGTGCAGGAGATGTGGGTTCAATCCCTGATCCAGGAAGATCCCACATGCTACAGAGCAACTAAGCCCGTGAGTCACAACTATTGAGCCCATGTGTCACAACTACTGAAATCCATGAGCCCTAGAGCCCAAGTTCCACAACAAGAAAAATCACCTCAACAAGATGCCTAGTCACCTCAACTAGAATAGCCCCTACTCCCTGCAACTAGAGAAGCGCCTGTGGCAGCAGTGAAAACCCAGAATAGTCATAAATAAATAAAAATTAGGGGATAAAAAAAAAAAAAAGAATCCACCTGCCAATGCAGGAGACACAGGTTCAATCTCTGATTCTGAAAGATCCCCTAGAGGAGGAAATGTCAACCCACTCCAGTATTCTTGCCTGGAAAATCCGACGGACAGAGGAGCCTGGCCGACTACAGTCCTTGGGATCACAAAGACTCAACTGAGAGAGAGTGAGGTGATAACTTCCTTTGAAAGAAGAGTTTATTCCTTACATTTCCTGAGAAGGGGGTGTGACACCATCCACAGCACCATGTGGGGAAGTCACGTGGTCAGTCAACCCATCAGGAGGCAGGAGAGGAGAAAGCGTGAGAGCTTTTATTGTGGTTTCTGAGGAAATGAATGGGTGAGGCAGGGCTGACAGGTTTGAACAAGCATAGAATTGATTCACTTGAATGATTTTGTAACAAGGCCTTTAGCCTGTAAGAGGGGTCTCCAGTTGTCCTGATCTTGATTTTTAGGGCAAGGAAATTGCTTCTGTGTGCGTTGGCTGCTGACAGGGTCTTTGGATGGGTTAGTGGACATGGGAAAGGTTCACTCATGGGTGAGTTTTTTTATCATCTATAGGAAGCAGCTTGGGCTTCCCAGGTGGCCCAGCGGTAAAGAACCCGCCTGCACTGCAGGATCACAGAAGATGCGGGTGTGATCCCTGGGTTGGGAAAATCCCCTGGAGGAGGGCATGGCCGCCCACTCCAGTATTCTTGCCTGGAGAAGGCCATGGACAGAGCAGCCTGCTGGGCTACAGTCTACTGGGTTGCAAAAAGCCATACACAATTGCAGCAACTTAGGATGCATACATACTGTGATGGCAAATGAGCTGATGTATATGGGATGGGGTATATACTCCAAACACCTTGGATAATACACCATGCTGCCACACCATGGCCAAGTCTAGCCAAGGTTTGAAATCTGGAATCCTGCAAGAATACACCAATGTTAATCAATTCAGGCCAGAAGAGCCTTAAATGTTGTCCCGTTTGGTGTAACACCTTTAGAATCTACTCTCCCCAGGCTCTTGAGCAGCTCCTGAGACTCTTGCCAAGTCTAATCAGGGACATCTAGTAACTGTATATAAACTCTCTCTTAAGGCAAGCCTTTCTGCCTCTCCATCAGAAGCCCCTTAGACTGAACTCATTACAGGCCTAAAAACAATGAGTGACCACACTGTTTATGAGGCTTTGGCCAGGTGTTTCCATATCAAAGGCTGTTAGCAGAAAAAGGCTTGTCCCTGGTTGGCGAGTGGGGGTGGATTCCTCTGCTGGAAAGGGAGTCAAGGGGTGTTTACAGGTTCACAGCCCTTAGGGCATGCATGCATAGTTGTGTCTGACTCTTTGCGATCCCACGGATTGCAGCCAGCCAAGGGTCTCTATCCATGGGATCCTCCAGGCAAGAACACCAAACTGTGTCGCCATTTCCTTCTCCAGGGGGTCTTGCCAACCCAGGGATTGAACCTGCATCTTCTGCATCAATTGGCGGATTCTTTACCACTGCACCAACTGGAAAGCCCTCAGCCTTGTCCTAATGTCTTCAAGCCATGGCTCTTCCCTCACTCCAGTCCCACCAATGTTTTTTACCCTAGCTAGGCTAAGACGCCCAGCAAGGGTGTACATTCCATTGATGCTGTAACTCTTCATTCTGTACCCCTCAGCTGGACCAGCCCTGAAGCTGCAACTCCATCTGGTTCTTTTGTTTTTTTAATTAGTTTTCACTGGAGTATAGTTGCTTTACAATGTTGATTTCATTTCTACTGTGCAGCAAAATGAATCAGCCACACATGAAGATGCGGTGTGATCCTGGGTTGGGAAAATCCTGGAGACAGGCCCCCCAAATGGACAGAGCAGCCTGCTGGGCTACAGTCTACTGGGTTGCAAAAGCCATACACAATTGCAGCAACTTAGGATGCATACATACTGTGATGGCAAATGAGCTGATGTATATGGGATGGGGTATATACTCCAAACACCTTGGATAATACACCATGCTGCCACACCATGGCCAAGTCTAGCCAAGGTTTGAAATCTGGAATCCTGCAAGAATACACCAATGTTAATCAATTCAGGCCAGAAGAGCCTTAAATGTTGTCCCGTTTGGTGTAACACCTTTAGAATCTACTCTCCCCAGGCTCTTGAGCAGCTCCTGAGACTCTTGCCAAGTCTAATCAGGGACATCTAGTAACTGTATATAAACTCTCTCTTAAGGCAAGCCTTTCTGCCTCTCCATCAGAAGCCCCTTAGACTGAACTCATTACAGGCCTAAAAACAATGAGTGACCACACTGTTTATGAGGCTTTGGCCAGGTGTTTCCATATCAAAGGCTGTTAGCAGAAAAAGGCTTGTCCCTGGTTGGCGAGTGGGGGTGGATTCCTCTGCTGGAAAGGGAGTCAAGGGGTGTTTACAGGTTCACAGCCCTTAGGGCATGCATGCATAGTTGTGTCTGACTCTTTGCGATCCCATGGATTGCAGCCAGCCAAGGGTCTCTATCCATGGGATCCTCCAGGCAAGAACACCAAACTGTGTCGCCATTTCCTTCTCCAGGGGGTCTTGCCAACCCAGGGATTGAACCTGCATCTTCTGCATCAATTGGCGGATTCTTTACCACTGCACCAACTGGAAAGCCCTCAGCCTTGTCCTAATGTCTTCAAGCCATGGCTCTTCCCTCACTCCAGTCCCACCAATGTTTTTTACCCTAGCTAGGCTAAGACGCCCAGCAAGGGTGTACATTCCATTGATGCTGTAACTCTTCATTCTGTACCCCTCAGCTGGACCAGCCCTGAAGCTGCAACTCCATCTGGTTCTCTATGAGTATCGTTTTTTTTTTAATTAGTTTTCACTGGAGTATAGTTGCTTTACAATGTTGATTTCATTTCTACTGTGCAGCAAAATGAATCAGCCACACATAGAAGCACAGATCCCCTCCCTTTCAGATTTCCTTCTCCTTCAGGTCACCACAGTATATTAAGTAGAGCTCCCTGTGCTATACAGCAGGGGTCCCCAGCCTCTGGAATCCAATGCCTAATGATCAGAGGTGGGGCTGATGTAATAATATTAGAAACAAAGGTCACACTAAATCTAATGTGCTTGAATTAGCCCTAAACCAACCCCTCCAGCCCCAGTCTGTAGAAAAATTGTCTTCCACAAAATGGGTCCCTGGTGCCAAAAAGGCTGGAGGCTGCTGCTATACAGTATGTTCTCATTAGTTATCTATTTTATACACAGTATCAAGACACAAACATAGAGACCAAATACATGGATACCAAGTGGGCGGAACTGGGAGATTGGGACTGACATGTAAACCACATGGGTATTCTTAAATCTGTGTTCAGAGGTTTTCATTTCTCTCATATTGTCTAGGGTTGTCAGAAGAAGCCAGGTGACTCCACAGTTTTACAAACACTACTGTCGCCAGGCAACTAAGCCCCTGGCCACTCAATCCCCCCACGCCTTCATTCCTCCACCTGCACAATGATTAGCATAGCCATGATCTACTACAGGCCACAAACCACCCATGGCCCACACTCCTCTTGACCGATCAAGGAAGCAATCTCAGTGCTTCTTAAACACAGATACAACCCAATCCCCAAATCTGTTTCAAGCATCTGTTTTCTATGTATAAAGTGAGAGACTATATAGTGTAACTAGGTGTTGTCCCTTAGTTCACTAATCCCACATAGAACACCAGAAATAAAACACAGATGGCAACTGTCCCCTCATTTTACAGAGGCCAAATCGTAGGACATCACTTTTTGGTCTAAAATGTCTCATCTGTCATTCCCTGGCTAATGTCTCTTCTCTCTACACCCTCACTTGCCTATCACTGAAGCATTTCATTGAGGGTGCTTAATTCCTCACTTTCTACCTGAAGTAGAATATCAGTGTGCTGCTTCAAACAAAGTCAGTGCTTTTTTCCGAGAAGAATATAAGTGGATTTAATTTCTTTGATTATTTTGGCAGTCCCAGCACGTAGCTCAATGAAGGCCTCATAAACATTAAAATTATCATAATCTTGGGAACCCCCTGGTGGTATAGTAGTTAAGACTCCAAAGAGTGCAGGTTTGATTCCTGGTCAGGGAACTGAGATCCCACACGATGTGCAGTATAGTCAAAATAGATAAAGAACAAAATACAAAAAAAAAATTTATCATAATCTTTAGACTTTGGATATTTACTACATGGTTTATATACCGTGTCTCATTTAATCTTCACAACAGTCCCATGTGGCATATACTATTATTAAGCCCCATTTATCTATGAGGAACCTGAGGCTTAGAGAGTTTAAATAACATGCTCACGGTTACACAGCTGGTAAATGAAAGAACCAGCTCTATTTGATGCTAAAGCCACAAGGCTCCACAGGTTCTTTCAATAGTGTTTATATAATGAGTATCCAGATAAGGGGCTTCCCAGGTGGCTCAGTAGTAAAGAATCTTGCCTGCCAAGCAGGAGACTCAGGAGATGCAAGTTTGATCCTGGAGTCAGGAAGATATTGTCTCCACAGTTTTACAAACACTACTGTCGCCAGGCAACTAAGCCTGGCCACCAATCCCCACGCCTTCATTCCTCCACCTGCACAATGATTAGCATAGCCATGATCTACTACAGGCCACAAACCACCCATGGCCCACACTCCTCTTGACCGATCAAGGAAGCAATCTCAGTGCTTCTTAAACACAGATACAACCCAATCCCCAAATCTGTTTCAAGCATCTGTTTTCTATGTATAAAGTGAGAGACTATATAGTGTAACTAGGTGTTGTCCCTTAGTTCACTAATCCCACATAGAACACCAGAAATAAAACACAGATGGCAACTGTCCCCTCATTTTACAGAGGCCAAATCGTAGGACATCACTTTTTGGTCTAAAATGTCTCATCTGTCATTCCCTGGCTAATGTCTCTTCTCTCTACACCCTCACTTGCCTATCACTGAAGCATTTCATTGAGGGTGCTTAATTCCTCACTTTCTACCTGAAGTAGAATATCAGTGTGCTGCTTCAAACAAAGTCAGTGCTTTTTTCCGAGAAGAATATAAGTGGATTTAATTTCTTTGATTATTTTGGCAGTCCCAGCACGTAGCTCAATGAAGGCCTCATAAACATTAAAATTATCATAATCTTGGGAACCCCCTGGTGGTATAGTAGTTAAGACTCCAAAGAGTGCAGGTTTGATTCCTGGTCAGGGAACTGAGATCCCACACGATGTGCAGTATAGTCAAAATAGATAAAGAACAAAATACAAAAAAAAAATTTATCATAATCTTTAGACTTTGGATATTTACTACATGGTTTATATACCGTGTCTCATTTAATCTTCACAACAGTCCCATGTGGCATATACTATTATTAAGCCCCATTTATCTATGAGGAACCTGAGGCTTAGAGAGTTTAAATAACATGCTCACGGTTACACAGCTGGTAAATGAAAGAACCAGCTCTATTTGATGCTAAAGCCACAAGGCTCCACAGGTTCTTTCAATAGTGTTTATATAATGAGTATCCAGATAAGGGGCTTCCCAGGTGGCTCAGTAGTAAAGAATCTTGCCTGCCAAGCAGGAGACTCAGGAGATGCAAGTTTGATCCTGGAGTCAGGAAGATTCCCCTGGAGAAGGAAATGACAACCCCTCCAGTAATCTTGCTTGGACAATTCCATGGACAGAAGAGGCTGTCAGACTGCAGTAAATGGGGTCACAAAGAATCATATACAACTTGGAGACAAAACCATTAACCAACCATGGTTTTTCCAGTAGTCATGTATGAATGTGAGAGCTGGATCATAAAGAAGACTGAGCACTGAAGAAATGATGCTTTTGAACTGTGGTGCTAAAGAAGACTCTTGAGAGTCCCTTGGACTGCATGGAGATCAAACCAGTCAATCCTAAAGAAAATCAACCCTGAATATTCATTGGAAGGACTGTTGCTGAAGATGAAGCTCCAATACTTTGACTAACTGGTGTGAAGAGCTGACACATTGGAAAAGACCCTGATCTTGGGAAAGACTGAAGCAAAAGGAAAAGGGACAACAGAGGTTGAGATGGTTAAATAGCATCATCAACTCAATGGAGATGAATTTGAGAAAACTCTGGGAAACGGTGACAGATAGAGGAGAACTGTATGCTACAATCCATGAGGTCGAAAAGTCAGACACAACTTAGCAACCAAGAAACAACAGGAAAACCACAGGGATAGTTAATACACTGGGCTCAAAAGGGACAGGAAGAGAGTGACTACTGGAAATCAGAAAAGAATTGGGTAGATGCTTCTTGCAGAGGCCACCTTTAGTTGAGCAGCACAGCTAGCACAAGGTGACCTTGAAGGAGGAGAGCTCGAGGAATAAATATCTGAATAAATATTGGACATGACTCAGAGACTAAACCACCACCAGCCAAATAAGGAGCCCCAATAAATGCTATCCATAGTGTTTTCCCATTATTTTGTTGACCCCAAATAAAATTTCCTGGCATTATCACTAACCCTTTATATCAGACTTCACTCTTACATCTCCATCAGTGGTTACTTGTTAGTAGAAACCAACTCTAGGAAAATTTATCAAAAATAAAGGGATTTGTTGAAAGGCTAGGTTAGTCCACCGAATTTAAGCAGCAGCTGACCAGCATATCTTGGAAAGGACAAAATCCAGGCAAAACCAGGCAATCAAGGAGCAGGAAGGAACAGACAGCCTCTTCAGGCCTCTACCATTGGGATGAATCAGCTTCAACTATTTTCAGTCCTTCGACAACCCTCCAGTAATATTGCTTGGACAATTCCATGGACAGAAGAGGCTGTCAGACTGCAGTAAATGGGGTCACAAAGAATCATATACAACTTGGAGACAAAACCATTAACCAACCATGGTTTTTCCAGTAGTCATGTATGAATGTGAGAGCTGGATCATAAAGAAGACTGAGCACTGAAGAAATGATGCTTTTGAACTGTGGTGCTAAAGAAGACTCTTGAGAGTCCCTTGGACTGCATGGAGATCAAACCAGTCAATCCTAAAGAAAATCAACCCTGAATATTCATTGGAAGGACTGTTGCTGAAGATGAAGCTCCAATACTTTGACTAACTGGTGTGAAGAGCTGACACATTGGAAAAGACCCTGATCTTGGGAAAGACTGAAGCAAAAGGAAAAGGGACAACAGAGGTTGAGATGGTTAAATAGCATCATCAACTCAATGGAGATGAATTTGAGAAAACTCTGGGAAACGGTGACAGATAGAGGAGAACTGTATGCTACAATCCATGAGGTCGAAAAGTCAGACACAACTTAGCAACCAAGAAACAACAGGAAAACCACAGGGATAGTTAATACACTGGGCTCAAAAGGGACAGGAAGAGAGTGACTACTGGAAATCAGAAAAGAATTGGGTAGATGCTTCTTGCAGAGGCCACCTTTAGTTGAGCAGCACAGCTAGCACAAGGTGACCTTGAAGGAGGAGAGCTCGAGGAATAAATATCTGAATAAATATTGGACATGACTCAGAGACTAAACCACCACCAGCCAAATAAGGAGCCCCAATAAATGCTATCCATAGTGTTTTCCCATTATTTTGTTGACCCCAAATAAAATTTCCTGGCATTATCACTAACCCTTTATATCAGACTTCACTCTTACATCTCCATCAGTGGTTACTTGTTAGTAGAAACCAACTCTAGGAAAATTTATCAAAAATAAAGGGATTTGTTGAAAGGCTAGGTTAGTCCACCGAATTTAAGCAGCAGCTGACCAGCATATCTTGGAAAGGACAAAATCCAGGCAAAACCAGGCAATCAAGGAGCAGGAAGGAACAGACAGCCTCTTCAGGCCTCTACCATTGGGATGAATCAGCTTCAACTATTTTCAGTCCTTGTATCACTCTGCTGCAAGTCTCACATTCCAGGGAGAGTCTGACTGACATCATTTGGATCCCCTGGCCTGCGGCTGGGCAGAGGGTGGAGGAAGGAAGGGGCACCATGATTGTCAGCTCCACCAAGACTGCATTCCAGAAAGGAAGACAGGAGGCAGTAACCAAAAGAAGGCTTCCCGGGTGCTAGGCTGGCAAGCATAAAAGGCCTGCTGCAATGACTTTAACACATCTGTGATCAGAGAGAAAAATTATACACTTGAAAATATTCAGAGAATTGAGCAATAGAGGGAATTCCTAAAGAAAAGGTTCAAACCATTAAGAGCACTGTTTCTCCAAAGGACCACTTTTAATAAAATAAATAAATAAAAGATTATATACAGGGGGAGGGGATTTAAAAAAAGACTATAAACAAAACACTCGTGGGTCATCTGGTATGGTCTTAAATTACGTTTTACTGAAACATTACTTCGATATGTACCAACCTAAAGCTGGGGGTAAAAATCCTCGAATGTACAGGACTTACAAAATTATAAAGCCACAACAAGGTTTCACACTCAATTCAAACAAAAGAGCAAACCAATATAATTCAAATTACTTGCGTAAATTTCATTTGACAGCTGCTATTTTTCTGAAACTGAGCTGCAACTCCTGACACGAACACAACACTGACCGCTATACTGCGGGCATTCTGGAGTTCAGCACGGCTATGCCACTGCGTGCCTTGTGATGACTCAGTTCCCCCTTATTTATTCCTTCAGTCCCCTGGGGAAACCTGGAGACAGCAGGACCAGGTCATTAGTTGGCCTTTGTTTGACGTGCAAATATCTGTGCTCTTTTCTTATTAGTCCATGATAAATTAGAGTGGTTTTACCAGATATTAATGAATTAAAAACACAAATGTAAAAACAGCATAAACATTCTTGGCAGTTATGAGCTGATCACTCAGATGATCCATAACATGCTGGTATTAAATTTTTAAGATAATTTAGAAATGCAACTTTTAAACTATCTAATGGAGGGACTTCCCTGGTAGTCCAGCGGCTAAGACTTGACACTCCCAATGCCAGAGACCTGGGTTCAATCTCAAGTCAGGGGACTAGATCCCACATGCTATAACTAAGAGCTCACATGCCTCAATTAAAGATCCTGCATGCCACAATGAAGATCTTAGATCCTGAGTGTCACAACTAAGACCCAGCACAGCCAAATAAAATAAACAAATATAAATAAGTATTAAAAAAAAAAAAAAAACTAATAGAGAAGCTGAGACTATATCCTAGGAACTTTAGGAATCATGACCCCAAGTTTGAGAAACAGTGGTTTAGAGCAATGGTATCATCCTTGGTATAAATATATACTCTCCTAAGATAACCCCTTTGAAGGATAGAACAATGTTTTGCTGCTGTAAATTGCTAGATATGTATTTGGTATAAAATTTCTGCATGAATTCTGATAGTTCTTAAGTCCTTGATATTCTGCAAATGTATTTGGAAAAGAAAAATACCTTATAACCTTCTGATAATATCTATCAAGTAGATGAAAACTCTAATTTCCATGAATACATTAATATATATTTGACCAATTGTATAAAAAAGCATGTAAACTGAGTTCATGGGCAGAGGTTAGGATTCAGACTATTCTTCTAGTTATGAAATTGCTAATAATTAGTTATTCTCCTGAGGGAATGCACATGTGGAGAATTTTACTTTCTAGTGATTGTGAAACAGTGTTTAATTTTGAAATATTTCTCATCCGGTGAGACTAAATGATATTGTTTGGTTTAAACAGATTTTCTCAGCATAACCAAATTTTACATACACTGACATTCTAAAAGTTATTCTAAATTATATGGCTGAGTTACAGCATTTAAAAAGGAAAACTGGACAGAGCACTAATGGCTATAAAGAAATGCTTTCATATGTGAGATGTGCCCCAAGAATGTCAAAATTTTGCATTTATATTTCTAAAATAATCTCAAAAAATTAGACATTAGCATGTTATGGATTATTTGATTGACCACCTGTGTTATAACAATGAGAAAGCTTTTGATTTTCACTGGTAGAATCAGTCTCCTTAATTTATACTGACGCCTTATTATTGGAAACATGAACAGACACCACTGAGAATATTTCAGTGAAGAAAAGCTCTCAAACCATCCATATGAGAAAAGGCAATCTTGTGTGTGTGGGTTCTAAATTACAGAAGTATTCTGATGACATAGATTAACAGAGCTATCAATAGTTATAATGCTAGGTTTGTGAAGAAAGGCTACACAGAAACTTCCTCTTAATATTTAGTTTCATTTTACAAAATGTTTTTGTTGAAAGAAGCTGAGACTATATCCTAGGAACTTTAGGAATCATGACCCCAAGTTTGAGAAACAGTGGTTTAGAGCAATGGTATCATCCTTGGTATAAATATATACTCTCCTAAGATAACCCCTTTGAAGGATAGAACAATGTTTTGCTGCTGTAAATTGCTAGATATGTATTTGGTATAAAATTTCTGCATGAATTCTGATAGTTCTTAAGTCCTTGATATTCTGCAAATGTATTTGGAAAAGAAAAATACCTTATAACCTTCTGATAATATCTATCAAGTAGATGAAAACTCTAATTTCCATGAATACATTAATATATATTTGACCAATTGTATAAAAAAGCATGTAAACTGAGTTCATGGGCAGAGGTTAGGATTCAGACTATTCTTCTAGTTATGAAATTGCTAATAATTAGTTATTCTCCTGAGGGAATGCACATGTGGAGAATTTTACTTTCTAGTGATTGTGAAACAGCGTTTAATTTTGAAATATTTCTCACCCGGGTGAGACTAAATGATATTGTTTGGTTTAAACAGATTTTCTCAGCATAACCAAATTTTACATACACTGACATTCTAAAAGTTATTCTAAATTATATGGCTGAGTTACAGCATTTAAAAAGGAAAACTGGACAGAGCACTAATGGCTATAAAGAAATGCTTTCATATGTGAGATGTGCCCCAAGAATGTCAAAATTTTGCATTTATATTTCTAAAATAATCTCAAAAAATTAGACATTAGCATGTTATGGATTATTTGATTGACCACCTGTGTTATAACAATGAGAAAGCTTTTGATTTTCACTGGTAGAATCAGTCTCCTTAATTTATACTGACGCCTTATTATTGGAAACATGAACAGACACCACTGAGAATATTTCAGTGAAGAAAAGCTCTCAAACCATCCATATGAGAAAAGGCAATCTTGTGTGTGTGGGTTCTAAATTACAGAAGTATTCTGATGACATAGATTAACAGAGCTATCAATAGTTATAATGCTAGGTTTGTGAAGAAAGGCTACACAGAAACTTCCTCTTAATATTTAGTTTCATTTTACAAAATGTAATTATAGAACTTGCCTTTAGGGTAAAATGTTCCATTGACATTTTATATCTCTGTATGAAATTTCCCTCAATGAAAGACGTACTAAAAGAAGGTAGGATTGGACAAGTTTATTTACACGATTCAAAATGAGTTAATAGGTAACATCTATCACTTTTACAGTGCTTATGAGCGAGAAATATAGTAACTTCTAAGAGAAAATTAAATAATTTTTGAAATATCAGAAAATCTCTGGATTGTCCCTGGATTAATTGTGAGCTGCGAATGAAGGGACCATCCTACACAGTGTCAAGCATGTCAGGGTCTTCAGTTTCTAGCTGGAGATGAATCTGCTTATAAGCATCAGGTGATGAAGTATAATGGTGGGCTTTGAAACCAGCTACATCTGGGGCTGAATACAGGCTTTGCCGTTTGTGGACTGTGATATATGGCATGTTCTCAACCACTTGTTTCTTCATCCAGGTAGAAAGGGTAATAAGATTAACCTGCAGGAGTCAGATGACTTGGTTTCCTTTCTGGCTCTCTTACTGATCTTCAATTTTGACACATCATATAATCTCATCAGCCCTACTTATTTTTGAGAGAAAATGAAGGTTTTGATGGTTATCCACAGAGTGCTATTTTCTCCCACCCTTGGGTCATTTGGAAATATATGGGGTGGTTTTTGTTGTTCTTTTCCTTTTTTTTTTTTAATTTTTACAGAGTTTTGTTATTCACAAACATGTATGTCCCCAAATCAGTCACATGCATAGCCCGTCCCCCTCCCGCTTAGACATTAGCATGTTATGGATTATTTGATTGACCACCTGTGTTATAACAATGAGAAAGCTTTTGATTTTCACTGGTAGAATCAGTCTCCTTAATTTATACTGACGCCTTATTATTGGAAACATGAACAGACACCACTGAGAATATTTCAGTGAAGAAAAGCTCTCAAACCATCCATATGAGAAAAGGCAATCTTGTGTGTGTGGGTTCTAAATTACAGAAGTATTCTGATGACATAGATTAACAGAGCTATCAATAGTTATAATGCTAGGTTTGTGAAGAAAGGCTACACAGAAACTTCCTCTTAATATTTAGTTTCATTTTACAAAATGTAATTATAGAACTTGCCTTTAGGGTAAAATGTTCCATTGACATTTTATATCTCTGTATGAAATTTCCCTCAATGAAAGACGTACTAAAAGAAGGTAGGATTGGACAAGTTTATTTACACGATTCAAAATGAGTTAATAGGTAACATCTATCACTTTTACAGTGCTTATGAGCGAGAAATATAGTAACTTCTAAGAGAAAATTAAATAATTTTTGAAATATCAGAAAATCTCTGGATTGTCCCTGGATTAATTGTGAGCTGCGAATGAAGGGACCATCCTACACAGTGTCAAGCATGTCAGGGTCTTCAGTTTCTAGCTGGAGATGAATCTGCTTATAAGCATCAGGTGATGAAGTATAATGGTGGGCTTTGAAACCAGCTACATCTGGGGCTGAATACAGGCTTTGCCGTTTGTGGACTGTGATATATGGCATGTTCTCAACCACTTGTTTCTTCATCCAGGTAGAAAGGGTAATAAGATTAACCTGCAGGAGTCAGATGACTTGGTTTCCTTTCTGGCTCTCTTACTGATCTTCAATTTTGACACATCATATAATCTCATCAGCCCTACTTATTTTTGAGAGAAAATGAAGGTTTTGATGGTTATCCACAGAGTGCTATTTTCTCCCACCCTTGGGTCATTTGGAAATATATGGGGTGGTTTTTGTTGTTCTTTTCCTTTTTTTTTTTTAATTTTTACAGAGTTTTGTTATTCACAAACATGTATGTCCCCAAATCAGTCACATGCATAGCCCTGGCCCCCTCCCCGCTCCCAGTCCCCTCCATCTAACCCCTCCTGGCCATCACACCACGTCCCTTCAGGATCTCCTATTCCTGCAGCTCAATGACAATAGGTATCTTTTTCACATATGATAGTATAGGTTTCCATGTTACTCCCTCTATGCCCCCTACCCACTGTTCATTCCCCACATTGTCCATGTATCTGTTCTCTATGTCTGTTTTTCCATTGCTTCATTGCATGTGTTATCATTACCCTCTTACTAGATTCCATATAAATGTGTTAGTATACTGTACTTGTCTTTCTCTTTTTGACTTACTTTACTTTTTACAATAGATTCTAGATCCATCCACCTCATTAGGGCTCATTCTTCTGCATTTCTTTTTACAGCTGAGAAGTACTCCATTGTATATATATATACCAGAGCTTTTTTATCCATTCATTCATTGATGGGCATCCAGGTTGCTTCCATGTTCTAGCTATTGTATAGAGAACTGCAGTGAACACTGGGGTACAGGTGCCTCTTTCAGTTTTGATTTCATCAGGGTATAAGCCTAATTGTGGGATTTCTGGGTCATATGGTGCTTCTTTTTTTTTTTTTTTCATATGGTGCTTCTATTTTTAGTTTTTTAGGCATCTCCATACTGTCTTCCATAGCGACTGTATCAATTTACATTCCCACCAGCAATGCAAGAGTGTTCCCTTTTCTCCGCACCCTCTCCAGCATTTATTGTCTGTTGATTTGTGGATGATGGCCATTCTGACGGGTGTGAGGTGATATCTCATTGTAGTTTTGATTTGCATTTCTCTAATAATAAGCGAGGTTGAGCATCGTTTCATGTGCTTTTAGGGCATCTGTATGTCCTCTTCGAAGAGATGTCTCTTTAGGTCCTTTACCCATTTTTTGATTGGGTTGTTCATTTTTCCAGTGCTGAGTTGTCTGAGTTGCTTGTAGATTTTGGAGATTAATTCTTTGTCTGTTATTTCATTTGCTATTATTTTCTCCCATTCTGTGGGCTGTCTGTTCACCTTGTTGTTGTTCTTTAGTGGCTAAGCTGTGTCCAACTCTTTTGAGGCCCCATGGACTATAGCCTGCCAGGCTCCACTATCCATGTGATTCTCCAGACAAGAATATTGGAGTGGGTTGCTTTTTTCTTCTCCAGGGGATCTTCTCAACCCAGAGATCAAACCCACATCTTCTTCATTGGCAGGCAGGTTCTCTACCACTGAGCCACCAGGGAAGCCCCATGGGGTGGATTTTCGTTGTCACAAAAAATAAGGGAATCAAAAATGCTAAACATCTGTGAGACAGAAGCTCCCTTGGAAATAGTTCCTAAAGCAGCTCACTGTGCAAAGTAGAGGAATCTCACATTTAACAAGCATGGTTACAGGTGTTCTGAGGTTGCCCCACTTAATCCACATGGTAACCTTATGTGGTGCGTCCTATTTTCCTTAATTTATAGGTGATGGAATCTACCCATAGTTCCACAGACTTTTTTTTTCTAGTGTGGTTAATGTGAATTATGTATGTGCCTGTCTGCTTGCCCATGTGTGTTTCCAAAAGCACAGAAAAAAGTACAACATAAAGATTAGATTCAAACATTCCACCTGTTTTGGATCCATCCCCATCTGCCTGCAGGGCACAGAGCCCCGCATACCCCACCGCCACACATGTTTTCTGAAGCTTCCACTTGTCAGCATCCAGGCCTGACTGACCTGAGGCCTTAGAGAAAAAAAGGACGTTCTAACCCCTCCTCATATGCTCCCACCTCCTTCCTCAGGACTCACCTCTTCTCGGGATGACTGGTGGTCAGACCGCCCATTCCTTTCAGGGGAGACTCCAGCCTCCACCCTCAGGACTGGATGTTGTTCCTTAGCCCTCAGACGTCAGAAAACACTCTAGGTCAGTCCGTTGGTCAAGTGGGTTATTCTCTCTTCAACAGCATCATGTGGGGTCCCTTTGTTGCCAACAAAGTCCCACGACGCAGTCTTCCTGAGGCACAAGGAAAACAAGGTACTCCCAGGATCTCCAGGGTCTCCTCTCCAATATGGGAACAAAACACACATCACTCCAGTATCTGGAATCACTCCACAGAGCCCTGCCTTCTTTGCTTTATTTTCTCCCATTTTTTCTGTCCCTTGTGTTGTTACTTTGTGGTACTGTGTCCAACTCTTTTGAGGCCCCATGGACTATAGCCTGCCAGGCTCCACTATCCATGTGATTCTCCAGACAAGAATATTGGAGTGGGTTGCTTTTTTCTTCTCCAGGGGATCTTCTCAACCCAGAGATCAAACCCACATCTTCTTCATTGGCAGGCAGGTTCTCTACCACTGAGCCACCAGGGAAGCCCCATGGGGTGGATTTTCGTTGTCACAAAAAATAAGGGAATCAAAAATGCTAAACATCTGTGAGACAGAAGCTCCCTTGGAAATAGTTCCTAAAGCAGCTCACTGTGCAAAGTAGAGGAATCTCACATTTAACAAGCATGGTTACAGGTGTTCTGAGGTTGCCCCACTTAATCCACATGGTAACCTTATGTGGTGCGTCCTATTTTCCTTAATTTATAGGTGATGGAATCTACCCATAGTTCCACAGACTTTTTTTTTCTAGTGTGGTTAATGTGAATTATGTATGTGCCTGTCTGCTTGCCCATGTGTGTTTCCAAAAGCACAGAAAAAAGTACAACATAAAGATTAGATTCAAACATTCCACCTGTTTTGGATCCATCCCCATCTGCCTGCAGGGCACAGAGCCCCGCATACCCCACCGCCACACATGTTTTCTGAAGCTTCCACTTGTCAGCATCCAGGCCTGACTGACCTGAGGCCTTAGAGAAAAAAAGGACGTTCTAACCCCTCCTCATATGCTCCCACCTCCTTCCTCAGGACTCACCTCTTCTCGGGATGACTGGTGGTCAGACCGCCCATTCCTTTCAGGGGAGACTCCAGCCTCCACCCTGAGGACTGGATGTTGTTCCTTAGCCCTCAGACGTCAGAAAACACTCTAGGTCAGTCCGTTGGTCAAGTGGGTTATTCTCTCTTCAACAGCATCATGTGGGGTCCCTTTGTTGCCAACAAAGTCCCACGACGCAGTCTTCCTGAGGCACAAGGAAAAACAAGGTACTCCCAGGATCTCCAGGGTCTCCTCTCCAATATGGGAACAAAAACACACATCACTCCAGTATCTGGAACATCACGTCCTGGGTCCAGACCTAGGAAGCCCTGCCCCCTCCTGGAGGGAGGAGAATAGTGAGGCAGCCTGGCCCAATAACAGCCCTTCTGTGGTGATTCTAAGAGGACTTAGCCCATACCTCTGCATTCCAGAAGAGCGTCTTTGCTCCACCTTTCATCACTAAGGGCCAGTCTAACTGGTTCTCCCCAGAACAAAGGGATAACTTATTCAATACATGAAAAGTCAGAAGACTGAAAATGACAGTTTTTCTCATTTCAGCTCACATGTTGGAACATAGTAGGCTATGATATCAGGAAAGATCACTTGTCCTAATCCAACAAATACACATTGATGTCCTGTTATGTACCAGGTACAATGCCAAGGCTTAAAAAACAAAAATAATTGCTTAAGAGAAGCTCCAGACTCAGGAATAAACACGTGTAGAAATTCAGTCGGGGGTTCCTGGTAAACAAATGCTAGCAACAAATTGGACTGCTCTCCACCTCTTTGGCAAACCTGGGAATCTCGATGCCAGTAAGCCCAGGCCATTCCTGATGGGCATATTTAGATAAGGAAGAACAAGGGTGGAAGTGGGATAGTTGAGAATATAAAAACGAAGGTAGATCACAGGACACATCTGCAGTGAGGACTTAGGAAGATACAGGAAGCTGAGAGAAGCCTACCTCCTTGGGATTGTGCTCTGGGACCGTACAGAAGGAAGGAACCAAGGCATACATAAGAGGGCTTGACAGTCAGGGCCAAGCAGAGATAGGATGTGTCCAGGAAGGCCAACAACTGTCTCTCAAGAGACAGTCAGAAAATCTATCCACTGAAAGGACCTGGGCGCAACAACACCCCAATATCAATGAGTACATGGAGCCCACAGTTCTTGAATCCTATTCTTCACTAGAAGGAATCAGGGCTCTTTGAGGAAACGGCAACTCCAGACTGGGGCAGGAGACTGGAAGATGAGCCAGGATCATCTTATGCCAGAAAAGCAAGTGCTCAAAGAATGAGAGGACACGCCCAAAGGACACAAAATTCAACTTGAACCCAGTGGTCCAGGATCTCCTCTCCAATATGGGAACAAAACACACATCACTCCAGTATCTGGAACATCACGTCCTGGGTCCAGACCTAGAAGCCCTGCCTCCTGGAGGGAGGAGAATAGTGAGGCAGCCTGGCCCAATAACAGCCCTTCTGTGGTGATTCTAAGAGGACTTAGCCCATACCTCTGCATTCCAGAAGAGCGTCTTTGCTCCACCTTTCATCACTAAGGGCCAGTCTAACTGGTTCTCCCCAGAACAAAGGGATAACTTATTCAATACATGAAAAGTCAGAAGACTGAAAATGACAGTTTTTCTCATTTCAGCTCACATGTTGGAACATAGTAGGCTATGATATCAGGAAAGATCACTTGTCCTAATCCAACAAATACACATTGATGTCCTGTTATGTACCAGGTACAATGCCAAGGCTTAAAAAACAAAAATAATTGCTTAAGAGAAGCTCCAGACTCAGGAATAAACACGTGTAGAAATTCAGTCGGGGGTTCCTGGTAAACAAATGCTAGCAACAAATTGGACTGCTCTCCACCTCTTTGGCAAACCTGGGAATCTCGATGCCAGTAAGCCCAGGCCATTCCTGATGGGCATATTTAGATAAGGAAGAACAAGGGTGGAAGTGGGATAGTTGAGAATATAAAAACGAAGGTAGATCACAGGACACATCTGCAGTGAGGACTTAGGAAGATACAGGAAGCTGAGAGAAGCCTACCTCCTTGGGATTGTGCTCTGGGACCGTACAGAAGGAAGGAACCAAGGCATACATAAGAGGGCTTGACAGTCAGGGCCAAGCAGAGATAGGATGTGTCCAGGAAGGCCAACAACTGTCTCTCAAGAGACAGTCAGAAAATCTATCCACTGAAAGGACCTGGGCGCAACAACACCCCAATATCAATGAGTACATGGAGCCCACAGTTCTTGAATCCTATTCTTCACTAGAAGGAATCAGGGCTCTTTGAGGAAACGGCAACTCCAGACTGGGGCAGGGAGACTGGAAGATGAGCCAGGATCATCTTATGCCAGAAAAGCAAGAAGTGCTCAAAGAATGAGAGGACACGCCCAAAGGACACAAAATTCAACTTGAATGGAAGGCCAATATGGTGGTAATAGATTATTACCCAAGCACAAGTGCCCATATTCATATAGATAAAAACAAGTAATGAATTGTAAATACAGGATATTTACATAGTTTCAGAGCCTCTCCCCCACAAAGCACTTATCAATTACATAGGGGAAAAGAGAAGTTTCAGTGGTAAATAATCTATCTTGGGCTTCCCTGTTAGCTCCGTGGTAAAGAGCTCACCTGCCAATGCAGGAGACACGGGTTAAATCCCTGATCCAGGAAGATCCCACATGATGCGGAGCAACTAAGCCTTTGAGCCACAACTATGAAGCCTGTGCTCTAGAGCCTGGGAGCCGCAACTATTGAGCCCATGTGCCACAACTGCTGAAGCCCGTGTGCCCTAGAGCCTGAGTTCCACAACAAGAGAAGTCACTGCAACAAGAAGTCTGCCCACCTCAACTAGAGAGCAGCTCCACTCCCTGCAACTAGAGAAGAGCCTGCAGCAGCAGTGAAAACCCAGAATAGCAAATAAATAAACAAATAAAAATAAAATTTAAAAAAGAATCTGTCTTGCACTTGTAACTTTCCTGGGCAATTGTCCAAATTATGTATATGTATTATATTTATATATAATATATGTATGAGTTATATTTCTAAAGTACATCTAGAAATACTAATTCAATTTTGATTGAAACAGACAATAATCTGAAAAAATTCAACAAGATATTTCTTTTCCAGGTTTTCTTTGTTTTTGGAATTTGCTAATCCTAGCTGATCATTGGGAGACATATTAAATAATAAAAGAAATTCATCATGCACTCCACCCAAGTTTCTGGTGCCATGTTTCACTGAGTTTCAGAATTCCAGTTGCCTAAAACTGGTGACATTCAGCTGACTGGAGGAGCCTGCACGGGAGCAATGCAAAAATATTTAGGAGACATAGCTTGGCACTCAAGTTATTTTATTTTATTTCTACTCACGGGTGCCATCTGTGTGCAGAACCAACTTACCATTGCATCGCTGTGCTGCCATGCTTCCAGAGCCCCGTATAGATCACCGTCCTGAGCACATGCCTGCTCCCACCCCAGTCTCTGCTGGGCACATCATGGTTGGAACCACAGGCGAGTGGGGAAATAACTCTAAGACTGAATGGACATGCAGATATAGATGCAGAAAAATGCCTTTTATTGTGCATGTGATCTCAGCAAAGCCAAACATATTTGCATACTATTGCAAGTGCAGAGGAAAGAGATGGTAAAAAATTTCTATCAGGCTTCCCTGGTGGTCCAGTGGGTAAAGAGTCTGCCTTGCAGTGCAAGAGGCGCTGGTTCAATCCCTGGCATGGGAGGATTCCATATGCCGCAGAGCAACTGGACTGGTGTGTCCAATTACAAGCCAAAGCTCTGGAGCGCATGTGCCCAGAGCCGGTGCTCTGCAACAAGAAAGGCCACCGCGATGGGAGGCCCACACAGGCCAAAGAATTAAGATGGATGAAAATAAATAAACGAAGGACCAATAAAAGAGGCCAAAATTTTTTAAAAAATTCTATCGAGCAAGGGGTTGCACATTTAAATTGTTTGTAGCATATCTACTATTTTAAATTGTATACATACTATAGATAATCCCTCTTAGAGCTGCCATGGATGGCTAGACAGGTTGCATACTGCACAAGGACATGTGACCAATTATACCTGTGTCCACCCAGACAAAAGGTATGCATTTCAAATTCTACACAGAGGAGCTGTATGACCTAACAGCATCCCTTAATGTATTATCTTTACTACTTTAGTGAACAACAAAATGCATAAGAACCATTATATGTTCACCTCTGACTCTCTCTCAACTCTTAAAATCTTGTTTTTCAACTCTAAATTCTTCTTCCCTACAAAGCATCAGGAATCTCACCCTATAATTTGGGAGGATTGGAAAAATAGTACAACATGACACTTGTAGAGTAAAGACTCTACCAAGTACCAGGTGACAAGATAAGAGCCAGGAGGACTGGATTAAATTCCTAAATGGCAATAGCTTTTATACTTGTTTGTAGCATTTTATATAAGACAGAAATGTAGAGCTGATGAAGTTGGATTCTCATCTTATTATTTGGATAAAATCATATTCAATACTGAATATCATCAGAGTGAAGAAATTCTGTAATCAATATAAAAAGTTTAACCTAGCGTATGTCTGCATCTAATTCCATGGAGAAAATTAATCTCTCTTGCAGAAGTCATCAGGCGGGGAAATTCCTGAACATTGATTTACCCTGCTAAAGTAAGTCCTTGCTGGAATTACCATACCTGCAAGGGTTTCAGCAAGAATTACTGTTGATATTAAAAACTCCTTTTGGGGGCTTCCTGGTGGTCCAGTGGGTGGACACCACCTTGCAGTGCAAGGGGCGCCAGTTCAATCCCTGGCCTGGGAAGATCCCTCGTGCCGCGGAGCGGCTGGACCAGTGTGTCTGATTACCGAGCCAGAGCTCTGGAGCGCATGAGCCCAGAGTCAGTGCTCTGCGACAACAGAGGCCACTGTGATGGGAGGCCCACAAAGGCCAAAGAACAAAGGTGGATGAAAATAGATAAATGAAAGACCAATAGAAGTGGCCCACCCGCCCCCTTCCCTCCCCAACCCGCCTCCCCCTAAAAACTCCCTTTTTCCCCCTTTTTACGTGGAATTTTATATAAAAGGAAAATAAGAGAATACATGACTGTACTATTTAGAAAGACAAATTGGCAAATTACTAATTATATAATAATTGAAGAGTGGAAATTTGAGTCCTCAAATCAATTTGTAAGCAGGGTAAATTTTAAAGTGTAAATGTTGGCTCAGTATATAGTTTGACCCCATGATCAAATTGACCAAACCCCCTATAAAATTTGAGGAGCTGTATGACCTAACAGCATCCCTTAATGTATTATCTTTACTACTTTAGTGAACGACAAAATGCATAAGAACCATTATATGTTCACCTCTGACTCTCTCTCAACTCTTAAAATCTTGTTTTTCAACTCTAAATTCTTCTTCCCTACAAAGCATCAGGAATCTCACCCTATAATTTGGGAGGATTGGAAAAATAGTACAACATGACACTTGTAGAGTAAAGACTCTACCAAGTACCAGGTGACAAGATAAGAGCCAGGAGGACTGGATTAAATTCCTAAATGGCAATAGCTTTTATACTTGTTTGTAGCATTTTATATAAGACAGAAATGTAGAGCTGATGAAGTTGGATTCTCATCTTATTATTTGGATAAAATCATATTCAATACTGAATATCATCAGAGTGAAGAAATTCTGTAATCAATATAAAAAGTTTAACCTAGCGTATGTCTGCATCTAATTCCATGGAGAAAATTAATCTCTCTTGCAGAAGTCATCAGGCGGGGAAATTCCTGAACATTGATTTACCCTGCTAAAGTAAGTCCTTGCTGGAATTACCATACCTGCAAGGGTTTCAGCAAGAATTACTGTTGATATTAAAAACTCCTTTTGGGGGGCTTCCCTGGTGGTCCAGTGGGTAAGGACACCACCTTGCAGTGCAAGGGGCGCCAGTTCAATCCCTGGCCTGGGAAGATCCCTCGTGCCGCGGAGCGGCTGGACCAGTGTGTCTGATTACCGAGCCAGAGCTCTGGAGCGCATGAGCCCAGAGTCAGTGCTCTGCGACAACAGAGGCCACTGTGATGGGAGGCCCACAAAGGCCAAAGAACAAAGGTGGATGAAAATAGATAAATGAAAGACCAATAGAAGTGGCCCACCCACCCCCTTCCCTCCCCAACCCGCCTCCCCCTAAAAACTCCCTTTTTCCCCCTTTTTACGTGGAATTTTATATAAAAGGAAAATAAGAGAATACATGACTGTACTATTTAGAAAGACAAATTGGCAAATTACTAATTATATAATAATTGAAGAGTGGAAATTTGAGTCCTCAAATCAATTTGTAAGCAGGGTAAATTGTTGAAAAGCTGTAAATCATGCATTGGCTCAGTATAAGTAGTTTGACCCCATGATGAAACTAGTTCAAATTTCTTTTTAAGCTTTTTTATAGAAAAAGAAAAGGTTGTTTTCAAAAATAACCCAAGGGCTTCCCTCATGGCTCAGTGGTTAAGAATCTGCCTGTGAAGGCAGGAGACACGGGTTCAGTCCCTGGTCTGGGAAGATCCCACATGCCATGGAGCAACTAAGCCTGTGAGCCACAGCTATTGAGCCTGTGCCTTAGAGCCAGGAAGCCAAAACTAGAGCCCACATGCCACCACAACTGAAGCCCTTGCACCTCAGAGCCTGCATTCTGCAACAAGAAAAGCTGCCTCAAAGAGAAATCCAAGCACTGCAACTAGAGAGTAGCCCCAGCTCACTGCAGGTATAGAAAAGTCCATGCGGCAACAACCACCCAACAAGGCCAAAAAATAAATAAAAAATAAAGGATAAATAACCCAAATGACTATGCTATGTCTTAGGCTTAAATGTTTAATTATTACTCTATTATTAAATATTTCAAAATATACAGAAGAGTATAGAGAGTTAAAACAGGTGGCTGCTACCACTTGGCTATAACAAATATTTCCATTCTGCCATATTAACTTCAGGTTTTTTTGTTGTTAAAGAAGTGAAGTTGATGTTCATGACCGCTGTTCTCCACGTGGTTTTACCCAATGCCATTTCTATCCTCCAATCCAGAGGAACCCACTATTCTGAAGCTAGTGTTTCCAGCCAAACATAATTTTACACTTGAAGCTCCTATGTCCATAAACCAACATAATTCTGTAACTTGGGTTTTTTTCACCTTACATATATTTTCAATATTTTCCCATATCCATATGCATACTTCTAAGTTACTCCTGCTGATCACTGCAGGGCACTGCAATAGTTTATTTAATCATTCTGCTACTGAAGAAAATTTTAGTTATTTTCCATTTTTCACCATAATAAACAAGACTTTGGTCAATATTCTCATGCATTTTTTCCTGGAGCACAAGCATGAGCATTTTTCCAGCCAGATCTGTCCATCCCATTTGCTCTCCCATACAGGTTGCTCAAGTAGAGCAATTTATACGGCTGTAGCTAGTGACCAGAGGCTGCTGAGAAACTCTCCCCTTCATGGAGGAAAATGCAATAGTCAGGGAAGGTCAGGGTCGTCAGGTACCGTAGCACATCAGCCAGGTGCATAGAGAATAGCAGGTGTGGCGAAACATTAAGAAATACATACACACACATAGACAGAGAGAGAGGATGGGACCGGGGGCTCCAGACCTCTTGGGTCAAGGCCCGGAACGCACTCACCAGCCACTATTATTGAGAGCTTAAGCACCCAGGTGTTTACAGGGAACGATATTAGCATGAGTTGGGCTTCAGTCACAGCCCTGATCAATAATTACCCTCATGACTCTAAGAATGGAAAGGGCGTACTGTAACTAGACCGGCAAGAAGTTAGGAGTCTGTTCTGTATGCACACGCAGCATTCTAATGTGCTCTGGCCTGGCGTTCCAAAGTCTACCAGCAGACCTCCCACCTGTTGCTGATCGATCAGTAGGACCCCAGCTAATGAGCCCATGTGAATTGAATCACTTGTTGTTGTCTTAGTTCTTTCTAGTATGTTTCTCATTCCCAATTTGCTTTTCTCCTGGCTCCGACAAAGCTGCAAAAACCTTCACTGGTTTGTTTCCCCACAGTCGGGACCTCTCCCACATGCAGTGGCTCTTACCAAAGCCCGTCTCACTCGGGAACAGCATGGTCCTTCCAGCCCCATCCTCCTCCACAGGGAGACCTGCCCAAACCTTGGGATCCACCTGTGACTTTAGCCTGTTCTCACCGCTGACCTCTAGAACCGTGAGATAATAAGTGCACGCCTTTTTTTCAAGTCTCTGCTCTGTCACAGCAGCAGTATGAAACGACCAGTCGACAAAGGTGGAACAAAGATCACAGAGGGTCCCACTTCCTACTGATCCTGACCACAAGGTGGCTAACACGAAGGCTGACCTGAAGACTGACCGTCAGAACCGAAGCCACTGGCACCAAGGGCCCTGTGTGTATCGCTCTCTGGGGTTTGACAACTCATTCCTGCAAGTGGTTCAGGGCAGCCTTTAGATGTAGTGGTTACAGATGGTCGGAGCAAACCAGTGTGTTGTTCGCGTTGACTTTCCCTTCTAGGAATTGGAGGAAATTCTCTCTGGCATCACTTGACTCCCTTGTCAATCCCAGATCTTGGCATCTGAAGCACTTTTCTCCACTTCCTTGTCTACACCTGAGGCCTGCTCCCTGACCTCCAGTCACCTGGGGTCCCACACTGCAGCCCAAGCGGGCACATCCAGACCTGGCTTTGGGCAGCCTGTGCCCTCTCACTGAGCCTGGACTTCTGGATGCTGACTCTTGGCCTGTTCCCTCTGAGCATGTCTGTGTTCTAGGAAAATTTGGATCTTTCTGCCCCATTCCCTGGACTTCTGACTTGGTTTTGTCTGTCCTCCAGCTTGGCTTTACCCGTAAGACCTGGACCTGGACCTGAAAGTCATGTCTTGTTCTCACTGCTTGGCTTTCACACAAAGCACTCTTCCCAGCGAGTTCTTCCACCTGCTTAGTTTGTGCGCTCAGTCACTCCGGTCGTGTCTGACTGTGTGTGACCCCATGGACTGTAGTCCACCAGGCTGCTCTGTCCACGGAATCCTCCAGGCAAGAACACTGGAGAAGGTCGCCATGCCCTCCTCCAGGGGATTTTCCTGACCTGGGGATCAAGCCTGCGTCTCTTATGCCCTTCTGCACTGGCAGGCAGGTTCTTTACCACTAGCACCACCTGAGAAGCCTTCATTTATTGTTCCCAATCAAAGGAAGGTATTTCTTTTCTGAAACGTGAGGAGTAGCTACAATGCTCTGACAACCTCCTCTGGTGCCTGCACCTCTGTGGGCTGCTCTCCAGGCATCTCCCCTGCGATCCTAGAAGATCCTGGGGTGTGTCAGAATGTCAGGGCCTCAGGCCTCTTCTGGAAAGCACACCTATCCTCAGAGAACTGTGCCCGTCATTCTACAAAGTCCACGTTGATACAGCAGGCATGGCTAGTCACAGTTCTCCTCCTTTCTCCTGGCCACAGCAGTGGCACATGAACTCGTGAGAATACCCCACCCACGTGACACCCTCATTGGGCACCTGACCTCAACTCAGGGGCTAATCATAGTTCTTCTGCAGAAGGTTTTTAGTAGAACATGAAGAGGGAGGAGCCCCTTGGGAAGGAGGTGAGGGGGCAATCTCAGAGGTGGGAGTCGGGTGTCTAATCTCATGGGCAGAGCTGAAGAGAATGAAACAGACTCAAGGGCACAAGAGTCACAGAGAGAAAAACTTTAACAGCATTTAAGTCCCTGGAGACACACAATGAATAGTGTTTCCAAGTGTGGGCTTGGAGTCAAAGGGCCTGGTTAACTCTAGGACGCAACCTCTCTGAACATGAGCTTTCCACTTTTGTAAAAAGAAGATAATCATCATCTTTAACTCGTGAGGCTGTTGTGAGGTCGAACAAATTAGCACATAGGAGCCTGGCAAATGGTCACCTCACAATAAATACTATTACAAACTGCCCCAGACGTCCACAAGGCTACCTCCGCCTGTGGGCACCTGCCTGATTTGATTCCCCAAAGCACTCTTCCCAGCGAGTTCTTCCACCTGCTTAGTTTGTGCTCAGTCACTCCGGTCGTGTCTGACTGTGTGATCCCATGGAATGTAGCCCACCAGGCTGCTCTGTCCACGGAATCCTCCAGGCAAGAACACTGGAGAAGGTCGCCATGCCCTCCTCCAGGGGATTTTCCTGACCTGGGGATCAAGCCTGCGTCTCTTATGCCCTTCTGCACTGGCAGGCAGGTTCTTTACCACTAGCACCACCTGAGAAGCCTTCATTTATTGTTCCCAATCAAAGGAAGGTATTTCTTTTCTGAAACGTGAGGAGTAGCTACAATGCTCTGACAACCTCCTCTGGTGCCTGCACCTCTGTGGGCTGCTCTCCAGGCATCTCCCCTGCGATCCTAGAAGATCCTGGGGTGTGTCAGAATGTCAGGGCCTCAGGCCTCTTCTGGAAAGCACACCTATCCTCAGAGAACTGTGCCCGTCATTCTACAAAGTCCACGTTGATACAGCAGGCATGGCTAGTCACAGTTCTCCTCCTTTCTCCTGGCCACAGCAGTGGCACATGAACTCGTGAGAATACCCCACCCACGTGACACCCTCATTGGGCACCTGACCTCAACTCAGGGGCTAATCATAGTTCTTCTGCAGAAGGTTTTTAGTAGAACATGAAGAGGGAGGAGCCCCTTGGGAAGGAGGTGAGGGGGCAATCTCAGAGGTGGGAGTCGGGTGTCTAATCTCATGGGCAGAGCTGAAGAGAATGAAACAGACTCAAGGGCACAAGAGTCACAGAGAGAAAAACTTTAACAGCATTTAAGTCCCTGGAGACACACAATGAATAGTGTTTCCAAGTGTGGGCTTGGAGTCAAAGGGCCTGGTTAACTCTAGGACGCAACCTCTCTGAACATGAGCTTTCCACTTTTGTAAAAAGAAGATAATCATCATCTTTAACTCGTGAGGCTGTTGTGAGGTCGAACAAATTAGCACATAGGAGCCTGGCAAATGGTCACCTCACAATAAATACTATTACAAACTGCCCCAGACGTCCACAAGGCTACCTCCGCCTGTGGGCACCTGCCTTGATTTGATTCCCCAAGCTCTTGGTTTCCAAACTGATGTTCGATCTCTATTGCTTGCAATCTGAAGAGCACTGAGGAAAGTCGTCATGATTTTCCTGAATACCATGAGCCGCTCTAGGAGAAAAATTTTCCATAGATAAGTCTGGGCAACTCCAGGATAGCCATTGTGCTCTAATTTATCTATCATTCTTCCTCTCTCATTCTATTTTAATATATTAAAGGTCCTGAGTGACCCTATAATTAAAAAGCAAGTTGAACTTTATTCAGCCTAGCACCTCCCAAACTTATTTAACTTTTGTTTCCTTTTTTTTCTGCGACCTTTTTTTCTTTCCTTATTCTACAAAAATAGCAGAATACACATTGGTGTAAGGAACAGAACATACAGATGAGAAACTGAAGAATCTGCTGAGTAACAAGCTGAACACAGATCTACTTAAGTCTGAAATGTATGTTCTTTCTATGGTTTCATGCATACACACACCATGCATCTAGACACACACAAGTACCATTAAATCATGTGGCAGTTAAATGTTAGACATTCTGATTATAAGCTGACTTTTCCATTTTAACTGTTACTTTCCTAGAGAACAGATTTTTAAGTACTTTCTCTTGCAGATCTGTACATACCATGCAAAATTAAGTAAGATTAACTCCTTTTAAGAATTTTGAGAAACAACTATGTGAGACACGAAACAATTTCTCCTCTGAAAAATGACAAGCACAATGACTTTTTCAGGTGAGGGGCAAGGTCGGGTGTCTAATCTCATGGGCAGAGCTGAAGAGAATGAAACAGACTCAAGGGCACAAGAGTCACAGAGAGAAAAACTTTAACAGCATTTAAGTCCCTGGAGACACACAATGAATAGTGTTTCCAAGTGTGGGCTTGGAGTCAAAGGGCCTGGTTAACTCTAGGACGCAACCTCTCTGAACATGAGCTTTCCACTTTTGTAAAAAGAAGATAATCATCATCTTTAACTCGTGAGGCTGTTGTGAGGTCGAACAAATTAGCACATAGGAGCCTGGCAAATGGTCACCTCACAATAAATACTATTACAAACTGCCCCAGACGTCCACAAGGCTACCTCCGCCTGTGGGCACCTGCCTTTGATTTGATTCCCCAAGCTCTTGGTTTCCAAACTGATGTTCGATCTCTATTGCTTGCAATCTGAAGAGCACTGAGGAAAGTCGTCATGATTTTCCTGAATACCATGAGCCGCTCTAGGAGAAAAATTTTCCATAGATAAGTCTGGGCAACTCCAGGATAGCCATTGTGCTCTAATTTATCTATCATTCTTCCTCTCTCATTCTATTTTAATATATTAAAGGTCCTGAGTGACCCTATAATTAAAAAGCAAGTTGAACTTTATTCAGCCTAGCACCTCCCAAACTTATTTAACTTTTGTTTCCTTTTTTTTCTGCGACCTTTTTTTCTTTCCTTATTCTACAAAAATAGCAGAATACACATTGGTGTAAGGAACAGAACATACAGATGAGAAACTGAAGAATCTGCTGAGTAACAAGCTGAACACAGATCTACTTAAGTCTGAAATGTATGTTCTTTCTATGGTTTCATGCATACACACACCATGCATCTAGACACACACAAGTACCATTAAATCATGTGGCAGTTAAATGTTAGACATTCTGATTATAAGCTGACTTTTCCATTTTAACTGTTACTTTCCTAGAGAACAGATTTTTAAGTACTTTCTCTTGCAGATCTGTACATACCATGCAAAATTAAGTAAGATTAACTCCTTTTAAGAATTTTGAGAAACAACTATGTGAGACACGAAACAATTTCTCCTCTGAAAAATGACAAGCAAAATGACTTTTTTCAGGTTGCCAGAGCCAACTGTGGAAGAAATACTATCTTAGGAGATGTTTTCGCTACAACTCACACTGTCAGTACCTTTGTCTTCATTTGTAGGATGGCCAGATCATTACACAAGAACTCAGGACGTTTCCCTCTAGGCCAAATCAAGCTTCTGATTACTCAAAGCTGCATGTCTTCAGCTGTAGGTCAAATCTGCACAATGGATATTATCATTACCATTTTTATTCTTACGGATTGATAGTGTTGGACCCTAAGAATTGATTGCCAGGGGGCACTTTGGGACCAAGGGAGAGACCTGGTTCCCTCTGGAAGCCTTACACTCTAAATTAGACTGAGTTGTATAACAGTTTTAGGCATCTGATATGGGACTTGCCAAATTTCATGGCTTCAGGCACACGGAATGCACATCCCTGTTCCAGGGAGGCTAAATATTTTTCCAAAACAGTAGATAAAACAAACTCCTGGCCTCAACTTACTGCCTGGCGCCTGGAGGCCTGAGGAGCTGATGAAGAGCGCCTGTCTGCTATCAAGTGACAGGGCACATTCAGACGGGCTCCTGCACTCAGGACCTCGTGGTACCTGATCCCGTCTCCATCTTCTGAGCTAAGATTTTGGCCACCGCTTCAAGATCTAAGTCCAGCGGGCAATGGGCCAGGGTTAGATACCAGTAAATGCCATTGAATCAGCCTTGAAGGGCAACTGTGACTTCTTGGGGCATGAGGCAATGGGCTGCAGTGGAGGGCCGGGGAAAGCCAGGGACCTCGGGCCCCGGCGCAAATCACTTCTTGAACGTCATACCTGAAATGGAGAGGTGGCCACACCACTGCCTCGAGTAAATACGATGCATAGGTTTTAGACCTTACAGAGCCAACCAAGCAGGGAGTAAATCCATCCAAGGGAACCTGAAGCTTCTGACCTAAGACGTGGTGGGGCAGATTCCGTAACTACTCGACAGTGACATCTGCTGGCTATGTGAGACATTGCTACCTCTTAGACAAAACTGAAGGAGCTAAAGCTCAAAGCTTAAAGATAAAATGTTAAATGAGGGCAGGTGGGGAAGTTCCCATGGGTGATCAAGAGAGGGGGATGGAAAGGGAGGAGGGAGAGATGAAGAGCAGAAGGAAGACGGCAGAGATTTCAAAACATTATGGAGATGTTTTCGCTACAACTCACACTGTCAGTACCTTTGTCTTCATTTGTAGGATGGCCAGATCATTACACAAGAACTCAGGACGTTTCCCTCTAGGCCAAATCAAGCTTCTGATTACTCAAAGCTGCATGTCTTCAGCTGTAGGTCAAATCTGCACAATGGATATTATCATTACCATTTTTATTCTTACGGATTGATAGTGTTGGACCCTAAGAATTGATTGCCAGGGGGCACTTTGGGACCAAGGGAGAGACCTGGTTCCCTCTGGAAGCCTTACACTCTAAATTAGACTGAGTTGTATAACAGTTTTAGGCATCTGATATGGGACTTGCCAAATTTCATGGCTTCAGGCACACGGAATGCACATCCCTGTTCCAGGGAGGCTAAATATTTTTCCAAATCAGTAGATAAAACAAACTCCCTGACCTCAACTTACTGCCTGGCGCCTGGAGGCCTGAGGAGCTGATGAAGAGCGCCTGTCTGCTATCAAGTGACAGGGCACATTCAGACGGGCTCCTGCACTCAGGACCTCGTGGTACCTGATCCCGTCTCCATCTTCTGAGCTAAGATTTTGGCCACCGCTTCAAGATCTAAGTCCAGCGGGCAATGGGCCAGGGTTAGATACCAGTAAATGCCATTGAATCAGCCTTGAAGGGCAACTGTGACTTCTTGGGGCATGAGGCAATGGGCTGCAGTGGAGGGCCGGGGAAAGCCAGGGACCTCGGGCCCCGGCGCAAATCACTTCTTGAACGTCATACCTGAAATGGAGAGGTGGCCACACCACTGCCTCGAGTAAATACGATGCATAGGTTTTAGACCTTACAGAGCCAACCAAGCAGGGAGTAAATCCATCCAAGGGAACCTGAAGCTTCTGACCTAAGACGTGGTGGGGCAGATTCCGTAACTACTCGACAGTGACATCTGCTGGCTATGTGAGACATTGCTACCTCTTAGACAAAACTGAAGGAGCTAAGTCAGCTTTAAAGACTCAAAGAAATGTTAAATGAGGGCAGGTGGGGAAGTTCCCATGGGTGATCAAGAGAGGGGGATGGAAAGGGAGGAGGGAGAGATGAAGAGCAGAAGGAAGACGGCAGAGATTTCAAAACATTATGGAGTGTTGTAGACAATAAAAACTCAGCTCCTAATTTCACAAAGGCCTTGGAGTCGTTTTCCAGGAGAGATGCTGGCCCTGCCAGGCCCTATACCAGAGCCTCTCTGTGTTCATCAGCTCATTCCACGGTGTCCCTGGTGGCTCGGTGGTAAAGAACCTGCCTGCTAATTCAGGAGACACAGGTTCAATCCCTGGGTTGGGAAGATGCCCTGGAGAAGGGCATGGCAACCCACTCCAGTATTCTTGCCTGGGAAAGCCCATGGACAGAGGAGCCTGGTGGGTTACAGTCCATGGGGTCACAAAGAGTCAGACACAACTGAGCAACTAAACAACATCAGCTCGTTCTGGAGGTATTCACTTCAGTGCTGGTTCTGGAGCCCTGGGAAGGCGGAAGTGACTCACCGTGGAGCCACGTGCATGGAGACCAGCGGGTGATGATTCCCAGCAAAGGGTCATCCTTTTCTGAAATGTTGAGGGGCCTCCTGACATAGGGGTTTATGACTTCTTCTGCAAAGGGGTAGTCACTGCTGGTAGGAAAGTGGAAAAATAGGGAAATAAATAAATAAATAAAAGGAGTTTAGAATTCTCTCTTGGACTTGGAAGCTTAACGTATCTTTCCTACTCAGGAACCAGGCAGCAAGGCAGCTCACTCCAGTGGCCCATAAATGGGGACAGTGGGGCCAAGGAGGACGGGGCTTCCTGCTCTGCTCAGGGACTCTCAGCGCTTTGTCACATCCTAGGTCTTAGGAAAGCCTCTGTCCAGGGACGGGACCTCGGCCGGGCTGTCGGGCACAACAGGAAGGGTCCTGCTTCCCTGCTGAGGCCAGTTCTGTTAAAGGCGAAGCAATACTCCTCGGCCGTGCCCCTCCCCTACAGGTGGTGTTGGAGGGTGCATACGAGAGACCCCCCAGTGGAACTTGGGGGACAAACAGCAGAGCTATAGGATCTGCTGTTCTTCCTCTCCAGGAAATTCTGTCCAGGATTCACCTTAAATGATCCTGTTATAGCTTTCTTGTTTGTTTTCTTGTTTGTTTGTCTTATAAAATCAGGAGGGGGGGGAACTGTTACTTAAACACATCACATTTTCCTAGATAAAATGATCTGATATTGTAAAACGAAAGACGTTGCTATGGACTGAACTGTGTGCCTCTAGAACTCCTATGTTAGAACCCTAATCCCCGCCCCCTAGTGAGGGGAAATGCTTAGTCACTTCAGTCACATCCAGCTCTGGAGACCATGGGATTTTCCTGGCAACAATACTGGAGTGGGTTGCCATGCCCTCCTCAGGGGATCTTTCTGACCCAAGGACTGAAGCCACCGTCTCCTGTGTCTCCTGCATCACAGGCAGATTCTTTACCACTGAGCCATTGGGAAAGCCCAGGAAGGGGAGATAAGACCTTTAAAGAGGCAATTAAAGTCAACTGAGGTCATAAGGGTGAGGCCCTAATCCCATAGGATTGTGTCTTTAAGAAACCAGGTGAGAGGGCTTCCCCTGGTGGTCCAGTGGGTAAGGACACCGCCTTGCAGTGCAAGGGGCACCGGCACCCTGGCCTGGGAGGATCCCACGTGCCACGGAGCGCCTGGACCAATGTTTCCAATCACAGAGCCAGAGCTCCGGAGCTCTGGAGCGCATGTGCCCAGAGCCGGCGCTCTGCAACAACAGACGCCACCGCGATGGGAGGCCCACAGGAGCCAAAGAACAAAGACAGATGAAAATAGAGAAATGAAAGACCAATAGAAGTGGCCCGCCTGCTCCCCTCCCTCCCCAACCCGACCCCCGCCCAAAATAAATAAATAAATCTTTAAAAAAAAAAAATAAGAAACCAGGTGAGGACGCGGCCTTCTACAAGCCAAGAAGAGCAAACTCACCAGAAACCAACCCCAAAGGCACCTTGATTGCAGACTTCCAGGCTTCAGAACTGTAAAGAAAATACATTTCTGTTGTTTATGTCACCTGGTGAGTCACTTCCTTGGTGGTTCAGTGGTAGAGAATCTACCTGCGACTCCAGGAAATACGAGTTTGATCCCTGGTCTGGGAAGATTCCACACGCCTCAGTGCCTCAGAGCAACTAAGCCCAAATGCCACAACTATTGAGCCTTTGCACTAAAGCCTGGGAGCTTCAACTCCTGAGCCCACACACTGCAACTACTGAAGCCCATACACCCTAGAAACTGAGCTCTGCAAGAGGAAAAGCTGTGGCAATGAGAAGCCTGAGCACCACAACTAGAGAGTAGCCCCCACTCGCAACAACTAGAGAAAACCAGTGCAGCAAGGAAGATGCATACAGTCAGACATGAATAAATACAGAATTCACCTGACTGTGGCGCTTTGCCAGATGAATCCAGAAGGCAAGACTAAGTTGGCTCAAAATAAGATAAAATAAAAAGACTAAGTTGGCTCCTGGAAAAGGTCTTGTCCTTTGCTGAGGTGCCTATTAAAACCTGACATCTTTACAGGAGAAAGTAAGTTCTCTAAGGACTGACCCTGGAAAAAGAGGCATCTAACCAGCTTGTTGTTGGTTTGAACAAAATGCAGTATGTGCTCCAGGACTCCCAGGGGAGAGGCATGCCCTGACTGAAAGATGAGAGCGTCCTTGTGGTTTAGCAGCATTTCCTTTCCCAGAAAACATCTGCGTTTTGAGTGAGAATCCATTCCTGTATCTGACCCCATGGTGTTCCTCAGTAAGCTGTGCATTCCTGCCTGCATCTTGGAGGGACGTCCAAATGCGCAGTTTGTTGCCCAGATCACATCAGGGCTTCAGTTATGAGTTTCCAACTTCAGCTGAACCTCAGAAGGAAATATCAATGACTGCATTTCTGAATTTTGAGCTTGCTGAGGACAGGAATGAACGCAGATTTATCCTGATGTCCCATCCCCAGGGCCCTTAATAGAGGGTACACAATTGTTGTTCAGTAAGTGTTGGTTTAGACATTGATACTTAGAAAAACAAACACCCAGCCATTTGAAATATCTGGTAAAGTACTGCTAGTTAATTCATTTCACATTTGGATGAGCTTTGCTCATGTTTGCTTCAGTTTGACTCAGGTTTCTCAATCTGTTTATTTTTCTTTCTTTTTTTTTTTTTTTGTGCAACATCCCTGGCGTTGTGTCAGCAAACCATTGTAAAACAACAGTGTTAAGACAATCAGCAGAACATCTGAGTCATCACTAAGACACAACCCAGGAATCTGAAATGCAAATAAACCATTTTTTCTTGAATTTTCTGAACTGAAAACACACAGCAAATACAATTTAGTAATATAACTAGTTAAAGAGACTGGCACAGTCCGCCCTTCGACTCATTTTGTTTCCCTCTCTGGTCCCCGAAGGGCTTTGAGTCCATGGTCTCTTGCCTGCATCCACTGTCAGTTAGTGGATCCGGCGAGCACAGTAGCTCCCTCCCACATTCCTGCACAGTCTGACATGACCAGCCTCCTAGAGCACTTAAACCATGGCTAATGTGGCACACACAGATTTTAGTTTAATTTTTCACAATTTTTTAAAACGATAGCATATTGGACAGTGCGGGTCTAGACCAAGAGAGATCATAAGATTGAAAGGTTTTGTTACCCAGTCGCGAGTGTTGGTCTATTATTAAGCTACTTAACTTCTCAGAACCTCAATTTTCTCCTCTGTGGAAAGGGGATGGTATCAGTAACAGTACTGTGGAAGTGAAATGAATCTCATATAAGAATACGTAAGAGGCTTCCCTGGTGGTCCAGTGGGTAGAGAGCCCGCCTTGCAGTGCAAGGGCCAATGGTTTGATCCCTGGCCAGGGAAGATCCCACATGCCGCGGTGTGTCTAATGACGAGCCGGGCTCTGGAGTGCATGCGCCCAGAGCCGGTGCTCTGCTACAGGAGAGGCCACTGCAATGAGAGGCCCACACAGGCCAAAAGAATAAAGATGGATGAAAATAAATAAATAAACCAATAATAGGGGCCAAAATTTTAAAAAGAGAGAGAGCGAGTATGTATGGTAAACACTGTGTAAGGGATTATTCTTGCTTTTCTCCTTCTGGGATAACAGTACAGGCAGGCGAACCTGCTGGTTATCTGCTACAACCAGCCGTAATTCCTCACACGTCGCCTTTCTACAGATGAGAAAATTGAGGCTCTGAGACGTGAAGCAGCTTAATAAATGTTCCAGTGCTCATGAGTGGTAGATCTAAGACTGAAATCCAGGTCTCCCGACACCAGTCCCTGGGTTTGGAAGATCCCCTGGAGAAGGAAATGGCAACCCCCTCCAGCATTCTTGCCTGGGGAATCCCATGGAGAGAGGAGTCTGATGAGCTGCATTCCATGGGGTCACAGAGTCGGACGTGACTGAGCAACTAACACACGGACCCCACGGAACAAGGACCTCCAGCTGGATATATGGAAAGTTACTTCAACTTACCCACTTCCAAAAACAGAATTGTTTGTCACAGTGGCCTCCCGGCGCTTCAGATGCTTCAGCACAAAGCAGGACGGGCAGGTCAGAGAAGGTGTCCCCGGGTTGAGTGCGAGCTTTGGCTGGTTGGCCGGTAAGTGTCTTACATACATTAGGGAATATCGGAGCCAGGAAAGCACATCTTAAAAAGGAATCCTGGGACATCCCTGGTGGTCCCTTGGTTGAGACTCTGCCTCTCCACTGTGGGGGCACAGATTCGGTCTCTGGTTGGGGATCCTTCATGCAGTGCAGAAGAAAAAAAGGGAATCCTTTGGGATAGATTGTTCTAAAACTTTGGCCCACATTTTTCCTTGACAACTAGTCTTCTTCGTTTCTCTTTCCTGAGCTAAAAGGCATTTCTCGTCTCAATGTCTGCTCCATAGATGCCTCTGGCCACAGAGTTTCAGTTTTCAATGTCTCACAAGTCTTAGAGTCAGCAAGGTCCATCGAAGTCCTCAGAAAGTTAAAGTCCATGGCATGCTGCTGAGCCTGTGCCCAGGGGGAGGTCTTCTCAGCATGTGGGGATGTGGGGAGAACCTACAATGAAAGGCTGCTTCCCTGTATGACCCCATGACCGACTGGTCAGCTCTGACAAGAAACCATAAACAGAAAAAGAAAGAAAGTTATGGAACTGGTACTTGCGTTCACATCTAGAGCATGGAGGAATCCAGGCAGGCCTTCAGCTGGACCTTGTCTGTTGATTGACAACAAAAAGAGACTAGGTTGAGGGTTTCCCTGGTGGTCCAGTGGGTAAAGAGTCTGCCTTGCAGTGCAAGGGGTGCTGGTTCGAGCCCTGGCCCACGAAGGTCCCACATGCCGTGGAACAGCTGGACTGGTGTGTCCAATTGGGAGCCAGCACTCTGGAGCTCACGCACCCAGAGCCGGTGCTCTGCAACGAGAGAGGTCACTGCAATGGGAGGCCCACACAGGCCAAAGAATAAAGATGGATGAGAAATAAACTAATGGAAAACCCCAAAATTAAAAAAAAAAAAAGAGAGAGAGAGACAGAGACAGAGACAGAGAGAGAGATTAGGTTTCACAAAATTCTAAAGGTCTAGCTATACAAGATTTTAGGTGACAGACTTATCCTCTGAAAATGTGAGACTTAAACTATTACATTTTCTCAGTTTTGTTAAAAACTAGCAATACTTTTAGGATAACTATAAACAAAAAGATAGATGGTAAGTATTAGTGAGGATGTGGGAAGGTTCAAATACACATACATTGTTAACATGAACAATAAATGGTTCAGCCACTTTGGAAAACAGTTTGGCATTTCCTCAAAATGTTAAACATTAAGTTAAAGTACATGCGAACTAAGTTGCTTTAGTCATGTCTGACTCTTTGAGACCACGGGAACTGTGGCCCCCAGGCTCCTCTGCCCAAGGGAATTCTCCAGCAAAAATACTGGGTGGAAGAAAAAAAAAAAAAAACTATACGAGGTGGGCTGTCATGCTCTCCTCCAGGGGATCTTCCTGACTCGGGGATCAAACCCACAGCTCTTCCTGTCTCCTGCATTAGAAGATGGGATCTTTACCACTAGCGCCACCTGGGAAGCTCTGAATTAACATATGACCCAACAATTCCATGGTTAGGTCTCTACCCAAGAGAACTGATAATATATGTATGCAAAAACCTACACATAAGTGTCCATAACAGCATTATTCATAATTGCCAAACAAACCAAATGCCCATCAACTTATAAATGAACAAAGTGTGGCATATATCCACACAGTGGACTATTATTTAGCAATAATAAGGGGTAAAGTACTGATAAATGATACAACATGAATGAACCTTGAAAACTTTGTTAAGCAAAAAAAAGCCAAACACAGAAGTGTACATTCTGTGGGTAAAGAGTCTGCCTTGCAGTGCAAGGGGTGCTGGTTCGAGCCCTGGCCCACGAAGGTCCCACATGCCGTGGAACAGCTGGACTGGTGTGTCCAATTGGGAGCCAGCACTCTGGAGCTCACGCACCCAGAGCCGGTGCTCTGCAACGAGAGAGGTCACTGCAATGGGAGGCCCACACAGGCCAAAGAATAAAGATGGATGAGAAATAAACTAATGGAAAACCCCAAAATTAAAAAAAAAAAAAGAGAGAGAGAGACAGAGACAGAGACAGAGAGAGAGATTAGGTTTCACAAAATTCTAAAGGTCTAGCTATACAAGATTTTAGGTGACAGACTTATCCTCTGAAAATGTGAGACTTAAACTATTACATTTTCTCAGTTTTGTTAAAAACTAGCAATACTTTTAGGATAACTATAAACAAAAAGATAGATGGTAAGTATTAGTGAGGATGTGGGAAGGTTCAAATACACATACATTGTTAACATGAACAATAAATGGTTCAGCCACTTTGGAAAACAGTTTGGCATTTCCTCAAAATGTTAAACATTAAGTTAAAGTACATGCGAACTAAGTTGCTTTAGTCATGTCTGACTCTTTGAGACCACGGGAACTGTGGCCCCCAGGCTCCTCTGCCCAAGGGAATTCTCCAGCAAAAATACTGGGTGGAAGAAAAAAAAAAAAAAACTATACGAGGTGGGCTGTCATGCTCTCCTCCAGGGGATCTTCCTGACTCGGGGATCAAACCCACAGCTCTTCCTGTCTCCTGCATTAGAAGATGGGATCTTTACCACTAGCGCCACCTGGGAAGCTCTGAATTAACATATGACCCAACAATTCCATGGTTAGGTCTCTACCCAAGAGAACTGATAATATATGTATGCAAAAACCTACACATAAGTGTCCATAACAGCATTATTCATAATTGCCAAACAAACCAAATGCCCATCAACTTATAAATGAACAAAGTGTGGCATATATCCACACAGTGGACTATTATTTAGCAATAATAAGGGGTAAAGTACTGATAAATGATACAACATGAATGAACCTTGAAAACTTTGTTAAGCAAAAAAAAGCCAAACACAGAAGTGTACATTCTGTGTAATTCCATTTATATGACATGTCCAAGATAAGCAAACCGGAAGAGACAACAACAAACACAGTAGTTTCCAGTGGCTGCAGGGAGTGGAGGAAGGAGTGACTCCTCTGGAGTACGAGATTATTCCTCCATCCAGCATGGTTCACCTACTAGAACACTTTTTCTCTCCCTTTATCCCATGACTGGCTTCTCCGTGAGGTCTCACCTCAGTTGTCCTGCATATAAAGCCCTTCTCTGAGCCCTGGAATTAACACTGCCTTCCTCTTCAGGTTTCCATCTCATTATCCAGTTGACTTTTTTTTTTAAATTTTGCTCTTATAGAGTTTTGTTGTTTATAGCTATATATAATCCCAAATCTATCATTCAACTTTGACCAGCTGAATTTTTTTGTACCGCCTCTCATTTTCCAAAATTCTCCAGTGTACTTGTCCATTAGCTTGCTATCTATCTCACCCTGCTAGAACTTATCTGTCCAATACAGAGGCCATATTTCAAGAGTTCAGTGTGACCAGAAGCTGTTTTGTCCGGTATGCGCTGAAAACATTTCCCACACCTCAGGAAGCTCTCTTGGGCAGCGCTGCACCAGACTGTAAACACCATTTGAGCGGTGTCCTCATGTTCCTGATCTTTGAGGGTTCTCTCACATCTAGAACAGTGCCTGGCATATGGTAGACTCAGTAAGGAATAAGTAATGACAATGAACTGAATGAATGAATGAATGGGAAGATTCATCAGATGAGCAACAGTGGAAAGGAATACGGGAATGCTGAAAACAGCCTGGACAGGACAGAAAATAGGAGCAAGGTGTTCATTCAGATTCTTCTCATCATTCTACTCCAGTATTTCATAAATTATGATAGTCTTCATCAAGAACATTTTAATTACTACCTCTTAATTTCTTTCCCAACATTTTCCTGTTGCAGAATGTATTCAATATAATAATTCGACACAAAACAGTATACCTAATCTGAGAACATACATATCTGTAAACAACAAAACTCTGTAAAAGTTAAAAGTAAAATAAAGGTTTAAAAAAAAAAAAAAGTAAAATAAAAGTTAAAAAAAAAAAAACAGTATACCATTGTGAAAATATAGAGAACTCATAGAACTTTATGGGTTTACTATTAATTTCATTTTCATATTCAACCTTCTAATTCAGTGTAGAGTACTACTGACACAGTGGAAATTTAGTTTGATAAAGAGCCTTTGATGGGACTTCCCTGGTGGTTCGGTGGTTAAGACTCCATTCTTCCAATGCAGGGGGGGCTGGAACTTGACCCCACATGCCACAACTAAGGCCTGACATAGTCAATTTAAAAACAGTAATAATTTTAAAAATCTAGAAAGAGCTTGGACTCTTGGAGAATTTTTAAATAATCATTTTTTCCATCTTAAACGTAAAATTTTATTATTTATTATTTTTCTTTTACTAATGCTGCATTCTAATAACAGGGCTAAAAATTCAGGTTTCCATCTCATTATCCAGTTGACTTTTTTTAAATTTTGCTCTTATAGAGTTTTGTTGTTTATAGCTATATATAATCCCAAATCTATCATTCAACTTTGACCAGCTGAATTTTTTTGTACCGCCTCTCATTTTCCAAAATTCTCCAGTGTACTTGTCCATTAGCTTGCTATCTATCTCACCCTGCTAGAACTTATCTGTCCAATACAGAGGCCATATTTCAAGAGTTCAGTGTGACCAGAAGCTGTTTTGTCCGGTATGCGCTGAAAACATTTCCCACACCTCAGGAAGCTCTCTTGGGCAGCGCTGCACCAGACTGTAAACACCATTTGAGCGGTGTCCTCATGTTCCTGATCTTTGAGGGTTCTCTCACATCTAGAACAGTGCCTGGCATATGGTAGACTCAGTAAGGAATAAGTAATGACAATGAACTGAATGAATGAATGAATGGGAAGATTCATCAGATGAGCAACAGTGGAAAGGAATACGGGAATGCTGAAAACAGCCTGGACAGGACAGAAAATAGGAGCAAGGTGTTCATTCAGATTCTTCTCATCATTCTACTCCAGTATTTCATAAATTATGATAGTCTTCATCAAGAACATTTTAATTACTACCTCTTAATTTCTTTCCCAACATTTTCCTGTTGCAGAATGTATTCAATATAATAATTCGACACAAAACAGTATACCTAATCTGAGAACATACATATCTGTAAACAACAAAACTCTGTAAAAGTTAAAAGTAAAATAAAGGTTTAAAAAAAAAAAAAAGTAAAATAAAAGTTAAAAAAAAAAAAACAGTATACCATTGTGAAAATATAGAGAACTCATAGAACTTTATGGGTTTACTATTAATTTCATTTTCATATTCAACCTTCTAATTCAGTGTAGAGTACTACTGACACAGTGGAAATTTAGTTTGATAAAGAGCCTTTGATGGGACTTCCCTGGTGGTTCGGTGGTTAAGACTCCATTCTTCCAATGCAGGGGGGGCTGGAACTTGACCCCACATGCCACAACTAAGGCCTGACATAGTCAATTTAAAAACAGTAATAATTTTAAAAATCTAGAAAGAGCTTGGACTCTTGGAGAATTTTTAAATAATCATTTTTTCCATCAAACTTACAACGTAAGAATTCTATTATTTATTATTTTTTCTTTTACTAATGCTGCATTCTAATAACAGGGCTATAAGATAAAATCAAATATTAAATAAGTAGGTGGCATTCCATTGTTTTCTCAGTTTGCCATTGTTTCCTGTTTCATTTGGTTTGGTTTGTGTTTTGTTGACACTTTGAACATTTTCACCCAAGGTCTGATTGTAACTTTGCTACCACCTTCTGGCAAAATAATGAACATCTTATGATCCTTGATTAGAATGAATGTCCATAGTTTTGCTTCTTTGGTCTTTTATAGTTATTTTGTCCTCATCTGTCATAGCTAAAAACAAAAGCTGTTAGAAGCAGGCTTCCCTGGTGGTTCTGTGGTAGAGAATCCACTGCCAGTGCAGGAGACACGGGTTCAGTCCCTGGTCTGGGAAGATCCCACATGTCTGGGGTGACAAAGGCTGAGCGCCACAACTACTGGGCTGGTGTTCAAGAGTCCCCACCCCCCACAATTAGAGAATAGCCCCCACTCTCCGCAACAAGAAAAACGCCCATGCAGCAACAAAGACCCAGTCCAGCCAAAAATAAATGATTTTTTTTAAGGTGTTTAAAGACGACAGAAGAAAGAAAGACCAAAGAGTCTTTCTTCCTTAAATACCTAAAGAAATTAATTTTTTAATGTCCTTTTTAAACACATAATATTTAACAGTGACAATAAAAGAGTGAACTAGTGGCCAAGAAAATAAGCAGAAAACTGGAAGGAATAATTTTAAGTGAGAATGTGGTCCCCTCTGAGGACAATGATCCTGCAACCTTCCTCTCTGGAATTTTCTTTCCTTCCCTTGCCAGGTAGCTTTGAGGTTGGTGAAGGCCCTCCTTTCTCTTTCCAAAGTGTGCTCCTTTGGGCTTCCCTGGTGGCTCTGGGTAAAGAATCCTCTTACCAATGCAGGAGACACGGGTTCGATCCCTGATCCAGGAAGATTCCATGTGCCACAGGACAACTAAGCCCATGTGCCACAACTATTGAGCTTGTCCTCTAAGCCCTGGGAGCTGCAACTACCGAGCCCTGTCGCTCTAGAGAATGAACTCCACAACAAGAGAAGCTGCTGCAATGAGAAGCCCATGCACGGCAGCTAGAGAGTAGCCCCTGATCACCCAAAGTAGAGGAAAACCCTCGCAGCAACCCAGCACAGCCAAATAAATAAAATTAGTAAAAAAAAAAAAAAAAAAAAGTGTGCTCTTTGTCATACCACATTTTCCTTCCTTCCTCCTTGAAAAACTAAACTGTCAGTATTCTGGGAAACACCACCTTAACCACTCTGTCAAATTTGGCACCAGTAATGGGACACAGGAACCTCATGTACCTCCTGATAAAATGTATCAAGACATCCTACTGCAGTATCCCTGCTAAAAATGCAGAACTTAAATTTATCAGCATACATCCGCCAACTCATATTGAGAGACATTCTACAAAACAGCCAGCAGGTATGTTTCAAAAGATCAAGGTCAAGAACCATTGAGTAGATGTTTCAAATTAGAGGAGACCAAGAAGACATAATGAAAAAAAAAATGCAAAAATGTGTGATTCTGAACTGAATCCTGGACCGAAAATAAGAACCCTGGTGGGATGATGACACAATGGGAATAAGGTCTGTAAGATTCCATAATGGTGCTAGATCAGCATTCGTTTTCTGATGTTTATAATGATATGGTCATTATATTAGATATTGACATTTTATGGATTTCCCTGGTAGTCTAGTGGCTGAGAATCCTCCTGCCAATGGGAGACACAGGTTTGATCCCTGGGCCAGGTACCTAAAGAAATTAATTTTTTAATGTCCTTTTTAAACACATAATATTTAACAGTGACAATAAAAGAGTGAACTAGTGGCCAAGAAAATAAGCAGAAAACTGGAAGGAATAATTTTAAGTGAGAATGTGGTCCCCTCTGAGGACAATGATCCTGCAACCTTCCTCTCTGGAATTTTCTTTCCTTCCCTTGCCAGGTAGCTTTGAGGTTGGTGAAGGCCCTCCTTTCTCTTTCCAAAGTGTGCTCCTTTGGGCTTCCCTGGTGGCTCTGGGTAAAGAATCCTCTTACCAATGCAGGAGACACGGGTTCGATCCCTGATCCAGGAAGATTCCATGTGCCACAGGACAACTAAGCCCATGTGCCACAACTATTGAGCTTGTCCTCTAAGCCCTGGGAGCTGCAACTACCGAGCCCTGTCGCTCTAGAGAATGAACTCCACAACAAGAGAAGCTGCTGCAATGAGAAGCCCATGCACGGCAGCTAGAGAGTAGCCCCTGATCACCCAAAGTAGAGGAAAACCCTCGCAGCAACCCAGCACAGCCAAATAAATAAAATTAGTAAAAAAAAAAAAAAAAAAAGTGTGCTCTTTGTCATACCACATTTTCCTTCCTTCCTCCTTGAAAAACTAAACTGTCAGTATTCTGGGAAACACCACCTTAACCACTCTGTCAAATTTGGCACCAGTAATGGGACACAGGAACCTCATGTACCTCCTGATAAAATGTATCAAGACATCCTACTGCAGTATCCCTGCTAAAAATGCAGAACTTAAATTTATCAGCATACATCCGCCAACTCATATTGAGAGACATTCTACAAAACAGCCAGCAGGTATGTTTCAAAAGATCAAGGTCAAGAACCATTGAGTAGATGTTTCAAATTAGAGGAGACCAAGAAGACATAATGAAAAAAAAAATGCAAAAATGTGTGATTCTGAACTGAATCCTGGACCGAAAATAAGAACCCTGGTGGGATGATGACACAATGGGAATAAGGTCTGTAAGATTCCATAATGGTGCTAGATCAGCATTCGTTTTCTGATGTTTATAATGATATGGTCATTATATTAGATATTGACATTTTATGGATTTCCCTGGTAGTCTAGTGGCTGAGAATCCTCCTGCCAATGGGAGACACAGGTTTGATCCCTGGGCCAGGGAGATGCCAGATGCCTCAGAGCAACTAAGCCTGTGCGTTTCAACTACTGAGCCTAGGAGCTGCAACCCAATGAGACCACGAGCCACAACTACTGATCAAGTGCCAAGAATCTAGGCATCAACAAGAAGAAGTCACCACCAGAAGCCTGAGCACAAGGAAGAGTCACTCCACTCACTACAACTAGAGAAAGCCTGCAGCAATGAAGGCCCAGCACAGACAAAATGATAAAATAAAAATAAAGAAATATATCTTAAAAAATAAAACATTTGGGGCTTCCCTGGTGGTCCAGTGGGTGAAGACTCTGCCTTGCCATGCAAGGGGCACCAGTTCAATCCCTGGCCTGGGAGGATCCCACGTGCTACAGAGGGGCTGGACCAGTGTGTCCAATTACGAGCCAGCACTCTGGAGTGCACACGCCCAGAGCCGGTGCCTTGCCATGAGAGAGGCCACTGCAATGGGAGGCCCACACAGGCCAAAGAATAAAGATGAATGAAAACAAAATAATGACTTAGAGACAAAAAAGAGAAAAAATCCCCAAAAAGTAACATTTTAAGAACCTAAATGGAGTGCTTATTGAAATCCTTAGTGCTATTTCTTTACTTTTTGAAGTCTGAAATTATTTCAAAAAGAACTTAATCGTTTTTAAACTACAGGTTAAGGTCTGTAGAGCCCTTATGAAGTTTCCAAGTTACTGTCACTTACAGAAGACTCTTGATAGCAAGGAGAGCAAACCAGTCAATCCTAAAGGAAATCAACCCTGAATATTCATTGGAAGGACTGATGCTGAAGCTGACGCTCCAATGCTTTGGTCACCTGATGCGGAGGGCTGACTCACTGGAAAAGACCCTGATGCTGGGAAAGACTGAGGGCAGGAAGAGAAGGGGTAGACAGAGGACGAGATGATTGGATGACATCATCGACTCAGTGGACATGAATGTGAGCAAACTCCAGGAGATAATGAAGGACAGGGAAGCCTGGAGTGCTGTAGGCTATGGAGTTGCAAAGAGTCGGACACAACTAAGTGGCTGAGAATCCTCCTGCCAATGGGAGACACAGGTTTGATCCCTGGGCCAGGGAGATGCCAGATGCCTCAGAGCAACTAAGCCTGTGCGTTTCAACTACTGAGCCTAGGAGCTGCAACCCAATGAGACCACGAGCCACAACTACTGATCAAGTGCCAAGAATCTAGGCATCAACAAGAAGAAGTCACCACCAGAAGCCTGAGCACAAGGAAGAGTCACTCCACTCACTACAACTAGAGAAAGCCTGCAGCAATGAAGGCCCAGCACAGACAAAATGATAAAATAAAAATAAAGAAATATATCTTAAAAAAATAAAAACATTTGGGGCTTCCCTGGTGGTCCAGTGGGTGAAGACTCTGCCTTGCCATGCAAGGGGCACCAGTTCAATCCCTGGCCTGGGAGGATCCCACGTGCTACAGAGGGGCTGGACCAGTGTGTCCAATTACGAGCCAGCACTCTGGAGTGCACACGCCCAGAGCCGGTGCCTTGCCATGAGAGAGGCCACTGCAATGGGAGGCCCACACAGGCCAAAGAATAAAGATGAATGAAAACAAAATAATGACTTAGAGACAAAAAAGAGAAAAAATCCCCAAAAAGTAACATTTTAAGAACCTAAATGGAGTGCTTATTGAAATCCTTAGTGCTATTTCTTTACTTTTTGAAGTCTGAAATTATTTCAAAAAGAACTTAATCGTTTTTAAACTACAGGTTAAGGTCTGTAGAGCCCTTATGAAGTTTCCAAGTTACTGTCACTTACAGAAGACTCTTGATAGCAAGGAGAGCAAACCAGTCAATCCTAAAGGAAATCAACCCTGAATATTCATTGGAAGGACTGATGCTGAAGCTGACGCTCCAATGCTTTGGTCACCTGATGCGGAGGGCTGACTCACTGGAAAAGACCCTGATGCTGGGAAAGACTGAGGGCAGGAAGAGAAGGGGTAGACAGAGGACGAGATGATTGGATGACATCATCGACTCAGTGGACATGAATGTGAGCAAACTCCAGGAGATAATGAAGGACAGGGAAGCCTGGAGTGCTGTAGGCTATGGAGTTGCAAAGAGTCGGACACAACTAAGTGACTGCACAACAACAAGCTTCCTGGTCACTCTCTCCTCACGTATCAAGGATGACTTCATCCATGCAACATCCTAGTCTTTTCTTTCCCAGACCTATTCACCTAACGCAAATTTCCTGCCTCTTCTCAGCCACATCTGAAATCTTGAATTCAAGTACCCAAATGATAGCTTATTTACCCAAAGTTCCAGTCCGAAAATTCTTTGAATCCATTGAGACATCCAGTCCACAACATTACCATTTTTCCTGTATCCATCATCTACCCCTTCCCCACACCACATACTAGCCTTGTCCTTTTCCCACCTTCCAGCTCCAATACTTTAGATATTCTCTTGTTAACACTCAACTCCCTCGGCCACCTCACCCTCTGTTCCACTCACCTGCAAGACTCAATACTGCTACACAATACTACTGCTACTCAATACTATCTACACAAACAGCTAACTGTTGGAAGGGGGGGAAATCATACAAACATGCTGACTGATCCCATTTAAAATCACAGATACAAATGGACGCTAGTACTCAAGTGGACACCAACACTACCAGACACCCACTCTTCCAAGTCTCAATCCCACTGTAGAAGGCAAGTATTGAAATCAAGTTTGGGTTGTGTCGGGATCAGGACTTTCAGACACACTTCATGGCTGGCATTCCAATTGTTGGGAAAGGAAGACAGTGTGACACAGAATTTCTTTGAGATTTGTTTCTCTTTCATCTAGGTAATTGTATTGTGTTGTCATGATGCAAATAGGAAAAAATCGTTTCATCCGGACGTTGTAAAACTGTAGAGCCTTGTTCAACTTACAGAAGACTCTTGATAGCAAGGAGAGCAAACCAGTCAATCCTAAAGGAAATCAACCCTGAATATTCATTGGAAGGACTGATGCTGAAGCTGACGCTCCAATGCTTTGGTCACCTGATGCGGAGGGCTGACTCACTGGAAAAGACCCTGATGCTGGGAAAGACTGAGGGCAGGAAGAGAAGGGGTAGACAGAGGACGAGATGATTGGATGACATCATCGACTCAGTGGACATGAATGTGAGCAAACTCCAGGAGATAATGAAGGACAGGGAAGCCTGGAGTGCTGTAGGCTATGGAGTTGCAAAGAGTCGGACACAACTAAGTGACTGCACAACAACAAGCTTCCTGGTCACTCTCTCCTCACGTATCAAGGATGACTTCATCCATGCAACATCCTAGTCTTTTCTTTCCCAGACCTATTCACCTAACGCAAATTTCCTGCCTCTTCTCAGCCACATCTGAAATCTTGAATTCAAGTACCCAAATGATAGCTTATTTACCCAAAGTTCCAGTCCGAAAATTCTTTGAATCCATTGAGACATCCAGTCCACAACATTACCATTTTTCCTGTATCCATCATCTACCCCTTCCCCACACCACATACTAGCCTTGTCCTTTTCCCACCTTCCAGCTCCAATACTTTAGATATTCTCTTGTTAACACTCAACTCCCTCGGCCACCTCACCCTCTGTTCCACTCACCTGCAAGACTCAATACTGCTACACAATACTACTGCTACTCAATACTATCTACACAAACAGCTAACTGTTGGAAGGGGGGGAAATCATACAAACATGCTGACTGATCCCATTTAAAATCACAGATACAAATGGACGCTAGTACTCAAGTGGACACCAACACTACCAGACACCCACTCTTCCAAGTCTCAATCCCACTGTAGAAGGCAAGTATTGAAATCAAGTTTGGGTTGTGTCGGGATCAGGACTTTCAGACACACTTCATGGCTGGCATTCCAATTGTTGGGAAAGGAAGACAGTGTGACACAGAATTTCTTTGAGATTTGTTTCTCTTTCATCTAGGTAATTGTATTGTGTTGTCATGATGCAAATAGGAAAAAATCGTTTCATCCGGACGTTGTAAAATGAATTCCAAGGCTTTCACATCTTTATTATTATTTTTCTTTTCCTCGGGCATCAACCAGTCTTCTCAGCAATTCTTCCTGACATTGCTCCAAGATTAAGCCCCAGATTCCGAAAGGAAACTTGGACATGATATGTGTCTGTCATACAAGAGATATAAATTTGGTCTCCACCCTATTTCCTAGTTCCTGGAATGTCTGAAGTACTAAGTGGCTGCTGAGATGATTGGAAGCTGGGGGCCTCCTGGTCAGCCTCAGGATAGGGCTGGTTGCCAAGGGAAACCAGCTTTTGATGAGAGTTGGAACTTTCGGCTCCACACCCTAACCTCTAGGGAAGAGAAGCTAGAAATCAAGCTAATCACTAACGGCCAATGATTTAATCAATTGTGCTACAGTAATGAAGTCTTTACTTAAAAAATAAAAGTCCTAACTGAAGGGGTGTGGGGAGCTTCCGGGTTGGTGAACAGGAGCAGGTGCCGAGAGGGTGGCCTGGAGGAGGCATGGAAGCTCCCCGCCCTCTTCCCCAAACCCCACCCTGGGCATCTCTTCCCTCTGGCTGTGCCTGAGCTGTATCTGTGTACAATGCACAGTGGTCTACCGAGTCAGCTGTTACCCTGAGCTCTGTGAGCTGTTCTAGCAAATGACCAAACCTCTGATTTATAGTTGGCCAGTCAGAAGTCCACCATCTGGCCTTGCCAGCCTCTGAAGTGGTAGAGGGCAGTCTCGAGGGCCTGAGCTATTAACCTGTAAGATCTGACACTAACTCCAGGGAGTGTCAGTTCAGTCGCTCAGTCGTGTCCAACTCCTTGCTACCCCCTGGGCAACATAGCCTGCTAGGGTTCTCTATCCATGTAATTCTTCAGGCAAGGATACTGGAATGGGTCACCATGCCCTTCTCCAGAGGACCTTCCTGATCCATGGATAGGATCTGGGTCTCCTGCACTGGGAAGATAAGAAATATTGATACATATTTGTATCATGTACTTGGTACAAAACTTAAACATTGGTACATACGCTGTTTGTTTAAAACTAGATTTAGGCATTTAACATGCTTGCATGGTCAGTCACTTCAGTCGTGTCCAACTTTTTGAGACCCCATGAACCGCCAGGCTTCTCTGTCCATAGGATCCTCTGGGCAAGAATACTGGAGTGGGTTGCCATTTCCTTCTCCAGGGGATCTTCCCAGCCCAAGGACTGAACCCACGTCTCTCATCGTCTGTGTTGGCAGGCACGTTCTTTACCACTAGCGCCACCAACATGCGGAACTAGAAATTTCACTCCATTTAGTTTTGTTTACACTTGGCTTGGAACCCACGTCTTCTAGATGATTGGAAGCTGGGGGCCTCCTGGTCAGCCTCAGGATAGGGCTGGTTGCCAAGGGAAACCAGCTTTTGATGAGAGTTGGAACTTTCGGCTCCACACCCTAACCTCTAGGGAAGAGAAGCTAGAAATCAAGCTAATCACTAACGGCCAATGATTTAATCAATTGTGCTACAGTAATGAAGTCTTTATTTAAAAAATAAAAGTCCTAACTGAAGGGGTGTGGGGAGCTTCCGGGTTGGTGAACAGGAGCAGGTGCCGAGAGGGTGGCCTGGAGGAGGCATGGAAGCTCCCCGCCCTCTTCCCCAAACCCCACCCTGGGCATCTCTTCCCTCTGGCTGTGCCTGAGCTGTATCTGTGTACAATGCACAGTGGTCTACCGAGTCAGCTGTTACCCTGAGCTCTGTGAGCTGTTCTAGCAAATGACCAAACCTCTGATTTATAGTTGGCCCGTCAGAAGTCCACCATCTGGCCTTGCCAGCCTCTGAAGTGGTAGAGGGCAGTCTCGAGGGCCTGAGCTATTAACCTGTAAGATCTGACACTAACTCCAGGGAGTGTCAGTTCAGTCGCTCAGTCGTGTCCAACTCCTTGCTACCCCCTGGGCAACATAGCCTGCTAGGGTTCTCTATCCATGTAATTCTTCAGGCAAGGATACTGGAATGGGTCACCATGCCCTTCTCCAGAGGACCTTCCTGATCCATGGATAGGATCTGGGTCTCCTGCACTGGGAAGATAAGAAATATTGATACATATTTGTATCATGTACTTGGTACAAAACTTAAACATTGGTACATACGCTGTTTGTTTAAAACTAGATTTAGGCATTTAACATGCTTGCATGGTCAGTCACTTCAGTCGTGTCCAACTTTTTGAGACCCCATGAACCGCCAGGCTTCTCTGTCCATAGGATCCTCTGGGCAAGAATACTGGAGTGGGTTGCCATTTCCTTCTCCAGGGGATCTTCCCAGCCCAAGGACTGAACCCACGTCTCTCATCGTCTGTGTTGGCAGGCACGTTCTTTACCACTAGCGCCACCAACATGCGGAACTAGAAATTTCACTCCATTTAGTTTTGTTTACACTTGGCAATGAATTATGGGTACAGTTTTTTATGTTCTTTTCCCTATGTTTTCTTTGTTCTAATTATATTTATTAAAATGTTGTGTGCTGACTCCAATCAAAAATTTCAACTTGTATTTTGTTTGTATTTTTATATAACTTCTCTAATAACCTTCCATTGTATTTTACAAAAGTATTGGTCCACAAATGATAGAAAATGACAAATGTTTCACCACAGACCATCTGAGCAGCAGGACTATGCCCTGGACATCCTCTAGGTGGCCACTAGGTGGTGACCAAGGATCTTCTCCCTAACTGCCTGCATGACCTTTGGAATGGCTCCTCCAATTGAGAAAGAATAAGGCATTCCATGTGCTAAAACATTACCAGTGTTATCTGGCAGAATCCTCAGACCTTTCCTATTTGTCAAGCCCCCAAAGAAGGCAACTTAAATCTCCCTTGTATGAGACACTTGTAAATGTTGTGACTGACTGATACAAATGAAGATATGGGTGTTCATATAAATATATTTTGCCCTTTGTTGCAAGGCTTCCCCCACGCAGAGAAGCAGACCTGTGCACCAAAGCTGTTGCAGCCATTGTCATCCGTCTCCCCACGACACTACTGCCACTCGCTCAGGAGCCACTCACGGAATATTGCTGTGTTTAAAAATAAGCTGTAGGAGTTCCCTGATGGTCTAGCGGTTAGGATCCAGGTTTTCGTTGACTGCCGTGGCCCAGGTTCAATTCCTGGTTGGGAATGGTGATCCAGCAAGCTACCTGGTACGGCCAAAATTCATTCATTCATTCATTAATAAAAGTAAGCTGGATGCTCTTATAAAAGCACAAATGAAATATGCCAAAGCTTCCCATTCACAGTCTATGACAACCCAGTCCCGCGTCTGCCATGAACTACAACTAGAGCAACTCACTCCTTCAGCCACTGGAAGGGTGATAACCGAGACCTGCTTATCACTAACAGTGTCACAAACTGCCAAGGCCTTTAGCTTTCAGCACATTCCTTCCCTGTGAAAAGCCTTGTACCATGGGGCAAACGGGCTTCCCTCGTGGCTCAGCAGGAAGGAATCTGCCTGCACTGCAAGACACCTGGGTTCAATCCCTGTGTCAGGAAGATCCCCTGGAGAAGGAAATGACCATCCACTCCAGTATTCTTGCCTGGAGAAGCCTATAGACAGAGGAGCCTGGTGGGACACAGCCCATGGGGTCGCAGAGTTGGACATGACCGAGTGACTTAACAAGCATGGGGTAGACAAGAAGAATGAAAGCCTATCTGTGGCCAAAAGTTGACCTCATCTCCTGTCATAAATTATTCAGGCTTCTGGGTATGCCACTTGTGGCTGGGATTGTGATGTCCAGCTTAGTGTTCCTGCCTTGGGGACTTATTCTGTCCATGCTCCAAGGTGGAAGGCATCTCCCCCAAAAAACCCCCTTTCAAGTGAACAGAAAGTGTTATTTTGGCAGAATCCTCAGACCTTTCCTATTTGTCAAGCCCCCAAAGAAGGCAACTTAAATCTCCCTTGTATGAGACACTTGTAAATGTTGTGACTGACTGATACAAATGAAGATATGGGTGTTCATATAAATATATTTTGCCCTTTGTTGCAAGGCTTCCCCCACGCAGAGAAGCAGACCTGTGCACCAAAGCTGTTGCAGCCATTGTCATCCGTCTCCCCACGACACTACTGCCACTCGCTCAGGAGCCACTCACGGAATATTGCTGTGTTTAAAAATAAGCTGTAGGAGTTCCCTGATGGTCTAGCGGTTAGGATCCAGGTTTTCGTTGACTGCCGTGGCCCAGGTTCAATTCCTGGTTGGGAATGGTGATCCAGCAAGCTACCTGGTACGGCCAAAATTCATTCATTCATTCATTAATAAAAGTAAGCTGGATGCTCTTATAAAAGCACAAATGAAATATGCCAAAGCTTCCCATTCACAGTCTATGAGAACCCAGTCCCGAAGCGTCTGCCATGAACTACAACTAGAGCAACTCACTCCTTCAGCCACTGGAAGGGTGATAACCGAGACCTGCTTATCACTAACAGTGTCACAAACTGCCAAGGCCTTTAGCTTTCAGCACATTCCTTCCCTGTGAAAAGCCTTGTACCATGGGGCAAACGGGCTTCCCTCGTGGCTCAGCAGGAAGGAATCTGCCTGCACTGCAAGACACCTGGGTTCAATCCCTGTGTCAGGAAGATCCCCTGGAGAAGGAAATGACCATCCACTCCAGTATTCTTGCCTGGAGAAGCCTATAGACAGAGGAGCCTGGTGGGACACAGCCCATGGGGTCGCAGAGTTGGACATGACCGAGTGACTTAACAAGCATGGGGTAGACAAGAAGAATGAAAGCCTATCTGTGGCCAAAAGTTGACCTCATCTCCTGTCATAAATTATTCAGGCTTCTGGGTATGCCACTTGTGGCTGGGATTGTGATGTCCAGCTTAGTGTTCCTGCCTTGGGGACTTATTCTGTCCATGCTCCAAGGTGGAAGGCATCTCCCACCACCTTTCAAGTGAACAGAAATGTCATCGCCTTATCTAACTCAGACCAGGTCTGCTTAAGTCACCTGGCAAACAGCTTTGGGGGCTGAACCTGCTGGAAACCTCTTCTCTGTCAAGGGCAGTGTGTGGAGGACTGGCAGCCCCTGGTAATCACCTCCGCATAGCAGCAGGCACTCACCTGGTGACGGCAGTAATCTCATGTTCCCCCTGACGGCCGTGAGTCTCTTTGGTATTAAGATGGAACAAAGAGAAAATGTAACCTTGGACTGGAGAGAAGTCTGCCTGATTAAATTAAAGGACCCAAATTCTCAAAAACTTCTTTCTTGATGATTTTTAGGTGACGATTTTAGGAAATGTTTATAAAGTTTTTTATTAATTAATTTGGCTGCATTGGGTCTCCGTGGTTACGCAGGCTTTTCTCTAATGGGGAGCAGGAGCTACTCTCTAGCTGTTGTGCACGGGCTCATCACCGTAGTGGCTTCTTTTGTTGTGGAGCACAGGCTCTAGGGTGTTCCAGCTTCCGCAGTTGTGGGGCCCAGGCTCAAGCCCAGGCTCAGTAGTTGTGGTGCACCGGCTTAGATGTCCCCAGGCATGTGGGATCCTCCGGGACCAAGGATCGAACCTCTGTCTCCTACACTGGCAGGTGGATTCCTATCCACTGTGTCACAAGGGGAGTCCATGAAATGTCTATTTATGGTGATCAATGGCAGTTTTTAAAAGCCACCTAGCGCAAGAGGAACACTCTAAGTGAACTAAGTTTTTTGCAAAGTTGAAGACAGAGGTTTAAAGACACACTCACTTGACCCTCCTTTGACTTGAATCTAGAGGCCACACCACAGACTCGTCATCCCCAAAACAGTTCTATCAACTTATTTGCCAATTACCAGTCTCCCAGTTGGAAAAGAGAGACTCAAATTAAGCTAATTCAAGGACGTACTACTGGGGTAGACAAGAAGAATGAAAGCCTATCTGTGGCCAAAAGTTGACCTCATCTCCTGTCATAAATTATTCAGGCTTCTGGGTATGCCACTTGTGGCTGGGATTGTGATGTCCAGCTTAGTGTTCCTGCCTTGGGGACTTATTCTGTCCATGCTCCAAGGTGGAAGGCATCTCCCACCACCTTTCAAGTGAACAGAAATGTCATCGCCTTATCTAACTCAGACCAGGTCTGCTTAAGTCACCTGGCAAACAGCTTTGGGGGCTGAACCTGCTGGAAACCTCTTCTCTGTCAAGGGCAGTGTGTGGAGGACTGGCAGCCCCTGGTAATCACCTCCGCATAGCAGCAGGCACTCACCTGGTGACGGCAGTAATCTCATGTTCCCCCTGACGGCCGTGAGTCTCTTTGGTATTAAGATGGAACAAAGAGAAAATGTAACCTTGGACTGGAGAGAAGTCTGCCTGATTAAATTAAAGGACCCAAATTCTCAAAAACTTCTTTCTTGATGATTTTAGGTGACGATTTTAGGAAATGTTTATAAAGTTTTTTATTAATTAATTTGGCTGCATTGGGTCTCCGTGGTTACGCAGGCTTTTCTCTAATGGGGAGCAGGAGCTACTCTCTAGCTGTTGTGCACGGGCTCATCACCGTAGTGGCTTCTTTTGTTGTGGAGCACAGGCTCTAGGGTGTTCCAGCTTCCGCAGTTGTGGGGCCCAGGCTCAAGCCCAGGCTCAGTAGTTGTGGTGCACCGGCTTAGATGTCCCCAGGCATGTGGGATCCTCCGGGACCAAGGATCGAACCTCTGTCTCCTACACTGGCAGGTGGATTCCTATCCACTGTGTCACAAGGGGAGTCCATGAAATGTCTATTTATGGTGATCAATGGCAGTTTTTAAAAGCCACCTAGCGCAAGAGGAACACTCTAAGTGAACTAAGTTTTTTGCAAAGTTGAAGACAGAGGTTTAAAGACACACTCACTTGACCCTCCTTTGACTTGAATCTAGAGGGCCACACCACAGACTCGTCATCCCCAAAACAGTTCTATCAACTTATTTGCCAATTACCAGTCTCCCAGTTGGAAAAGAGAGACTCAAATTAAGCTAATTCAAGGAGTATGTTGATTCAAGTAGATTGTTTACAGAACTGTAGGCAAAAGTCAAGAAAACCAAAGGGTTAACCACGCTCTAACCCTGGGCCACTCATACTGGAGGAGCTGGCACGTCCCACTGCCGAAAGGTGAAGGACAGGAGCAGTTATAGGAAACCCAAGAGAAGAAACTCACAGCGGAGCAGCAGTGACGAGACATGGCCAGCCTGATGGGATCCCACCTCCACCTCCGTTTCCTTCACCATGGCCCAAACCCAACGAGAGCAGCAGGGAAGAGCCGCCTGATGTCTGTATCACCTCCCAGGAGAGGGAGTGAGGGGCACTGGATCTGGAGAGACAGACAGAACCTATTTCTACATACATGTATGTATACAGGTGTGTGTGTGTGTGTACATAAACACTCCAGAAGATAGGGAGGTACAGCGATAGATACATTGGTAAGATAGGGAAGAGACAGACCACACTGGAGCTACCACCCAAGTCTTTCTGCCTTCAGCCGCCTTTCTTGTCCTTCATCTCATGGAAAGACTGAGCCCCCATCCCTGAGTGGGCATGACATTCTATCAACTACCATGTCACTCCAAGTTCCATTTTCTAACACCCCCATCTAGAGAAAACAGAGGGAGACAAGAAACGCCACACTGTTGAGACACTCCTGACATCAACAGGCTTCTGTTGGTCAGTGTAGCTGTCTTTTCCCACTGCCCCTTCATCTCTCCCACATCTTGGCTGGACCGTGGGTATTTACCAGATGGCGAGTCCAAATTCTTCAGTGCTACCGTGTTGGAGTCCTTTTCTCTATGGGTCATTGCAGTTTTCCACTCCCTGGGAAAACAGATCAAGGGAGCAAAATATATCAATAAATGCCCAAGACAATTTGTCAAGGGAGTATAATAAATGATCAGTGAATTCCCTGATATCCAAACACAGTTCTCCACAGGCATCAGTCAAATTCAATCCATACAAAACTTTCCCTTCTCTGAGTAATATTGGTCAATAGCATGAGAAACATTGATTTAGCAGTTCAGAAAACCCTTAAATCACCTACCTTGCCACACTACCAGGTGCTGAGGATGCAAGTGTGGAAAACTGTTCTTTCTGCTACCGCTGGGAATGTGGGGAGATGATTTTTTTTTTTTTTTTAGTCTTTGTTGCTGTGCTTTCGCAGGTGTTTCTCTAGTCACACCGAGAGGAGGCTTCTCTTGTTGCAGAGCACAGGTCCTAGGGTGCACCAGCTTAGTTGCTTCAAGATATATGGAATCTTCCAGTACCAGCAACTGAAGCTGTGTCCCCTGCACTGGCAGGTGAATTATTAACTACCGAACCACCATAATAGTCAAAAATGACTTTAAGAAACACTGAACAATCTGTGCAGGGTTAGGCACAAATTCTAGCTTATGAGGACAGTGAGAATCAGGGTGAGGATTACTTCGACAGGGTCCATTGTTAAATCAATGACCCACGAGACAATGCTTCCATTGTCCAAGTTCTATACTACAGAAACACAGGTAAATACGACCTCAGGTTTTCCAATCTGATTCCAGTTCTACTTCTCTCACTTACTGTGTCGCTTTCACCAAATCAACTGTTTTCTGGAAACCTCAGTTTCTACCTATAAAATATGAGGAGTAAGAATTCCTCATGGAAGGAAAAATATTAAAAAGAGAAATAAAATCCCCAATATCTGCCACTGCCCACAATTCTCCAGGCTTCCCTGGTGGCTCAGATGGTAAAGAATTTGCCTGTGATGCAGGAGATCCGGGTTCAATCCCTGGGTTGGGAAGATCCCCTGGAGAAGGGAATGGCAACCCACTCCAGTATTCTTGCCTGGAGAATCCCATGAACAGGAGTCTGGCAAGCCCCAGTCCATGGCTTTGGAAAAAGTCGGACATGACTGAGCGACCAGCACACCAGGCACACTTCTCCTCCTGGCAGTCAAGTGGGAGTTACTATTCCCTTGGTAGTTTATAGTAAGGGATAGTTTAGAAGGCATAAGCTTGTTTTTTCCCACTTGGAGATTGCTAGAGTTGAAAAGGTTGTAAAATCCAGACTACAATGTATTTTTAAATTTCTTTTGAAAGGTGTCACACCCATTCACCTTCTGGAGGCAGTTTTCTAATGGAAGTAGCTTGCTGACAATACTACTTTGAATTCTATACAGCAAGCAGTAGCTTTCTTTCTACTTAAAAATTCAAAAGCCATTGTTAAGGGACTCCAGTGTGTTGAAAATGTTCTCAATTGTTTCTGAGAGCTTTCTCTGCCTTCCAGTTAATGACTGTAGTGAGCAAGAAGCATTTTTCTTTATTCAGGGGAAGAAAAACGGCATAGGTCAAAAAAAGAACCTATTAGTGCTTAGACACCAAGACCTGTGTTTCTGAACGAAGAATTTTAAGGAAAACCACATGCTTCTAAAATTAGTTTTCAATTAATAAAGAATTAGTCTTCAAACCTTACCACTAGAGAAGGTATTTTTTGACCCTAGATCAAGGGGTGAGATTCTTAAAATTAAATGAAAAAGGTTTTCTTATCTTTTGACCCAAAATTACTTCGACAGGGTCCATTGAACGCCACGAGACAATGCTTCCATTGTCCAAGTTCTATACTACAGAAACACAGGTAAATCGACCTCAGGTTTTCCAATCTGATTCCAGTTCTACTTCTCTCACTTACTGTGTCGCTTTCACCAAATCAACTGTTTTCTGGAAACCTCAGTTTCTACCTATAAAATATGAGGAGTAAGAATTCCTCATGGAAGGAAAAATATTAAAAAGAGAAATAAAATCCCCAATATCTGCCACTGCCCACAATTCTCCAGGCTTCCCTGGTGGCTCAGATGGTAAAGAATTTGCCTGTGATGCAGGAGATCCGGGTTCAATCCCTGGGTTGGGAAGATCCCCTGGAGAAGGGAATGGCAACCCACTCCAGTATTCTTGCCTGGAGAATCCCATGAACAGGAGTCTGGCAAGCCCCAGTCCATGGCTTTGGAAAAAGTCGGACATGACTGAGCGACCAGCACACCAGGCACACTTCTCCTCCTGGCAGTCAAGTGGGAGTTACTATTCCCTTGGTAGTTTATAGTAAGGGATAGTTTAGAAGGCATAAGCTTGTTTTTTCCCACTTGGAGATTGCTAGAGTTGAAAAGGTTGTAAAATCCAGACTACAATGTATTTTTAAATTTCTTTTGAAAGGTGTCACACCCATTCACCTTCTGGAGGCAGTTTTCTAATGGAAGTAGCTTGCTGACAATACTACTTTGAATTCTATACAGCAAGCAGTAGCTTTCTTTCTACTTAAAAATTCAAAAGCCATTGTTAAGGGACTCCAGTGTGTTGAAAATGTTCTCAATTGTTTCTGAGAGCTTTCTCTGCCTTCCAGTTAATGACTGTAGTGAGCAAGAAGCATTTTTCTTTATTCAGGGGAAGAAAAACGGCATAGGTCAAAAAAAGAACCTATTAGTGCTTAGACACCAAGACCTGTGTTTCTGAACGAAGAATTTTAAGGAAAACCACATGCTTCTAAAATTAGTTTTCAATTAATAAAGAATTAGTCTTCAAACCTTACCACTAGAGAAGGTATTTTTTGACCCTAGATCAAGGGGTGAGATTCTTAAAATTAAATGCCTTCAATTCCTCAAAATCCTCAGATTTCTGCCATGTATCTTCTCACCATCCTTTCATCTTTTTGGATCCCTCATAATGTGAATAAATGAAAATGTTTTCTTTTTTATCTTCCAAGAGCCAATACTGACTAGAGGCAGTAGACCTTGTGCTTCAAAAAACAAGAAACTGGAAAGACTCATGACCAGTTCCTGCACCAAGCATCACTGCTCAGCTGCCCAAACACAGTGTTGGACAAGCCCAGGGTCTAAACTTAAAAAGCTCAACCACGTTGTGTGCATGGCATGTGTGCTACGGAGTACCTGGGCGTGGTTTGAGCACCAAAATGATCAGATTCCTGATGTTAAAGCAGGGTCAAGTACCAAATAAACCTTTTCTTTAAAATTATTGAAAGTACTCACAGTGAAGATTACACTTGGGAACAAGTCACCAGAAACCCAAAGTTGGAAGTGATTGAAACTGCAACTGACACCAAAGGTCAATTCAAAAGTACTGAGAGCAGCCAGCTCTGCCCATCAGGACGCTGCTCCCGCTGTTATCAGTCACACGCTTGCCCCTGACCCCACATGCTTCCACAGCCACCAGTCACCTCTCATTCCCAACAAAGCCTCTCTCCAACTCCTCAACCAACTCCTAGGCCTTACCCGCCCTGGTCAACATCCCTCACGACCTACCAACTAGCACATCACCAGAGATGCCGGTGTTGTAAAAGCAAAACAAGAACGTGAAGAAGCTGTGTCAGAGTGAAGAGTAGCGACCAAAGGGCTTGGAAGCTTTTCCTAAAAGACTATTGGAACATGTGGCAAAATTTGGGGATATATGAGAATTCACTCTATCATTCTTGCAGTAACTTACCCAGGAAACAAAGCCAGGGTAGGAGCTTTTAGTACACTGGCTTATAACAAGAGGGACAAACTGGAATTTCACCTCACTTTCTGAGACACAGAAGCTACAAAACACACAAGTTTAGCTAAGTTCTGGCTTGAACGCTGTAGAAGCCCCTTGCCTACAACATTCTGTTACCGAGGTAGGGTAAGAGCATCCAACTGTGGAGACTCAAGGTAAGTGCTTTTTTTTTCCTAACAGAGTCTTTTAAAAAAGTAAATGGCCTAAATCATTTCCAAGCTAAAATAAATTATCGAGCAGAAAAACTATTTCAAGTCTCTAAGAAGAGTCCAAGAATGAAGTAAGAAGAAAGGAGAGCTTCACTTGAGGCTGAAACAATTGGTCATTGTTAGTCCAGGACTAAACGGCTGTAAAAGGGCATTTGGGAAGGTCTGGTACCTGTGAGGAACTTCCATGAAGTCAGGGGGTAAAGGGTGGGGCGGAGGTGGGGGAGCAAGATCTGTGTAGCAAGATCTTTGGCACAAAGGGTCGTAAGTCTTGAATAGACTGTTATATAGTGAATAACTCCACATATATATTTTTTAATTTTGACCTCTATTATTGGTTTTTTACTTATTTATTTTCATCCATCTCTATCCTTTGGCCTGTGTGGGCCTCCCATCGCAGTGGGCTCTCTCGTTGCTGAGCACCAGCTCTGGGCACGTGTGTTCCAGAGTGCTGGCTCGTAAATGGACACACCGGTCCATCCGCCCTGAAGCACGTGGGATCTTCCCAGGCCAGGGATCAAACCGGTGCCCTTGCACTACAAGGCAGACTCTTCAACCACTGGACCACCAGGGAAGCCCAATCCTGCATAATTTTAACATTTCATGTTTCTCAAGCTCATTTTCTATCCCATACCTCATTTGAGCCATACCACCAAACTGTTAGGTCAGTGATTAACTGTGTGGATTCCAAGTACTATTTTCTTCTTGACTGAAGTTCTGAATGATTAATGCTTTGTTAAAATTCAGTTAAGGGGAACAAGAGTTATAAGTACTCTTCCATGGATCTCTCTAACCCAGTGTAAGTTTCCCTAGATGGAAATTTAAACTGAGACATCTCAATTCAATATAGAACTAAGCAAAACTACTAATTCAGGAAAAAAGTCTTTATAAATTCACTATCATAAGGAATCATCAGATCCCAAAGCATTCATACAGGTAAAAGAAAAGAATCCAGGCACACCTTAATATTTTTCCATTTGGATCAAGTAGATGAAAAAAATGGGACCATGTCCCCCAATCCCAGAGGTCCTTTAAAGATTTAACACTCAAAGGCTGATTCACATTCCAAACCATTCACACAGAAAAGGTGTCCTATTTGTCAACAAAAACCCATTCAACAGATAACTTGGCCTTCACCTTCGGGTTTGTGAAACTGGGATGAGACACAGCACACATTTCTTGTTTTTATTTCAACATTTAAAATAGTCACAGATGCATTGTTATATTCATCGACATCTCCATGGAAGATGTACCAAACAAAGCAGACAGGTATTCCACAATCACAAGAATTACATACTTGTTACTATGTGAATGTTTACCCCTAGAGTTCTTCTAAAAAAACACCACTTTAAAAAAAAGAAAAAAGCATAACGTCTTTTGAGTGTTTCACTGAATTAATTTCTGTAAAAAGTAAGTTGCAAATAATTTCAGGAGGCATACTTAGCACTTTTTTAAAATTTCAAACTTTTACACCCATCAGAAACACTTCATAATTAATATTCAATTCTTTCACTCTTGCCCTCAGCAGCCAAGCCAGGCTGTACATCTTTTTTCTTCCTGTCTTTTTTCCTCAACACATAAAGAGTAGGCTGACCATCCCATTTTGACTAGTCAATGAGGGAGGAACATTCTTCTTTCAAAAGAAGTTCTTAGGCATTTAGGAAGCAAAACAAAAAAAAATTTTTTTCTCTTTAGTGGTTGTTCTTTAACTAAAATGCCAAGAGCACTAGAAATTGGTCAAATGCTAGCTTACTTGTACTTTAAAAAGACAGAAGAAAAACTCATTAGAGAGGCCGTGCTACTGTACACATTCAAGGGCTGGCAAGAATTGATTCTGGCATTCACAGGTAAGAAACTATTGCCTCAAAATGCCACACTTTCTTCCTGGAAGGAATCTTACCAAGAAGGTAAAAGCTGAAACAGAAAACAGTACCCTATCTTTTCTTTCCGGCACAATAGTTCTCATTCTTTTCTACAAACAGAAGAGATTAATCATTTCTGTGTATTTTATATATCCAGTAATGTATTGAAATGAATTTACCAAAAACCTTACCAAAAGCTGCCAGAGAAACACTCCTTATCTGAAAGTTTTAATGACAATGCTAAACCTCTAGAAAATGCCTAAGAAACAGACTGCAGCACCATCTCTGTATTAGCAGATTGTTTCAAAATGCACATACCTTCTAATTTCACATAAATCTAGGAAATTTACCCATTATTCCCTCTTTATCTGTACCAAAATCAGAGTTACGTGTTCTAACTACCCTCTCTGTATATAATAAAGAATCTTTACAAATCTACTCAATTCAATTACCATGTTCCCAAATAAGGGGGAAGTTTTCAAACAAGCATGATTTGTCTAAAATACATATTTTCTCAACACTTTGGTACCTATTATGTGACAAAAGACTAAAATATCAGAAAGGAGGATTTATCTCCTCATTTATGCACATATTAGGGTTACTGCTTAAAAACACTTCTAAAAAGTCTTAAAAATGTAAAAGAAACACAGCTGCCAGAAAAAAACTAATTAACTCTGTGTGGTCTGGCAGATGGTTTTGAAATCAAGTCCTTGACAATTGTACTATAAAATGTTTTAGACATAGCAATCAAACCTGGTATAATAGTGCAACTCTCTTATGGCAGTAACCATTTGCTACCAAATGTCAGAAAAAAACTTCTCCTGTCTTTAAATCTTTTTACTATTCTATCTAGAACCGTTGCCTTCTCAGCATGATCAACGTATCATGTGTTACCATCTAGGGTGAAGAGAATTCCTTTCTCTTCACCGCCACCTTCATTTCTGTTACAGTTCCTGACATTCTAAGGCACACCATGCCCTACTTATTGCTGCAAAGCCCCTGAAATCTGTGCCTCAGCCTAAGTCTGCTTCATTATTATGGCTCAATGAAAATCACTTCAGAGTGCCTGCTAAAACGTAGTAACATTAGGTCTAGAATGCCACTGTCCAGTAGATGAACTGCAAAAGAACCAACGCTACAGAAGCAAAGGCCAACAAACCCAAGAAGGTGCTCAATATGCTCTTTTCCCTAAAAACTGACATTTACTATGACAGCTCTGGCTATACATCATCCATTCTCAACGTTGTAAAATAAAATGTTAGGTCAGGAAGCTTTCATGATTTTTATTAAATCCTAGTCTAATGCAACAATAACTGATTTTATAGATATCATCTCATGGTGAATATGTTTAATAAGTGAAAGCAAATCAGACATCTCAGTCATTTTTTTCTGCAGACTAAGCAATAAGGTAACAACTACACAGAATACTACAGGTAATGACGTAACATTTACTTGCTCAGAGTTTTCAAACAAGCCATGTTGTTTATCAAACTATATCTCCTAATACTTAATACAGTAGAATTAGTGATTGTAGCTCTCATATAATAGTTTACTTACAAGTACCTTATTGGAATAACTAACATTTTGACAATTTCAAACGTTCCAAGTTAGCATAACATATTCAAGAAAAAGAGCAAAAGTGAAACAAAAAACTGAACATGACAAGATAGTTACTAAAAGGAAATTGAAGTGAAGAGAAAGGGGAAAAGTGAAATATCGCTGAGGTCAGGGGGAAAAAAATTTAAACAAGTCCAGACATCTGGTTAGCACAGATCAACTATGAATTTCACAAATCAAAAGTCTATAAAGTCAATACAATGCTAACCCTCTTGAACGGAAAAGCTGAATTGAAACTAAAAGGTGGACAAACTGTCATTTTTGGCCTTAAGCAGAGTACCAACTCTTCTGATCAAAGAAGGCCACAACAGTTAAGACTGTATTACTTGTTTTATTTTACACTAGGTGGTAGACACAAAAGTAATCCTCCTTAATAAAACTGACAATCAGCTTCACTCAGAACATTTTTAATAATGCACATGAAAAAAAAGTATTCATCTTACAAACTGTCAGCAATCCAAATATACAACAGCTTGGAAAACAATGTTTAGAAAACAAAAGCCAATGTAAAAAGACAGATTAAAACAACTAGGACAGTACAGGTTTTACATGGCTCTGATTTTACAGTTTTCTTACTGCATCATCAATGTCAGAAATCTGTTCCTTTAGCTGGCTCCACTGCTCAGGATTTAAGGAAATACCTGAAAAAAAATGTTAAAAAAGCGAAAGGTGAAAAATTTGCTTAAGTTCTTAAGGATTTTCATGTTTCCAACTAAATCAAAATTGCCTTTTCAAATGGCACAATGGTACACTACGAATCAAATCTCTTACATTTGTTAATTAACTACTCATCACTATTACCTTAGCAGGTCAATCTTCTACCCAGTTTTACTTTCAACACAACATCCTGCATAATGCCCATTATACTCAGTAAGAAAAATAATGATTCAAAGATTTAGTTCATAAAGGCTTGCAAACTAACAGGCGAAGTGGCCAGGCTTAGATTTGGTTTGTGACACCCCATTTCTATAACCAGCTGTTCCCAACATTTGCTCAAAATTTCCAAAGAAACTTAGCATGAATAACATTGTGCCGAGTTCTTCCAGAAGCATCCATTTCACTTTGGAAAAATCCCTGCGACATAGCCCCAACCAGGATTTCATAGACCATGCAAACTGGTGCAGAGTGTACTCTGGAGTCATACTGCCAGGGTTCAAGTCCCAGTCCTTCGAGAAAGGGGAAAAGTGAAATATCGCTGAGGTCAGGGGGAAAAAAATTTAAACAAGTCCAGACATCTGGTTAGCACAGATCAACTATGAATTTCACAAATCAAAAGTCTATAAAGTCAATACAATGCTAACCCTCTTGAACGGAAAAGCTGAATTGAAACTAAAAGGTGGACAAACTGTCATTTTTGGCCTTAAGCAGAGTACCAACTCTTCTGATCAAAGAAGGCCACAACAGTTAAGACTGTATTACTTGTTTTATTTTACACTAGGTGGTAGACACAAAAGTAATCCTCCTTAATAAAACTGACAATCAGCTTCACTCAGAACATTTTTAATAATGCACATGAAAAAAAAGTATTCATCTTACAAACTGTCAGCAATCCAAATATACAACAGCTTGGAAAACAATGTTTAGAAAACAAAAGCCAATGTAAAAAGACAGATTAAAACAACTAGGACAGTACAGGTTTTACATGGCTCTGATTTTACAGTTTTCTTACTGCATCATCAATGTCAGAAATCTGTTCCTTTAGCTGGCTCCACTGCTCAGGATTTAAGGAAATACCTGAAAAAAAATGTTAAAAAAGCGAAAGGTGAAAAATTTGCTTAAGTTCTTAAGGATTTTCATGTTTCCAACTAAATCAAAATTGCCTTTTCAAATGGCACAATGGTACACTACGAATCAAATCTCTTACATTTGTTAATTAACTACTCATCACTATTACCTTAGCAGGTCAATCTTCTACCCAGTTTTACTTTCAACACAACATCCTGCATAATGCCCATTATACTCAGTAAGAAAAATAATGATTCAAAGATTTAGTTCATAAAGGCTTGCAAACTAACAGGCGAAGTGGCCAGGCTTAGATTTGGTTTGTGACACCCCATTTCTATAACCAGCTGTTCCCAACATTTGCTCAAAATTTCCAAAGAAACTTAGCATGAATAACATTGTGCCGAGTTCTTCCAGAAGCATCCATTTCACTTTGGAAAAATCCCTGCGACATAGCCCCAACCAGGATTTCATAGACCATGCAAACTGGTGCAGAGTGTACTCTGGAGTCATACTGCCAGGGTTCAAGTCCCAGCCTCACTGTCACTAACCCCATGGCCTTTGAAAAATTAACTACCTCTAAACCCCAGTTTCCTCACCAAAACAATGATGTTTATAACTTGAATGGCTGTTGTGAAAAATTAGCCAGTATGAATAAAACCTCAGCATATCACTTGCCAAACATTTAAAAATTAGCTAATGAAATGATCCTATTTAAGATGAAAATGTATGAAAATAAAGTACACTGTAGTTTAAAGTTCTAGTGTTCTATTCCTTGACACATATAAATAGAGAAATAAACTAGAAGTGGAACAACTAATAAATTTCTCAGAAAACTGTTAGGCGGCCATGAAATTCAGAGCAGGGAGGAGACTGTATTGGAACAACACCTGGGAAGGACTAATCAAATCACTTTAGTAAATGTTGGAAGAATTGGCTACATTGGGACAACTTGAATGATCAAGCCAAAAGTGGCCTCAAGAAGAAAACGGTGTGAAAATATATAAAGGGTTAAGCTTAATAAAGGCAAAAATTAAATGAAGCAAACATGGTACTTTTCAAAATGGCAAGCAGGCAGAATAGAAGAAAATGAGGTATTTTTTTCATTAGCTAAGGATTAACCTAAAACAGCTAACTAGCCAAATATACGGCTTTCTGCTGGTACACAAATGTTCTCTTGTCATTTGGTGAATGAATAAAGTATGCTTTTGTAATGACGTCATGCTTGGCACTGGATGTAGCACAAATGCAGGACAAAGTGGCTAAAGGACACCACCCTAAAGTAGCCTTTGAGGATAAACCAAAAGTCAACACTTTTATAAACCAGGATTTTCCATTTCTGATTTTATACCTTCCCAGTGCCCCACTCTAGTTCAGAACTGAGGTAATCTTTTTAAAGGTACATTCAAAATCAATAAAATGAAGTGATACTAGGGGTATGACTAGGAGGGGGATTTCAACAGCTATATTTAAGACATCTCTTTAAAATAAGCTAAATGTCATGTCCATAATGGCTACAGAAGACAAAGAGGATGCACTTGAGAATCTTCCAGGCCCTAGGCACTGCCAACATTATCTCAATCCCAAAAGTAGGATCGAATTTAAGAAATTAAACCTTACCTTTTCTTCCTGGTTTCATTTCACCTTCTGGATCCATCCAATACTCTCTAATATCAATTAAGACTTTCCCTTTGAAGTCCCGAACACTGACATACCTCATTTTCCCAATCTGCAAAAGAAACAAAACATAAAAAGCTGCAACAATGATTTCCATATTCACATTCTCACCTGCTGCACTCATTTTACTCCTTATCACAAAAACAACTAACATTAGTTCTCAACATCAACTCTACACCAAAGCAAACTATCACTGTTAAAAACAAAAAATCTTTCCAAGAAGATGAAACAAAGTACATCTCAACATTTGCAATCATTTTTACGTTAAATATGGGACATACATATACAATGAAGTATTATTCGGCTTTAGAAGAGAAAGCAATATTGTCACATGGTACAACACAGATGAACCTTGAGATCTTACACTAAGTAAAATAAGACCATCACAAAAAGCTACATATTGGATGACTCCACTTAATAGGAGGGACCTAGAGTAGTCAGATTGGCAGAGAAAGTAAAATGGTGGTGACCAGGGGCTGCAGGGAGGGAGAAAGGAGGAGCTGTTGTTATGCAATAGTTTCACAAGATGAAAAAGTTCTGGAAATCTGTTTCACAACAAATGTGAAAGTCAACATTACTGTATGCTTAAAAATGGGTAAGATGGTTAAGTATTACATTAAATTTATTTTTAACCATGATAAAAATCATAAGAAGGCAAAATTAGTACAAACTACAACTGCAGGAATCCACAGACTCAGCCAGCTCCAATGGTTTAGCAAACTATGCCGAATGTAAGGATCCAGAGTCCAGTCAATAGGAACAAGAGAAAGCCTTTTCTAAAAAAAGAAAAAAAAAAGAAAGAAAGAAAGCCTTTTCTTTTAGACATTCATTTCAAATAACATCTTTAATACACACTCCAGTCTCAAACTGAGATCTTAGAACTTTCCATAGAAAACTATTTTTCAAAAATCTTCTATACCTGGTTACCACAGATGGCCCAGGGAAGGAAAAGCCTTTACTCAAAGTGTGAGCTCTTTTCAAGATATCTTATGCTGCTATAATGTACTGTCTAACACTTAAACTAAGAAATTAACACTTTCTGATCAAAGCTTCTGCTACCTCTACCTACCTCTTACTCATCTTAAACCTACTCTTCAATCTTACTAACTTAAATAAAATACTAGCTATGATTTTGCACTTATCCATTATATATGGTTAAATGACTTTAAATCTCTTACCCAAATCATCAATAATTCTTAAGTTCTATACGTTTTGTATCCCCTTTCTTGCATATACAGTTGATCCTTGGAACAACTCAGGGAGTGGACGGTTAATCCACACATAAATTAAAGCCAGGCTCTCCACATCAGAGGATTAAGCCAACCGCAAACCATGAACTATTTAGTATTGAAACATATCCATGTGTAACTGGACCCAGGCAACTCAAACCTGAATTGTACTATACATTCTTTCCATTCCCCTTGGTTTCGTATCTACCACTTCCAAACATGCTCATTCTTTCTTTCTATAAGGCATTTTCCCTAATCTACATTGTACAGCCTTTCCTGTGCTGCCTTCTCCCTTCCACTGCTAACCTCTGAAAGAAGAGATCACTGGTGAACCCCACTGCCTACTCTCAAGTCATATGTGATCTTCCTGTCAATTTTAATGGCTTATTTTTTTACTGTCCTCTTTGCATCCCCTAGGCCCCCAGCAAAGTGTTTTAATGGATGAATTAAATAAATTAAGACCAAAATAATTATCACTGTTAAACTTCCAATAGTGATTTATAACACTGACTTTTAATGACTTAATATGTAAGTTATCGGAGGCAACCACAGCACTGAAGTTAACACCATTTCATTCTGACTTTTGTGGTAAGCCCATGTGACAGATGAAAAAAGAAAATTAAAATACATGGAAAACCTCTAAAATAAACATTGTTGAGGAGAATTAACTCAGCATTCAGTGTGCACTTGAGCAGGGGAAGAGACTTCAAGTGAAGGAATCTGACCTTGAGAAACTACAGGCCATAAACTAAGGAAAAAGTGGGAGGACACAGACAAAGGAATGGAAAAAACATATAATACTGATGAGATTCAAGGACAGGCTGAATAGATAGAGCTAATACTGAAAAGGACTTGAAAAGTCAGTAAGAGAATTCTAAAGCCTTGGTATAGGTCTTTGGAATAAGAACCAAAAAAAAGGGCTTCCCTGGTGGTCCAGTGGGTAAGGACACTGCCTTGCAGTGCATGGGGCGCCGGTTCGATCCCTGGTCCCCCAGGGTGGACCCATGTGTCCAGAGCTCTGGGCGCATGCGCCCAGAGCCGGTCCACCAAATCATCAATAATTCTTAAGTTCTATACGTTTTGTATCCCTTTCTTGCATATACAGTTGATCCTTGGAACAACTCAGGGAGTGGACGGTTAATCCACACATAAATTAAAGCCAGGCTCTCCACATCAGAGGATTAAGCCAACCGCAAACCATGAACTATTTAGTATTGAAACATATCCATGTGTAACTGGACCCAGGCAACTCAAACCTGAATTGTACTATACATTCTTTCCATTCCCCTTGGTTTCGTATCTACCACTTCCAAACATGCTCATTCTTTCTTTCTATAAGGCATTTTCCCTAATCTACATTGTACAGCCTTTCCTGTGCTGCCTTCTCCCTTCCACTGCTAACCTCTGAAAGAAGAGATCACTGGTGAACCCCACTGCCTACTCTCAAGTCATATGTGATCTTCCTGTCAATTTTAATGGCTTATTTTTTTACTGTCCTCTTTGCATCCCCTAGGCCCCAGCAAAGTGTTTTAATGGATGAATTAAATAAATTAAGACCAAAATAATTATCACTGTTAAACTTCCAATAGTGATTTATAACACTGACTTTTAATGACTTAATATGTAAGTTATCGGAGGCAACCACAGCACTGAAGTTAACACCATTTCATTCTGACTTTTGTGGTAAGCCCATGTGACAGATGAAAAAAGAAAATTAAAATACATGGAAAACCTCTAAAATAAACATTGTTGAGGAGAATTAACTCAGCATTCAGTGTGCACTTGAGCAGGGGAAGAGACTTCAAGTGAAGGAATCTGACCTTGAGAAACTACAGGCCATAAACTAAGGAAAAAGTGGGAGGACACAGACAAAGGAATGGAAAAAACATATAATACTGATGAGATTCAAGGACAGGCTGAATAGATAGAGCTAATACTGAAAAGGACTTGAAAAGTCAGTAAGAGAATTCTAAAGCCTTGGTATAGGTCTTTGGAATAAGAACCAAAAAAAAGGGCTTCCCTGGTGGTCCAGTGGGTAAGGACACTGCCTTGCAGTGCATGGGGCGCCGGTTCGATCCCTGGACTGGGAAGACCCCACGTGCCGCGGAGCGGCTGGACCCATGTGTCCAATTACCGAGCCAGAGCTCTGGGGCGCATGCGCCCAGAGCCGGTGCTCTGTGACAACAGAGGCCACCGCAATGGGAGGCCCACATGGGCCAAAGAACAAAGATGGATGAAAATGGACAAATGAAAGACCAATAGACATGGTTCACCTGCTCCCCTCCCTCCCCACCCCATCCCCCCAAAATAAAAAAAAAAAAGAATAAACGGTGATGCTTGTTTAAAAAAAAAAAAAAAAGAACCAAAAAAAAATAAAGAAAATCAAAGCAGAGTAACACCACCTTTTCTGCAATGCTTGCTTATAATCCTTTCAAAGTCTCCAAGACTAAAAGCAATCTATTTTAAACAAGAGACAAGATAAATATATAAATGGCATTTTACCAGTCTTAAATTAGTAATAACACCCAGTTATTTTATGTAAACAGTATGGTAGAATACAGCTAACACTGCACACTGTTGGCTAGCTACATTAACTTCTCACCAACTCCTTCATCCACAAAATCAACGAGGTACATACAAACATTTTTGTTTGCTACAGAGGAACTTAAAGAGACATTCTCTTCCTCCCAAACATAGCTGACCATCACATATTTAAACCTGTGTGAATTTACAATTTGAAGTCCCTAAATATTTTTCAAATAATTTATGTTGATTATAATAAATAAATTACTCAAAGTAGGGAAAAAGTACAGGTTAATAAGCTGACACTAAAATTTGTCAACAATGCTTTAGAGAACACAGGCACCAAAGAACTGTGGGGGGTGAACGGAAGAGAAAGCCTGAAGACACAGAATAATGCTGCTCTACCAAAATCTGAACATTACTGTAACTGAAACTTACTGTGAGATTTTGTATACTATCCCTTACTATATCTAGCACTCACTTTGGCACAAAAAGCTTTAACACCAATCTCCAAAGACAGACCCTACAGAAAACTGTACTGTGTTTTATTTCATAACTTTTCATTCTCCCAGCCCAAAGCAGCAAATCCACAGTACACACATTCATTTCACAGTTTAAATGACAGAGACATTAGAGGGAATGAGAGAAGAATGCCTTGCCCCTGACATCAGGAATAAACCAACAGTGTCTGCCCTCATCACTTCTCTTCACTGCTGTACTGGAAACATTAGCAATAAAGCAAAAGAGAAGGATGATGTAAAAGCAGACAAAAATCATCAACAGAGAAAATTCTAACATTGTGCTAAAAATACGTATGTAACATAGTTATATAATATAGAATATGTTACAGTTTACATATATTGTATAATATTATATATATTTTTTTAACCAATGAATGACTAGAAAATGACTTCAGCAAATAGTACATTTGAGATAGAATCAAAACACACAGAACACTTTGGAATAAATTTGACAGAAGATATACCAGAAAAATCACAAAACAGAGAAATTCAAAAATATATAAATTAATGGAGAAAGTTGCCATATGCATGAACAGGAACTTTCAATATAGTCAAACTGTCAATTTTCTCCAAACTGATGTTCAGCTTTACCCAATCCCAATCAAAATCTCAGTAGACTTTTTGGTAAAAACCGACGAATTGATTATAAAAGGTGTATGTAAATACAAAATACATAGAACAGCAAAAATAGTTCTGAAGATGAAGAGCAAGGACTTAGACTACCTGATAGTAAGACTGACTATAAAAATACAGTAATTAAGACAGTGCGGTACTAGAGTAAAGATAGACATATAAATCAATGGAATACAATAGTTTAAAAATAGATATTTTATGTATTCACTGATTTTCTTTATAAATATCCAAGAAATAGTACTGGAACTACTAGACTATATGGACATGGGTGAAAAATGATTCTCAACCACTAACTCACAATACATGCAGAGAAAACTAATTCTACTAGTTAGTTTTCTAATTAGTAGACCTAGTCTATTAATGACCTATTTGCAAAAGATGAGTATTAGGAAAAAAAAAAATCTGGTCTTATGGCTACTCCAGACAATTTCAATTCAGATTTTAGATTTGTCTTTGGTAATGTGTACCTAATAACCCAGATCCTTAAAGATTCTTGTAATCTCTAAGATCCACTCTAGAAGCTATCCTCCAGGCAGGCATGTTCTTGGTAAATGAAAATTATAAAAAATGTATAGCAAAATCTTTTACAAATTTACACACATTCATCTTGAGAGACATTAGAGGGAATGAGAGAAGAATGCCTTGCCCCTGACATCAGGAATAAACCAACAGTGTCTGCCCTCATCACTTCTCTTCACTGCTGTACTGGAAACATTAGCAATAAAGCAAAAGAGAAGGATGATGTAAAAGCAGACAAAAATCATCAACAGAGAAAATTCTAACATTGTGCTAAAAATACGTATGTAACATAGTTATATAATATAGAATATGTTACAGTTTACATATATTGTATAATATTATATATATTTTTTTAACCAATGAATGACTAGAAAATGACTTCAGCAAATAGTACATTTGAGATAGAATCAAAACACACAGAACACTTTGGAATAAATTTGACAGAAGATATACCAGAAAAATCACAAAACAGAGAAATTCAAAAATATATAAATTAATGGAGAAAGTTGCCATATGCATGAACAGGAACTTTCAATATAGTCAAACTGTCAATTTTCTCCAAACTGATGTTCAGCTTTACCCAATCCCAATCAAAATCTCAGTAGACTTTTGGAAAAAACCGACGAATTGATTATAAAAGGTGTATGTAAATACAAAATACATAGAACAGCAAAAATAGTTCTGAAGATGAAGAGCAAGGACTTAGACTACCTGATAGTAAGACTGACTATAAAAATACAGTAATTAAGACAGTGCGGTACTAGAGTAAAGATAGACATATAAATCAATGGAATACAATAGTTTAAAAATAGATATTTTATGTATTCACTGATTTTCTTTATAAATATCCAAGAAATAGTACTGGAACTACTAGACTATATGGACATGGGTGAAAAATGATTCTCAACCACTAACTCACAATACATGCAGAGAAAACTAATTCTACTAGTTAGTTTTCTAATTAGTAGACCTAGTCTATTAATGACCTATTTGCAAAAGATGAGTATTAGGAAAAAAAAAAATCTGGTCTTATGGCTACTCCAGACAATTTCAATTCAGATTTTAGATTTGTCTTTGGTAATGTGTACCTAATAACCCAGATCCTTAAAGATTCTTGTAATCTCTAAGATCCACTCTAGAAGCTATCCTCCAGGCAGGCATGTTCTTGGTAAATGAAAATTATAAAAAATGTATAGCAAAATCTTTTACAAATTTACAAAACACAATGAGGGTAACTGTCCTTTCAAAAACCCCATCCTGAATCTGTCTTTTTGATAAAATTATCAAACCATAAAGCTGAAGTCCTCATTTTATATAACCAATATACTCACTCTAATATGCTCTGCAGCCAATTAAAAGTCAGTATTACCACCAAAATATTTTTCTATGGTCAAAATACCATTTCAAGGAAAAAGCTCCAATGGCAATGAAATTAAATATCATTATTACCTCTTAGTCAATCAGTCAATCCTAAAGGAAATCAACCCTGAATATTCATTGGAAGGGCTGGTGCTGAAGCTTTAATACTTTGACCACATGATGCAAAGAGCTAACTCATCGGAAAAGATCCTCAGGCTGGGAAAGATTGAGGGCAAGAGGAGAAGGGAGAGACAGAGCACAGTGCGATGGTTGGATGGCATCACTGACTCAATGGACATGAGTTCGAGCAAACTCCAGGAGACAGTGAAGGACAGGAAAGCCTGGCATTCTGCAGTCCATGGGGTCACAAAGAGTCAGACATGACTTTGGAACTGAACAACAATTTTCTACAGACTAGTAGACCTGTGAAAAGTCACTCTGAAAATAAGGCCTATGTCCCTCCCAGAGGCACTTTCAAAAGAATGAGAAGTCTAAAAAAAGAAAAGAAAAGAAAAAGAATGAGAAGTCTAAATAGAGTTTGAGGCTTGGGACCCTTCCAAATGAAGGTTTAAGACATGAACTCAACTTTTTTTTTGGCTAGGTAACCTCACCATAATAAAAGAACTGTTTTCCCAAAACTGCTCTACAGAATAAACTCTAGAACACAGGTCCTGATTTATCTGTACAATCAACAGTAAGGTAGATCAGATAAAATCCATGAACAGGTTACAAAGGCTCTGTTATTATCCAAGTACAAGTACACATATAGCAAACAAAGCTGATGAGAGAAAAGCCTAAGATAGCTGCCAAGGAAATACTTGAAAGCTTGTACCTCTAGCATAGACACTTGTTTGCAATATTCAAGCCATGATCCTTAAAGATTCTTGTAATCTCTAAGATCCACTCTAGAAGCTATCCTCCAGGCAGGCATGTTCTTGGTAAATGAAAATTATAAAAAATGTATAGCAAAATCTTTTACAAATTTACAAAACACAATGAGGGTAACTGTCCTTTCAAAACCCCATCCTGAATCTGTCTTTTGATAAAATTATCAAACCATAAAGCTGAAGTCCTCATTTTATATAACCAATATACTCACTCTAATATGCTCTGCAGCCAATTAAAAGTCAGTATTACCACCAAAATATTTTTCTATGGTCAAAATACCATTTCAAGGAAAAAGCTCCAATGGCAATGAAATTAAATATCATTATTACCTCTTAGTCAATCAGTCAATCCTAAAGGAAATCAACCCTGAATATTCATTGGAAGGGCTGGTGCTGAAGCTTTAATACTTTGACCACATGATGCAAAGAGCTAACTCATCGGAAAAGATCCTCAGGCTGGGAAAGATTGAGGGCAAGAGGAGAAGGGAGAGACAGAGCACAGTGCGATGGTTGGATGGCATCACTGACTCAATGGACATGAGTTCGAGCAAACTCCAGGAGACAGTGAAGGACAGGAAAGCCTGGCATTCTGCAGTCCATGGGGTCACAAAGAGTCAGACATGACTTTGGAACTGAACAACAATTTTCTACAGACTAGTAGACCTGTGAAAAGTTACTCTGAAAATAAGGCCTATGTCCCTCCCAGAGGCACTTTCAAAAGAATGAGAAGTCTAAAAAAAGAAAAGAAAAGAAAAAGAATGAGAAGTCTAAATAGAGTTTGAGGCTTGGGACCCTTCCAAATGAAGGTTTAAGACATGAACTCAACTTTTTTTTTGGCTAGGTAACCTCACCATAATAAAAGAACTGTTTTCCCAAAACTGCTCTACAGAATAAACTCTAGAACACAGGTCCTGATTTATCTGTACAATCAACAGTAAGGTAGATCAGATAAAATCCATGAACAGGTTACAAAGGCTCTGTTATTATCCAAGTACAAGTACACATATAGCAAACAAAGCTGATGAGAGAAAAGCCTAAGATAGCTGCCAAGGAAATACTTGAAAGTTTGTACCTTTAGTATAGATATTTGTTTGCAATATTCCAGAGTAGTCCTTCATTCTACCCAGAGAGGAAAGTCTATGAGAGGAAGGGATACTCTCTTGCAGATTTTACATTTCATTCTGCCCCTTAAAATAGCTTCCCACTGCACTTAGAAAAAAATTCAACTCCTAAAAATGGCCTCCCAATAGGAAAGCCCTACAAGACCTTTTGCAGGCAAGGTAAGGCCCTTCATCTTCCCTACCAATGAGACCTCCTACCTACACTCTCAGCCAACTTTCCTGCAAGATCCAAGCTCCTTCCACCTCAAGGCATCTGCACAATGCCCTCTACTTTGATAATGCTTCCCTCTCCCACAGTTGGCAGCTACGTCTTAAGTTTCAAAGGTCAATTCCTCAGGAAAGATTCTCAAAGCATTTTTCTCTCATAATCAGCTGCATTTTTCCTTCTCAGCCCCTATCATAATCTTTTTTTTTTTTTGGCCACTTCTATTGATCTTTCATTCATTTATCTTTGTTCTTTTTTTTTTAAATACTTCTTTTATTTATTTGGTTGCACTGGGTCTTAGCTGTGGCATGTGGGATCTAATTCTCTGACCAAGCGTTGAACCTGGGCCCCCTGCATTGGGAGCGTGCAGTCTTAACCACTGGGTCACCAGGGAAGTCCCCATTTATCTTTGTTCTTTTGACCTGTGTAGGCCTCCCATCGCAGTGGCCCCTCTCATCGCAGAGCACCAGCTCTGGGCGCATGCGCTCCAGAGCGCTGGTTGGGTAGTTGGACACATCGGTCCAGCCATTCCACAGCACACGGAATCCTCCCAGGTCAAGGATCGAACTGGCACCCCTTGCACTGCAAGGCGGTGTCCTTACCCAGTGGACCACCCGGGAAGGCCCCCATCATAATTTTTATTGTGTTGTCTACTCAAAGAAAAGAGGGCCCTTTCATAATTCTTCCTTACAAACAACAATTTATGTTCTCTATCAAACTAATCTCGCCTGCTCCTAGTGACTCTAAAATATACAGAAGGCCCATAAGTAAATAAACAATCTGCACTGTCATTTTTTTTCTTATATAATTTTTAATTTAAAAATTATGTATTTAAAATGCACCACTTACAGGCTTCCCTGGTAGCTCAGCAGTAAAGAGTTCACCTGACCAATGCAGAGACACTGGTTCGATCCCTGATCCGGGAAGATTCCACATGCTGCATAGCAACTAAGCCCATGAGCCACAACTACAGAGGCTGTGCTCTAGAGCCTTGGAGCCACAACTATTGAGCCCACGTGCTGCAACTACTCAAGCCCATGTGCCCTAGAGCCCGAATTCTACAATAAGAAAAGTTATCGCAACTAGAAGCCTGCTCACCTCACCTAGAGAGGGGCCCCCACTCCCTGCGACTACAGAAGAGCCTGTGGCAGCAGTGAAAACCCAAAAGAGCCAAAAATAAATAAACAAAAACTGAAATAAGTAAATAAAATGTACTGCTTGCTTCAATATTTACCCACCCAGAGTGAAAAGACTACTAGTACACTCAAGCTAACTAACATGTTACCATTTTTTGTGTGATCAGTGCATCTGAAAACCCACTTGGTACAGCTCCAATGTTCAATACAGTATTAAGTAGTTATCAAGTGTCTATTTCTGAATCCAGACATAGAGCAAGGCAAAACTGAATAAAATTATCCTATGTCAAGTTTTGCCATTCTCACTGTAATTCTGGTACTCTTGTTTTTTCAGGAACATTAGTAAGTTTTCATAAAGTACACACACACACAAGCCTCACTTTCTAATCAAAAAATGTGTGCAGTCTCACTTTTGTCCAACCTTCTGGCTTCAGCTAATATTCATGCCTCCTTCTTGAAATGTTTATCTTGTTTATGTTCCCAACAAAGCACTTTTTCCTTGTTTCCATTACCACACTCTTCCTATTTTCCTTTACCTTCTCTTAGCTATATTATCTTTTTTCCTTCCATCCAAAGTTATCACAAGGCATGCACTCAATCACTGCCTCTTCCCCCTCGGGTCTATGCTAACTTCATTGGAAGGCTTCAATCGTACTAATGATCCCACATGAACATTTCCCAACTAAACCCTCCAGGTGTTCAAGGAGAGACACTTTACCACACTCATAATCAGGTCCCAAAAGCCAAACTTACTCACCTCTGACATTTATCAATGAGACCATCTCTACTGTCTCAGATTTAAAAGCAGTCTTCACTGCTGATTCATTCGTCTAGTCGAATCTTCCTCACCAGCTGTCTTAATCATCACTAGTCCATCTGGGGAAAACATCTATGCCCTTATCACTTCACCGAATTCACCCCCACTGCCTCTACCATAAAACCCCTCTTGTACCATGACATCAATAATAAGTCTCCCTAAAACAAGAAAGCCAAAGGGAAAAGCCGTATCAGCAATGTCATCAAAGCCCTCTAACGCACTTCCCTCCCTTCACCTCACTACTTAACCTTACCACCCCCAGTATATAAGCAGAGGGCCCATTCCAGTAAACCCAATCACTTCTTCTGTTGTTAAGCCAAAACTAGGCAGGCCATATGGCAGCGTTTCCTTCAGGAATATCCTAACCACACTTCACAGGCCAACACTAGGCCCACCCCTCCCCACTGCTCTCGATATGTGCAGTTCTCAATCTTTTTTTCTTTTTTATTTCTCTTTTCAATTCCCTTTGTTGTAAATACAGTAAAACTACAGACCTCTATATCTTAACAATAATCTAACATCTTATAAACTGCTTTCACTTCTACCAACTTGTTCTTCTATTTCAAGGACGATCCTTAGTCAGGAGGGTTACAACATACACAAGAGATTACTATGCATTATCAGATTAAAGTACTTTGGCACTCTTCAGATCAAGTCAGGCAGCACTTGCTCTGGACTAAGGAAAGATCACTTTACCTGAAACATGTTATCATCTCTGCTGCTGCTGCTCTGCTTGGACGATGACAGGGCTCTGGACGTTTCACCAGTCTTCTGTTTCTTTACAGGTTTTTCTGGAGCAACTTGCTTTTTCCTCTTTAACTTGAAAGAAAAACAAGAATATGGTTAAATCTGCATAAGAATAAAACATACCTCTGGTTCAGAAGACTGTATTACATTTAAGTCTTAGAGGATCAAAAGATTACATTTACTGGACTTCCCTGGTGATCCAGTGGTTAAGACACTGTGTTCCCAATGCAGTGGGGCACAGGTTCGATCCCTGGTCAGGGAACTAGAGCCCACATGCTGTAATTAAGACCCAGTACAGCCAAATAAATATATATTTTTTTAAGTTACATTTATTTATAAAAAATCATAAATATATACACAGGCAAGCTTTACCTGACAAGAGAATGATCAGACTAAGCTAACGAGTACAATGTTTTCAAACTTACAAATTTCTTAGAAAACCAAGATACTTCAGGCATTAGAATGGTATTCACTAGACCAACAATTATTTTAGAGATTAGGATCCAACATGAAATTTCTGTGAGGAAAAAAAAAAAGACTGAATTTTGGAAGCCACAAGTCTACTGGTCAATTACTTATCTTTACAAAAAAATATACTAATTAGAAAGACAACAACCAATTTATGATATTTATGCCTGCCTATTCCCAAAGGGACTTTGGGACTTCCCTGGTGGTTCAGTGGTTAATTCTCTGTGATCCCAATGCAGGGACCCTGGGTTCCAACCCTGGTCAGGGAACTAAACCATAGGACAAAACTAACAACAACAATAACAACAACAAAATCCCAAAGTCCACAAGGAAGACAGAAGGTCCTAAGTGCCAAAACTAAGACCCAGTGCAGCCAAATAAATAAAATATTCAAAAAAAAAGAAAAAGATAAGAAATCCAAAAGAGACTCAAATTGGTTTAGGCAGTTTACCAGTAGGGGAAGCTAAGAAAGCTGCTTTTGCTGCACACCAGAGGCAACAACTCACCACGAAAGAAAATCACTTTTAGACAGCAATGTGTTAGACTAGCACTCAAAATCAAAACAATGTTTTTTAAAAAGGATTATTATAAATAGCCTTATTCTCAAAATGAGTTAACAGTCCATGAATTTCAGTAGAGTTCCCAATCCAAACAGTAGAGGGTAGTCATGTTCCTTAGTAGAAGATACACACTATTACTGTTTTACCAAATCACGTGATACTAGCAAAATATAATGTATACATTAATGCACACTAACTTAAAGAGTGGGTTCATTTAATGGAAGAACCTACAGGATTAACAGTACTATTTGAGATAAATGGCCAAAATTAGCTTGATAAGCAGACAGCAGTTCTTCTTTTTATCAGGGTCTATACAGCCCTTGTGGACTGGTGTACCCCCAGCACATAAAAGCTCAATTAAAAAAATCTGTTAAATGAATGTATTCACACGCCGTACTACCTGCAAGTTAAAAACTAAAAGATATTTTCTTCTCAAAGAGAGCCATGCATGTTCTTTTAAGCTTTCTTCAGTCTTCCAGGTGATATTATAATACATATTTCCCTACAGAAGTCCATCTCCCTCAAAGCTCTCAGAGAGGCTCTCTTTTAACTACCACTGCTAACTGAGCTCAGAGACACAACTATGTTAAACTCCATGGAGATAAAGGACAATTCTGTGTGGAAGAAGCCCTGACTACAGTATGAGATGTTCCGTTAAGCAGAATGTGCAGTTAATCTTACAGCACAATTATCTAATGCAGAAAAAGCTTATTCTATCAAAACTGGTAATTTCATGTTAGTTTTGCTGAGTGCTGACTTAACTAAAAGGAGGGGGCCACAGTAAATAAACATTCTAATTTAAAATGTACCAAGCCAAATTTTATGTAATCCTCAGAGGCTGGATAAACATCAAGGCTAAGAAGACTGTCAAACTGACATCTGTTTCCAAAAAGGTGATACAATATGGTTCAACTACTATACAGAATGGCCTTCCCAGGTAGCCCAATGGTAGCAGATCTGCCTGCCAATGCAGAAGATGCGGGTTCAATCCCTGGGTCAGGAAGACCCCCAGCAGAAGGAAATAGCAACCCACGCCAGTATTCTTGTCTGGAGAATCCCACACAGAGGAACCTGGCACCTACAGTCCGTGGGGGTTGCAAAGAGTTGGACATGACTTAGCAACTGAGCATAGAAATAATACCTACAGATTAGGAAGATTATTAAATAATGCCAAAGAGTGCCTTAGGTCTAAAGTGAGTGCTATTTCCCCGGGGGTTTAAGGCAGTGGTTATAAGACTGCTAAAAAGCCTCAACAGGAAACTTGCTAAAGTCAGAAAAGTTGCTCAAGTCTGACTTCAGGGCGTGGCCTGCATGTGTATCACAAGCATCCAGGCAAGTCAAGTGGGTCAGGGGCCATCTGTACTTTCAGAAACATCCATCCCGGCTCTCATTTTAATATTCAGCCCTCATTTTAAGATTCGGATACGCTCTGCTGTTCTTCAAAAGTGGATGTGGGCAATTCTGCTGAAGTAAACATCACAAAAATGAAGGAGAGTGGTTATAATCACCTTTTTGTCAACTTCACTGTCAGAATCGCTGCCAGAAGAGCTTGAAGAAACCAGTTCCTTTGACTTAGGCATTCTGAAAGAAAAATAATTATGTCAATAATTCAGAGACCTCTCTATTACCTTTAACTTAACTCTCCCCAATCAAAGATTCCAGAAGTTCCATACTTCATTCTACCATTGTGTGGTACTGGAGTTGCTTGCTGCACTGAGCACAAAGCTATAGAAGCTATGCTTTTTTTTTTTTTTAAAGATTTATTTATTTATTGGTGGGGTGGGGAGGGAGGGGAGCAGGCGGGCCACTTCTGTTGGTCTTTCGTTTGTCCATTTTCATCCATCTTTGTTCTTTGGCCCGTGTGGGCCTCCCATCGCAGTGGCCTCTGTTGTTGCAGAGCACCGGCTCTGGGCGCATGCGCTCCCGAGCTCCAGCTCAGTGATTGGACACATCAGTCCAGCCGCTCTGTGGCACGTGGGATCTTCCCAGGCCAGGGATCGAACCAGCGCCCCTTGCACTATAAGGCGGTGTCCTTACCCACTGGACCACCAGGGAAGCCCAGAAGCTATGCTCTTAATCAATGCCCTTCTCCAAGCTGAAAATAACCAAAGAAATAAACGTCATACACATCTCATACTTCTACATCTCTCTTTCTCAAAGTCATTGCGTCTTTTTACACTTCATTTTAGCAGGGTTAGATGTTCATAGATTGAGCTGGATGTTTACGGACAGAGTAAATTGCAAGAAGACAGCTGAAAGCAATCAATGTCAAAACCAGGAAGAAACATGAATTAACTCTCATTACTTCTTTATACTTCCCACTGATGAGACTGACATACACTTATTCACTGCAGGAACTAATCCCAATATTCACATGGTATGGTGGGCAATTGTAGTATACAGCTGTCAATAGCTAATTATAATCATATTTTGTATAGGTTTTAATTTTTTCATTTTGACCAAGTCAATCAAAATGGCAAGGACTGATTCCAAGTTATACATAATTAACAGTTCATTTACATTTCACACTGATTTTCTACTCTGAACTATAACTAAAATTTGAACAATCTGCTTATGGGAGGGGTAATACCTTTCCTCCAGCTCCAACTGCGATCCCAGTTGTCCGCCCTCCGCAGAGGCACAGCCAGTGAAGTTTACAGAGTGCCTGCACGCAAAGCAGAGCCTTGTGCCTCTCTGTGTCCCAAATTTCAAGGAATTTTATGCTGTACCTCTTTTTCAAGCACGTACGGTAAGTGGTGAAATTCATATTTTCATAACAATTATCTCTTGCTCGCTACATCTCCATCTCAAAAAAAAGCTAAGGGCCCACAATATACACAACACACACTGTATGTGTGGAAAAGGAAAAAAAGACGACTTCCACCAACCAGAAATAACCCAACTCTGGACTAAACCAGCATTAGCAATGGCACTGAACGTGGCTCACAACAAGAGGTCAAGGTAAAAGAAATGGTCTTCCAGGAAATCCCTCCTCCAGCCACACAGTCCAAAAGCTCAAACCGTGCCCCACCCAGCCGGGCTGATTTTAACTGGCAACCTCTCCTTGACAAACGTAAATTCAGAGGGAAGCCCGCAACGTTTATAACCACATTTTATGCATTAATCCTGTTATTGCTCCACTTTACAACCTCATCTCCAACATCAATTTAGTTGTTTCCTTATGCTAGCTGCTAATAATGCCAAGAAGCACTTTTTAAGGTAATGAACATAACCTATTTTTCACTTTGAAACGGTCAAGCAGAACTACACCATCTGCTCATTAAAGGTGCCCGGGGACCTAAGATCCTTTCAGAGAACCACCTCGTGCTTAACCCAAATAAGTCCATCCGACACGAAAACAAGGTAATGGTAACTAAAGTACTCTTTGAACTATTATCAAAATATATTTTCACTTTTACTTAATGAGTCTTTACTGTTCAGGGGCAGGGGAAAAACAGGCTCACAATTCAGGTACAGTGATATTGAAAGCGCTGATGGGGAATATACGCAAAACACAACTAAGAAAAGAAAGAAAGAAATCTTCGATCTTTGATAAAAGCATAGGAGAGGAGGATTAGAAAAGAAGAGGTGAAGATAAACTAGGACTAAAGGGCAGGCGAATTCCGTCCATCACGAGGGTGGTAAGCACCCAAACGGAGGAAGTGGGTCGCGGGATGCCAGCAAGCCGCCAGAACCCCGGGACTGGCAATGGCTGGGGCGGTGGGAGGCAGGTTGGTCGGAGGGGGCGTGGGAGGCGGCGAAATGCAGAGGAGACGGTGTGGGAAGAGGAGGGACTTGCACCAAGCGCCATTTTCTTCCCTCGAAGAGCTCACTACCCCCAGCAAACCAGCCGTTCACTCCTCCACCCCAGATCTCCCCCGCCGCACCTCGGCCCTCCCCCGACCCGATCGGCTCCCTCCCGCCCCCAGAGCGCCCCCGCTCCGGGGAGCGAGGCTGAGGACCCCAGAGATGCCTTGGGAAGGCGCAGGCCCCGCACGCGCCCCCGCCGGGGACCGGGCCGCTGCTGCATTGTCCCGGGGGCGCCCCGGGCCCCTTCCCGAGGCTCCTCGCCCTCGCCCGGCTGCGCCCCGCCGCCCAGGATCGCCTCACCCGCTACCCCCGGGGGCCCCTGCCGGGGCCGGCTTCGGGCGCCCAGGGGCCTGAAACGCGTGGGCACGTAGTCGAGGACAGAGGACGGGGTCCGGAGAGGCCGAGGAAGGGAAGGGGGTAGATCAGGCAGCGCCGCCATTTCCCCGGCCGTCGCCGGAGAGAGGAACAAGGGCTGCAGGCGGACAGCAGCCAAGCAGGGAAGGTAAGGGTCGGCAGAGAGGTGCTTCGAGGGCTCGGGGTGGGGGCGGGGTCCCGATCACTCACGCTCCGCTCCAGCAGCCGAAGTGCCTCCTGCTCGCTCGCTAGCGACTGACAGAGAAACGGAAGTGACGGCAGCTAAAGGAGACGCCGGCCCCGCCCCGCTGAGACTACGCACACGTGATGGGGCGTGGCCTCCCCGCCTAAAACCAGCACCGAATCCCTTTCCAGGGCCTTAAAGGGCCCGCCCCTCATCCTAAACTCACACCCGGAAAGATGCAGCAAAGATTGGATCTGACTTGGGAGTAAAATAGGGAACAAATTAAACCTGAATAACAAGGACCACGCCTTGCGCTTGTTCCGTAAATGTTTCTCGTGTTAAAGTGAAGTGTCTGAAAAAAGATCTGAAGACAATCAGCACTTCTGGCCAGCTTTCCGACCCTCTACTCCGGTATTTGATCCTGGCTGGTAAAATCCAAAGAAGGGAAGCCAAAGTCATAATGTTTAATTCGCGGTGGGGGGGAGGCAGGTTGGTCGGAGGGGGCGTGGGAGGCGGCGAAATGCAGAGGAGACGGTGTGGGAAGAGGAGGGACTTGCACCAAGCGCCATTTTCTTCCCTCGAAGAGCTCACTACCCCCAGCAAACCAGCCGTTCACTCCTCCACCCCAGATCTCCCCCGCCGCACCTCGGCCCTCCCCCGACCCGATCGGCTCCCTCCCGCCCCCAGAGCGCCCCCGCTCCGGGGAGCGAGGCTGAGGACCCCAGAGATGCCTTGGGAAGGCGCAGGCCCCGCACGCGCCCCCGCCGGGGACCGGGCCGCTGCTGCATTGTCCCGGGGGCGCCCCGGGCCCCTTCCCGAGGCTCCTCGCCCTCGCCCGGCTGCGCCCCGCCGCCCAGGATCGCCTCACCCGCTACCCCGGGGCCGCTGCCGGGGGCCGGCTTCGGGCGCCCAGGGGCCTGAAACGCGTGGGCACGTAGTCGAGGACAGAGGACGGGGTCCGGAGAGGCCGAGGAAGGGAAGGGGGTAGATCAGGCAGCGCCGCCATTTCCCCGGCCGTCGCCGGAGAGAGGAACAAGGGCTGCAGGCGGACAGCAGCCAAGCAGGGAAGGTAAGGGTCGGCAGAGAGGTGCTTCGAGGGCTCGGGGTGGGGGCGGGGTCCCGATCACTCACGCTCCGCTCCAGCAGCCGAAGTGCCTCCTGCTCGCTCGCTAGCGACTGACAGAGAAACGGAAGTGACGGCAGCTAAAGGAGACGCCGGCCCCGCCCCGCTGAGACTACGCACACGTGATGGGGCGTGGCCTCCCCGCCTAAAACCAGCACCGAATCCCTTTCCAGGGCCTTAAAGGGCCCGCCCCTCATCCTAAACTCACACCCGGAAAGATGCAGCAAAGATTGGATCTGACTTGGGAGTAAAATAGGGAACAAATTAAACCTGAATAACAAGGACCACGCCTTGCGCTTGTTCCGTAAATGTTTCTCGTGTTAAAGTGAAGTGTCTGAAAAAAGATCTGAAGACAATCAGCACTTCTGGCCAGCTTTCCGACCCTCTACTCCGGTATTTGATCCTGGCTGGTAAAATCCAAAGAAGGGAAGCCAAAGTCATAATGTTTAATTCCAGAAAGTGCAAAAAGTCTTGTCAGAAGTCCTTACCACATACCCACACACTTGGTCCTAAACTGGAGTCCTGGTGAACTCCTTGGCGATCCAATAGTTAGGATTCGGTGCTTGAAGTTCAGTCCTTGGTCAGGGAACTAAGATCCTGCAAACTGTGGTGCCAAAAAAAACTACCTAAACTGAAGTTTCTGGGAATGTAAGATAGTTAACAGAAGGCAAGAGAACTCCATGCTACAAGCAGGAATATGGCTAATAGAGTCTTTTAATCCATATTTAATGAATGCCTACTATAACCATTCCTGTGTAACTCAGCTGGTAAAGAATCTGCCTGCAATGCAGGAGACCCCAGTTTCATTCCTAGGTTAGGAAGATCCCCTGGAGAAGAGAAAGGCTACCCACTGCAGAATCCCATGGAGAATCCTGTGGCTTATCCGTGGATCACAAATAGACAGGACTGAGCAACTTTCACTACTGTAATCAAGAATACATAGTCAACACACATTTATCAGGCACCCACTATGTTCCAGACACTGCAGTGAGGCATTTTACATATAATGCTCATCATAACAAGTACCTTCCAATGTAGGAATGATTATTCCCTCCATTTTATAGGTAAAGCCAAGGTCAGCAAGATTAAATAAGCTACGCTGTAGGCCATATGGGAAGTGAGTCTTGATTCAAACCCTGGATGCTACAGACTGAAGGAGAGTGCAAACACTCTAGCCCACTGCTATTCATGCAGCATCAAGGTACACGCCCACCTTTTTAAACTGAAATACTTGTTATCTAGTTCCTTTTATCAGTTCAGGTCAGTCACACAGTTGTGTCCGACTCTTTGCAACCCCATGGACTGCAGCACACCAGGCTTCCCTGCCCTTCACCAGCTCCTGGAGCTTGCTCAAACTCATGTCCATTGACTCAATGATGCCATCCAACCACGTCACCCTCTGTCGTCCCCTTCTCCTCTTGCCTTCCGTTTTTCCCAACATCAGGCTCTTTTCCAATGAGTTGTCTCTTCGCATCAGGTGGCCAAAGTAGTGGAGCCTCAGCTTCAGCGTCAGTCCTTCCAATGTATACTTCAGAGTTGGTTTCCTTTAGGATTGAGTGGTTCGATCCCATTGCTGTCCAAGGGACTCTCAAGAGTCTTCTCCAGCACCACAGTTCAAAGGCATCAAGTCTTAGGCACTCAGCATTCTTTATGGTCCAATTCTCACATCCATACACAACCACTGGAAAAGCTATACAGACCTTTGTTGGCAAAGTGATGTCTCTACTTTTTAATTGGCTGTCTAGATTTGTCTAAATTTTCTTCCAAGGAACAAGAATCTTTTTTTTTTTTTTGAACAAGCATCTTTTAATTTTATGGCTGCAGTCACCATCCACTGTGGTTTTGGAGCCCAAGAAAAAAAGCCTGCCGCTGTTTCCACTTTTCCCCCATCTATTTGTGATGAAACGATGGGACTGGGATGGCATGATCTTAGTTTTTTGAATGTTGAGTTTTAAGCCAACTTTTTCACTCTCTTTTGTCACCTTCATCAAGAGATAGGCATATACAGATGTAATGCACACATGCTAAGTCGCTTCAGTCATGTCCAACTCTTTGTGACCCTATGGACTGTAGCCCACCAGACTCCTCTGTCCCTGGGATTCTCCAGGCAAAAGTACTTGAGTGGGTTGCCCTCCTCCAGGTGATCTTCTGGACACAGGGATCAAACCTGCCTCTCCATGTCTCTCGCAGTGGCAGCCGCATTCTTTACCATTAGCGCCACCTGGGAACCCCATACAGACATAAACTTTCTCAATAGTTGTCTGTCTTACCATATATAAGATATACTTCAATAAGAAAGATGAAAAAGTCAAAACATATGAAAATTAAACTGTAAAAAGATGAAACTCACTCAGGAATCACTGTAGCTTGCCAGCTTGGAGTATACACACCCAAAGGCAGTGAGGGAAGCACCCTCACTGACTATGGCTAGCTGACTAAAGTTCCCTTGGGGCCAGCCATGCCCAGGGGCTTTGACTGGACTGAGCTCACACAGTGGGGTCACTAGAGGATCCACGGGGGCCTAGGCTCTGGGAGCCATGGATAGGGTTCTCTCTGGCTGAGGACAGAGTTCAGGGAAGTAGGTGGAGTCTTTTGACTCACAATATTCTCTCCCTCTCCTCCAAAACAGAAAGAACTGCAACTCTCTATGCTCAAGTGCAGGCAACTGCCCAAAGGTCATTTCCCAGTTTATTCCTTCACTTCATAATCAGTGTATGGCGCACCTTCCCTATGCCAGAAACACTCTAAGTGCTGGGAATTCAGGAATGAACAAGACTGACTGGTTCACTGTCAAATCATGGAGCAAAGAATTAAATAGAGATGGTAATTTCAGATACATGCTATAAAAGTAAAAGAAAAATAGGATGGAACAGTAACGAGTGTTAGGGTGAGATTAATTTAGACCTAAAAAGGATGAAATGGGAGTGTTTGGGCAGGGACCCCAATGAAAAGATATAGCCAGGCTGAAATTTTGGCGCTGGGGGTTCCAAACAAAGAAAGCAGCATGTGCAAAGCCCTGAGGTTGAAATGAGTCTAAAGAACAGAATATTCTCTTGATGTAGAACCCTACTAGGGACCATGGGCTGTAGAGAAGTGAAACTCACATAGCAGCTCCCCAAGCTCAATGCCAGTGCTGCCTGAGCCCAGGAAATGCTGACTCTGCAGAGTCACTAGAGACCAGGAATAGCCTATCTCCAAGCTTCCAGACACAGCACTGCCTCTTCCTCCTTACCCATCACTACTGCTAATTAGCACCAAGGAATCCCGAAGCTTCCTTCCTGCAAGGTCTATGCCCAGAGGGATAGATCTGTGTTGGCCAAGAGTTTGTTTTTTTTGAGGTATCACTATACATGAAAATTTTGCAAGACTCCGTGTAATTGTCAAATGAAAGTTACAACCACAAACATAGTATTTCACAGAGACCTGGGCCTCGAAATTGGAATCCACTGCAACCATGTTGGAAAGGAAAACAGCCTAAGCTTAACCATGGGAGATGAGAGGAAGACTCTGAGCTAGGTATGACCTCAAAATGAGTAAGGTCCACTGAGAGGCTATGAGTAGTTGATCCTATAGATGTAGCGTGTTGGCATGGAGGAACAATAGGAGAGTCGTCTGGAAAAAGTGGAATAAAGCCAGATGGCAGAGGGCCCTTAATGAAGTGCAAGGAGTTTGGATTTTATTGCATATGAAAAAGAAGAGAGTGATGTATGGTTTGGGGTTCAGGGCTGGCAGCCCTAAAATATGCCACTTTGGCACATGGATTACTTCAAACTAAAAGTACTTAAGCAACAGCTAATATAAGAAGGACATTCTGACCCTCCTTTGTCCCCTTGGAAGCAGGAAATGAATGTGAAAAGTACCCACCCTGAAGCAAGAGATAGAGAAGCCCAGAGACAGGGACTTCAAGGCTGTAAAGGTCTCAAGAAACAAACCTTGTTACTTCTTTACTAATTCACTACCTCAAGCCTAAACTCTTTTGTCTTGTCAGTTCTTCACAAATTTATTTTTCCTTCGTCTAAGAAGCATAAAAAATTGCCTGTTTCAATCACTTCACAGAGAATGCATGGAGTGCAGAAACCCAAAATATGAAGAGAGAAAACAGGTAGAGGGATATTCAGGGATTTGGCCAACTAAGCTCAGAATACAAACCTGAGATGCCATGGAAGTCTCAGGGGTGAAGGGGGTGGGGGTAGAAAAAAAACTGAACAATTTCTCCAGTAGTCATGTATGGCTATTAGAGCTGGACCGTAAAGAAGGCAGAGCTCTGAAGAATCTGTGCTTTTGAATTGTGGTGCTGGAGAAGGCTCTTGAGAGTCCCTTGGACAGCAAGGAGATCAAACCAGTCAATCCTAAAGGAAATCAACCCTGAACATTCATTGGAAGGACTGGTGCTGAAGCTGAAGCTCCACTACTTTGACCACCTGATGCAAAGAGCCTGCTCACTGGAAGAGACCCTGATGCTGGGAAAGATTGAGGGCAGGAGAAGAAGAGGGCGACAGAGGAGGAGATGGCTGGATGGCATCACTGACTCAATGGACACGATTTTGAGCAAACTCAGGGAGCTGGTGAAGGGCAGGGAAGCCTGGTGTGCTGCAGTCCATGGGGTAACAAAGAGTTGGACATGACTTAGAGACTGAACAACAACAACGGAGCAATTAGATCCATAGTGCCCATCCAGCACGTGCTTACAAGAGAAGGGAGTTATATCTTTTCTGGGAAAATCAGAGAGGCAATGGTCTATGTGAAGAGGTGGAGGGGCAAATACACTTCAGAAGACCAAGTCGAAGTCTGAGCATTAATGTGAAAACATCCTTCCCCAAAGTCTTTCCCTCTTCTAGTGCTATTTGACTTTAAACAACAACAACAACAAAAAAAAATACAGAAAAAATACAATTAATTCATTTAAAAACATACTTGTGAAACTCTAAAGCATAATGAAATAAAGTAACCATGCATGATTGCAGCCCGCCAGGCTCCTCTTTCCAAGGTATCTCCCAGGCAAGAATACTGGAGTGGGTTGCCATTTCCTCCTCCAGGATTGAACTCAAGTCTCCTACTGTATAGCACTGGGAACTGTATTCAGTTTCCTGTGGTAAACCATAGTGGAAAAGAATATGGGGAAAAAAAGAATGTGTGTGTCTCTGTGTGTATATATATATGTATATGTATATATATATATACACACACACATATACACATACATATATACATATATAAAACTCAGTTCGCTGTTCAGCAGAGATTGACACAACATTGTAAATAAACTATATTTCAACTTTAAAAAAAGAGATTTAAAAATAAGTAAATGAAGTAGCCATGAAAATAAACATTGAATTGGTCTACTGGCTTGGGCTCCTGCATAGCTTCACCCCTCCCTCTCCTTCACCCCTACCGTTAGGCATACCCACCTAATGGAATTGTAGGAGAGGCAAAAGCTTACCTCCACCCTCTCAGCGTCTTCACCGGGCCTAAAAATTCAATTAAGACAAATGAACAGGAGGAAACCATACAAATTTATTTAGCATATGATTTATAGGACACAGACACCCTCAAAAGGAAATGAAGACCCAAAGAAGTGGCAAAGTCTAGACCCTTTTATAGCCGGTTGAATTAGAGGTATTTGTGGCAAGTAACTTACTTACGTGGAGAGGCTAAAGCAAAGTAAGAATTACTTGAACAAGGTCTATTCGTACAAATTTTCTCAGTCTTAGCCTCCAGTCTTAATGATAAGAATATTACTTAGCTTCTGGTGTGGACAAGACATCTTCCACATGGGGGTTTTATTCCCTGATTTTAGGAAGAGAAAGGAGAAATGTGAAAATTCTTGTTGTTATTGTTTAGGTAAGTCACGCCCAACTCTTTGTGACCCCATGAACTGTAGCCCGCCAGGCTCCTCTGTCCGTGGGATTCTCCAGGCAAGAATACAGGAGGGAGTTGCCATTTCCTTCTCCAGGGATCCTCGCTATGCAGGGACTGAACCCAGGTCTACTGCTTTGCAGGCATGTTTTTTACCATCTGAGTCTCCAGGGAAGCCTCCATCCTTTTTGTACCTGCTTTTTTTTTTTTTAAGTGCCTTTGGCTCAAAAGAACATTGATGTCAACTTTAAGGTATATTTTGGGATAACATATCTCCTTCAAAATCATGCTTAATGTTCCAGGTAAACCAAGCAGGCAAAATGAATATGGCATCCTCTGCACCTCCAGCTCTTGCCGCTTTAACAGTTTTCATTCAGTTTCTGTGTCACTGAGGAAACTGGGCGGTGTGCCTGTGGTTGGTTTGGGTTTCAATTCTCTGAACCTCAGGAGGTGGAGAACAGTTAAGGAAGTATGAATTTTTAGAAGCAGGGAGATGTGATGCTATGCATGCAAACCAGGCTGGCTCTGTTTTCCTGGGTTGTGGGTCCTGGCCAAACGATCAGCAAATCTTTGTTCAGAAGCTATTTCTATTATTTTTAAGTGAATATAAACATCAACAAACACACAAAAATAAAATGCAATATTTGAGCGAAAGAGAAAGGGAAATTTTTATTTACAGCAAAATAGGATTGCAGTTGTTTCCAACAAGAAAGAGGGGTAATCCTGTGCATTTGTACAGGATGGGGAAGGGAATTGCTCCTTTTACAAAAAATTTCCTAGAGGGAATCTTTTTATATGAAAGACTCCACTGCCAGGACCAGGTCTGGGTCTGGAAGCAGTGGATAATACGAAAAAAAAGAGTAGAGGGCTTCCCTGGTGGCTTGATGGTAAAGAATCTGCCTGCCAGTGTAGATCTCCTTGATCCCAGAAGATCCCACATGCCACAGATTAACGAAGCCTGTGCAGCGCAACTACTCAATCTGTGCTCTAAAGCTTGGGACCGTAACTACTGACACCACCTGCCGCAACTACTAGCCTTTAAGCCCTAGAGTCTGTGCGCGGCCGCAATGAGAAGTCCTCGCACTGCAGCTAGAGAGTAGCCCGTACTAGCTGCAACTAGAGAAAAGTCCACACAGCAATGAGGACCCAGCACAGACAAAAATAAGTAAATAAATGAAAACTTAAAAATAAAAAAAAGGCTAGGGCTTCCCTGGTGGTCCAGTGCGTAAGGATACCGCCTTGCAGTGCAAGGGGCGCCGGCTAGATCCCTGGCCTGGGAAGACCCCACGTGCCGCAGAGCGGCTGGACCGATGTGTCCAACTACCGAGCCGGAGCTCTGGAGAGCATGTGCCGGAGCCGGTGCTCTGCGACAACAAAGGCCACTGCGATGGGAGGCCCACACAGGTCAAAGAACAAAGATGGATGAAACTAGATAAATGAAAGACCAATAGAAGTGGCCCGCCCGTCCCTCTCCCTCCCCAAACCGCCCCCCGACAAAAAAAAAAAAAAAAAAATTCAGATAAACATTAAAAAAAAAAAGAAGAAGAAGAAGGTGGCTCTGGTGGTCCAGTGGTTAAAGACTCAGTCTTCCAGTGCAAGGAGTGTGGGTTCGCTTGTCAGAGCGCTAAGATCTCACATGTCCAGTGGTGCTGCCAAAGAAAAGACTCAGTAGATGAGTTGAAGTTGGAGTATCTGTAAGGAGGCCAGGAAAGGAGGCTGTTTGGGGAGCTGGAACGAGAAGAAAAAGAGTGAAGGAAACCACTCAGTAACTGTGAAAGATCAGAACTTGAGGAAGAGACAGCTAGCAAAAAACACCTGGAGACCTGGAGAGTTTGGGAAAAGTTTTAAATGCACTGGTAACACCCTCCATTATTCATTTCTCCCAAACTCCAGAAAAAGATTTTAAAAAGCAGCAGGATATTCTTTTAAAACGCGACCCAATGCGGCTCCAGTTCCCAGAACTTCCTCCTTCCTGACCCTCCCCCTCCCCCCTGCCCCTCACCCCCCCATCCCCACTTTCTCAGCCTCAGCATTCCACAAAAAGAAGGATGTCAGAACAGCACAAGGGGGTTGGATTCTTGGCTTTTGGCTTTTAAAATCTTCGGATTCCAGGCATAGATTATAAATTTAAAATATTGTGCAACTAGTCACATTCTAATCTTTCTGCCCCTACTCCCACTGGCCTGGAGAGTTTCCCTAGTCTTGGAAAGAAAAGAAATGGAAAGTCTTCAGTGCCTCTGAGCAGCAGCTGTCCCGTCCCCAAGCCAGCACCGGGGCGGGGGCGGGGCGGGGGGGGGGTGGATCCCCAGAGAGTTTGGGGAGTGGGAGCAAAGCAAATTGTCACCTGGTTTTCCAGATGGGCGCCCTCTGGGAGGTCCTCTGCTTCCCCCAGAGTGTGCCTGCCTACGTCTATGTGATGCTCAAGTGTAACAGGAAGGAAAGGGGCAGGGTACAACTTTTGAAAGAATGACATCGCCCAAGAACACAGCATAAACTAATTAGAATCAAATGGGTCCAAGATGGCAGACAAGTAGGCTTGGACTACACCTTGGTCCTCAATCAGCAGGTTAAATGACTCACCCAGAGGGGCCATACCAGCTACCAAGGAGTAGGCAGTGGCCCAATTCCTGGAAATCTCCACCCCTTTCCCAAAACAGTTGGAATAATCCTCCCACTTATTAGAATATGAAATTACCCAGCCCCAAAAAACTAACCAAGCTGCATTTCCGCATTTCATGGCCACACATGCTCTGTGATGGCCCACACTGTGTCTGTTGTGGACTGTGCTTCTCTCTGAATCTGAATAAATCTACATTTTTTTTTTGCTTTTACAGAGTTGTCTTTTTTTAACATTTATTTTTTATTTATTTATCTTTTTTGGGGGGTGGGGTGGGGAGGGACGGGAGCAGGCAGGCCACTTCTATTGGTCTTTCATTTCTCTATTTTCATCCGTCTTTGTTCTTTGGCTCCTGTGGGCCTCCCATCACAATGGCCTCTGTCGTCGAAGAGCACCGGTTCTGGGCGCATGCGCTCCAGAGCTCCGACTTGGTAATTGGACACATCGGTCCAGCTGCTCCGTGGCACGTGGGATCTTCCCAGGCCAGGGATCCAGCCGGCGCCCCTTGCACTGCAAGGTGGTGTCCTTACCCCCTGGACCACCAGGGGAAGCCCACTTTTACAGATTTTTTTTTTTTAACTTTTATTTTACTTTTAGTTTTTACAGAGTTTTGTTGTTTACAGCTCTATATAACCCCCCTCTCACCTGAGCCTCCTTCCCACTCCCCCCACCAGCCCCCGTCCCGCCCCTCCCGGTTGTTGCCTAGCCCCCAAGTGAGATCCCTTAGTTCCACAGTGCATTCACAATGGTTATCTCTTTTATATATAATAATGTAGGTTTCCAGGTTACTCTTTTCAAACCTCTCACTCACTCTTCCCTCCCTCCAATGTCCACGAGTCTGTTCTCTGTGTCTGTTTCTCCATCACTCTTCTGTGTGTATATTTATCGGCACCATCTTACTGGTGAATCTGAATAAATCTACTTCTTACCTATAGCTTTATCTCTCACTGAATTCTTTCTAAGATGAGACAGCAAGAACCTGAGCTCTATTAGGTTCTGAAAGCAGGAAACTATAGAATCAAATGGGTCCAAGATGGCAGACAAGTAGGCTTGGACTACACCTTGGTCCTCAATCAGCAGGTTAAATGACTCACCCAGAGGGGCCATACCAGCTACCAAGGAGTAGGCAGTGGCCCAATTCCTGGAAATCTCCACCCCTTTCCCAAAACAGTTGGAATAATCCTCCCACTTATTAGAATATGAAATTACCCAGCCCCAAAAAACTAACCAAGCTGCATTTCCGCATTTCATGGCCACACATGCTCTGTGATGGCCCACACTGTGTCTGTTGTGGACTGTGCTTCTCTCTGAATCTGAATAAATCTACATTTTTTTTTTGCTTTTACAGAGTTGTCTTTTTTTAACATTTATTTTTTATTTATTTATCTTTTTTGGGGGGTGGGGTGGGGAGGGACGGGAGCAGGCAGGCCACTTCTATTGGTCTTTCATTTCTCTATTTTCATCCGTCTTTGTTCTTTGGCTCCTGTGGGCCTCCCATCACAATGGCCTCTGTCGTCGAAGAGCACCGGTTCTGGGCGCATGCGCTCCAGAGCTCCGACTTGGTAATTGGACACATCGGTCCAGCTGCTCCGTGGCACGTGGGATCTTCCCAGGCCAGGGATCCAGCCGGCGCCCCTTGCACTGCAAGGTGGTGTCCTTACCCCCTGGACCACCAGGGGAAGCCCACTTTTACAGATTTTTTTTTTTTAACTTTTATTTTACTTTTAGTTTTTACAGAGTTTTGTTGTTTACAGCTCTATATAACCCCCCTCTCACCTGAGCCTCCTTCCCACTCCCCCCACCAGCCCCCGTCCCGCCCCTCCCGGTTGTTGCCTAGCCCCCAAGTGAGATCCCTTAGTTCCACAGTGCATTCACAATGGTTATCTCTTTTATATATAATAATGTAGGTTTCCAGGTTACTCTTTTCAAACCTCTCACTCACTCTTCCCTCCCTCCAATGTCCACGAGTCTGTTCTCTGTGTCTGTTTCTCCATCACTCTTCTGTGTGTATATTTATCGGCACCATCTTACTGGTGAATCTGAATAAATCTACTTCTTACCTATAGCTTTATCTCTCACTGAATTCTTTCTAAGATGAGACAGCAAGAACCTGAGCTCTATTAGGTTCTGAAACCAGGTATCATGGGTTTTGGCTGGGTTTGAGTCCCAGCCGTATGGTTCAAGTCCCAAGCAGGGTTTTGACAGAGTTTGAGGCCCAGCCACATAGGTTCAAGTCTCAATCTGAGGTAAACAGTTTCAAAAGGATGGCAGGCCTAAGGCAGCCTCACTGAATCCTGGAACCTCTCAGGGTGCTGTAGAGCTCACTGGCCAAAAGTAGCAAAGATGTGTTACCAACAACCAGAAGATCCTGACAAAGAGATCTCACTAGTCTTGATCCAAATAGAGTGGACAGAGCAAAGAACATCTCAACAAATGCAAAGATGAAGAAGTAAGAAGGCTACAAAACCTAGACAAGATGAACTCTTTTTTAAAATTATTATTCAGGTTGGTTCTCCCTTGAACCGGCCCACTGTCTAACACTGTCTCCCACTGTAACAACGTCGGTTCTCCCTCAAGCCAGCCCGCTGTACCAGCAGCGACTCTCCCTTCTCCCATTCTAATAAACTTTACTTCCCTCTCATACTGCCTCTGTCTGCAAGGACCTTGACGTTGACCACTGAACCACCAGGGAAGTCCAAGATGAACTCTTAAGTGAAGATCAGTATGAAAAAAGCCTACACTCCTCCACTGCCCTCCAAGCTCTGATACCCTCTGAGCTCACTCCTGCCCAGAATTTAAAGGGGAGAAAGACAGAAGGAGAAACCATGAGTTTAACTTGAATGGCTAAAGATGAAGCTTCTAATGGAAGCTTCATTGGAATGGTGATCACTAGACACAATCACAAAAATAATTAAGAAAGTCAGCCTGGCTAAGTCTTTGGTTGTTGCCTAGCCCCAAGTGAGATCCCTTAGTTCCACAGTGCATTCACAATGTTATCTCTTTTATATATAATAATGTAGGTTTCCAGGTTACTCTTTTCAAACCTCTCACTCACTCTTCCCTCCCTCCAATGTCCACGAGTCTGTTCTCTGTGTCTGTTTCTCCATCACTCTTCTGTGTGTATATTTATCGGCACCATCTTACTGGTGAATCTGAATAAATCTACTTCTTACCTATAGCTTTATCTCTCACTGAATTCTTTCTAAGATGAGACAGCAAGAACCTGAGCTCTATTAGGTTCTGAAACCAGGTATCATGGGTTTTGGCTGGGTTTGAGTCCCAGCCGTATGGTTCAAGTCCCAAGCAGGGTTTTGACAGAGTTTGAGGCCCAGCCACATAGGTTCAAGTCTCAATCTGAGGTAAACAGTTTCAAAAGGATGGCAGGCCTAAGGCAGCCTCACTGAATCCTGGAACCTCTCAGGGTGCTGTAGAGCTCACTGGCCAAAAGTAGCAAAGATGTGTTACCAACAACCAGAAGATCCTGACAAAGAGATCTCACTAGTCTTGATCCAAATAGAGTGGACAGAGCAAAGAACATCTCAACAAATGCAAAGATGAAGAAGTAAGAAGGCTACAAAACCTAGACAAGATGAACTCTTTTTTAAAATTATTATTCAGGTTGGTTCTCCCTTGAACCGGCCCACTGTCTAACACTGTCTCCCACTGTAACAACGTCGGTTCTCCCTCAAGCCAGCCCGCTGTACCAGCAGCGACTCTCCCTTCTCCCATTCTAATAAACTTTACTTCCCTCTCATACTGCCTCTGTCTGCAAGGACCTTGACGTTGACCACTGAACCACCAGGGAAGTCCAAGATGAACTCTTAAGTGAAGATCAGTATGAAAAAAGCCTACACTCCTCCACTGCCCTCCAAGCTCTGATACCCTCTGAGCTCACTCCTGCCCAGAATTTAAAGGGGAGAAAGACAGAAGGGGAGAAACCATGAGTTTAACTTGAAATGGGCTAAAGATGAAGCTTCTAATGGAAGCTTCATTGGAATGGTGATCACTAGACACAATCACAAAAATAATTAAGAAAGTCACCTTTCTCTTCAGCCTGAGTCTGTAGCATGAGAGTCAACATCTAGAAACAAAGAAAGAAGAGAGGACAAGAACCAAAGGAAAAGGGGACGTGCTGTGTGAGGGATTGGGTGAGCACAGGAGGAGGCCAGAGACCCCTCAGTGAGGCTAAAACAGGAAGCAGACCACAGCACTAAATGAGCAGATCCCAGATCTCTCCAGAAAACTTTTGGAAAAGTAAAGGAGAATCCTGAGGCACACAGGATAGAAACAGCAATCTCAAAGGATTGGTGGCTCCAGAAGTCTAGAGCTTGGTGGCCCGAGGATGAAAGAACATGGTGAACAAGGAGGTTCTTGGAATGCAGGAACAGATAAACCAGATCCTTATTGTCCTTCCCTCCCCCATGCTATAACCGTTAGTCTTCCTCCACCCAGTACACCATCCAGTCAGCAAATGACCCGTAAGACTCCTATCCCACTCCTTGGAGCCTAGCTATAGAAATGGATCAAAGACCCCTGTTCAATATCGGTTCTCCCTTGAGCCAGCCCACTGTTCTAACAGTGTCTCCAACTCTAATAAACTTCATTCTTCTCTCATTCTGCTTCATGTCTGGAAATTCTTTTCCAACCTGCACACGGACCACGACATAGAGGTCTTGGGAACACCTAGGATGGGATCGTACATGCAAATGGGCAAACAAATGACAGGGAATTTTGGGCATCCCTCCAGTGCAGTGATTATGAAGATCTGGGAAGGCAAAGGGTAAACTCTGTCGTGTTTGACTCTTTGCAACCCCATGGATTGTAGGCCTAGTGGGAATTCTCTGTCCATAGAATTCTCCAGACAAGAATACTGGATTGGGTAGCCATTCCCTTCTCCAGGGGATCTTTCCAATCCAGGGATCAAACCTAGGCCTCCTGCATTGCAGGCAGATTCTTGACCAGCTGAACCAAAAGTGGGTGGTAAAAAAAATAAGGAAGCATGTATTCTTGTAGGGTGTGTTAATTTCCTCAGAGACAGTGAAGTGAGCAAATGCTAATAGAAGAAACTCGTGCTTCACGGGCTTTAAAGGAGTTGGGAAAAGTAGTTTCCTGTCTCCCTTTCCTATCCTTCTAAAAGTCTGGAGATTTAGGCCTAGAGACAGAATGAAAAGGAACCAGCAAGAATATTCACCTGGTGTTATGTGGCTTCAATGGGATATAACAATTCAAGTCTATGGGACGTAGCAATCAGAAGCAAAGAAAGCAAAACTCCTCTGTCAGCCCCTGTAGGAAAGGCTGGTCATCTGAAGGTCAAAGTCGACAAGATGGAAAAACAGACAAACAAACTGGATAAGACGCTGTGAGTGAGGCAAGAGAAGGGCTGCGATCCACTCACTAAAATTCCCTTCTTATCAAACAAGCTGCTACAGGCCCATTTTGGTCTGTTGAAATTAACTTTCCTAATACACTATTAAAAATTAATATTCATCATTTGTAATTCTGAAAATTGAATACTCCTTTTCACTCAAGTGATTATAAATAAACATGAATTACATACAGGGTTGTATGCAGTGAGTAACAGGAATATATTTAAGGAAGTTATTTACATACAAACCACTAAGCATTTTCCCCCTAAGATGACTTTTCTGAACTTGGTAGGAGAGCACAAATGGGCAATCTGCACAGTGACTCTAATAAACTTCATTCTTCTCTCATTCTGCTTCATGTCTGGAAATTCTTTTCCAACCTGCACACGGACCACGACATAGAGGTCTTGGGAACACCTAGGATGGGATCGTACATGCAAATGGGCAAACAAATGACAGGGAATTTTGGGCATCCCTCCAGTGCAGTGATTATGAAGATCTGGGAAGGCAAAGGGTAAACTCTGTCGTGTTTGACTCTTTGCAACCCCATGGATTGTAGGCCTAGTGGGAATTCTCTGTCCATAGAATTCTCCAGACAAGAATACTGGATTGGGTAGCCATTCCCTTCTCCAGGGGATCTTTCCAATCCAGGGATCAAACCTAGGCCTCCTGCATTGCAGGCAGATTCTTGACCAGCTGAACCAAAAGTGGGTGGTAAAAAAAATAAGGAAGCATGTATTCTTGTAGGGTGTGTTAATTTCCTCAGAGACAGTGAAGTGAGCAAATGCTAATAGAAGAAACTCGTGCTTCACGGGCTTTAAAGGAGTTGGGAAAAGTAGTTTCCTGTCTCCCTTTCCTATCCTTCTAAAAGTCTGGAGATTTAGGCCTAGAGACAGAATGAAAAGGAACCAGCAAGAATATTCACCTGGTGTTATGTGGCTTCAATGGGATATAACAATTCAAGTCTATGGGACGTAGCAATCAGAAGCAAAGAAAGCAAAACTCCTCTGTCAGCCCCTGTAGGAAAGGCTGGTCATCTGAAGGTCAAAGTCGACAAGATGGAAAAACAGACAAACAAACTGGATAAGACGCTGTGAGTGAGGCAAGAGAAGGGCTGCGATCCACTCACTAAAATTCCCTTCTTATCAAACAAGCTGCTACAGGCCCATTTTGGTCTGTTGAAATTAACTTTCCTAATACACTATTAAAAATTAATATTCATCATTTGTAATTCTGAAAATTGAATACTCCTTTTCACTCAAGTGATTATAAATAAACATGAATTACATACAGGGTTGTATGCAGTGAGTAACAGGAATATATTTAAGGAAGTTATTTACATACAAACCACTAAGCATTTTCCCCCTAAGATGACTTTTCTGAACTTGGTAGGAGAGCTATTCTTAGATGCAGGTTTCATTAGAAATGCGATGACACCTTTTAGAGAATGCATTTTATAATGGCAAAAATGTATATACCGTTTTTACTAGATGAATAGCATAACTCATCTTACTATCTACCCCTGACTTATTTAATGTTCTCTTAAAGAGTGTAATTAGTTTCTAATAAATATGTCATAACTTACATCCAATTGCATGTTTTCCCCTTCAAAAGGCATCTTCCTGGAAGCTATGTAATTATCATAATGACTCTGACATTGGTCAATGTTAACTTTTAGAACTCTGCTTTGAGAACAGCTATCAGAACTTGAGGCACAGTCTTTTGTAAGTCCTTGTGTGTTACTCATGACAGAACAGCTTTAGCTTTTGAGGTCAATATTTTTTTTTTGGTCATACCATGTGACATATGGGATCTTAGTTCCCCGGTCAGGGTTGAACCTACAGCCTCTGCATTGAGTACAGTCTTCACCACTGGACCATCAGGGAAATCTCACTGAGGCAAATTTCTATTTGTGAAAAGCAAAAAACCTTTCTCAGATTCAAGATGCATGGGTAATTAAGACATTTATAAAATGAAACCTGTATATGGATCAGTTTTTGACCCTGGTGGCAATTCAAAAAAAAAAAAAAAACAGGTGAGTGTAAATATGTTATCACTGTTGAAACAAGCACATAACCTCCCAAGGAGATTGTCATGGCAGACAGTCCATTTAGGTATCATCTTGCTTAGGTGAACTTTTGGGAATGTTTTAAAGCTTAACATGCATCCCATGTTGCTATGCTTGTGATAATCAGTGGAACCAATGTGAAAATCTCATCCAGGTGTTCTCCTCTTTAGCTGGAGTCTGATGCAAAGGTTTACCTGGTTGGGTAAACATCCCATCCATAGGGAGATTGTGCGGAAGCACAGAACTAGCCGTTGAATATTTCAACCGACAGGTTAGACATAGTGACTACAAGGCAATCAAATACCATCGTGCTCTCCGCTGAACACGACCTCAATTCACCAACAGCCCCGAGCCACTTAACCCAAGACCTCAGGGCTAAATCATGCCTGTGTTGAGAACATTCGAAAATAAAAATTAAAAAAACCCTCAATCAGACAACACCTTGGAATACTGGAGTTCAAGCTATCTGACTCTGAACTATCACAGAAACCAATAGCCCAGGATCAAGATGACAATGCCACTCAAGTGACAATACCTCACTCAGAACTGTGGTCTTCTTGTATTACCATCTCTTTAGTTGTTCAAAGAAATCACCTTATTACTTTCAGTTTCAAAACCTCAACTATGATTAACCAAGCAAGACAGGTGTTTAGGTTCCGGTACCTCTGTTTTTGAAAAGGCCTACTTTTCTGTAATACTTTATATGGGACACCCTTATCCCTCAGTGGCTTCTGCTAGATCATCAGGCCTAGACTGCAAGAACTAAATAGTTTTGCTCTTCTGCAATAGAGTCTAGGCTGTTGTTGGTTTTATGTGCCCAGTAATGCTGAATGTGGAAAGTCATGTATAAGTACGTCTAGCTAAGTGATACTAGGGTGTAGAACCAATGAGGAAAACATGACCGACACACAGTGGGACATGGCAAAGAAATCAACACCAGCATCCCTGTTTTAATTAGTTCTGATGAAAAACATGAATGAATAATTCTTCTCACCCTATTTCAAAGGCTACATTCGAAAAATAATACCATTTGCAGCAACATGGATAGACCTAGGGATTATTGTACTAAGTGAAGTAAGGCAGAAAGAGAAAGAAAAATACCAGAAGATATAACTTACATGTGAAATGCAAGAAGAGTTACAAGGACCTGAACTCTGTGTTATTGTCACTCAGAATTGATGCGTGGGAAGCTATGTAGAGTGACAGAAAAGTGCTGAAGAGCTGAGTCCAGAGGCCAAAAGTGGACCAGAAAGGGGCTGGGGAAAGTCAGTGCACCTCTTTGACCCTCAATTTTCTGCTCTGTCAAAAGGTCAGACTAAATATTCCATGTGATTCTAGACAATTGTCTCACCAACGGGCTGTCTTTAATTTTCTTTTTTTTTTTTTCCTTTATTCTGTCAGTTTTATTTTGATTGCTCCTTTTTTTAAATTTTTTAAAAAAAAATTTGGCAGCTTTTATTGGTTTCTTATTGTTTATTTATTTTCATCATCTTTATTCTTCGGCCTGGGTGTGCCTCCCATCGCAGCAGCCTCCCCTGCTGCAGAGCACCGGCTCTGAGCGAATGTGCCCCAGAGCGCCGGCTCACAAGTGGACACATAGGTCCAGCCTCTCCCGCGGCACGTGGGATCTTCCCGGGCCAGGGATTGAACCACTGCCCCTGCACTGCAAGGTGGACTCTTTACCCACTGGACCACCAAGGAAGCCCTGATCCTTTATTTATTTATTTTTTTAATGGGTTGCCATTGGGTTGGTTACGTTCACAATTAAAGTCTTCTTTTTTGCATCTGTTTCCTCTCAGGCATCAGGTCTTAAAATAATGGAACTACAGGCCCAACCTGTTTGGTTGCACTTCACTTTATTATGCTTTGCAGATACTGTGTTTCTCTTTTTTTTTTTTTTTTTTGTTTTTTTTTTTGGGGAGGTGGGGGGGGGAGGGGGGGGGGATGGGCGGGTCACTTCTATTGGTCTTTCACTTGCCCATTTTCATCCCTCTTTGTTCTTTGGCTCCTGTGGGCCTCTCATCGCGGCGGCTTCTGTTGTCGCAGAGCACCGGCTCTGAGCGAATGTGCCCCAGAGCGCCGGCTCACAAGTGGACACATAGGTCCAGCCTCTCCCGCGGCACGTGGGATCTTCCCGGGCCAGGGATTGAACCACTGCCCCTGCACTGCAAGGTGGACTCTTTACCCACTGGACCACCAAGGAAGCCCTGATCCTTTATTTATTTATTTTTTTAATGGGTTGCCATTGGGTTGGTTACGTTCACAATTAAAGTCTTCTTTTTTGCATCTGTTTCCTCTCAGGCATCAGGTCTTAAAATAATGGAACTACAGGCCCAACCTGTTTGGTTGCACTTCACTTTATTATGCTTTGCAGATACTGTGTTTCTCTTTTTTTTTTTTTTTTTAGTTTTATTTTTGGGGAAGGTGGGGTGGGAAGGGAGGGGGATGGGCGGGTCACTTCTATTGGTCTTTCACTTGCCCATTTTCATCCCTCTTTGTTCTTTGGCTCCTGTGGGCCTCTCATCGCGGCGGCTTCTGTTGTCGCAGAGCACCGGCTCTGGGCGCATGCGCTCCAGAGCTCCGGCTCGGTAATTGGACACATCGGTTCAGCCGCTCCGTGGCACGTGGGATCTTCCCAGGCCAGGGATCGAACCGGTGCCGCTTGCACTGCAAGGCGGTGTTCTTACCCCCCTGGACCACCAGGGAAGCCCAATACTGTGTTTCTTACAAATTGAAAACGCGTGGGAACCCTGCACATAGAGTAGCATTTGCTCACTTTATGTCTGTGTCATGTTTTGGTAGTAGTCATACTTTAGTCACAAAGTCGTGCCTGATTCTTGCCACCCTATAGACTGTAGCCCTCCAGGGTCCTCTGTCCATGGAATTCTCCAGGTAGGAATACTGGAATGGGTTCCCATTTCCTTCCCCCAGGGGATCTTCCTGATCCAGGAATCGAACCTGTATCTCCTGCCCTGCAGGCAGATTCTTTACCAACCGAGCTCTGAGGGAAGCCCCATACTTTGGTGATTCTCACAATGTTTCATACCCCCCACTGGCAAAAAAAAAAAGTTATGATTTACTGAAGATTCAGATGGTTAGCATTTTTTTTTAGCAACAAAGTATTTTAAATTAAGGTATGTACTTTTTTAGATAGAATGCTATAACACACTCAGTAGACTACAGTATAGTGTAAACATAACTTTTATATGCACTGGGAAACCAAAATCTTCCTGTGACTCGCTTTATTGTGCTGTGCACTGTACTGCAGTGGTCTGGAACGGAACATGAAGGATCTCTTGAGGTTGGCCTATATTTCGACTTTGATGCACTGCATAATGTTTCTTGTTCCTTCTAAGGTGACTACAGCTTGCACTTTTAAGGAAGGACCCAAGCCAGAAGGATGGCCTCATAGCTGCAGCAGGTGCAAAGGAGAACCAGACTGTTTCAAAGTCAGAACAATGAACCATCTCTGAAATAAGTATAGTACGGCGATGACTCTTTTGAAACATTTAACCTAGCAGAGTAACACAAATACTAAATACTAACACAAGCACTAAATCGGGCTATTGTCCAGGATGACCTTTCTTTAGGAATGTAAAGTAGGCAAAAACGCATCTGCTTCTGCGACTGTCAGTCTGAACAGAATCAAGCAAACGCCCCCAGTGACACATCCGGTCCGGTCTCACAGGTGTGGAAAGTAGGCATTCTTAGCTAAGAAGAAGAAGTAGGCTATTTTCACTTTGACTTGCCCTTCTTTGTGTGTGCCCAAAACAGAGCTATTTATAAAATGTTCTGAAGTAAAAGATGAATACAAGTGAGGAGCTTTGAGGCACCCTCCTGAATACTGGTTCTGTCTCTTCTCTTGCAGCCACAAGAGCTGCAGGGACTGCCAGCAGGAGGAGGAGAAAGAGGTCAGTGCAGGTGAGAGGAACCTGGAAACCCGAGCGCTACTCCCAAACTCCTGGGGAATCCAATTTTCCTTTACAACAGCGTGGATCTTGCCACCCTATAGACTGTAGCCCTCCAGGGTCCTCTGTCCATGGAATTCTCCAGGTAGGAATACTGGAATGGGTTCCCATTTCCTTCCCCCAGGGGATCTTCCTGATCCAGGAATCGAACCTGTATCTCCTGCCCTGCAGGCAGATTCTTTACCAACCGAGCTCTGAGGGAAGCCCCATACTTTGGTGATTCTCACAATGTTTCATACCCCCCACTGGCAAAAAAAAAAAGTTATGATTTACTGAAGATTCAGATGGTTAGCATTTTTTTTTAGCAACAAAGTATTTTAAATTAAGGTATGTACTTTTTTAGATAGAATGCTATAACACACTCAGTAGACTACAGTATAGTGTAAACATAACTTTTATATGCACTGGGAAACCAAAATCTTCCTGTGACTCGCTTTATTGTGCTGTGCACTGTACTGCAGTGGTCTGGAACGGAACATGAAGGATCTCTTGAGGTTGGCCTATATTTCGACTTTGATGCACTGCATAATGTTTCTTGTTCCTTCTAAGGTGACTACAGCTTGCACTTTTAAGGAAGGACCCAAGCCAGAAGGATGGCCTCATAGCTGCAGCAGGTGCAAAGGAGAACCAGACTGTTTCAAAGTCAGAACAATGAACCATCTCTGAAATAAGTATAGTACGGCGATGACTCTTTTGAAACATTTAACCTAGCAGAGTAACACAAATACTAAATACTAACACAAGCACTAAATCGGGCTATTGTCCAGGATGACCTTTCTTTAGGAATGTAAAGTAGGCAAAAACGCATCTGCTTCTGCGACTGTCAGTCTGAACAGAATCAAGCAAACGCCCCCAGTGACACATCCGGTCCGGTCTCACAGGTGTGGAAAGTAGGCATTCTTAGCTAAGAAGAAGAAGTAGGCTATTTTCACTTTGACTTGCCCTTCTTTGTGTGTGCCCAAAACAGAGCTATTTATAAAATGTTCTGAAGTAAAAGATGAATACAAGTGAGGAGCTTTCGAGGCACCCTCCTGAATACTGGTTCTGTCTCTTCTCTTGCAGCCACAAGAGCTGCAGGGACTGCCAGCAGGAGGAGGAGAAAGAGGTCAGTGCAGGTGAGAGGAACCTGGAAACCCGAGCGCTACTCCCAAACTCCCTGGGGAATCCAATTCCCTTGGAGGTGAGCCCTACAACCTCACACCATCACAGCAGCTCCCTGGTGCTGTCTTACAGACACAGCCAGGTTGACGACCGGCATCCTTATGGTGTTTGTTATTATTTTGTCTTTGTATTCCACTGATGTAGGAGAATCTGAGTTCCTGAGCTTAAATGTGGGCTGCCAGCGATCATACATACACACTCATACTAAATTAGGTTACCAAATTGTTGAATAAGCAAGGACCATTTCTCTGTGGCAAGTGCTAATAAAATCAATAAATACTGAGTGAGTCCTCTGAGCCAGATATTCTCAGCCATTTTGAGACAAAGGTTATTCATTCAAAAGATAATTAAAGTGACTGTGAACGCGGTATATGGTTTCTTTGCGGGATGAGGAAAATATCCTGGAGTTAGTGGTAATTTCTGTACAACTTTATGAATGCACTAAAACCCACTGGACTGTATGCTTTCACAGGGTGAATTTTATAGTATGTGAACTGTATCTCAATTTTTTTAAAGGTAATTAAGGAGTGGCTACTATGCTCTGGAGACCCTGTGCTAGGCACTGGGTAAAAAATATTTAACTCTTTGAGCCTGCTACAATGTGTTGGAGCCTACACAAAACTCCTTGCATTCACCCTCTTATAGAATTTTCATAACCTCCTAGAAGTTGGGAGTATTAGTATCCCATTTTATAGCTAAAGAAATGGATGTAGGCTTCCCTGGTGGTCCACTGGTAAAGAGTCTGCCTTGCAGTGCAAGGCGCATGGATTTGATCCCTGACCCGGGAAGATCCCACGTGCCATGGAGCAGGTGGACCGGTGTGTGCAATTATGAGCCAGTGCTCTGCAGCGAGAGGCCACTGCAATGGGAGGCCCACATGTGCCAAGGAATAAAAATATGGATGAAAATAAATAGAAATAAAAGAGGCATAATGGGGAAAAGAGAAAAAAGAAATGGATATAAAGAGTCTTTTGCTTAAAATCACACAAAGAAAATTAGGTAGTATCACAGGAAACTGCTATTTTTTTTTCCCTTGGTTTCCTTGAGTCTTTTTTTTTTTTTTTGGCTATTCTGGGTTTTCACTGCTGCCATAGGCTCTTCTCTAGTTGCAGGGAGTGGAGGCTACTCTCTAGTTGAGGTGAGTATGCTTCTCGTTGTGGTGACTTTTCTTGTTGTGGAACTTGGGCTCTAAGGCACACAGGCTTCAGTAGTTGTGGCACATGGGCTCAATAGTTGCGGCTCCAAGGCTCCAGCGATCATACATACACACTCATACTAAATTAGGTTACCAAATTGTTGAATAAGCAAGGACCATTTCTCTGTGGCAAGTGCTAATAAAATCAATAAATACTGAGTGAGTCCTCTGAGCCAGATATTCTCAGCCATTTTGAGACAAAGGTTATTCATTCAAAAGATAATTAAAGTGACTGTGAACGCGGTATATGGTTTCTTTGCGGGATGAGGAAAATATCCTGGAGTTAGTGGTAATTTCTGTACAACTTTATGAATGCACTAAAACCCACTGGACTGTATGCTTTCACAGGGTGAATTTTATAGTATGTGAACTGTATCTCAATTTTTTTAAAGGTAATTAAGGAGTGGCTACTATGCTCTGGAGACCCTGTGCTAGGCACTGGGTAAAAAATATTTAACTCTTTGAGCCTGCTACAATGTGTTGGAGCCTACACAAAACTCCTTGCATTCACCCTCTTATAGAATTTTCATAACCTCCCTAGAAGTTGGGAGTATTAGTATCCCATTTTATAGCTAAAGAAATGGATGTAGGCTTCCCTGGTGGTCCACTGGTAAAGAGTCTGCCTTGCAGTGCAAGGCGCATGGATTTGATCCCTGACCCGGGAAGATCCCACGTGCCATGGAGCAGGTGGACCGGTGTGTGCAATTATGAGCCAGTGCTCTGCAGCGAGAGGCCACTGCAATGGGAGGCCCACATGTGCCAAGGAATAAAAATATGGATGAAAATAAATAGAAATAAAAGAGGCATAATGGGGAAAAGAGAAAAAAGAAATGGATATAAAGAGTCTTTTGCTTAAAATCACACAAAGAAAATTAGGTAGTATCACAGGAAACTGCTATTTTTTTTTCCCTTGGTTTCCTTGAGTCTTTTTTTTTTTTTTTGGCTATTCTGGGTTTTCACTGCTGCCATAGGCTCCTCTCTAGTTGCAGGGAGTGGAGGCTACTCTCTAGTTGAGGTGAGCAGGCTTCTTGTTGTGGTGACTTTTCTTGTTGTGGAACTCAGGCTCTAGGGCACACAGACGTCAGTAGTTTTGGCACATGGGCTCAATAGTTGCGGCTCCAAGGCTCCAGAGCACAGGCTCCATAGATGTGTCTCACAGGCCTAGTTGCTCTGCAGCATGTGGGATCTTCCCAGATCAGGAATTGAACCCATGTCCCCTGCGTTGGCAGGCGAACTCTTTACCACTGAGTTACCAGGGAAGCCCCAAAACTGCTATTTTGTAGACTGCTTCTCTGTTCAAATATCTGTTTCTTACAGCTCAAGGTGCTTATCTAGTAAGTAGCTCTGTCTGTCCAAGTTCATAATTGCGTACATCAGAAAACCACTCTAGTGAGATCATTACGTTGTTTCAATGGATCACATCGCTGGAACACTATCTCTGTGATTCCACTAGGGTCCCAAGGTCTGTCTGCCTTTCCCCTCCACCACTCTAAACATGTGGCATTCTGAGAAGATAAAGACAAAGGAGCATGCTTGGGTAAATCAACCTCCACCCCTCTTTTAAAGAGCTTTCTAGAAATGACCACTGGCAAGAAGTATCAGTGGCTGTTTGTAGCCTCAAGAGAGACTGCGCAGAGTGGTTATTTTTAAGATAGTCACATCTACCACAATATACAAAATTAGAGTTCTGTTTGTAATGGCAAGTGGAAAGTGAACACCTAAGACGGTCTGCCTTACATGGGAAGAAAGTTCAAAAGCCCGAAAGACAAAATATTTGCAAAAGTCCATTACACAGGGCTTCCCTGGTGGTCCAGTGGGTAAGGACACCGCCTTGCAGTGCAAGCGGCACCGGTTCGATCCCTGGCCTGGGAAGATCCCACGTTCCGCGGAGCGGCTGGACCAATGTGTCCAATTACCGAGCCGGAGCTCTGGAGCTCATGCGCCCAGAGCCGGTGCTCTGCAACAACAGAGGCCACTGCGATGGGAGGCCCACACAGGCCAAAGAACAACGATGGATGAAAATGGACAAATGAAAGACCAATAGAAGTGGCCCACCCGCTCCCCTCCCTCCCCACCCCACCCCCTCCAAAATAAATAAATAAATAAATCTTAAAAAAAAAAAAAAAGTCCATTACACGGGTCAGTCAGAATTTGAACCCAGGTCTGATTGCTTCTATTCCAGTACTTTTAAGCCTGGGCTATGCTGATTCCTTCACAGGGTACATGGTCTGGAATCCTATGCGCCCTGTTGACTAAATTACATGGATAGTGCATTAGTTCCCTGGTGCCGCTATAACAAATTAGCATAGGCTTGATGGTTTAAAACACCACAGACTGGGATTTCCCAGGTGGTCAGTGATTAAGAAGCTGCCTGCCAATGTAGGGAACACGGGTTCAATGCCTGGTCCAGGAAGATTCCACATGCTGTGGGGCAACTAAGCCTGCGCGACACAGCTACTGAGCCTGCACTCTAGAGCCTGTGCTCCACAGCAGGAGAAACCACCCCATTGGGAAGCCCAGGCTAGAGAGCAGCCCATACTTGCTGCAACGAGAGAAAACCTGTGTGCAGCAGCGAAGCCCCAGCGCAGCTAAAAACAAATAAAATTAAGACAGAACACAGAGGTCATCTTTTCCAGCTCTGGAGTCCAAAAGTTTGAAACAATTCTCACCAAGTTAAGCCAAGGGGCTAACTGAGCAGCTTCCTTGTGCAGGCTTTAAGGGAGAATCTGTTTTCTTGTAGCCTCAAGAGAGACTGCGCAGAGTGGTTATTTTTAAGATAGTCACATCTACCACAATATACAAAATTAGAGTTCTGTTTGTAATGGCAAGTGGAAAGTGAACACCTAAGACGGTCTGCCTTACATGGGAAGAAAGTTCAAAAGCCCGAAAGACAAAATATTTGCAAAAGTCCATTACACAGGGCTTCCCTGGTGGTCCAGTGGGTAAGGACACCGCCTTGCAGTGCAAGCGGCACCGGTTCGATCCCTGGCCTGGGAAGATCCCACGTTCCGCGGAGCGGCTGGACCAATGTGTCCAATTACCGAGCCGGAGCTCTGGAGCTCATGCGCCCAGAGCCGGTGCTCTGCAACAACAGAGGCCACTGCGATGGGAGGCCCACACGGGCCAAGGAACAACGATGGATGAAAATGGACAAATGAAAGACCAATAGAAGTGGCCCACCCGCTCCCCTCCCTCCCCACCCAAAGTAAATAAATAAATAAATCTTAAAAAAAAAAAAAAAGTCCATTACACGGGTCAGTCAGAATTTGAACCCAGGTCTGATTGCTTCTATTCCAGTACTTTTAAGCCTGGGCTATGCTGATTCCTTCACAGGGTACATGGTCTGGAATCCTATGCGCCCTGTTGACTAAATTACATGGATAGTGCATTAGTTCCCTGGTGCCGCTATAACAAATTAGCATAGGCTTGATGGTTTAAAACACCACAGACTGGGATTTCCCAGGTGGTCAGTGATTAAGAAGCTGCCTGCCAATGTAGGGAACACGGGTTCAATGCCTGGTCCAGGAAGATTCCACATGCTGTGGGGCAACTAAGCCTGCGCGACACAGCTACTGAGCCTGCACTCTAGAGCCTGTGCTCCACAGCAGGAGAAACCACCCCATTGGGAAGCCCAGGCTAGAGAGCAGCCCATACTTGCTGCAACGAGAGAAAACCTGTGTGCAGCAGCGAAGCCCCAGCGCAGCTAAAAACAAATAAAATTAAGACAGAACACAGAGGTCATCTTTTCCAGCTCTGGAGTCCAAAAGTTTGAAACAATTCTCACCAAGTTAAGCCAAGGGGCTAACTGAGCAGCTTCCTTGTGCAGGCTTTAAGGGGAGAATCTGTTTTCTTGTTTTCCTCACTTCTAGCTTCCGGAGGCTGCCTCCATTCCTTGGCTCATAAACCCTCTCAAATCACTCCAACCTTTTGCTTCCATCAGCACATCTCCTGCTACTGTAGTCAAATTTCCCTCTGCCTCCATTTTATAAAGACACCTGTGATCATATCTGGAGCCCACCCAGATAATCTAGAGTAACCTCCCATTTTAAGATCTTAACTTAATCGCATCTGCAAATCCCTTCTTTTGCCACATGAAATAAAACGCACAGGTTCCAATGATTAGGACCTGGCCATTATTTTTTTGTTTTGGTACAGGCGCCAAGTTGTGTCCAATTCTTTGCAACCTCATGGACTGTAGCACACCAGGCTCCTCTGTCCTCCACTCTCACTGAGAGTTTGTTCAAACTCATGTCCGTTGGTGGTACTCTCTAATCATCTCATCTTCTGCTGGCCCCTTCTCATTGTGCCTTCAATTTTTCCCAGCATCAGGGTCTTTTACAGTGAGTTGACTGTTCTCATCAGGTGGCCAAACTATTGGAGCTTCAGCTGCAGCATCAGTCCTTCCAATGAATATTCAGGGTTGATTTCCTTTAGGACTGACTAGTTGGCTCTCCTTGCATCCAAGGGCCATTATTTAACCCATCACAAATAACAAGTTAGAAATTAATATGTGCCAGGAAGAAAGGATGATAACATTGGCAAGTTTCTTAAGTAAGGAACAAACTGAGGACCACAGGGATTCAGAAGATCAAAAGAGAGACGCTGCTTGGATAGTCAGAAAGGAGTCTAAATAATGTGGAAATGGAAAGAGAATACAGTCATCTTAGGGAACCAAGTAAGACAATCCTGGTCTAAGAATAGGCTGGGCCAGAGCTGGGAGGAAGAATGTGAGACCAAGAGACCTTGTCAGACCTTTATCTCCAAAGCTGGGCAAAAAGAGGTTTGCAACCAATCACAGTCCTAAGAAATTCCACTTATAAGCCTCTTGTATCCTCCTCTGTCCTGCCCGTGGCGTGAGGCAGCTCCAGCCTTTTGTGAAGGCTGGGGAACCTCGGGCTCAGGACTAGAATGAAACAAGAGAGGTGCCCAGGGCACTCCCAGATTGGTGCTACCCTGAGCCCGAACTTGCAGGACCCAGAGAGTGAGTGTCTCCAGGAATTTCATGCCTAGGCACCTCAACTTCTCTTACTCTAGTCCCAGTTCTGGAAGCTTCTAAATAAGCAAGATTTGCTTAGGCTCTGAGGAGAACAGCAAAGCCTGAGCAACATCAAGAAAGATATTTTAAGCAGTATCCTTTATCAACCTTCCTCCATATGACTTCTGAGAGATGCCTTTATTTCTGAGTCTAGACAATTTTGATAAGGCAAAGCATCTCCTCACCCAGGGGAGCCCTCCAAAAAACTGGATGTCTCCTGCCACTTGCTGTAAGTTCACATTCCTCAACAGTCAAGTGCTTTTAAAAAAGAAAAAAAGGAAGTCCCGGCTGATAGATTCCTCCCTGCCCTGGGGCCTTCAGGACCCTTGCACAGGGCTCTTTGAGGACCAACAGAGGACGCACATAGAAGACTGGCCATTTACAGCCCTGTGTGATCTTGACATCATGAACGGTCTGTGCACAGCTCATTGGCTGATTCAGGGGCAAAACAAATCAGGTTGAAAAAGACTAAGGTTAAAGGTATCAACCTGTGTTGCGTTTTGTGTTTGTTTTCATTCCTTTAAAAAGCATGCAGTTTCTCCTGAGGAGGCAGTTCTGGGAAAAGGAGAAGAGGGGCCAAGAATGCAGGAGAAAGAAAGAGCCCGGGATGTGTGTAATTACACTTCAAGTTCATGTTTCCCACAAGGGTTGGAAAGAAGGGCCCCTCTGAAGGGTTGATGATTTATTCTTGGGAAAGTTTTCTCAACCCCGACGATGTTGATACAGGGCCAGATAATTCTTTGCTGTGGCGGGCTGTGCATGGCAGCTCTGGTCTCTATTCCCTGCACACCAACAGCATCTCTCTCCCAGTCATGACTGGTGCATTCCCAGTTGGCTTAGCAGGTAAAGAACCTGCCTGCCAATGCAGGAGATGCGCATTCGATCCCTGGCTGGGGAAGATCCCTGGAGGAAGACATGGCAACCCACTCCAGTATTCTTGCCTGGAAAATCCCCTGCACAGAGGAGCCTGGTGGGCTATAGTCCATGGGGTCACAAAGAGTTGGACATGACTGAGCACACACACACACACACACACACACAAACCAGGGTGAGGTGGGCAAAATAGTCCCTGTTTGAGAATTCCACATCGGTAGGGTCGTCAAGGCTTTGTTGACTTAAGCAAAGTGACTTTCCTATTATGGAACATTCCTGTGAATTCTGAATGAGAAGAAAGGAGATAGCATTCTTTCAATGACATATCACAGCACAGTGACTCATCCTTCTAGTCATCCTAAAATGATATCTAAAAGAATATCACAACTGTTTATTTTTATATATTATATGGGATCTCTGACTTAGTTAAGGAGGGGAGAGGGAGGGACCCTGCTATGCCCCTCACAGAGACTTCCAAAAGCCCCATAACTTTCTGTCCACAAAAATTCACTTGCAGGGCTTCCCTGGTGGTCCAGTGGGTAAGGACACCGCCTTGCAGTGCAAGGGGCGCCGGTTTGATCCCTGGCCTGGGAAGATCCCACGTGCCGCGGAGCGGCTGGACCGATGTGTCCAATCGCCGAGCCGGAGCTCTGGAGCGCATGCGCCCAGAGCCGGTGCTCTGCAACAACAGAGGCCACTGCGATGGGAGGCCCACACGGGCCAAAGAAAAAAGATGGCTGAAAATGGACAAATGAAAGACCAGTAGAAGTGGCCCGCCTGCTCCCCTCCCTCCACACCCCACCCCCTCCAAAGTAAATAAATAAATAAATCTTTAAAAAAAAAAAATTCACTTGCAAACGTCCCCACCATCTTGTCTGAAAGGTGATGCCAAGAGCTACAACTAAGTATCTTTTAAAATTTATAATTAAGGGAATTTTAGTGGAAATCATCAGATAGGTGATAATTTTTTTAAGGGCTGAACTTCATATATATATATATATATATATATGTAGTATTGGGCTTCCCTGGTGGCTCAGATGGTAAAGAATCTCTCTGCAATGCAGGAGACCTGAGTTCGATCCCTGAATCAGGAAGATTCCCTGGAGAAGGGAATGGATACTCACTCCAGCATCTGTGCCTGGAGAATCCCATGAGCAGAGGAGCATGGCGGGCTACCTTCTTAGGGCCACCAAAAGTCGAACACGATTGAGCGACTAAGCATGCTATTGCTTGTACGTTACTATAGCAACCCAGCTATAGGAGTCAGTTTTCTCTGGGTACCAAAGATAACAGTAAAATGGATGATGTTGATATGGCTTCAGGTGTTTCCACACAGTCACTGCAGTGGATGCAGGAAAGTGATGAGTGTCATGTCTTATGCATCTGGCATCCACAATGGTACAAGGGCAATGGTCCCCTAACTGCATCTGTGACCAGAAAGGATGTGCAGGGGAAGGAACTGCTTATCATCCTATCTGTCTGCAGCCCTTATGTTCTGTCTCATGGCTTCCAAGGCAATCGCACTGCTCAAAAGAGGCCCTGGCCTACTGAGCCCAATTTCTCCCCCGCCTCCTGTTCCAGCCCAGTCCTCTCCCTTACTGATTCTGCCTGCAGCTGCCACTCTGCAGCTCTCTCCTCTCAGGGACATCCATTTCAGTTGCTTTAAGCCAGCATCTGAGCATTCTCACAGACTTCCCGTGGGGCCGCCTACAGGTGGCCTGGTGATGAGTTCTGGTACAGAACAGACATGGACCATTGTTGCTTTGACTATCCACCCCATGAATAAGCGTGGAGGCTGCTATCTGGCAGATTGGTAAAAAAACAGCCAAAGAAAAAGATGGCTGAAAATGGACAAATGAAAGACCAGTAGAAGTGGCCCGCCTGCTCCCTCCTCCACCCCCCCCCCTCCAAAGTAAATAAATAAATAAATCTTTAAAAAAAAAAAATTCACTTGCAAACGTCCCCACCATCTTGTCTGAAAGGTGATGCCAAGAGCTACAACTAAGTATCTTTTAAAATTTATAATTAAGGGAATTTTAGTGGAAATCATCAGATAGGTGATAATTTTTTTAAGGGCTGAACTTCATATATATATATATATATATATATGTAGTATTGGGCTTCCCTGGTGGCTCAGATGGTAAAGAATCTCTCTGCAATGCAGGAGACCTGAGTTCGATCCCTGAATCAGGAAGATTCCCTGGAGAAGGGAATGGATACTCACTCCAGCATCTGTGCCTGGAGAATCCCATGAGCAGAGGAGCATGGCGGGCTACCTTCTTAGGGCCACCAAAAGTCGAACACGATTGAGCGACTAAGCATGCTATTGCTTGTACGTTACTATAGCAACCCAGCTATAGGAGTCAGTTTTCTCTGGGTACCAAAGATAACAGTAAAATGGATGATGTTGATATGGCTTCAGGTGTTTCCACACAGTCACTGCAGTGGATGCAGGAAAGTGATGAGTGTCATGTCTTATGCATCTGGCATCCACAATGGTACAAGGGCAATGGTCCCCTAACTGCATCTGTGACCAGAAAGGATGTGCAGGGGAAGGAACTGCTTATCATCCTATCTGTCTGCAGCCCTTATGTTCTGTCTCATGGCTTCCAAGGCAATCGCACTGCTCAAAAGAGGCCCTGGCCTACTGAGCCCAATTTCTCCCCCGCCTCCTGTTCCAGCCCAGTCCTCTCCCTTACTGATTCTGCCTGCAGCTGCCACTCTGCAGCTCTCTCCTCTCAGGGACATCCATTTCAGTTGCTTTAAGCCAGCATCTGAGCATTCTCACAGACTTCCCGTGGGGCCGCCCCTACAGGTGGCCTGGTGATGAGTTCTGGTACAGAACAGACATGGACCATTGTTGCTTTGACTATCCACCCCATGAATAAGCGTGGAGGGGGGCTGCTATCTGGCAGATTTCCCACAAGAGTGAGAAAAACAAACAGCATCAGAAAGATGAATAGACAGAGAGAGCTATAATGGGGGGAAAGGACTCAGTTTTTTTAAAAAAAGGTTCTTTCAAAGCAGGCTGCAATAAAGATTCCTGGTACTGTTTAAATCAGCCTGTCAATGTGCATTGTATTTCCTTTCATGTGTCCTGTTGGTTTTTCCTACAGGCGTATTCCCAAAGAGATCAGGCCTGAGTGCTAAGCCACCCCCACCAGCTGTAAATATCTTCCCCGACACCAAATTATAGAAAGCACAAAAGCCATATATCTTTGGACTTCAGGGTGGTAGTGCTGGTCTGAGTTCTCCAAAGGAAACAGAATCAATAGTGTATGGTCTCTCTGTCTTTCTCTCTCTCTTTCTCTGTGTGTGTGTGTGTGTGTGTGTGTAGAGAGAGAGAGAAAGCAGGAGGGTAGGAGAGAGGGGACAGTGAGAGAGAGAGAGATAGAGAGATTGATTTATTTTAAGGAATTGGCACACATGATTGTGGGGGCTGGCAAGTCTGAAATCGGCAAAGCAAGCTAGAGACCCAGGGAACAGCTGATGCTGCAGTCTTGAGGACAAAGGCAGATTACAGGCAGAATCCCCTCTTCCTTGGTGAATTGTTGTCTTTGCCCTTAAGGTCTTCAACTGATTGGATGAGGCCCACCCACATTATGGAGGGTAATCTGCTATTTTCAATATCACAACTTTAAAAATGCCTTTACAGCAACATCTAAACAGGTGTTTCATCTAGACATGACCTAGCTAGGTTGACACATAAAACTGACCATCAGGGCAGTCATAAATGCCTACCCATTAGAGCCCCTGGCCTACTGAGCCCAATTTCTCCCGCCTCCTGTTCCAGCCCAGTCCTCTCCCTTACTGATTCTGCCTGCAGCTGCCACTCTGCAGCTCTCTCCTCTCAGGGACATCCATTTCAGTTGCTTTAAGCCAGCATCTGAGCATTCTCACAGACTTCCCGTGGGGCCGCCCCTACAGGTGGCCTGGTGATGAGTTCTGGTACAGAACAGACATGGACCATTGTTGCTTTGACTATCCACCCCATGAATAAGCGTGGAGGGGGGCTGCTATCTGGCAGATTTCCCACAAGAGTGAGAAAAACAAACAGCATCAGAAAGATGAATAGACAGAGAGAGCTATAATGGGGGGAAAGGACTCAGTTTTTTTAAAAAAAGGTTCTTTCAAAGCAGGCTGCAATAAAGATTCCTGGTACTGTTTAAATCAGCCTGTCAATGTGCATTGTATTTCCTTTCATGTGTCCTGTTGGTTTTTCCTACAGGCGTATTCCCAAAGAGATCAGGCCTGAGTGCTAAGCCACCCCCACCAGCTGTAAATATCTTCCCCGACACCAAATTATAGAAAGCACAAAAGCCATATATCTTTGGACTTCAGGGTGGTAGTGCTGGTCTGAGTTCTCCAAAGGAAACAGAATCAATAGTGTATGGTCTCTCTGTCTTTCTCTCTCTCTTTCTCTGTGTGTGTGTGTGTGTGTGTGTGTGTGTAGAGAGAGAGAGAAAGCAGGAGGGTAGGAGAGAGGGGACAGTGAGAGAGAGAGAGATAGAGAGATTGATTTATTTTAAGGAATTGGCACACATGATTGTGGGGGCTGGCAAGTCTGAAATCGGCAAAGCAAGCTAGAGACCCAGGGAACAGCTGATGCTGCAGTCTTGAGGACAAAGGCAGATTACAGGCAGAATCCCCTCTTCCTTGGTGAATTGTTGTCTTTGCCCTTAAGGTCTTCAACTGATTGGATGAGGCCCACCCACATTATGGAGGGTAATCTGCTATTTTCAATATCACAACTTTAAAAATGCCTTTACAGCAACATCTAAACAGGTGTTTCATCTAGACATGACCTAGCTAGGTTGACACATAAAACTGACCATCAGGGCAGTCATAAATGCCTACCTAGTAGAATAAGGTTAGACTCAGTGGGACTTGAACCAGAGCTGAGGTGCAGGTAATTGTCTCTAGGGAGTCTCCCTGGAATGCTCTAGATTTGGGGAACATGTAGATTAATGAGAGGCTCTGCCTCTCACATGCTTTCTCCACTGCCATCTTGTCCAAGCCTGCTCTACAACAGCTCCTGCTAGAGCCCACCTTTCCTTCCCAAGGGCACGCAATGCCTGCACAACCCTTCCTGCATGAGTGTTTGCTGGTCATTGTCACTCAAAGTCAGGAGGGTCAGCTTCAGCCTTCGACTGGGTCTAGGCCAAAAAGGACTGCAGTGCCAACGTGGGAAGCCGAGAGCTATTCTGGGTTGGGCTCATCAGCCAAGATAAATAAGTGCAATGCAACAGAAAGACGATTTTACTGGGAGCTGGACAGCTGAGCCTTCTATTCATCATTGACAACATCAACTAAGCATTTGACGTCTTTAGGTCTGCTTTTTCATGTGTAAAATGATAGAGTTAGACACAGTTATCTGTACGATCTATTCCAGCTCTAAGATTCTCAGATTCCATGAGCCTTATTGGCATGTGGGTTCTGACTACAGGATGCCCCACCTAATCCACGGCCAGTCTGATCCATATTTTCAAAAGGAGCATTTTGGACAGCTATGATTTATTCTTCTATCAATTTATGTAGTAGTTCAACAAATTCATGCCTAGGCTATGGAGGAGAACTTTCTATGATATTATTAAGATACAAAAATATTACATACAGTATCCTGGCTTCAAGAAATTTAAAATCTGACTGGGTAATGATTCAGTTAGGATGTATTTGGCTACAAGTAACTGAATTCTCAACCAGTGGGGCCTGAAGGCCTGTAAATCTTTGTTTACCTGCAGCCTCAATGAGTCTGGAGGTCCATGGCCCTGGATCTGGTTCTGGGTCTTAGAGATACCTGCTGTCACTTTCTAATATCCTTTTGGTTTCTTTTCAGTAAGTTTGTCACCTCATGGTCACGGGGTGGCTGCTACCACACTAAGCTCTGTATCTTCGCACTGATGCACTGAGAAGGAAAGTAGAAGGCATAAGGAAAAAAAAGATTTTTGCAAGATAGGCTCCAATTTTTTCATACAGGAAAAAAAAATTTCCAGGTGCCCATCGAAAGATTTCCCTTTATCTTCTCAGCTGAAATTGGGTTACACACACAATCCTAGAGTCACCCTGAGGAAGGGAGATGTGTCCCGTCACAGTTCATCTCTGGGTACCTCTGTGATAGCTCACCAAAAAAGGAAGGAGATCCAGGGACTTCCGTGGTGATCCAGTGGTTAAGAATTTGCCTTCCAGTGCAGAGGATTCAGTTTCCATCCCTGGTTAGGGAACGAAGATCCCATATACCACAGGGCAAAAACTAAGTCTGTGAGCTGCAATGAAGGCCCAGCACAGCCAAGAATTTTCAAAAGGGGGGAGGAGGGAGGAATTAGAAGTAGGAAGGAAATGGCTCAGACGGTAGATATACATGTGTATGTTGTCGTGGTCGCCCAGATGTGTCCGACTCTTTTCGCCCTGATGAACTGCCAGACTCCTCTGTCCATGGAAGTCTCCAGGCAAGAATACTGGAGTGTGGGCTTCCCTGGTGGTCCAGTGGGTAAGGACACCGCCTTGCAGTGCAAGGGGCACTGGTTCGATCCCTGGCCTGGGAAGATCCCACGTGCCGTGGAGCGGCTGGACCAATGTGTCCAATTACCGAGCCGGAGCTCTGGAGTGCATGCGCCCAGAGCCAGTGCTCTGTGACAACAGAGGCCACTGTGATGGGAGGCCCACACAGGCCAAAGAACAAAGATGGATGAAAATAGATAAATGAAAGACCAATAGAAGTGGCCTGCCCGCCCCCCTCCCTCCCCAAACCCGACCCTCCCCCCGCCAAAAAAAAAGAATACTGGAGTGGTGGGAGCATGCATGTCTGTGAACAACAAAACTCTGTAAAAACTTTAAAATAAAGAATTAAAAAAAAAAAAATACTGGAGTGGGTAGCCATTCCCTTCTCCAGCAGATCTTCCCTATGATCAACCCCAAGGCTGATTCTTACTAAATCTAGGATTGTATTGCAGATTCATGCTTATACTGATATATACATAGATATGTATATATATATTATATATATATACACACACACACACACATATATATATGTATATGTGTGTGTGTGTGTATATATGTATATCTATGTATGTATCAGTATAAGGGCTTTCCTAGTGGCTCAGCTGGTGAAGAATCCACCTGCAATGAGGGAAACTGGGTTCAATCCCTAGATCAGGAAGACTCTCCGGAGAAGGAAATGGCAACCCCCTGTATTATTCTTGCCTGGACAATTTCATGGATGAAAGAGACTGGCAGGCTACAGTCCATGAGGTCACAAAGAGTTGGACACAACTGAAGCGACTTAGCTTGCACACATGTATATCAGTATAAGCATGAATCAGCAATGCAGCCCTAGATTAAGCAACAAGCAGCCTTGTGGATAGACCAGCGCTTAGATCCTGGTCTCTCACCTCTCCCTGCATATACACAGCATTGGTTAAGACACAAACTAGAAGGCCTCGGGTCCTTTTTCCCTCTTCTGTAAAAACGGCAATGGAAAGGATGGAAAGCATCCAGGTGAACTCTGCATCCCTTCCTACTTACAAATCCGCCCCAAGTTCTAGACAATGGGGTAAAATTGTATTACGGAAGATAAGTAATGTCAGATGTGAGCCCTGGAGCTGTCTGTTCCTTACCCCCGAAGGTGGGGCCCGTTCCTCCAGCCCTGCAAGATCAGGCTCACCTCACCCTCTGAGTAACAGAGGCTTCAGAATGGAGGCAGCTCACCTAGGCTTTGCACTCTGGCCTGCAGACACTTGACAAATCCCTGGGGTGTCCCAGTTTCCTGCCCGTTCAGGTAGCACCGATTGTGTCTACCTCACAGGGCTGTTGAAAGGACTTAAGGAGAGAAAACACATTAGGAACTTACCACAGTGTCTGGCACAATTCATTTAAAGTTGTTGAAGCTAAAATTATTATCTTACTTCCCTAAATGGATTCTAAGATTGAAGCAAGGACTAGGACTTCCCTGGTGGTCCTGAAGCTATGCCTCCGTGCTCCCAATGCAGGAGTCCCAGGTTCCAACCCTGCTCAAGGAACGAGATCCCACATGCGGCAATTAAGAGTTTGCATAACTTAAAAAGAAAGGATCAAAGGTTTGTGCCGCAACCAGGACCCAGCCAAACCAAATAATTAAATAAATAAGCATTATTTAAAAAAAGATTGAAGCAAAGACTAGGTTTCCTATCTTGTTTACGTGTTTTCTTTTTCTGACAGCCCACATGCCATGGTATGTCAGAAGGCCACTGAGAGTGAATGAATGTTTCCTCATACCCATTAGGATAGCTACTATCAAAAAATACAGGGGGGAGGTTCTCAGGGTGGGGACATGTGTATACCTATGGCAGATTTAGGTCGATGTGTCACAGTAAACAACAAAACCCTGTAAAAATAAAATAATAATAACAATAAGCTGGAGACATGCAAGAGAAACTGAAATAGGTGTGTGCTGATGGTGGGAAAACAAAAGTGTGCGGCCACTAGAGAAAACAGTATGGTGCTTCCTCAAAAAATTAAACGTGGATTACCATTTGATTCAGCAATTCCATTTCTGGGTATATACTGAAAATAATTGAAAGCAGATATTTGTACACCCATAAATATCCAACAGATATTTGTATACCCAGATTCATAGCAACATAATTCACAATAGCCTAGAGATAGAAGCGACTCCAGTGTCCATCCACATGGATGAATGTATACACAAGACGTGTATGTGTGTGCACTGGAATATTAGTCAACCCTAAAAAGGAATGAAATTCTGACATGCTACAACATGGACAAACCTGGAGGACACTATGCTACATGAAAGAAGCTAGTCACAAAAAGATATATACTGGATGATTCCACTCATATAAGGTACCTAGAGCAGTCATTTTCATGGAGACAGCAGAGAGATTTCTGGTAGTCGGTTTTTGCTCTTGGTTGCCAGGAGATGGGAAGAGGGAAGAATGGAGAGCTGGTTTTTTTTAATGGTTATTGATTTTCAGTTTTGCAAGGCAAAAAGCATTCTGGAAATCGATTTCACAACAATGTGAATGTACTTAACAGTACTTCACTACACACAAAAATGGTTAAGATGGTACATTTTAGGTGAAATGTATTTTACGATAACTTAAACTTTTAATGAGTGAATGTTTTAGTGAATAAAAATTTTAGTTTATGCTGCAGTATGAATGATCCTTGCAAACATTAGATGAATTGAAAGAAGCTAGTAATAGCAAAAAAATGCAGATTGTATGATTCTGTTTATTTAAAATGTCCAGAAGAGGCAAATTCGTAGAGACAGGAAGTAGATTTGTGGTTTCCAAGGAGTAGGAAAACCAAACACTACAAAAAAGAAAAAAACAACTACCAAACTAAAAACTATTGCAGTGTACTCTTTAGAAGGTGACTTTTTTGGTATGTGAATTCTATTTCAATAGAACTTTTTTTAAAAAAATGAATGAACAAATGAAATTCTTATTATATCCAGATCTTTGGGGTCATTTTATTTCAGTGTCCATTCCAGTAGGGAGGTTTACCTTGAATAATTTGGATCAGAAATATGGAGAGCAAGAGGTTCAGATAGGTCCTCTTGGCAAGCCTCAGCTTGACAGTCCCATCAGCCTTTGAGATCTGTTGCCTAACGGCCCCGGGGAGTGTTGCTAGAATACCCTAGGCTTTAGTGATTGACCACAGGGCCCTCATCTCCCTGGAGCCACCAGCTTGTCTAACGGAGGAGTCTCCTCAGTGTGCTAGACTAGTACATCTCCCCCAGAAACACCCTGCTGGGACTTCAGTCTACTGCTTGCCGTTATAATGATGTAATTGCATGCTACTCATTGATAATGTGCAAAATCATCAAGAGAGAGTATAAACAAACAGATGGTGAGCACGTTCCTTGCAGAACACTAAAGGCAAGCCTGAGAAGATTTCTTTGTTTAATTGGTTTTCCGAACCTGATGCAGTTATCCCAGATATTCAGCAGAGCATATGCTGCAGCTCGGAAGTGACAGTGGCACATCCAGTCAAAGGGATTGTCAGAACTGGTCACAGGAAAGAACCCGAAGGCCATCAGAAGCCAGAGAGTGGAACTGCCATTCACTGGCAGGCTTATTTCCATCCGTGATCCAAACGCTTCATGCTTAAAAAATACCGTCTGTCCCCCTAACATATTTTCATACAGCATGTAAATTTCAAGTTGCTTCTCCTGAAAATAATATTCCCAATAGAAGCGTATGAGACTTCTTCAAGGAGTTCTACACCATCAAGGTGTGCTGTCGTCTGGTGGGCTTACATAAAAGATTATGTCTAGGAACTTCCCTGGTGATCTATTGGCTAAGACTCACTCTCCAAATGCAGGGAACCTGAGTTTGATCCTTGGTCAGGAAACTAGATCCCACATGCTACGAGTAAGAGTTTGCACGCCCCAACTAAAGAAGCCCCAGGTCTGGCTTCCGTGGTGGTCCAGTGGGTAGAGTCCACCTTGCAATGCAAGCAGCACTGGTTCAATTCCTGGCCCAGGAAGATCGCACGTGCCATGGAGTGGCTAGACCAGTGTGTCCAACTACAAGCCAGTGCTCTGGAGCACATGCGCCCAGAGCCAGTGCTCCGTAACAGGAGAGCTACTACAATGGGAGGCCCACCTATGCCAAAAAGAATAAAAGATGGATGAAAATAAATGTAAAAAAAAATAAAAGAGACATGATGGGGGAAAAAAATTTTTTTAACTGTTTTTTTTTTAAAAAAAAAAAGAACCCCCAGGTCACAGCTAACACCTGATGCAGCCAGAGAAATAGTTTCTGTCTAGTCCTCAAAACCACCAACCTGCCCTGCACCCAGCTCTGTGTTAAATTTCTACCATAACTTGAATGGGCTTCTAGAACTACATCTTTTTTTTTTTTTTTTAAGTTTTTTTTTTTTTTTTGGGGGGGGGGGCGGGGGGGGGAGCGGGCGGACCACTTCTATTGGTCTTTCATTTGCCTATTTTCACCTATCTTTGTTCTTTGGCCCGTGTGGGCCTCCCATCGCGGTGGCCTCTGTTGTCGCAGAGCACCGGCTCTGGGCGCATGCGCTCCAGAACTCCGGCTCGGTAATTGGACACATGGGTCCAGCGGCTCCACGGCACGTGGGATCTTCCCAGGCCAGGGATTGAACCGGCGCCCCTTGCACTGCAAGGCGGTGTCCTTACCCACTGGACCACCAAGGAAGCCCTAGAACTATATCTTTGAAAAATTAAGTTGTTGTGTAGTCACTAAGTCATGTCCAACTCTTTAAGATCCCATGAACTGCAGCACACCAGGCTTCCCTGTCCTTCACTATCTCTCAGAGTTTGCTCAAATTCATGTTCATTGAGTTTGTGATGCCATCCAACCATCTTCTCCTCTGTAGCCCTCTTCTCATGCGGTGGGCTTACATAAAAGATTATGTCTAGGAACTTCCCTGGTGATCTATTGGCTAAGACTCACTCTCCAAATGCAGGGAACCTGAGTTTGATCCTTGGTCAGGAAACTAGATCCCACATGCTACGAGTAAGAGTTTGCACGCCCCAACTAAAGAAGCCCCAGGTCTGGCTTCCGTGGTGGTCCAGTGGGTAGAGTCCACCTTGCAATGCAAGCAGCACTGGTTCAATTCCTGGCCCAGGAAGATCGCACGTGCCATGGAGTGGCTAGACCAGTGTGTCCAACTACAAGCCAGTGCTCTGGAGCACATGCGCCCAGAGCCAGTGCTCCGTAACAGGAGAGCTACTACAATGGGAGGCCCACCTATGCCAAAAAGAATAAAAGATGGATGAAAATAAATGTAAAAAAAAATAAAAGAGACATGATGGGGGAAAAAAATTTTTTTAACTGTTTTTTTTTTAAAAAAAAAAAGAACCCCCAGGTCACAGCTAACACCTGATGCAGCCAGAGAAATAGTTTCTGTCTAGTCCTCAAAACCACCAACCTGCCCTGCACCCAGCTCTGTGTTAAATTTCTACCATAACTTGAATGGGCTTCTAGAACTACATCTTTTTTTTTTTTTTTTTAAGATTTATTTATTTATTTATGGGGGTGGGCAGGGAGGGGAGCGGGCGGACCACTTCTATTGGTCTTTCATTTGCCTATTTTCACCTATCTTTGTTCTTTGGCCCGTGTGGGCCTCCCATCGCGGTGGCCTCTGTTGTCGCAGAGCACCGGCTCTGGGCGCATGCGCTCCAGAACTCCGGCTCGGTAATTGGACACATGGGTCCAGCGGCTCCACGGCACGTGGGATCTTCCCAGGCCAGGGATTGAACCGGCGCCCCTTGCACTGCAAGGCGGTGTCCTTACCCACTGGACCACCAAGGAAGCCCTAGAACTATATCTTTGAAAAATTAAGTTGTTGTGTAGTCACTAAGTCATGTCCAACTCTTTAAGATCCCATGAACTGCAGCACACCAGGCTTCCCTGTCCTTCACTATCTCTCAGAGTTTGCTCAAATTCATGTTCATTGAGTTTGTGATGCCATCCAACCATCTTCTCCTCTGTAGCCCTCTTCTCATGCCTTCAGTCTTTCCCAGCATCGGGGACTTTTCCAACGAGTGAAGTGCTCACATCAAGTGGCCAGAGTATTAGAGCTTCAGCTTCAGCGCCAATATTTCTTTTTTTTTTTTTTTTTAAGATTTATTTATTTATTTTGGGCGGGGTTCGGGTTGGGGAGGGAGGGGAGCAGGCGGGCCACTTCTACTGGTCTTTCATTTCTCTATTTTCATCCGTCTTTGTTCCTTGGCTCCTGTGGGCCTCCCATCTTAGTGGCCTCTCTCCTTGCAGAGCACCGGCTCTGGGCGCATGCGCGCCAGAGCTCCGGCTCGGTAATTGGACACATCAGTCCAGCTGCTCCGCGGCATGTGGGATCTTCCCAGGCCAGGGATCGAACTGGCGCCCCTTGCACTGCAAGGCGGTGTCCTTACCCACTGGACCACCAGGGGAAGCCCCAGCACCAATATTTCTAATTCAAGGTTGATTTCCTTTAGGATGGACTCGTTTGATCTCCTTGCAGTCCAAGGGATTCTCAAGAATCCTCTCCATCATCACAATTTGAAAGCATCAGTTCTTGGGCACTTGGCCTTCTTTATGGTCTGACTTTCACATCCATATGTGACTACTGGAAAAACCATAGCTTTGACTATATTGACCTTTGTCAGAAAAGTGATGTCTCTGCTTTTTAATACTCTGTTTAGGTTTGTCATAGCTTTTCTTTCAAGGAGCAAGCATCTTTTAATTTCATGACTGTAGGTACCATCCACTATAATTTTGGAGCCCAAGAGAAGAAAATGTGTTGTTATTTCCACTTTTCTCCCATCTATTTGCCATGAAGTGATGGGACCAGATGCCATGATCTTAGTTTTTGAGTGCTGAGTCTTAAGTCAGCCTTTTTCAATCTCCTCTTCCACCTTCAAGAGACTCTTTAGTTCTTCTTCACTTTCTGCCATAAGGGTCGTATCATCTGCATATCTGAGGTTGTTGATATTTCTCCTGGCAATCTTGATCTTTAAAAAATTAAGTACTTGAAATCTCAATCTTTGAAAAGTTATGTGCTTGACAATGAACAGTCCTTTCCAACAGCTGGAATCTAAACATGTGCAAATGATCAATGTGCTCAGTGTGCCTATTCAGTCACTTCGGTCGCGTCCAGCTCTTTTCCGACCCGATGGACAACAGCCTGCCAGGCTCCTCTGCCCATGGATTCTCCAGGCAAAAATACTAGAGTGAGCTGCCATCTCCTCCTCCAGAGGATCTTCTTGACCCAGGGGTGGAACCTGAGTCTCCTGTGTGTTCTGCATTGCAGGCAGATTCTTTTACCCCTGAGCCACTGGGGAAGCCCAAAATGATAAATGTGGGCCCCACCAAAATAATTCTTGGGTTGGCCAAAAAGTTTATTCAGGGTTTTCTGTAAGATCTTATGAACTTTTCAGTCAGCCCAATAATGATAACAAACATAGTTTTATTAATCAATGACCCTTCTTCGCTGAGATGGATAAATTCTTCAAGCCCCAGCAAAGAAACGCAATCTTGTGCCCGACCAGGTTTGTCATCTGAACCCGGGGTACCTTTCTGCTGTCTCCCGTGGGTTCTACAGCAGTGCAACACACTCTGAGCATCTTCTTAGTTCTTAGCCACAGAGTGTGGGTTGCCTTTATTCTCTGTACTTTCTCCTTTAATTTTTTAAAATTGAGATATCATTTACATACCTTGACATTCACCCTTTTAAAGAATACAATTAAGGGGAGGCTGAGTATGTTCACAGGATTGTGTAGCCATCACCATACTAATTTCAGAATGTTGTTATCACCACCAAAGAAACCTCATGCCTAGGGACTTCCCTAATGGTCCAGTGGCTAAGACTCCAAGATTCCAAATGCAATAAGCTCAGGTTCAATCCCTAATCAGGGAACTAGATAGCACATGCCACAACCAAAGAGCCCAAGAGCCACAGCCTAAGATCCTTCAGGCTGCAATTAAGAGGCGGTGCAGCTAAAGAAAGAAGGAAAGAGAAACCTGATGCCCAGGAGCAGTCATTCTCCTCCCTCCTTCCCACAGCCCCTGGACACCACTCATCCATTTTCTGTTTCCTTCAATTTTCTTATAAACAGAATCATACCACATCAAGTCTTTAGTGACTGGCTTCTTTCACTTCCTGTAATGTTTTCAAAGTTCATCCACACTGTTGTATATATGAGTTATTCCATTTCTTTTACGGCTCTATAGTACCGCACTATACAAAATGTCATATTTCTCATCTAGTCAGTCCTTGATGGTCATTTAGTTTGTTTCTACTCCGGGGCTGTGTGAACATTGCTGCTGTGCACTTTGGTGTATGGGTTTTTTTGTGTGGGCGTGTGCTTCTTTTTCTCGGATGTGTGACTGGAATGGATGTGATGTGTCATATGGTGACGCTATGCTTCACTTTTCTGAGGAACTCGTTCCCACAGCAGCTCCACCACCTGGCGCTGCGAGTGCTCCTTGTGGAGGGCATGTGCGCACCCTCCTTGCAGTCGTGCGGAGGCTCCTTCCTGGTCTCCTCGCTTTGTGCTCCTCATCACCCCACCTAATCGGCTGATCCCTCCTGCAACCTGCCTCCAGGGACTATGCTCTTGTTTCCTCCTCCTATTTTCCGTCTAGATCAGGTAACCTGCCCAGAAGCAAAGAGAAGGGAAAGAGAACACGAACACCACGAGGGCCCTCTGGAGGCTGCGTCCTGTACCCCAGGCCTTCTGTGCCCAAGTAAGACCAGAAGGCATCCCCATCTAATCAGCCTGGAAACTGAAGCCTGGGAGAGTCTCACTGCTCCAACCTGCTTCTCAGGTCTCCATGGCAATGGTTCTCAAACAACGTGCCACAGAGTCTGATGGTGCTTCAGAGGCTCAGCAAAAAAAAAAAAAAAAAAGGCATTTTCTGCCAATTCCTGAAAAATGCACCCCTCATTTTTATCTGTCTCATGTTTTGAAGCTCTAGGAATTAATCTTATTCACAACTTGCCCATGACTTAGAACAAAACATGGCTTACCATAGTTGTTCAATAAGTGTTTATCTAGTAAATGAATTTCTCTGCTAGAAATTTGGCAAATGCTGTGCTATGTCAAAAATTGCCCAAACATACGTGTGGAAAAGATAGCTATTGTCATTGTGCTAAGGGAATAGGAGTGCCTACAATCACTAGGGGCGATGGTCCAGAGGGGTGGGAGGGGGGAACTGGGTGGAGGGGGGGACCAGAGATATGCATATGAATGATCTGGGAACATACATGTCCGTGAACAACAAAACTCTGTAAAAGTTAAAAGCAAAATAAAGGTTTAAAAAAATATAAAAAATAAAATAAAATAAAGAATAAAAATTAAAAATAAAAATAATAATTTTTTTTTAAAAATTGCCCAAACAGTATTTTTTTGAATATATGTCACTGGGTCCTGCTGAATCAGCCTTTCTAGGGTAGGCATTGAGTCACTGTTAGCGAATTTCCCCAGGTGATGGGGATGGAGCTTTCTGAAGATGCTAGTCTGGGGGACTTCCCTGGTGGCTTGGTGGTTAAGACTCCATGCTTCCAATGCAGGGAGTACAGATTCAATCCCTGTTTGGGGAACGAAGATCCCACAGACCACAGGGCCAAAAAATAAAAAGTACTTGGACTAAATTAGAAAAGTTGGTGAATCTGGTGTTATCTTTGCTACTTTTTTAAACTGTGAACTCACCCCTTGAATAAAACAGATGAAAATTATATGACAGATGTTATAGGAAAAACAATACAATTTAAAACCGTTTCCTACAAATTCCATAGTAGTGCTTTGGGTTTCAAAAAGAGCCGTCTTGATATAAATTAAAAATGAGTTTTAGCAAAAAAAAAAAAAATTACTGCATAAACTAGAGACATAGAAAGCTAAGAATAAAGATAAACTTACTGAAAAGAAGAAAAGAAAAGAATAAGACCCTAGTTTGGGCAGTACTGCTCTGAGTGATGGTGTCTTTGTCTGGCCACAGGGCCAGTGACTTTTATGGTTACCCTGCCCCTCAGGCCTCAGGGGTTCTCACTCTGGTCCAGAGTCACGGGTCAGTAACCACGTGGTCAGGGGTCTTTTCTGGATCCACCAGCATTACAGTCCTCTGCTGGCTTCCCTCCAACTTGCCCATGACTTAGAACAAAACATGGCTTACCATAGTTGTTCAATAAGTGTTTATCTAGTAAATGAATTTCTCTGCTAGAAATTTGGCAAATGCTGTGCTATGTCAAAAATTGCCCAAACATACGTGTGGAAAAGATAGCTATTGTCATTGTGCTAAGGGAATAGGAGTGCCTACAATCACTAGGGGCGATGGTCCAGAGGGGTGGGAGGGGGGAACTGGGTGGAGGGGGGGACCAGAGATATGCATATGAATGATCTGGGAACATACATGTCCGTGAACAACAAAACTCTGTAAAAGTTAAAAGCAAAATAAAGGTTTAAAAAAATATAAAAAATAAAATAAAATAAAGAATAAAAATTAAAAATAAAAATAATAATTTTTTTTTAAAAATTGCCCAAACAGTATTTTTTTGAATATATGTCACTGGGTCCTGCTGAATCAGCCTTTCTAGGGTAGGCATTGAGTCACTGTTAGCGAATTTCCCCAGGTGATGGGGATGGAGCTTTCTGAAGATGCTAGTCTGGGGGACTTCCCTGGTGGCTTGGTGGTTAAGACTCCATGCTTCCAATGCAGGGAGTACAGATTCAATCCCTGTTTGGGGAACGAAGATCCCACAGACCACAGGGCCAAAAAAAGTAAAAATTACTTGGACTAAATTAGAAAAGTTGGTGAATCTGGTGTTATCTTTGCTACTTTTTTAAACTGTGAACTCACCCCTTGAATAAAACAGATGAAAATTATATGACAGATGTTATAGGAAAAACAATACAATTTAAAACCGTTTCCTACAAATTCCATAGTAGTGCTTTGGGTTTCAAAAAGAGCCGTCTTGATATAAATTAAAAATGAGTTTTAGCAAAAAAAAAAAAAATTACTGCATAAACTAGAGACATAGAAAGCTAAGAATAAAGATAAACTTACTGAAAAGAAGAAAAGAAAAGAATAAGACCCTAGTTTGGGCAGTACTGCTCTGAGTGATGGTGTCTTTGTCTGGCCACAGGGCCAGTGACTTTTATGGTTACCCTGCCCCTCAGGCCTCAGGGGTTCTCACTCTGGTCCAGAGTCACGGGTCAGTAACCACGTGGTCAGGGGTCTTTTCTGGATCCACCAGCATTACAGTCCTCTGCTGGCTTCCCTCCAGCCCTTAGACCTTGCAATGTGATTGTTGATTCTCTGTCCACAGAACCCTCAGGTTGGTTTTTCCATATTCCTCTACTTGAGACCTGCTTTCTTATTATCAAGTGGGAGCAATAAAAGCCATGCTGGTTTAAACACCAGAAGCTCCTCAGGGCTGCAGAAAAGAATCTCACCGCTTCTTAAACTCCATGACTCTCCTCGCCACTTCTCAACAACTTGTGGGACAAACGCTAGCCATGGAAGCGAATATGGGGTCAGTTCCCCTTCTCCCTCCACCTGTCGGAAAAGGGCAGGAGTCCCCCCAGGCTCGGTTCTTCTTTCAAAGCCAAGGCTAGTGTAGAAAGTTGTTTTTTGTTTTTTTCCACTGACAATGGGCCCAGAGAGAAAAAGAACTCCTGACTCACCTTTACTTTCTTTTTTTTTTTTTTTTTCACCTTTACTTTCTTATTCAAGTTTCACCTCCCCTTTTCTCTCAGAAGGAAAAAGGATTCCATCCTATTTGCACATTTAAAGATTCTCTAGAGCTGTTCAGTTATTTATCTACAGTGGGAAAGACCAGGGCACGGCAGTGGAGTCGTCTGGAAAGGCAGAGGAGGGGCGGCAGCGAGGGAGGGAGACAGGGAGCTGGGGAAGGGAGAGGAGGGGGAAACAGGGCGCCAGAGTGGGTCTAGATGACCACTAGGTCACAAAGCACAGCGTCCATGAGGGTCTTTGTGCTTGCGTGTGTGCTAAGTTGCTTCAATCATGTCCAACTATTTGAGACCCCATGGACTGCAGCCCGCCAGGCTCCTCTGACCGTGGGATTCTCCAGGTAAGAGTACTGGCGTGGGTTGCCACACCCACCTGCAGGGGATCTTCCTGACCAAGAGAGCAGACCTGGGTTTCTTACATCTCCTGCATCGGCAGATGGGCTCTTTACCACCTGGGAAGCCCCTATGAGGGTATAGCAATGTTCAGTCCCAGTGCCAGCAAACCACCACCACGAGACTGGAGATGTCTCAGGGTGGCCTCACAGGTTTGCAAAGGACCCACACAGACTTCAGCACTTTGCTACTCAATGCAGGATCCTCTGGGCAGCCTGCCTGAACTGGCATGTTGGAGGCACAGGCCTGGTGGACACCTACCAGACAGAGGCCTGGAGGATCCCCTCGGCCTGCGCGGCCGCCACCGCCGCCACCATGCCTTGAGGTTCGTAAGTCCCACCAATGCAGATGGCAGGTGCCAGTAGAAGGGGCAGGATGTGGAGGGTGAAGGGGCAGGGTGTGGAGGGTGAAGCCTCAGAGGGTTCAGCACTTGGAATGAAGTTGCTACAGAAAATAACAGAAGCCAGAACACACGCTGAAAACTGTGCAAGCCACGTGGAAGGCTGGCAGCCTTTTAACTCAAGAACAGCCTCCAAATGATCCTTTCCCAGGGGACCCTCATGTGGCACCTCTCAGGCACCTGCCCTTCTTACCACTACTTCCAAATTTTCATCTCAGAATCTCCAGCTTTCCTTCCCAAACCCATTTTCTTTATTTCTTTCTTCTTCTTCTTTTTTTTTTTTTTTTTGCCGCAGTTTTTTTGGCCCTTATGCATTGCACACAGAATCTTAGTCCCCCAACCAGGAATTGAACCCAAGCCTCCTGCAATGAAAGTGCAGAGCCTTAACCACTGGACCGCCAGGGAAGTCCCTCTTTCTTTCTTCCTTCCTTCCTTGCTTTCTTTCTCACGCCCCCCCCCCACCCCAGCTCCAGTAGGAACAACCTTAATAATGCTTTCAGATAAAGGTTCTAAACAACAGCAAAGCAACAGTGTTTCTTCCTTGACCCACTTCCTCCCAGGGAAAGGAGAAGGAAGTTTTTTCAAAACACACACCTTCGGGCTTCCCTGGTGGTCCAGTGGGTAAAGTGCAGTGCAAGGGGCACCGGGTTGATCCCTGGCCTGGGGAGATCCCACGTGCCACGGAGCAACTGGACCGGTGTGCTCAATTACGAGCCAGCGCTCTGGAGCGCATGCGCCCAGAGCTGGTGCTCCAATGGGAGGCCCACACAGGCCTCTTTTATTGGTCCTTCGTTTATTTATCTTCATCCATCTTTATTCTTTGGCCTGTGTGGGCCTCCCATTGGAGCACCAGCTCTGGGCGCATGCGCTCCAGAGCGCTGGCTCGTAATTGAGCACACCGGTCCAGCTGCTCCAACTTCCTACTGAGTGCATTTGCCCTGTAGTCGCTCCCGGAAGTGAAACCTGAGCACGAGTTCCAGGAATATCAGCAGCTGCTGGTGGCAAGAGCACCCCAACTTCCGTCTTCCTGATCGAGGCCAGGATGGAGGAAGAAACCTGCTGAGGTTACAGGAAATTCCACTCCCCTCACCCCCATTCTTCAGTCTCTGTTGTTTCTGGGCAGGAACTTTTTCCTACTCAATCCAAAGAACAACAGCTCTGGCTTTGTGCCGGCCCGGCTCTCCACGCCTGCCCTGAGTCTCTACGTGGCAGCCTACACCTGTGTGTGTATGTGCGTGCGTGTGTGCTCAGTCATGTCTGATTCTTTGCAACCCCATGGACTGTAGCCCACCAGGCTCCTCTGTCCATGGAATTTTCCAGGCAGGAGTACTGGAGAGAGTTGCCATTTCCTGCTCCAGGGATCTTCCTGACCCAGGGCTCAAGCATGTGTCTCTGGGTCTCCTTGTATTGGCAGGCAGGTAATTTACCAACTGCGCCACCTGGGAAACCCCTGCACCGGTGCCCACTGGAGAAAGCACTGGGTGGCTCCTCCTGCCTCCACAGCTAGCGAGGTCTTTGTTCACTCCTTCCCAGGCTCAGAGAGGTGGAGCGAGCTCTCTGAAAGCAACTTCAGTGACCCAGATTACAACCACCATCCTCTGCCCGCCCCCACCCCTGCCCCACTTTCTCTTCCCTTTCATCATCTCTCAGAGGTACCTGTGTGTGCCTTTCAACTCTCCTGCTCTGGTTGCAGGGTCACTAGTATAGTATGCCCTCACACACTACAGTGGGACAGTCACTGTAGGGGGCTCATTAGAGTTGTAAGGTGGCTGTATGAAGAAAGAGACAAGGATACAAAGCACAGAGGGAAGAAACTGAAATGGGAAAATGAGAGATGATCACCCAGTCCTGGCTCTGGATGCTTCACATCCTGCGTCCATACTTTCTGAAGATCGACCGCTCTTGGGTTCTGTAAAGCATCCTTGTGAATCACCCCAGCGTCTTCCGTCCCCGTCAGAGCTCCACGATTCCTTCATTGAGATTAAATATCTCACACAATGACCCAGGATCTCCTTGACACCAGGGATCTTTTCCTTTTTTTGACTTAATGCCACGAGCTTTTTCTTAGTTACTTATTATTTTCATCCATCTTCATTGTTTGGCAAGTGTGGGCCTCCCATCACAGTGGCCTCTCTTCTTGCAGAGCACGGGCTCTGGGTACACACACTCCAGAGCGCTGGCTCCTAATTGGACACACCAGTCCAGCCGCTCTGCGGTACGTGGGATCTTCTGGGGCCTGGGATCAAACCGTTTGATCTCTTTACCTACTGGACCACCAAGGAAGCCACAGAGACCTTATTTTAACTCATATTGGTAACTTCAACCCTGGATGGCGAAGTCTGGCACAGAGAAGGTGATTTAAATATCAGCTGAATAAATAAAAGGACAGCTTCATTGTCCCACATGATCATTGTGTTCCATGACCAAAATAGTCAGACATTATGGTTGTGCTTTGTGCACACACACACAGAGATTAAACATCTTTTCTTCCATTTGGGGTTGACAGTTAAATAGAACACTCTTTTGTCATGGTTATCTTCTTACCCTGGGTGTTTTTTATGGCTGTATAGAATCAAGGGCTCATGGGATTTCCCCGGGGATTCAGTGAAGACTGCCCTCCAGTGCAGGGGGTGATAGATTCAGTTCCTGGTCGGGAACTAAAATCAAAGATGCTGTCGGGTGTGGCCAAAAGTTTTTCTTAATTTAATTAATTTAAATAATGGAGACGAGGACTCTCTGGTGATGCTCATACTTTGGTAAAATCTCTTGTAGGAAAATCCTCTAGCTGTCACTCTCCCTCTTGGCACCAGCGTCCAGGCCCTGCAGCAGATGCTAAAAATGCCAGGCCAGCAAATTATCAGGTTTGGTTGCAGCAAAATCACAGACAGGTGACCCAGTCTTGGTGCCTGGGACCTGCTGGGGCTTCTGCTGAGACCCTCTGGGAAAGCAGATCCTTCTAAATAATGGAAGAGGTCAGATGGGAAGCCTCCTGTCCTGCTGCTGGAGACAAGGACTGCATGCTAAGTCAACTCAGTCGCGTCTGATTCTTTGCGACCCGATGGATTGTAGGCAGCTAGGCTCTTCTGTCCAATGGGATTCTCCAGGTAAGTATACCGGAGTGGACTGCCGTTTTCTTCTCTAAGGGATCTTCTTGACCCTGCATCTCTTACGTCTCCTGCATTAGGGGGTGGGGCGGGCGGGGTGGATTTACCACTAGTGCCACTGGGGAAGTCCAGAGAAAAGGACTAGTAAGGCTATACGCTGGCTCCTAATTGGACACACCAGTCCAGCCGCTCCATGATGACGTGGGATCTTCTGGGGCCTGGGATCAAACCGTTTGATCTCTTTACCTACTGGACCACCAAGGAAGCCACAGAGACCTTATTTTAACTCATATTGGTAACTTCAACCCTGGATGGCGAAGTCTGGCACAGAGAAGGTGATTTAAATATCAGCTGAATAAATAAAAGGACAGCTTCATTGTCCCACATGATCATTGTGTTCCATGACCAAAATAGTCAGACATTATGGTTGTGCTTTGTGCACACACACACAGAGATTAAACATCTTTTCTTCCATTTGGGGTTGACAGTTAAATAGAACACTCTTTTGTCATGGTTATCTTCTTACCCTGGGTGTTTTTTATGGCTGTATAGAATCAAGGGCTCATGGGATTTCCCCGGGGATTCAGTGAAGACTGCCCTCCAGTGCAGGGGGTGATAGATTCAGTTCCTGGTCGGGAACTAAAATCAAAGATGCTGTCGGGTGTGGCCAAAAGTTTTTCTTAATTTAATTAATTTAAATAATGGAGACGAGGACTCTCTGGTGATGCTCATACTTTGGTAAAATCTCTTGTAGGAAAATCCTCTAGCTGTCACTCTCCCTCTTGGCACCAGCGTCCAGGCCCTGCAGCAGATGCTAAAAATGCCAGGCCAGCAAATTATCAGGTTTGGTTGCAGCAAAATCACAGACAGGTGACCCAGTCTTGGTGCCTGGGACCTGCTGGGGCTTCTGCTGAGACCCTCTGGGAAAGCAGATCCTTCTAAATAATGGAAGAGGTCAGATGGGAAGCCTCCTGTCCTGCTGCTGGAGACAAGGACTGCATGCTAAGTCAACTCAGTCGCGTCTGATTCTTTGCGACCCGATGGATTGTAGGCAGCTAGGCTCTTCTGTCCAATGGGATTCTCCAGGTAAGTATACCGGAGTGGACTGCCGTTTTCTTCTCTAAGGGATCTTCTTGACCCTGCATCTCTTAGGTCTCCTGCATTAGTGGTGGTGGGGGTCGGGGCGGGGGTGGATCTTTACCACTAGTGCCACTGGGGAAGTCCAGAGAAAAGGACTAGTAAGGCTATAATGCTTGGAACCCAAACTGAATTTACAACCATAAAGGCAAATACCACCAAAACCCCAAGAATGGCAGAGCAAGAAAATCAAAGAGCCTGACTTTGTCATAGGCTGAGTAATGACCTTGACAATACCCATGATCTAATCCCTAGGACTTAAAAATCCTACCTTGTACATGTATGTGTGCTGTTGCTCAGTCATATCTGATTCTTTGCAACCCTATAGAATGTAGCATGCCTGGCTCCTCTATGCATGGGATTTTGCAGGCAAGAACACTAGAGTGAGTTACCATTTCCTTCTCCAGGGGGTCTTAGATGATCTAGGCAGGCCCTAAAGGCAATCATGAGGGTCCTTAAAAGAGGGAGGCAGAGAGTGATTTGAGTACAGAAAGAGAAACCAAGAGGTTGGAGTGGCTCAAGGAAGGGACCTCAAGCCAAGGAAAGCAGAAGGCCTCCCAAAGCTAAAGAAGGTAAGGAAAAAGCTTCTTTCCTCCAGAAAAAAACCAGCCTTGCCAACTAACCTTAATCCAGTGAAACTGATTCCAGACTCCTGGTCTCTAGAACTGTAAGAGAATAAATTTGGTTGCTTTATGCCATTAAGTTTGTGATAATTTGTCATAACAGCTATTTGTCAACAACAACCTAAGAATGAACCAACCCTGGAACTTCCCTCCCTCTGGATTTCTTGTGAAATGGCATCATTTTTCAAATTCACATGCTTTTAAACTACTTTTCAGCAAGGATAGTTGTTACTTATAGCTCAATGTACCCTAAGTAATTGTAGCAAGAGCAATGGCAGCTTTGGTAAGGGTATTGTAGACTATTGATTCTACTGTAACACAGAAAGAATTTAAATACACATAAAATGGGCTGATCAGGCAGTCCATGTCCAAGAGCTTTCTCCAGGTAAGTATACGGAGTGGACTGCCGTTTTCTTCTCTAAGGGATCTTCTTGACCCTGCATCTCTTACGTCTCCTGCATTAGTGGTGGTGGGGGTCGGGGCGGGGGTGGATCTTTACCACTAGTGCCACTGGGGAAGTCCAGAGAAAAGGACTAGTAAGGCTATAATGCTTGGAACCCAAACTGAATTTACAACCATAAAGGCAAATACCACCAAAACCCCAAGAATGGCAGAGCAAGAAAATCAAAGAGCCTGACTTTGTCATAGGCTGAGTAATGACCTTGACAATACCCATGATCTAATCCCTAGGACTTAAAAATCCTACCTTGTACATGTATGTGTGCTGTTGCTCAGTCATATCTGATTCTTTGCAACCCTATAGAATGTAGCATGCCTGGCTCCTCTATCCATGGGATTTTGCAGGCAAGAACACTAGAGTGAGTTACCATTTCCTTCTCCAGGGGGTCTTAGATGATCTAGGCAGGCCCTAAAGGCAATCATGAGGGTCCTTAAAAGAGGGAGGCAGAGAGTGATTTGAGTACAGAAAGAGAAACCAAGAGGTTGGAGTGGCTCAAGGAAGGGACCTCAAGCCAAGGAAAGCAGAAGGCCTCCCAAAGCTAAAGAAGGTAAGGAAAACGCTTCTTTCCTCCAGAAAAAAACCAGCCTTGCCAACTAACCTTAATCCAGTGAAACTGATTCCAGACTCCTGGTCTCTAGAACTGTAAGAGAATAAATTTGGTTGCTTTATGCCATTAAGTTTGTGATAATTTGTCATAACAGCTATTTGTCAACAACAACCTAAGAATGAACCAACCCTGGAACTTCCCTCCCTCTGGATTTCTTGTGAAATGGCATCATTTTTCAAATTCACATGCTTTTAAGCTACTTTTCAGCAAGGATAGTTGTTACTTATAGCTCAATGTACCCTAAGTAATTGTAGCAAGAGCAATGGCAGCTTTGGTAAGGGTATTGTAGACTATTGATTCTACTGTAACACAGAAAGAATTTAAATACACATAGGAAGAGTGGGCTGATCAGGCAGTCCATGTCCAAGAGCTTTGTCCAGAACTAACCTTCACATATCTAGCATACTGAGTACCATCCACTTACTTTTAGTTATGATCAAATAAATAGCAATATTTTTGAATTATCATTTAAGTATGTCTCATTGCTCCACTATTTTTGTGGTGCTGTTCTTGGCCTCATGGTCCACATGACTTGTCACTACTGCAATGGAAAACCAGCCAAAGAGGGGACTTTCCCTGTGGTCCAGACGTTAAGAAACCACTTGCCAATGCAGGGGACACAGGCTCGCTCCCCGGTGCAGGAAGACCTCACATGTCATGGAGCCACTAAGTCAATGCACCACAGCTAACTGAAGCCCAAGCACCTGAGGGCCCGTGCCTGCCACAAGAGGAGCTACCACGACAGGAAGCCCAGGCACAACACCGAAGGCTGAGTGCAGCCAACATATCAATCAATCAATCAATACCCATTCAAAGAGGGGTGGGCCCCAGGATCAGGGCACCATCTGAAAAGTCACATTTGCACTCACAGAGATGTAGTCAGAACTGGTCACAGGACAACTACATGTGGGGCAATTGGAAGTCTTTATTCCAATGCACCCAGTTAGAAACTCAGAAAAAGAAGGGAGATACATATCAAGCGATGCCAATGGGTCTGTTTCGGGAGTTCTGTTGACAGATTACAGGAGCATTCAAGTTAAAACCAAGAGTTTAACTCAGTCCAGACCTCTCCTGGTCTGCTGTCCTGGTATCTGATTTCTTTTCTTTGGTAGCAGGAGAACGTTGAGTGTGTATGAAAGAGACCAGCAGTGGTGGTGCCCCTCCCCCTAACCTTTCCCTCATCATCTGGGGCATCTCTCTGGAACGCTGGTGTTCTAAGAACCCACTTTGAAATGAGGCATTTGCTTTAAAAGGAAACACAACCACACTGCCAGACCCAGTTATTCTTGGGGATTCCGAGGCTGTGGAGTTTGTTTCTCCTGTGAGAAACCCCAACCTTTGAAAAGGAGCTAGCTGTGTCCCAACGCGTGTTGTTATTTCAATGTCCGTAATTGTAGCAAGAGCAATGGCAGCTTTGGTAAGGGTATTGTAGACTATTGATTCTACTGTAACACAGAAAGAATTTAAATACACATAGGAAGAGTGGGCTGATCAGGCAGTCCATGTCCAAGAGCTTTGTCCAGAACTAACCTTCACATATCTAGCATACTGAGTACCATCCACTTACTTTTAGTTATGATCAAATAAATAGCAATATTTTTGAATTATCATTTAAGTATGTCTCATTGCTCCACTATTTTTGTGGTGCTGTTCTTGGCCTCATGGTCCACATGACTTGTCACTACTGCAATGGAAAACCAGCCAAAGAGGGGACTTTCCCTGTGGTCCAGACGTTAAGAAACCACTTGCCAATGCAGGGGACACAGGCTCGCTCCCCGGTGCAGGAAGACCTCACATGTCATGGAGCCACTAAGTCAATGCACCACAGCTAACTGAAGCCCAAGCACCTGAGGGCCCGTGCCTGCCACAAGAGGAGCTACCACGACAGGAAGCCCAGGCACAACACCGAAGGCTGAGTGCAGCCAACATATCAATCAATCAATCAATACCCATTCAAAGAGGGGTGGGCCCCAGGATCAGGGCACCATCTGAAAAGTCACATTTGCACTCACAGAGATGTAGTCAGAACTGGTCACAGGACAACTACATGTGGGGCAATTGGAAGTCTTTATTCCAATGCACCCAGTTAGAAACTCAGAAAAAGAAGGGAGATACATATCAAGCGATGCCAATGGGTCTGTTTCGGGAGTTCTGTTGACAGATTACAGGAGCATTCAAGTTAAAACCAAGAGTTTAACTCAGTCCAGACCTCTCCTGGTCTGCTGTCCTGGTATCTGATTTCTTTTCTTTGGTAGCAGGAGAACGTTGAGTGTGTATGAAAGAGACCAGCAGTGGTGGTGCCCCTCCCCCTAACCTTTCCCTCATCATCTGGGGCATCTCTCTGGAACGCTGGTGTTCTAAGAACCCACTTTGAAATGAGGCATTTGCTTTAAAAGGAAACACAACCACACTGCCAGACCCAGTTATTCTTGGGGATTCCCGAGGCTGTGGAGTTTGTTTCTCCTGTGAGAAACCCCCCAACCTTTGAAAAAGGAGCTAGCTGTGTCCCGTTTCTGCACTCAGAGCTTGGTCTATTTTAGAGGCACTCACGGCAGGGAAGGCAGAAGCTTGAGCACTCCGCTCAGCAAGTGAGAAGCCATTTTCAGTTACACTCCGTAGCGCACAGTGCTGTCTGGGGCCAGAGAGAATGCTGGTTGCCATGGCATTGCTTTACATTATGTCTGTGCTGACACACTGTCACATGCCGTTCCCATACACGGGGGCCACATCTCTCTCTTCCCACTGTTGCCCGATGTTTGAGCTTTGCACCAGGAATACAGATTCCTGTGAACAAGTAAGCAAATCTATGTGGTTGCCACACCTTTATCTAAATAATACATAAGATCCACGGAGAAACAAGAGATCTGGGTTCTGCTGACAGTTCTCTGCTGTGTAGCTTTGGGCAAATCCTTTCATCTGTGTCTTGGTTTCCTTACCTGTACAAGAAAAACAGATGCGATAACTGGTCTCCAAGGCCTCCTGACGTCACCAGCTCTGCTTCCTTCGTGCAGTTTTGAAGCTGCAGAGATGAGCAAAGCTCTGCAGAGGATGAACATCAGTGCATGAGTGAGGCAACTCCTGTAAGCTGTTGCACAGCCCTCTCCGAGCTGACTATTTCTGAAGCTCTTCTCCAGCATCTCTGGGCTGCTAGAGATTTGTTTTGAGTCAATTTCCTGGCAAGATGCCACTTGCCAAAAGGTCCCTTCTGAGGTACTAAGGGAACTGTTTGCAGCTTAGGGTTGAATCATTATTTGGCTTGGAATTGATTTCTTCTCAGCATAGTCCCTGGTTCAATGCTCAGAACTTTGATCCCTAATGCTGTTAGACCACCCACCAGTAAAGTCAATTTTAAAATTAAAGAAAGAAGACTTTCTTGGCTACCCAGTGGTTTAGACGCCACATTCCCACTGCAGGGGGACATGGGTTCAATCCCTGGTCAGGGAACTAAGATCCCGCAAGTCATACACTGTGGCCAAAAAAAAAGAGAAAAATACATAATAATAAAACTAGAGAAACATACACATGCAAGGCGAGCCTCTGGACCCATTTCACAGAGTAGCATCCTGTGGGACCACGAGAGCTGCTAGGAAGCAGCTCCGAAACTGTCTAACCAATGTGTAGCGTGTTTCCCTGGGTGGGACATGAATGAGGTCGTCTTTACACTTCTGCTTACGCTGTCCTGACCCCCGCCCAGCCCTCATCTGCTGTTTGCAGGGACAGGCTCCCACCTTCAACGTCTCCTGCCTACCCCACCTCAATTATTTCTGGGACTCCTCAGAGACTGTTTCCTGTACATCCATGAAACAAAAACATAAACTGGAAAACAAGGATTACAATGGGAACAGGATATTCTGGCATAAACCAGGGCTACACACGTCAGAAAGAGCATCTAGGGCTTCAACTGTTGTTGTTCAATCTCTCAGTTGTGTCCAACTCTTTGTGACCCCATGGAGTGCCTTACATGAGGCTTCCCTGTCCTTCACTATCTTCCAGAGTTCGCTCAAACTCATGTCCATTGAGTCAACAGGAGGAGCAGGGAACGACAGAGGATGAGATGGTTGGATGGCATCACCGACTCAAGGGCTTCAATAACAACCACCATCTTTTTTTTTTTTGGCCACTTCTATTGGTCTTTCATTTATTTATCCTTGTTCCTTGGCCTGTGTGGGCCTCCCTTAGCAGTGGCCCCTCTCGCTGCAGAGCATCGGCTCTGGGCACATGCACCCCAGAGCTCCGGCTCGGTAGTTGGACACATTGGTCCAGCTGCTCTGCAGCACATGAGATATTCCCAGGCCAGGAATTGAGCCGGCGCCCCTTGTACTGCAAGGCAGTGTCCTTACCCACCCCACACCAGGGGAGCCCAACAACCACCATCTTGATAGCAAGGATTGAATACCTCAGTTTGCCTGACAGCGGGTGAGAGAAAAACTTTAGGCAGACGTCACAGAGAAGGTGAAACACGGGCTCACTCTGCAGAATGGATGCTAGAGCAAGTGATGGTGGCTTTCGGGAGGGTACGAAGAAGCAGGTGGCTAGTGCCTTTCTCCCCAACTGGTTGAGCCTTCCCTCTTTCAATTACAGCATTTGTTCATTTGTTTGATGACTTTTTTTTAATTGTCCAAAACTTAGCATATCTTTTCCATGTTGTGTTGGAGTACTGTCTAACAGACCAACCTAACCTGTGTTTCTCTAAAGAATGTACATTTGAGACTTCCCTGGTGGTCCAGGGGCTACGATTCCACCCTCTGAATGCAGGGCATCCGCGTTCAGGTTTGATCCTCAGTCAGGGAACTAGATTCTCCTTGGCGAAACAAAGAGCCCAGTGCCACAGTCAAAATAAAAGTGAGAGTGGGGGGAAGAATGTATCCATACCTTTATTTGATTTGTTCATCATTATTACTAGCGTCCAGATTCTGTAACGTTACCTGTTACTTTATGGAGTTTTGTCCATTAGAGATATGAATAATTCCTACCCATAGCCTGAAAACTCCAAATCTATACCATCTGAATGGCCCCCTCATTTTCTGACTGCATTTCCACCATCTCTTGGCCTCTGACCTTCCCGTGACACATGAACCCTAAAACTTAGCACATCAGAAACAAAACCCTTAGGGGTTCGTAACGTGTGACCCCATGGAGTGCCTTACATGAGGCTTCCCTGTCCTTCACTATCTTCCAGAGTTCGCTCAAACTCATGTCCATTGAGTCAACAGGAGGAGCAGGGAACGACAGAGGATGAGATGGTTGGATGGCATCACCGACTCAAGGGCTTCAATAACAACCACCATCTTTTTTTTTTTTGGCCACTTCTATTGGTCTTTCATTTATTTATCCTTGTTCCTTGGCCTGTGTGGGCCTCCCTTAGCAGTGGCCCCTCTCGCTGCAGAGCATCGGCTCTGGGCACATGCACCCCAGAGCTCCGGCTCGGTAGTTGGACACATTGGTCCAGCTGCTCTGCAGCACATGAGATATTCCCAGGCCAGGAATTGAGCCGGCGCCCCTTGTACTGCAAGGCAGTGTCCTTACCCACCCCACACCAGGGGAGCCCAACAACCACCATCTTGATAGCAAGGATTGAATACCTCAGTTTGCCTGACAGCGGGTGAGAGAAAAACTTTAGGCAGACGTCACAGAGAAGGTGAAACACGGGCTCACTCTGCAGAATGGATGCTAGAGCAAGTGATGGTGGCTTTCGGGAGGGTACGAAGAAGCAGGTGGCTAGTGCCTTTCTCCCCAACTGGTTGAGCCTTCCCTCTTTCAATTACAGCATTTGTTCATTTGTTTGATGACTTTTTTTTAATTGTCCAAAACTTAGCATATCTTTTCCATGTTGTGTTGGAGTACTGTCTAACAGACCAACCTAACCTGTGTTTCTCTAAAGAATGTACATTTGAGACTTCCCTGGTGGTCCAGGGGCTACGATTCCACCCTCTGAATGCAGGGCATCCGCGTTCAGGTTTGATCCTCAGTCAGGGAACTAGATTCTCCTTGGCGAAACAAAGAGCCCAGTGCCACAGTCAAAATAAAAGTGAGAGTGGGGGGAAGAATGTATCCATACCTTTATTTGATTTGTTCATCATTATTACTAGCGTCCAGATTCTGTAACGTTACCTGTTACTTTATGGAGTTTTGTCCATTAGAGATATGAATAATTCCTACCCATAGCCTGAAAACTCCAAATCTATACCATCTGAATGGCCCCCTCATTTTCTGACTGCATTTCCACCATCTCTTGGCCTCTGACCTTCCCGTGACACATGAACCCTAAAACTTAGCACATCAGAAACAAAACCCTTAGGGGGACTTCCCTCGCAGTCCAGAGGCTGACTCTGAGCTCCTAGTGCAGGGGGACCGGGTTTGACTCCTAGTCAGGGAACTAGATCCCTCAGGCCACAACTCAGACCCAGTGCAGCCAAATAAATAATAATAAATAAATTTAAAAAGACAGAACAAAACCATTAGGGAGTCCCCCGGTAGCCTAGTGGTTAGGATTCTGAGCTTTGACTGTCATGACCCGGGTGCAGCCCCTGGTCAGAGAACTGAGACCCCACAAGCCATGCTGCTCAGCCGGAAAAGAAAAAAGGGAGGAAATATTGTGTTCCTTCCTGCACTTACTGGGACCATTATCCAGTTTGTCCCCTGATCTAGAAGACATAGTCGCCTTTGACTTTTCCTTCTTTGTTACTTCCCACATCTAACTGCTGCTAAATCTTGTCCTTTTAAAACCATTTCTATTCTCCCACTTTTCTCAAATACTTTACTTCATAGTTTCGTATCAGCCCAAACTAACATTATATCCCATCATCTTCGTTTAACCACCCTCCAACCCATTCTCAGAAGCATCACTGGGAGTTCTGAAAATGTAAATAAGCATGAGTTATCCAGTGTGTAGAGCTACGCCTCCTCTCACGGCCGTGGTGGGCGGGGCGGGGGCTGGGTAAGAGGCTTTTGTGGACTGGTCAGCTCCAGCTGGGAGCAGTCTCATCTGTTCAAATCTCATCACTTTCTAGTATCATTTCCTGGCTCCTTTTACATCCTCTCTGCCCTACCCTGCTCCACGCCAGGCCAAGCTGTATTTAGACTGCAGCTACTGGCATGATAAAGTGAAAACAAGGACATGAAACAATTCTGACTCCAAAGGAGGAACTGCCTCCTTAAGACAAGGGTGATGCGCCTTCTTGAGGTGGGGAAGGTTCAAAGTATTGGGTTTCTCCAACAAGGTCCAGCCTCTACAGCACAATGTTTTGTGGCAAACTGGACGTCTCAGGGGAGAATGGATACATGTATATGTATGACTGAGTCCCTTTGCTGAAGCTATCACAGAATTGTTATAGTCCACCCGAGACTATCACAACACTGTTAATTGGCTATACTCCAATTTAAAATTAAAAGTTAAATAAAATAAATGTTTTAAATGTGTTGGGCTTCAGAAGCCCTTGAGGTTTGAGATATTATACAACCCCTCCCATTTTTTTGGTTGATCTAATTAATCTCCTTGATTTTTTTTTTCTATGTTTTAATTTTTTTTTAATCCATTGCTTTTCACCCTTATTTATATCATGGCACAGTCTAACCCATACTGCCTCTGGGTCATCATACCAAAGTGTGTGCTCTCACCCAGAGGCATGAATTTCTGTCATGTCTTTGGACTACTGTCTGTGCCATTTCCTCGGAATGATGTGTTCCTAAGGTCCGTTAAGCCCCACAGATGTGTGGGTACATACGTCACACCAGACTCTGTCCCTATACTTTCTGCCCACCCTGAGTCAGCTCCGAGTGACCTGGCCCAAAGTCACTTCCCACACAGATTTTCCTTGGACTTCATTCATCCAGATAGATTTCATGATTTCCTCATTCTCTGTTCGCATGCAGTTTTTACGTGAAATAAACTCGAAAAAAAGTTTAACCACCCTCCAACCCATTCTCAGAAGCATCACTGGGAGTTCTGAAAATGTAAATAAGCATGAGTTATCCAGTGTGTAGAGCTACGCCTCCTCTCACGGCCGTGGTGGGCGGGGGGGGCTGGGTGAGAGGCTTTTGTGGACTGGTCAGCTCCAGCTGGGAGCAGTCTCATCTGTTCAAATCTCATCACTTTCTAGTATCATTTCCTGGCTCCTTTTACATCCTCTCTGCCCTACCCTGCTCCACGCCAGGCCAAGCTGTATTTAGACTGCAGCTACTGGCATGATAAAGTGAAAACAAGGACATGAAACAATTCTGACTCCAAAGGAGGAACTGCCTCCTTAAGACAAGGGTGATGCGCCTTCTTGAGGTGGGGAAGGTTCAAAGTATTGGGTTTCTCCAACAAGGTCCAGCCTCTACAGCACAATGTTTTGTGGCAAACTGGACGTCTCAGGGGAGAATGGATACATGTATATGTATGACTGAGTCCCTTTGCTGAAACTATCACAGAATTGTTATAGTCCACCCGAGACTATCACAACACTGTTAATTGGCTATACTCCAATTTAAAATTAAAAGTTAAATAAAATAAATGTTTTAAATGTGTTGGGCTTCAGAAGCCCTTGAGGTTTGAGATATTATACAACCCCTCCCATTTTTTTGGTTGATCTAATTAATCTCCTTGATTTTTTTTTTTCTATGTTTTAATTTTTTTTTAATCCATTGCTTTTCAGCCTTATTTATATCATGGCACAGTCTAACCCATACTGCCTCTGGGTCATCATACCAAAGTGTGTGCTCTCACCCAGAGGCATGAATTTCTGTCATGTCTTTGGACTACTGTCTGTGCCATTTCCTCGGAATGGTGTGTTCCTAAGGTCCGTTAAGCCCCACAGATGTGTGGGTACATACGTCACACCAGACTCTGTCCCTATACTTTCTGCCCACCCTGAGTCAGCTCCGAGTGACCTGGCCCAAAGTCACTTCCCACACAGATTTTCCTTGGACTTCATTCATCCAGATAGATTTCATGATTTCCTCATTCTCTGTTCGCATGCAGTTTTTTAATACGTGAAATAAACTCTTGACATTTTTAAATTTAACATTCCTAGTTTAGTCAGTTTAAAAGTGATTCAATCAAGTGAGTCCATACGGCATCATCGTTTGTCATTTTGCCAAAGCACAAATGGGCACCATTCTCTCTGAAAAGCTGAGGAGCAAGGGTGAGTCACCTCCTCTTAGAAGATTTTCCTGATACCCCAATCCCACTCAGGTCCAGATTGGTGGCCCTCAGAATCGGTTGGGATACTTCCGGCTCTGCATGAAATAGGAATAACAACATTGAATCACTTAGCACAACAGAGTCTGAAGGTGGGTGGTTCCAGGGTTTGTTCCGCTCCTCTATAATGTCAGGGCTCTGGGTCAGGATTTTGTAAGTCCTTCGGCCGTGTCCATACAGTGACATTGTAACAGTTGCTCCACACAGCATCTCCTTATATGACTCCACCCAAAGTGGTATTAAAGGACAGCGCTCCTGCCATTGCACTTTTTCCGAAGAAGCAAAAATTCTTCCAGAAAGTTCTCTATAGGTTTCCTCTTGCACATCACTGGCCAGAAGTTAATTAATGGTGTGCCCAACCATAAACAAAATGCCGGAAAAGATGAACCCATGTAACCACGCTTGATTTAGATTAGTGATCCTCAGGCCGGAAGCAGCAGCATCCCCGAGGAACTCATTAGAAGCACAAGCCTGGGGCCTCACCTAGAGCTACCGAACCAGAAACTTTGGGGATGAGGTCTGGGATTCTGAGTTTTGAACGTTCTCGATGTGATTATGATGCACACCACAAGTTGAGACTCAATTTTGGATACGTGCTACCCAGAGGCATGAATTTCTGTCATGTCTTTGGACTACTGTCTGTGCCATTTCCTCGGAATGGTGTGTTCCTAAGGTCCGTTAAGCCCCACAGATGTGTGGGTACATCGTCACACCAGACTCTGTCCCTATACTTTCTGCCCACCCTGAGTCAGCTCCGAGTGACCTGGCCCAAAGTCATTTCCCCACACAGATTTTCCTTGGACTTCATTCATCCAGATAGATTTCATGATTTCCTCATTCTCTGTTCGCATGCAGTTTTTTAATACGTGAAATAAACTCTTGACATTTTTAAATTTAACATTCCTAGTTTAGTCAGTTTAAAAGTGATTCAATCAAGTGAGTCCATACGGCATCATCGTTTGTCATTTTGCCAAAGCACAAATGGGCACCATTCTCTCTGAAAAGCTGAGGAGCAAGGGTGAGTCACCTCCTCTTAGAAGATTTTCCTGATACCCCAATCCCACTCAGGTCCAGATTGGTGGCCCTCAGAATCGGTTGGGATACTTCCGGCTCTGCATGAAATAGGAATAACAACATTGAATCACTTAGCACAACAGAGTCTGAAGGTGGGTGGTTCCAGGGTTTGTTCAGCTCCTCTATAATGTCAGGGCTCTGGGTCAGGATTTTGTAAGTCCTTGGCCGTGTCCATACAGTGACATTGTAACAGTTGCTCCACACAGCATCTCCTTATATGACTCCACCCAAAGTGGTATTAAAGGACAGCGCTCCTGCCATTGCACTTTTTCCGAAGAAGCAAAAATTCTTCCAGAAAGTTCTCTATAGGTTTCCTCTTGCACATCACTGGCCAGAAGTTAATTAATGGTGTGCCCAACCATAAACAAAATGCCGGAAAAGATGAACCCATGTAACCACGCTTGATTTAGATTAGTGATCCTCAGGCCGGAAGCAGCAGCATCCCCGAGGAACTCATTAGAAGCACAAGCCTGGGGCCTCACCTAGAGCTACCGAACCAGAAACTTTGGGGATGAGGTCTGGGATTCTGAGTTTTGAACGTTCTCGATGTGATTATGATGCACACCACAAGTTGAGACTCACTGGCTTAGATCTTAGCGGTAATGAACTCACCCGCCAATGCAGGAAATGTAAGAGACATGGGCTCAGTTCCTGAAGAGGGAAGGTGCCCTGTAGGAAGGCATGGCAACTCACTCCAGTGTTCTCGCCTGGAGAATCCCATGGACAGAGGAGCCTGGTGGGCTACAGCGCATGGGGTTGCAAAGACTCAGACAGGAAGCAATGTAGCAGCACACATGGCTTAGATTTAGCATGGTTCACCTGGGGAAGACTTCACCGACCTGAGCTTCTTACTCCCAGAACAAAGTCAGGATGCTAGGAATTAAGGAAGAAGAGAAGGATGCTATTGACTAGGCATCACCCTTTCATTACTTCCATTTAAAGTATCTCTTCTGAATGTGAGTGAATACGACAGCGTCAGTTGTCCAGATGTGTCCAAAGCTTTGCAACCCCATGGACTGGGCCTGCCAGGCTCTTCCATCCATGGAATTTTGCAGGAAAGAATCCTGGAGTGGGATCTTCCTGATCCAGGGATCGAACCCACATCTTCCACAATGCAGGCAGACTCTTAAGCATTTGAGCCACCAGAGAAGTCATTATTTATCCACCAATTTTTTTGTTGTTGTTGTTTTTGCTCAACTCCCTGGCCCACATACAAGCTTCTTGAGTAGGACCATTGTCTTTTATTCATGCTTCTAACCCTGCCACAATAGAAGCCACTCAATTAATGTTTTCTAGGCAAAGATTAAAGTGGCCTCTCCTTTCTAATTGCCCATCCCCTTCACAGCTGCTTCTGCTGCTTTGCACTCAAGGAAGATTTATTTTCACATCCCCTTATGTCAGAGAGTCAAGAGCAGACTCCTCTCGAGGATCTGAGAACAGTTATCCCTTTGCACACGAATACAAGTTAAGACGCTGGCTTTCCGAATGCATCTTGGGCCTTTATGACATTCATTTCTGTTCAGGGGTGTCCTCAGAGAACACTGCTCCACCATAGCACAGAACTGAACACGACGATTGTTCAGCAGAGTTCTGGATGCCGACTCCCCACTGGCAATCTTTCTAGGAGGCAGCTATGTCCTCCGAGTCAAATATGACCTGGAAAATAGGCCTGCGAGCTTCAACCTCCACAAGACCTGCACAGAAAGAGGCAATGCGTAGCAGTAACCCTCACTTTATTCTGCCCCACAGTAACCTGGATGAGCTGCTTTCCTGAGCTTTCTGGAGCTACGCGTATTAAGTAGGACCCTTCGAGACGCAAGCAATAGATATCCAAATGCAAAATGGTGAAAATAGAGGGATGGGAGAAAGACTACAGGGGCATGACCACAAACTCTTGGGGTAGCATCCGTTTCAAGCTGGACACAGATGTTCAGACAGCATTCTCAGAGGCTTCTCTCTTCATTTCACAAAAGGGAGCTGCTACTTGGCCTCTTTCTCAGGCCAGCAGACAAGCCAGGAGCCTCTTCAGACATATGCCCCAGCCACTGAGCACCTGCAGTAGAAAGCAAGCCCCTCTTCCACGAAAGAAAGAGCAAAAGTCCTGGGGTTGACACTCATCATCCTAGCAAGTCACATGGCAATTATGACCACAGTGACCGCTTGCTTAGAGCAGGGGCCCTGGATGGAATGAGAGTCAATCTCACTGACCCTGTGGCCTGGGAAAGAGGAAAGATGATCCCATGCCAAATCACAGGGCTGTTAGCAGAGTTGGGGGAATGGCTGCAGAGGAGACAAAAGCCACACCTGCCCTGTCCACCACTCTTCTTATGTTGAGGCTTCCAGTCACCCTTCATGCAAAAGGCCCCCCGCAGACATGCAGAGCAGGGTGTCCTTTTTTTCCAAAGCGAAGAAGAAAACACAGTGCCTCTTAAAGATGGATAGCACAGACTCTTTCTCTTTCCCACTGGCTTGAAATAGCTCACAGCCCTACTGAGCAGGCTGGGGGATGGCACCAAACATCCCCCTCTCTGTAATTGAATCTCCCGAGCACCTGCCCAGAACATTCACTCAGCCTGCACCCCACCCCTCCTCACAGTGTTTCTTGGCCTGCATTGCTGTCTTTTGTAATCATCAGTTCACATATGCAATATTTTATATGTGACAGGAACGTTTTTTCTCTCTTCTTTACTCTTCTTCCCCTGGAATTGTATGCACAGTATAACAGAATAACAAAGTAAGTCCGACATGCCTCTTTAGCTTACAGCCTAAAGATCCCTTAAGCCAGGAAGGGCCAGCGGTTGGGATCCTCTCTCCTATCCTGAGGGCAGGAACTTTTAGAGGACTCTCCATTCCTTTCCCTAGCCTTGTCCCGACTCAAAGACCCAGGTCCATCCAGGAAAGCACCAGAGGAAGCTGAGGGACTACATTAAACTGAGGGAGAGGACAAGGGGGGAGTGAGCCACAGTGCTGGGGCAGAGGGACGGTGAAAATAGAGGGATGGGAGAAAGACTACAGGGGCATGACCACAAACTCTTGGGGTAGCATCCGTTTCAAGCTGGACACAGATGTTCAGACAGCATTCTCAGAGGCTTCTCTCTTCATTTCACAAAAGGGAGCTGCTACTTGGCCTCTTTCTCAGGCCAGCAGACAAGCCAGGAGCCTCTTCAGACATATGCCCCAGCCACTGAGCACCTGCAGTAGAAAGCAAGCCCCTCTTCCACGAAAGAAAGAGCAAAAGTCCTGGGGTTGACACTCATCATCCTAGCAAGTCACATGGCAATTATGACCACAGTGACCGCTTGCTTAGAGCAGGGGCCCTGGATGGAATGAGAGTCAATCTCACTGACCCTGTGGCCTGGGAAAGAGGAAAGATGATCCCATGCCAAATCACAGGGCTGTTAGCAGAGTTGGGGGAATGGCTGCAGAGGAGACAAAAGCCACACCTGCCCTGTCCACCACTCTTCTTATGTTGAGGCTTCCAGTCACCCTTCATGCAAAAGGCCCCCCGCAGACATGCAGAGCAGGGTGTCCTTTTTTTCCAAAGCGAAGAAGAAAACACAGTGCCTCTTAAAGATGGATAGCACAGACTCTTTCTCTTTCCCACTGGCTTGAAATAGCTCACAGCCCTACTGAGCAGGCTGGGGGATGGCACCAAACATCCCCCTCTCTGTAATTGAATCTCCCGAGCACCTGCCCAGAACATTCACTCAGCCTGCACCCCACCCCTCCTCACAGTGTTTCTTGGCCTGCATTGCTGTCTTTTGTAATCATCAGTTCACATATGCAATATTTTATATGTGACAGGAACGTTTTTTCTCTCTTCTTTACTCTTCTTCCCCTGGAATTGTATGCACAGTATAACAGAATAACAAAGTAAGTCCGACATGCCTCTTTAGCTTACAGCCTAAAGATCCCTTAAGCCAGGAAGGGCCAGCGGTTGGGATCCTCTCTCCTATCCTGAGGGCAGGAACTTTTAGAGGACTCTCCATTCCTTTCCCTAGCCTTGTCCCGACTCAAAGACCCAGGTCCATCCAGGAAAGCACCAGAGGAAGCTGAGGGACTACATTAAACTGAGGGAGAGGACAAAGAGGGAAGGAAAGAGTGAGCCACAGTGCTGGGGCAGAGGAGACGAGAAATCCAAGGAAGGGAGAAAGTGAAGGCCAAGATTTCTTTACCATCTTCTAGGGGATCTGTGTTTTTCCATCTGCAAGTAGCCATTGCAGCCATGTGTGGAGATACAGTCTTTAAATCAATGACTAAATCCAGGACTTAGCTGCTCCCCCATCTAACTTTGCCCAGACGTGTGAGAACTAACAAGATGACTTAGAGGTGGCCAGCAAAGGAAGATGAGGCAATCTGTCTCCAACTGTTCTGAACGGAGGTTTTCACCACAGGGATGGAAAACAGCAGAGAAACTGGTAAAGTATAGCTGAGACGCCACCCCCAGAGCTCCAGCCCACCACCCGGGGGGCCATCTAATGGACATTCTTCCACACTCTACATCTGTGCTTCATCAGCTCCAATCCATGAGGTGTGAGTCAGACAGCGACTTCCTTTCCAACACGGGTAAACCGATAGGATCACATGTTTATTTATGTCCGAAGCATTCAACCAGTACATTGTAAAGTGTGATCCATCCAAAGAAGGGGTATGTTACTGATTTTCAAATCTCTAGTGAATTCATTTCTCAAAGAAACACACTGTTTCTCTTGTATGGAACCTGTAATCCTCCCCTAGATGTGGTGTATTATGAGTTCTTTTCAAGAGATTTTCTGCCTTCCTAGCAACTCAGTGGAAGTTGTGCATGCTCAGTCACGTCATGTTGAACTCTTTGCAACCCCGTACGCTGTAGCCCGCCAGGCTCCTCTGTCTGTGGGAGTCTCCAGGCAGGAATTCTGGAGTGGAATTGCCATGTTCTCCTCCAGGGGATCTTCCCAACCCAGGGATCAAAACTGCTGACTTCTCTATTTTTAAAATAAATTTAATAAATTTAAAAAATTTTCTTCCTAGAGGACCCTTCTTTTCTCCCTAGAGACCCCAAAGTCTCCTTTGATTTTCTTCCTCCCTTCCTCACTGCTGTTACCTTCTCTGTCTTTTGTGTATGCCTTGAGCAGGGTTCCTGGCTGACAAGAGCCCTCTGTAGCTAATTTGTGCAGAAGGGGATTCATGGAAGGATCTTAGGTAGCTTTATCATCCTCTCTAGGGAAGGAATCACTCCTATAACTTCACTGTTGCCACCACAGGCCAACACCAAGCATCTCTAACCAGGGTTCTCTTCATAATTCCAGGGTTTGCTACTCACATGAGAAACATCTTAGATTTGTCTTCCACAATTTTCAGTAGATGGTAAAATCAGCTGGTGTTTCTGGTACTAATATATTAATATGCTAGTAATAATTTTTAAACATTTCTTTTTTAGATTTTATTTACTTCTTTATTGGCTGTGCAGCATGTGGGATCTTAGTTCCCCAGGGACTGAACCCCCTGCCCCTGCATTGGAAGCATTGAGTCTTAACCACTGAACCACTAGGGAAGTCCCTAAGCATTTCTTATAGAGGTGTAATTGACATATGATATTATAATGGTTCCAGGTGTATAACACAATGATTCCATGTTAGTATGAACTGCCAAATGATCATCACAATAAGCCTAGCAAACATCCATCACCATACATAGCTACAACATTTTTAGAGTATATTAATGACAACTTTTATACAAAAGGAATTAAAGTGCGTTAGCAGTAGTATGTATCTTTTCTTGATTAATTCTCATTGTTCAGTTGCTAATTTGTGTCCAACTCTTTGCAGCTGCATGGACTGCAGCACGCCAAGCTCCCCTGTTCTTCACTCAGGCTCCCTTGTCCTTTCCCATCTCCCTGAGTGTACTCAGACTCGTGTCCACTGAGTTGGTAATGCTGTCTAACCATCTCATCCTCTACTGTTCTGTTCTCCTTTTGTCTTCAATCTTTCCCTGTATTAGGGTCTTCTCCAGTGAATCAGCTCTTTCCATCAGGTGGCCAGACTACTGGAGTTTCAGCTTCAGCATCAGTTCTTCCAATGAATATTCAGGGTTGATTTCCTTTAGGAGGGACTGGTTTGATCTCCTTGCAGTTCAAGGGACTCTCAAGAGTCTTCTCCAGCATCACAATGTGAAACTATCAATTCTTTAGCGCTCAGCCTTCTTTATGGTCCGACTCTTGCATCCATATGTGACTCCTGGAAAAACTGTAGCTTTGAACAGTTGGACCTTTGTCAGCAAAGTGATGTCTTTTCTTTTCAATACACTGTCTAAGTTTGTCATAGCTTTTCTTCCAAGGAGCAAGTGTCTTTTCATTTTATGGCTGCAGTCACTATCTGCACGATTTTGGAGCCCAAGAAAATAAAATCTGCCACTGTTTCCATTTTTTCCTCTCTCTTTGCCATGAAATGATGGGACCACATGCCATGATCTTCATTTTTTTAATGTTGAATTTTAAGCCAGCTTTTTCATTCTCCTCTTTCACCTTCATCAATAAGTAATTTAGTTCCTCTTCATTTTCTGCCATTAGGGTGGTATCATCTGCATATCTGAGGTTATTGATATTTCTCCCAGCAATCTTGATTCCAGCTTGTGATTCATTCAACCCAGCATTTCACATGATGTACTCTCCATGTAAGTTAAATAAGCAGAGTGGCAATATACAGCCTTTCATACTTCTTTCCCAATTTCAAACAAGCCTGTTGCTGCATGTCCACTTCTAACTACTGCTTCTTGATATTCATACAGGTTTCTCGGGAGACAGGTCAGGTGGATTCCATGTTAGTATGAACTGCCAAATGATCATCACAATAAGCCTAGCAAACATCCATCACCATACATAGCTACAACATTTTTAGAGTATATTAATGACAACTTTTATACAAAAGGAATTAAAGTGCGTTAGCAGTAGTATGTATCTTTTCTTGATTAATTCTCATTGTTCAGTTGCTAATTTGTGTCCAACTCTTTGCAGCTGCATGGACTGCAGCACGCCAAGCTCCCCTGTTCTTCACTCAGGCTCCCTTGTCCTTTCCCATCTCCCTGAGTGTACTCAGACTCGTGTCCACTGAGTTGGTAATGCTGTCTAACCATCTCATCCTCTACTGTTCTGTTCTCCTTTTGTCTTCAATCTTTCCCTGTATTAGGGTCTTCTCCAGTGAATCAGCTCTTTCCATCAGGTGGCCAGACTACTGGAGTTTCAGCTTCAGCATCAGTTCTTCCAATGAATATTCAGGGTTGATTTCCTTTAGGAGGGACTGGTTTGATCTCCTTGCAGTTCAAGGGACTCTCAAGAGTCTTCTCCAGCATCACAATGTGAAACTATCAATTCTTTAGCGCTCAGCCTTCTTTATGGTCCGACTCTTGCATCCATATGTGACTCCTGGAAAAACTGTAGCTTTGAACAGTTGGACCTTTGTCAGCAAAGTGATGTCTTTTCTTTTCAATACACTGTCTAAGTTTGTCATAGCTTTTCTTCCAAGGAGCAAGTGTCTTTTCATTTTATGGCTGCAGTCACTATCTGCACGATTTTGGAGCCCAAGAAAATAAAATCTGCCACTGTTTCCATTTTTTCCTCTCTCTTTGCCATGAAATGATGGGACCACATGCCATGATCTTCATTTTTTTAATGTTGAATTTTAAGCCAGCTTTTTCATTCTCCTCTTTCACCTTCATCAATAAGTAATTTAGTTCCTCTTCATTTTCTGCCATTAGGGTGGTATCATCTGCATATCTGAGGTTATTGATATTTCTCCCAGCAATCTTGATTCCAGCTTGTGATTCATTCAACCCAGCATTTCACATGATGTACTCTCCATGTAAGTTAAATAAGCAGAGTGGCAATATACAGCCTTTCATACTTCTTTCCCAATTTCAAACAAGCCTGTTGCTGCATGTCCACTTCTAACTACTGCTTCTTGATATTCATACAGGTTTCTCGGGAGACAGGTCAGGTGGTCTGATGCTCCCATCTCTTTAGGAATTTTCCACACAGTCAAAGGCTTTAGCTTAGTCAATGAAGAAGTAAATGTTTTTATGAAATTTCCTTGCTTTTTCTAGGAATGTTGGCAATTTGATTTCTGGTTCCTCTGCCTTTTCTAAATCCAATTTGTACATATGGAAGTTCTCAGTTCACGCACTTTTGAAGTCTAGCTTGAAGGATTTTTGAGTATAACATTACTACTGAAATTGTACAGTAGTTTGAATATTCTTTAGCATTACCCTTCTTTGAGATTGGATAAAAGCTGGCCTTTCCCAGTCCTGTGACCACTGCTGAGCTTTCCAAATTTGCTGGCATATCAAGTGAAGCATTTTAACAGCATCATCCTTCAGGATTTGAAAGAGTTCAGCTGAATTCTGTCACCTCCACTAGCTTTGTTCGTAGTAATGCTTCCTAAGGCCCACTGACTTCACACTCCAGGATGCCTGGTTCTAGGTGAATGACCACTCCAATGTGGTTATCTGGGTCATTAAGACCTTTTATGTAGCTATTCTGTGTATTTCTTTTTTTTTTTTTTAGATTTATTTATTTATTTGGGGGGGGTGGGGAGGGAGGAGAGCAGGCGGGCTACTTCTATTGGTCTTTCATTCATCTATTTTCATCCATCTTTGTTCTTTGGCCCATGTGGGCCTCCCATTGCAGTGACCTCTGTTGTCGCAGAGCACCAGCTCTGGGCACATGCACCCCAGAGCTCTGGCTCGGTAATTGGACACATCGGTCCAGCCGATCCATGGCACGTGGGATTCTCCCAGGCCAGGGATCGAACTGGCGCCCCTTGCACTGCAAGGTGGGTGTCCTTACCCACTGGACCACCAGGGAAGCCCTATTCTGTGTATTTCTGTCATCTCTTTCTTATATATTCTGCTTCTACTAGGTCTTCACTGTTTTTGTTCTTTACTGTGCTCATCCTTATGAAATGTTTCCTTGATATCTCTAATTTTCTTGAAGAGATCGCTGGTCTTTCCCAGTCTATTGTTTTCCTCTATTTCTTTGCATGCTGCATTTAAGAAGGACTTCTTATTTCTCCTTGCTATTCTTTGAATTCTGCATTCAATTGTGTGGGGCTCTGAACTGAAAGAGGACCTTGCAAGCATAAGGAAGCTTAAGCACATTGTTTCAGTCTGGAGCTAAGATGGCGCCTACAGGACGGGCCGTGGGCGTGAAAGGAAGCTTAAGCACATTGTTTAAGGAATCTTAAGCACATGTTTGCGGTTTGGAGCTAAGATGGCACCTACAGGAAGAGACGAGGGCATGATCTAAATTGTTAAGTGATGGTCAAAATTTCTGATTGGTTCCCCTGGTTTCCCCGCTTGTGGACGATTGCTTGACCTTTAGCTTGATTGGTGTAATCTATAGGAAGTCCCATGCAAAACCCCCTTCACTTGCCTATAAAAGCTGTGAGTCTGCACTAATGAAACGGAACTGCTTTGACGGAACCCCTGTCGCGTCTGACTGTCTCGCGCTTGCAGGGGGTCTGGGTGGCGGGCAGAAAGCTCACCTCTCTCCGAGATCTCTGGGTTCAGGGGCAATCCCGCTGCCTTCCTTTATGTGGAAGGCCCCCGCAAATTGAGTATATTTTTCTCTTTCTCCCTTGCCTTTCACTTCTCTTCTTTCCTCACCTATTTGTAAAGCCACCTTCTCACATTTCTTTTTCTTTGGGACACTTTTGATCACTTCCTTCTATACAGTGTTACAAACCTCCGTGCATAGTTTTTCAGGCACTCTGTCTACCAGATCTAATCTCTTGAGTTTATTTGTCACTTCCACTGTATATTCCCAAGGAATTTTTGACTGCTGTCGTACCTGAATGGCCTAGTGGTTTACCGTACTCTCTTCAATTTAAGTCTGAATTTTGCAATAAGGCATTGATCATCTGCGCCACAGTCAGCTCCTGGTCTTGTTTTTGCTGACTGTATAGAGCTTCTCTATCCTCAGCTGCAAAAAAATATAATCAGTCTGATTTTGGTATTGACCATCTGGTGATATCCATGTGTAAAATCATCTCTTGTGTTGTTGGAAGAGGGTGTTTGCTACAACCAGTATGTTCTCTTGACAAAATTCTGTTAGCCTTTGACCTGCATCATTTTGTATTCCAAGGCCAAACTTGCCTATTATTCCTGGTATATCTTGATTTCCCACTTTTGCATTCCAATCACCTTTGATGAAAAGGACATCTTTTTTAAGTGCTAGTACTAGAAGCTCTTGTAGGTCTTCATAGAACTGATCAACTTCAGCTTCTTCAGCATTAGTGGTTGGGGCACAGACTTGAATTACTGTGATGCTGAATGGTTTGCCTTGGAAATGAACCAAGGTCATTGTGTCATTTTTGAGGTTGCACCCAGGTACTGCATTTCAGACTTTTATTGACCATAAGGGCAACTCCATTTCTTCTAAGAGATTTTTGCCCACAGTATTAGATATAATGGCCATTTGAATTAAATTCACCCATTCCTGTCCATTTTAGTTCGCCGGTTCTTAAGATGTTGATGTTTACTCTTGCCACCTACTGCCTGACCACATCCATGGACCTAACATTCCAGGTTCCTATTCAGCTTTGCTGTTTGCAGCATCAGCCTTTACTTTCACCATAGGACATATCTACAACTGAGCACCATTTCCACTTTTCCCAGATGCTTCATTTTTTCTGGAGCTATTAGTAACTTCCCTCCACTCTTCTCCAGTAGCATAATGGACACCTTCAAACCTGTGGGGCCCATCTTCTGGTGTCATATTTTTTTTGCCTTTTCATACTGTTTATGAGGGTCCTTGTGGCAAGAATACTGGAGCAGTTTGCTGTTTCCTCCTCCAGTGGATCATGTTTTGTCAGAATTCCTGAGTATGACCTTCCTGTCTCAGGTGGCCCTGCATGGCATTGGCCCTGCTTGGCATAACTCATATTTTCATTGAGTTACATCAGCCCCTTCATCATGACAAGGTTGTGATCCATGAAGGGGATTTCTGATCAACACCAAGTTGCTATACAGGTGAGCAGTAACCATGCCCATGACGAAAAAAGTCTGATCCTTTCAAAGCTGCAAAAATATATAATCAGTCGGGGATTTTTTGGTATTGAACCATCTGGTGATATCCATGTGTAAAATCATCTCTTGTGTTGTTGGAAGAGGGTGTTTGCTACAACCAGTATGTTCTCTTGACAAAATTCTGTTAGCCTTTGACCTGCATCATTTTGTATTCCAAGGCCAAACTTGCCTATTATTCCTGGTATATCTTGATTTCCCACTTTTGCATTCCAATCACCTTTGATGAAAAGGACATCTTTTTTAAGTGCTAGTACTAGAAGCTCTTGTAGGTCTTCATAGAACTGATCAACTTCAGCTTCTTCAGCATTAGTGGTTGGGGCACAGACTTGAATTACTGTGATGCTGAATGGTTTGCCTTGGAAATGAACCAAGATCATTGTGTCATTTTTGAGGTTGCACCCAGGTACTGCATTTCAGACTTTTATTGACCATAAGGGCAACTCCATTTCTTCTAAGAGATTTTTGCCCACAGTATTAGATATAATGGCCATTTGAATTAAATTCACCCATTCCTGTCCATTTTAGTTCGCCGGTTCTTAAGATGTTGATGTTTACTCTTGCCACCTACTGCCTGACCACATCCATGGACCTAACATTCCAGGTTCCTATTCAGCTTTGCTGTTTGCAGCATCAGCCTTTACTTTCACCATAGGACATATCTACAACTGAGCACCATTTCCACTTTTCCCAGATGCTTCATTTTTCTGGAGCTATTAGTAATTTCCCCTCCACTCTTCTCCAGTAGCATAATGGACACCTTCAAACCTGTGGGGCCCATCTTCTGGTGTCATATTTTTTTTGCCTTTTCATACTGTTTATGAGGGTCCTTGTGGCAAGAATACTGGAGCAGTTTGCTGTTTCCTCCTCCAGTGGATCATGTTTTGTCAGAATTCCTGAGTATGACCTTCCTGTCTCAGGTGGCCCTGCATGGCATTGGCCCTGCTTGGCATAACTCATATTTTCATTGAGTTACATCAGCCCCTTCATCATGACAAGGTTGTGATCCATGAAGGGGATTTCTGATCAACACCAAGTTGCTATACAGGTGAGCAGTAACCATGCCCATGACATGAGATATTAAATAATAGTAACCCCACCACAGCTGTTCCAGAAGAACCAAAGACATTCACAATGGTGCTTTCCCAAAAATGCGAAATCCTTTTGCCCTCAACCAGGGTCTCACTTGCACCCCAAAGTGTTACCAAGTGAGTTGTCTGAGGGACCCTAGCTGCACAGGAGCCCAGTAAGCACTGGCTTCTCCTGCCCCTACACACAGACATGTGTCGAAGACTATCCTGTGGACCAATCCACCAGGCCACCTCTGAGGTTCATGTGGAGTACACAGCCCGCTGCTCACCTATCTTTGCTGCTGCTGAAAAACATGATTCATCTTCTGATCTTTAACGGGTTCTGCTGATCCCTATGGTGAAAATCTGAGAAGCCATGCAGGAGGGAGAGATTTGGAATCAGCAAAAACATCCCTTTTTATGGTGTATTAGGCTTTGAAATTCACTAGCTGAATGTTGTGCGATATTTACAAAGCTACTGACATCTCAAAAAGCTTTCTCTGTATTCTTTCTTCAGTCTACACAGAAATGCAAATAGAAAGACAGATAGAGCTTCTCTTCCAATTAGGTAATCTGAGCACACACATGAATAATCTACCACCCCAAAGCCTGGCACCTGAATGACAGCAAGGAGAGCAGAAGGGAGACATCCACAGTGAAGAGGTTTCTGAGGCATGAGAACAGACTCAGGGATGTCACCTTGAGTATATATAGGGAGGGTCTGACTCTCAAGAGGAAGCCACAGCTCAGTGGAGGGTCTGTGTCCAGGTGGACAAGCCTAAACAGCAATAATCGCATACTGGCTAGGTCTACTGCATTGCCACATGTCACAGGCAGCAAGGAAACAACCAGCCCAAAGAGTTATCCGTAATTTATTACTCATGGTGCAGTGGCAGCCTTGTTGGCAGCCGGTCCACCTGTCCCCAGGTCTCCGGGGTGGTGCAGAGTCAGCCAGAGTGTATGCTACCCACACAGAGGTCCACTCATATTTTCATTGAGTTACATCAGCCCCTTCATCATGACAAGGTTGTGATCCATGAAGGGGATTTCTGATCAACACCAAGTTGCTATACAGGTGAGCAGTAACCATGCCCATGACATGAGATATTAAATAATAGTAACCCCACCACAGCTGTTCCAGAAGAACCAAAGACATTCACAATGGTGCTTTCCCAAAAATGCGAAATCCTTTTGCCCTCAACCAGGGTCTCACTTGCACCCCAAAGTGTCACCAAGTGAGTTGTCTGAGGGACCCTAGCTGCACAGGAGCCCAGTAAGCACTGGCTTCTCCTGCCCCTACACACAGACATGTGTCGAAGACTATCCTGTGGACCAATCCACCAGGCCACCTCTGAGGTTCATGTGGAGTACACAGCCCGCTGCTCACCTATCTTTGCTGCTGCTGAAAACATGATTCATCTTCTGATCTTTAACGGGTTCTGCTGATCCCTATGGTGAAAATCTGAGAAGCCATGCAGGAGGGAGAGATTTGGAATCAGCAAAAACATCCCTTTTTATGGTGTATTAGGCTTTGAAATTCACTAGCTGAATGTTGTGCGATATTTACAAAGCTACTGACATCTCAAAAAGCTTTCTCTGTATTCTTTCTTCAGTCTACACAGAAATGCAAATAGAAAGACAGATAGAGCTTCTCTTCCAATTAGGTAATCTGAGCACACACATGAATAATCTACCACCCCAAAGCCTGGCACCTGAATGACAGCAAGGAGAGCAGAAGGGAGACATCCACAGTGAAGAGGTTTCTGAGGCATGAGAACAGACTCAGGGATGTCACCTTGAGTATATATAGGGAGGGTCTGACTCTCAAGAGGAAGCCACAGCTCAGTGGAGGGTCTGTGTCCAGGTGGACAAGCCTAAACAGCAATAATCGCATACTGGCTAGGTCTACTGCATTGCCACATGTCACAGGCAGCAAGGAAACAACCAGCCCAAAGAGTTATCCATAATTTATTACTCATGGTGTAGTGGCAGCCTTGTTGGCAGCCGGTCCACCTGTCCCCAGGTCTCCGGGGTGGTGCAGAGTCAGCCAGAGTGTATGCTACCCACACAGAGGTCCACGTCACAGCGGAGGAAACCCCTAAACCTGTAAGGAAACCACTAGTGAACCTGCCCCACTCTACCTGTGCCCCAGGAGATTATATCAGAAACAAAGCTGTCCTCCAACCCAGAAAGAGACATTATCTCTAGCTTTCAAGGATGTGTGCTATGCAAACAATCTTGAAAAAGTTATCTGGACAAAAGCAGTCAAATAATGTGTAGAAATGCCATGGAGAATGGCCTCCCTGCCGCTTGTAGGAATGACAGAGTTAGACAGAGAAGTAAGGAGGAAAAAGTGTCAGCTGCAGGCCAGGGGAGGAGGGGCAGTAGCTCACTGGGTAGAAAGTGAGGAGTGTGAAGTGTCAGTTGCTTAGTCATGTCACAGTCTGCCATACCTTGGACTGTAGCCCTCCAGGCTCCTCTGTCCATGGAACTTTCCAGGCAAGAATACTGGAGTAGGTTGCCATTTCCTTCTCCAGGGGATCTTTCCTACCCAGGGATCAAACCCAGGTCTCCTTCATTGAGGGCAGATTCTTTATCATCTGAGCCACCAGGAAAGCCCGAACGCAGAGAATTTCCCCTGAGAGTTTTAACGCTCCTTCAGAGAGTTTACTGGTATCCCAGGATGTTATGAAATAAGGGTTAGCCATATAGGACAAGTCAAGTAGGGGCTGAGCTATTAGGAGTCATCAGATTGCAGCAACGCTGGGCAATGTGCTGACTACCATGGAAGAGACTTTCTCAAAGCACAACCAGTGCCTCCTCTGCAGGTGATGACCGCTGCCCTCCATGTAATGATTCAGCTCCCACTAACTTTCCGGATCCTCGTAGAAAGCCCTTTATTGAAAAGCTCTTGTTCCTGTGCAGGTGGCCCCTTCAGGTCAGGGATAGCTCCCAAACCTCTCTCCTCTCCTGCCCTGGAGATGTTGTTCACCTTTGAGATTCAAGATAGACAAAGTATGGATGAACAAGTTATGGTTACAAAACAGAATGTGAACCTTACTTGCCTTTACAACAGGAAGGTAAAGTATGATGTCAGAAAGTGGGAAACAGAGCATGGAGAGAAGAGTTTAAGGAAAAGCCAAGTGTTTGTGTGTTTTAAAAAAGGGAGGAGTCAAAAAGGTATTGCTTAAAATCATTGGAACTAGAGGGACTTAAGTCTATTAATTCATGTTACAACAGTAGCCACTAGAGGAACTACAAATAACAAAATACCTCCACTGAGAGAGGAGAGTCAGCAGGCTAAGTCCTTATCATTCACAACAGGAAGCCAAGAAATAGTGTCTAAAGTTGATAAACCAAGAAATAGCAGTCTAAGCATAGTATTTAGACACACAGAGGTAGTTACCTATAAACAGAAACCAAATAGCTTCCTCTGAGTAGCAGAGAATATTCCTGGTGGGAATGTAAATTGGTACAGCCACTATGGAGAACAGTATGGAGGTTCTTTAAAAAACTAAAAATAGAGTTACCATATGATCTCTCAACCCCATTCCTGGGCATGTATCTGGTTGCTTGTGGCTTAGTTGCTCGATCGTGCCTGCCTGGCTCTTTTTTGCAAACCCATGAACTATCGCTTGCCGGGCTCTTCTGTCCTTGGGATTTGCCAGGCAAGAATACTGAAATGGGTTACCATTTCCTTCTCCAAGAGAAAACTGTAATTCTAAATGTTACATGCATAGCCAGGTTCGTTGCAGCACTATTTACAATAACCAAGATATGGAAGCAACCTAAATGTCCACTGACAGATGAATGGTAAAGAATATGTGAGAGAAGTGTGTCTGTGTGTGTGTGTGTACACATATGCAATGAAATATTACCGACATTAAAAAACATGAAACAGGGCTTCCCCTGGTGGTCCAATGGATAAGGACACCGCCTTGCAGTGAAAGGGGCACCGGTTCGATCTCTGGCCTGGGAAGATCCCACGTGCCGCGGAGCGGCTGGACTGATGTGTCCAATCACCGAGCCAGAGCTCTGGAGCGCATGCGCCCAGAGCCAGCGCTCTGCGACAACAGACGCCACCGCGATGGGAGGCCCACAGGAGCCAAAGAACAAAGACGGATGAACACAGAGAAATGAAAGACCAATAGAAGTGGCCCGCCCACTCCCCTCCCTCCCCAACCCGACCCTCGCCCAAAATTAATTAATTAATTAAAAAAAAAAAAAACCAGGAAACAATGCCATTGGCAGTACCATGGATGAACCTATAGATTACTATACCCAATGAAGTCAGTCAGACAGAGAAAGACAAAGGGCACCATGATATGACATATATGTAGAATCTAAAACAAGGACACACATGAACTTATTTACAAAACAGAAACAGACCCATCAACATAGAAAACAAAGGGGGTGGGAGGAGTGAGGGATAAAATAGGAGTTTGGGATAAATATAAAAAACAGAAAGACTCTCAAAAACTTCTGAGAGAAAGAGCTTCTAATTTTCTTGGACCTTCAGTGTCAGGAGTCAGAGAACAAGGCACCCCCTCCCCTCAGCATGCCAAAAAAAAAAAAATGGAGAGGAAATTAAGATCTGAGTCGGAAACTAACAGACCTTCCAAAGAACCTACCACTTACAAAGCACTGTGAAACTTCAGAGACTTGGAGTCATCAGTGAATGGGGCCCCCTAGGCATAGAGGGGTCCAGGCTTCCTCAATGCTCTGCTGTCACCACCTCTAAATGCTCAATCATTTTAAAACCAGGGCCCTGCCTTTCTATCTTGCACAAGGTCCCCCATATTAGGCAACTTGTCCTGGCCAGGCCGACTGCCTGCATGGAACCTGAAAAACTCAACACACACACACACACAAACACACACACATCTCTAGGTAGTTATTTCAAGGTTTCCATTGAAGCAAGGCGTATAACTCAGGGGTAGCACATTTGACAGTAATTGCAGTAAATTCCTTTCTTAAAGGAGAGATTCTCCTTTTCGCTTCTGAGCTGATCTGGCATCACAGCCAGGAAGGCACCGGAGGAGAGGCAGAGTGGACACATGTGCCCGCACACAGCCCCTGGGCACTTTCCACTGTCATCTGAGGGCCGCTTACTGGCAACACCGCCTCAAGAGTCTTCTCCGGCCAGCCCCAGGAGGCTGCTGCCCAGGCTCCCCGTGGGGCAATCCTGAGTGCCGGGGAATGGAGAGTTAGTGGGTATGGACCTCACCTTCCTTCCCTCTTGAGAATAGGGCTCATTCTGAGGCCTGTTCTGCCCACTCCCAGAGCCCCCTCAGGGAGTCCACTCTCATTGCCCATGAGAGAGGTCTGCTTGCCAATACATACTTGATTGCTCCCATCCTCTCCCCGTCTTGCTTCTCCATTCCCCCACTGGAGTTCCTGGAATTGCTTCCTGAATAAACTATATGCACCCAAGCCTTCATTTCAGGATACCACTGGTGGTGTTTAGTTGCTACATCGTGTCCCACTCTTTACGACCCCACAGACTGCAGGTCTCCGGGCTCCTCTGTCCATGGGATTTCTGAGGCAAGAATACTGGAGTCGGTTGCGATTTCCTTCTCCAGGGGCTCTTCCCCACCCAGGAGTCGAGCATGGGTCTCCTGTATTGCAGGTGGATGCTTTACACTGGGAAGCCCCTGGATACCTCTGGGAGGACCTAAAGATAAAAAGTCATTTCATCAAAATCCAAGACAGGTTCAAAGAGTGACATGAATTCCCGTTTATACACAGTTCAGGGACTGCTTTCTCGTCAGCCTGCCTCTGAGCCAGCACACAAGAGTGCAAAGGATGCACACGCAATGAGGATTCAAGTGCAAAGGATGCACATGCAGTAAGAATTCAGGAGCTCACGGATGGCTCCTGAGCTCTTCTCTGAGAAATGGCTTTAGAGTTGGGAACCTGCCAGGTCAGAGGGGTCTGGAACTGAAGACTTGTTGACTTTGATGCCATTAAATTGGAGCAAGAAGCCTCCATGGTCTCAAAGACCTATCTCCTGCCATCTAAGGAAATTCTCGCTATGCTGGCATTCCTTTATGTTCTCCAAGTGACAGAAAACCTAGCAATTTGGCTTAAACAAGTAGGAAGTTAATTTGTCTTTCACATAACAGATTGATGGGAGGTGGTTGAGGGTTGGAAAATTTTGCTTCACTCTGCACGACCTCCATCCGTAAAGTCTCTTCATTCTCCAAAATGGCTGCTCACAGTCCAGCCATCTCATCTATGTCCCAGACAGCAGTGAGGAGATAATAAGGAACACATGCCTTCTCCCTTTACGTCTCCTTAGCAAATGTTGTACATATTCTCTTCTGCCTGTGTCCCAGTGGAAATAATCTAGTCTCATGACTCTACCAAGGTGCATAGAAGTCTGGGAAATGTAGTCATTACTCTGGACAACATTGGCCTAGTTTAAAATCGGGTATTCTATTTGTACAGAAGAGAAGAACAGACAAAAGAGGGACAACCCTCGTCCCCTACCACCCCAGCCTCGAAGAGCTTCTTGGGCCCTCGTTTAGCCCTGTAAACAGAGAACACTTTTCAGTTGCCCCAGAGAAGCATGTGCATGCATACTCAGTCAGTTCAGTCGTGTCCAGTTCTTTGCAACCTTATGGACTATAGCCTGTCAGGCTCCTCTATCCATGGGATTCTCCAGGAAGAATACTGGAGTGGGTTGCTATGCCCTACTCCAGGGTTTCTTCCCGACCCAGGGATCAAACCCATGTCTCCTACATCTAGTGCACTGATAGCAGACTTGTTACCCACAGAGCTCCCCAGGAAGCTCCTCAGATATGACTGAAAAGTCAGTGCCTCTAAGGGAGCCCTGCAAGTTGGACTGAAGAGGGCAGACAACTACTGACCAGATGGATGTCTCAGGAGATGCCAACTTGAGTAGATGATGACTGAGATCCAGACACCCTCCACTGTCCCAGCCGTTGGGTGGCATCACAGAGGCTGCAAGACCTGCCTTTGCCCAGCTTTGAGACTGAAGAAAGTCGTCAATAGAGACATTAATTGTTTAATTCAATAGGGAGCTTACATATGTGAAGTGAGGTCCTGGAGCAACATCCCAATATGTGTGGCAGATGGGCAGGAAGGATGTGGGGCAGCAGTCTTCACTCCCGGAGGCCAGGAAGGTTAGATGCAATTATGTCCAGCTGACTCATCAGTGATCAGGGAATCCACATGAGGGGGCACTCCCCTCATGGTCCCTTTCATAAGTATACTGGAGAGTTCTGATCTAAAGCTAGAACAATCATTAGCTTGGAACCCAGGAGCAGTTGTAGGAAGGCCAATCACATGAGTAGGCTATAGATAAAGGAGGCTCTTGTCGAGCATGGGATGTACAGAGAGCAAGAGAACAGCCATCTTGAGTGGTCCAACCATACAATGGCATGTGCAAGCCCTTCGACCACCCCAGAGATGGCATCCCAGAAAAGAGAGGAAACTCAGGTTAGTTTATATCATGTTTGTACTCCCTGAGTGAAATGAAGATTATGGAGGCCATTAGGGCTGTTTGCTGATATTCTCCTTCTCCTTCTGAGTAGATGGTAGGATTTCCATTTCCCTGCCCTTCTGAAGCTAGTTATGGTCATGTGATACACTTTGGCCAATGCTATTTGAGTACCAGTAAGAGATATCCTGTTTAGACTAAAGGCTAAGATCCATCATGGTTAATTTCATGTGCCAATTTGGTTGGGCCACGGACCCCAGTTTTTGATCAAACGCCAGTCTAAATGTTGCTGCAAAAGTATTTTTTAGGTGTAAGTAACATTTAAAGAAGTAGACTTGAGTAAAATAGATACTCCTTCATCATGTGAGTGGGTCTCATCCAATCAGCTGAAGGCTTTAAGAGAAAAAGACCAGGGTCCCCCAAGGAAAAAAGGAATTCTGCCTCCAGAGTTACACCATGAGCTTTTCCCTGTCTCCAGCCTGCCCTGCAGATTTCAGGTTTGCTAGCCCCTGCAATTATGTGAGGCAATAGCCTTAAGGTAAATCTCTCTGTGTACACACACGCAGGCACACACACACATTCTACTGGTTTTGTTTCTCTGGAGAACCCTGACCAATGAAGAGTCTATGTGTAATCTGTCAAGGTTTCTTTTTTTTTTTCCCTCTGCCACATCGATGCGGGAAGCACACATAGAAGTGAGAGCTCCAGTCTGGATCCTTAAGTGACAATAGCAAGTAGAGGCCCTCTACCAACCTGCAGTGCACAGGGAGCCTAAGCAAGAAATGACCTCCATTGTGTTAAGCCACAAAGATGTAGGGACTGTTTGTTGCCACAGCATAATCTACTGTGTAGACCAAGGAGGCAAAATAGAAATTAGGCTGATGTAGTATCTATCATACAGGAAGTTTTATGTCTTCTTTTCTAAAATTACAGACTAAGATTTAACTGCCTGCTCTCAGTATTCACTATTTCTCATTTCTTCTGACCAGGATTATCCCAGGACTTAAAGCACCTCTTGGAGTTTTCCCTGCTTAGAATGTCCCTGGAATCAATGTCCTATTCCCGCTTTTCTACCCTCTTTTAAGCTTTCCTGGCTCTAAAAGTCTTCTTCCTCTTGAGTCAATAAAAATGTTTCCTTTTCTTCTTAGTGTGAGAGATCACAATTATGCAACGAGTGGTAATAAGCAAATTCCCTCCAATGTGTGAATAGAAGCTTCATTTTCCCAGGTAGTTATGGTCATGTGATACACTTTGGCCAATGCTATTTGAGTACCAGTAAGAGATATCCTGTTTAGACTAAAGGCTAAGATCCATCATGGTTAATTTCATGTGCCAATTTGGTTGGGCCACGGACCCCAGTTTTTGATCAAACGCCAGTCTAAATGTTGCTGCAAAAGTATTTTTTAGGTGTAAGTAACATTTAAAGAAGTAGACTTGAGTAAAACAGATACTCCTTCATCATGTGAGTGGGTCTCATCCAATCAGCTGAAGGCTTTAAGAGAAAAAGACCAGGGTCCCCCAAGGAAAAAAGGAATTCTGCCTCCAGAGTTACACCATGAGCTTTTCCCTGTCTCCAGCCTGCCCTGCAGATTTCAGGTTTGCTAGCCCCTGCAATTATGTGAGGCAATAGCCTTAAGGTAAATCTCTCTGTGTACACACATGCAGGCACACACACACATTCTACTGGTTTTGTTTCTCTGGAGAACCCTGACCAATGAAGAGTCTATGTGTAATCTGTCAAGGTTTCTTTTTTTTTTCCTTCTGCCACATCGATGCGGGAAGCACACATAGAAGTGAGAGCTCCAGTCTGGATCCTTAAGTGACAATAGCAAGTAGAGGCCCTCTACCAACCTGCAGTGCCCAGGGAGCCTAAGCAAGAAATGACCTCCATTGTGTTAAGCCACAAAGATGTAGGGACTGTTTGTTGCCACAGCATAATCTACTGTGTAGACCAAGGAGGCAAAATAGAAATTAGGCTGATGTAGTATCTATCATACAGGAAGTTTTATGTCTTCTTTTCTAAAATTACAGACTAAGATTTAACTGCCTGCTCTCAGTATTCACTATTTCTCATTTCTTCTGACCAGGATTATCCCAGGACTTAAAGCACCTCTTGGAGTTTTCCCTGCTTAGAATGTCCCTGGAATCAATGTCCTATTCCCGCTTTTCTACCCTCTTTTAAGCTTTCCTGGCTCTAAAAGTCTTCTTCCTCTTGAGTCAATAAAAATGTTTCCTTTTCTTCTTAGTGTGAGAGATCACAATTATGCAACGAGTGGTAATAAGCAAATTCCCTCCAATGTGTGAATAGAAGCTTCATTTTCCCAGGGGGCATTTGCATTTGAAAAGGAGATTGTAGAACAAAAATCCCACACAAATGAAGCTCTACTTGGTGAAATTCGAGGAAGCATGATTAAGTGAGATTTCCTGTAGTAAAGGAGACATTTGGGAACCAGAGAACTTTTTCACAGGTGCTGTGAAGAAGGTACCAGTATTGTTGAATTTCAGTTCCTAGGATTTCTGGGTGCTTCTGAATTCTGGAGAACAGGGATTCCTCAGGGATGCTTCAGAGCAACTTCCTGTACTGTCCAATAATCCCCCATTTCTCCTTCCAAATGCTTCCCCATGACCGGCTCGGGGCCAGCTCTTACAGGCCCCAGCCTCTCCCCGCATCGTCAGGTCAAGCTGCCAGCCTCTGTTTTCCACAGGGAGCAGCTACCTGGGGCTGGCGAGCTTTACCCCAGGGTAAGGCTCTTGAAATCCAATACACAAACACCCCTAGGTGTCACAGTTCCCCTCTAGTGTATTATCACCCCAAGAAGCTTTCCTTTCATCTCAAATGTAAAGTATATTCACAAGAAATCAACTAGGCAATTTGTTTAAAAATGGAGGTTCAGAGCTTCTGATTCAATAGGTTGGGATGCAGTCCAGAAAGCTGCATTTTTACAAGCCTCCTTCCCCCAGGTGGTTCAAATGAACACGGCAGGCTGACTACACTCTGCGAAATAGGGCCCCAGGGATATGGGGTGAGCTCTGAGCGCCGCCTGCTCTCCTGAATTCCCAGCGAACTCTTTTCTACTTAGCTCAAAGTTTGTGTGTATTTAATGGAGCCAGGCCATCTGCTCACAACCTTAAAACAAAACAAACAAAACAGACACACCAAAGATGGAGTGTTGCTTCTAGGAATTTCTGTGCCATTTGTCTCTTTTCTTTCTGTTTGAAAGAGGACATGTCATATTTGTGATTTACGTTTTGATGACAGAAATGAGCACAGATGATCGTCTCCTGCCTCTCTCTCTCTTGTTTTCTTTTCTTTTTTTTTTTTTTGGCATATGTGTAGAGGCCTTAAAAGTTAACACAGAAGAAAGAAGCAACCAATTCCAAGAGCTCTCAGATGAAAGCTGAAACTATCAAGAGTCAAATGGACTTAAAAAAAAAAAGCTAAATAACATTCGTTAATACAGTGTCTTTATAAGCCTGCTTTAGAGCCAATAGCCATAGGGCAGAAACCAATATTCCAAAAGACAGTCCAGTTGGCCAATTGAAGAGTTAATTTCTACGGCCTCAGGGAAGAGGCCGCTGAGTTCCCCACACCTGGAAGTAACTATCGTTTCCCATCCCCCAATACCAGCCCAGACCCAAGCCAGATCTCCGACCGACATGCGTACGCCCCCTCGTGGTTAGAAGTCAAACTACAATTTACTTGAGAAAGAAGGGGAAATCGGGAGTTCTAATATCCTTGCATTTCATCCACACAGGTTTCTCAGGGACAGATCTGCAGCTGCAGAGTCCTCTCCAAAGGTGCATCAAAGGCCATCATAGCTCTGGTGGCATCCTAACACTTTATTCTACACACCTCAAACATGTGGGGGCTTTGGTACTTCACAAATTTAGGCATGGAGCAATCCATTAAAAGCAGTTCTAACTCCACATTGAATCAGGACAAGCCACCAGTGCCTGTCACAGAAAGCACTCAGCAAAAGCCAAGTCCTCCAGCTTCCCTGGTGGTCCAGGGGCTAAGACATCTACACTGTCACTGCAGTGGGCCCTGGTTCATTCCCTGGTCTGGGAACTAAGATCCTCCATGCCAAATAAATAATAAATAAATAAAATCAAGCCGCAAGCTTAGTGTGGGCTCTCTGGCCCCACCAGCACCGCAGCTGCACTTCAGTCCCAGGCCTGTCTGCCGGGCTTCTCCCCTCCTTTTCAGTGTCTGTTTTCCTAACCAGTCCTCTCATAAACCCCAGAATCTGTTTCCAGGGACAGAGCTCACATTCACTTTGTGGTCCCTAGGCTCCACCTGGCTGACTCATCCAACCCTAATTAGGGTAAACTTGACAACCTCTAACCAGGATCATAGAAAAGGGCCTCTGGACCTTCCAAAGGGGCGGCTGACCTTCAGCCAGACACTCTCTGCACATACAAGATTCCTTTTTTTACTATTATTTATTTTATTTATTTATTTATTTATTTATTTTTTTGGCCACTTCTATTGGTCTTTCATTTATTTATCTTTGTTCCTTGGTCAGTGTGGGCCTCCCTTCGCGTGGCCTGTCTCGATGCAGAGCACTGGCTCTGGGCGCATGCGCTCCAGAGCTCCAACTGGGTATTTGGACACGTGGGTCCAGCCGCTCCGCAGCACGTGGGATCTTCCCAGGCCAGGGATTGAACTCGCGCCCGTTGCACTGCAAGGCGGTGTCCTTACCCACTGGACCTCCTTACCCACTCGACCACCAGGGAAGCCTTCAAGATTCTTTTTATTTAACTACAAATATACAGATTTGTTCGTTTTCTTTTCTTCTCCTGTAAGTCATCGTTTATTTTTCATCCATCTTTATTCTTTGGCATGTGTGGGCCTCCCATCGCAGTGGCCTCTCTTGTTGCAGAGCACCTGCTCCGGGCGCATGCGCTCCAGAACTCTGGCTCACCAGTTGGACACATCGGTCCAGCCACTGCGCGGCACATGGGATCTTCCCAGGCAAAGGATCCAACTGTTGCCCTTTGCACTGCAAGGTGGACTCTCTGCCCACTGGACCACCATGGAAGCCCCTCTATTTTTTTAAAGTCAATACAACACACAAACGTCATTATTCATTTGGAGCATATCTTTCCAGAACTTTCTATAACATACTTATACGTAACACGGTACATGGACAAATATAGAGAATTACAGGATCATATTGTACCTATCTTCTTTTGCAACATGAATTTTTAAATTAAGAAAAGGATTTTTTCTATCAAATCTTTCTATGTGGAGTCATTTAGTTCTTTTTCACTCTGCATACTATTCCTATAATATTGGGAGTTCAGAAAGCCAAAATAACGTTCCTTTCTTTCTTTCCTAACCAGTCCTCTCATAAACCCCAGAATCTGTTTCCAGGGACAGAGCTCACATTCACTTTGTGGTCCCTAGGCTCCACCTGGCTGACTCATCCAACCCTAATTAGGGTAAACTTGACAACCTCTAACCAGGATCATAGAAAAGGGCCTCTGGACCTTCCAAAGGAGCGGCTGACCTTCAGCCAGACACTCTCTGCACATACAAGATTCCTTTTTTTACTATTATTTATTTAATTTATTTATTTATTTATTTATTTTTTTGGCCACTTCTATTGGTCTTTCATTTATTTATCTTTGTTCCTTGGTCAGTGTGGGCCTCCCTTCGCGTGGCCTGTCTCGATGCAGAGCACTGGCTCTGGGCGCATGCGCTCCAGAGCTCCAACTGGGTATTTGGACACGTGGGTCCAGCCGCTCCGCAGCACGTGGGATCTTCCCAGGCCAGGGATTGAACTCGCGCCCGTTGCACTGCAAGGCGGTGTCCTTACCCACTGGACCTCCTTACCCACTCGACCACCAGGGAAGCCTTCAAGATTCTTTTTATTTAACTACAAATTATACAGATTTGTTCGTTTTCTTTTCTTCTCCTGTAAGTCATCGTTTATTTTTCATCCATCTTTATTCTTTGGCATGTGTGGGCCTCCCATCGCAGTGGCCTCTCTTGTTGCAGAGCACCTGCTCCGGGCGCATGCGCTCCAGAACTCTGGCTCACCAGTTGGACACATCGGTCCAGCCACTGCGCGGCACATGGGATCTTCCCAGGCAAAGGATCCAACTGTTGCCCTTTGCACTGCAAGGTGGACTCTCTGCCCACTGGACCACCATGGAAGCCCCTCTATTTTTTTAAAGTCAATACAACACACAAATGTCATTATTCATTTGGAGCATATCTTTCCAGAACTTTCTATAACATACTTATACGTAACACGGTACATGGACAAATATAGAGAATTACAGGATCATATTGTACCTATCTTCTTTTGCAACATGAATTTTTAAATTAAGAAAAGGATTTTTTCTATCAAATCTTTCTATGTGGAGTCATTTAGTTCTTTTTCACTCTGCATACTATTCCTATAATATTGGGAGTTCAGAAAGCCAAAATAACGTTCCTTTCTTTCTTTCCTAAGTCTGAGCTCAATGGGGAAAGAAGGCAATGAAAACAGCATATAAAATATTAAAAAAAAAAAAAAGACACATATCAAACTATTTATGTTGGTAGCAAGCTGATTGGACAATATAAACTTAAGGACATATCTAGAAGGGCTTGCCAATATTTCACCTCTCAATGAGTACAGGCTGGCTTGTTGGGTCACAGGTACCCGAGCACACATTGGGTGTATCAGTCAGCATGGCCTCAGGGCAGGCACCCTGGGAGACAGGAGTGAAAAGGCTGAGCTAATGTGTCCGGCCCCTTCTCCCTAGCTCATTAACTGGACAAACCGGTCCTTTTCTCTAGGGATAAATGAGTGAACTAGCAGTGGGAGGGCAGGCAGGAGGGTAATCTAGCCTCTAACTGAGCCCAGGGAAACGGGGAGTCCCCTGAACATCTTCTAACTTTTTGTTCTTGAACCCTTCTGGTCTGAAATTTACAGGAGCATAACTGACTCCCCTTCTCCCCATGGAGAAGAGATGAGGCATTTATCCAAACATCCCTGGCTTTGTGAATCCATTCTCTCCATACCAAGCACTGCTCTTCTGTAGATGTCTTATTGACAGTTTGTATTTCGGCCTCAGAAAACTTGGACATGTGTTAGGACAATCCATTTGTTATTAACGCCTGCGCTCCAGAACTCTGGCTCACCAGTTGGACACATCGGTCCAGCCACTGCGCGCACATGGGATCTTCCCAGGCAAAGGATCCAACTGTTGCCCTTTGCACTGCAAGGTGGACTCTCTGCCCACTGGACCACCATGGAAGCCCTCTATTTTTTAAAGTCAATACAACACACAAACGTCATTATTCATTTGGAGCATATCTTTCCAGAACTTTCTATAACATACTTATACGTAACACGGTACATGGACAAATATAGAGAATTACAGGATCATATTGTACCTATCTTCTTTTGCAACATGAATTTTTAAATTAAGAAAAGGATTTTTTCTATCAAATCTTTCTATGTGGAGTCATTTAGTTCTTTTTCACTCTGCATACTATTCCTATAATATTGGGAGTTCAGAAAGCCAAAATAACGTTCCTTTCTTTCTTTCCTAAGTCTGAGCTCAATGGGGAAAGAAGGCAATGAAAACAGCATATAAAATATTAAAAAAAAAAAAAAGACACATATCAAACTATTTATGTTGGTAGCAAGCTGATTGGACAATATAAACTTAAAGACATATCTAGAAGGGCTTGCCAATATTTCACCTCTCAATGAGTACAGGCTGGCTTGTTGGGTCACAGGTACCCGAGCACACATTGGGTGTATCAGTCAGCATGGCCTCAGGGCAGGCACCCTGGGAGACAGGAGTGAAAAGGCTGAGCTAATGTGTCCGGCCCCTTCTCCCTAGCTCATTAACTGGACAAACCGGTCCTTTTCTCTAGGGATAAATGAGTGAACTAGCAGTGGGAGGGCAGGCAGCAGGGTAATCTAGCCTCTAACTGAGCCCAGGGAAACGGGGAGTCCCCTGAACATCTTCTAACTTTTTGTTCTTGAACCCTTCTGGTCTGAAATTTACAGGAGCATAACTGACTCCCCTTCTCCCCATGGAGAAGAGATGAGGCATTTATCCAAACATCCCTGGCTTTGTGAATCCATTCTCTCCATACCAAGCACTGCTCTTCTGTAGATGTCTTATTGACAGTTTGTATTTCGGCCTCAGAAAACTTGGACATGTGTTAGGACAATCCATTTGTTATTAACGCCTAGACCTTGATGTTGTCTAAACAAAAATGTGCTCCACATTCTGTTTCACACTAATCACATTGTCCAAAGAAACCCATCAAAGATTATACAGCCAAAAGATACTCCTTTCAAAAACACAATATCTAACATATTAAAGGCCATATACTAAAACCCAGAGCTAACATCATCCTGAACAGTAAAAGACTGAAAGTTTTTTCTCTGTGATTTACAGCTTTATAATGCACCCTGATTTCAAACTATATTATAAAGCTATAGTAATCAACATATTGTGATATCAGCATAAAAACAAACATGGATCAATGGAACATACTAGAGACCCCAGAAATAAGTCCACATATATATGCTCAATTAATTTACAATAAAGGAGCCAAGAATGTACAATGAGGAAAAGAGAGTCTCTTCAACAAATGGTGTTGAGAAAACTGGACAGCCAAATCAAAAGAATAAAACTGATTCACTATCTTACACCATACACAAAAATCAACTCTAAGTAGATTAAAGACTTGAACTTAAGATCTGAAGCTAAGATCTCTAGAAGAAAACAGAGGTTAGCTGTTTGCTGTCATTCTTGGCAGTGTGTTTTGTTTTGACCATGCCATGCAATCTGCAGGATTTTAGTTCCCCAAACAGGGACTGAACCTGAACCCCTAGACCATCAGAGAATTTCCTGGAAATGATTTTTTGGGGAGATTTAACACCAAAAGTAAAGGAAATAAATAAATAAATAAATAACAAGTGGGAATACATCAACTAAAAAGCTTCTCCATAGCAAAGGAAACCATCAGCAAAATGAAAAGGCAGCCTACCAAATGGGAGAAAATATTGGCAAACCATGATACCATAAAGGGTTAATATCAAAAATATATAAAGAACTCATGCAGCTCTATAACCAAAAATCCCAAAATTCAATTTTAACATAGATAGAGGAATTGAATTGACATTTTTCCCAAGACGACACACAAATGGTGAGCAGGTACATGAAAATGTGCTTAACATCGTAATCATCAGGGAAATGCAAATCAAAATCACCATGAGACATCACCTCACATGCTAGGATGGCTATCATCAAAAAGATGAGAAATAACAAGAGCTGGCAAGGACATAAGGAAAAGGGAGCCCTTATGCATCTTTAGTGGGAATGTAAATTGGTACAGCTGCTATGGAAAATGATATTGGAGGTTCCTCAAAAATTAAAAATTGAACTATCATACAATCCAGCAATGCCACTTCTTAGTCTATATCCAAAGGAAATGAAGGTGGAATATCAAAGACATACCTGCACACCCATGTTCACTGCAGCATTATTCATAACAGCCTATATATGGAAACAACTGAAGTATCCATCAGTAGATAAATATATACATGAATGGATATATATGTATGGACACACACACACACACACACCGGAATATTATTCAGTCACGAGACAGAAGGAAGTTATGCCATTTGTGACAATATTCTTGGACCTGAGGGCATTATGCTAGGTAAAAGAAGCCAAACAAAGACAGACAAGTACTGCATAAGATCACTTTTTTGTGGTTTCAAAAAAAAATCAAGGGGAGTTAAATTCATAGAAACAGAGAGCAGAAACATGGTTGCCAGGTAATAGGGAGAAGTTGGTAAAAGGGAAGAAACTTTCAGCTATAAGATAAGAGCATCTAATATAATATGGGTTAGTATATTGGCTTCCCAGGTGGCACAGTGATAAGGAATCTGCCTTCTAGTGCACGAGACAGACGGGAAATGACGGTTCGGTCCCTGGGTGGGGAAGATCCCCTGGAGTAGGGAATGGCAATCTACTCTTGCCTGGGAAATCCCATGAACAGAGAAGTCCAGAGGGCTACCATCCATGGGGTTGCAAAGGGTCAGACATGACTGAGTGACTGAGCCCAGCGCATAGTTGGTATATAGTATTATATAACTTAAATGTAGTATTGTATAACTGAAATTGGCAAGAGAGTAGAACATAAATGTTCTCACCAATAAAAGATGAACATGGAAGTTATGGATGTGTTAATTAACTAGATGGAGAGAATCCTTTCACAATGTAATATGTACATCCAACCACCATGATGTACACTTTAAATATCTTACAATTTCATATGTTAATTCTACCTCAATGAAACTGAAATTTTATAAACAAAGACTTTATTGTGGTGATCATTTCATAGTGTCTGTAAATATCAAATCACTATGTAGTATACCTGAAAAGTAATGTAATCAACTACATTTCAATATTTTTTAAAAAATATCAAAAGAAGAGAGGAGATGTAGGCCTCATAGAGAGAATAAATGATTTTTTAGGGAAGATGACAGGGCCCTTGAAAGAGTAGATGGAAGTTTGATACTTTGTGGAAATGTTTATCTTCATGCTTTTCATTCAATTCCACCTAGCCTATGAGCTCAGAGGGACTTCCTGGTGGCTCAGGGAAAAAAATCCACTTGCCAACGAAGGAGCAAGAGTTCAATCCCTGGGTCAGGAAGATCTCCTGGAGAAGGGAATGGCCACCCACTTGAGTGTTCTTATCTGGAGAATTCCATGGAGAGAGGAGCCTGGGGGTCTACAATAGGGTCACAAAGAGTGAGACGTGACTGCAACTAAACAGCAGCTATGCTCTCAGTTGTCAAAGTTTTAGAAGGCATCAGAGTCCCCTGAAGGGCTTGTTAACAATGATAGCTGGGCCCCACCCAAGGAGCTTCAGTAAAATAGGCCTGGGCTGTGCGTGTGTGCTCGGTTGTGTCTGACCCTTTACTACCCCGTGGACTGTAGCCCGCCAGGCTCCTCTGTCCATGGGATTTTTCAGGCAAGAACACGGGAGTGGGTTGCATTTCCCACTCCAGTGGACGCTCCGGACCCAGGCCTGCCTGGGTAGGGCCAGAGTACTCCCCTGTGATGCTCCTGATGGTCTGGGGACCACACTTTGGGGCAGCAGCTTGCAGACCTCAACCTTCTCTGAAGGGACTCTCTCTCTTTGTTATTCCCCTATTCCATCCTAAGGCGTATTTTTCCAAACCTACACTAATTCCTCCTTGACTCTCTGACTCCTGGCTACAGACCCCTGCATCACTTCCTTGGCCTTTGAGATTTACAGCAATTTTACTGAGTTATTTTTCCACGTCAACCCAAGAACTTGCCATTATTGTTCATCCCTAAAACACACCTCTGTTTCTTAATCTGGTGGCAAATGTGGATAGTGTTTACTTTGTAATCATTCATTGAGTGGGTACAGTTTAGGCTTTGAGCGCTTTTGTGCACCCATGTTATACTTTAATTTGTTTAATGTATAGTGAAAAAAAAGACTTTGGGGAAAGGAATTTGTAGAGTTTCAACTACATTTCAATATTTTTTAAAAAATATCAAAAGAAGAGAGGAGATGTAGGCCTCATAGAGAGAATAAATGATTTTTTAGGGAAGATGACAGGGCCCTTGAAAGAGTAGATGGAAGTTTGATACTTTGTGGAAATGTTTATCTTCATGCTTTTCATTCAATTCCACCTAGCCTATGAGCTCAGAGGGACTTCCTGGTGGCTCAGGGAAAAAAATCCACTTGCCAACGAAGGAGCAAGAGTTCAATCCCTGGGTCAGGAAGATCTCCTGGAGAAGGGAATGGCCACCCACTTGAGTGTTCTTATCTGGAGAATTCCATGGAGAGAGGAGCCTGGGGGTCTACAATAGGGTCACAAAGAGTGAGACGTGACTGCAACTAAACAGCAGCTATGCTCTCAGTTGTCAAAGTTTTAGAAGGCATCAGAGTCCCCTGAAGGGCTTGTTAACAATGATAGCTGGGCCCCACCCAAGGAGCTTCAGTAAAATAGGCCTGGGCTGTGCGTGTGTGCTCGGTTGTGTCTGACCCTTTACTACCCCGTGGACTGTAGCCCGCCAGGCTCCTCTGTCCATGGGATTTTTCAGGCAAGAACACGGGAGTGGGTTGCATTTCCTACTCCAGTGGACGCTCCGGACCCAGGCCTGCCTGGGTAGGGCCAGAGTACTCCCCTGTGATGCTCCTGATGGTCTGGGGACCACACTTTGGGGCAGCAGCTTGCAGACCTCAACCTTCTCTGAAGGGACTCTCTCTCTTTGTTATTCCCCTATTCCATCCTAAGGCGTATTTTTCCAAACCTACACTAATTCCTCCTTGACTCTCTGACTCCTGGCTACAGACCCCTGCATCACTTCCTTGGCCTTTGAGATTTACAGCAATTTTACTGAGTTATTTTTCCACGTCAACCCAAGAACTTGCCATTATTGTTCATCCCTAAAACACACCTCTGTTTCTTAATCTGGTGGCAAATGTGGATAGTGTTTACTTTGTAATCATTCATTGAGTGGGTACAGTTTAGGCTTTGAGCGCTTTTGTGCACCCATGTTATTCTTTAATTTGTTTAATGTTTAGTAAACATACACATTTTGATAAGGAAGCTATAATCTTTGAGTCTCTACATACCAAAGCTAATGCCAGAGATGGTATAATTGGTCAGAAGGGTGGGTAGTGACTCCACCTGCGGACAAGCCAGAGGAATCGGAGAGGCTGATTTCCTGCTTGGGCTTAAAAGCAGAGGTACAAAGTGGCCACATTTCAAACTGTATTTCTTTTTTGTCGCTTTTAAGTGAATTGGTGTTTATTTCATCTCTCAGGAACTAGTGTATTTCCGAGCCGACACCCCTCCCGCCTCTTTCATTCGGCCCTGACTTGGATCAGACTAGACGATATAAAACAGCACGTGCAGCAAGGCTGCGGCTGTTTCGTCCCTAAGTCACGTCCGCCTCTTGGGCGACCCCACAGACGATGGCCTGCCAGGCTCCTGTGTCCGTACCATTTCCCAGGTGAGAATACTGGAGTGGGTTGCCAGTTCCTTCTCCTCAAACCATATTTCAAGCAGCCGAGGAGACTCTCTGTTCAAACCCAGTCATGCCCTTGCTACAATCACAGCCAGGCCTCCCACTAGCAGCCCTGGCCTGCCAGGGGCACCCTCCTCTCACGTGCTTTCTGCTCTCGGGGCCAGTCCTGTTCTATTGCCCAAGGTTCCAAGTGCTTGGGCCATTAGAAGGCTACTGTATATACACACATTCTTGGGCTAGGAAATATAGGTATCCAAGCATCAGTCGGTCAGTCAGTGCTAGTTGCTCGGTCACGTCTATTAGTGACCCCGTGGACTGTAGCCCACCAGGCTCCTCTGTCCATGGGATTCTCCAAGCAAGAATCTTGGTGTGAGTTGCCATGCCCTTGTCCAGGGGATCTTCTCAACCCAGGAATCAAACCTGCATCTCCTGTACTGCAGACAGATTCTTTACCGTCTCAGTCATCCAGGAAGCCTCTAGAGGCCTCAGTACAGCTTGGTTAAGGATTACTGCTCATCACAATGGAGAGATATCTCAAGGTAATTACTTTAGTGCTTTCCACTGTATGGGAAGAGGCGAGAGTCTGGGGTCATTGAAATTCTTCCTGAGGTATGTGCCTAACTATATAGGGGCCATTTATCTAAAGCACAGATTGCCTCATCCTGTTTCTCACCCTGAATACCTCTCAGGATGCATTGAAGTGCATACCCCTCAGGGCACTAAAGTGGATTGCAACCTAACTATCATATAATTGATAGGTGAGTGACACTTTTGTTCTTTTTCTCTTTCATTCACAGAGTTAAGGAGATCATTTGATTATTTTTTTCTCCAAATGCATGGCTAATTTTCCGTTTGTTCCCTACTGACTTAAGATGCCATCTTCCTGGTGGTCCAGTGGCTAAGACTCCAGGTTTCCAATGCAGGGGTCTGGGTTCAGTCATTGGTCAGGGAACTCAATCCCACATGCCCTTTAGTTTGCGTGCCATAACTGAAGATTCCACGTGCTGCTACTAAGACCTGGCGCAGCCAAACAGGTTTTTTTTAATGCCACTTTTTCTTTCAAATACTGTCTTCCCGCACATGCATGGGTCTTAACATACATTTCTAATAAAGCTGGATAACTGGATTCCTTGTCTACCATAGATTGAAAGCAAGGATATAAATGGAGGACTTTTTTTAAAAAAAGTGAATCAAATGATACAAAAGGAAGTGAAAACTGAATGCAAAGAAGAATGCAAATAAACAGAGGAGAAACTGTTGTGTTGTGCAATAATAAACAAATTTTCGGAATCTTTTACAAAGGATTGAATTATGTTTAGACTCGTTTGATTTTTACAACAGGTAATAAATATGTTTTAGAACAATTTCTATTTTTATAAGTGGCAAAGATAAGAATAAATGCTGCTATGGCACTTGAAAGGGCAAGTTTCCATTACATGGAAATATCAGTTTGCAGGACCTTGATTCCCATGCAATGTCAGCTACACTAAGCATTGCTGTAACTCTTAGATACAACAAGACGTCCCCATAGAACCAAGCTCCTCATCGCAGAACAAGAAAGGTCTCACGTATAATTTTAAGCAAACCTGAAGAAGGCCCAGGTGCTTCTTTTTCCACACCAGGCCTGGTTCCCACATTGGACTGCACAGATGTATAGCCCCTGATCTTAAACAAGTTGCCCACTCTGTGTGTTCAGGTCCTCAGCCTTGTTGCTTCCTGCCAGAGACAGAAGCTCAAGGTCCTATAATTTGAGCTTTCGCAGGTTCATATTTAGCCCGAGGGTAGAAATCAAGGAATATGAATCAAAGTAACAATAACAAAGAAGCAGTCTTCCTCTGTGTGCCCTTACCATTGAGATATCACTCTGCTCCCTCAAATGTCTCCATGGTAACTCGCTTGTGCCTCCAAACAGCCTTGATGGGCCCTGTGGGAGACTGGGTTGCTGCACCTCCACTCCCTTGCCCAGTAGAATGAAACATTCACAGCCTTTGCCTTGTGACTTCGTAGGATCACAAGTCGCAAGGCAGTACATTGCCACGCCCCATGGATGTGGGCCTCGACGGTACGATTTGTCAAAGGAATATTCATGGATATCACATAAGCAGAGGTTATAAATGTGCTCACGTGGTTTGGATTCTTCATTTTTTTTCTCCTTCCAGATATAATTGACATACGGCACTGTATATGTTTGAAGTGTATGTTTAATGACTTGATTTATGGTTTGACCTCTTGAACCTCCATCATTGACATGAGAGTCATGAAACCAGAGTCTGAAGTGGAACCACCCTGGATGAGCTGAGGAACCTAGAGTGAGAACCATGGACGTGGCACTGATACTGCTGTGGGCCACTGAAATGTGGGTATTGTTTCTTTGTTTAAATGGAATCACTACAGTGAAACCAGATTAATCCAGCTCCCTTCTCCAGCCTCTCCAGCCCCATTGTTGGCCATACAGCAAGTCGGTCATTCCAGCATCACTTCTCCCCAGACACCCACTGTAACTCTCACTCCTAGGTGTCTCTACTCGCCCCACGGCGCCAGGGGCCCCCACCATCCCCTCTGAGCTCCCATCCCTCTGGGTCCAGCAGCAAGGCACAGCTCACCTCAGTTGCTCATGACGTGAAATGCTTTCTTCCCACCTGGATTAAATTCTTTGAGACCATAAAACAGAACCACCCTGTGCTGTTACCTACAGCTCTTAAGCGTGAGTAATTTTTCCTTTAGTACTAGCCTCCTCTCACCAGGAGACAAATACAAGACAGCTGGGCTGAAAGAGCTTTGAAAAACACTTTTTTTTTTCAGCTGCGTACAACATGTGGGACCTGGGTTTCCTGACCTGAGCCCACAGAAGTGGAAGCACAGAGTCCTAACCACTGAACTACCAAAGAACTCCCTAAAGATCATTTGAAACTCTCCTCAGGGAGGCACTGGCTCTTGTTAGGTGAGCTGCTTCCTTTTAGAACACCACTGAGAAGGTTAAGGTAAAGTCATGCTAATTCACTTCAGTAGCTTTGTGACCCCATGGACTGAAGCCCACCAGGCTCCTCTGTCCATGGGATTCTCCAGGCAAGAATACTGGTGTGAGTTGCTATACCCTCCACTAGGAGATTTTCTCCACTCAGAGATCAAACCCACTTCTCTTACGTCTCCTGCATTGGTAGGTGCGTTCTTTACCACTAGCACCACCTGGGAAGCCCAAGATAAAGTGAGCGCTCTCTAACTGAATTTGGAGGTCCAGTGTACAAGGCACCAGGCTCTTGAGAGAAAGGAATCCATGGGAGCCCAAGTGGAAATTCACATGAGCTCCAGAGCTTTTCCTTGCACTCTGGGATGCTCAGAAGAATAAGTGGTTGGTAAACAGTATTTTCACTTTCCTGTTCTCTTGAGAGGATAGGTGTGTATCAGACTAGCAAATACTACTGTGCTAAGTAAGCAGTAGGGATACAAAAGTGGAAGTGACAAAATGTTTGTCTTCAATAAGCTCACATTCCTGGGAGGATGAGAGGAAGGAAACAGAAAATAAAAACACATAAATGTGTAACTGTAAGTAGTGAAAAACATTATGAAATTTTAAAGGGCAGGGTAAATAGGGACTTCCCTGGTAGCCCAGTGGTTAATGCTCCATGCTCATAATGAGGGAACCCAGGTTCAACTCACAGTCAGGGAACCAGATCCCACAAGCCACAGCTAAGATCCAGCACAGCCAAATAAGTAAAATTAAAATAAAAATGCAGCAAGGCACAGCTCACCTCAGTTGCTCATGACGTGAAATGCTTTCTTCCCACCTGGATTAAATTCTTTGAGACCATAAAACAGAACCACCCTGTGCTGTTACCTACAGCTCTTAAGCGTGAGTAATTTTTCCTTTAGTACTAGCCTCCTCTCACCAGGAGACAAATACAAGACAGCTGGGCTGAAAGAGCTTTGAAAAACACTTTTTTTTTTTCAGCTGCGTACAACATGTGGGACCTGGGTTTCCTGACCTGAGCCCACAGAAGTGGAAGCACAGAGTCCTAACCACTGAACTACCAAAGAACTCCCTAAAGATCATTTGAAACTCTCCTCAGGGAGGCACTGGCTCTTGTTAGGTGAGCTGCTTCCTTTTAGAACACCACTGAGAAGGTTAAGGTAAAGTCATGCTAATTCACTTCAGTAGCTTTGTGACCCCATGGACTGAAGCCCACCAGGCTCCTCTGTCCATGGGATTCTCCAGGCAAGAATACTGGTGTGAGTTGCTATACCCTCCACTAGGAGATTTTCTCCACTCAGAGATCAAACCCACTTCTCTTACGTCTCCTGCATTGGTAGGTGCGTTCTTTACCACTAGCACCACCTGGGAAGCCCAAGATAAAGTGAGCGCTCTCTAACTGAATTTGGAGGTCCAGTGTACAAGGCACCAGGCTCTTGAGAGAAAGGAATCCATGGGAGCCCAAGTGGAAATTCACATGAGCTCCAGAGCTTTTCCTTGCACTCTGGGATGCTCAGAAGAATAAGTGGTTGGTAAACAGTATTTTCACTTTCCTGTTCTCTTGAGAGGATAGGTGTGTATCAGACTAGCAAATACTACTGTGCTAAGTAAGCAGTAGGGATACAAAAGTGGAAGTGACAAAATGTTTGTCTTCAATAAGCTCACATTCCTGGGAGGATGAGAGGAAGGAAACAGAAAATAAAAACACATAAATGTGTAACTGTAAGTAGTGAAAAACATTATGAAATTTTAAAGGGCAGGGTAAATAGGGACTTCCCTGGTAGCCCAGTGGTTAATGCTCCATGCTCATAATGAGGGAACCCAGGTTCAACTCACAGTCAGGGAACCAGATCCCACAAGCCACAGCTAAGATCCAGCACAGCCAAATAAGTAAAATTAAAATAAAAAATGTAAGAAATAAGGTAAATGGTGAGAGGACATAGGGCTCTTTACAAAAGGCAGAGACAAGACTTCTCTGAGAACCTAACATTTAAGTAGACACCTAAGTCAAGGGAGGAAAAAGCCCTTAGGTGTCCTAGGAAAGGACAGACTAGAACAGAAAGAACGGTTATAAAGATCCTGAGGCTGGAGCAAACATTCAAAGGCCATCCTGAAGGCCCATGGCTAGAGGGCAATGAGCCAAGAAGAGTGGGAAACTGGGATTTGGCAGGGGTCAAGTCTTAAGAGTGGCCTATCATTTATGCAAGAAATTTGAACTTTATCCAAATGTGGAAAAGTGGAACAGGATGCCCCTAGGGAGAGCTGAGCAGGGGAGTGACTTATGAACGGATTGATTTTAAAAAAAACAAAAAAACTGGATTGATATTTTTAAAACTCAATCTTCCCTGATGTAAAGGACAAGGTAGAAGGAGCAAGACCAGGTAGAAGGTTACTGCAGTAGCCCAGATGAGGGAGACCAGTGGTTTGGACTGAGTGGTAGCGGTAGGGGTGATGAGAAGTAGTCAGATTTAGGGAACAGTTTGAAGGTAGGGTCAACAAGGGATTTCCCTGATGGGTCAGTGTTAAAGACTCCAATTGCCAATGCAAGAGACATGGGTTTGATCCCTGAGTCAAGAAGATCCTCTGGGGCTTCCCTGGTGGTCCAGTGGGTAAGGGCGCCGCTTTGCAGTGCAGGGGGTGCCGGTTCGATCCCTGGCCTGGGAAGATCCCACATGCCGCGGAGCGGCTGGACTGATGTGTCCAATTACTGAGCCGGAGCTCTGGAGCGCATGCGCCGGGAGCCAGTGCTCTGCGACGACAGAGGCCATCGCGATGGGAGGCCCACACGGGCCAAAGAACAAAGATGGATGAAACTAGATAAATAAAAGACCAATAGAAGTGGCCCGCCCAACCCCCCCCCCCCCCCCCCCCAAAAAAAAAAAAATTAAAAAAAAAAAAAAAAAAAAGAAGATCCTCTGGAGAAAGAAATGACAACCCACTTCAGTATTCTTGCCTGGGAAATGGCAACCCACTCCAGTATTCTTGTAATCCACTCCAGTATTTTTGCAACCCATTCCTGTATTCTTGCCCATGAATAGAGGAGCCTGGAAGGCTACAGCCCATGAGATCATAAAGAGTGCAATATGATTGTGTGACTAAACAAAACGATAAAGAGTCAACAGGACTCAGTAAGCATTTGGATGTGGAGCATGAAGAAAAAGAGAAGAATCAACGATGACCTCCTAAGTTGAGCAGAGTGAAGTGGGTATAAGTCTCAAGGAAGCATCCTGAGCTCTATTTTCCACATAGTAATTCAAGATTCACTCCATCCCCCATCGTTTTGTTTTTCCCCCCATCATTTAAATGAGAGGAGAATGTCCTGAACACAGTGGACTATGCAAGTCAGAAGAAAGGCCAGGGGCTTCCCCTGGTGGTCCAGTGGGTAAGGACACCGCCTTGCAGTGCAAGGGGTGCCGGATCGATCCCTGGCCTGGGAAGATCCCACATGACACGGAGCGGCTGGACCGATGTGTCCAATTACCGAGCCGGAGCTCCGGAGCGCATGCGCCCAGAGCCAGTGCTCTGCGACAACAGACGCCACCGCAATGGGAGACCCACACGAGTCAAAGAACAAAGATGGATGAAAATAGACAAATGAACGACCAATAGAAGTGGCCTGCCCGCTCCCCTCCCTCCCCAACCCACCCCCCAAAATAAATAAATCTTTAAAAAAAAAAAAAAAGAAGAAGAAAGGCCAGGGCTGCAGGTGTGAACCTGAATGAGCTTGAAGTTAACAAGCAAAAGAAAGTATAGTGAAAGAAAGGATCTGGGGATGGAGTGCAATACACCTGAAATCTTACAATTGGAAGATGCCTTGAGAAATATGAAGAAGGGAATAGCAGCAACCCACTCCAGTATTCTTGCTTGGAGAATTCCATGAAGACCCTGGTGGGCTACAGTTCATGGAGTCTCAAAGAGTCAGACATGACTTAACAACTAACACTTTCACTCCACTTTGAGAAATAGGAACGGTTCTCCCTTTGGATGTCATGATGGATGCATGTTCCTGAGGGCAGCAGCCATGTCTTAATCATCTTGGTCACCCTTCCAGATTTTGCTGGTTTGTCTAGCCCCTAAGTAGGAGAGAGTCTCAGTAGAGGCTTCAGCTCTGAACCTGAAGGAATAAAGCCAAATCGGGCTTGAGCTACAGTCAGGAACCAGGAGTGAGCTGATGACTGATTGTGAGTTGTGTGGGGGTTCACAGGAGCTCTGCGGCCAGGATGTCAATTACGCTGCGTGGGAGGAGGAACGCGGGGATGGAAATGTCTTCCCATTTGAAATTTTCAACAAGCCTTTGAGTGAACCTCTTATGTTCTTAAAATAAATCTTTCACAGTTGCTGGGGTAGAAATAATCACTATGATTAAATTGTGCTGGTCACATTATAATTTGAAAACTCTTTTTATTTATGAAGAATTTCTAACTTACACAAAAGTAGACCACATAGCATAACAAGCCTTCAGTGTGCCTATGAGCTATCCCAAATCCATCTGTTTCTGCCCCCTCCACACTTTGATACACTTCCTCTCCCCATAAATTATTTTGAAGGAAATCTCAGACTTGACATTATTTTATTCATAAACATTTGAGTACATTTCTTTAAAAGATGCTTTTTGGGGGTGGAGGAGGAGCAGAGCCATGTAGCTTGCAGGATCATAATTTCCCAACCAGGGATTGAACCTTGGCCCCAACAGTGAAAGCACTGAGTCCTAACCACTGGAGCACTGGGGAATTCCCAAAAGATACATTTTAAAAACATAACCACAATACAGCCATCACATTAAAAAAAACTATAATAGTTTTTATATGCAAATGTGCTGTCAGTGTTTAAATTTTCCATTGTCTCTTAAATGCTATGAATTTTTCTTTTTTCATTTTGTGGAGTTTTCCTTTTTCATGGAATCCAAATAATATCCACACATGGTAAATGGTTGCTATGGGGTTTTTTAAATCTCTTTTAATCATAGGGCTTTTTCCTCTACTTTTTTTAGATAACACTTGCTATTTGTCTGTTGAAGTAACAAGGTTGTTTATCCTGAATAGTTTCCAATAATCACAGATTCTGCATCATATGGTTATAAATATCTTCCTCTGTCCTCTGTAGTCTCTATAATTGGTAGTTGGATTAGATCTTTTTTTTTTTTTATACATGCATCCTTCAGTATCTGTCAGGCACCCCTGAAGATACCAAAATCCTCCAACACTTAAGTCTCCTATACAAAATGATGTAGTATTTGCTTATAACCTATCTGAATATCTTAGAATGATTAATACAAGGTAAATACCATGTAAATAGCTGCCTATCTGCACCAAATTAAAGTTTTGCTTTTGGGAATTTTTTTTCTCATATTAGAGCAAATGTTTAATAAAATAGTTCTGTTAATCAGTTTTTGATCAGATGGTTTTCTGATATGGAACTTTCTGAAATATTTTCTTCATATCTTCTCTCCATAGTTGATGGAATCTGTGGACTGGCAGATACCAAAGACTCACTATAGAGATGATTTGGAAAAGCACACACAAAAGGCAATATAGAAACAAATCAAAAAAGAAAGTACGATTTATTCAACATTTACCACTTTGAAACCTCGGGGGTTTTTGGCCATACCCCACAGCACGCGGGATCTGCATTGCCCAACCAGGGACTGAACTCATGCCCCCTGCGTTGGAAGGCAGAGACTTTACTGGATTACAGGGAAGTCCCTCAACTTCCTTTTCAATAGTGAAGAGTAAAAATAAGTTCTCCTTTCCCCTCCTGGAATCCTATCCCTCAAGAGTAATCCCAGGTAACAATTTAGGACCTGAAGGCTGTAATTCAAATTCTAAAATGAAGAAAAATTTTAAAAAGTGTTAGTTAATGTATGCGACAACTTAACTGGGTCAGTGGGTGCCCCGACATTTGGTTAAAACTTATTCTGTGAACTTCCCTGGTGGTCCAGTGGCTAAGACTCCACACTCCCATTGCAAGGGACCTAGAGTCCGCTCCTGCTATGGGAACTAGATCCTGCTTGCAGCAACTAAGAGTTCACATGCCTCCATCAAAGATCTCACATGCCAAAATGAAGAAGGAAGATCCTGAGTGCTGGAACTAAGACCCAGAGCAGCCAAATAAATTTTTAAAAACAAAAATAAATAGTCAAAAAAAAATTTTTTTCTGGGTCTGTCTGCAATGGTGTTTGGGACAAGATTAACAATTCAATCCATGGACTGAGTAAAGCAGATTGTCTCCCTTAATGTGGGTGGGGCTCATCCAATCAGTTGAAGGTCTTGAATAGAACAGAAAATTGACCCTCCTTGCAATGAAAGCGAACTCCTCTTGCCTAATGGCTCGCTGGGTCATTAGTCTTTTTCCAGCCTTTAGACCCAAAGTGAAACACTTGGCCCCTCCTGGGTTCTAAGCTTGCCAGGTTTTGGACTGAAACTTACTATCAGCTCTCCTGGTTCCCAAACCTTCAGACGTGGTCAGGAGCTATACATCAGTACTTCTGGGCCTCTAGCTTGTTGACTACAGATCTTGGGACTTCTTACCTTCCCACTGCATAAGTCAACTCCTTATATGTATATATATATATATATATATTTTTGGCTTTTTTTTTTTGCGGTGTGGGGGTTGGGGAGGGAGGGGGGTGGGTGGGCCACTTCTATTGGTCTTTCATTTATCTATTTTCATCCATCTTGTTCCTTGGCCCGTGTGGGCCTCCCACCGCGGTGGCCTCTGTTGTCACAGAGCACCGGCTCTGGGTGCAGGCACTCTAGAGCTCCAGCTCGGTAATTGGACACATCAGTCCAGCCGCTCCACAGCACGTGGGGTCTTCCCAGGCCAGGGCTTGAACCGGTGCCCTTTGCACTGCAAGACGGTGTCCTTACTCACTGGACCACCAGGGAAGAGTAATCCCAGGTAACAATTTAGGACCTGAAGGCTGTAATTCAAATTCTAAAATGAAGAAAAATTTTAAAAAGTGTTAGTTAATGTATGCGACAACTTAACTGGGTCAGTGGGTGCCCCGACATTTGGTTAAAACTTATTCTGTGAACTTCCCTGGTGGTCCAGTGGCTAAGACTCCACACTCCCATTGCAAGGGACCTAGAGTCCGCTCCTGCTATGGGAACTAGATCCTGCTTGCAGCAACTAAGAGTTCACATGCCTCCATCAAAGATCTCACATGCCAAAATGAAGAAGGAAGATCCTGAGTGCTGGAACTAAGACCCAGAGCAGCCAAATAAATTTTTAAAAACAAAATAAATAGTCAAAAAAAATTTTTTCTGGGTCTGTCTGCAATGGTGTTTGGGACAAGATTAACAATTCAATCCATGGACTGAGTAAAGCAGATTGTCTCCCTTAATGTGGGTGGGGCTCATCCAATCAGTTGAAGGTCTTGAATAGAACAGAAAATTGACCCTCCTTGCAATGAAAGCGAACTCCTCTTGCCTAATGGCTCGCTGGGTCATTAGTCTTTTTCCAGCCTTTAGACCCAAAGTGAAACACTTGGCCCCTCCTGGGTTCTAAGCTTGCCAGGTTTTGGACTGAAACTTACTATCAGCTCTCCTGGTTCCCAAACCTTCAGACGTGGTCAGGAGCTATACATCAGTACTTCTGGGCCTCTAGCTTGTTGACTACAGATCTTGGGACTTCTTACCTTCCCACTGCATAAGTCAACTCCTTATATGTATATATATATATATATATTTTTTTTTTTTTTTTTTTTTTTTTCGTTGTGGGGGTTGGGGAGGGAGGGGGGTGGGTGGGCCACTTCTATTGGTCTTTCATTTATCTATTTTCATCCATCTTGTTCCTTGGCCCGTGTGGGCCTCCCACCGCGGTGGCCTCTGTTGTCACAGAGCACCGGCTCTGGGTGCAGGCACTCTAGAGCTCCAGCTCGGTAATTGGACACATCAGTCCAGCCGCTCCACAGCACGTGGGGTCTTCCCAGGCCAGGGCTTGAACCGGTGCCCTTTGCACTGCAAGACGGTGTCCTTACTCACTGGACCACCAGGGAAGCCCCTGAATATAATATTAACATATAATATGTATTATACCAATATGTAATATATACATATTATATATATTCTGTTTTTATGTTCAGGTTCTAGTTCTAGCTCTCTGGAGCCCTAATACAGAAGACTCGGTGGAGGTGATAGAATCTGAGCTATCAAATTCTATCATTGGTGGCTCAGTGGTAAAGAAACTACCTGCAATACAGGAGACCTGGGTTCAATCCTTGGGTGGGGAAGATCCCCTGGAGATAGAAATGGCAACCCACTCCAGTATGCTTGCCTGGGAAATTCCGTGCACAGAGGAGCCTAGTGGGCTGTAGTCCATGGGGTCACAAGAGTCAGACATGACTTGGTGACTAAATCACCACCACCATGAAGGATAGGCGACACTTAAATGGTTAACGACAAAGAGGGCTTCCCTGGTGGTCCATTGGTCGGACACTGCCTTGCAGTGCAAGGCGCTGGATCGATCCCTGGCCTGGGAAGATCCCACGTGTCGCGGAGCGGCTGGACCCATGTGTCCGACCGAGCCGGAGCTCTGGAGCACATGTGCCCAGAGCCGGTGCTCTGCGACAACAGAGGCCACTGTGATGGGAGGCCCACACGGGCCAAAGAACAAAGATGGATGAAAATAGATAAATGAAAGACCAATAGAAGTGGCCTGCCCGGCCCCTCCCTCCCTAATCCGCCCCCCACCAAGAAAAAAAAAAAAAGACGAAGGGAAAGGATGTGCCAGGAGAACAAAGTAGAATAGTCTGGAATATGTATCTGTTATATGGGTCTCAGTGGGAAAATTGGGTAGACTGCAGATGAGACTTGGGATTGTTGAATCATGCAGAGTTTTGGAGGCCAGGGTAAGGAATATGTACACTGGGTCAGGAAGATGCCCTGAAAATGTTTATCTATTTTCATCCATCTTGTTCCTTGGCCCGTGTGGGCCTCCCACCGCGGTGGCCTCTGTTGTCACAGAGCACCGGCTCTGGGTGCAGGCACTCTAGAGCTCCAGCTCGGTAATTGGACACATCAGTCCAGCCGCTCCACAGCACGTGGGGTCTTCCCAGGCCAGGGCTTGAACCGGTGCCCTTTGCACTGCAAGACGGTGTCCTTACTCACTGGACCACCAGGGAAGCCCCTGAATATAATATTAACATATAATATGTATTATACCAATATGTAATATATACATATTATATATATTCTGTTTTTATGTTCAGGTTCTAGTTCTAGCTCTCTGGAGCCCTAATACAGAAGACTCGGTGGAGGTGATAGAATCTGAGCTATCAAATTCTATCATTGGTGGCTCAGTGGTAAAGAAACTACCTGCAATACAGGAGACCTGGGTTCAATCCTTGGGTGGGGAAGATCCCCTGGAGATAGAAATGGCAACCCACTCCAGTATGCTTGCCTGGGAAATTCCGTGCACAGAGGAGCCTAGTGGGCTGTAGTCCATGGGGTCACAAGAGTCAGACATGACTTGGTGACTAAATCACCACCACCATGAAGGATAGGTGACATTTAAATGGTTAAAGACAAAGAGAGGGCTTCCCTGGTGGTCCATTGGGTACGGACACTGCCTTGCAGTGCAAGGGGCGCTGGATCGATCCCTGGCCTGGGAAGATCCCACGTGTCGCGGAGCGGCTGGACCCATGTGTCCGATTACCGAGCCGGAGCTCTGGAGCACATGTGCCCAGAGCCGGTGCTCTGCGACAACAGAGGCCACTGTGATGGGAGGCCCACACGGGCCAAAGAACAAAGATGGATGAAAATAGATAAATGAAAGACCAATAGAAGTGGCCTGCCCGGCCCCTCCCTCCCTAATCCGCCCCCCACCAAGAAAAAAAAAAAAAGACGAAGGGAAAGGATGTGCCAGGAGAACAAAGTAGAATAGTCTGGAATATGTATCTGTTATATGGGTCTCAGTGGGAAAATTGGGTAGACTGCAGATGAGACTTGGGATTGTTGAATCATGCAGAGTTTTGGAGGCCAGGGTAAGGAATATGTACACACTCTGGGTCAGGAAGATGCCCTTGAAAAGGGAATGGTTATTCACTCCAGTATTCTTGTCTGGAGAACTCTGCAGACAGAAGAGCCTGACGGGCTACAGTCCATGCAGTCACAAAGATTCAGACACAGGCAAGTGATTGACTTTTCACTTCACCTACAGGCAAACAAGAACCACTGTCTGTTCTCACCAACACAAGAGGAAACGATGAAGAAATTCAATGTGGACAAGTTCCATTATGTAATTCTGAAGGAACTCAAGATTCTCATTACCAACCTGTTGTCAGAAGTCCCACATGGCACCTTGAAAAACTGCATTTGGGAGCCCTCCAAAAGGGAGGTGGAGAGCTGTACAACCTCTACCTCAGCACAGTCACACCTTGACTTTCTGACACTCGCTCCTGCTCACCACCCCGTTTGGCTCTCGGTTCTCATCCTCGAAATGTACCTGTGCGCGTGTGTCCTTGACTACTAATGTGTTCTCACTGTTGCTCTTGCTCAAAGAGTTGGCTTCAGGTCTGTTTATCTTCCTGGCTTATGTAAGAGGCAACATGAGGTGCAGAATGTGTCTCTGGAGCCATACTGTTGCTAAGTCACTAAGTCATGCCCGACTCTGTGATTCCATGAACTGCAGCACGCCAGGCTTCCCTGGACTTCTGAGTTTGCTCAGACTTACATCCACTGAGTTGGTGATGCCATCCAACTGTGTCATCTGCTGCCCCGCTTCTCCTCCTGCCCTCTATCTTTCCCAGCATCGAGGTTTCTTCCAACCAGTCGTCTAGTCTCATCAGGTGGCCAAAGTATTGGAGCTTCAGCTTCTGCATCAGTCCTTCTGATGAATGTTCAGTGTTGATTTCCTTTAGGATTGACTGGAGCCATACTGCCAATATTTAAATCCTAGATCTGCCCTTTTAAATAGCTGGGGCAAGTCTCCTAAACTCCCTGAGCCTGTTTCCTCATTTGAAAAATGAGTAATAGAAATTACGTGAGTTATTAGGAAGATGAGGTAAGATGGCACATGTAAAGTGCTTAGAACAGGTCTGCCATAATGTCATAGTTGAGGGTTTTTAAATTATTTTTTAATGCATTTTTATTAATTTATTTTTATTTTTGGCTATTCTGGGTTTTCACTCTTGCTGCTGGCTCTTCTCTAGTTGCACGGAGTGGGGGCTACTCTCTAGTTGAGGCGAGCAGGCTTCTTGTTGCAGTGACTTTTCTTGTTGTGGTACTCGGGCTCTAGAGCACACAGGCTTCAGCAGTTGCAGCACATGGGCTCAGTAGCTGTGGCTCCGAGGCTCTAGAGCATAGGCTCAATGTGGACAAGTTCCATTATGTAATTCTGAAGGAACTCAAGATTCTCATTACCAACCTGTTGTCAGAAGTCCCACATGGCACCTTGAAAAACTGCATTTGGGAGCCCTCCAAAGGGAGGTGGAGAGCTGTACAACCTCTACCTCAGCACAGTCACACCTTGACTTTCTGACACTCGCTCCTGCTCACCACCCCGTTTGGCTCTCGGTTCTCATCCTCAAAATGTACCTGTGCGCGTGTGTCCTTGACTACTAATGTGTTCTCACTGTTGCTCTTGCTCAAAGAGTTGGCTTCAGGTCTGTTTATCTTCCTGGCTTATGTAAGAGGCAACATGAGGTGCAGAATGTGTCTCTGGAGCCATACTGTTGCTAAGTCACTAAGTCATGCCCGACTCTGTGATTCCATGAACTGCAGCACGCCAGGCTTCCCTGGACTTCTGAGTTTGCTCAGACTTACATCCACTGAGTTGGTGATGCCATCCAACTGTGTCATCTGCTGCCCCGCTTCTCCTCCTGCCCTCTATCTTTCCCAGCATCGAGGTTTCTTCCAACCAGTCGTCTAGTCTCATCAGGTGGCCAAAGTATTGGAGCTTCAGCTTCTGCATCAGTCCTTCTGATGAATGTTCAGTGTTGATTTCCTTTAGGATTGACTGGAGCCATACTGCCAATATTTAAATCCTAGATCTGCCCTTTTAAATAGCTGGGGCAAGTCTCCTAAACTCCCTGAGCCTGTTTCCTCATTTGTAAAATGAGTAATAGAAATTTACGTGAGTTATTAGGAAGATGAGGTAAGATGGCACATGTAAAGTGCTTAGAACAGGTCTGCCATAATGTCATAGTTGAGGGTTTTTAAATTATTTTTTAATGCATTTTTATTAATTTATTTTTATTTTTGGCTATTCTGGGTTTTCACTCTTGCTGCTGGCTCTTCTCTAGTTGCACGGAGTGGGGGCTACTCTCTAGTTGAGGCGAGCAGGCTTCTTGTTGCAGTGACTTTTCTTGTTGTGGTACTCGGGCTCTAGAGCACACAGGCTTCAGCAGTTGCAGCACATGGGCTCAGTAGCTGTGGCTCCGAGGCTCTAGAGCATAGGCTCAACAGTTTTAGCTTACAGGCTTAGTTGCTCCCCAGCATGCGGGATCTTCCCAGCTCGGTGATCGAATCCATGTCTCCTGCACTGGCAGGCAAACTCTTTACCACTGAACTACCAGGGAAGCCCCTTAAATTCTGGGGTTGTTTTTTTTTTTGGTGTATAGTTGATGTACAATGCTGTGTCCGTTTCTGATGTATAGCAAAGTGAATCAGTTACACACATACGTATAATTACTCTTTTTAAAGATTCTGTTCCCATATATGTCATTACAGAGTATTGAGTAGAGTTCCCTGTGCCAAATGGCTGTTTTTTATTAAAATAAGCACAATTTCTCTGTTTCCACTGCCCTATCCCCTGCCAAGATCACCAGTGACCCCAAAATTTCAGCCCCTGGCCCTCAGAGCTGTGTACTGCACCCTCTCTGAGATCTCCCCCAGGAACACGGGAGTCACTGGGTAATTAGGGTTAGGGGAGGTCAGGAAGGTGGGACCCTCATGATGGGATTAGTCCCTTTATTAGAAGAGTCTCTCACATGCCTCAGGAAAGGCTACGTGAGCACACAGTAAAGATGGTGGCCATGTCCAAACAGAAAGTGAGTTGAACCCTGCTGGGCTGTGATATTGGACATTTCAGTCTCCAATTTTTTGTTGTTTGAGCCACCCAGACTGTGGAATTTTGTTATGGTAGCCCTAGGTGGCGAATACAATAGCAATTCATTTTCTTTCCTAATAGAAGCCTTATTTTTTGTGGGGGGGGAACGGGTTGGGGAGGGAGGGGAGCGGGCGGGCCACTTCTATTGGTCTTTCATTTACCTATTTTCATCCATCTTTGTTCTTTGGCCTCTGTGGGCCTCCCATCACAGTGGCCTCTGTTGTCGCAGAGCACTGGCTCTGGGCACATGCGCTCCAGAGCTCCGGCTCGGTAATCGGACACATGCATCCAGCCACTCCGCAGCACGTGGGATCTTCCCAGGCCAGGGATCAAACTGGTGCCCCTTGTACTGCAAGTGGTGTCCTTACCCACTGGACTACCAGGGAAGCCCTAGAAGCCTTATTTTTAATGGGTGGAAACCTCTGGTAAAAGAATCTTAGTGGATAAATAATCATTTGTCTAAGCCAATTATTCTAATATTCCTTTCCAATGCTGGGTTTAAGAGTGGACATGTCAATCAGCTATGGCCAATGAGAATCAAAAGAAAGTCAGGATTAAAAGTCATTAAAAAATCCTTTTCCTCTGCCCCTTCCTTTCTCTTGTATGGCTGGAGCAGCAGCGGTCATCTTGTGATCAGGAGCTAAGACACATGAGGAAGAAAAGATAATAAAGTAAAGATAGGGAGGCCAAGGGTGCTTGATAGTTTTACTGAGCATTTAGTCAGTCCTGGGACTTCACGTTCAGGAAGCGATAACTGTCCTTATTGTTCACAGTTATCTGTCAGCTTTCTGTTATATGAAATTGAATGGAATAATCTCATTGATAAAGGAGGAAGTCACTGAACTTCTCCCCAGGCTGAATTCCAAAAGGCATTTACTGATGGAAGGCTGTACCATTTCTAGATGCCCACAGTATTCTTCATAAAAACATGTTTTACTCCTTTGAGGGGAGAATGCCAGGAAAGCCAAGAGCTCTAGCTCTGGAATCACAGGCATGTGTTCAAATCCCAGCTTCTAAGCCTTTGAACTATGTGACCCTAAGAATGTCACTTAACTGTTCTATGCCTCAGTTTTCTTTCCCAGGAAATAATAGTGAGTTGAACCCTGCTGGGCTGTGATATTGGACATTTCAGTCTCCAATTTTTTGTTGTTTGAGCCACCCAGACTGTGGAATTTTGTTATGGTAGCCCTAGGTGGCGAATACAATAGCAATTCATTTTCTTTCCTAATAGAAGCCTTATTTTTTGTGGGGGGGGAACGGGTTGGGGAGGGAGGGGAGCGGGCGGGCCACTTCTATTGGTCTTTCATTTACCTATTTTCATCCATCTTTGTTCTTTGGCCTCTGTGGGCCTCCCATCACAGTGGCCTCTGTTGTCGCAGAGCACTGGCTCTGGGCACATGCGCTCCAGAGCTCCGGCTCGGTAATCGGACACATGCATCCAGCCACTCCGCAGCACGTGGGATCTTCCCAGGCCAGGGATCAAACTGGTGCCCCTTGTACTGCAAGTGGTGTCCTTACCCACTGGACTACCAGGGAAGCCCTAGAAGCCTTATTTTTAATGGGTGGAAACCTCTGGTAAAAGAATCTTAGTGGATAAATAATCATTTGTCTAAGCCAATTATTCTAATATTCCTTTCCAATGCTGGGTTTAAGAGTGGACATGTCAATCAGCTATGGCCAATGAGAATCAAAAGAAAGTCAGGATTAAAAGTCATTAAAAAATCCTTTTCCTCTGCCCCTTCCTTTCTCTTGTATGGCTGGAGCAGCAGCGGTCATCTTGTGATCAGGAGCTAAGACACATGAGGAAGAAAAGATAATAAAGTAAAGATAGGGAGGCCAAGGGTGCTTGATAGTTTTACTGAGCATTTAGTCAGTCCTGGGACTTCACGTTCAGGAAGCGATAACTGTCCTTATTGTTCACAGTTATCTGTCAGCTTTCTGTTATATGAAATTGAATGGAATAATCTCATTGATAAAGGAGGAAGTCACTGAACTTCTCCCCAGGCTGAATTCCAAAAGGCATTTACTGATGGAAGGCTGTACCATTTCTAGATGCCCACAGTATTCTTCATAAAAACATGTTTTACTCCTTTGAGGGGAGAATGCCAGGAAAGCCAAGAGCTCTAGCTCTGGAATCACAGGCATGTGTTCAAATCCCAGCTTCTAAGCCGTTGAACTATGTGACCCTAAGAATGTCACTTAACTGTTCTATGCCTCAGTTTTCTTCCCTGTCACAACCCAGGAAAAATAATAGTGACTTCCTGACAGGGTTGTTGTGAGAACAACCATATCAACTATATCATTATGAGACGATAACTGTGAAGTGCTTAGCACAAGATTGGTATATAGCATGGCATATAAGAATCACTCAAATATTTGCTATGCTCCATGACAGAAGATGCAGGGCAAGATTTCAGTATTCAGTGGATGAGAATGTCTAACACAGATTCATGCAACTCTTTTTATTTTTCCTTTTTTTTTTTAACTTGTTTTTACTTTTTGGATTCATGCAACTCTTGATTGTACAGACTGACAAATCAAGGAGGCCTTCTGCTCTGGAATATCTGAGCAGTCTTATAAAAGGAGTGAGGATCTTAGGTCAGAGGTAGAAATATAGCTTGAAATTTTCAGACATAATTTCCACCTGCTTGTTCAGGAGCACTGAGCTTTTTGTGTGCATGCTCAGTCATGTCTGACTCTTCCTGACCCCGTGAACTGTAGCCTACAAGGTTCCTCTGTCCATGGGTCCCAGGCAAGAATACTGGAGTGGATTGCCATTTCCTGCTCCAGAGGATCTTCCCCATCCAGGGACTGAACCCACGTCTCAATCATTGGCAGGGGGATTCTTTACCACTGAGCCACCTCAGAAGCCCTTAGGGGCATTATTCATTGCTCATCTCCTTATCGGAGCTTAACCTCAGGCATCAACACTCAAATCTTCATTAGGTAAGGACCCCGGGGAGCCTGATTTGGGATGGATCAGCAGTGCAATGAGTGCAGAAGCTTTAAAGACCTCAGAGAGTTTATTCAAAGGATTAGGCCCATCAGATTACTTTGATGCCAGTTGATCTTCAAGGGTTTCATGAATAAGAACATTAAAGGTTTATGACCTAGAAGTTGTCCATTATCCAGATGGTTCTCCATCAAAGTGACACTGTCCTGGGGTAATATTAGAAATGTGTGGCTGTTGCAATGACATCCCTGGCATTTAATGGTTGGGGGCATGGATAGTAAACATCCTGCTGTACATAAGACCAGAAAGGTTCTCCATCAAATGACATTCTTATACATGTGAAGTGGGTTCTATGCCTCAGTTATCTTCCCTGTCACAACCCAGGAAAAATAATAGTGACTTCCTGACAGGGTTGTTGTGAGAACAACCATATCAACTATATCATTATGAGACGATAACTGTGAAGTGCTTAGCACAAGATTGGTATATAGCATGGCATATAAGAATCACTCAAATATTTGCTATGCTCCATGACAGAAGATGCAGGGCAAGATTTCAGTATTCAGTGGATGAGAATGTCTAACACAGATTCATGCAACTCTTTTTATTTTTCCTTTTTTTTTTTTAACTTGTTTTTACTTTTTGGATTCATGCAACTCTTGATTGTACAGACTGACAAATCAAGGAGGCCTTCTGCTCTGGAATATCTGAGCAGTCTTATAAAAGGAGTGAGGATCTTAGGTCAGAGGTAGAAATATAGCTTGAAATTTTCAGACATAATTTCCACCTGCTTGTTCAGGAGCACTGAGCTTTTTGTGTGCATGCTCAGTCATGTCTGACTCTTCCTGACCCCGTGAACTGTAGCCTACAAGGTTCCTCTGTCCATGGGTCCCAGGCAAGAATACTGGAGTGGATTGCCATTTCCTGCTCCAGAGGATCTTCCCCATCCAGGGACTGAACCCACGTCTCAATCATTGGCAGGGGGATTCTTTACCACTGAGCCACCTCAGAAGCCCTTAGGGGCATTATTCATTGCTCATCTCCTTATCGGAGCTTAACCTCAGGCATCAACACTCAAATCTTCATTAGGTAAGGACCCGGGAGCCTGATTTGGGATGGATCAGCAGTGCAATGAGTGCAGAAGCTTTAAAGACCTCAGAGAGTTTATTCAAAGGATTAGGCCCATCAGATTACTTTGATGCCAGTTGATCTTCAAGGGTTTCATGAATAAGAACATTAAAGGTTTATGACCTAGAAGTTGTCCATTATCCAGATGGTTCTCCATCAAAGTGACACTGTCCTGGGGTAATATTAGAAATGTGTGGCTGTTGCAATGACATCCCTGGCATTTAATGGTTGGGGGCATGGATAGTAAACATCCTGCTGTACATAAGACAGTCTAGTAGGACAATGGATCGTCTCCGCATCAAACTGGACATTCTTATACATGTGAAGTGGGTTTATAAGCCTAGAATCTAAATTAGCTTTGATATATAAAAACAAAGTATTTTTGTACAGCCTTAACAGGCTCTAGATTTGAAAGGGATGCCATTATTGTGGAAATGGAAGGATGGTTAAAATGTTTAAAATGTCAGCACAGATTGTTTATGATTTTGGAAAACTCCATCACCGTGTCCTAGTAATTAGTTAGTACATTACCTGATGCCATCTGCACTTGCAAATGTTGCATTCATGGAGGTTTTCATACTAGGTGCAAGCACCTGTTGTCCTCGGTGCCTTCCAGAGTAATTCTGACCAACTACCAACACACTGAAATACACATCATCTTATTGTAAAGTTTTTTCCCTCTCCTTCTTTTTCTTTATATGCCTACTAAGGCCCTATGTTTGTTTTTTTAATTATAAAATTAGAATTTTATTTTAAAAAGAAAAAAATTAATCATACATGAAGTATGTACAATTATCTACAAGTTTCATTTCAGGAAAGGACAGAAGATGTCACAAAACATTTGTTATAAAAGGGGCATTTGGGAGGATTTCCCTGGCGGTCCTGTGGCTAAAAGTCTGTGTTCCCAATACAAGGGGATGGATCCTAATATTATCAGTTCCACAGAACTCCCCTTTGTTCTCCTCCTAGTTACTCCCTACTCACTATCCTGATTTATCACACCAGAGATTAGTGTTGCTTATTTTTTGTTTTGGAATTTTTTTTTTTTGGTCTCACTGTGTGACTTGAGGAATCTCAGTTTTCTGATCAGGGACTGAACCTGCACCACGACAGTGAAGACTGGAAACCCTAACCACGGTGACACCAGGGAACTCCCAGTGTCGCCAGTTTTTAATTAAAACTTCACATCAAGAAGTGTTAATACATGAGACGATCGCTGTGTTAACTAGATTTACTGTGCCAGTCATTGCACGGTATACACAATACTCAATAAGTGTATTGAGTCACATCATTGTACACCTTAAACTTGCACAACATGCCCATTATATCTCAATAAAACTGAAAAAGTTTTCATATAAATGACATCATAAAATTCTGTACTTATTTATGTGTGATTTTTTCTGGTCAGCATCATATTTGTGAGAACCATCTATGCTGCTGCACATATCAGTAATTCACGCTCATTGCTGATACTATTCTTTCATACAAATGTAATGGGATTTACTTTACCCATGTGACTATTGACGAATATTTGGGTAGTTTCCAATTTTGGACTATAAGAGTAGTTGCTTCTGTATGTATTCTTATATTTTTTTTTATTAAATATGTGTGCACATATATAATATATATACAGTACATATACATATGCACATATATATTATATTACATACATGTATATATAATATATGCACACGCACATTTCTGTAAGTGTACCCAGGAGTAGTGCTGCTGAATCCTAAGTGTGCATTTGTTGAGCTTCAGTGGATTCTTGCCAGTTTTCCAAAGTGGTTGAAATGGTCTGTACTCCCTGTGCAGCTATTCTACTTGCTCTGCACTCTCATGTTTAGGCATTTAAATGTATTCTTCCAACCCCACCTGACACAGAATCTTGCCCACCTGGCTTTTAGAAACTAGCAAGGAGGGAGGGTGACCCTGTGGCACAGAGTCCCTTCTGAAGGAGCTCAAGGCTGTGTCGCTGAGGGGCCTAGCTGGCAAGGGCTGTGAGCAAGACCTTGGCTGAGTAACAGCCACGCCCAGCCATCTCTGGGCTCTGGAACACCCACTGCATCTCAGGGGGAGGATGACTCAACACCAAGGCCCTTCAGGCAGAGAAGGAGCTGCTGGAATGCTCCTGGCCTTCAGCCTAGCTGAGCTGCACAAGTGGAGCGGAGCGTAGGCAGAGCAGGCTGTCAAGTAGAAAGCAGACTCCGGGTAGGGTGAGCGGGAGGAGGCAGAGGGTGTCTGTGTTAGTCGCTCAGTAGTTGCCAGCTCTTTGCAACCCTGTGGACTGTAGCCCACCATTTTTGTCTAAAAATCAGCTTAACTAGATTCTGTGCCAGTCATTGCACGGTATACACAATACTCAATAAGTGTATTGAGTCACATCATTGTACACCTTAAACTTGCACAACATGCCCATTATATCTCAATAAAACTGAAAAAGTTTTCATATAAATGACATCATAAAATTCTGTACTTATTTATGTGTGATTTTTTCTGGTCAGCATCATATTTGTGAGAACCATCTATGCTGCTGCACATATCAGTAATTCACGCTCATTGCTGATACTATTCTTTCATACAAATGTAATGGGATTTACTTTACCCATGTGACTATTGACGAATATTTGGGTAGTTTCCAATTTTGGACTATAAGAGTAGTTGCTTCTGTATGTATTCTTATATTTTTTTTTATTAAATATGTGTGCACATATATAATATATATACAGTACATATACATATGCACATATATATTATATTACATACATGTATATATAATATATGCACACGCACATTTCTGTAAGTGTACCCAGGAGTAGTGCTGCTGAATCCTAAGTGTGCATTTGTTGAGCTTCAGTGGATTCTTGCCAGTTTTCCAAAGTGGTTGAAATGGTCTGTACTCCCTGTGCAGCTATTCTACTTGCTCTGCACTCTCATGTTTAGGCATTTAAATGTATTCTTCCAACCCCACCTGACACAGAATCTTGCCCACCTGGCTTTTAGAAACTAGCAAGGAGGGAGGGTGACCCTGTGGCACAGAGTCCCTTCTGAAGGAGCTCAAGGCTGTGTCGCTGAGGGGCCTAGCTGGCAAGGGCTGTGAGCAAGACCTTGGCTGAGTAACAGCCACGCCCAGCCATCTCTGGGCTCTGGAACACCCACTGCATCTCAGGGGGAGGATGACTCAACACCAAGGCCCTTCAGGCAGAGAAGGAGCTGCTGGAATGCTCCTGGCCTTCAGCCTAGCTGAGCTGCACAAGTGGAGCGGAGCGTAGGCAGAGCAGGCTGTCAAGTAGAAAGCAGACTCCGGGTAGGGTGAGCGGGAGGAGGCAGAGGGTGTCTGTGTTAGTCGCTCAGTAGTTGCCAGCTCTTTGCAACCCTGTGGACTGTAGCCCACCAGGCTCTTCTGTCCATGGAATTCTCCAAGCAAGAAAGTCAGGGAAATACAGCCATTTATATAGCCAAAGTCAGGGTACAAATGGCTGTATTTCCAACATGTTTGCAAATCAGATATACTTAGAACTTGGTTTTCTTTTTTAATTAAGGTGTTCATTCTATTTTTAAAAAATCATTTTATTGATTTATTTTGGCTGTGCTGGGTTCGCTGCTGTGCGAATTTTTCTTTAGCTGCAGGGATCGGGGTCTACTCCTTATTGCCGTATGTGGGCTTCTCATTGTGGAGGCTCCTCTTATGGTGGAGCATGGGCTCCAGGGCACAGGGGCTTGCGTGGCTTCTGTGCTTCACAGGCTCTCCAGCACAGGCTCAACACTGTGGCACACAGACTTGGTTGCTCCCCAGCATATGGGATCTTCCAGGACCAGGGCTTGAACCTGTGTCTCCTGTATTGGCAGGCAGATCCTTTACCACTGAGCCATCAATGAGGCCCTAGAACTAGGTTTTTTAATCAAAAACTTAATTCACTATACAGGAAAGACTTTATTTCCCAACCATCACAAAAGGGTATATCATGAAAAAATAAAGTCTCTTTTGCCTCTTATGTTATCAATCCTCCAGGCCCCTTCCCCAAAGAAAGGCTCCAGTTCTCTGCCAAAGTTGTCTGTTTTGCCATTTAACTTTTGATAAGGTAATTGAAAATAATTTATAGTTCATATTTGATAAGCTCTATATCTTTCTTATTTATAACACTCATTTTTTTTATTGAATTCAATGCTATGCATGAAAATTCATACAACTAAGTTAAAATTCTCGATGTTTTCTTTCTACAGAGATTTACTTTTGTTTCCAACAGTACCTCAATACATTTTATTTTATTTTGTTAAACATTTATTTTTTATTTATTTATTTTTTGGGGGGAAGGTTGGGGAGGGAGGGGGGTGGGCGGGCCACTTCTATTGGTCTTTCATTTCTCTATTTTCATCCATCTTTGTTCTTTGGCTCCTGTGGGCCTCCCATCGCGGTGGCCTCTGTCGTCACAGAGCGCCGGCTCTGGGCACATGCGCTCCAGAGCTCCGGCTCGGTAATTGGACACATTAGTACAGTGCCCCTTGCACTGCAAGGCAGTGTCCTTACCCACTGGACCACCAGGGGAAGCCCCTCGATACATTTTAATTGACCCTTTGGAAGCATGCTTTAGACCTGTGAAAGCTAATATTTTTGTCTGATTATTTCATAGGTACAGTCTTCTTGCGATCTTTATCATGACTGGTTCAACACTTCAATTTTGGCTTTGCTAACTGAACAAAACTCTTTAAGACAAAAGCTACGTCCAGGGGATTCCCTGGTGGTCCAGTGGGTAAAAAGTCTGCCTTGCAGTGCAAGGGGCACGGGTTTGATCCCTGGCCTGGGAAGATCCCATGTGCTGCAGAGTGGCCGGACTGGTGTGTCTGATTATGAGCCAGCGCTCTGGAGCTCATGTGCCTAGAGCCAGTGCTCTGCAACGAGAGAGGCCACTGCAATGGGAGGCCCACACAGGCCAAAGAATGAAAAAAAAAAAAAAGAAGGATGAAAATAAAAATAAATTAAAAAAAAAAAAAACAATAAAAGAGGCCAAAATTTTAAAAAACAAAAAAAAAGCTACATCCCGTGTTGGGTTCATGGTCCTTCCAGAAGCAGCCTGTGCTTACACAAGAACAGATGCCGAGTTATCTTCAGTAAGTTACTCAGCTTTTCTAGGCTTCATCAACTTCATCCTTAGAATGAGGGGACTGGACATAGTCCAGCTTCCTTGTTGATAAGAAGCACTTGGAGAAACTTGTTCAACCTATGGTTTCCCAGGTCACAGGGCCTGGAATTCCAGCTTAGTGGGACTGCAATTTGAATCAATAATTTTTATTATTAGAAGACTCCTTAGGTGATTCTTGGGCTTTCCTAGTGGCTCAGACAGTAAAGAATCTGCCTGCAATGTGGGAGACCTGAATTTGATCTGGGTCAGGAAGATCCCCTGGAGAAGGGAATGGCTCCCCACTCTAGTATCCTTGTCTGGAGATTCACATGGATGGAGGAGCCTGGCAGGCTACAGCTCATGGGATCACTAGAGTGGGACACGACTGAGCAACTAATTAACTAGGTGATTGTTATCATCAGAAAGTTGAGAGAAACACTGGATTTAGAATAATTTGATTATAGTTTTAATTGGTTTGGCCCTGGGCAAACAGGTGGTGGGGAAGAGGGGTACAGGCCCTAGAGTCTGTCGTCACTGTTGTTGTTTAGTCACTAAGTCGTGTCCTACTCTTTCGGGACCCTATGGACTGTACCCCACCAAGCTCCTCTCTCCATGGGATTCTGCAGACAAGAATACTGGAGTAGCTGCCATTTCTTCTGCAGTGCATCTTCCTGACCCAGGGATCTAACCCAAGTCTCCTCAGGATTCTCTGCTTCTGAGCTACCAGGGAAATTCACAGACCATAATGACCCAGGCTCTATTTTTCCTGGTGTCCCTGACATAAAGCAGAATAAGGGCACCAAAACATTTATTTTGCAAAGCTGGGGTTTTATTTTTTCATACAAATCATAAATAATAAATTTATATGGTGAAGTGAGACTGGCTTTGGGCAGAAAGTTAGATATGTCTGGACACGGCAGTGCCACTAAGGGCCTGTGTGATCCTGAGAAAGTCACTTACCTCTCTAGACCTGTTTCCTCCTGTATACAGAGGAAGGGTGGATTAGGCAATACCTTATTGTAGTGATCCTATTTGTTTTTTTCACATTGTTACATCACTGAACTGGGACTGCATCTTATAATCAATTGTGTCTTATAAATATTATCGGCAGAGTTTTTTTCTTTGCTGCTTTTACAATTGATAGCAGATTAGAATCAATTAAGCACCATACCTAGAAATTTACTTCTAGCCTGGGAGGCTTCTGGGCCCTGGACAAGATGGAACACCTGACCCTGGGACACCAATTGACTAATGAAAAAAAAAAATTTTATTATTAGAAGACTTCTTAGGTGATTCTTGGGCTTTCCTAGTGGCTCAGACAGTAAAGAATCTGCCTGCAATGTGGGAGACCTGAATTTGATCTGGGTCAGGAAGATCCCCTGGAGAAGGGAATGGCTCCCCACTCTAGTATCCTTGTCTGGAGATTCACATGGATGGAGGAGCCTGGCAGGCTACAGCTCATGGGATCACTAGAGTGGGACACGACTGAGCAACTAATTAACTAGGTGATTGTTATCATCAGAAAGTTGAGAGAAACACTGGATTTAGAATAATTTGATTATAGTTTTAATTGGTTTGGCCCTGGGCAAACAGGTGGTGGGGAAGAGGGGTACAGGCCCTAGAGTCTGTCGTCACTGTTGTTGTTTAGTCACTAAGTCGTGTCCTACTCTTTCGGGACCCTATGGACTGTACCCCACCAAGCTCCTCTCTCCATGGGATTCTGCAGACAAGAATACTGGAGTAGCTGCCATTTCTTCTGCAGTGCATCTTCCTGACCCAGGGATCTAACCCAAGTCTCCTCAGGATTCTCTGCTTCTGAGCTACCAGGGAAATTCACAGACCATAATGACCCAGGCTCTATTTTTCCTGGTGTCCCTGACATAAAGCAGAATAAGGGCACCAAAAACATTTATTTTGCAAAGCTGGGGTTTTATTTTTTCATACAAATCATAAATAATAAATTTATATGGTGAAGTGAGACTGGCTTTGGGCAGAAAGTTAGATATGTCTGGACACGGCAGTGCCACTAAGGGCCTGTGTGATCCTGAGAAAGTCACTTACCTCTCTAGACCTGTTTCCTCCTGTATACAGAGGAAGGGTGGATTAGGCAATACCTTATTGTAGTGATCCTATTTGTTTTTTTCACATTGTTACATCACTGAACTGGGACTGCATCTTATAATCAATTGTGTCTTATAAATATTATCGGCAGAGTTTTTTTCTTTGCTGCTTTTACAATTGATAGCAGATTAGAATCAATTAAGCACCATACCTAGAAATTTACTTCTAGCCTGGGAGGCTTCTGGGCCCTGGACAAGATGGAACACCTGACCCTGGGACACCAATTGACTATGAGAATTGTCCATCATAAACTAAGTATCACCTTATCTTCCAAATCATAAAACTAAACCCATACAGCAGGCTTCCAAAATAGAAGCAGCATATACATCTGAGACCAGGCAGGAGCAGTCCAGAAGGCACAAGGAAACAATCACAAGCTCGTGGCCCGGAATCCCATGTTACCTGCTCCTATCACCCTGCACTCTCTTCCCCCAGCCAGTCTCAGAGCCTCATGGGAATTTTCCATGACCAGTTAAGGAAGGAGGCAAATAAGGAAGAATCAGACACCCGAATCATTGATCCATCTGCATGGTCCGCCAGTTCCAGCTGAAACTGGACAAAGCACTGCCCTAACGTCCCACTCAGAGGGCCCTGACGTATGGTGGAAAAGACACGTCCGCTGAGAGGACAGGATTTGGGGTGTACACCTTAGTGTTTACTTCTTTTGTAAGTAAAAGACCGAGTACAGATCTATACTTACTCTATTCATTTATTTATTTGGCTGTGCTGGTCTTAATTGCAACATGTGGTATCCAGTTTCCTGACCAGGGATTGAACCCAGGACCCCCTGCACTGGAAGCACGGAATCTGAACCACTGGGAAACCAGGGAAGTCCCTGGATTTGTTTATTAATAAGCACTCACAGCTGATCAGGGACTTGGAAAGAATAAATGAGGCTAGGAAATGTCACATGAAGGTCTAGGGGAGAGATACATGGATAGACCTTCCAGAATGGTCACTGAATGTGATAATGTTCATACCTCTGTGCAGTTGGCAGAAGAATGACCCTGAAACCTAAGGCATGCTCTCTTATGTAGCAAAAAGAACTTTGTAGATATGATTAAGTTATGGGTTTTGAGATGAGGAGATTATCCTGGATTTTCCAGGTAGGTCTAATGTAACCACAAGGGTCCTTATAAGAGACGGACAGACAGCAGTGTCTGACAGAAGGAGGTCTGAAGCCACTCAGCTGATGGCTTTGAAGAAAGGAAGGGGCCATGAGCCAAGGAAAGTAGGGAACCTCTGGAAGCTGGAAAGGGCAAGGATGGATTTTCCTCTAGAGCCTGCGGAAGGAACATGGCTCTGTTGACCTTTGATTTCAGCCCAGTGAAATTTCTGGACTGCAGAACTGTAATGTACAAATGTGTTGTTTTAAGCCAGGAAGGCAGTGGTAATTTGATACATTAGGAACAAAGGGTGATCACCAGAGGGTAATCTCAGAAAGATCATCTGAGACCAGGCAGGAGCAGTCCAGAAGGCACAAGGAAACAATCACAAGCTCGTGGCCCGGAATCCCATGTTACCTGCTCCTATCACCCTGCACTCTCTTCCCCCAGCCAGTCTCAGAGCCTCATGGGAATTTTCCATGACCAGTTAAGGAAGGAGGCAAATAAGGAAGAATCAGACACCCGAATCATTGATCCATCTGCATGGTCCGCCAGTTCCAGCTGAAACTGGACAAAGCACTGCCCTAACGTCCCACTCAGAGGGCCCTGACGTATGGTGGAAAAGACACGTCCGCTGAGAGGACAGGATTTGGGGTGTACACCTTAGTGTTTACTTCTTTTGTAAGTAAAAGACCGAGTACAGATCTATACTTACTCTATTCATTTATTTATTTGGCTGTGCTGGTCTTAATTGCAACATGTGGTATCCAGTTTCCTGACCAGGGATTGAACCCAGGACCCCCTGCACTGGAAGCACGGAATCTGAACCACTGGGAAACCAGGGAAGTCCCTGGATTTGTTTATTAATAAGCACTCACAGCTGATCAGGGACTTGGAAAGAATAAATGAGGCTAGGAAATGTCACATGAAGGTCTAGGGGAGAGATACATGGATAGACCTTCCAGAATGGTCACTGAATGTGATAATGTTCATACCTCTGTGCAGTTGGCAGAAGAATGACCCTGAAACCTAAGGCATGCTCTCTTATGTAGCAAAAAGAACTTTGTAGATATGATTAAGTTATGGGTTTTGAGATGAGGAGATTATCCTGGATTTTCCAGGTAGGTCTAATGTAACCACAAGGGTCCTTATAAGAGACGGACAGACAGCAGTGTCTGACAGAAGGAGGTCTGAAGCCACTCAGCTGATGGCTTTGAAGAAAGGAAGGGGCCATGAGCCAAGGAAAGTAGGGAACCTCTGGAAGCTGGAAAGGGCAAGGATGGATTTTCCTCTAGAGCCTGCGGAAGGAACATGGCTCTGTTGACCCTTTGATTTCAGCCCAGTGAAATTTCTGGACTGCAGAACTGTAATGTACAAATGTGTTGTTTTAAGCCAGGAAGGCAGTGGTAATTTGATACATTAGGAACAAAGGGTGATCACCAGAGGGTAATCTCAGAGAACAAAGCACTCTGTTAATCAGGGGGAGATGACCCATTTATGGATGTGGGTCAGCCACTTTCCCCAGCCACCCAAGTGCTAGCCTCATGGACCCATGTACAAAGTGTATGTTTAGTCATTGCATGCTCACATTCAATATGTCAGATTAGTACTACTATTATTCTTCCCAGTTTTTAAATAAGCAGACCAGGACATAGGAGTTTAAGAGAACTGGCCAAAGTCGTATAGTTAGCAAATAGTGGAGTCAGGATATGAACCTAGATTATACGCAGCTCAGGTGACACTAGTGGTAAAGAACCCACTTGCCAAGGCATCAAATATAAGACACGTGGGTTCATTCCGTGTCGGGAAGATTCCCTGGAAGAGGGCACAGCAACCCACTCCAGTATTCTTGCCTGGGAAATCCCAGAGGAGTCTGGTGGGCTCCAGTCCATAGGGTCATAAAGAGTCAGACACAACCGAAGCGGCTCAGCATGCACGCATGTGACTCTAGGACTGTACTATCCAATGTGATAGTCACTAGCCACATACAGGTATTTAGATTATCTAGATTTAAATAAACTAGTCACATTTCAAGTGCTCAGCAGTCACATGGAGCCAGTGGCTGCCATTTGGATAGTACGAATGAGAACATTTCTATCTTTGCAGAAAGTTCTACTGGGCATTGTTGCTCTAGAGTGTGGGCTCTAAACCAATATGACTTTCAGTGTCTCTCTTCAACGATCATATCGAGTTCTAAATCAGACCGCAGTACGGCTCAGACTCTTCTCCAGTTCTTAAATAGCTCTTCCTGTGGCTGCCTTGAGTACTCCAGGTTCTTCAGATTTCAAGGAATGTTGCTGATACAAAGAAACCCATACAGTACTGCTGTTAGGTGTTGAGGCTTGGTGGCACATTCCACATGCTAGGGTGTCAAAGTTGACAGAAGACTAAAATAGGTTGGCATTTGCGTATATGCCTGGTACTGTGTCAGGTGGCAGTTGGAGGAGAGTGGAGGAAGATACCAAAGATATATATATCATAACACTTGTTCCCAGGAAATAAAGGATATAGGATTAAACTCATCTATCCCACGAACACATATTTAGTGCCTACTATGCTCTAGTCAGGGTCCTAGACATTGGGAATTCAGTGGCAGATAAAAAACACATAGGTTCTGACCTATAGAACTTCCATTCTTTTCTTGGGAAAAGAAAGACAGTCAGTAAGAAATAGTAAGTCTGATGCATATCAGGAAATGCAAAGTGTGGCCTACTTTGGGATGAAATACTAAAGAGCTGACAATGTAAATTCTCCTGTAGCTTATACATGATAAATAGCCATGTACACTAATAGAACATGTTCTTCCTTTAGGCCAACAGGGAAAAAAAAATCTGTGTAAGATTTTCTGCAGGATAGAGACATGTTGGTCAGAAATGATCTAGAGAGGGGGTATGTCATGAAGGTTAGGCATCCTGGAGTCAAGCTGGCCAAGATGTAAATCCTGCCTCTACCACTTATGAACTTTGTGAACTCAGTTGTATCGTATCTAAATGGCAACAGCATCATAGTCCCAACCTCTCAGGATTTTTTTCTCTCATAGGTTTTTATAAAAGATAAATGATTACAATGTACATTGATGGTCTTCTTACAATTACTACTTTTTTTTTTGGCTGCTGGAGGTCTTCACTGCTGCATCAAGGCTTCTCCCTGCTGTGCAGGTCCCTTTAGTCATGGCACATGGGCTTAGGTGTCCCGCCGCATGTGGGATCTCAGTTCCCCAGTGCTAGTGACTCAGTTGTGTTGGACTCTTTGTGACCGCTCAGATGGCAGCCTGCCAGTCTCCTCTATCCATGGGATTTCCCAGGAGTGGGCTGCCATTTCCTTCTTCAGAGGGTCTTCCTGGCACAGGAATAGAATCTGGGTCTCCTGCATTGCAGGTGGCGTCTTTACTGTCTGAGCCACCAGGGAAGCTCTTGACCAGGCTACAAACCCGAGTCCCCTGCACTGGAAGGTGGATTCTCAACCACTGGACCATCCGAGAAGTTCCACAGTCACTACTATTTTTTAAATTTCATATCTTTTGATAATTATGGGGAAAATGGGTTTAAGAGAGTTAGATCCTTCAGAAGAGAGACCAATTAGTGGGCTGCTGCAGTGGCCTTGGGAAGAGGCTGTGAAAAGGAAGAGAATTTGAGACATTTAAAACTTCACCAAAAAAAAAAAAAAGGTGGGGCAGCAACTACCAGCAGTCCCACTCAGGAGAACTGAAAATATTTGTCCAAACAAAAACTCGTACCAATCAAGATTCTCGAAAGACAAGAACCAGTTAAGATGTACAGTGATATGTATAAGAGATTAAGTATAGAAGTGGCTCGTGCTGACATGGAGTCTGAGAAGTCCCTTGATTGCAAGTTGGAGAACCAGGAAACCAGGTGATGAAATTCAGTTTGAGACTGAAGGTCTCAGAATCAGAACCAGCAGTGTAAAGTCTCTGTTGGAGCCAAAAGACTCAAGAACCAGGTACTCGAAGTCCAAGGGCAGGAGAAGAAGGATGTCTCAGCTCAGGCAGAGAGTAAATACACTCTACTTCTGCCTTTTCCTCTCTTCAGGGTGTTGATAGATTGGATGGTGGTCACTGACAGCGCAGGCATCTTCTTATTGAAATGCTAATCTCTCCACAGACACCCTCAGAGAAATATAAGGAATAGGTAATTAAACTTCATCTATTCCCACGATAATTTTTTTTTTTTTTTTTTTTTTTTTTGGGGGGGGGGGGGGGGGGAAAAATTTTTTTTTTTTAAAAAAACAATGAAAACATTGATGGGTTCTTCTTAACAATTTACTACTTTTTTTTTTTGGGCTGCTGGAAAGGTTTTCCCACTGCTGCATCAAGGCTTCTCCTGCTGTGCAGGTCCCTTTAGTCATGGCACATGGGCTTAGGTGTCCCGCCGCATGTGGGATCTCAGTTCCCCAGTGCTAGTGACTCAGTTGTGTTGGACTCTTTGTGACCGCTCAGATGGCAGCCTGCCAGTCTCCTCTATCCATGGGATTTCCCAGGAGTGGGCTGCCATTTCCTTCTTCAGAGGGTCTTCCTGGCACAGGAATAGAATCTGGGTCTCCTGCATTGCAGGTGGCGTCTTTACTGTCTGAGCCACCAGGGAAGCTCTTGACCAGGCTACAAACCCGAGTCCCCTGCACTGGAAGGTGGATTCTCAACCACTGGACCATCCGAGAAGTTCCACAGTCACTACTATTTTTTAAATTTCATATCTTTTGATAATTATGGGGAAAATGGGTTTAAGAGAGTTAGATCCTTCAGAAGAGAGACCAATTAGTGGGCTGCTGCAGTGGCCTTGGGAAGAGGCTGTGAAAAGGAAGAGAATTTGAGACATTTAAAACTTCACCAAAAAAAAAAAAAAGGTGGGGCAGCAACTACCAGCAGTCCCACTCAGGAGAACTGAAAATATTTGTCCAAACAAAAACTCGTACCAATCAAGATTCTCGAAAGACAAGAACCAGTTAAGATGTACAGTGATATGTATAAGAGATTAAGTATAGAAGTGGCTCGTGCTGACATGGAGTCTGAGAAGTCCCTTGATTGCAAGTTGGAGAACCAGGAAACCAGGTGATGAAATTCAGTTTGAGACTGAAGGTCTCAGAATCAGAACCAGCAGTGTAAAGTCTCTGTTGGAGCCAAAAGACTCAAGAACCAGGTACTCGAAGTCCAAGGGCAGGAGAAGAAGGATGTCTCAGCTCAGGCAGAGAGTAAATACACTCTACTTCTGCCTTTTTCCTCTCTTCAGGGTGTTGATAGATTGGATGGTGGTCACTGACAGCGCAGGCATCTTCTTATTGAAATGCTAATCTCTCCACAGACACCCTCACAGACACACCCAGAAAATACTGTTTAACCAACTATTTGAGCATTTCTTACCTCAGTCAAGTTGACACATATGAACACATGTTCACATTAGCATTATTCTTAAGAGCCAAATAGTGGAAACAACTCAAATAGCCATCAACTGATGAGTGATAAACAAGATGTGGAATATTCAAACACTAGAATATTATTGAGTCATAAAAAAGAATGAAGTACTGATGCATGCTACAACATACATAAACGTTGAAACTATAAGACTAAATGAAAGAAGCCAGATTTTAAAAAGCTACATATTTTATAATTTCAATTACATTAAATGTCCAGTATAGACAAATCTGGGCTTCCCAAGTGGTGTTATTGGTAAAGAACCCACCCGCCAATGCAGGAGAAACATGACTCGGGTTTGATCCCTCAGTTGGAAAGATTTCCTGGAGGAAGGCAAGACAACCCACTCCAGTATTCTTGCCTGGAAAATCTCCCATGGACAGAGGAGTCTGAGAGGCTACAGTCCATAGCATTGCAGAGTCAAGACACTGAAGTGACTTAGCGCACATGCATGCATAGACAAATCCACAGAGACAGAACGTAGATTTGTGGTTTCTAGGGACTCAGAGGAGGAGCATGGGAAGTGACTGCTAATGGGTACAGGATTTATTACTGGGGCGGTTAAAAGGTTCTAATCAGACAGTGCTGAGAGTAGCAAAATTTTGTAAGCATACCAAAAACCACTGAATTGAATATTTTGAAAACATGAATCTTATGGTACATGAATTATATATCTCAAAAAATTAAATTAAAAAAATTAGTATAATTGGGTGCAGAAATCAGGGACTGACTGCCTATGCCAGTTCAGTTCAGTTCAGTTCAGTCGTGTCTGACTCTTTGCAACTCCATGGACTGCAGCACGCCAGGCCTTCCTCTCCTTCACCATCTCCTGGAGCCTGTTCAAACTCATTTCCATTGACCAGTGATGCCATCCAAACATCTCATCTTCTGTCATCCCCTTCTCCTTTTGCTTTCTATTTTTCTCAACATCGGGGGCTTTTCCAATGAGTTATCTCTTCACATCAGGCAGCCAAAGCATTGGAGCTTCAGCATCATTCCTTCCAATGAATACTCAGGGTTGATTTCCTTTAAGATTGACTAGTTTGATCTTCTTGCAGTCTAAGAGACTCTCAAGAGCCTCCTCCAACACCACAGTTCAAAGGCATCAATTCTTTGGCTCTGAGTCGAACTCTCACATTCATATGTGACTACTGGGAAACTCTCACATCCATACGTGACTACTGGAAAAATCATAGCTTTGACTAAATAGACTTTTGTCGGCAAAGTGATGTCTCCACTTTTGAATACTCTGTCTAGGTTTTCATAGCTTTTCTTCCAAGGAGCAAACGTCTTTTAATTTCATGGCTACAGTCACCATCTGCAGTGATTTTGGAGCCCAAGCAAATAAAGCCTATGCCAGGAGATCCTTCAATATCAATTCTGTCTTGGTGATAACCAAAAGGATTGCACTGAGCACTTGACAAGTGCCGAGCAGTGTTTCAAGGGCTTTATAGGTCTTAATCCGTGTAATACCCACAACAATAATATAAACTAGACATCATTAGTTCTGGAGAAATGGAGATCAGAGCATTTATACAACTTGCCTTAGAGCTACACAGCTAGCAGGTGGTGCAAGTAGAATAGGAAGCCACCACACCTGGCCCTAGAAGAAACTGTCATAAACTCTCTTACGAGATAAACACATCATCTTCTGCACGAAATTTCCTTTCACACCAGCGGCTGTCACTGGGTTTATCAAGGATACATTTATAAAGAATGGTGGTTTAGTCCCTAATAACAAGAAAGGATACATTTAATCTCTGTGGATTACCTACTATCTGATCCTGGATCACAGTTCTCAGTTTGTTGCTTAATTATTTCAAAGGGCCTCAAGTATCCATCCATTCATCCTCCATCCACCATCCATTGGCCAAAACACAAGAAAAAACCTCAGCTGGCTTCCAAAGAATATCGTTTCACTCATCCTATCTCCTGGATGACAGTTTTTCCTCCCAAAGAGGGGAGGAGAGCAGAGAGGAAGGGAGGGCAGAGAAGGCGAGAAGGTGTGAGAAGGGCCTGAAGGTGGAAGGTGTGAAGGTGGAAGGTGGGCCTGCTTCCTGATCTTTCAGTGTCGCACACCACCAGATGCAATGATTCTTCTGATAAGGATTTCCAGAACATACAAATTTTCCTTTGAACTGTGAGCATTTGGCCCCTAGGAACCAATCGGGTCCAGCTGGATCAGCTCCCTAGCCTGGCCTTGCTGGCCTCCACACATGCTCCCCTCTCCCACCCTCACGCGCCAGTGCTGGCAAGGTCTCAGAGGCCTGGAGACTGAGCCTCATTTCCCTTCCTTTAGTTATTAGCCCCAAACGCAATGGCTGTAATTACCTATCCTGGGATAACATCACAGGATCCACCTGAGCTTCCTGGCCTTCTTGCTCTGTCCCTGGGCTCCAAGATGGAGGAGGAAGCAGCAGCTGCTTGTCCCTCACCTCCTCCTGCATGCTGTCTAGGCCCCTCCTGTTTTATGCCTTGTGGGCTTGAGCTCCCCCACCCCCTACAAAAAAAATTCCCTTTGGATTTTTTTAAATTGTAATAAGTAAGAAAGGGTGGTAGTTGGAATAACAGCCAACACTCACAGAGTGCTTACAGCGGCTAGGCTTTCCACCTAGGACACCGCTCAACTCTCCCCACGGTCCCCTGCTGTAGGTAGTACTTTCATCATCTCTGTTTACAGAGGAGAAAAATGAGAAACGAAGAGGTTGTGGCTGAAGTGAGTTACAGCAATAAGTGACAGAGCTGAGATCTGAAGCCAGTGGGGCCCAGGATCAGAATCTTGTTCAATATGCCAGACTCCTCTTGGTATCCCGGTGCCGGTGTGCAGTCGTGTCTGACTCTGCGACCCCATGGACTGTAGCCCACCAGGCTCATCCGTCCATGGGATTCTCCAGGCAAGAATACAGGAAGTGGTTGCCATTTCCTACTCCAGGGGATCTTCCTGACCCAGAAATCGAACTCGTGCCTCTTGCATCTCCTGAGTTGACAAGCTAATTCTTCACACCACTTTGGAAGCCCTCTCGTGGTATAGAGTGGCTTTTATATTAGCCTTTCTGGTTGACGTGTTTGTATTGTAAGAAACCCTTTTAGGATACCAGATCTTGACTGAAAGGTGTTAAGGAAAGGCAGTGAGATATTTCAGGAGAGTGTAGAGGTAGTTCTCAGGCTGGCTCCACCTTGCCTGGGTCTGTCAAATGACACTTCCTCCTTTGGCCTCTGATGCTATTTAAGGTTTCTCATGATGACCCTGAAGTGCTGGTTTCTTGAACTGCCTTCTGAATCATCTAAGGAAGATTAACAGATTAATGGACAGCCTGGTTCATTCACTAAATAAATTCTATCACCAGGCACCCGGACTTGGCATCCTGCCTTCAACAAGCTGCAGTCTGATGAGGGAAATAATGTTAATCAAATAATTCTGTGACAGAGGCAACTAAGTACTGAACATATAAAGGTCTGATCCAGCCAGGGGATTATGGAAGACTGAGGAGGAGTTGGCTGATCAGAGATCTTGAACCCTGAGGTTTAAACAGCTGAAACAAGGTAGAGAGAACATTCTAGGCAAGGAGAACATGATAGTCCTGGTGTGGGACAGAGCATGATAAATTGCAGACTTAAGGAGCTGAAATGGAGGGAATCAGGAGGAAGATGCTGAAGAGGTGAGGAGGCCAGACCACACGGGGCTTCCACACACGTGGAAGTTTTGCTTTATCCTAAGATGGAGGTGAAGCACATAGGGGTTTAATCAGATTTGCACTTTGAACCCATCACTCTGGCTGAAACGTGAATGACTGTTGTTTTACAGAGACGCTACTTTACTGAGTCTCCACCACAATCCTGGCAGGGTTATTGTTATTCCTGTCACATAGGTTCAGAAAGACAAAATAACATGCCCAGGTCATTCCACTACTAAATGCCCAGGAAAGGGATCTGAGTCTTCTTGATATCCAGCCGCTTCCCAAACTCCTTCATTAAAGGAGCCCAAGTTCAGGGCAAGTTGAGGCCGTTCCTGCCGCCACACCTACCCTGACCTCTAGGAACAGTTATTAAAGAGAAGAGGCATGGCTCCCTCTTTCTAGTTACCTGCTTGCTCTTTGGAGTGTGCCTGCAGCCATCTTTCATCCTCAAATGCCTGGCAAGCAACCAAGCAAAAAACTGGCCAAGAAAGAATCTTCTTGGGCAGGTGATTAACACCTGTCTTTTCTCCTCTAGTTTTATTCAAGTAGCCTAGCAACTAATACTGTGCATTTATCAAAGCAGTTACAGTCAGCACCTTGAAGGCTTGATTGTTCCCTGAAGTTCAAGGCAAATTACCTTTAAAATGGAGTTCTAATATGCTATGTAGGCGATTTTTCTTTTTCCTAGCAACACACTTAGCAAAGCGAAAAAACACTTCCTCCTTTGGCCTCTGATGCTATTTAAGGTTTCTCATGATGACCCTGAAGTGCTGGTTTCTTGAACTGCCTTCTGAATCATCTAAGGAAGATTAACAGATTAATGGACAGCCTGGTTCATTCACTAAATAAATTCTATCACCAGGCACCCGGACTTGGCATCCTGCCTTCAACAAGCTGCAGTCTGATGAGGGAAATAATGTTAATCAAATAATTCTGTGACAGAGGCAACTAAGTACTGAACATATAAAGGTCTGATCCAGCCAGGGGATTATGGAAGACTGAGGAGGAGTTGGCTGATCAGAGATCTTGAACCCTGAGGTTTAAACAGCTGAAACAAGGTAGAGAGAACATTCTAGGCAAGGAGAACATGATAGTCCTGGTGTGGGACAGAGCATGATAAATTGCAGACTTAAGGAGCTGAAATGGAGGGAATCAGGAGGAAGATGCTGAAGAGGTGAGGAGGCCAGACCACACGGGGCTTCCACACACGTGGAAGTTTTGCTTTATCCTAAGATGGAGGTGAAGCACATAGGGGTTTAATCAGATTTGCACTTTGAACCCATCACTCTGGCTGAAACGTGAATGACTGTTGTTTTACAGAGACGCTACTTTACTGAGTCTCCACCACAATCCTGGCAGGGTTATTGTTATTCCTGTCACATAGGTTCAGAAAGACAAAATAACATGCCCAGGTCATTCCACTACTAAATGCCCAGGAAAGGGATCTGAGTCTTCTTGATATCCAGCCGCTTCCCAAACTCCTTCATTAAAGGAGCCCAAGTTCAGGGCAAGTTGAGGCCGTTCCTGCCGCCACACCTACCCTGACCTCTAGGAACAGTTATTAAAGAGAAGAGGCATGGCTCCCTCTTTCTAGTTACCTGCTTGCTCTTTGGAGTGTGCCTGCAGCCATCTTTCATCCTCAAATGCCTGGCAAGCAACCAAGCAAAAAACTGGCCAAGAAAGAATCTTCTTGGGCAGGTGATTAACACCTGTCTTTTCTCCTCTAGTTTTATTCAAGTAGCCTAGCAACTAATACTGTGCATTTATCAAAGCAGTTACAGTCAGCACCTTGAAGGCTTGATTGTTCCCTGAAGTTCAAGGCAAATTACCTTTAAAATGGAGTTCTAATATGCTATGTAGGCGATTTTTCTTTTTCCTAGCAACACACTTGGAGCACAAATAACTTTTGCCTGGGGAAACATCAGTATTATCAAAAACAAAGACATTGATTTATCTCAAATATTTTACATTTTCTCTTTTCTGAAATGAGTAAGGGGTAACTGAGACAGGATCTTAGAACTTGTGGCTTTGTAGGAGGTATGGGGGAGCAGGGTTGGCACAAATAAGAACTGAGGTATTGTCTCTGTTCTGGTACAGAGGGCTTCCCAGGTGGCCTAGTGGCAAAGAATCCACCTGCCAATGCAGGGGACACAAGAGACGCAGGTTAGACCCCTGGGTCGGAAAGACCCTCTGGAGGAGGAAATGGCAACCCACACCGGTATTCTTGCCTGGAGAATCCCGTGGACAGAGGAGCCTGGCCGGCCACAGTCCATGGGGTCGCAGAGCCCCACAGGACTGAGCACACATCTACAAAACAGAGGATCTGGAGGATGTGGCGAGGAAGAGGTGAAATGGAGCGCTGATGCATTGATGGGAAGGCAGGAAAGTGGTAAGGCAGGAGAAACAGTCAATCAGTAGAGGGATTGCGAGGAAAGAGAACGGTTGAAAATGCAGAGGGAAAGGAAAAAGAAAGCAGAGGGAACAAAGATACGCCCGCACGGGGCAAGAGTATCCTTCTGCTCTGACCGTGACAGATGAGGCACTCTTACCATGGGCCGTCAGATCCCTGTCCTCGACTGGGCCAGCCTAACTTCCCCGTTGCTCTTGAGCACTCCCGTCTTAGGGCCCTCCATTTGCCGCTCTTCCCGCTACTAACTACGCCACGTGTATCCCCTCACTTCTTCGGGGGCTCTACTCGACGGCTGCCCTAAACACATTCTGCAGGAAGCAGACCTGACTTAGCTAACTTCTACCCCGCTTTATTCGGCAGACTCTTTATTTGGCTGTTGTCTGAGCTCCCCACCACCACCCCCGTCTCCCAGCAGGTAAATTCCGTGGGAACAAGGCCACCGTTTTGCTCACTGCTCCATCTCCAGTTTTATTCAAGTAGCCTAGCAACTAATACTGTGCATTTATCAAAGCAGTTACAGTCAGCACCTTGAAGGCTTGATTGTTCCCTGAAGTTCAAGGCAAATTACCTTTAAAATGGAGTTCTAATATGCTATGTAGGCGATTTTTCTTTTTCCTAGCAACACACTTGGAGCACAAATAACTTTTGCCTGGGGAAACATCAGTATTATCAAAAACAAAGACATTGATTTATCTCAAATATTTTACATTTTCTCTTCTGAAATGAGTAAGGGTAACTGAGACAGGATCTTAGAACTTGTGGCTTTGTAGGAGGTATGGGGGAGCAGGGTTGGCACAAATAAGAACTGAGGTATTGTCTCTGTTCTGGTACAGAGGGCTTCCCAGGTGGCCTAGTGGCAAAGAATCCACCTGCCAATGCAGGGGACACAAGAGACGCAGGTTAGACCCCTGGGTCGGAAAGACCCTCTGGAGGAGGAAATGGCAACCCACACCGGTATTCTTGCCTGGAGAATCCCGTGGACAGAGGAGCCTGGCCGGCCACAGTCCATGGGGTCGCAGAGCCCCACAGGACTGAGCACACATCTACAAAACAGAGGATCTGGAGGATGTGGCGAGGAAGAGGTGAAATGGAGCGCTGATGCATTGATGGGAAGGCAGGAAAGTGGTAAGGCAGGAGAAACAGTCAATCAGTAGAGGGATTGCGAGGAAAGAGAACGGTTGAAAATGCAGAGGGAAAGGAAAAAGAAAGCAGAGGGAACAAAGATACGCCCGCACGGGGCAAGAGTATCCTTCTGCTCTGACCGTGACAGATGAGGCACTCTTACCATGGGCCGTCCAGATCCCTGTCCCTCGACTGGGCCAGCCTAACTTCCCCGTTGCTCTTGAGCACTCCCGTCTTAGGGCCCTCCATTTGCCGCTCTTCCCGCTACTAACTACGCCACGTGTATCCCCTCACTTCTTCGGGGGCTCTACTCGACGGCTGCCCTAAACACATTCTGCAGGAAGCAGACCTGACTTAGCTAACTTCTACCCCGCTTTATTCGGCAGACTCTTTATTTGGCTGTTGTCTGAGCTCCCCACCACCACCCCCGTCTCCCAGCAGGTAAATTCCGTGGGAACAAGGCCACCGTTTTGCTCACTGCTCCATCTCCAGTACCCAGAACAGGGCGTGACGCCTTGGGGGGGGACTCCATACACGGCTTGGGAATCGAGGGGTGGATGCGGGGTGGAGAAATGGCACCGGAAGAGAGGAAATCGCAAGGGGCAGCCAACGCAAGAGCACCATTCTTTTTCTCTTCCTCTCCTCCCCGTCTTGCCCGCTCCACGTTCGAGGCTAAAGACAAGAAGCGGGAATGCGAGAAATACGGGCGGAAACAGAAATCCAAATCCGTCCCGTGCAAATCCTGATGAAACGTGCAAGGGGGAGAAGGGCCGAAAGGGAGAACGCCACGGCACACGCAGCAGGGAAAGAAGTGGAAAGTAAGGCGAGCGGACTGGCAGACGTCACTCCCGCACCTCGGCTCCGACTCCTCCCCCGACCGCCCGGCGCGAGGACCGGCCCGCGCCCGCCCGCGCCGCGAGCGCGGCGGGACCACAGCTCCCAGCGTGCCCTGCGCGGCGGCGCCTGCGCGGAGCGGCGGGAGGCGGCGGTCTGGTCTCCGCTGAGGAGGAGCGGGGCCGAGGAGGGAGGCAGCGGTGAGAGTTCAGAGTTCAGCAGCAGCAGCCTGAGCCCATGATTCCCATATGCCCGGTAGTTTCCTTCACCTATGGTGAGTCGAAGGCGCCCGCCGCGGCCCCGCCCGCCTCCCCGGCCCGAAAATTTGATTTAAGGGTTTTTAACCTGAGACAGGATCTTAGAACTTGTGGCTTTGTAGGAGGTAGGGGCAGGTGGCACAAAGTGGACACCCTGGCCGGCCACAGTCCATGGGTCGCAGAGCCCCACAGGACTGAGCACACATCTACAAAACAGAGGATCTGGAGGATGTGGCGAGGAAGAGGTGAAATGGAGCGCTGATGCATTGATGGGAAGGCAGGAAAGTGGTAAGGCAGGAGAAACAGTCAATCAGTAGAGATTGCGAGGAAAGAGAACGGTTGAAAATGCAGAGGGAAAGGAAAAAGAAAGCAGAGGGAACAAAGATACGCCCGCACGGGGCAAGAGTATCCTTCTGCTCTGACCGTGACAGATGAGGCACTCTTACCATGGGCCCAGATCCCTGTCCCTCGACTGGGCCAGCCTAACTTCCCCGTTGCTCTTGAGCACTCCCGTCTTAGGGCCCTCCATTTGCCGCTCTTCCCGCTACTAACTACGCCACGTGTATCCCCTCACTTCTTCGGGGGCTCTACTCGACGGCTGCCCTAAACACATTCTGCAGGAAGCAGACCTGACTTAGCTAACTTCTACCCCGCTTTATTCGGCAGACTCTTTATTTGGCTGTTGTCTGAGCTCCCCACCACCACCCCCGTCTCCCAGCAGGTAAATTCCGTGGGAACAAGGCCACCGTTTTGCTCACTGCTCCATCTCCAGTACCCAGAACAGGGCGTGACGCCTTGGGGGGGGACTCCATACACGGCTTGGGAATCGAGGGGTGGATGCGGGGTGGAGAAATGGCACCGGAAGAGAGGAAATCGCAAGGGGCAGCCAACGCAAGAGCACCATTCTTTTTCTCTTCCTCTCCTCCCCGTCTTGCCCGCTCCACGTTCGAGGCTAAAGACAAGAAGCGGGAATGCGAGAAATACGGGCGGAAACAGAAATCCAAATCCGTCCCGTGCAAATCCTGATGAAACGTGCAAGGGGGAGAAGGGCCGAAAGGGAGAACGCCACGGCACACGCAGCAGGGAAAGAAGTGGAAAGTAAGGCGAGCGGACTGGCAGACGTCACTCCCGCACCTCGGCTCCGACTCCTCCCCCGACCGCCCGGCGCGAGGACCGGCCCGCGCCCGCCCGCGCCGCGAGCGCGGCGGGACCACAGCTCCCAGCGTGCCCTGCGCGGCGGCGCCTGCGCGGAGCGGCGGGAGGCGGCGGTCTGGTCTCCGCTGAGGAGGAGCGGGGCCGAGGAGGGAGGCAGCGGGTGAGAGTTCAGAGTTCAGCAGCAGCAGCCCGAGCCCATGATTCCCATATGCCCGGTAGTTTCCTTCACCTATGGTGAGTCGAAGGCGCCCCGCCGCGGCCCCCGCCCGCCTCCCCCCCGGCCCGGGGCGGCGGGGCGGCGCGGGGGCCGGGGCCGGCGGCGGGGAGGAGGCGGCGGCCGCCGCCGCCGGGGCGGGCGAGGGAGCGAGGGAGCGCGAGGCGGCGGGGGCGGCGGCGCGGCCGGCCGGGCCCGGCCAGGGCGGCTTCTCACGGCGCCTCTCTCTCTCCCTTCCCTCCCTCGGCGTGTCTGCCCGTCCGCGCCTCTCCGCCCGCCATGGGACCCGACGCTCCTCGCCCGCCGCAGTGCCCAGCCGGCTGGGGGAAGATGCCAAAATGGCGACCGGCAACTACTTTGGATTCACCCACAGCGGGGCGGCGGCGGCGGCGGCTGCGGCCCAGTATAGGTAACGGCTCCCCGCCCGGCCCCCTGCCCCCCGCGCGCCCCTCCGCCCGGGCCCCGCCGGCGCGCCGGCCCCGCGCCGCCGCCGCCCCTCCCCGAGCCCCGGCCCGCGGGCCCCGCGGCCTGGCGGGGCGGCGCGGCCGGGGCGGCCCGGGCCTCTGGCGGCCCCGGGGCTAAGATGGCCTCCCGCGGCCCGGGAGCCGAGCCGCCGCCCCGCCGCCCCCCGCGCCCGGGCCCCGCGCGCCCGGCGATGGCGACGGTGGCCGCGGCCCCCGCGCCGCCGGCCGCCCTCGCCCGGGCCCGCAGGGCGGCTTGTCTCCCCGGGCCCTCCCCGCGCCCCGAGGTCTCCCCGGGCCCCTGCGGCCACCCGCGGGGGTCCTCGCCGCCGCCGGCGCGTGGCCTTCTCCCGGGCGAGGCGCGAGAGGGAAACACGCCAACCACCTGTGAAGGGTGCCGCGGGCGGCCCGGAACCGGGGCGCGGAGTTGCTCGTGCGGACGGACGAGCCCCCGTCCCCGTCCCGGCTGCGGCGACCAGGCCCCGGGCGGCCCGCGACGGGGCGCTGCCCTCCGGAGGGGTGCGGAGTGCACGGGGTACCCGGTTAGGGAGATGCAGCGAGGGAGGTCTCCACCTTTAAGGGATGCTCCCGTTTCTGCTGCGTCTGTCGTGCGTTTTATAGCTTAACAAAAGAAAGCAAAACGCTCGATGTTCGTTTTGAGTCCGTCTGAGTCTCTAGATTTAGGCTCTAAGCAAGCGTACCGGGCTCCTAAGTGATCAGATTTTCGGAGAGAGATTGTATAAGATATCTGTGCGCTAGGTAAATTAGCTCCTGGTTAAACCCAAGTAGTTTTCTCACGCCATTCGCTTCAGGCGGCGGGTTGTCTAATCGAAAGAGCATCTATTGGATACAGAAGGCCTGAGTTCCAGTCTTTTTTTTTTTTTTTTCCTGATTTTCTAACATCACTTAGTTATCTCTTAACTGGGCTTTCATTTTCCTCAGCTGTAAAACTGGGCTGTCTTTATGGGTTAAAACTTGTAATTCTGAAGAACACAGTTGCCTTATTTGATGGAGTTTGTAAGATGTTAGTTCTTGCAAGGGTTTCCCTGGTGGGCTCTGCTGTAAAGAATCCGCCTGCCGGTGCAGTTCGATCCCTGGGTGGGGAAGATCCCCTGGAGAAGGAAATGCAACCCACTCCAGTATTCTTGCCTGGAGAATCAATCCCACGGATAGAGCGGCCTGGCGGGCTGCTGTCTATGGGTTGAAAAGGAGACCCGATTTAGAAACTAAACAACACTGTTTATTGTGAGGAAAGTATCATCATTTTATGTAACACTAAAAAAAAAGACTACCAGTTAAAATCACTCAGTGTTTAAGACCCCATTGAGTTTTTAAGAGATGTATGGAAGTGAAGGTGTTCGTGGCTCAGTCCTGTCTGACTTTTGCGAACCCGTGGAGTGCAGCAGGCCAGGCAAGGCCCCTAAGAGATGTGTAAATGCACTTAGTGGTGGAATTTCTGTTTTCGGCCGCGCCGGCGCGTGGCTTCTCCCGGGCGAGGCGAGAGGGAAACACGCCAACCACCTGTGAAGGGTGCCGCGGGCGGCCCGGAACCGGGGCGCGGAGTTGCTCGTGCGGACGGACGAGCCCCCGTCCCCGTCCCGGCTGCGGCGACCAGGCCCCGGGCGGCCCGCGACGGGGCGCTGCCCTCCGGAGGGGTGCGGAGTGCACGGGGTACCCGGTTAGGGAGATGCAGCGAGGGAGGTCTCCACCTTTAAGGGATGCTCCCGTTTCTGCTGCGTCTGTCGTGCGTTTTATAGCTTAACAAAAGAAAGCAAAACGCTCGATGTTCGTTTTGAGTCCGTCTGAGTCTCTAGATTTAGGCTCTAAGCAAGCGTACCGGGCTCCTAAGTGATCAGATTTTCGGAGAGAGATTGTATAAGATATCTGTGCGCTAGGTAAATTAGCTCCTGGTTAAACCCAAGTAGTTTTCTCACGCCATTCGCTTCAGGCGGCGGGTTGTCTAATCGAAAGAGCATCTATTGGATACAGAAGGCCTGAGTTCCAGTCTTTTTTTTTTTTTTTCCTGATTTTCTAACATCACTTAGTTATCTCTTAACTGGGCTTTCATTTTCCTCAGCTGTAAAACTGGGCTGTCTTTATGGGTTAAAACTTGTAATTCTGAAGAACACAGTTGCCTTATTTGATGGAGTTTGTAAGATGTTAGTTCTTGCAAGGGTTTCCCTGGTGGGCTCTGCTGTAAAGAATCCGCCTGCCGGTGCAGTTCGATCCCTGGGTGGGGAAGATCCCCTGGAGAAGGAAATGCAACCCACTCCAGTATTCTTGCCTGGAGAATCAATCCCACGGATAGAGCGGCCTGGCGGGCTGCTGTCTATGGGTTGAAAAGGAGACCCGATTTAGAAACTAAACAACACTGTTTATTGTGAGGGAAAGTATCATCATTTTATGTAACACTAAAAAAAAAGACTACCAGTTAAAATCACTCAGTGTTTAAGACCCCATTGAGTTTTTAAGAGATGTATGGAAGTGAAGGTGTTCGTGGCTCAGTCCTGTCTGACTTTTGCGAACCCGTGGAGTGCAGCAGGCCAGGCAAGGCCCCTAAGAGATGTGTAAATGCACTTAGTGGTGGAATTTCTGTTTTACTAATTGTTGAATGCCTTGAATGCATGTGGCAGTTTTTACAAGTCCTTTTACCTTGAAGCTTATTTCCAGAAAAAGGACTGAGATGACAGATAATGGGGACAAAATCATGGGGCTTTTCAGATGTTAAAAAAAAGTCTTAACAAGTTGTGGTAATTAAACAGCTAACAAAGTTTCAGCTACTTTAATAAAGAGCGGAGAGAGAAAAATCAAGCCATTTTTTTTCCTCTGGGAAACAGGAGATAACTAATCAGCATCTGTGCCGAAAATCTACTGTTACCAAGCACTATGTGTTCTAGACAAGGCTGTATTTAACTGCTTAAACTTAAATTGTTTTACACAGTATTTTTTTTGTTCCTGTTTGCAGAGTGATAGATTTGCTGAATTAACTGTTTCCTAGAAATGTAGTGTTTGTTCATTGTTGAAGTTTTGAAGTATTTTTTCTAATGCAAACCTATATAAACAGAAATGAGGGGAGGAAATGGCAATTAAAAGAGACTTAATAGCTTTTAGGTAAAAACATTTGCATATATGTATTTTATCCCAGTATAGGAAGCTATTATAGAATTTCTGTACCTAGCTTTTTACTTTGAATTTTACAGAGTTTAGTGAACATCAATCCAATATATTAAATTGATTGTTATATATGTCTAATGAGAAAAGACTAGTCTCTTGACATTACTTATGTATATATTGGCAAAACTAATTTTTTTAGGATGCTCTGTCTTTGTATATTACATAGTATATGGAATTGCTTGTTTTTAATGGAAAAAAATCAGGTTCAATAATGCTAATACGGGCTTCCCTTGTGGCTCAGTGGATAAGAACCCGTCTGCCAATGCAGGAGACACAGGTTCAAGCCCTGATCCGGGAAGATCCCACATACCACAGAGCAGCTAAACCCACACATCAACAAAGACCCAGCACAGCCAAAAATAAATAAATAAAAGTTTAAAAAAAATAATAATAATGCTAATACTTTGATTCAAGGAGGATGAACAGATAATAATCAAAGCATATGCAAAAAATGCAATGATAATGTTCATCTTTCTTCCTGTATAGAAATCATTAAAATACAGCTTTCAGACATGGAGGACCACAGATTACTTTTCTTTTTTTTTTTTTTCTCTCTTTTTTTTTTTTCTTTTTCTACTCACAGATTACTTTTCAAAAAAAAATTTATTTTTTTAATTTGTGAGGAAGTAAACTCAAGGAGATCTTAAACATTTACCTGTGGGCGATGTGAATAGTCGGCTTCACCTGTCATTGAGTACAGATACTGAAAGTAACTATTGTTTGGTAATATTTAAGATTTATAATGGCATACTAAATAGTAAAGTTCTTTAAGCAGTGTCGTAAGGATCGAAGTCCTGCTACAGATAATTTTCAGATAATCCAGCCTTTTCTGTTGTGTAACGCATAGATGAATATTTTTGTGGTACCCATTTACTCAGTTCTTGTGCTACATGTTCCATCAGCTACTGAATGCTTCCTGCTTTCTGTATTTTTTTTTAATGTTACTAAGTCTTGTACCATTTGGCCACTATTTTAAATGTAATCTTTTCATTTTCTTAACCTTTCGTGTGCTTTTTTTCCCCTTGGAAATGACAAAATCAAAAAAGTTTTAAAGTAGAAATTATTGTGTTAAAATGTATATGTTTCTGGTAGAATGTTAATTTGGGGTGTGCAGGACAAAGCAGAGTTGAAGCAAGACGAAAAAAATAGGAATGGCTTTGTGGCAGGAGAGGAACTTCATAGGATGGGTACCTACTTCAGTACAGTGTTTGAGAAGATACAGTTAAAAACTTTTAGATATAATTTTATAATAAGTCTTGGAAAAAACAATTTTAACAGTTGTAAGGACTAAGGGTGGCAAAGAATGTGAGAAAGATAATTCTCAGTGGAAAAAACTTTCTAAATTAATATTTCATAGGATAAAATTAGGTTTTCTTCTCTTTTGAGAGTTACAGAGAAGTTCTCATAGAAGTTCTTCAGTTTTTGAAGATTTGTGGCATAAATAAACGCACTAGGTATATGTAGTATAAACTAAAGCAATCCCATTATATTCCACTATTAATAGGCCATAAGCTTTTCTTTGAGAGTTTTAAACAGCCAGTTTTCTCTTATTCCTTAGAAAAGCCTTGAACATATCAGTTCTTGGCAACTTTCTGTCTACTCAAGATATTTGTCTGTTACCTGCATGACCTAAATCTTTAGGTTTTGGTTCTTTTGTTAATTCTTATCTGAATGTTACTCTACCTTCAGTAAAGTTAGCTGTTTAAAATAATCACTTGGCAACATATTTTTGACCCTTTTAATACCTAGAATTTATGGAGTTGAAAAGCTTGAGAGTAATGATTGTATAAAGATGCAAGGTAATTACCCCCATATTCTTAGAATCTTAGCAAATGCTAAATAATAATGTTTAAGTGGATTTCGACTGTTGTCTGAACATTAGATTAGCTTTGTCTCATCTAGTGATTCCAGAGATGTCTTTAGGACATCTGTTCCTAAGGATGAGTATCTCTTCACATCACTGGGATAACTTGGATAGTTGATTAGTAAATTTTCCTCTTTTTTTCCTTCTCTTTTTTACTTTTTATTTGTATGTAGAGGTAAGAATATTGTATCTTGGGCTTCCCCTGGTGGTCCAGTGGGTAAGGACACCGCCTTGCAGTGCAAGGGGCGCCAGTTTGATCCCTGGCCTGGGAAGATCCCATGTGCCGCGGAGCGGCTGGACTGATGTGTCCATCTACCAAGCTGGAGCTCTGGGGCGCATACGCCCAGAGCCGGCGCTCTGCAACGACAGAGGCCACCGCGATGGGAGGCCCACAGGAGCCAAAGAACAAAGACGGATGAAAATAGAGAAATGAAAGACCAATAGAAGTGGCCCGCCCGTCCCCCTCCCTCCCCACTCCACTCCCCAAAAAGAATATTGTATCTTGGTGGAAAGAATAGTAAGGCAGAAAGAAGTAATCACTCACTGAGACAGTGAAAAAACCAGGTGAACAGGTTTTGAAACCAATCTTAGTGATGGAAATTTACTGGCTCTACCAAAAAAAATTTTACTGCAACTGCTAATTATATCAGCTTTTCCATTGTTGAATCAGAGATTGTAGGATTCACATTACATGAATGGATTTGAAATAATGAAAATTTTCTCTCCAAAAGGATTAATGCCGTTACACTGATGATATGTCCTGTATGTGTTATTAATAGCCTTAAGAGCAGGGTGAGCCAAAATAGCCCTGTATAGAATGCTTAAAGGGTATGCTCGACTGTGCTTTTGCTTCTGTAACCTGCCTCACAGTATAGTATAATGAAAAGGGAATGAGCTAGTCAAGACTTTGGATGTAATCTCAACCCTGTCTGTTTAGACACTTGTCCAAGTCCCTTAATTTTTCTATGACTCAGTTACTTCAATTAACTTTGAGGTGAAGATTGAATATAAAACTTCCTAGTCTTATGCCTTATTTTCAGTATGTACTTTACCAGTGCTAGTTTTCTATAGCAATTTGCATAATAATACCAAAAGAGTTTTAAAAGCTATCCTTAGTTGCTGTCTATCATACATTTAATATATAGAGCGTTATAATCTCAAATGTTTTAAAAGTAGGTACCTAAATAATTGGAGTCCTCAGTTTCAGTCTCAGTTTAATAGAGACCTCCAAATTTTTTTTAAAATTTTTTTTTTTTTAAGATTTCTTTATTTCTTTATTTTTGGGTGGTGGGGTGGGGAGGGAGGGGAGCAGGTGGGCTACTTCTGTTGGTCTTTCATTTGTTTATTTTCATCCATCTTTGTTCTTTGGCCCGTGTGGGCCTCCCATCGCAGTGGCCTCTGTTGTCACAGAGCACTGGCTCTGGGCACATGCGCTCCACAGCTCTGGCTCAGTAATTGGACACATTGGTCCAGCCGCTCCATGGCACGTGGGGTCTAACCAGGCCAGGGATCAAACCGGCGTCCCCTGCACTGCAAGGCGGTGTCCTTACCCACTGGACCACCAGGGAAGCCCTTTTTAATTTTTTGCTTTTGTTTGTTTGTTTGTTTGTTTAAATTTATTTTCATCCATCTTATATTCTTTGGCTTGTGTGGGGCCTCCCATTGCAGTGGCCTCTCTTGTTGCAGAGCACCAGCTCTGGGCACATGCGCTCCAGAGCGTTGGCTCATAATTGGACACACCGGTCCAGTTGCTCCACAGAACTTGGGATCTTCCTCGGCCAGGGATTGAACCGGTGTCCCCTGCATTGCAAGGCAGACTCTACCCAATGGACCACCAGGGAAGACTCCCCAAGTATTTGATTATTTGCAAGCAACACGATTATAATCGACAGATAAATATGAGAAATAATAGGAATTCAGTTTTCCTGCACCTAAGATTGGGGGAATATTGGTACCAGTCCTGTTTCAGCATTGTTGGAATTAGATTATTAAATTTCAAGTAAGTCCTTTATATATAGCTATAAAACCTAAGTAGAACTAACACTAATGAGATATGCAAAACACTTTAAGGAAAAAAAATACAATGGGCTATAAAGAACATAAAAGAAGACAAATGAAGATGGGCTGTGTTCAAGGGGTACAAATAAAATCATCACTATCAAATTGTCAGTTTTCTCCTAAGTAGTCCATATATTTAAGGTAATTCCAATGAAAATCACAGCAGACCCTTTGGGGTAACTTAAAGTAACTCTCATGTTGACAGTGGAGAGAATATTTGTCCAAAGGTAGTCATGACAATCTTGTCATGATATCCTACATGTCATGTATATTAGCAGGGACCGAAAGGTGTTATTAAACAGGAAAATGTGGTATTGGTAGAGGGACAAATAGATGATTGGCTTACAGTAGAGATCCAAGAAGTAGATGTATGCTAATGGGCAGTGGATTAGAATATATAGCTGTTTAGATACAGATATTTGTTCAAAAAAAGACAAATCAGCCAAATTATTGTTCAGAAATACACCATCAGGATAATCAGAGGACAATCCTTTGGCTTGAAAATGTAATTGACAAAATATGTTAGAATTGCTTGAATGAGATTAAAAGTGAGGAGAGTGCCTACTGTACTTATCCATGCATTGTTATTGGCATCACTCCATCAGAATTAGGGTCGTTCTGAGGACAGCATTTCTCAGTGTTCTGTGAAAACTGTATACAGTGCAGCTCTTAATTCATCCTTACATAGGGCAAATTAATGAAATAAAGACCGTTGGACTTCTTGTTTTAATATGAATCTCCTCATGTAATATGTACATTAAAATACATATTACATTTATAGGGGGCTTCCCTGGTGGCTCATTGGTGGAGAATTTGCCTGCCAGTGCTGGAGACACAGGTTCAACTCCGCATCCGGGAGGATCCCACATGCTGCAGAGCAGCTAGGCCTGTGAGCCACAATTGTTGAGCCTGTGCTCTGGAGCCTCGGAGTCGCAACTCTTGGGCCCATCTGTGGCAACTACCGAAGGCCGTGTGCCTTGGAGCCCGAGTTCACAAGAGAAGTCACTGCGGCGGGAGGCCTGCTCACCTCGGCTGGAGAGCGGCCCCCATTCCCTGCAACTAGAGGGGCCTGCAGCAGCGGTGAAAATCCAGAATAGCCATAAATAAGTAAATAAATAAAACTTAAAAACAAAACAAGACGTTTCTAAAAAAAAAAAAAAAAACACTTTTATAGGGAGTAGCTTGAAGTATGCTTAGTCCCTGCTCTCAGGAGTTTACACTTCTTGGGTGAGAGTAGAGGCAGGTATACTTTCAGGTAACTGCCTTGATAGTGATCTTTTTTTAATTTCTGGGAAAAGGTAATGTATAATTGCATCATGTTGGTATAGTCTGAATGAAAATCACAGCAGACCCTTTGGGGTAACTTAAAGTAACTCTCATGTTGACAGTGGAGATATTTGTCCAAAGGTAGTCATGACAATCTTGTCATGATATCCTACATGTCATGTATATTAGCAGGGACCGAAAGGTGTTATTAAACAGGAAAATGTGGTATTGGTAGAGGGACAAATAGATGATTGGCTTACAGTAGAGATCCAAGAAGTAGATGTATGCTAATGGGCAGTGGATTAGAATATATAGCTGTTTAGATACAGATATTTGTTCAAAAAAAGACAAATCAGCCAAATTATTGTTCAGAAATACACCATCAGGATAATCAGAGGACAATCCTTTGGCTTGAAAATGTAATTGACAAAATATGTTAGAATTGCTTGAATGAGATTAAAAGTGAGGAGAGTGCCTACTGTACTTATCCATGCATTGTTATTGGCATCACTCCATCAGAATTAGGGTCGTTCTGAGGACAGCATTTCTCAGTGTTCTGTGAAAACTGTATACAGTGCAGCTCTTAATTCATCCTTACATAGGGCAAATTAATGAAATAAAGACCGTTGGACTTCTTGTTTTAATATGAATCTCCTCATGTAATATGTACATTAAAATACATATTACATTTATAGGGGGCTTCCCTGGTGGCTCATTGGTGGAGAATTTGCCTGCCAGTGCTGGAGACACAGGTTCAACTCCGCATCCGGGAGGATCCCACATGCTGCAGAGCAGCTAGGCCTGTGAGCCACAATTGTTGAGCCTGTGCTCTGGAGCCTCGGAGTCGCAACTCTTGGGCCCATCTGTGGCAACTACCGAAGGCCGTGTGCCTTGGAGCCCGAGTTCACAAGAGAAGTCACTGCGGCGGGAGGCCTGCTCACCTCGGCTGGAGAGCGGCCCCCATTCCCTGCAACTAGAGGGGCCTGCAGCAGCGGTGAAAATCCAGAATAGCCATAAATAAGTAAATAAATAAAACTTAAAAACAAAACAAGACGTTTCTAAAAAAAAAAAAAAAAAAAAAACACTTTTATAGGGAGTAGCTTGAAGTATGCTTAGTCCCTGCTCTCAGGGAGTTTACACTTCTTGGGGGTGAGAGTAGAGGCAGGTATACTTTCAGGTAACTGCCTTGATAGTGATCTTTTTTTTTTTTAATTTCTGGGAAAAGGTAATGTATAATTGCATCATGTTGGTATAGTCTGCATTAAATGGTCAGAGATCTTGAAAATTCAAGATTTAAAGAATGATAAGAACAATGAGCCTTAAAGAAAATTATATCATAAATGAGGGCAAAGAGTGATGTGATTTATGATTGACCTGATTGCTTCTCTCACTTTCCCAGCCCTACTCATTCCAAACCATTTTTTAATTGTAAGCAGAAATGGCCGCTATAAATTTAATGACAGTACTCTTATGCTTAAAATATTTCGTTTGCTATCCATTACTTTCAGAATATCTGCTTATCATAGCTTCATATTTAGAGGATTTGGGTATCTTATTGTGCAGACTTAGAATTCATTCAGATGAAATCAAAAATTCTGAAAAAAAAAATTGACAGTAAAAGAAAAAAATAACATGATGGGTAAGGGGGATGTTATTTTTTAGTTTTTTATTTTCATCTCTATAGGTATCCATACCTTTTTCTGAAGAAATGTTACTATATTTGAGATATAATGAAAGATGTGTTTTTCTTGAGTACAGGAAGTTACAGAGCACTCTAGTTTAATTAATTTGTGGTATCCATTAGCTTTAATTATACCCAATAGTTTTGTTTCTTTTTTGAGTAACTCTGTTTACAAATATTTATAAGGATTAACATTACCTGTCTTCATCTTTTAAATATCTTCCAAAACAATTTGCTTATTTTTCAAAATGGAATAGAATTTGTTTTAATAACCATGTGGATCCTCTGAATTTTTTTTTTTAGTAAGTCTGAGATTTAGAGTATGAAATCTTCATGATCTTATTTTTCTGTGTCTTGAAACATTTTGCTTTTTCATGATCCTGAGAATTATTTGCTCTTTATTCATCAACTGTTTTCAACTATGCTTAAAAAAAAAAAAAAAAGACTAATACAGTAAAAAGTGGTGTTGGAAGCACCTAGAAGGGAAGGTACAGTAGTGAAATAATTAAAAGATATTGCGTTGCCCAAAGTATTGCATCATGTTTCAAGAAGGAATGAAAGGAGAGACACTACCTTTAATCGTTGGCTTTTAGTTTTCCTTCAACACAAATGAGGAGTCAGAATTATTCACTCTTTGTTTGTATTGTCAAAGATAAGAAAGTTAACAGAAGAACGCATTTGACAGATAAGATGAGTGCAAAACCAGCACTACTCAAGACAAATGATAATGGTAAAATTGACTCTATGAGCAAAATCTCAGCCTAAAGGTCCTTAGATACAATATCCTGGATCGGAGATCCCCAGCCCCCAACCCAAGGACTGTTAGAAACCAGCCGCCCAACAGGAGGTGAGTGGCAGGCCAGTGAGGGAAGCTTCATCTGTATTTAACAATGAGTCCCGTTGCTTGCTTTAATGCTTGAGCTCCGCCTCCTGTCAGATCTGCAGAAGCCTTAGCTTCTCTCAAGAGCTGGAGGGCTCCTAGTGAGGATCTTAATGCTTGATGATCTGAGGAGGGGCTGAGGTGATACTAGCGCTGGGGAGCCACTGCAAATACATGTATTATTGGTAGAGAGATTCGCCGCACAGAGACCATAATCAATTGTATGCAGACTAATATCAGAACCCCACCAATGGGTGGCAATTGTATGATTGTTTCATAATATATTGCAGTGTAATACTAATAGAAATAAAATGCACAGTAAATGTAATGCACCTGAGTCATCCTGAAACCACCTCCCTCCCTCATACGTGGAAAAATTGTCTGCCACGAAACCGGTCTCTGGTGCCAAAAAGCTTGGGGATCATTGTCTGAAATGAATTTTTTCACACTGAAGAATAAGTAAGTGAACAATATATTTCTTAGGATAAAAAATGAAAGTAAGGTATTCTCATCTCGTTAATAGAAAGGACTTCATTATGTAATATTCTGTGACAAGATCCAGAGCATCCCATTTTGCTAAAAGTATAGGTGGCAGAAATCGTTAATGCTTTATGATGTTTGTGAACTAAAATTTAGTCTGTGTGGTTCATTAGTGAACAAATCCTCAAGGGAGATGTGTATACAAAAGTAGTTGGAAGAAAATAGATGGTTAGAAATTAAAAGATTCATTAGATCATTCAGAAACAAAAGTTGGTATTTTTCAACTATGGAATAAATATGGTCATCATCATCTTTCTCTTCCTCAACAAAGTATGAGTCATAAAACATTTCAGAACTTTTTAAAGCATTGTTGGTTGATAATTCAAATGCAGGAAGAAGAACCAGAAGTAATGAATAGTTGGAACTTATTAGAGAAATATTTGAAATGTGGAACTAGCTTTAATAGGATGGACATGTTTCATGTTCATGCGTTAAAGTTGATGAGCACTTATGTTCAGAAAACATGGTCTATTTTGTCTAAATGTGAAGTAAAAATTTGGGTTTACAGTAACTTGTATTTAAAATTTTCAAATAGTTTCTTTCATTATTCCTTATTCTTATATAAATTGTCAAGTAACCTCAAAAATACAGAAAGGGTAGGAGGTACATTGGATCCAAATGATATTTATTTCCCCTGGTATATTGAGAGTTAAAAGATCTCAAGAAAACTGTTAACAGTTCATATGCTATTTAACCATGCCTCTTGCTTGTATCTACCAATCTAATGAGTTGATAGAAATTGTAGGATTGATTATTTGTTTTTATTTTTAAGAAGAAAATAGAACTTGAATTTGTTTCTTCCAAAATTCTACAGTGATGCAGTTATTGTTTTAATAGCATTGTGAAGGTAATGGAAGCATGACATGACTATATCGAGTTTAAGGAATACCTAAAGGTAGTCAGTCTTTTTACATTGATTTCAGCATTATAAAATACTAAATGTAAAGAAGATAAATTTGTCAGTTTTGTAGATACGCAAAATCCCTAGAAAAGTCCCAACACTGTTGAGCATTAAATTTGGACTAACAAATGTTAAATTGTGTTTTGTGTACCAAGAGAAAGAAAGAAAGAAAAAAGTGTTATCAGTTACTTTACTGTTTTATCCAAAGTTGAAACACATACACAGTATTTTCCAGGGGAACAAAACCACATTTAATAATGTAATAACAGAAGCACCCTACATTTTCTTGAGAGACTTTTTCACCTCATTGCCTTTCAGGGTCAAAAAAATTAAATAGTCTACATCTGTCTTAAAGAGATTCCTCTAGAAATTTCACATGTTTCACTTAATCTAAAGTTACTTTACCTTTACTCTCTTAAACAGCACCAAGACTTAAAATGCTTTAACTTTGATTAGTCACCTCGTCATTTTTGTGCTTCTGTTGTGCTGTATTTTAGATTTCCTTAACCCTACAACCATTATTGAACAAAATTACTGTTTTATATAGCCAGTGATAATTTAAATTTGCCTTTGAATTTGAAACTTTTTTTGACCTTTCATTCATTCTGAGATGATTTTCATTCTTCCTAAGTTTTTGAGAATGTCCTTTAATACAGATCTGAGAACAGGTTTTTTGTTTTGTCTTTATAATTGTATTTATTTTATTTGACTTTTTTGACTGTGCTGGGTCTTTCTTGCTTCATGGGCTTTTCTTTAGTTGGGACAAGCAGCATGTGGGCTTTTCGTTGGGATGACTTCTCTTATGCAGAGCACAGGCTCTAGGGCATGCAGGCTTCAGTAGTTGTGACTCAGGCTTTTAAAGCACAGGCTTAGTAGTTGTGGCACACAGCTTAGTTGCTCCCTAACATGTGGGATCTTCCTGGATCAGGGATCAAACTTGTGTCTCCTGCATTGGCAGGCAGATTCTTCAGCACAGAGCCACCAGGGAAGCCTTGTTTTTTTTTTTTTTAATCTCAAAAAATCTGCATTTCACCCTGATCTTGAGAAGGCATTACTTAAATCTCTAGGGAGTTTTTCCCTCAGGCTATTTGTGCTTCTCTTTGGTGTTTACAGTTTCACTCATGCATTTTGGCTAGAATTCTTTATTTAATCTTAGTGATTAGTAAGGGCTCCTAGATCTGAGGGTTGTTACATCAGACATTCTATTTAGATATTTTTTTTTAATGGTTGATAAAAAATACTAAATGTAACATTGATTTCAGCATTATAAAATACTAAATGTAAAGAAGATAAATTTGTCAGTTTTGTAGATACGCAAAATCCCTAGAAAAGTCCCAACACTGTTGAGCATTAAATTTGGACTAACAAATGTTAAATTGTGTTTTGTGTACCAAGAGAAAGAAAGAAAGAAAAAAGTGTTATCAGTTACTTTACTGTTTTATCCAAAGTTGAAACACATACACAGTATTTTCCAGGGGAACAAAACCACATTTAATAATGTAATAACAGAAGCACCCTACATTTTCTTGAGAGACTTTTTCACCTCATTGCCTTTCAGGGTCAAAAAAATTAAATAGTCTACATCTGTCTTAAAGAGATTCCTCTAGAAATTTCACATGTTTCACTTAATCTAAAGTTACTTTACCTTTACTCTCTTAAACAGCACCAAGACTTAAAATGCTTTAACTTTGATTAGTCACCTCGTCATTTTTGTGCTTCTGTTGTGCTGTATTTTAGATTTCCTTAACCCTACAACCATTATTGAACAAAATTACTGTTTTATATAGCCAGTGATAATTTAAATTTGCCTTTGAATTTGAAACTTTTTTTGACCTTTCATTCATTCTGAGATGATTTTCATTCTTCCTAAGTTTTTGAGAATGTCCTTTAATACAGATCTGAGAACAGGTTTTTTGTTTTGTCTTTATAATTGTATTTATTTTATTTGACTTTTTTGACTGTGCTGGGTCTTTCTTGCTTCATGGGCTTTTCTTTAGTTGGGACAAGCAGCATGTGGGCTTTTCGTTGGGATGACTTCTCTTATGCAGAGCACAGGCTCTAGGGCATGCAGGCTTCAGTAGTTGTGACTCAGGCTTTTAAAGCACAGGCTTAGTAGTTGTGGCACACAGCTTAGTTGCTCCCTAACATGTGGGATCTTCCTGGATCAGGGATCAAACTTGTGTCTCCTGCATTGGCAGGCAGATTCTTCAGCACAGAGCCACCAGGGAAGCCTTGTTTTTTTTTTTTTTAATCTCAAAAAATCTGCATTTCACCCTGATCTTGAGAAGGCATTACTTAAATCTCTAGGGAGTTTTTCCCTCAGGCTATTTGTGCTTCTCTTTGGTGTTTACAGTTTCACTCATGCATTTTGGCTAGAATTCTTTATTTAATCTTAGTGATTAGTAAGGGCTCCTAGATCTGAGGGTTGTTACATCAGACATTCTATTTAGATATTTTTTCTTTACTATTTTTCTTCATTTGTAATTCCAGTGAGCTGTGAGTTACCATTTTTTTATTCTTTCCTCCTGGTCTTTTAACCTCTTTTGATGTTTCTCATCTCTGTGTGTGCATTCTGGGTAATTTCTATAGATTTGGTTTTTTGCCAGCTGTGTCTAATCAGTTATGCAATGCCTTTCTTGAGCTTCTTGTTTTAATTTTTATATACTGTATTTTATTTGTGGAAATTATTTTCATTAATCTAGTTGTTTTGATTAACTTTTTGCTCTTAGTTTTGACAGTCTCTTTCTTTAGTGTGTTTATTTTCTATTTTGTATCCAATTCTAATAGTTATAGTCTTTACAGTTTGTTTTTTTCTAATTTTGCAAACTCTTGCTCACAGTATCTTTATGGATTTTGTTTGTTTGTTTGTTTGTTTGTTTTAATTGAGATCTCCTCTTTGGTGCAGTATTGTAGCATCAGAGAGGAATGTCCATTCTATGGCACCTGGAAGCATTGTCATCACGGAGATAAACTAAACAAACTACTTGGCTTGGTGTTTTCCTTGTCAGATAATGTGAATTCCAGAGCCCAGGCTAGGAGACAAGCAGCCTGTGCTTGTCTCACTTTTCATTAAAAATTATCAGAGGAGGTCTTCTCTGGTGGTCCTGTGGGTAAAGAGTCTGCCTTGGAGTGCAAGGGGCACCAGTTCGATCCCTGGCCCAGGAAGATCCCACGTGCCATGGAGCAGCTGAACCGGTGTGTCCAATTATGAGCCAGCCCTTCGGAGTGCATGTGCCCAAAACTGGAGCTCTGCGACTAGAGAGGCCACTGCAATGGGAGGCCCACAGAGGCCAAAGAATAAAGATAGATGAAAGTAAATGGATAAAAAATCAATAAAAGAGGCCAAATTTTAAAAAAGAAAAACATTTTAAAAAAAGAAAAATGCAATTTAAAAATTTAAAAACAAATTATCAGAGGAGACTTCTCTCCTTTACCTAGAGTCAAAGCTGAGACAGGAAAGTCCCCTTAAAATTCTCCCTCAAAGGGGGAAGTGGGTTTTTTCCTAATTCACTCTGTTAGTTTCTTGTGGGAGTTTCAAAAGTTCCTAGCCATTACTTCCCAATGCTTTTGATGTCTCTGCTAACAGGGAAATTGGTATATGTATAACAGTAAATTACCAGGAGATTTGGATCCTTAGATAAGACTAAGCTGTAGTCAAATACTGTTTTTCTGTCATGAGATAGAAGAAAACATTTTGCTTAAAGAGGTAATGAGTAAAGAGTAGGAAAAGGAATAGTGAATACCATTACAGACTCTTAAGTTACTAATGTTCTGTATCATAAAATGGTGGTTCTCAAAACTTTTTGGTTTGGGGACCCTTCTCACTTCTAATTATTAAAAACACCAAAAAGCTTTTGTTTATGTGGATTATACTAGTATTTACTGTATTAGAAATTTCTAAAATATTTATAAAATTGTTTTAAAATAATAGTAAAGCTACTACATGCTAACCAAAAAAGATCTTTATGAAGAATAACTATATTCCAACCACCAAAAAAGTAGTGAGATGAGAAGCAGTGTTTTACATTTTTGCAAATCTTTTTAATATCTCAGTTGAGATGGTTGGATTGTCATACCTGCATTTGCATTTAGTGTGTTGCAATGAATTGTTTGGATTAAAATATATGAAGGCTGTGTGTAATTGAAGAGACAGCCAACCTATTGGACTCTCTGAAATAGTCTTAGGGGACCCTTAGCTGTCCTTGGATCACATTTTGAGAGCCACTATATAGAAACTCACCAAGATGTAGGAATGTTTTCTCTGTCACCAGATGCCATTTACGTGGATAAGCCATTTGTACATATAATTTATTTTAATTTCAGTAGTGACTATAAATTTAGTAGTATAATATAAAGCCAGGTCAAATTAATGGAATTTGGATGGGCCCAGAGTTGAATACAGACTCAGGTTGAAGCCAGAAATGTAGATATTAGAGTTGTATTGAAATAATTAGAAACAAGCATTTAAATTTGGGGTTGGTTTGTTAGTCATTCAGGTTGCCTGTTTGAGAACTAGTATCTTGTGTGGCCTTCTTCCCAGAGTAATGCATTAACTAATTAAAAATAGTATGAAGTGTTAATTGCTCAGTTGTGTCCAACTTTTTGTGACCCCCATGGACTGTAGGGACCTAATGAAAGCAACAGTCCTTCATTTTCCTTCTCCCTGCCTTCTAATTCCACTTCCTAAGGATCTCCACCTTTAATGTATCTTGGTTTTATTTCTAACCTCCGTATCACTAAATAGTATCCTGCTTTTTTATATCTTAACTTATATATTATATTTTGATTTCTTAAATTCATGCTTAGGATTTCATATATATCTCGTGCTTCTCATATTTCTCCTCCCAAATTCAGTAATGTGGCTATTTATCTTCAAATGGTACACCTAGTTCTGTTCCATCAAAAGTAGACGGTATCTCAGAACTCTTTAAGAATTTGAAATTCTTCTGCCTTATTTTCCATCTTTCTCCACTCCATCCCTCTACTCAGCTATAGTTTTCCTTGTGAAAACATTTACATTGTATTCTGTAATCATAGTATATCTTCTGTGATTTAGATTGTTTCTAAAACTTTAAAGCAAAAAACCATTTCATTATCATGACCGTACGTAGTATTTACTGTGGCACCAAGTACTAGTCTATAAGAATTCCATTCTTACAACCCTATAACTCTTGATAATCTTGCTAGGCTCAAATACAAATGTGTTTTCTTTTTTCACACTCTGCTAATTGCTCAACTGTGACCGTGATTTTTCTTAAGCAGTTTCATATTTCCTGAAGTCTTTCATTATCCGGATTAAAATATATGAAGGCTGTGTGTAATTGAAGAGACAGCCAACCTATTGGACTCTCTGAAATAGTCTTAGGGGACCCTTAGCTGTCCTTGGATCACATTTTGAGAGCCACTATATAGAAACTCACCAAGATGTAGGAATGTTTTCTCTGTCACCAGATGCCATTTACGTGGATAAGCCATTTGTACATATAATTTATTTTAATTTCAGTAGTGACTATAAATTTAGTAGTATAATATAAAGCCAGGTCAAATTAATGGAATTTGGATGGGCCCAGAGTTGAATACAGACTCAGGTTGAAGCCAGAAATGTAGATATTAGAGTTGTATTGAAATAATTAGAAACAAGCATTTAAATTTGGGGTTGGTTTGTTAGTCATTCAGGTTGCCTGTTTGAGAACTAGTATCTTGTGTGGCCTTCTTCCCAGAGTAATGCATTAACTAATTAAAAATAGTATGAAGTGTTAATTGCTCAGTTGTGTCCAATTTTTTGTGACCCCCATGGACTGTAGGGACCTAATGAAAGCAACAGTCCTTCATTTTCCTTCCACCTGCCTTCTAATTCCACTTCCTAAGGATCTCCACCTTTAATGTATCTTGGTTTTATTTCTAACCTCCGTATCACTAAATAGTATCCTGCTTTTTTATATCTTAACTTATATATTATATTTTGATTTCTTAAATTCATGCTTAGGATTTCATATATATCTCGTGCTTCTCATATTTCTCCTCCCAAATTCAGTAATGTGGCTATTTATCTTCAAATGGTACACCTAGTTCTGTTCCATCAAAAGTAGACGGTATCTCAGAACTCTTTAAGAATTTGAAATTCTTCTGCCTTATTTTCCATCTTTCTCCACTCCATCCCTCTACTCAGCTATAGTTTTCCTTGTGAAAACATTTACATTGTATTCTGTAATCATAGTATATCTTCTGTGATTTAGATTGTTTCTAAAACTTTAAAGCAAAAAACCATTTCATTATCATGACCGTACGTAGTATTTACTGTGGCACCAAGTACTAGTCTATAAGAATTCCATTCTTACAACCCTATAACTCTTGATAATCTTGCTAGGCTCAAATACAAATGTGTTTTTCTTTTTTTCACACTCTGCTAATTGCTCAACTGTGACCGTGATTTTTCTTAAGCAGTTTCATATTTCCTGAAGTCTTTCATTATCCTTTTTTTCACCCAAGTGTTCTTGCTGCCCCATTATGTCATGAGGTTTCCCCAGACTCCTGGTCTGTTGTATATTGTCCAGTTGTCTGTTTTCCTGGACCTCTTTCTCCTGGAGCTTCTGCCCTCCTTTGATTACAGTCTCATAAACTTTGCCTTTCTGGGCCTGCTGCATAGCTGCTGACCTGGGTTTTTATCTTTCTCCTTAGTTTGAATCCACCACTTGTGTAATTCCAGAGTTTTCTTGTTTTATTTTTTACTGAAGTACATTTTCATGTAGTTTCCTAAGAAAAGGCATATAGGTGATAAACTCCTTCAGACCTTGAATGTCAGAATCTTTATATTCTATTATTCACCTACCTAAACCAGGTGCAGAGTTCTACATTAAAAATCATTTTTCCTCGAATTTTGAAGATACTACCATATTGCCTTCCAGCCACTGGTGTTATCAGTAAGTCTGGTTTTCATTTAGTTGTATGTTTTGCTTATCTCTGGAGAGTTAAATAATCTTGGGGATGTTTGTTTGTTTTTCTGTCTTGAGGTGTTATGAAATACTGAATGTCTCTTAGTATTTTTCTTTCATTCTGTTTTACACTCTGTAGACCTCAGAATTTGAAAATAACGTGCCTCCCTTCAAGAATGGGAAAAACTTTAGTTCTTCATTTCTTTCATCTGTTTTTTCTTTTCTTTTCTCTAGAATTCTTCTTTTTGGAATTTTAGACCTCCTATATTTATTCTTTCTCTTTTATCATTTTCTTTATCTTGTTCATGTGCTTCATGTTTATCTTTAACTAGTGCAAAGTTCTTATTTTATCAATAAAAATTATAGAGGTTTGGAAATCCTTATCTGTGCTTTGATATCTTTCCCTAGTCATTAATGTCGTAGTATTTAATTTTTTTGCAAAAACCATTTCATTATCATGACCGTACGTAGTATTTACTGTGGCACCAAGTACTAGTCTATAAGAATTCCATTCTTACAACCCTATAACTCTTGATAATCTTGCTAGGCTCAAATACAAATGTGTTTTTCTTTTTTTCACACTCTGCTAATTGCTCAACTGTGACCGTGATTTTTCTTAAGCAGTTTCATATTTCCTGAAGTCTTTCATTATCCTTTTTTTCACCCAAGTGTTCTTGCTGCCCCATTATGTCATGAGGTTTCCCCAGACTCCTGGTCTGTTGTATATTGTCCAGTTGTCTGTTTTCCTGGACCTCTTTCTCCTGGAGCTTCTGCCCTCCTTTGATTACAGTCTCATAAACTTTGCCTTTCTGGGCCTGCTGCATAGCTGCTGACCTGGGTTTTTATCTTTCTCCTTAGTTTGAATCCACCACTTGTGTAATTCCAGAGTTTTCTTGTTTTATTTTTTACTGAAGTACATTTTCATGTAGTTTCCTAAGAAAAGGCATATAGGTGATAAACTCCTTCAGACCTTGAATGTCAGAATCTTTATATTCTATTATTCACCTACCTAAACCAGGTGCAGAGTTCTACATTAAAAATCATTTTTCCTCGAATTTTGAAGATACTACCATATTGCCTTCCAGCCACTGGTGTTATCAGTAAGTCTGGTTTTCATTTAGTTGTATGTTTTGCTTATCTCTGGAGAGTTAAATAATCTTGGGGATGTTTGTTTGTTTTTCTGTCTTGAGGTGTTATGAAATACTGAATGTCTCTTAGTATTTTTCTTTCATTCTGTTTTACACTCTGTAGACCTCAGAATTTGAAAATAACGTGCCTCCCTTCAAGAATGGGAAAAACTTTAGTTCTTCATTTCTTTCATCTGTTTTTTCTTTTCTTTTCTCTAGAATTCTTCTTTTTGGAATTTTAGACCTCCTATATTTATTCTTTCTCTTTTATCATTTTCTTTATCTTGTTCATGTGCTTCATGTTTATCTTTAACTAGTGCAAAGTTCTTATTTTATCAATAAAAATTATAGAGGTTTGGAAATCCTTATCTGTTGCTTTGAGCTATGCATTTCCCATAGAGTCATTCCTGTTTCTTTTTCAGTTTATAGTAGGCGTTCTTTAAGCATCTGGTTATTTTGGCTGGCTGTTTATTTTGGTAAAGCTTTGTTGTTGTTCAGTCACTATCTCATGTCCAAATCTCTGCCACCCCATGGACTACAGCATGCTAGGCTTCCCTGTCTGCTCTATCTTCTAGACTTTGTTCAAATTCATGTCCCTTGAGTTGGTAATGCCATCCAGCTATCTCATCCTCTGTCAACCCCTTCTCCTCCTCTCAGTCTTTCCTAGCATCAGGGTCTTTTCCATTGAATCCGTTCTTCATATCAGGTGTCCAGAGTATTGAAGCTTCAGCTTGAGCATCAGTCCTTCCAGTAAACACTCAGGGTTGATTTCCTTTAGGATTGACTGATCTGACTTGCTGGCCAAAGAACTCTGATTGTCTTCTCCAGTACCACAGCTCGAAAGCATAATTTTTCGGTGCTCTGCCTTCTTTTACGGTCCAGCTCTCATATTTGTACACAGCTACTAGAAAAACCGTAGCTTTGACTATACAGACCTTTGTCGGCAAAATAATGTCTCTGCTATTTAATGTTTTGTCATAGCTTTCCTTCCAGGGGGCAAGTATTCTTAATTTCATGGCTGCAGTCACGGTCTGCAATGGTTTTGGAGCCCAAGAAAATAAAATCTGTCATTGTTTCCACTTTTTCTCCATCTGTTTGCCATGAAGTGATGGGACCAGATGCCATGATCTTAGTTTTTTGAGTATTGAGTTTTAAACCAGCTTTTCTACTCTCCTCTGTCACCTTCATCAAGGGACTCTTTATTTATTTATTCTCTGGCTCTTTACTTTCTGCCATTAGGATGGTGCCATGTGCATATCTGAGGTTATTGATATTTCTTCTGGCAATCTTGATTCCAGCTTGTGCTTCATCCAGCTCAACATTTTCCATGATGTACTCTCCATGTAAGTTAAATAATTAGGGTGACAATATACAGCCTTGACATCTTTATTTTTGAGTCATTTAACTAGTGCAAAGTTTATTTTATCAATAAAATTATAGAGGTTTGGAAATCCTTATCTGTTGCTTTGAGCTATGCATTTCCCATAGAGTCATTCCTGTTTCTTTTTCAGTTTATAGTAGGCGTTCTTTAAGCATCTGGTTATTTTGGCTGGCTGTTTATTTTGGTAAAGCTTTGTTGTTGTTCAGTCACTATCTCATGTCCAAATCTCTGCCACCCCATGGACTACAGCATGCTAGGCTTCCCTGTCTGCTCTATCTTCTAGACTTTGTTCAAATTCATGTCCCTTGAGTTGGTAATGCCATCCAGCTATCTCATCCTCTGTCAACCCCTTCTCCTCCTCTCAGTCTTTCCTAGCATCAGGGTCTTTTCCATTGAATCCGTTCTTCATATCAGGTGTCCAGAGTATTGAAGCTTCAGCTTGAGCATCAGTCCTTCCAGTAAACACTCAGGGTTGATTTCCTTTAGGATTGACTGATCTGACTTGCTGGCCAAAGAACTCTGATTGTCTTCTCCAGTACCACAGCTCGAAAGCATAATTTTTCGGTGCTCTGCCTTCTTTTACGGTCCAGCTCTCATATTTGTACACAGCTACTAGAAAAACCGTAGCTTTGACTATACAGACCTTTGTCGGCAAAATAATGTCTCTGCTATTTAATGTTTTGTCATAGCTTTCCTTCCAGGGAGCAAGTATTCTTAATTTCATGGCTGCAGTCACGGTCTGCAATGGTTTTGGAGCCCAAGAAAATAAAATCTGTCATTGTTTCCACTTTTTCTCCATCTGTTTGCCATGAAGTGATGGGACCAGATGCCATGATCTTAGTTTTTTGAGTATTGAGTTTTAAACCAGCTTTTCTACTCTCCTCTGTCACCTTCATCAAGGGACTCTTTATTTATTTATTCTCTGGCTCTTTACTTTCTGCCATTAGGATGGTGCCATGTGCATATCTGAGGTTATTGATATTTCTTCTGGCAATCTTGATTCCAGCTTGTGCTTCATCCAGCTCAACATTTTCCATGATGTACTCTCCATGTAAGTTAAATAATTAGGGTGACAATATACAGCCTTGACATACTTCTTTCCCAATTTAGAACCAGTTGATTATTCCATATCAGATTCTAACTTGTTTCTTGGCCTGGAAACAGGTTTCACAGGAGACAGGTAAGGTGGTCTGGTATTCCCATCTCTTTAAGAATTTTCCACAACTTGTTGTAATCCACATAGTTAAAGGCTCCAACCTGATCAGTGAAACAGAGGTAGATGTTTTTCTGAAATTCCGTTGGTTTCTCTGATACAACAAATGTTTGCAATATGGTTTCTGTTTCCTCTGCCTTATCTAAATCCGGCTTGTACATCTGAAAGTTCTTGGTTCATGTACTGTTGAAGTGTAGTTTGAAGGATTTTCAGCATTACCTTGCTAGCATGTGAAATGAGTGCAGTTGTATGCTAGTGTGAACATTCTTTGGCTTCACTTGTTAAGCTGAGGGTAAACATTTTTTTTTTTTTAATGTACTCATTACATGTATTTGTCACCAGTGCCTCACAAGGAAGTCACAAAAAGTAAGCTCGCAATATAGATTCTGTGAAAACACATTTCTCATTTTCTCTGCAGAGGGTAAACATTCTTAACCTTTAGCTTAAATTCTGGAATATGAAAAATGGGTTTATCCTTTAATATTAGTAATATCCTCCTGTATACTCCCCCCTTAAGATTAATACCCTTCCATTTTATGTCTGGTTATTTCTTAAACTTGCCCCTGTTGTTTTCATGTGTTCGTTTCATAAGTTGTTTTCATGTGTCGTTTCATAAGTTATTATTTAATTGTCATTGTTTCCACTTTTTCTCCATCTGTTTGCCATGAAGTGATGGGACCAGATGCCATGATCTTAGTTTTTTGAGTATTGAGTTTTAAACCAGCTTTTCTACTCTCCTCTGTCACCTTCATCAAGGGACTCTTTATTTATTTATTCTCTGGCTCTTTACTTTCTGCCATTAGGATGGTGCCATGTGCATATCTGAGGTTATTGATATTTCTTCTGGCAATCTTGATTCCAGCTTGTGCTTCATCCAGCTCAACATTTTCCATGATGTACTCTCCATGTAAGTTAAATAATTAGGGTGACAATATACAGCCTTGACATACTTCTTTCCCAATTTAGAACCAGTTGATTATTCCATATCAGATTCTAACTTGTTTCTTGGCCTGGAAACAGGTTTCACAGGAGACAGGTAAGGTGGTCTGGTATTCCCATCTCTTTAAGAATTTTCCACAACTTGTTGTAATCCACATAGTTAAAGGCTCCAACCTGATCAGTGAAACAGAGGTAGATGTTTTTCTGAAATTCCGTTGGTTTCTCTGATACAACAAATGTTTGCAATATGGTTTCTGTTTCCTCTGCCTTATCTAAATCCGGCTTGTACATCTGAAAGTTCTTGGTTCATGTACTGTTGAAGTGTAGTTTGAAGGATTTTCAGCATTACCTTGCTAGCATGTGAAATGAGTGCAGTTGTATGCTAGTGTGAACATTCTTTGGCTTCACTTGTTAAGCTGAGGGTAAACATTTTTTTTTTTTTAATGTACTCATTACATGTATTTGTCACCAGTGCCTCACAAGGAAGTCACAAAAAGTAAGCTCGCAATATAGATTCTGTGAAAACACATTTCTCATTTTCTCTGCAGAGGGTAAACATTCTTAACCTTTAGCTTAAATTCTGGAATATGAAAAATGGGTTTATCCTTTAATATTAGTAATATCCTCCTGTATACTCCCCCCTTAAGATTAATACCCTTCCATTTTATGTCTGGTTATTTCTTAAACTTGCTTACTCATGTTGTTTTCATGTGTTCGTTTCATAAGTTATTATTTAATTTGTCACTTTCAAACTGACTGAAGCTGATTAGATGTAATTTATTCATGAAGGATATTATCTAACTAAAAGCTTCTGCTTTATTGGATGTTTAGTAAATGAAAAATCTCATTGCACAAATATATTTTGATGGCACAAGGTTTGGATTTTTATTTTGTCCTGTTTTATTTAAGGTTTTTTTAAGGAGGGCATGCATGACTTGTGGGACTTTAGTTCCCAACCAGGGATTGAACTGGGGCTCTTGGCAGTGAGATCCCACAGTCCTAACCACTGGACTGCCAGGGAAATTCCTATTTAAGAAATAATTTAAAGACAGTTAAATCTTATATTTTATATAGAGGTATAATTTAACACCTTTTATCCTAACACTCCAGACTAGGCAAGAACCTTGATTTGAACTGTTTCAACTTTAAGACTAATTTTACATAAACTTAATTTGAACTTGATATTTAATTGAATTGGTATAGTCCAGTCAGGTCATCTATGTCATGTGAAAGGCCGTTTTTCTAAAGATATTTGAATTTGGAAGAGAATTTCCCAGATGGGTCTAAGATACAAATCAGAGAATCTTTATTCTGAATAGCTATCAGGTGCCCTAGCCCTTGACTCCCTGGAAACTGGGAGTCCTTCATGATACTTTGTTGGAGAATGTGGTTCCAGTCCAGATGATGGTTAAGGACCTGCCTGTACAGAGCAAGTTAGGTTGTAACTAGGGATGTAAGTATATGATAATTGCTAAATGCATTGTCATCTTTCTTACATATATGATTCTGAGAAGGGTTATATAAAATTTATCGTTCAAACTGAGACACAAGGAGAGTGAGAATGCTATTGATAAATGTGGGGCAGTAGACATAACCCAGAGCCGCAAGGTCATCCATTCCTGACCTGCATGGACTTTTGAAGATCAGCAGCAGTATAAGTGAAATTGCCTGCCAAGTATACTTGATATTCCTGTTCTACTCCAACTTTGACTTTTGTCCTATAGGACATGTTTTGGGGACAATAAAATTGTTCTAAAATCAGCGTATTGCATGAAAAATGGGTTTATCCTTTAATATTAGTAATATCCTCCTGTATACCCTAAATTCCTTATTTATGTCTGGTTATTTCTTAAACTTGCTTACTCATGTTGTTTTCATGTGTTCGTTTCATAAGTTATTATTTAATTTGTCACTTTCAAACTGACTGAAGCTGATTAGATGTAATTTATTCATGAAGGATATTATCTAACTAAAAGCTTCTGCTTTATTGGATGTTTAGTAAATGAAAAATCTCATTGCACAAATATATTTTGATGGCACAAGGTTTGGATTTTTATTTTGTCCTGTTTTATTTAAGGTTTTTTTAAGGAGGGCATGCATGACTTGTGGGACTTTAGTTCCCAACCAGGGATTGAACTGGGGCTCTTGGCAGTGAGATCCCACAGTCCTAACCACTGGACTGCCAGGGAAATTCCTATTTAAGAAATAATTTAAAGACAGTTAAATCTTATATTTTATATAGAGGTATAATTTAACACCTTTTATCCTAACACTCCAGACTAGGCAAGAACCTTGATTTGAACTGTTTCAACTTTAAGACTAATTTTACATAAACTTAATTTGAACTTGATATTTAATTGAATTGGTATAGTCCAGTCAGGTCATCTATGTCATGTGAAAGGCCGTTTTTCTAAAGATATTTGAATTTGGAAGAGAATTTCCCAGATGGGTCTAAGATACAAATCAGAGAATCTTTATTCTGAATAGCTATCAGGTGCCCTAGCCCTTGACTCCCTGGAAACTGGGAGTCCTTCATGATACTTTGTTGGAGAATGTGGTTCCAGTCCAGATGATGGTTAAGGACCTGCCTGTACAGAGCAAGTTAGGTTGTAACTAGGGATGTAAGTATATGATAATTGCTAAATGCATTGTCATCTTTCTTACATATATGATTCTGAGAAGGGTTATATAAAATTTATCGTTCAAACTGAGACACAAGGAGAGTGAGAATGCTATTGATAAATGTGGGGCAGTAGACATAACCCAGAGCCGCAAGGTCATCCATTCCTGACCTGCATGGACTTTTGAAGATCAGCAGCAGTATAAGTGAAATTGCCTGCCAAGTATACTTGATATTCCTGTTCTACTCCAACTTTGACTTTTTGTCCTATAGGACATGTTTTGGGGACAATAAAATGTGAATAGATACTCTGAAAAAGAACAGATACTAGGTAAAGAATGAAAACAGTGTAGGAAATTCAAGACTGAATTTTTATGTAGCCTGTACTTGCAAAATCTTATCAGTAAATGTTAAATACAAGTTTCACAGAACTGGTATATTTATATTTTAAGCATAATTCTTTTTCTCAGTTCTAGGAATTTTGAAGACATATACGTTACTGGAATTTTTCTTAACGATGTGGAATTATCCATAGAAAATGTCAGTGCCCATCTAATTTCCCACTATTACAGTTTAAACGTCCTTTTTTCCTGTCTTATAATTGGCGTATATGTAGAAAATGTTAGCTAATTTTAATATCAAAATGTGGAAAACCTCATCCAAATAGAAATTATAAGAGTTTCTTTGGACTCTGTTCTAAGTTTTTTTTTTTTTTTTTTCTTTTTCATATTGGGCTGAAATCTGCCACCCTTCCATCCATTGGTTCTAGTTCTGTTCTCTGGAGCAGCATGGAGTAAGTCTCTTCTCTTAGAAGGCAGCTATCATATCTTCCAAGATCACGTTTCCTAGACTGAATGTCCCCAGGTCTCCTACTTTTTATGTAAAATAAAAGCCATACTTAAAAATTTTATATTGATTCCATTTGAACACCTATCAGCATTTCCATAATACAGTTGAAAATATGATGGCCCCGGATTTTCATTCTGTGCAGTATTTTTGGTATTTTGAATACCAGTGAAGAATATCCTGTACTAAACCCATGAATCAGACACACTGGTTTATTAGTGCAGCTTCAGCTTATGTCAGATGTTTTTTCTTAGCTATTCTTAACTGTTGGCTCACATTAAAACTTACGGTCAGCTAAAACCTGTCAGCTAATAACTTCTCTCCGAGATGAAGGTCTTCATGGTATGTCCCAAACTGGAAAAAACAACAAAAGGAGATTTTTTCGAAAAAAAGGGGGCTATTGATAAATGTGGGGCAGTAGACATAACCCAGAGCCGCAAGGTCATCCATTCCTGACCTGCATGGACTTTTGAAGATCAGCAGCAGTATAAGTGAAATTGCCTGCCAAGTATACTTGATATTCCTGTTCTACTCCAACTTTGACTTTTTGTCCTATAGGACATGTTTTGGGGACAATAAAATGTGAATAGATACTCTGAAAAAGAACAGATACTAGGTAAAGAATGAAAACAGTGTAGGAAATTCAAGACTGAATTTTTATGTAGCCTGTACTTGCAAAATCTTATCAGTAAATGTTAAATACAAGTTTCACAGAACTGGTATATTTATATTTTAAGCATAATTCTTTTTCTCAGTTCTAGGAATTTTGAAGACATATACGTTACTGGAATTTTTCTTAACGATGTGGAATTATCCATAGAAAATGTCAGTGCCCATCTAATTTCCCACTATTACAGTTTAAACGTCCTTTTTTCCTGTCTTATAATTGGCGTATATGTAGAAAATGTTAGCTAATTTTAATATCAAAATGTGGAAAACCTCATCCAAATAGAAATTATAAGAGTTTCTTTGGACTCTGTTCTAAGTTTTTTTTTTTTTTTTTTTCTTTTTCATATTGGGCTGAAATCTGCCACCCTTCCATCCATTGGTTCTAGTTCTGTTCTCTGGAGCAGCATGGAGTAAGTCTCTTCTCTTAGAAGGCAGCTATCATATCTTCCAAGATCACGTTTCCTAGACTGAATGTCCCCAGGTCTCCTACTTTTTATGTAAAATAAAAGCCATACTTAAAAATTTTATATTGATTCCATTTGAACACCTATCAGCATTTCCATAATACAGTTGAAAATATGATGGCCCCGGATTTTCATTCTGTGCAGTATTTTTGGTATTTTGAATACCAGTGAAGAATATCCTGTACTAAACCCATGAATCAGACACACTGGTTTATTAGTGCAGCTTCAGCTTATGTCAGATGTTTTTTCTTAGCTATTCTTAACTGTTGGCTCACATTAAAACTTACGGTCAGCTAAAACCTGTCAGCTAAATAACTGTTGGGGCTCTCCGTTTTTTAAAAAGGCACTTCTGCCTTAGTAATACAGCCTTAGCAAGTATGATTGTGAATGTGTTACTCAGAGAAGCTAAAACAACAAAAATGTTTTGTATGCTAACATTTGTGGGCCTGGTTTTGTGTGACATAGGCTCTCAATTTAAAAATTAAAGTAAATGTTATTTTAAGAACTTTGCCTGAAGATGCATTTGGCCTACAATTTTGGAAAATGTTTTTGTCTCTTTAAAGTTTAAATGGTTATCATTGTAAAGCATCTGACTTAGATCTCCTTTTGCTACATTTTTAAGAGAAGGAAATGTATATAATGAATTGCTGCCTATAACCTGGAAAATATGTCTAATAGATACTGCATTGTAAATTCTGTACTCTAGAGTAGGATTTCTCAACCTCAGCACTGTTGACATTTTTTGGATAATTCTTTGTGTGAATAGCTGTCCTTTATAGGATATGTAACAGCGTTACTGACCTCTACCCAGTAAATATCAGTAGCACACGTCACTACCTCCTCCTCTGCAGGTTGACCATCAAAAGTATCTTAAGATATCTCCAGGAGAGCCTAGTCCCCCCTAGTAGAGAACCACAGCCTTAAAGCTTCAGAAGTGTTTAAGTCATGCTGGTGTCAGTTTCTACCTTAAATGTTTTCCGTAATTGGAGTTAGAATACAATATTTTTAAACTATAGAACATAATAAAGATCTTTACATACAGCAGGTACTTCTTAAGTTCCTAATTTGATGATCGTTTTTTTTCTTCCTTACACTGCTTCTTATCCCAGTTTGTCCTCCCTGCTTTGTGATACGATCTTTGATCTGAAACATAATAATATGCGTGACAGTCAAAGTTATTCAGATTAAGGAATGAAAATTATGCAACAGTAGCAAACAGGGTATTTGGTTAGGCGGTTTAGTGAGTTCAAATAGCTGTTCTTTTGTAGTCCATGATTAAATTACTGGGAAAGGTGGATTAGCTTTAAGTTGATTAAAGTCCTAGATTTTAAAAATTAAATTGTGTTATGTTTATTCTTCTACTCCACAATATAGCCAGCAGCCAGCTTCGGGTGTAGCCTACTCTCATCCAACCACCGTTGCTAGCTACACTGTCCATCAGGCTCCAGTAGCTGCTCACACAGTTACTGCTGCCTATGCACCAGCAGCCGCCACAGTTGCCGTTGCCAGGCCTGCTCCTGTAGCTGTTGCAGCTGCCGCAACAGCTGCTGCATATGGAGGATACCCCACTGCGCACACAGCAACCGACTATGGGTACACACAGAGGCAACAAGAAGCACCTCCACCACCGCCCCCAGCTACTACACAGAACTACCAGGTAAGAAAACTGCTTTCATTAGCCTTACCATACAGCTCAGTGTTGAATGCCCAAGCCAGTGCTTCTCGAATACACCCCTAACAGATTGAGGAAAGTGAAGGTGTATTTTCTAGTTAATTTAGGGACATGCTCCAGGGATTAAGCTTTTTGGGTATTTTTTGTTCCTTTTTTTTTTATATAATTTCAAAAAAATTTTGTCTCTAAGTCTTCGTTTATTTTTCACCCATCTTTATTTTTGGCATGTGTGGGCTTCCCATTGCGGTGACCTCTCATAGAGCACCAGCTCTGGGCACATGTGCTCCAGAGAGCTGGCTCGTAATTGGACACACCAGCCCAGCTGTTCCTCAGCATGTGGGATCTTCCCTGGCCAGGGATCGAACTGGTGCAAGGAGGACTGTCCACTGCAAGGTGGACTACCCACTGAACCACCAGGGAAGCCCCAGGGTTTAAGCTTTTTTTGCAGTGAATTTTATATTAATAATCCCTCTGTCCATTCTACTTCACACTCTGTATATATGTATATATGTTTGCTTTAATTTAAAAAAATTGATTACTGTGGGCTTCCCTGGTGGTCCAGTGGGTAAAGAGTCTGCCTTGCAGTGCAAGGGGCACTGGTTCGATCCCTGGCCCAGGAGGATCCCATGTGCCGCGGAGTGGCTGGACCGGTGTGTCTGGTTGTGAGCCGGTGCTCTGGAGCGCATGTGCCCAGAGCCGGTGCTCTGCAATGAGAGAGGCCACTTGCAATGTGAGGCCCACACAGGGCAAAGAATAAAGATGGATGAAAATAAATAAATAACCAATAAAAGAGGCCAAAAATATTTTAAAAGTGAATTACTGGCTAAATGACATATTTTATGATATTTTTATGTCATATATTTTATGACATATTTTTGAAGAAAATTAAGACATAAAAAGTTTTCTGCCCTTTCTGGTACTATGGCATTATTTATCCACTTGAGACATCCCTTACCCCCATGTCTCCTATTTTGAGAGCCATGAGCCTCAGCTATATAGGACAAACAAATTACGTAGTGTCAGGACTTCCCTGGCAGTCCAGTGGTTAAGACGCTGTGCTTCCACTGCCTGGAGCATGGGTTCAACCTCTGGTCTGGGAACCTGCAAGCTGGGAGGGCAAAAAGAGAGCAAATCACATAGTGTATTCTTGAAACTTATCAGGAGTGGAAATTCTATTGCCTGTATATACATTCTTCCCCTCAAGGTGTTCTTTCTTTATAACAGAAATTGATCCTGCTCTTAAGTCATCTAATTCTTGTTAGGTCTATGGGAACATAAAGATCTATTTCTCTATGCAGTATGACACTAAATTACTACTTATTTAATTAAATTTGGTCCTAATTGCTTTAATCCATTTTTTGTTTGCTTTTAAGATCTTTGGTGGGAGGTGGGCAGGCAGGCCACTTCTACTGGTCTTTCATTTATATACTTTCACCCATCTTTGTTCTTTGGCTCCTGTGGGCCTCCCATCACGGTGGCCTCTGCTGTCGCAGAGCACCGACTCTGGGCGCGTGCACTCCAGAGCTTCGGCTCGGCAATTGGACACGTCGGTCCAGCCGCTCTGCAGCACGTGGAATCTTCCCAGGCCAGGGCTCGAACCGGCGCCCCTTGCACTGCAAGGCGGTGTCCTTACCCCCTGGACCGCCAGGGAAGCCCCTAAGATTTTTTTTTTAAACTTTACTCTTTCTGGACGTTGCCTCTTTTTTTGTTAATGTTCTTTCTAAAATATAGCGATTTATTTTGTTAACTAAGAAATTAACATGAATCAGCAATATTAGCATTGGCTATTAATGTTTAGTGGGTTACTAAACTCAGAATCACTTTGACATGGGTGATTGTTTTCATTATGTCCAAAGACAGAATATAATAAATGTATTGTTTTTAATAGAATGTATGAAGGCCCTCATTTTCTGAGTCCTGCCTGCTTCTTCAGCCTTTCCACCTGTATGCCTCCCCAGCCCTCTTCACTGTATGCAGTGCTAGACTTTACCTGGATCTTCGTTATCTTGGAGATTTATAAATAGTATTCCTTTCTCCTGGAACCTTCCCTTTCCTCCACCTGAAAGTGCCTATTCATCATTACGTTAGTAAATAGTAGTGAATAAGGAAGAACAGAAAGAAAGCTAGAGTGATCACACAGCTTAGAACACTCAGATGTTCTTTACTCTGAAATCAGTCTGTAAGGCAGATCCACCATAACAGTTTTAACGAAATTAATTTTTAAAAATAATGCTTCTTTTTAAATGTTTTGTGTTTTTCTGTTTTTTTTTTTTTTTTTCTGATTCTAAAAGTTAAACATGATGTTTAAAACGGTTTTTGGGGCTTTTTTGGTTTTTTTTATTAGATTTATTTATTTATTTATTTTGGGCGGGGGTCGGGTTGGGGAGGGAGGGGAGCGGGCAGGCCACTTCTGTTGGTCTTTCATTTCTCTCTGTTCATCCGTCTTTGTTCTTTGGCTCCTGTGGCCCTCCCATCGCGGTGGCTCTGTCATTGCAGAGCGCCGGCTCTGGGCGCGTGCGCTCCAGAACTCCGGCTCGGTGATTGGACACATTGGTCCAGTCGCTCTGCAGCACGTGGGATCTTCCCAGGCCAGGGATCGAACCAGCGTCCCTTGCACTGCAAGGCGGTGTCTTTCCCCACTGGACCACCAGGGGAAGCCCTTAAAACGGTCTTGACCTTATTTGATGAAGTCCAAAATGAATCCCTTTTGTATTGAATTTGGATCTTCTGTTTATGGTCATACATATTTAGATTTCTGTTTTCCTTTATTGTGGTTTCTTTTGTTGTTTGTTTTTGTTTTTGCAATATTAGGTTTTAAATATAGTAAAGATGAGGTCTTTTCCTATGCCACTTCACTGATAGCAAGACTTTCTTTCATTTTCTTTAGGACTCGTACTCATATGTAAGATCCACAGCTCCTGCTGTAGCTTATGATAGTAAGCAGTACTACCAACAGCCCACAGCAACTGCTGCTGCTGTGGCTGCCGCCGCCCAGCCTCAGCCTTCTGTTGCTGAGACCTACTATCAGACAGGTGAGTTTTGTTAACATACACCCCTTCATTGTGCACTATTGAAACATACTGTTCAGGGTGTTAAGGAAGATACCTTTTGAATCCATCTAAACTTAATGTCCTTCTGGTTCTGTGTATGCGTTTGAATCCCAAAGAGAGAGGGCCGTGGAGGCAATTCATAATCATATCCTGCTCCCCTGGCAGTGTAGTTCCTGTCCGGTATTCAGCTTAATTGTTCTTTTCCTGCCAAAATAAGCTGTATAGAGTTGTGGCAGTAACTTCTGGCTACCTCCTTTTTGCCCAAAAATGCCTAGACATAACTGCTGACTGCCTTTGTAGCTAGTGGAGGCTCTTGTGTGGTTTCCATTTTGTAGACCCATGTTTTCAATTCATAGATTTTTTTTCCCCCAATATATTTTTAAACTCCTACAGACCTTTATTTTATTTTTTTATCTTTTAGTCACACTGAAGAGCATGTGGGATTTTAATTCCCTGACCAGGGTTTGAACCCATGTCCCCTGCAGTGGCAGCATGGTGTCCCAACCACCGAACCACCAGGGAAGTCCCAATCATTTTTAATATGATCTGTAATGACAGTTGATTCTGTCATCAGCCACTGATATTACAGTATAAATTAATAGTTAGAACTCAAGAAGTGTTTTGTTTGCAAAGAAACCTACATGTTTATAGTCTTCAAAAGGTGGATTTTTTTCATAGAAATGTAATTGAGCATTTTTAAAACCGAGCTCTCTGAGTTCTGAAAAGTAGACAATTCCTTTGTTTTTGAAGGACCATGAGAGTGTGGATAGAGCCTTGGATTAGATAAAGAGTTGAATTGTTTTCTAGCCCTGGTGTTACCACTAATGTGGGCTAGTGATTTTTTACCTCATTTCGTCTCTGTTCTCTTGTTTGAGAATGGGGTGGTTGACAGATCTTTCTAGGATACTTTTAGTTTTGAGACTGACTTTATGAATCCCTTAGAAAGTGGGTTAAAAATATTTTGAACTAAAATGATCCTGACTTTTCTTATAGTCTCCTTTCTATTAATTTGTGGGTACAGTGAGCTAAAATGAACTTCCTGATTAGTTACCAGGGTTTGATTATGCTGAAGAGTACTGAATTAATCTAAGAGTCAGAAGGCCTTGGTATAGTCTAAACTCTTAACATGACGATTGACTTTTATTTATTTATTTAGCTCTTAGACATTAGCGGTTTTTTTGTAAAATGCTATACTCATCTATATATCATGTGGATCGAATTTCATATGGTGTGGAGAAAAAGTTTTATAAGCTGTTACATGCTGTTTATTTAAAATCCATTTACTTAACTAAGCCTATAAGCATGAAATGAGTTTGATTCCTGGTAGGCCTTTCTCAGAAACTTAACATTTGTATGCTTTAGTGATCATTAATAAGGAATTATTAATTTAGTGATAATAAGTCTCGTAAGATTCTTAGAAGTATTCAAATGTATGTGTATTCAGTCATGTCCGACTCTTTGTGACCCCATGAACTGTACCCACCCACCAGATTCCTCTGTCCGTGGAGTTTTCCAGGCAGGAATACTGAAGTGGGTTGCCATTTTCTACTCCGGAACATCTTCCCAGCCCAGGGGTTGATCCTGAGTCTCCTGTGTTGGGAGGCAGATTCTTTCGACTCTGCCCCTGGGTATACATTTGTTTTAAAATGTTCAAAGACAGCAGAAAGTTCAGCAGAGATATTAATGGTAGCTGTTTAAGAACAGCTGCACTCGGGACATTTGAAGAATTAAGTCAGTAACACCTTGTGGGTTGTAATTAGTTTAAAGTTCAGTATTAACAAATCAGTAAGATACCTAAAAGTAGACAATTCCTTTGTTTTTGAAGGACCATGAGAGTGTGGATAGAGCCTTGGATTAGATAAAGAGTTGAATTGTTTTCTAGCCCTGGTGTTACCACTAATGTGGGCTAGTGATTTTTTACCTCATTTCGTCTCTGTTCTCTTGTTTGAGAATGGGGTGGTTGACAGATCTTTCTAGGATACTTTTAGTTTTGAGACTGACTTTATGAATCCCTTAGAAAGTGGGTTAAAAATATTTTGAACTAAAATGATCCTGACTTTTCTTATAGTCTCCTTTCTATTAATTTGTGGGTACAGTGAGCTAAAATGAACTTCCTGATTAGTTACCAGGGTTTGATTATGCTGAAGAGTACTGAATTAATCTAAGAGTCAGAAGGCCTTGGTATAGTCTAAACTCTTAACATGACGATTGACTTTTATTTATTTATTTAGCTCTTAGACATTAGCGGTTTTTTTGTAAAATGCTATACTCATCTATATATCATGTGGATCGAATTTCATATGGTGTGGAGAAAAAGTTTTATAAGCTGTTACATGCTGTTTATTTAAAATCCATTTACTTAACTAAGCCTATAAGCATGAAATGAGTTTGATTCCTGGTAGGCCTTTCTCAGAAACTTAACATTTGTATGCTTTAGTGATCATTAATAAGGAATTATTAATTTAGTGATAATAAGTCTCGTAAGATTCTTAGAAGTATTCAAATGTATGTGTATTCAGTCATGTCCGACTCTTTGTGACCCCATGAACTGTACCCACCCACCAGATTCCTCTGTCCGTGGAGTTTTCCAGGCAGGAATACTGAAGTGGGTTGCCATTTTCTACTCCGGAACATCTTCCCAGCCCAGGGGTTGATCCTGAGTCTCCTGTGTTGGGAGGCAGATTCTTTACGACTCTGCCCCTGGGTATACATTTGTTTTAAAATGTTCAAAGACAGCAGAAAGTTCAGCAGAGATATTAATGGTAGCTGTTTAAGAACAGCTGCACTCGGGTTATTGACATTTGAAGAATTAAGTCAGTAACACCTTGTGGGTTGTAATTAGTTTAAAGTTCAGTATTAACAAATCAGTAAGATACCATAAATGATATATGAACAAGTTCCATATGATCAAGCATAAAACTTTTACCATGACTTAAATTATACTTAGAAGCATACTGTTTTATTCCCAGTATTAAGCATAACTCAAGTAGACTGGGTAGCCCAAATACACATACACATATCCTTTTCTGAAAAGTTTATTTATTAATAACATGTTTTAAGTAATGTTGATATTTCAATTAGTGGCAAGTTTGGACAAAATGTCATTTTGGAAATATGCGAAAAAGCATCTGGGGCAGAATAGTAGTTTATATAGATGCTATATTTTATGAAATCGGTAATAAGAATTTTACTCATTTTATCGAGGAGAAATTGCTAGCATAAAATTTACAGTTAATGATGTTTACATTTATTTTTTTCTAGGATATTGGTACAATAGTAACTATACTGGTTCACCCTTGTAATTTTCTTATGTCTCTTTCCCAATTTAGCCCCTAAAGCAGGGTATAGCCAAGGTGCAACTCAGTATACACAAGCCCAGCAAACTCGACAAGTGACAGCCATAAAACCAGCCACACCAAGTCCAGCTACCACTACTTTCTCCATTTATCCTGTATCCTCCACCGTACAGCCAGTAGCCGCTGCAGCTACTGTGGTGCCATCCTATACCCAGAGTGCTACTTACAGTACCACGGCAGTTACTTATTCTGGTAAGACTGATAAACTGTTTTTAAGACTCACTAAACATCTTGATTTTCTGTGGAATGATCTTACTCCCAGTATGGTACTAATTGAATTAATTGATAAGTGTTAATACATACATATATGTATATGTGCATAGTGTGACACATGAACCATACTATAAGTTGTGTGTCTTTTTTTCCAATGCCAGGAAATGTTAACAGAATGTAAAATGCTCTTTGGGCATTTGAAACCTTGGGCTGGGACTTCCCTGGTGATCCAGTGGTTAGGACTCTGCTTCTAATGCAGGGAACCCAGCTTTGATCCCTGGTCAGGGAACTAGATCCCACATGCCACAACTAAGACCCAGTGCAGCCAAATTAAGGTAAATAAAGCAATTTAAAACAAAAACAAAAACAAAAACCCTTGGGCCTAGCATTACAGTTATTACACCTAATTTTCTACAGGGTCACTTCCTATTTGACTTTTCCAAATGAATTTGAAAGTTCAAGGTTAACTTCAGGAAATACCACTGACAGATTGTTTGCATTGCTTTTTCAACTCTGGAGGAGTTATATCTTCATATTTACCATCAGGAATAAGTAATCTTGAAAATACTGGGTTTTTATAAACATCCATAAGATGATGATTGTATAATATCTCGGAAGGACAGGGTAGATTTATTCCTTAAGTAATCAAATATTTTCCCTGGTGAAGAATAATCACTAACTAAAACCTTCTTGCTGTGCCCACTGTTCTTCCTAATTTCCACCTGAGGTACTTTGTAGTATTGCATTACTTAAAGTTACACATGGCTCTCTTGAAGACACTTAGCCTTGTCCTAATGTATGGTTTGTTGTTGTTTTGCATTTTATCCTTTAGTATATTGTCTTGTTCCATGGAGAAATTAAGGTGACATAGATAACTTAATTTCATTTTTCAAATATTCATGTTTTATGGTAGTTTAGCTGTTAGAAGCCCAGCCACTGAATTTTTTAAATATCTTTTTAATTTCTCAAGAGATTTTTTTTAATCTCTTACCATATGTAAAATGATGTGCATGGTATTAGGGATATAAATCAGGCAGGCGTGATATATTTGGGAAATCATTGTTGCAATCAGCTGTATCCTCACACAGCCATATACCGTGGTGCCATCCTATACCCAGAGTGCTACTTACAGTACCACGGCAGTTACTTATTCTGGTAAGACTGATAAACTGTTTTTAAGACTCACTAAACATCTTGATTTTCTGTGGAATGATCTTACTCCCAGTATGGTACTAATTGAATTAATTGATAAGTGTTAATACATACATATATGTATATGTGCATAGTGTGACACATGAACCATACTATAAGTTGTGTGTCTTTTTTTCCAATGCCAGGAAATGTTAACAGAATGTAAAATGCTCTTTGGGCATTTGAAACCTTGGCTGGGACTTCCCTGGTGATCCAGTGGTTAGGACTCTGCTTCTAATGCAGGGAACCCAGCTTTGATCCCTGGTCAGGGAACTAGATCCCACATGCCACAACTAAGACCCAGTGCAGCCAAATTAAGGTAAATAAAGCAATTTAAAACAAAAACAAAAACAAAAACCCTTGGGCCTAGCATTACAGTTATTACACCTAATTTTCTACAGGGTCACTTCCTATTTGACTTTTCCAAATGAATTTGAAAGTTCAAGGTTAACTTCAGGAAATACCACTGACAGATTGTTTGCATTGCTTTTTCAACTCTGGAGGAGTTATATCTTCATATTTACCATCAGGAATAAGTAATCTTGAAAATACTGGGTTTTTTTATAAACATCCATAAGATGATGATTGTATAATATCTCGGAAGGACAGGGTAGATTTATTCCTTAAGTAATCAAATATTTTCCCTGGTGAAGAATAATCACTAACTAAAACCTTCTTGCTGTGCCCACTGTTCTTCCTAATTTCCACCTGAGGTACTTTGTAGTATTGCATTACTTAAAGTTACACATGGCTCTCTTGAAGACACTTAGCCTTGTCCTAATGTATGGTTTGTTGTTGTTTTGCATTTTATCCTTTAGTATATTGTCTTGTTCCATGGAGAAATTAAGGTGACATAGATAACTTAATTTCATTTTTCAAATATTCATGTTTTATGGTAGTTTAGCTGTTAGAAGCCCAGCCACTGAATTTTTTAAATATCTTTTTAATTTCTCAAGAGATTTTTTTTAATCTCTTACCATATGTAAAATGATGTGCATGGTATTAGGGATATAAATCAGGCAGGCGTGATATATTTGGGATAAACAGTTCATTGTTGCTGAAATACAGAATACACAGGGTAACAGGAGATTGAGGCTAGAAGTGTCAGTGTGGAAAGTTTTGTAGGGCCTGCTGTGGTATCTTGTCTTTATCTTGTGGGCAGACAGGATGCCAAAGAGAGCTCGAGAAAGCAAGCAATTGGGGATAGATTTGTAAGTTAATTGAAACAACCATGTGGAAGTGAACTGGCTTAAGGAGATGGTTTTCCTTGGTTTGTTATTAATGATTGCCCAGATACAACTTTTCTGCCTTTCTCTGGTTAACTAGTTGTAACTGTAAATAGAGTTATTTCAATGAAATCTATTTGAACACATAAAAAATCCTCATCAGCTTTAACAAATAAGAAATGTGATAGTATTCTTTCCTATTCCTTGTTTTTCTATATGTACTCCTCCCTTTAACCTTTGTTTCTCAGCCTTTGTCTCTCAGTTGCTTGAATATACCTTGCACAGCATGACGATAATCATTTCTGTTTGCTGCTTTAGTATTTGAATAATATATCATTTTAAAACTTGAAACTATAGATTGAAAAAAGAAAACGTTAAATTACTAGACGTTTACCCCTAGACACTAATTACCATTAACTTTTGGGTTTTGGTGGGGTTTTTTTGCTATTAAGTTTTTAGTGCATGTTTTTCTATGCTTCCATGAGACTATGCATATATAAACATCATGGTTTCCTTATAAAGGTGAATTTGTCTTAACTGTACTGTCGTGTAGACTGCTTTCCTGGTTGTGAGTGTCCTTTCTAAGTGTAGAGATATACTATTCTTTGCATTCATGTTTTTTCCCCAATTTTAGAAAGTTTTAATTTTGCAGAGAGTGAAAGAACTAGGCAACAAATGCTGCAACACTTGCCTAGAATCACCAAATATTTTGTCACATTTGCTTTGTCTCTTCTCTCTTTAAACACATTCATGTTTTATGGTAGTTTAGCTGTTAGAAGCCCAGCCACTGAATTTTTTAAATATCTTTTTAATTTCTCAAGAGATTTTTTTTAATCTCTTACCATATGTAAAATGATGTGCATGGTATTAGGGATATAAATCAGGCAGGCGTGATATATTTGGGATAAACAGTTCATTGTTGCTGAAATACAGAATACACAGGGTAACAGGAGATTGAGGCTAGAAGTGTCAGTGTGGAAAGTTTTGTAGGGCCTGCTGTGGTATCTTGTCTTTATCTTGTGGGCAGACAGGATGCCAAAGAGAGCTCGAGAAAGCAAGCAATTGGGGATAGATTTGTAAGTTAATTGAAACAACCATGTGGAAGTGAACTGGCTTAAGGAGATGGTTTTCCTTGGTTTGTTATTAATGATTGCCCAGATACAACTTTTCTGCCTTTCTCTGGTTAACTAGTTGTAACTGTAAATAGAGTTATTTCAATGAAATCTATTTGAACACATAAAAAATCCTCATCAGCTTTAACAAATAAGAAATGTGATAGTATTCTTTCCTATTCCTTGTTTTTCTATATGTACTCCTCCCTTTAACCTTTGTTTCTCAGCCTTTGTCTCTCAGTTGCTTGAATATACCTTGCACAGCATGACGATAATCATTTCTGTTTGCTGCTTTAGTATTTGAATAATATATCATTTTAAAACTTGAAACTATAGATTGAAAAAAGAAAACGTTAAATTACTAGACGTTTACCCCTAGACACTAATTACCATTAACTTTTGGGTTTTGGTGGGGTTTTTTTGCTATTAAGTTTTTAGTGCATGTTTTTCTATGCTTCCATGAGACTATGCATATATAAACATCATGGTTTCCTTATAAAGGTGAATTTGTCTTAACTGTACTGTCGTGTAGACTGCTTTCCTGGTTGTGAGTGTCCTTTCTAAGTGTAGAGATATACTATTCTTTGCATTCATGTTTTTTCCCCAATTTTAGAAAGTTTTAATTTTGCAGAGAGTGAAAGAACTAGGCAACAAATGCGCGTGCAACACTTGCCTAGAATCACCAAATATTTTGTCACATTTGCTTTGTCTCTTCTCTCTTTAAACACATTTTCAGACAGATCAGCAGCATTTTCTAAGTTGCAGAAGAATGTTGCCTTGCCTGAAATTATTCCATATGTATTTCCTAAGAATAGGGGCATTCTGTTATATAATCAATGTAGATAAAGAATTGGACATGGATAGTAATTAATAAATTTTCTTCAGTTGTCCACAAATGTCTTTTATGGTTAAGCTTTCTCTGTAGTTGATGTATCTGTGCTCTTAAATTCAGGGTCCAGGGCTTCTCTGGTGGTCCAGTGGGTAAAGAATCCTCCTTGCAGTGCAGGGGGCACTGGTTCGATCCCTGGCCCGGGAACATCCCACGTGCTGCAGAGCAGCTGGATCAGTGTGTCCAGTTACGAGCCAGCGCTCTGGAGTGCATGCACCCAGAGCCGGTGCTCTGCAATGAGAGAAGCCACTGCAGTGGGAGGCCCACACGAGCCAAAGAATAAAGATGGATGACAAATAAATAAATGAATAAAAAAACAATGAAAGGGGGCCAAGTTTTTTTTTAATTCAGGGTCCAGTCAAGGATTATAGATTGTATTCGGTTATTAGTTTTATTTTCCTTTAATGTAAAATAACCCCTGGGGCTTCCCTGTTGGCTCAGCAATAAAGAATTTACCTGCAGTGTAGGAGACCGCCTGCATTGTAAGAAACTCGAGTTCAATCCCTGGACTGGGAAGGTCCCCTGGGGAATCACAGGGACAGGGAACCTGGGGGGCTGTAGACTGCAGAATCACAAGAGTTGGGCATGACTAAAGTACCAACTACCACCAGAGAATAACTTCTATCTTTATATTGTCTCTCGTCTTATGTTATTACTTGTTTGTATCAGGTCTTGATTGTGGCATGCTGGCTCTTTTGCTGTGGCACACGGGTCTCTCCCTCCAGTTGTGGAGTGTCGGCTCCAGAGAGTCCAGGCTCAGTAGTTGTGTGAGGCAGGCTTAATTGCCCTGTGGCATGTGGGATCTTAGTTCCCCCATCAGGGATCAAACCCACGTCCCCATTGGAAGGTGGATTTCTTTTCTTTCTTTCTTTTTTTTTGTTGGCCACTTCTGTTGGTCTTTCATTTATTTGTTTTCATCCACCTTTGTTCTTTGGCCTTTGTGGGCCTCCCATTGCAGTGGCCCCTCTCATCGCAGAGCACCGGCTCTGGGCGTATGTGCTCCAGAGCTCTGGTTTGGTAGTTAGACACATTGGTCCAGCTGCTCCACAGCCCGTGGGATCTTCCCAGGCCAGGGATTGAACCGGCACCCCTTGCACTGCAAGGCTGTGTCCTTACCCACTGGACCACCAGGGAAGCCCCAAACTTGATGTTTTGAAGAGTGCAGACTGGTTTGTCATGTAGAATATCCCACAATCTGGATTTACTGCATTTCTTTATGTTTAGGTTCTGGCAGATTTTTAGTCAATAAAATTACCTCTGTGAGCATTCCATTTCAGTGCATCAGGTACATATAATAAATAATGTCCATGTAATGAATGTATGTATAATAAAAATGTTTATTCCTTATTGGTGGTGCCAAGTATAATCACTGATTAAAGTGGTGACTACCAGATATTTCCATTATAAAGATCTACCTTTTCCATTTTGTAATTAACCAGGTTATCTGTGGTCCTCTTACCCAACTGTCTTTCTCTCTAAGGTGTTGAGATCCTTTGGAAGTCTCAATAACTGAATCAGCTTCTCTGTTGGTGAATGCAGAGTCCTTTTACTAAGAATCAATGTTAAAAAACAAAAAAAAAGAATCAGTGTAAAAGGATTTGGATTCTTAGATACTCTTCCCTAAAGAAGAGTCCCATCACCCCTTCTTTTTTGGTATTACTATAGTCTCCTTTTTTATTCATTGTAGTGTAATTCATTGCTTTCATTTTTCCCTTTGAGGCACACAGTGTCCCAAAATCAGTCAGTGGGATCCTTTTCAAAGCAGTTCTGAGTCTTTTGAACTTGGCATCATTAGTCTTTGAGTATTTCTTTCTTTTCTGGCACAGTAAGATGTTATTCTGCCTGGTTCACCATTGTATCCCTAACATCTAGCTAGCATAGCACTTAACATAGAGTAAGATGGCACACGGGTCTCTCCCTCCAGTTGTGGAGTGTCGGCTCCAGAGAGTCCAGGCTCAGTAGTTGTGTGAGGCAGGCTTAATTGCCCTGTGGCATGTGGGATCTTAGTTCCCCCATCAGGGATCAAACCCACGTCCCCATTGGAAGGTGGATTTCTTTTCTTTCTTTCTTTTTTTTTGTTGGCCACTTCTGTTGGTCTTTCATTTATTTGTTTTCATCCACCTTTGTTCTTTGGCCTTTGTGGGCCTCCCATTGCAGTGGCCCCTCTCATCGCAGAGCACCGGCTCTGGGCGTATGTGCTCCAGAGCTCTGGTTTGGTAGTTAGACACATTGGTCCAGCTGCTCCACAGCCCGTGGGATCTTCCCAGGCCAGGGATTGAACCGGCACCCCTTGCACTGCAAGGCTGTGTCCTTACCCACTGGACCACCAGGGAAGCCCCAAACTTGATGTTTTGAAGAGTGCAGACTGGTTTGTCATGTAGAATATCCCACAATCTGGATTTACTGCATTTCTTTATGTTTAGGTTCTGGCAGATTTTTAGTCAATAAAATTACCTCTGTGAGCATTCCATTTCAGTGCATCAGGTACATATAATAAATAATGTCCATGTAATGAATGTATGTATAATAAAAATGTTTATTCCTTATTGGTGGTGCCAAGTATAATCACTGATTAAAGTGGTGACTACCAGATATTTCCATTATAAAGATCTACCTTTTCCATTTTGTAATTAACCAGGTTATCTGTGGTCCTCTTACCCAACTGTCTTTCTCTCTAAGGTGTTGAGATCCTTTGGAAGTCTCAATAACTGAATCAGCTTCTCTGTTGGTGAATGCAGAGTCCTTTTACTAAGAATCAATGTTAAAAAACAAAAAAAAAGAATCAGTGTAAAAGGATTTGGATTCTTAGATACTCTTCCCTAAAGAAGAGTCCCATCACCCCTTCTTTTTTGGTATTACTATAGTCTCCTTTTTTATTCATTGTAGTGTAATTCATTGCTTTCATTTTTCCCTTTGAGGCACACAGTGTCCCAAAATCAGTCAGTGGGATCCTTTTCAAAGCAGTTCTGAGTCTTTTGAACTTGGCATCATTAGTCTTTGAGTATTTCTTTCTTTTCTGGCACAGTAAGATGTTATTCTGCCTGGTTCACCATTGTATCCCTAACATCTAGCTAGCATAGCACTTAACATAGAGTAAGAGATAAAAAAATCTCTGAGAAATAAAAAAAATACTTCAAAAATTCAGTAGCTAAGCTTCCCACACATACCCAAGCTATAAAAAAACATCAAGAGGTAAAGACTGAATTTGCCCATATCACCGTAAATGCTAAGACAGCGTGTTAAAGGATAAATAAAATGCAAAACAACAAACTCTGAATCTTTCCCGCACTCCCGCACTAGACTCAACAGTTGGCCATTTCATAAAGGAACCTTTGTTTTATATGGCAGTGGTATTTAGAAATCAAAATCTATGCTTAGGAAAGTACAGTTTTTAATGACTAATACTGTTTTATTGTAGGCATGTACTGCATTTTAAAGTTTCTATTTAGGGACATTTAGTTTCATATTACGGAAAAACTAGAAATAGCACTGGGTGGAATAGTCATTTTATGGGCAGATTTGTATGTTTGCCAATTGTTCTCCTAGGATAAATTCCTAGATTTGGAACTGTTATATCAAAGAATATACACATTTTAAAGGACATGTGATACACAGTGTTAAATTACCATCCAGAGAGATCATTATTAGGACTTCTGAGTACTGTATCTACAGTTTTAAATCCACTACAGCTTAGGTCATCTCTTCTTTTTATCTTACTAAAAATAAGTTCCACAGTATTGGTATGCACTAAATGATGACTTGTAATATAATGTATTTCCTGCTGAAGTAGTAGTTTTTGTTTTTAAAATTATATTTTTAACTATTCTTATTATGCAACTTCCTAATTGATAAGTATTTATAATAAGGTCCTTTTTTTAAAAAAAACATCTATTTTATTTATTTATCTTTTGGGGGGTGAGGTGGGGAGGGAGGGGGGTGGGCGGGCCACTTCTATTGGTCTTTCATTTCTCTATTTTCATCCGTCTTTGTTCTTTTTGGCTCCTGTGGGCCTCCCATCGCGGTGGCCTCTGTCGTCGCAGAGCACCGGCTCTGGGCGCATGTGCCCCAGGGCTCCACCTCAGTAATTGGACACGTCAGTCCAGCCGCTCCGCGGCACGTGGGATCTTCCTAGGCCAGGGATCAAACCGGCGCCCCTTGCACTGTGAGGCGGTGTCCTTACCCACTGAACCACCAGGGGAAGCCCCAATAAGGTACTTTTTAAGTGAAACTGTTTTTAACATTTCAGGATTGAGCTTTTACTTAATTTGAAGACTTATCATTATATTGATTTGCCCATAATGCTTTACAAGAAATGTAGGTATGTTTGCTAGTAGTTATGGGCTTCCCTTGTAGCTCACCTGGTAAAGAATCCACCTTCTATGCAGGAGACCTCAGTTGGACTCCTGGGTGGGGAAGATCCCCTGGAGAAGGGATAGGCTACCAACTCTGATATTCTTGGACTTCCCTGGTGGCTCAGATAGTAAAGAATTTGCCTGCAATGCAAGAAACCTGAGTTCGATCCCTGGGTTGGTAAGATGCAAGAATTGAATGGCTCCTCCATGAGTCACAAAAAGTCACACATGACTGACTGACTTTCACTTTCTTGATAGTAGTTACAGATTTAAAGTAGTTTCCTTAGCAGAGTTCCAAAACCTTCAGCCTGTCTTTCAGTTTATGCTTAGATTTATTTAAAAAGCTGAATAGTAAGCTATAATTAAGCTTACCTTTTGTTAGTTTTAGGCTACATATATGCCAGTGAAGGAGGTTATTTTGTGAATATTATGCTCAATTTAGTGATTTTGTTTTTTGAATAACATGAACGACCTTAAAATCTGTTAGTCTTGGTTTTCTCATCTATAAAGTTAAGTATACCTGCAATGCTTATCTTACAGTACTGTTCTGAGCTTCACTGTGTCTGGGACACTGCCTCTGGTAGTATGGATTCTCAATGTTCAAAGAATCTAGGGAATTCCCTTGTGGTCCAGTGGTCAGTATTTGACACTTCATTGCTGTGGGCCCAGGTTCAGTGCCTGGTCAGGGAACTAAGATCCTGCAAGACATGTGGCATGGCCAAAAAAACCCAAAGCCTGGAAGTCCTGGTCATCCAGCATTATAGGCTGCTGCTGCCCTTTTTCTCCTTTTCTTATCTTTTTTTAAATTCTTTTTATGAGATTTTTTTAAGGTCAGTTTTATTAAGCTTTATTTATACTTTTTGGCTGTGGTGAGTCTTTGTTGCTGCAGGTGGGCTTTCTCTAGTGGTGAGTGGGGGCTACTCTAAGTTGAGGTGCACAAGTTTCTCATTGCGGTGGCTTCTCTTGTTGCACAGCACGGACTCTAGGGCATGCCGGCTTCAGTAGTTGCGGTTTCCAGGCTCTAGAGCACAGGCTCAGTAGTTGTGGTTCGTGGGCTTAGTTGCTCCGAGGCATTGGCATCTTGCTGGATCAAAGATTGATCCCGTGTCTTCTGCATTGCAAGGCAGATTCTCAACCACTGAGCCGCCAGGAAGCCCTCCTTTTATTTTCTTGATACATAATTTCTGAAGCTACATTTTTTTAATAATTTTTTTTTTTACTTTTACGGAGTTTTGTTGCTTACAGATATGTATAATCCCAGTCAGAATTTGGCTCCGTCCAGATGCAAAGAATTGAATGAGCTGATTCTCTGTGTAAGATAAGATCCTCATGAGTCACAAAAGTCACACATGACTGACTGACTTTCACTTTCTTGATAGTAGTTACAGATTTAAAGTAGTTTCCTTAGCAGAGTTCCAAAACCTTCAGCCTGTCTTTCAGTTTATGCTTAGATTTATTTAAAAAGCTGAATAGTAAGCTATAATTAAGCTTACCTTTTGTTAGTTTTAGGCTACATATATGCCAGTGAAGGAGGTTATTTTGTGAATATTATGCTCAATTTAGTGATTTTGTTTTTTGAATAACATGAACGACCTTAAAATCTGTTAGTCTTGGTTTTCTCATCTATAAAGTTAAGTATACCTGCAATGCTTATCTTACAGTACTGTTCTGAGCTTCACTGTGTCTGGGACACTGCCTCTGGTAGTATGGATTCTCAATGTTCAAAGAATCTAGGGAATTCCCTTGTGGTCCAGTGGTCAGTATTTGACACTTCATTGCTGTGGGCCCAGGTTCAGTGCCTGGTCAGGGAACTAAGATCCTGCAAGACATGTGGCATGGCCAAAAAAACCCAAAGCCTGGAAGTCCTGGTCATCCAGCATTATAGGCTGCTGCTGCCCTTTTTCTCCTTTTCTTATCTTTTTTTAAATTCTTTTTATGAGATTTTTTTAAGGTCAGTTTTATTAAGCTTTATTTATACTTTTTGGCTGTGGTGAGTCTTTGTTGCTGCAGGTGGGCTTTCTCTAGTGGTGAGTGGGGGCTACTCTAAGTTGAGGTGCACAAGTTTCTCATTGCGGTGGCTTCTCTTGTTGCACAGCACGGACTCTAGGGCATGCCGGCTTCAGTAGTTGCGGTTTCCAGGCTCTAGAGCACAGGCTCAGTAGTTGTGGTTCGTGGGCTTAGTTGCTCCGAGGCATTGGCATCTTGCTGGATCAAAGATTGATCCCGTGTCTTCTGCATTGCAAGGCAGATTCTCAACCACTGAGCCGCCAGGAAGCCCTCCTTTTATTTTCTTGATACATAATTTCTGAAGCTACATTTTTTTAATAATTTTTTTTTTTACTTTTACGGAGTTTTGTTGCTTACAGATATGTATAATCCCAGATTAGTCATGAAGCTGCATTTTAAGTGGCATGTTTTCTTGTTTGTTTGTTTGTTTTTAATTATTGCTTTATTTACCTTAATTTGCTGCCCTGGGTCTTAGTTGTGGCATGTGGGATCTAATTCCCTGGCCAGGGATCAAGCCCAGGCTCCCTGCATTAGAAGCACAGAGTCTTAACCACTGGACCACCAGGGAAGTCCCTAAGTGGCATGTTTATAGTTCCTGCACACAACTAGCCATTTGGAAATTTTCTATTAATAATGATTTCATATAAAAATTCAGAATCTATGATTCTGATTTCCCATGCATCGTGCTTTCTTCCCTGTGAAAGATAATGAGTCAGTGAGTCATACGTCCTAACTCCTCAGTATAGCAGTTTGCGTTTGAGATACCAGGAAGGTTTTCTGTGCCATCATGGAAACGTAAGAATCTCTCTTGAGCCTTAACTCTTGACCCACTCACTTACACTTTAGAGGAAAGGATGACAATTAGGGAGTCCAACAAATTTCCAGAGATCTTACTTTAGGAAGCAGTTAAGTTTTCCAGTTTTGAAATAGGGTTAATAAAATCAGCAACGTTGTCACATGTGAAGCATTTATAGATTTTTAAATCTATAAATCACTGCACATAAACAGCATGTATATATTATATCAGTAGCTAGCTTAATGTGCTTACATCAAAGACTTAGAACAGTGAAAGGAAAGAATTGATACAGTGAACCAGAAAATTCAGTGCCTCTTCACCTTTTGGAAGATGAGAGAACCAATTTATGTGGTTCTTTATTTCAAAATCTTTTATTTGCTGTCCTAGGTATTCACCCAAACTCACAGCTCCATATTTTGAGCTTTTGGCAAACTTTATTCACCTTACCTCTCCAAACCAGCTCTGTCAGCTGCTTACTTTTATTGGTTGAACAACCCATCCATCAATCACTGGGGTTCAAAATCTCGGTGTCATCTTGTGTGTTTTTCTCTTCTTTAATATCTTTTGCCCTCTGAGCCACCAGGCAGGTACAGTCTTGCTCTCGATGCTTTCTTTTTTCTCCTTGCTAGTATTCTAATTCAGACTGTTTCTCAAATCTAGCACTTTCTAAATTGATTTCAGAGGAATTCTGCTTGGGGAAATACTATTAACAGGTTCCATAACCACATAAGTTTATCATACAGCCTATCACAACCCTCCAGCAAGATTGTTAGCCTTCTTAAAAGCAGTGACCAAATCTTAATACCTGGCATGTATTGTGTAAATACTTGGGTGATGACTTACATTAAAAGGAAGATAAGTAACATTTTTTTCCTAGGTTTTGTGAGATAGACTTTTATTTGTAAATATGCACATGTAAAGCTCCTTTTTGAGCAGAATTTATTGGATTTAAATTCATAGCATTTATCTTGGCCTTTATAATTATGTAGTCTTTGTTCCATTTTGTTTGTTAGGTACATCTTATTCAGGTTATGAAGCAGCAGTGTATTCAGCTGCATCCTCCTACTACCAACAGCAGCAGCAGCAGCAGAAGCAGGCGGCAGCAGCGGCGGCGGCAGCAGCTGCAACAGCTGCCTGGACAGGGACCACCTTTACTAAAAAAGCACCATTCCAGAATAAACAACTGAAACCAAAACAGCCTCCCAAACCGCCCCAGATCCACTATTGTGATGTTTGTAAGATCAGCTGTGCTGGACCACAGGTATTTATGTTGTATGTGTTACCATGAGCCTTCAGTGATTATTCTTGATAGCAAAATATGATTGATATTACAGTTCTTAGGCCTACAAAGAAAGTTTACATTTTCTCTCCTGTTAGCTTTTAGTTAACACATACATACTTCATCAAGTGGCCTTTTTTTTTTTAAGTTTTTGTGTTGAGATATAAGAATTCTGTTAAGAAAAATACAGTAAAAATGATTATGAATGTTAATAAAATGCAGGCAGAGTGAGCTTTTATTTAGGAAGGATACTTTGCTCTTTAAATAAAACTTTGTAATTTAGCTTAAATGTTTTTTGTTCAGATTAGTTGGAATTTGGAAGTAAGATTGAATTTGGGGTGGGGGGGCACCTTTGACTTGGCTTTTTAAGGCCTTTAATGCAGAGTATTTGAACCAATTGGATGCTGATTTTCTTGGTTCTCTTCTTTAATATCTTTTGCCCTCTGAGCCACCAGGCAGGTACAGTCTTGCTCTCGATGCTTTCTTTTTTCTCCTTGCTAGTATTCTAATTCAGACTGTTTCTCAAATCTAGCACTTTCTAAATTGATTTCAGAGGAATTCTGCTTGGGGAAATACTATTAACAGGTTCCATAACCACATAAGTTTATCATACAGCCTATCACAACCCTCCAGCAAGATTGTTAGCCTTCTTAAAAGCAGTGACCAAATCTTAATACCTGGCATGTATTGTGTAAATACTTGGGTGATGACTTACATTAAAAGGAAGATAAGTAACATTTTTTCCTAGGTTTTGTGAGATAGACTTTTATTTGTAAATATGCACATGTAAAGCTCCTTTTTGAGCAGAATTTATTGGATTTAAATTCATAGCATTTATCTTGGCCTTTATAATTATGTAGTCTTTGTTCCATTTTGTTTGTTAGGTACATCTTATTCAGGTTATGAAGCAGCAGTGTATTCAGCTGCATCCTCCTACTACCAACAGCAGCAGCAGCAGCAGAAGCAGGCGGCAGCAGCGGCGGGCAGCAGCTGCAACAGCTGCCTGGACAGGGACCACCTTTACTAAAAAAGCACCATTCCAGAATAAACAACTGAAACCAAAACAGCCTCCCAAACCGCCCCAGATCCACTATTGTGATGTTTGTAAGATCAGCTGTGCTGGACCACAGGTATTTATGTTGTATGTGTTACCATGAGCCTTCAGTGATTATTCTTGATAGCAAAATATGATTGATATTACAGTTCTTAGGCCTACAAAGAAAGTTTACATTTTCTCTCCTGTTAGCTTTTAGTTAACACATACATACTTCATCAAGTGGCCTTTTTTTTTTTAAGTTTTTGTGTTGAGATATAAGAATTCTGTTAAGAAAAATACAGTAAAAATGATTATGAATGTTAATAAAATGCAGGCAGAGTGAGCTTTTATTTAGGAAGGATACTTTGCTCTTTAAATAAAACTTTGTAATTTAGCTTAAATGTTTTTTGTTCAGATTAGTTGGAATTTGGAAGTAAGATTGAATTTGGGGTGGGGGGGCACCTTTGACTTGGCTTTTTAAGGCCTTTAATGCAGAGTATTTGAACTGTAAGACAATTGGATGCTGATTTTCTTGGCTCATCAAGGTCCATTTTGAAGTGTATGAATAGAATTGTGTAGTCAAGAAAGGATGGCTATAGAGTTAAGTTTTACACACTTATATTAAAGATGAGAAGACATTGTCAGATGTATTATTTTTGGAGCATATAAATAGCATGAGAAAGTTGACTTTCTCGAGTATTAAAAATCCTTAAGTTGTTCTAATAATCCATAGTTTTTAGGATAATATTTTTCATGTGACTGACTTTTTTATAAGCTTTATAGAATGTTACTTGTTTCTGAATACTTGTTTTTCTCCATGAGGCTGTAGGGAGTTTGGGAATAAAAAGCTGTAGGGTAGTGTCTTTTTTCAAAAATAGCAACTTAAGAAACAGGTAGAATCTTTTATTCCTTTGTTTTGTTGTTGTTATTTGTTGTTTCGAGTTTTTTGTTTTGTCTTTTTGTTTGTTTTGCTGTTGATAAACATGAAATAAGTGATTTAGGGAAAAGTCTTATTTATAAAATCTAGTGAACTGACTCCGTTCCCAACTTATTTTGTTAATACTTTCTTTAAGAGTGCATAGTATTTATATAAAAATTTGCTAAGCAGTTTGACAGACAAAAGGCATAGGTATTTGAAGAGATCAGATTTTGAGTCTTTAGTGGTTTCTTCCAGTCATAGCCATCTCTCACCTTGCCAAACCTGTGTACATTCTTTTAAATTTACTGGATTAGTTCTGTCTGCTTTTGAATGTAGAATTTTGTAGGTATTTTCAATTGTCAGCATTCCCTAAGTTGCACCAAATTAGAGACTATTTTAATATAATTGGCTGTTAATGTAAAACCTTCTCTTTTTTTTCCTGTTTTAAGTATGGTAGGAAACAGTTTCATTGTGATAATGTGCTAGAGAGGAGGAGACAGGGAATGTTTGCAACAAGCCAGGACTAAACATGAAAGGGAAGAATGTTGGTTTTATTATTTGAGAAGTGTATCCTACTCAGTAGTGACTGTTTAGAGGGAATGATGGTATGAGTGGCCAATGCAAACCATAAGAGACTTGTTGAGTATATGGTACCATATAAAAGGATAGAACATAGCTTTAGGGTGATAAGTTAATAACAGAGATTTATGGGAGCTGGATGGTTACAAAAAAACAAGCCACAGGCAGTTCTATTAAGTCAGAGGCAGTGCCATAAGGGGTTAATCAACCTTAGAGAAAAATACCATCTAGATGGTGACTTAGCGTGAGTTAGAGTCTAGTGTAGATATAAGGAAGGAGAGTAAATTGGTTTCAGTGTAAGGGGCCATGGTTCCAGTCCTGTTTCTGCTGCTAACTTGTAGCTTTGGGCAAGTTGGAAACCTTAACGTCTTCATGCTTTCATTTCCGCTCTTCTGTAGTAAGGATTTGTTCTAAACAATTGAGGTTCAAATTTCTTTATGGAGCCACTTTAGTTTGCTGCAGAGAGTGAGAAGAGACAGCTAGGTCTTAGGTTGTCCTCTTTTGTTTCAGAAACAGTAGCTTTCCTTACTTGTGCATCAGATTTCATTTTGAGAAAAGATTCTTTTGTTTAAAATTTAGAAAGTCGTCTTAGGTATCTTCTAAAGTCCCATCCAGCCCTGAGATTCTATGCTTTCTGTGCAATTTTATACTAATCATATGTATTTAAAACTATTTTTAAAATAATATAGGAAATAATAACTATCTGACCCCACTCAAAAACTACTCAGCAGTCCTTATTCACCTCTCATTTACTAAAACTGTCTTCTTCAATCATTGACATTGAAGACAATTTTTAATATATAATTTCAGTGTTTTGATGGCTAGTATTACAATAATCTGGAGAAGGAAATGGCAGCCCACTCCAGTATTCTTGCCTGGAAATTCCATGGACAGAGGAGGCTAGCAAGCTACAGTCCGCGAAGGTTTCAAAGAGTCAGCCATGACTGAGCACATTATAATATTACTTTTCCTTCAAAAGAGATACAATTCTGGCAGCTAAATACTCCTGCCAGAATACTTTAAATAGGCTTTTGTTTAGGGTGGCTTGGATTCTGATACACAGATTCTATGTGAAAATGCATTCTTGAGTTTTCTCAGATGCAACTAACTTATCAAAGTCAGTTTTATAAGTAATCGTATCTGAGTCTTGTTAACATATAGTAACGTTTGTCCTTCTTAGGTGACATATATATTTTTCTTCTCTCATCTTAATCCTATAATTAGATAGTTTCTTTTGGAATGGTCACTCTATTCTCTATCCAACATTATATACATAAGGACTGAAAAATACAAATTCTTTCCAACTGAGGGCAATTACCTTATATTAGTATTTTGGCTATGTATGAGGAAAGTCCTTTGTAAATTAAAGTGTTAAATAAATATGTTCTTGCTAAACAAGGTACAGAGAACCACAAATTTTTCGCGTATGTAGGAAACCACATGCTCTTGTTAAACTGCTTTTAAAATTGTGTAGTGCTGATATTTTAATGAGTATTAGAGATTGGAATGAATAATTTCAAATGATGTAGGTAGGAAAGTAGTGAAGCAAAATTTACTCTTTTGTTTGAAACTATAAAACTTTAAAATAAAGAATTAAGAATAAACAGTAGCTTTCCTTACTTGTGCATCAGATTTCATTTTGAGAAAAGATTCTTTTGTTTAAAATTTAGAAAGTCGTCTTAGGTATCTTCTAAAGTCCCATCCAGCCCTGAGATTCTATGCTTTCTGTGCAATTTTATACTAATCATATGTATTTAAAACTATTTTTAAAATAATATAGGAAATAATAACTATCTGACCCCACTCAAAAACTACTCAGCAGTCCTTATTCACCTCTCATTTACTAAAACTGTCTTCTTCAATCATTGACATTGAAGACAATTTTTAATATATAATTTCAGTGTTTTGATGGCTAGTATTACAATAATCTGGAGAAGGAAATGGCAGCCCACTCCAGTATTCTTGCCTGGAAATTCCATGGACAGAGGAGTCTAGCAAGCTACAGTCCGCGAAGGTTTCAAAGAGTCAGCCATGACTGAGCACATTATAATATTACTTTTCCTTCAAAAGAGATACAATTCTGGCAGCTAAATACTCCTGCCAGAATACTTTAAATAGGCTTTTGTTTAGGGTGGCTTGGATTCTGATACACAGATTCTATGTGAAAATGCATTCTTGAGTTTTCTCAGATGCAACTAACTTATCAAAGTCAGTTTTATAAGTAATCGTATCTGAGTCTTGTTAACATATAGTAACGTTTGTCCTTCTTAGGTGACATATATATTTTTCTTCTCTCATCTTAATCCTATAATTAGATAGTTTCTTTTGGAATGGTCACTCTATTCTCTATCCAACATTATATACATAAGGACTGAAAAATACAAATTCTTTCCAACTGAGGGCAATTACCTTATATTAGTATTTTGGCTATGTATGAGGAAAGTCCTTTGTAAATTAAAGTGTTAAATAAATATGTTCTTGGTAAACAAGGTACAGAGAACCACAAATTTTTCGCGTATGTAGGGAAACCACATGCTCTTGTTAAACTGCTTTTAAAATTGTGTAGTGCTGATATTTTAATGAGTATTAGAGATTGGAATGAATAATTTCAAATGATGTAGGTAGGAAAGTAGTGAAGCAAAATTTACTCTTTTTGTTTGAAACAGACTTATAAAGAACATTTAGAAGGGCAGAAGCATAAAAAAAAAGAAGCCGCATTGAAAGCCTCACAGAATACCAGCAGCAGCAACAACTCTACTCGTGGGACTCAAAATCAGCTACGTTGTGAGCTTTGCGATGTGTCTTGTACAGGAGCAGATGCGTATGCTGCCCACATTCGTGGTGCTAAGCATCAGAAAGTAGGTGTTTTTTCTCCCACACACCCTTATGTCTTACTCTGTTTTCTTTTCCTTTTTCAGTGAGGGAGGATGGGGTTATAGTAAAGGAGGCCTCAATATTTGACAGCTTCAAGTGCATTCTATGCCTTGCTAATATGCTTAATGTATATATAAAGGTGACATCAAATAGTTACTGCTTAAGGAAGAAAAAACTGGAGACCCTTCTTAAAATTGAACTAGATTTTCTTTTTCTAACTGAAAATTGAATCATGTGATTGTTTTCTGCCCTTTGTCATGCTTAACTCTAGATTGGTATGCATGTGGCAAAGTCATTTCCTCACCTGGTAGTAGATGGACTATGTATCCACATCTGTTTCACACAGATTATTTTGAAAGTAATGAGTTTTTATTTAAAAATATATAAGAGGGGGCTTCTCTGCTGGTCCAGTGGGTAAAGAATCTGCCTTGCAGTGTAAGGGGTACCGGTTCGATTCCTGGCCTGGGAAGATCCTACATGCTGAGGAATGACTGGGCCGGTGTGTCCAATTATGAGCAAGCGCTCTGGAGTGCATGCACCCAGAGCTGGTGCTCTACAAGAGAGGCCACTGCAGTGGGAGAGCCCACACGTGCCAGAGAATAAAGATGGATGAAAAATAAATGATGACTTAGAGGCAAAAAAAAAAAAATGTGTAAGAGGGAGAAATACAACAAATAAAAATACAGTTAAAATTTTCATTTTATAGTGTATTTTAGGCAAACCTTTTTTAAAAAAAAAAAAAGTCCTCATTCTCCTGAATTTCCTGACAAATAAATGTGCTTTTGTTTTGCAGGTGGTTAAATTACACACAAAACTTGGTAAACCCATTCCTTCAACAGAACCAAATGTAGTTAGCCAAGCTACTTCTTCAACAGCTGTTTCTGCTTCAAAACCAACTGCCTCTCCTTCAAGCATTACAGCAAGCAATTGTACTGTGAATACTTCATCAATTGCGACTTCTTCGGTGAAAGGTCTTACAACTACAGGAAACTCGTCTCTTAATAGCACAGCCAACACTAAAGTATCAGCAGTGCCTGCAAATATGGCTGCCAAGAAAACATCTACACCCAAAATAAACTTTGTTGGCAAGTACTGAAGATTCTCTGTGTTCCTTCTAACTGTTAAAGTGGTGTTTCTTCTGCATTCCAGGAGTAGCCTTTCTACTTACGTTTGTGTCAGTCTTCTTCTTTTCTGGGACCTTAATCGCATATCTCTGGGGTTTTTCTTGAATTTTTTTCAGTACCCATTTTTTTCAGCCATCAGATATTCCTGTGGCTTTCATAGTTTTAATAAATTATGTGTTTATTTTCCCCTTCCTCAAGCTGCTAACCTAATTTTTACTTTCTCTTCCTTCTCTACTTTCTATCCAGTCCTCAGTCTCTTAAGAGTGTTTTAGCCTCTTTCCTTTTTACTGAAATCACCAAGAACCTACCTGCTGGATTGAATGGCCAGTTTTCTGTTTGACTGCTATACTTTAAAGCTTAAGATAATGTCTCTTGTCTCTCTATTCCAGATCTACTCACCTGTTCCTCAGATATCATTATTCTTTTGCTCTCATATTCATTAACTGGTGGTATTCCTAAGATTCTGTGACAAGGGAGAGGCCGGTGTGTCCATTTATGAGCAAGCGCTCTGGAGTGCATGCGCCCAGAGCTGGTGCTAAGAGAGGCCACTGCAGTGGGAGAGCCCACGTGCCAGAGAATAAAGATGGATGAAAAATAAATGATGACTTAGAGGCAAAAAAAAAAAATGTGTAAGAGGGAGAAATACAACAAATAAAAATACAGTTAAAATTTTCATTTTATAGTGTATTTTAGGCAAACCTTTTTTAAAAAAAAAAAAAGTCCTCATTCTCCTGAATTTCCTGACAAATAAATGTGCTTTTGTTTTGCAGGTGGTTAAATTACACACAAAACTTGGTAAACCCATTCCTTCAACAGAACCAAATGTAGTTAGCCAAGCTACTTCTTCAACAGCTGTTTCTGCTTCAAAACCAACTGCCTCTCCTTCAAGCATTACAGCAAGCAATTGTACTGTGAATACTTCATCAATTGCGACTTCTTCGGTGAAAGGTCTTACAACTACAGGAAACTCGTCTCTTAATAGCACAGCCAACACTAAAGTATCAGCAGTGCCTGCAAATATGGCTGCCAAGAAAACATCTACACCCAAAATAAACTTTGTTGGCAAGTACTGAAGATTCTCTGTGTTCCTTCTAACTGTTAAAGTGGTGTTTCTTCTGCATTCCAGGAGTAGCCTTTCTACTTACGTTTGTGTCAGTCTTCTTCTTTTCTGGGACCTTAATCGCATATCTCTGGGGTTTTTCTTGAATTTTTTTCAGTACCCATTTTTTTCAGCCATCAGATATTCCTGTGGCTTTCATAGTTTTAATAAATTATGTGTTTATTTTCCCCTTCCTCAAGCTGCTAACCTAATTTTTACTTTCTCTTCCTTCTCTACTTTCTATCCAGTCCTCAGTCTCTTAAGAGTGTTTTAGCCTCTTTCCTTTTTACTGAAATCACCAAGAACCTACCTGCTGGATTGAATGGCCAGTTTTCTGTTTGACTGCTATACTTTAAAGCTTAAGATAATGTCTCTTGTCTCTCTATTCCAGATCTACTCACCTGTTCCTCAGATATCATTATTCTTTTGCTCTCATATTCATTAACTGGTGGTATTCCTAAGATTCTGCTTCTCCTCCTCATCTCACTTACTTACGCAGTGTTCATGGGTGGTCTTATCTATTCCACTATGTATGCAGTGACTTTAAAGTCATTTGGGCAAATTCAGAACCCCACCTGAATGCTAAAGCCATATTTTAGTGTTTCCTGGCCATTATCTATATGGTTCTATTGATGCCTATTTGTGTCTCTCTCTAAGCTTTTGTCTCATCACAGGAATACTGCGAAATAATCTCTTAAATCTGCTTCTTTTTAGGCCTTTGAGGTCTCTTCCGTAGAGCTTTGTCTCTTGCTGCATCCAGTTTCTCCAACACTTGTCAGGGTCATTCTTTTTTTAAAAGTATGGATCAAATTGTGGTAATTGTCTGTGGCCTTCCCCTTACAAATAGGAAAAACCTCTGTATTCCCTAATTATGTCATCCAAGGCCTTTCACAAATTGACCCTTGCCTCATATTATTACCTCTGCTGAATCACCAAGTTGTCTTTGAATTTACCATAGTCTTTTCAACTCTGTGTTTTTGTGCTTTTCTTGTACCTGCTCTTATTTCTATTTGTTTCTGCCTAACCAGTTAATATTTACCACTCTTAAGCCCAGCTTAGGTGTCACCCCCTTGCTGAAGCCATTCCTAACTGGATCAGGTTAAAGGGTAGTGGTTCCTTTTCTTTACATTCCCACAATGCTCTCTTGACATGTTGTATTACAATAACTTGTATGTTCCCTTAAACTGTTGGCACCTAAAAGATAGCCACACTGTCTTATTATGTTACTAGAACTTGCATATCTCTGGGGTTTTTCTTGAATTTTTTTCAGTACCCATTTTTTTCAGCCATCAGATATTCCTGTGGCTTTCATAGTTTTAATAAATTATGTGTTTATTTTCCCCTTCCTCAAGCTGCTAACCTAATTTTTACTTTCTCTTCCTTCTCTACTTTCTATCCAGTCCTCAGTCTCTTAAGAGTGTTTTAGCCTCTTTCCTTTTTACTGAAATCACCAAGAACCTACCTGCTGGATTGAATGGCCAGTTTTCTGTTTGACTGCTATACTTTAAAGCTTAAGATAATGTCTCTTGTCTCTCTATTCCAGATCTACTCACCTGTTCCTCAGATATCATTATTCTTTTGCTCTCATATTCATTAACTGGTGGTATTCCTAAGATTCTGCTTCTCCTCCTCATCTCACTTACTTACGCAGTGTTCATGGGTGGTCTTATCTATTCCACTATGTATGCAGTGACTTTAAAGTCATTTGGGCAAATTCAGAACCCCACCTGAATGCTAAAGCCATATTTTAGTGTTTCCTGGCCATTATCTATATGGTTCTATTGATGCCTATTTGTGTCTCTCTCTAAGCTTTTGTCTCATCACAGGAATACTGCGAAATAATCTCTTAAATCTGCTTCTTTTTAGGCCTTTGAGGTCTCTTCCGTAGAGCTTTGTCTCTTGCTGCATCCAGTTTCTCCAACACTTGTCAGGGTCATTCTTTTTTTAAAAGTATGGATCAAATTGTGGTAATTGTCTGTGGCCTTCCCCTTACAAATAGGAAAAACCTCTGTATTCCCTAATTATGTCATCCAAGGCCTTTCACAAATTGACCCTTGCCTCATATTATTACCTCTGCTGAATCACCAAGTTGTCTTTGAATTTACCATAGTCTTTTCAACTCTGTGTTTTTGTGCTTTTCTTGTACCTGCTCTTATTTCTATTTGTTTCTGCCTAACCAGTTAATATTTACCACTCTTAAGCCCAGCTTAGGTGTCACCCCCTTGCTGAAGCCATTCCTAACTGGATCAGGTTAAAGGGTAGTGGTTCCTTTTCTTTACATTCCCACAATGCTCTCTTGACACGTTGTATTACAATAACTTGTATGTTCCCTTAAACTGTTGGCACCTAAAAGATAGCCACACTGTCTTATTATGTTACTAGAACTTAGGACAGTGCCCAGTTCCATGGCAAAGGGATATAAGCATGATTTAGGCTTAGACTCTACCATTTCAGGTACTTGGTAGTTACTTTTTAGGTATTTGATGTTAGAAGAGCCATTGTGAGGGCGGAGAGGACCTTGGATATTGTGAGACAGAGAAGGGGAAGATTGAGACATGTATTTCATTAATAGGATGAAAAAGCCAAATGGCTTATATGGTTCTTCAAAATTCAGATCTGTTGTATGTCAAGCAGGAGTTTGACTGTTGGTAGGAAAGATCAGAATTTCATCTGAAGTTCTTATTGTATCAGGGTATGTATTATACAAAAAGAAAACTAAAATTACCGTAATTCTTTTATGTTCTTCTAGGTGGTAATAAGCTGCAATCGACAGGAAATAAAACAGAAGACTTAAAAGGAGCTGAATGTGTGAAAAGCACTCCTGTCACTTCTGTACCGATTCCAGAAGTAAAGCCAGACACAGTGTCGGAACCAGTCACACCTGCGTCTCTTGCTGCTCTGCAGAGTGATGTGCAGCCCGTGGGCCATGACTATGTGGAGGAGGTATTGATCTGGGAATTGTGAGATTAGATATGAAACACGTGTGTCACTTTGTTGCAAACACAAACATGCTTTACATGTAGAGTTATATTCGGTTATATTTTAGGTTTAGAATACTTACAAAGAGATATTAAAGGGATGTATGTTGAAGGTTATTGTTGTTTTTGGTTTTTTTTTAAACCTACCCTTTAAGCTTTTGTGAGTGACATCAGTTTTTTTAACTTCTCTTTTTCCTGGCTGATACCATCACTGGTGTGAGGTAACTTTCTGGTTATTTGGCAGGCATTCTTTTAATGTAACCTTTCTACTGTGCTGAACATAAAAAGTTAAATTGTGAACAGAAATGACAAAGATAGCAAATATTTCTTAACAGTTTCATGTGTAAAACCAAGATTGCTGGTTTAACAGATACTATGTTTGATTCCTCAAGCTGATTGAAAACTATAACTGTCTTATTATGTTACTAGAACTTAGGACAGTGCCCAGTTCCATGGCAAAGGGATATAAGCATGATTTAGGCTTAGACTCTACCATTTCAGGTACTTGGTAGTTACTTTTTAGGTATTTGATGTTAGAAGAGCCATTGTGAGGGCGGAGAGGACCTTGGATATTGTGAGACAGAGAAGGGGAAGATTGAGACATGTATTTCATTAATAGGATGAAAAAGCCAAATGGCTTATATGGTTCTTCAAAATTCAGATCTGTTGTATGTCAAGCAGGAGTTTGACTGTTGGTAGGAAAGATCAGAATTTCATCTGAAGTTCTTATTGTATCAGGGTATGTATTATACAAAAGAAAATTAAAATTACTGTAATTCTTTTATGTTCTAGGTGGTAATAAGCTGCAATCGACAGGAAATAAAACAGAAGACTTAAAAGGAGCTGAATGTGTGAAAAGCACTCCTGTCACTTCTGTACCGATTCCAGAAGTAAAGCCAGACACAGTGTCGGAACCAGTCACACCTGCGTCTCTTGCTGCTCTGCAGAGTGATGTGCAGCCCGTGGGCCATGACTATGTGGAGGAGGTATTGATCTGGGAATTGTGAGATTAGATATGAAACACGTGTGTCACTTTGTTGCAAACACAAACATGCTTTACATGTAGAGTTATATTCGGTTATATTTTAGGTTTAGAATACTTACAAAGAGATATTAAAGGGATGTATGTTGAAGGTTATTGTTGTTTTTGGTTTTTTTTTAAACCTACCCTTTAAGCTTTTGTGAGTGACATCAGTTTTTTTAACTTCTCTTTTTCCTGGCTGATACCATCACTGGTGTGAGGTAACTTTCTGGTTATTTGGCAGGCATTCTTTTAATGTAACCTTTCTACTGTGCTGAACATAAAAAGTTAAATTGTGAACAGAAATGACAAAGATAGCAAATATTTCTTAACAGTTTCATGTGTAAAACCAAGATTGCTGGTTTAACAGATACTATGTTTGATTCCTCAAGCTGATTGAAAACTATAACTGTTTTACAAAGTAACTCAGTAAATGGAGGACGAGGAAGCATCAGAAGGGACTTGATGGATACTTGCTGTTAGCAGAAAGACAAACCTGCAGTGGTGTAGCCCTATTCTCCTTGAGCTGTATGTAGAACAAGTGAAGAGAAGAAGTTCTCTAAGCTTCAGTGTCTGCTGTGTAAAACCTGGAAATCACCCAGCAAAGATGTGAAGCTTAGATCAAATAAAGTACCTAGCATAGTGCCTAGCATATGATAGATTTTTGGCAAATAATTACTTGCCTTTTCATCCTTCTCCATGTCAAGAAAAAGTACACATTAAATTTTTTGTTTTCAAGGTGGAAAACTGGGATATGTAATTTATAAGTAGTTCACAGAGTTTTTTCATTTTTTATTTTTTTAAGATTTATTTATTTTATTTATGGGGGGGTGGGGTGGGGAGGGAGGGGAGCAGGCGGGCCACTTTCATTGGTCTTTCATTTGTCCATTTTCATCCATCTTTGTTCTTTGGCCCATGTGGGCCTCCCATCGCAGTGGCCTCTGTTGTCGCAGAGCACTGGCTCCAGGCACATGCGCTCCAGAGCTCTGGCTCGGTAATTGGACACATCGGTCCTGCCGCTCCGCGGCACGTGGGATCTTCCCAGGCCTGGGATCGAACTGGCGCCCCTTGCACTGCAAGGCGGTGGTGTCCTTACCCACTGAACCACCAGGGAAGCCCAGTCACAGAGTTTTAATGTAAAGTTACAGCTCTTGAGATTTCCCTGGCAGTCCAGTGGTTATGACTTCTTGCTTCCACTGCAGGGGGCACAGGTTTCATCCCTGATCGGGGAGCTAAGATTCCACATCTGCATGGTGAGGCAAAAACAAAAAGACATTTAAAGGTTATTTAACTTGTAAACAAATACATAGAACTTTAGCTCTTAAGAGTAAGACTTGGTTGTCTACTGGCCAGAATGCCTTAATTACCAATGATACTGGTTAAGTAATCTTAAATTTCAGAGAATTGTCTTTAGAACCAATTTTCAAAACTTGCTGAATACATTTTAATAACATTCTAGTCTACTCCTGACTAGTTGTGCAGTTAGAAAAAAATTGACATTGATTTTCCATAAAGTTATATGTATAAAGTCTTGGACTTTGTAGAAATAAATGATAAAAATGCCTTTAATCATCTTTAGCTCTGTTTCCAAGAACAGTATCTGACAGTAGCAGGTGTTCAGTAAATATATATTCAAGAATTGAATGTATCTATTGCATTAAAATCTGAATGTTTGCTTATAGACCAAAGTATTAAAAGTTAACTACAAGAGCCAAATGGTAACGTGTATCTTGCATGCTACAGTTAAAAATTCTAACCTTGTTTAATTATTCTTTTTTCAAAAAGTATAGCTATGGTCTACCCTTTTTTCTCACTTCAAATTCTATAAGTTATTTACAATCCTTGAGATGGGTTTATAGTTGAAATCTTCAGCTGTGACATTCTTGTGATTCTTGAATTTTTTTCCCACATCAAGGTACGAAATGATGAAGGAAAAGTAATTCGATTCCATTGCAAGTTATGCGAGTGCAGCTTTAATGATCCCAACGCTAAGGAGATGCACTTAAAAGGGCGAAGACACAGACTTCAATATAAAGTGAGTGAAATTTCAGCTGTTTTTCTCTTTCTCATTTTATATGGCTTGAAACATTCCAGATACAAAAGCCAAGTATCTAAATATAACTAAGTCCATGAACTCTCACTCTCAGATTGGCACCTCACATCTCATTTAGAGAGTCAGATGTTTAGTTTTCATTGATTGGTTTGTTATACTTACGACTTCCCTGGTGGCTCAGATGGTAAAGAATCCTGCAATGCAGGAGACACGGTTTGATTCCTGGGTCTGGAAGATTCCCCAGAGGAGAGCATGGCAACGTGCTCCAGTATTCTTGCCTAGAGAATTCTATGGACAGAGGAGCCTGTGGGCTACAGTCCATGGGGTCACAAAGAGACACAACTGAGTGACCAACTCTTTCATTATATTTAAGAAAAAAACAATATAGTTGGATTTCGTTATTTCTAGTGCCAAAATAAAACTGTAACATTACTTGGATCATGTAATTATGTAGAGATTTAATTGCTTTACAGAAAGTGTTTGAAAGAAGTGTCAGGTCTCCCATTTCCTTTAACAGCTGAATTTTGAGATGAGGAATTCTTCACTGAAAGTACTTCAAGTGACAAGTTAAATCTAAATACTGTATTTAAAGTTTTTATTTAGGTTGGACCTGTGTACTAGATTCATGTTTTTTAAACAGAGAAGTGGTGAAAATTAAACCAAAAAAGTTCATTAAAGGGCGGTATTTTTATATGAAAAGAAACTTTTTAATGTCTATATTTAGAATTATTTATTTACAGAAAAGGAAAATTAAATACCCATAGTCTCCCAAGGATTTCTTCTGTTGTGTTAACACTAAGTTGTATACCTTTTGCATACTAAACTTGAACAACTGAAAATTTGGGGAGTGGAAAGACAAAAAAGAATGTTTATGCTGAATTTTTCCCGATTCAACTTATTTTACTGCATTTACTCTTAAGAAATTTGCAAATAAAAGCCTTTATGGTGAAAGAATATGTGGGATTATATGATTTAAAGATATGTGTAGATTGTTGGAGGGTTGCTAGTTTTTTCAAACATCTTGTTGGTATTAACAGAAAAAAGTAAATCCAGATTTACAAGTAGAAGTAAAGCCCAGTATTCGAGCAAGAAAGATTCAAGAAGAAAAAATGAGGAAACAAATGCAGAAAGAGGAGTATTGGCGAAGAAGAGAAGAAGAAGAACGCTGGAGAATGGAAATGAGGTAGTGTTTTTAACTTTTAATAACATAATAGGTGGTTTAGACTTTCTATGAAACTTAGTTTTTCTGAGTATGTGACTCTCAGTCAAAACAGTCCAGATTTATTTAATAAAACTTTTTAATTTTCACTTCTGAGGAAGACTCCAGATTTAGGAAAGAAATGCATTAAAAGTTAAATTATTGGGTATTCTAGTGTTTGACCATGTTCTTGGTATTAGGAATCATGTTGGAAATCGTATCATATGTATTTAGATACGTAAATAGTTTAATGTCATGGATAAATGCCTCAGTTTAAAACAAGCAAAATAGAACATTTGGTTACGTGATAAAAATATCCTGAATGTAAGATTTAGTAGGTTCTAGACATTAGTAGTGTGTGAGTTATTTTTTTTTCAAGATAACTTCTATTTTGATAACTCCAGAGGTAGTGGGGAAGGAGAAATGAGAAAACATGTTCAAGAAATCTATAAATGTTTAGACTTACTGATATAACTGGCCTTTCGTCAGGTGGTACAATTCTTTGGTTTTTATTCACAGAGTTGTGCAGTCATCACCACAGACAAGTTTAGAACATTTTTATGACCCACAAAAGAAATCACAAACCCGTTAGCAGTCAGTGCCTATTTACCCCTGAACTCCTTTCTCCACTTCTAGGCAACCATGAATAAACTTTCTGTTTCGGTAGATTTGCCTATGCTGGAGATTTCATATAATGGGATCATAAAATACGTTGACTTTTGTGTCTGGCTGGTTTTACTTAGCATATTATTTTCAAGCTTCCTGCATGTTGTTGAATATATCAGTACTCATTTTTTTATGAGTGAATAATACTTCTTATATAAATGTGTCACATGTTTATCTGGTCATCAGTTGATGGACATTTGTGTTATTTACATTTGGGGGCTATGAATACTGCTGCTAGGAATATTTGTTTGCAGGTTTCAAAATACAATTAAGATGTATATGCAGAGAAGTGTCATTTACATACCAACTTGTTTAGAAAGAAAGATGGAGCTATTTTCCATGTGGAGATATAAAATTTCTTTATAGCCAGTTCCATGTTTTCATTATATTTAAGTGTTTTTTTTTTTATAGTATTTCCCTATTGTTGTTATTATATTGATCATCCTTTAGGCTGTGTTATTGCATAAATCACTATTAGTTGCTAATAATCGAATCTCAGAAACAAAAATGTTTGACTGACAGATACATGTACTTTTGCTTATGCTAGACACTAACTTAGTGGTCCTTAAACTTTTTGGTTTCAGGACCTTTTATGCTCAGTAGTTGTTGAGGACTCCAGAGAGCTTTTGTGTATATGGGTTATAGCTGTCAACATTTGTTTTATTAGAAATGAAAACTCCATAAATATTTATGGATTTATTTTTTATATTTGATTTTACATTTGTTTAAATGTAGTTAGATAGTAATAATATATTAAATCAGATATGTCAATATAATACAGTAAAAATAATGTGCTAACTATAAAATAAATAGTTCTCCCCCAGAAATAATGACATTGTTTTACATTTTTGCAGATGTCTTTAATGTCTCAGCAGGCTGTGATCATGCATTTTACCTCTGAATAACTTCACTGTGCATTCATATGAGAATGGAGAAGGCAAATGTCTTGATATTATTTTGAAAGTAATTTTGATGTCATGAATCCCCCGAAGGTGTCTCAAGGACTACCTAGTGTACCTAGACCACACTTGGAGGGCTGCTCCTCTTAATATATTAAAATATCTACCAATGGGAGAGTGAAACACGAAAGCCAGTTTTTTGAACTGTTCGTACTAAATGGAGATTTCATATAATGGGATCATAAAATACGTTGACTTTTGTGTCTGGCTGGTTTTACTTAGCATATTATTTTCAAGCTTCCTGCATGTTGTTGAATATATCAGTACTCATTTTTTTATGAGTGAATAATACTTCTTATATAAATGTGTCACATGTTTATCTGGTCATCAGTTGATGGACATTTGTGTTATTTACATTTGGGGGCTATGAATACTGCTGCTAGGAATATTTGTTTGCAGGTTTCAAAATACAATTAAGATGTATATGCAGAGAAGTGTCATTTACATACCAACTTGTTTAGAAAGAAAGATGGAGCTATTTTCCATGTGGAGATATAAAATTTCTTTATAGCCAGTTCCATGTTTTCATTATATTTAAGTGTTTTTTTTATAGTATTTCCCTATTGTTGTTATTATATTGATCATCCTTTAGGCTGTGTTATTGCATAAATCACTATTAGTTGCTAATAATCGAATCTCAGAAACAAAAATGTTTGACTGACAGATACATGTACTTTTGCTTATGCTAGACACTAACTTAGTGGTCCTTAAACTTTTTGGTTTCAGGACCTTTTATGCTCAGTAGTTGTTGAGGACTCCAGAGAGCTTTTGTGTATATGGGTTATAGCTGTCAACATTTGTTTTATTAGAAATGAAAACTCCATAAATATTTATGGATTTATTTTTTATATTTGATTTTACATTTGTTTAAATGTAGTTAGATAGTAATAATATATTAAATCAGATATGTCAATATAATACAGTAAAAATAATGTGCTAACTATAAAATAAATAGTTCTCCCCCAGAAATAATGACATTGTTTTACATTTTTGCAGATGTCTTTAATGTCTCAGCAGGCTGTGATCATGCATTTTACCTCTGAATAACTTCACTGTGCATTCATATGAGAATGGAGAAGGCAAATGTCTTGATATTATTTTGAAAGTAATTTTGATGTCATGAATCCCCCGAAGGTGTCTCAAGGACTACCTAGTGTACCTAGACCACACTTGGAGGGCTGCTCCTCTTAATATATTAAAATATCTACCAATGGGAGAGTGAAACACGAAAGCCAGTTTTGTTTCTACTTGAACTGTTCGTATTGCTGGCAAATTAAATTTTTTAGTTCAAGTTTAACCACTGCTTTTGTGGTGAATTGCCTGTTCGTTTGTTAACTTACCTCTTATTGATTTGGGCAGACACTTGTTAGAGCTATTAACCTATTAACACATTACTTTTAAATAATTTACTGTTATTTATCAATTTTTATTTTTTATGTATTTAAATCTTCCTTTGCTCTTTTTCCTGTTCTGCTGTATTCAATATTTATTAAGTACTTATGTGTGCCAGTAAGTAGCATATGGTGTGTTAGGCACCGCATATGAATTGGTTAGCAATGGATATTTAATTTAAACTTGCCCTTATTTAACCTGTTACATCCTTAGTAATAAGAGTATTCAAAACTAGAATGAACATGATTTTCCAGAGCCTTCAAGCTGTTCTTATTCATTTTTCTCTTAAGACCTAAATAATAAAGAACTGTGGTTCTATCTATCCTAAATTGGATGACCTAAAATGCACTGCTTATTCCCAACCTGAAGACATCCTTGGTGGTTTCTACAGTGCTACTTGAGAATCTTGCTTGTTTATTATGGTTTGTATTAAATGAACTTGTCTAGTAAAAACTATTGTTAACAAAAATTTGCTATAAAGACATGATTGCCTTGGAAATTATGAATGTGAAGGTGAAGATAGAATTGAGAGAAAGAGGATCATGTGATAAAAAAATTAGATTACGAAAATGTTGATTAAAGCAGAGACTACACACTAGCTGCCCATAGTCAAAGATGAGTCCTTCTTGGGTGTTTTATTTGGTACACATGATATTTTTTGGGCACCAGCGTGAACCAACATTTAAATCCATGAGATTTCACAAAAGTTCTGACGAACTTGGAATGACCATGTGGTATTCCCTTATGACAATAATTGTTAGCTTTGCAGCAGCTCTTATCTCTAGCCAGACCATGTGCTTTCTTCTTTACCATATTTTCCATCATCCCTAATATGTCTCCCAAAGTGAGGCAAGATGTTAGTTGCCATTTATCCCTGTTGTTTTTCTTCATTGTACAGAAACAAAGATCAGATGAGGAAATTTAAGGTAGTCTTAAGTTCTCATTAAAAAAAAATAGCCATATGAATGATCTGGGAACATACATGTACAAAAATAAATAATAAATAAATAAATAAATAAAGTTAAAAAAAAAAATAGCATATTTCTTTGAAGACTGAAGAAGATTCCTAAATGTATCCTTTGTGTCTTTCACACACACACACTATTGGTCCGGCCCATTAAGTTTACAATATTGTGTAAAGAGGGAGAGGTTGGAAGAAACTCTGAGGTTTCTGGTACTTGTTCTTTCAACTCTGTCTTCAGTATGTGAAATTCTGTTTTTATCTTTGTTTTCTTTTCATTGAAATTCACTTCTACTTACTGCTGGATGAAAACAAATGTATTCAGATACAGAGGAAGAAAGAAGGGTGTTTGCTAGACTGATTTGGGGTTTTTCTATTGTTTTTTATATCATTATAGTTATAAATTCTTGTGTTGTGTTTTTCTTAGAGGCTTATGTATTATTCTCTATGTTTCAGACGTTATGAAGAAGACATGTACTGGAGAAGAATGGAGGAAGAACAGCATCATTGGGATGATCGCCGCCGCATGCCTGACGGAGGCTATCCTCATGGTCCCCCAGGCCCACTGGGCCTCCTAGGAGTCAGACCAGGCATGCCTCCTCAGCCGCAGGGGCCTGCAGTAGGTGTCCACTTTGTTTAGGTAGACAGTGAAAGTGTAAGACTGGTTCAGCACCAAAGCTAACAGTCTGGGGAGCTGATTTTTAGACTTAATAATACCCAGATCTCAATATAATTTTTTCATTTGACTTAGAATTTTCTCTTCTTTTATTATAGCTTCTCAACTCCTGTCCTTATACAGAAGGACTTCATAGAATTTCCATAAGTCTTTCTTCATATAAGCTAAGAGAGCAGAACTTTTTGCCAGCTCTTCTTTCACATAAGTTTTTCTTGCCTTTGTTCTTTAGATAATCAAGAACAACTCATTTTGAGGGCAGTTGCTTTGCTTTCAGAATGATTTCTATCTTCCCATTACCATTAATTTAGAGTCTTTTTCCTTTTTCAAATCATAAGCATCTAAAACCTACCACTTCTTCTGAATTAAGTACAGAATAAGGGGTAGGTAAATGGTTCAAGATGAACACACAGTGGATGTATTTATTAGAACTGTAGGTGCATCTTGAGTGTCTATACTCTGTGGAAGCAGATCTAAAGAAGAGCTACTCAGGTTTGTGAGGCGTATTTCGAACAGGATCTTTTTTTCTTTGTTCTGGTTTTCCAGAGAGCACTTAGAAGGAAACAGTAAATTCCTGCTATTTAACCTATTATTTCTAATTTGTCTTCCCATGGAATAGCATTTGTACATGTTTTGTTAAAAGCAAAACATTTCAGAACTGTTTCTGACGTTGAATAAAACGTATTTTCATAACCTTAGAAAGGTATGTTTTATAATTTTACTTGTTTTGAGGCAAAGGATACTTACACACTCACTTTTGATAGTTAACTTTCTATAGTTTACATTTTTGTTTTTGCCTAAACGGAAGAAAAAAGGAAGAAGATAGCTTTAAATGAGCATTCTGTATAATTGACTTTCTTATTGAAAAGACGTTATTAATCTTGTGTTGTGTTTTCTTAGAGGCTTATGTATTATTCTCTATGTTTCAGACGTTATGAAGAAGACATGTACTGGAGAAGAATGGAGGAAGAACAGCATCATTGGGATGATCGCCGCATGCCTGACGGAGGCTATCCTCATGGTCCCCAGGCCCACTGGGCCTCCTAGAGTCAGACCAGGCATGCCTCCTCAGCCGCAGGGGCCTGCAGTAGGTGTCCACTTTGTTTAGGTAGACAGTGAAAGTGTAAGACTGGTTCAGCACCAAAGCTAACAGTCTGGGGAGCTGATTTTTAGACTTAATAATACCCAGATCTCAATATAATTTTTTCATTTGACTTAGAATTTTCTCTTCTTTTATTATAGCTTCTCAACTCCTGTCCTTATACAGAAGGACTTCATAGAATTTCCATAAGTCTTTCTTCATATAAGCTAAGAGAGCAGAACTTTTTGCCAGCTCTTCTTTCACATAAGTTTTTCTTGCCTTTGTTCTTTAGATAATCAAGAACAACTCATTTTGAGGGCAGTTGCTTTGCTTTCAGAATGATTTCTATCTTCCCATTACCATTAATTTAGAGTCTTTTTCCTTTTTCAAATCATAAGCATCTAAAACCTACCACTTCTTCTGAATTAAGTACAGAATAAGGGGTAGGTAAATGGTTCAAGATGAACACACAGTGGATGTATTTATTAGAACTGTAGGTGCATCTTGAGTGTCTATACTCTGTGGAAGCAGATCTAAAGAAGAGCTACTCAGGTTTGTGAGGCGTATTTCGAACAGGATCTTTTTTTCTTTGTTCTGGTTTTCCAGAGAGCACTTAGAAGGAAACAGTAAATTCCTGCTATTTAACCTATTATTTCTAATTTGTCTTCCCATGGAATAGCATTTGTACATGTTTTGTTAAAAGCAAAACATTTCAGAACTGTTTCTGACGTTGAATAAAACGTATTTTCATAACCTTAGAAAGGTATGTTTTATAATTTTACTTGTTTTGAGGCAAAGGATACTTACACACTCACTTTTGATAGTTAACTTTCTATAGTTTACATTTTTGTTTTTGCCTAAACGGAAGAAAAAAGGAAGAAGATAGCTTTAAATGAGCATTCTGTATAATTGACTTTCTTATTGAAAAGACGTTATTAAACATACGTATAGTTGAAAAATAATGGTTTACTTTTGCTTGGAAAACATTTTCTTTTAAATGAAGTGGTTTTTTTTGCCCTTGTCTCCAGCCCTTACGTCGTCCTGATTCATCTGATGACCGTTATGTAATGACAAAACATGCTACCATTTATCCAACTGAAGAGGAATTACAGGCAGTTCAGAAAATCGTTTCTATCACTGAACGTGCTTTAAAACTTGTTTCAGACAGCTTGTCTGAACATGAGAAGAGCAAGAGCAAAGAGGGAGATGATAAGAAAGAGGGAGGTAAAGACAGGTGTGTTTTCAGAGTGTTTTACTTCTATATAGTTTTTTTATATATATATAGTTTTGATTTGCCTTATGTGGACTTATTAGACTTGAAATTAAAGTTACAAAATGAAAAAATCTCTGATGTCGGTCTATATGTGTAATGCTTGTGTTAGATTTTTAATGTATTCAGCTGCTTTTGCTGAAAAGAAAAATAACATAATTTCATACAATCTCAAACCTTGTAACTTTATTCATTTTATTTAAGTTTATATAAAACTATTTCAAGTCTATTTTCTAAGCAGCCTTTGTAGTTTTCCGTTTACAGTCAGCTGTTTAGTTTTTATTTGTTGAGTGCGTTCCATGTTCACTCTTTGTTTTAGCAGCTTCGTGTGCCTAACACATTGACCCATAAGCATGATTATGCTCAAGCTTTTAACATCTTTCACATCAAGTTTGCATAATAACCTGTAACTCTTCATTTTCCATTACCATTTGGAAATATTTCTATGTATATTAAACATGGCTTTTAATTCATCTGTGAGACAGAAAGGCATTAATGGCCTTTGCTTTGCAGTTCTCCCTGAGAACTTAGCTCTTGATTTATTAATTTATCCTTATTTCTTATCTAAGTGAAGGATACTTACAAAAATGTTAAATGTTTTTATACAGTGGTTGATGAGAATTTTAGTGGTATAAAAGTTATTTCATTTACTACTGTGTGTTAAGAGATTATCGTGGTTGTGGTTGAGAAGGAAATGTCATAATATAACTTGACTTCACTGCAGAGCTTTAAAAGGAGTTTTGCGAGTGGGAGTATTGGCAAAAGGACTACTTCTCCGAGGAGATAGAAATGTCAACCTTGTTTTGCTGTGCTCAGAGAAACCTTCAAAGACATTATTAAGCCGTATTGCAGAAAACCTACCCAAGCAGCTTGCTGTAAGTACTGTGGAAATGTTCATTTTTACCTCTTGTCTGGTTCAAAAGTTTCTGGCAGGACTAACTGTGCTTCAACTTAAACCTAAGCCAGCCTTAAGTTTTGGCTTGACTTTCCAAATTGATTCTTTTGTTTAATTATGCAAATTCAATTTTGTGCTTCTTTTTTTATATAAAGCTTTATAGAGCTTCTCTTTAACGTGAAGCCATGTTGCTAATTTATTTTAAAATACAAAATTGTAACACATGTCCTCTTTCTGTTCTTTTTCCAAGATTTGAATCGTAAGAGAAGACAGTTATCCAGGGGAAAAATTGGGTTTTGTTTTTTTTTTAAACAAAGCCCAAGTATGTATAGCAAGTTAAAGTTTTAGAATTCATTAATTTATTGCCTAGTTGAGTACATGTTTTTAATAAAGTATAATAATTAAAATAGAGACTCTTTCTGACTTGAGTTTTCCCAGCTTTATTGCTTTCTGTTTTGTACATACTATAACTGTAAAAAATTTCTTGTCACTGTCTCTATCCAGCAAATTGTGGCATTGCACAATTAATAAAACATCCCTTTTTGGTCCTACAAAAACAAAAGATTCTTGAAGTTTGAATTTAAAAGATTTTTATAGTGTCTTGTCAGAATTGCAGACTGGAATTTAAAATAGTTTCCTTGAATCATTGAATATATAAAACTAATTTAGGTATTTGAAATACAAACACTGACATTTCATTGGTAGAGTGTGTTCTATAGTAATGTTAGAGTAACTAGTACGTGACTACAGCAGAACAGCCGATACCAAAAGGGCTCGTGAAGCATAAACGTGAGTTCTGATGACTCCAGCACTTACTATTGTTCGCTTTATTGTTAGAAGTAGAGTCTTTTAGTAGTGAAAGGGGTTTACTTCACGGGGCAGAAGGAAATGTCATAATATAACTTGACTTCACTGCAGAGCTTTAAAAGGAGTTTGCGAGTGGGAGTATTGGCAAAAGGACTACTTCTCCGAGGAGATAGAAATGTCAACCTTGTTTTGCTGTGCTCAGAGAAACCTTCAAAGACATTATTAAGCCGTATTGCAGAAAACCTACCCAAGCAGCTTGCTGTAAGTACTGTGGAAATGTTCATTTTTACCTCTTGTCTGGTTCAAAAGTTTCTGGCAGGACTAACTGTGCTTCAACTTAAACCTAAGCCAGCCTTAAGTTTTGGCTTGACTTTCCAAATTGATTCTTTTGTTTAATTATGCAAATTCAATTTTGTGCTTCTTTTTTTATATAAAGCTTTATAGAGCTTCTCTTTAACGTGAAGCCATGTTGCTAATTTATTTTAAAATACAAAATTGTAACACATGTCCTCTTTCTGTTCTTTTTCCAAGATTTGAATCGTAAGAGAAGACAGTTATCCAGGGGAAAAATTGGGTTTTGTTTTTTTTTTAAACAAAGCCCAAGTATGTATAGCAAGTTAAAGTTTTAGAATTCATTAATTTATTGCCTAGTTGAGTACATGTTTTTAATAAAGTATAATAATTAAAATAGAGACTCTTTCTGACTTGAGTTTTCCCAGCTTTATTGCTTTCTGTTTTGTACATACTATAACTGTAAAAATTACTTGTCACTGTCTCTATCCAGCAAATTGTGGCATTGCACAATTAATAAAACATCCCTTTTTGGTCCTACAAAAACAAAAGATTCTTGAAGTTTGAATTTAAAAGATTTTTATAGTGTCTTGTCAGAATTGCAGACTGGAATTTAAAATAGTTTCCTTGAATCATTGAATATATAAAACTAATTTAGGTATTTGAAATACAAACACTGACATTTCATTGGTAGAGTGTGTTCTATAGTAATGTTAGAGTAACTAGTACGTGACTACAGCAGAACAGCCGATACCAAAAGGGCTCGTGAAGCATAAACGTGAGTTCTGATGACTCCAGCACTTACTATTGTTCGCTTTATTGTTCCAGATGTGAAATTTTTTGTAGATGAGTCTTTTAAGTATTAGGAGTGGGGAGAATTCATTGTGTGTCTCCTCGTTACCCTCTTTTGAGGCTACTAGGACAATAAAAGGGAGAAGAAGCTTGAGGACTATGAAAACATTTTGTAATTTACAAGAAACATCTTAAATTGTTGTGCTTTGTAAAACTGCAAAATAGGAAATACTATATCCTAACTAAACAATTAAACTAATACATTGCTGGCAGATTCTTTACTATCTGAGCTACCGGGGAAGCCCAAAACAGAATATGCTTTCCAAATCAATCTGTACTTGTACAGTGGATAAGCAAAAGAAATAGAATTAATTATCATCATCATCATAGTTAACGTTTACATAATATTGTGTGCCTGGCACTGTTTTAAGTGTTTTGTGTCATTAATTCATTTATTCTTCGTATAATCTTAAAGGCAGATAAAATTTACTGTCCCCATTTTATAAGAACCAGGTATGGGAGAGTTAAATATTTTTCCAACTTCACAGCATTAGTAAAGTAGCAGAGCTAGGGTTTGAACCTAGATTATTGTTGTTCAGTTGCTCAGTCATGTCTGACTCTCTTCAACCCCCTGAACCACCAGGCTTTACGATCTCCCAGGGTTTGCTCAACTCACATCCATTGAGCTGATGATGCCATCCAACCATCTCATCCTCTGTTACCCCCTTCTCCTGCCCTCAGTCTTTCCCAGCATCAGGGTCTTTTCATATAAGTTGCTCTTCGAATCAAGTAACCAAAGTATCAGAGCTTCAACTTCAGCATCAGTCTTTGCAATGAACCTAAATATTACACTGAACACTGTATGTAATCTCTAGAGTCTTCATTTGTTCATGTATACTGGAGCTTATTACACAAACTAAATTGCAGTGAATCCCTGTTTCGCTTTGTTTTGTTTTTCTGTTGATCAAGGCTTTCTACTCCCTGATTTTTGTTGGTTTCACAGACAGGTTGCACTGGGGATAGTTGAATTATGGCTCCTATTAGTTTCAGGTAATTTTTTCCTGTATTCGCTTGTCCCTAATAAACGTGAGTTCTGACTCCAGCACTTACTATTGTTCGCTTTATTGTTCCAGATGTGAAATTTTTTGTAGATGAGTCTTTTAAGTATTAGGAGTGGGGAGAATTCATTGTGTGTCTCCTCGTTACCCTCTTTTGAGGCTACTAGGACAATAAAAGGGAGAAGAAGCTTGAGGACTATGAAAACATTTTGTAATTTACAAGAAACATCTTAAATTGTTGTGCTTTGTAAAACTGCAAAATAGGAAATACTATATCCTAACTAAACAATTAAACTAATACATTGCTGGCAGATTCTTTACTATCTGAGCTACCGGGGAAGCCCAAAAACAGAATATGCTTTCCAAATCAATCTGTACTTGTACAGTGGATAAGCAAAAGAAATAGAATTAATTATCATCATCATCATAGTTAACGTTTACATAATATTGTGTGCCTGGCACTGTTTTAAGTGTTTTGTGTCATTAATTCATTTATTCTTCGTATAATCTTAAAGGCAGATAAAATTTACTGTCCCCATTTTATAAGAACCAGGTATGGGAGAGTTAAATATTTTTCCAACTTCACAGCATTAGTAAAGTAGCAGAGCTAGGGTTTGAACCTAGATTATTGTTGTTCAGTTGCTCAGTCATGTCTGACTCTCTTCAACCCCCTGAACCACCAGGCTTTACGATCTCCCAGGGTTTGCTCAACTCACATCCATTGAGCTGATGATGCCATCCAACCATCTCATCCTCTGTTACCCCCTTCTCCTGCCCTCAGTCTTTCCCAGCATCAGGGTCTTTTCATATAAGTTGCTCTTCGAATCAAGTAACCAAAGTATCAGAGCTTCAACTTCAGCATCAGTCTTTGCAATGAACCTAAATATTACACTGAACACTGTATGTAATCTCTAGAGTCTTCATTTGTTCATGTATACTGGAGCTTATTACACAAACTAAATTGCAGTGAATCCCTGTTTCGCTTTGTTTTGTTTTTCTGTTGATCAAGGCTTTCTACTCCCTGATTTTTGTTGGTTTCACAGACAGGTTGCACTGGGGATAGTTGAATTATGGCTCCTATTAGTTTCAGGTATCTATTTTCGTCTCATTCATAATTCTGCAAATATCTCCGTACTAACTATCCAGATGTTATTAGGAAGGTATAGTGATAGCTATAGCAATTTCATCTCAAAATTCCTAATCTAAGAGGAGCAAACATACATACAAATAACTCATATGATAAAAGTAATGGTAAATATTAGTTCAAGAATTCTGAAAGGAAAGAAGAGCAAGAGATAATTGCATGTATTTCAAGGCTTCTTGAAGGGAAATAGTATATGATCTAGACCGTATAAAATGGTCAGAGTATGAGAAGGGACCATATGAAACTGCTTTGTTGGATAATGTAAGAGGGCTATCTAATTTCCTGTACTCTTCACTTCATAGGTTATAAGTCCTGAGAAGTATGACATAAAATGTGCTGTTTCTGAAGCGGCAATCATTTTGAACTCATGTGTGGAACCCAAAATGCAAGTTACTATCACCCTGACATCTCCAATTATTCGAGAAGAGAACATGAGGGAAGGAGGTTGGAAAGCCATTAAACATTCTACTTTACATTAACTTTTTTCCCTCATTGACCTACTCTTTAAGATGGCATTAAGCCCTCGAAGGCAACATGCTGGCATTACATATGAATCGATAGATTTAACTTACATAGCAACTAGTTTTGCTTAAGATCATTTCCCGGATCTTTTATTAATGTCATTTTAGTAATGCACTTCTGTATGAAACACTTATAGTACTATTGGTTTTCTTGATTTTTTTTTTTTTTGTTCCTTTCGTCTAACCTCAGATTTCTGGAAAGAAAAAGTTCAAATTATTCTTACCAGCATAGTTAACTTATGAAAAAATTAAATGTTGCTGATAAGGGACCACAAATTTAACCACTCTTAAGTCCTTGTTCTTGTCTTTAAAAAAGACAAGGAAATTTTATAAGTATAATTGGTTAAATGCAGTACAGTGTAAGAAGCATTGTTGTGTATGTAATCATGGATTTGGCTTGTCCTGAGGTAAATATTTCTGGTTCTCTGAGGTTGCTCTCTGGTTTGGAACGCTTTCATAAATGCAGAGCATCCTGATGCACTGGGGATAGTTGAATTATGGCTCCTATTAGTTTCAGGTATCTATTTTCGTCTCATTCATAATTCTGCAAATATCTCCGTACTAACTATCCAGATGTTATTAGGAAGGTATAGTGATAGCTATAGCAATTTCATCTCAAAATTCCTAATCTAAGAGGAGCAAACATACATACAAATAACTCATATGATAAAAGTAATGGTAAATATTAGTTCAAGAATTCTGAAAGGAAAGAAGAGCAAGAGATAATTGCATGTATTTCAAGGCTTCTTGAAGGGAAATAGTATATGATCTAGACCGTATAAAATGGTCAGAGTATGAGAAGGGACCATATGAAACTGCTTTGTTGGATAATGTAAGAGGGCTATCTAATTTCCTGTACTCTTCACTTCATAGGTTATAAGTCCTGAGAAGTATGACATAAAATGTGCTGTTTCTGAAGCGGCAATCATTTTGAACTCATGTGTGGAACCCAAAATGCAAGTTACTATCACCCTGACATCTCCAATTATTCGAGAAGAGAACATGAGGGAAGGAGGTTGGAAAGCCATTAAACATTCTACTTTACATTAACTTTTTTCCCTCATTGACCTACTCTTTAAGATGGCATTAAGCCCTCGAAGGCAACATGCTGGCATTACATATGAATCGATAGATTTAACTTACATAGCAACTAGTTTTGCTTAAGATCATTTCCCGGATCTTTTATTAATGTCATTTTAGTAATGCACTTCTGTATGAAACACTTATAGTACTATTGGTTTTCTTGATTTTTTTTTTTTTTGTTCTTTTCGTGCTAACCTCAGATTTCTGGAAAGAAAAAGTTCAAATTATTCTTACCAGCATAGTTAACTTATGAAAAAATTAAATGTTGCTGATAAGGGACCACAAATTTAACCACTCTTAAGTCCTTGTTCTTGTCTTTAAAAAAGACAAGGAAATTTTATAAGTATAATTGGTTAAATGCAGTACAGTGTAAGAAGCATTGTTGTGTATGTAATCATGGATTTGGCTTGTCCTGAGGTAAATATTTCTGGTTCTCTGAGGTTGCTCTCTGGTTTGGAACGCTTTCATAAATGCAGAGCATCCTGATGCACATAGATTTGGGCCTCTGACCCCGCTATTATACTAGAGATACTGAAAAATAAACGACATAGGTGTAGTCAGTAAGTTATAGCACAGTTCAGGCTTTTTAAACTTACTTCACAATTGTAGAATATGAAATCCTGCTGGTGCCAGCAATGTTGCTTTAGGGACTGTCCTGTAACATTTTCAAAGCTTCAAAGCTTTTAAGCCAAAAAGCATGGTCAGTGTCTGCGGTATGTTGGTTCTGTTGTTTTATGGGTCAGATAAAATTTACTTTGTTTCCTTTCATATTGGTTCTGAACATCTTAATTTGTGGAGTATGAAGTTATAGTCCACACTGATGTTTCTTTGTGATACAGATAGAGGAGGAAAAAATGCTTAAAATTAATTTGTCTAAAATAGCGTGAGTAGGATCTCAAACTGCCCCTTTAAATTTGTTTTCTTACAGCAAAGCCTTTTTTTTAAGGCACTGGGCTTTTTACACAACCCAGGAAAAGAACATAATCATGGGGAGACTTGCCTAACTTTGTATACATTATATATACACTAGGACTTGTATGAGCTTTTTCCTTAAAAAGAAACGGGTTTTGTGTAAAAGATCTTTTATATGAGCATGAATTTCCAATCACGGTCTGGATATTGCTGGAAAAACAGTTCCTGAGTCAATCTGGTCAATTCATATGCAGCATATGACTTAGGATTTGAAAAGGAAATTTTTGATTATGTTTGCTGTATTTAGTATGTAATTATACTCATATAACCATTTAACTTTATTTCAAAACACATTTGTCCAAGTTACAGTTAGGCTTACTTAAATTTGTGCAGTATCGAGTCATTTTATTTTGTCGCAAAAGTCTAAAATTAGTAGTATATTTGTAGTAGTCTTTAATAACCTATCCCTTCTAAAGGAAACAAAATTATATTTTTGTCTGACCCAGATTTGAGTTAGAATTACTGTTCTGAATTTCTTAAGTATTACGGTAAAAGAAATGGTCAGTTCAAAATTGAAAGATTTTCTTCAAGACACTGAGCTGAAAATCAGTTGGATGTGCAAAAAGTGTAGAAACACTGATAGTGTTCTTGCTGCAGAGAACTGCAGTAAACCATGTTTTTAACCTCATTGTGAAGATTGCTGCAGAATAACGGTATGTATTCTCTCTCACTGCAGCTCTGAATGCTCTGTGTCTTAAAATCATTTAAAGCCTCTAGCTTGCTTTGGGGAGTTAGTCCAGGGGTAAGGAAGGCTTTGCCGGAAGAGTGCTTGTAAACTACGAGACTGGCAACTTGCACATAATTGTGGTAGGCTCTTGAATGCATAATGGTCCTGTTTTAATACCGAAAATTATTTAAAGGATGTGATTAAATTGCCCAAATAACTGTTAAACACATGACAGGTCTATTTTATGGTATTGTGTTTGACAGTTAAGCATTAAGTAAACCTTTAATTGATGTGAAGCTTGAAATGTTCAAAATGCTCTAACCCTTGCTACAGTGTCTCTTCTGTAGCAAGTCAAGTATTGTGTGTGTTTTTTTTCCACCTTTAGCTTATCAGGCCCGGTCTAAAGCCTTCTAGCAGAGGGAATTGATTCCTGTCAGGGGTTGCTGCCAAGACATCGGAAGGATTTTTGACCAAGGTTTTCAAAAGCTCAGTGTCACATCTGCCATTTGATTAAGGAGGGATTTTGGATGCAGAGTCCAGCATTTATTGTCCTTTGTGTGCCTGTTTTGTTTGTTTTGTCTTCGTCTCTTCTAGAATTGAGCAGTGTTCACACTAGTTTTTAAATTGTTGGGTGGATTATATATTTTAAGTAACCATGTTAATTTAAATTAATATATTTCCATTAACTTTTAATCATAAAATAGTGTGGACACAGCATGTTTTCTAACTGGTGATTAACCCCTTAAAATTGATAAAATACCTTTTTATAGGTAAGAATTTGCCTTTTTTTTTTTTTTTTTTTAATACATGAACTGAGTTTTGTTTTGCTATCTGGGTATTAGGAAGCAAGTATGATTTTAGTGCAATATATCTAAGGGGTTAATCCACTTGAAATATAGAATGGGTGCAAAAATCCACACTCTAAATTTGACAGAAGTTTCCTACTTATAGCTCTATAGCTCTTAATTTGTCTTCATATTGCAATAGGTGTCTTGGCATCTTTGAAATTGTATCATTAATTTAAATTTCTAAAGTTATAAATGCTTGTGTGCAAAAAAAAATTTTTCTTACATACTGGAGGAAATGAAAACATTATTAATTAGTGTTAACAATTCAGAAACTTTTAGAGATTGCACATTATCACCTATTTGCATTTTAGCTTTAGCAAATTATGTACACAAATAAGGGACATGAAAAGGGTTCTTTAGCGTGTTCTGTAACCTTGCTTTGGGAGTGGTTTTTTGTTGCTATTGTTTCTTTTTTTACTTCTTTAATTAGCTGTGCTTTCCTATGTCCCTTTTCCTTATTTCAGAATAGCCCATTTCTTATTATGTTCACTGTATTTTTGGATTTAGTAGTTGATCTTGCAGATTTTGAGATTTTTTTTTTTTAATTACTAGTACTTCTGACTTGAAACATGTACCTCTTTCAGTGTTCATTTTCAGAATGCCACACAGTGTTTTTTGATTATCTGCAAATCTCTCTTTTAATATGTCCTCTGAAAATGCATATCATCTGATTATTTAAGGAGCAAGAACTAAGAATAGAAATGCCAGACAAGGGTTGGAATTTTTATTACTTTTAAAACATCTTTTTTAATATGTCATCTCAAAATAAGGACAAGTATCTTTTATGTTTTCTATTATTGTGTGTTTCATATATTATCTCATACATTCATTCGGCACCTTCAATGATGTAATAAATCATATCCTAAATTCCCCATAATTTTGATGCTTTTTATCTAGAAGGCTGTTAAATTCAACACATTACTTGCATTACTTGCCTGGCATGTAATTTTCCTATATTTAGAAAATATTTTAATATCACCAGGAGTTGTGACTTAGATACACATTTTACAGATATGTTTAGGTAAATGTAAGCTGGCCCCTCCAACTACTTTTATTAATATAAAGTTAACTTTTTCTGGTTTAGGTTCAGATTTTCTTCTCAAGATTTATATTACTCATTTATGGTTTAATACAATAATCTGAAAAAACATCGGTATTAGGAAGCAAGTATGATTTTAGTGCAATATATCTAAGGGGTTAATCCACTTGAAATATAGAATGGGTGCAAAAATCCACACTCTAAATTTGACAGAAGTTTCCTACTTATAGCTCTATAGCTCTTAATTTGTCTTCATATTGCAATAGGTGTCTTGGCATCTTTGAAATTGTATCATTAATTTAAATTTCTAAAGTTATAAATGCTTGTGTGCAAAAAAAAATTTTTCTTACATACTGGAGGAAATGAAAACATTATTAATTAGTGTTAACAATTCAGAAACTTTTAGAGATTGCACATTATCACCTATTTGCATTTTAGCTTTAGCAAATTATGTACACAAATAAGGGACATGAAAAGGGTTCTTTAGCGTGTTCTGTAACCTTGCTTTGGGGAGTGGTTTTTTGTTGCTATTGTTTCTTTTTTTACTTCTTTAATTAGCTGTGCTTTCCTATGTCCCTTTTCCTTATTTCAGAATAGCCCATTTCTTATTATGTTCACTGTATTTTTGGATTTAGTAGTTGATCTTGCAGATTTTGAGATTTTTTTTTTTTAATTACTAGTACTTCTGACTTGAAACATGTACCTCTTTCAGTGTTCATTTTCAGAATGCCACACAGTGTTTTTTGATTATCTGCAAATCTCTCTTTTAATATGTCCTCTGAAAATGCATATCATCTGATTATTTAAGGAGCAAGAACTAAGAATAGAAATGCCAGACAAGGGTTGGAATTTTTATTACTTTTAAAACATCTTTTTTAATATGTCATCTCAAAATAAGGACAAGTATCTTTTATGTTTTCTATTATTGTGTTTCATATATTATCTCATACATTCATTCGGCACCTTCAATGATGTAATAAATCATATCCTAAATTCCCCATAATTTTGATGCTTTTTATCTAGAAGGCTGTTAAATTCAACACATTACTTGCATTACTTGCCTGGCATGTAATTTTCCTATATTTAGAAAATATTTTAATATCACCAGGAGTTGTGACTTAGATACACATTTTACAGATATGTTTAGGTAAATGTAAGCTGGCCCCTCCAACTACTTTTATTAATATAAAGTTAACTTTTTCTGGTTTAGGTTCAGATTTTCTTCTCAAGATTTATATTACTCATTTATGGTTTAATACAATAATCTGATCATCTAATAAAATCAGTTATAAACTGACTTTATAACTGAAAAGAATTCTACATATTTATCATTAAACCATTCTGTTTACTGCATCTGTTCTATTTCTATACTTATTCTATTTAACCTTGCTAGTTCCTGTTGCTCTTTTCTACTTTGCTCATTGTTTCTTGCCAATTATTCTTTGAAACACTTTATTGAAACTTTGAATTTTAAAGGACATTTCATATTCCTTTACTCTAAAGTTCTCTTGTGGAAGAAAAATCATTGAACTCTTAGAAATGCTGGTTTGGGGCTCTTTATTTTTTCTGTGATTGTTACTGCATTGACCATCCCATATTTATCCTTAGTTCTTTGATATATTAGCCCCAGAATAACCTGTGACCACTTAAAATACTGAACAAATGGCAATAGTTTATTGTACATTCTCATTTATTAAGGTGGATTTTTGTGTTCCCTCTTGTTGTCTTTGTGCTGGTGCACTGTATCCAATAATCCTTCCTTTTGATTTTATTTTGGTGGGCAGGGTTCATATTTGTAGAAGTTATTTGTATTATTTCTAAATTAAAGAGCCTAATTCTCCTGTTGATCTTCATGTTAGATTATATAAATTTGTTAAGTAACTTCCGGGTACTTTAAAGTACTGACACCACCCTCAAATGACTCGTGTGACACTGAAGCTACTTTAAGGAAGTGTCTTGCTCACCTGGTCAAACACCCATTCCTCACTGCATTTTGCCAATTCAATCCATTTTAGATGTAACCTCGGGTATGGTGAAAGACCCACCGGACGTCTTGGACAGGCAAAAATGCCTTGACGCTCTGGCTGCTCTACGCCACGCTAAGTGGTTCCAGGTTCGGAACATCATTTTACTTTTTCTTGTAGCCTTATGAGAGAGTAGTTCAGTACAACATGTTTAACTGTGTTTAAACATTTCAAAAGATTGCCCAAGCAATACTATTTTAAATTAAATATCAGAAAATATGTTAACATAGAAAGCTGGGTATGAAGATCTGCATATTGCAGTTACTATTAATTTGACAATAAACTAGGGTGTTGGGGATGTTTTGTAGTTTGGGGTTTTTTATTTTTATTTTTAGTGGTTATATTTAATGTGTATATATATTATATTCCATAAGGCTGCAGATTAACTTTGCTTTAAATAATGGAATATGTGTTTAAAGCTTTGTGTATAGTTTTAAAGGACATTTCATATTCCTTTACTCTAAAGTTCTCTTGTGGAAGAAAAATCATTGAACTCTTAGAAATGCTGGTTTGGGGCTCTTTATTTTTTCTGTGATTGTTACTGCATTGACCATCCCATATTTATCCTTAGTTCTTTGATATATTAGCCCCAGAATAACCTGTGACCACTTAAAATACTGAACAAATGGCAATAGTTTATTGTACATTCTCATTTATTAAGGTGGATTTTTGTGTTCCCTCTTGTTGTCTTTGTGCTGGTGCACTGTATCCAATAATCCTTCCTTTTGATTTTATTTTGGTGGGCAGGGTTCATATTTGTAGAAGTTATTTGTATTATTTCTAAATTAAAGAGCCTAATTCTCCTGTTGATCTTCATGTTAGATTATATAAATTTGTTAAGTAACTTCCGGGGTACTTTAAAGTACTGACACCACCCTCAAATGACTCGTGTGACACTGAAGCTACTTTAAGGAAGTGTCTTGCTCACCTGGTCAAACACCCATTCCTCACTGCATTTTGCCAATTCAATCCATTTTAGATGTAACCTCGGGTATGGTGAAAGACCCACCGGACGTCTTGGACAGGCAAAAATGCCTTGACGCTCTGGCTGCTCTACGCCACGCTAAGTGGTTCCAGGTTTGGAACATCATTTTACTTTTTCTTGTAGCCTTATGAGAGAGTAGTTCAGTACAACATGTTTAACTGTGTTTAAACATTTCAAAAGATTGCCCAAGCAATACTATTTTAAATTAAATATCAGAAAATATGTTAACATAGAAAGCTGGGTATGAAGATCTGCATATTGCAGTTACTATTAATTTGACAATAAACTAGGGTGTTGGGGATGTTTTGTAGTTTGGGGTTTTTTATTTTTATTTTTAGTGGTTATATTTAATGTGTATATATATTATATTCCATAAGGCTGCAGATTAACTTTGCTTTAAATAATGGAATATGTGTTTAAAGCTTTGTGTATAGTTTTAAGATTTTTTTCCCCCTCTTTCTCTAAGTTAATAAGTGTAGGGAATGAAAGGTAAGGAAGCAGCTGTTTGGTTTAGTGACTTTGCAGTTATGCAAAGGCACAGAAAGGAAACCAAACAGATTTCCTTAATCTTTCAGTCCCTAGACAGACTTTTTAGCTCTTTACTTTTTCTTTTATTTCTAATGTAGGCAGACTTTTTTTTTTAAGTTTACTGTTTTAAATGAACACAGGTCAAGGTTTACAGGGGATCAAGAACAATTATTCTTGTATAATCTGTTTACTTTGACCTAAAACACCAGCTTTTAAATACTAACCCTGGCATAAAATATTGCTGTAAATGGCAGCTCATTGAATCCAGTTTTAAGTGTGGTTATTTTTGGCTTATTTTTATCTGAGCTTCCATTGAACAGTGGTATTTTAACTTTTTTTTTCATCAAGGGATGTTTTTAATATTTCTAAGATTAATTCAGTTGATTTTTGTGTTGCTCTCAAGGCTAGAGCTAATGGTCTGCAGTCCTGTGTGATTATCATACGTATTCTCCGGGACCTTTGTCAGCGAGTTCCAACTTGGTCTGATTTTCCAAGCTGGGTAAGTAATGTGTAACTGTATGTGAAATGTAAAATGTTTAGGAAATATTTTATGTTTTTTTTTATAGCCTCATCTTACATCTAATTATCAGCTTCATTTAATTTCCTAAAGATAGTTTTTTTCTTCTCATGAGAAAATTCTGAGGTTTTAGGCTGTTTGACTTTCTGAAAATTATGCTTGATTTTCTTTTTTGTATTTTCCTGTCTTTTTGAAACTCTTCCACAGTGTTTATTACTTTTTAAGAATATTAGAGGGGCAATTATTAGATATACATAAAGGTACAAATAAAATTTTAAAAGAGCTATTAAACATTTATGCATTGTTTGGTTGACATTTTAACAATATATAAGGAATTTTTAAGATTTAGTAATATATGTTATTCAAAAATTGCATAAAAGTAGGAAATTCAGATAATGCAAAAAGGCACAAAATAAGACATAAAAGCCTGCTCATCCTTTAACAGCCAGTTAACATGACACAATTCGTTGTGCTTTTTCTAGGAAAGATGTTTTGTAGTTTGGGGTTTTTTATTTTTATTTTTAGTGGTTATATTTAATGTGTATATATATTATATTCCATAAGGCTGCAGATTAACTTTGCTTTAAATAATGGAATATGTGTTTAAAGCTTTGTGTATAGTTTTAAGATTTTTTTCCCCCTCTTTCTCTAAGTTAATAAGTGTAGGGAATGAAAGGTAAGGAAGCAGCTGTTTGGTTTAGTGACTTTGCAGTTATGCAAAGGCACAGAAAGGAAACCAAACAGATTTCCTTAATCTTTCAGTCCCTAGACAGACTTTTTAGCTCTTTACTTTTTCTTTTATTTCTAATGTAGGCAGACTTTTTTTTTTAAGTTTACTGTTTTAAATGAACACAGGTCAAGGTTTACAGGGGATCAAGAACAATTATTCTTGTATAATCTGTTTACTTTGACCTAAAACACCAGCTTTTAAATACTAACCCTGGCATAAAATATTGCTGTAAATGGCAGCTCATTGAATCCAGTTTTAAGTGTGGTTATTTTTGGCTTATTTTTATCTGAGCTTCCATTGAACAGTGGTATTTTAACTTTTTTTTTCATCAAGGGATGTTTTTAATATTTCTAAGATTAATTCAGTTGATTTTTGTGTTGCTCTCAAGGCTAGAGCTAATGGTCTGCAGTCCTGTGTGATTATCATACGTATTCTCCGGGACCTTTGTCAGCGAGTTCCAACTTGGTCTGATTTTCCAAGCTGGGTAAGTAATGTGTAACTGTATGTGAAATGTAAAATGTTTAGGAAATATTTTATGTTTTTTTTTATAGCCTCATCTTACATCTAATTATCAGCTTCATTTAATTTCCTAAAGATAGTTTTTTTCTTCTCATGAGAAAATTCTGAGGTTTTAGGCTGTTTGACTTTCTGAAAATTATGCTTGATTTTCTTTTTTGTATTTTCCTGTCTTTTTGAAACTCTTCCACAGTGTTTATTACTTTTTAAGAATATTAGAGGGGCAATTATTAGATATACATAAAGGTACAAATAAAATTTTAAAAGAGCTATTAAACATTTATGCATTGTTTGGTTGACATTTTAACAATATATAAGGAATTTTTAAGATTTAGTAATATATGTTATTCAAAAATTGCATAAAAGTAGGAAATTCAGATAATGCAAAAAGGCACAAAATAAGAAATGAAAGCCTTCTCATCATTTAAAAGCCAGTTATCATGACACAATTTGTTGTGCTTTTTTCTAGGAAAGAAAAATGTATGTGTGTGTGTATACACATATATGTATACATATACATATATACATATACATATATACGTGTGTACACATATGTGTGTACATATGTATACATACACACATATACATATGTATACGTGTGTGTGGGTGTAAAACTTACCATTTCCTTCCGAGGTAGCGCTAGTGGTAAAGAACCCACCTGCCGGTGCAGGAGACGTAAGAGATAACAGGTTCAGTCCCTGAGTTGAGAAGCTCCCCTGGAGGAGGGCATGGCAACTCACTCCAGTATTCTTACCTAGAGAATCCTATGGACAGAGGAGCCAGGGTGCTACAGTCCATAGGGTCGCAAATAATCAAACACAACTGAGCAACATAGCACACACTTAGCACACCACTTCCTTCATATCTTCACTAAATTTGGGATATGATCACACTTCTTAACACGTTAGGTAAAAAATGGTGTCTCGTTTTTTATTTAAATTTCTTTATGTGATTATTGGCATCTATAATTATTTTTCTCTTAACTACCAGTTCCTTTATTATTCATTATTTCTCATAATTGATAATAACTTTGTGTAAGAACTTAGCACTTATCTATATTGTTTTTTTTTTTTAAAAAAAAAAAAAAAACACTTTTTTTTTTTAATTATTTATTTATTTGGCTGCACTGGGTCTTAGTTGTGGCATATGGGATCCAGTTCCCTGACCAGGGATCGAACCCGGGCCCCCTGCATTGGGAACGCAAGAGTCTCAACCACTGGGCCACCAGGGAAGTCCCAGCACTTACTTATATTAAAATAATTTTTGCTGTTGTATAAAATGTTTAAAATTTGTACAAATTCTAATCTGTTGTTTTATGACTTAACAACTTTGTATTCTATTTACAAAATTCTCTGATATTTTACATTATAAATTATTCACACGTGCTTTCTTCTAGGAACTGTTTTCCCCAATCATGTTACGTCTTCTATAGACACTTGCTTATTTAGTTACAATGCATAGCATAATTCCTGGAAGGGCATATTCCATATTAACAACAGTAATTGTCTCTCAGTAGTGAGAAAAGTAGGATTATGTTAGAGATCTGTAAAGTTTGGATTCGGCTAGAATAAAATATACATATATACTTACATAATTAAAAATTAACTTGAAAATCATAAATGGACTAAAAGTAGATTATACATCTTTCCAGACCAGTTTTCAATTACTCCAGTACCATTTAATGCCGTGTTCAGTAGTGATATTTGTTCTCCCAACCTCCAGTTTGAAATATCAACCATTATCATAAACCATTGGTTCTCAACCATCATTCAGTTTTGTCCTCCAGGAAACATTTGTTAACATGTGAAGATACTTTCGGTTGTCAAAACTGGTTATTGGTAACACTGGGAAAGAGAAAACCTGTCTTACCTAAGTTCGTTTTTTTGCAGGCCTATTTCTGCAGTAGTTTCCCATTCTTCATTCTTCTCTAATACTAAATGCTTTTGTTTATTTATGTGGGATCTTAGTTTACCCCAACCAGGGAATGAACCAGCGTCCCCTGCATTGCAAAGTGAGTTCTTACCCACTGGACCACCAGGGAAGTCTTTAATCGCTTCACTTTGTGGAAGTGAGTGTCACTCAGGCATGTCCGATTCCTGTGGCCTTCCAGGCTCCTCTGTTTGTGGGATTTTCCTGGCAATAATACTAGGGTCGGTTGCCATTTCCTTCTCCAGAGGATCTTCCTGACCCAGAGATTGAACCTGGGTTTCCTGAATTACAGGCAGAGTGTGTTTTTAAACTTCCAGTTGTCCTCTTCATCAGAATACCCACCGCTCCATTCTCTGCTGCTCATTTTAAACAACATCTTGCACTATTTGGTTTTTTGTTTTGTCTTTGTTGTTGCTTTTTGGAATTTTTAGCTTTTCTCATACTCTTTTTTTCTGAAAGGTCTTGACTACTGTTTTATTCAACTTGATGAACTCCAAGGTTCTTTTAATGATTTTTTAAGTAGTACTGTATTGAATTAATGATAATTGGTGCAACATCTTCACTTTTGTAGTAACAATAAAGAAAATTTTCATGGTTTTATTTTTGTCGTCTTTGTTAGATTTTCACTAACTCTATAAAAAATTATTTAGAACTTCTTTCTGTAAAACTCTGAAATAGTTTGTAATATCAAACAGAAAGTATCTGTTTTTTGTTTTAATTATTTGATTAGATTAGATTTGACTTCCTGCTTCCTTCAGTTTCCTCCATTCAACCCAGATGCCCTTGAGACTCTTTCTGTTGTAGTAAGTCTGACCTTCAATAATTTTGAGACTGGACTCCCAGACCACTCCTGGGCTACTCTTGAAGTCTGAAAATCTCACTGTTGGTGGCCCTTTACTCTACAGCTTGCTTTCCCCCTTTATCAGAGCTATAAACTTCACAGGGCCCTCTCTTCTTTGAGAACACAGAGCTCTAAGAAATCAGTGGAACTGAGGATACACAGGTGAAAGTAGGGAACTGGCGGAACATGGGCCGTGGCAGAGTAATGATGGGAGAATTGGGGAGATCAAATAAAGCTGCTGGCCAGTGTTTGAAATCATGCATACATAGCATAAAATACCAGTAATTTGGTAGTTTAAACCAAACGAAAATGTTAGTATTTTGACATACAAATATCTCTCTCAATATTATATCCTTTAGGCAGTATTGTATCCCTTTTGACACTTTTTTTTCCTTCCCTCAGAGAGCCAGCTCCTTGAGTTTAGCTGCTAGATATGCCATTTTCCTTCTTAATAATTTTTTAATTGGAATATAATTGCTTTATAGTGTTGTGTTCGTTTCTGCTGTACAGTAAAGTGAATCAGCCATATATATACATATATGCCTTACCTCTTGGACCTCCTGCCCATCCACCCCTTCAGTAATTGTGATTAATTTCTAATTTCATCTCTAATTTTCTATTTTCCCTGGGTTTATTTTTGTTCTTTTAGAAACTTCTTGCAGCTGGATACTTGTTTCCTTCACTCATTATTTAGTTATATAGAAGTTTTAAAGCTGTTATTTAAGACAACATAGGTTTTGGCTGTATATGTAATATTTTCTTTTTATATTCTGTGCAGTCTGAAATTTTAATGTTGTCTTTAAGCCAAGAGTAATCGTGAGATAATTTGTTAATTCTGTATGACTAAAGAAGAGTTGCTTTTGTTTTTAAAAATAACTTCTAGTTTTTATAGTATATAACATATATTTAGTAAATATATTCTATTGCTGTTTAGAAGCTAAGTCTGACTCTTTGTGACCCCATGAACTCTAGCCCACCAGGCTCCTCTCTCTATGGGATTTCCCAGGCAAGAATACTAGAGTAGGTTGCCATTTCTTTCTCCAGGGAATCTTCCCAACCCAGGGATAGAACCCATGTCTCCTGCTTAGAAGGCAGATTTTTTACCACTGAGCCACCTGGGAAGCAAGAAATATGTTCTACTATTTGCACTTTGAGGAATTTAAGATTTTCTTTGTGGTCTGATATGTACAGTTCTTATAAATTGTGGGGACTTAAAAAATGTGTTCTCAGCCAGGTATAGCATGTAATTTATAACTCTTAAAACTTCACAGGGCCTCTTCTTTGAGAACACAGAGCTCTAAGAAATCAGTGGAACTGAGGATACACAGGTGAAAGTAGGGAACTGGCGGAACATGGGCCGTGGCAGAGTAATGATGGGAGAATTGGGGAGATCAAATAAAGCTGCTGGCCAGTGTTTGAAATCATGCATACATAGCATAAAATACCAGTAATTTGGTAGTTTAAACCAAACGAAAATGTTAGTATTTTGACATACAAATATCTCTCTCAATATTATATCCTTTAGGCAGTATTGTATCCCTTTTGACACTTTTTTTTCCTTCCCTCAGAGAGCCAGCTCCTTGAGTTTAGCTGCTAGATATGCCATTTTCCTTCTTAATAATTTTTTAATTGGAATATAATTGCTTTATAGTGTTGTGTTCGTTTCTGCTGTACAGTAAAGTGAATCAGCCATATATATACATATATGCCTTACCTCTTGGACCTCCTGCCCATCCACCCCTTCAGTAATTGTGATTAATTTCTAATTTCATCTCTAATTTTCTATTTTCCCTGGGTTTATTTTTGTTCTTTTAGAAACTTCTTGCAGCTGGATACTTGTTTCCTTCACTCATTATTTAGTTATATAGAAGTTTTAAAGCTGTTATTTAAGACAACATAGGTTTTGGCTGTATATGTAATATTTTCTTTTTATATTCTGTGCAGTCTGAAATTTTAATGTTGTCTTTAAGCCAAGAGTAATCGTGAGATAATTTGTTAATTCTGTATGACTAAAGAAGAGTTGCTTTTGTTTTTAAAAATAACTTCTAGTTTTTATAGTATATAACATATATTTAGTAAATATATTCTATTGCTGTTTAGAAGCTAAGTCTGACTCTTTGTGACCCCATGAACTCTAGCCCACCAGGCTCCTCTCTCTATGGGATTTCCCAGGCAAGAATACTAGAGTAGGTTGCCATTTCTTTCTCCAGGGAATCTTCCCAACCCAGGGATAGAACCCATGTCTCCTGCTTAGAAGGCAGATTTTTTACCACTGAGCCACCTGGGAAGCAAGAAATATGTTCTACTATTTGCACTTTGAGGAATTTAAGATTTTCTTTGTGGTCTGATATGTACAGTTCTTATAAATTGTGGGGACTTAAAAAATGTGTTCTCAGCCAGGTATAGCATGTAATTTATAACTCTTAGTTCAACTTCATCAGTTATTTTGTTCATATCTTCTTTCTCTTTTCCTTCATATTTTTTTGTCTGTTTTATCAGTTCATAAACTGACAATGATAGATTAAAATCTGTTATTTCTGTGTGGGTTTTTTTTTACAGTTTGTACTTTATTATTTTGTTGCAGCAACATTTTGAATATAAACACTTGATAAAATTGTGTCATTGTTATGAGTTTTCACTTTTTGACATTTTTTTTTTTTAAGTTTTTTTTTTTTTTTAAACCTTTATTTTACTTTTAACTTTTACAGAGTTTTGTTGTTCACAGACATGCATGTTCTCAGATTAGTCACATGTATATCCCCCCCTTCCCTCCCCTCCACTTTTTGACATTCTAAAGAGCATTTAATTAACACTTTCTGCCATTAGTGATAAGCTTTGTCCATTTATTGATATTGAAAATCTAGCACTTAAAAAAAATAATTATAACACAATATTACTAATTTCAGATGTTCATCATAGTGATTTGATATTTTTATACATTATGAAATGGTTTTTTTGAAATGATTATTGTAGTAAGACCACTTACCATTTGTCACAAGTTATTACAGTATTGTTGACCATGTTCCCTATGTGCACTTACATATCCATATGTGACTCACCTCAGAGCTGGAAGTGTACACTTCTACATCCCTTTCACTTGTTTCATCTGTACTCCCACCCTGCTAAACGCTAATTTTTTTTTTATTAACATTTGTCTGATATGACTTGCTTATGTTTCCTTGTCCTTTTTCTGTCCTTTGCTATAATCCTTATCCTTTTCTTACTATTTTTTATGTGTGAATGTGTTTCCCTTCTGATTACTTAGACAGTTGACTGTTGATCTTACAGTTTTATGTGGTGTTTTCATTCATCCCAGGTTTTAATTGAAATACTAGAGTAGGTTGCCATTTCTTTCTCCAGGAATCTTCCCAACCCAGGGATAGAACCCATGTCTCCTGCTTAGAAGGCAGATTTTTTACCACTGAGCCACCTGGGAAGCAAGAAATATGTTCTACTATTTGCACTTTGAGGAATTTAAGATTTTCTTTGTGGTCTGATATGTACAGTTCTTATAAATTGTGGGGACTTAAAAAATGTGTTCTCAGCCAGGTATAGCATGTAATTTATAACTCTTAGTTCAACTTCATCAGTTATTTTGTTCATATCTTCTTTCTCTTTTCCTTCATATTTTTTTGTCTGTTTTATCAGTTCATAAACTGACAATGATAGATTAAAATCTGTTATTTCTGTGTGGGTTTTTTTTTACAGTTTGTACTTTATTATTTTGTTGCAGCAACATTTTGAATATAAACACTTGATAAAATTGTGTCATTGTTATGAGTTTTCACTTTTTGACATTTTTTTTTTTTAAGTTTTTTTTTTTTTTTAAACCTTTATTTTACTTTTAACTTTTACAGAGTTTTGTTGTTCACAGACATGCATGTTCTCAGATTAGTCACATGTATATCCCCCCCTTCCCTCCCCTCCACTTTTTGACATTCTAAAGAGCATTTAATTAACACTTTCTGCCATTAGTGATAAGCTTTGTCCATTTATTGATATTGAAAATCTAGCACTTAAAAAAAATAATTATAACACAATATTACTAATTTCAGATGTTCATCATAGTGATTTGATATTTTTATACATTATGAAATGGTTTTTTTGAAATGATTATTGTAGTAAGACCACTTACCATTTGTCACAAGTTATTACAGTATTGTTGACCATGTTCCCTATGTGCACTTACATATCCATATGTGACTCACCTCAGAGCTGGAAGTGTACACTTCTACATCCCTTTCACTTGTTTCATCTGTACTCCCACCCTGCTAAACGCTAATTTTTTTTTTATTAACATTTGTCTGATATGACTTGCTTATGTTTCCTTGTCCTTTTTCTGTCCTTTGCTATAATCCTTATCCTTTTCTTACTATTTTTTATGTGTGAATGTGTTTCCCTTCTGATTACTTAGACAGTTGACTGTTGATCTTACAGTTTTATGTGGTGTTTTCATTCATCTGTTTAAGAATTTTAGATAAAATCTCCTAAACTCTCAGTTATAAAAGCTGAGAAAATTATCACTTTCTTCTCCTCCCATCTTCTTTTGCATTTTTTGTTAATATTTTCCTTTTTCATTTGTTCCATTCATTTCTTTTAATAGTGTGTCAAAACCTGTTTCTTGATTTGTCTGTTTTACTTAGTATCTGCTGATCCCACTTAGAAAACAAGAAAGTTTACACTTAATGCTTTTTTAAATCTTAAAGGTTAAAAAATAATTATATTTACCTTCTGTAGTCAATATTTCCCTTTGGTTATTTAATGTTCTGTATTTAAATGGTTTGGTGCCAGTCACTAGGTTCTTGGTTGATTGCATTTTATCATGATGTAGTTTTAAAGTTTTATTTTTTTTAATTTTGACCTCTTTTATTGTTTTTTTATTTATTTATTTTCATCCATCCTTCTTTGGCCTGTGTAGGCCTCCAATTGCAGTAGCCTCTCGTTGCAGAGCACCAGCTCTGGGCACATGCATTATAGAGTACTGGCTTGTAATGGACACACCGGTCCAGCCGCTCTGTGGCACGTGGGATTTTCCAGGGCCTGGGATCGAACCGGTGCCCCCTGCACTGCAAGACAGACTCTTTACCCACTCACTGGACCACCAGGGACGCCCTCATCATGTAGTTTTTAATCAGAAAGTGTTTTAAGTTTTTAAAAATTTCTTTAATGTTTGAGAATCTTTGGCAGTTACCAGTGCTTTATTGAAAAATACATTGTGAGGTCACAATTTTTCCTCCTCCATTTATTGGTGTTGCTCCATTATCCTTCACCACTGAGTATTGCTCAATCTAGTTTGTATTAGTCACTTAGTCATATCCAACTCCATGACCCCATGGACTGTAGCCTTCCAAGCTCCTCTATCCATTTAACTTTCCAGGCAAGAATACTGGAGTGGATAACCATTCTTTTTTCCAGGGGATCTTCCTGACCCAGGGACTGAACCTTGGTCTCCTGCATTGCAAGGAGATTTTTTTTACTCTCTGAGCCACAATCAGTCCAGCCTTTTTTTTTTTTTTCCTTTACTATTTCTGCAGGCTGGTGAAAGAACTGCCTTTATCCTTGAATTTCAGTAACTTAAGTAACCAAGTTATGTCTTGGAATCTCTTGTTCAGTATCAGCATCTCATTGAAATCTTTTGTTTCCGTTTTGCCCTGAAGATTTAACAAATGATTAATACGAGCCTCTATTTTCAGGGGCATGAGTAATCCTTATATTGGAGTCCTTTGTCCTGTATATTTACTTTCTTTGTGATTATTTTAATCTTTATTCTCTTTCCTCTTTTGTCCCCTGTTACTGTTTCTTTGGCAGTAATTTAGTTTTCAACTATGTCCCAGTCCCAATCTTTAATATTTATAATTCATTTGTCAGTTTTATAATAATGTTCAGTTTGTTTAGCTCTCCAGTCTTCCATTTCATCTTAACTTTGAACTTTTGATTTTATTGGCTTTTGATCATGTTTTCTATAACTCCAAACATTAGCAGTTGTATCTTCATTCCCTTAAATTATGATTCAGAATAGATTATTTTCTAAATAAATATTTTTTAAATAATGAAACTTTGGTTCACAGCAAAACTGAGCAGAAAGTACAAAGAATTCTCACATACCATCTCTGCCCTTACGCATATATAGTCTCCCTCTCAATATTTACGCCAGATGATAAATTTATTACAAGCAGTGACATAACAGTATCACTCAAAGTCCATAGGAAATAGATCTCACTCTATGTTCCACCCAGGTGCAAAGATTTCATGGCTGATTTGTTTTAGATTTTTATCTCTTTAGTGTTTAGCATTGTCAGTTCTATTACAAAATCATCCTTTGATACAAAAACATGCAGACAAGCTCTGTCTTTCAGTTTATCCACACCTTTTAAAATGCTTCTCCTTTTTCTTCCTCCATGAGCTCTGCTTTGAGGATTGCTTACGGAAAGGAGTAAGGTTTGGCTATCTCTCTTGTGTGCTCTTGTTTTGGAGGAGGGTACTGCCCCATGTAATTTGTAAGATCTTAGTTTCTCAGACATGTATTGAACGGAGGCCCCAGCAATGAAAACACTGAGTCCTAATCAGTGAACTTCCAGGGAGTTTCCAGGCATGGGCTTCCTCCTGTGCCTGCTTCAGTGTGCTGTGGTAGTCCATGCGGTAGATTCCCCTGGCACACCTTTAGGCTCCAGGTTGACCACGGTGACCTCTTAGAGCCTTTGCTTATGCAGAATCTGCTCTGGATTGTTCCCTCAAACTATTCACCATCTCCTTCAAGAACAACTTTCTATTTCCCTGTACCAACAGAGGGATTGGGGTATGTGAAGCCACTTTGGGAAACTTGCATTGAGAGTTCACAGCCATCTTTGATATTAATTTTTCCCTATATCCTACTCTTTTGAATGATCTTATTATTTTTTATTTGATCTTCATATTAGTCAAATGTATTTATTATTACAGAAAATTACATATAAATCTTTGGAATTTTCTACTACTCTTCCTCCCTGCCTTCCATAAAGAGCCTTCAAGTTGATGAATTCTATTGCTTTTCCTTCTCTGGTTGAATTCAAGGTGGTCAGAAGAGGTGGTCTTTTGAATTTTTTTCATGTTTTCTATAACTCCAAACATTAGCAGTTGTATCTTCATTCCCTTAAATTATGATTCAGAATAGATTATTTTCTAAATAAATATTTTTTAAATAATGAAACTTTGGTTCACAGCAAAACTGAGCAGAAAGTACAAAGAATTCTCACATACCATCTCTGCCCTTACGCATATATAGTCTCCCTCTCAATATTTACGCCAGATGATAAATTTATTACAAGCAGTGACATAACAGTATCACTCAAAGTCCATAGGAAATAGATCTCACTCTATGTTCCACCCAGGTGCAAAGATTTCATGGCTGATTTGTTTTAGATTTTTATCTCTTTAGTGTTTAGCATTGTCAGTTCTATTACAAAATCATCCTTTGATACAAAAACATGCAGACAAGCTCTGTCTTTCAGTTTATCCACACCTTTTAAAATGCTTCTCCTTTTTCTTCCTCCATGAGCTCTGCTTTGAGGATTGCTTACGGAAAGGAGTAAGGTTTGGCTATCTCTCTTGTGTGCTCTTGTTTTGGAGGAGGGTACTGCCCCATGTAATTTGTAAGATCTTAGTTTCTCAGACATGTATTGAACGGAGGCCCCAGCAATGAAAACACTGAGTCCTAATCAGTGAACTTCCAGGGAGTTTCCAGGCATGGGCTTCCTCCTGTGCCTGCTTCAGTGTGCTGTGGTAGTCCATGCGGTAGATTCCCCTGGCACACCTTTAGGCTCCAGGTTGACCACGGTGACCTCTTAGAGCCTTTGCTTATGCAGAATCTGCTCTGGATTGTTCCCTCAAACTATTCACCATCTCCTTCAAGAACAACTTTCTATTTCCCTGTACCAACAGAGGGATTGGGGTATGTGAAGCCACTTTGGGAAACTTGCATTGAGAGTTCACAGCCATCTTTGATATTAATTTTTCCCTATATCCTACTCTTTTGAATGATCTTATTATTTTTTATTTGATCTTCATATTAGTCAAATGTATTTATTATTACAGAAAATTACATATAAATCTTTGGAATTTTTCTACTACTCTTCCCTCCCTGCCTTCCATAAAGAGCCTTCAAGTTGATGAATTCTATTGCTTTTCCCTTCTCTGGTTGAATTCAAGGTGGTCAGAAGAGGTGGTTACGTTTAGAAAAATTTCCTTGCCTGGGCCTACCTGCAGCATGACTTCCTCTTCTCTGAGCTGGGAGAGTTTGGGTGAAATTTTTGGATTTTTTTTTCACTCAGCTACCAACCGCTTCCCCATTTCTTCTAAAGAGCCAGTTAGGAGCTGTATGCATAGAGAGTTGCCCAAGCCAGTCACTTTCTTAGAAATATCTGACCTTTTCCTCCATTTAATTGAATCCATTTTATTTTCGTTAGAGTAGTGGTGATGTGCCTCACACATATTTCTTTAATTATAACCAGGTTTTGGTGGGAGATCTTGAAATTTGACTTTGTAGTATCACCTTAAGCAAAAAGTAACTTTTTTTTGGTTTTCATGAAATAAATGTGAAGTTCTTGTCAACTTCAGTTTTGTTTAGCCTTCAGATTGCGTAAGTCAGCTAAATCTTTAAGTCCTATCACCTGCCTTTAGGTTTTTCCTTTATCTTCAGATACCACACTGCCTTCAAATGAGTTCTTCTTTTCTCCTAAATCTATAGTGATAAAGTAAAGAAAGTATAGATAAAGTTGTCTTGTAAGATTGGTCAGACATCAGAATTGCTGTGTAGAATCTAAACCAAAGGTATACCTTTAGAATGGCATTCAGTTCGGTCGCTCAGTTGTGTCCAACTCTTGACAAACCCGTGGACTGCTGCATGCCAGGCTTCCCTTTTCTTCACCGTTTGCAGGGAAGCCTGGCATGCTGTAGTCTATGCTATACCTGCTGTAAAATGCAAAAAGGCATATACTTGATTGTTTTTAATGTTTATTGTATGTTTCTAAACAATATAAAGCTAAGGGATATTTTGTGAAAGAGAATGATCTGTCATGGATGAACCTCCAAAATGTCATGCCTAGTGAAGGGAACCATAGACCAAAGGTTACTTCAAGCTTTATTTCCCTGTACCAACAGAGGGATTGGGGTATGTGAAGCCACTTTGGGAAACTTGCATTGAGAGTTCACAGCCATCTTTGATATTAATTTTTCCCTATATCCTACTCTTTTGAATGATCTTATTATTTTTTATTTGATCTTCATATTAGTCAAATGTATTTATTATTACAGAAAATTACATATAAATCTTTGGAATTTTTCTACTACTCTTCCCTCCCTGCCTTCCATAAAGAGCCTTCAAGTTGATGAATTCTATTGCTTTTCCCTTCTCTGGTTGAATTCAAGGTGGTCAGAAGAGGTGGTTACGTTTAGAAAAATTTCCTTGCCTGGGCCTACCTGCAGCATGACTTCCTCTTCTCTGAGCTGGGAGAGTTTGGGTGAAATTTTTGGATTTTTTTTTCACTCAGCTACCAACCGCTTCCCCATTTCTTCTAAAGAGCCAGTTAGGAGCTGTATGCATAGAGAGTTGCCCAAGCCAGTCACTTTCTTAGAAATATCTGACCTTTTCCTCCATTTAATTGAATCCATTTTATTTTCGTTAGAGTAGTGGTGATGTGCCTCACACATATTTCTTTAATTATAACCAGGTTTTGGTGGGAGATCTTGAAATTTGACTTTGTAGTATCACCTTAAGCAAAAAGTAACTTTTTTTTGGTTTTCATGAAATAAATGTGAAGTTCTTGTCAACTTCAGTTTTGTTTAGCCTTCAGATTGTAAGTCAGCTAAATCTTTAAGTCCTATCACCTGCCTTTAGGTTTTTCCTTTATCTTCAGATACCACACTGCCTTCAAATGAGTTCTTCTTTTCTCCTAAATCTATAGTGATAAAGTAAAGAAAGTATAGATAAAGTTGTCTTGTAAGATTGGTCAGACATCAGAATTGCTGTGTAGAATCTAAACCAAAGGTATACCTTTAGAATGGCATTCAGTTCGTCGCTCAGTTGTGTCCAACTCTTGACAAACCCGTGGACTGCTGCATGCCAGGCTTCCCTTTCTTCACCGTTTGCAGGAAGCCTGGCATGCTGTAGTCTATGCTATACCTGCTGTAAAATGCAAAAAGGCATATACTTGATTGTTTTTAATGTTTATTGTATGTTTCTAAACAATATAAAGCTAAGGGATATTTTGTGAAAGAGAATGATCTGTCATGGATGAACCTCCAAAATGTCATGCCTAGTGAAGGGAACCAGACACCAAAGGTTACACATTATATGATTGTATTTCTGTGAAATATCCAGAATAGACAGATCCATACAGACAGAATGCAAATTGGTGGTTGTCAGAAGCTCAGAGAATGAGGAGAAACTGCCTGCTGGGTCAGGAATTTTACAGTGGAGTAATAGAGATGTTTTGAACTAGATAAGGATGGCATCTGTTCAACATAGTAAGTGCACTGAATACCAACTGGATTGTTCACTTTAAAATTGTTAATTTTATCTTACATGTATTTTATCTCACTTAAAAAAAAAAATAATTCTCTCTCAAATGTGAAGAGATAAGCCCCAAAGAAGAGGCTGAGAGGCCACAATTATACTTTCTGCTCAAACAGCAGTTAAAGTGTAGTATATGCTTCAACATTTCTTTTCACATATTTTATTTTCAGGTGTTAGTCACTCAAGTCGAACCTGACTTTTGCAACCCCGTGGACTATAGCCCACCAGGCTCCTCTGTCCATGGAATTCTCCAGGCAAGAATACTGAAGTGGGTAGCCATTCCCTTCTCCGGGTGATCTTCCTGGACAGGGAATCAAACCCTGGTCCCCTATATTGCAGGCAGATTCTTTACCATCTGAGCCACCAGGGAAGCCCTTTCTTTTTCCCAAGAATATAAGTAAATTAGATTTTAGTGATGGTGGCTTGTAGTAAGCAAGTTCCTGTCACTTTTAGAACCATTGAAAAGGCTTTTAGTGACAGAACACTCACTGATATCACTGGGCAAGTAACATCCTTTTAGCTTCCAGGAGTCAGCAGTGTTTTGTTACTACTGTTAATAATGGGAAGGAAAACATACCACATGAATGTTTTCTTGTAAGATTGGTCCCTTTTCTTCAACCGTTTGCAGGAAGCCTGGCCATCCCTTTTGGGTCTTATGCTATACCTGCTCTAAAATGTAAAAAGGCATATACTTGATTGTTTTTAATGTTTATTGTATGTTTCTAAACAATATAAAGCTAAGGGATATTTTGTGAAAGAGAATGATCTGTCATGGATGAACCTCCAAAATGTCATGCCTAGTGAAGGGAACCAGACACCAAAGGTTACACATTATATGATTGTATTTCTGTGAAATATCCAGAATAGACAGATCCATACAGACAGAATGCAAATTGGTGGTTGTCAGAAGCTCAGAGAATGAGGAGAAACTGCCTGCTGGGTCAGGAATTTTACAGTGGAGTAATAGAGATGTTTTGAACTAGATAAGGATGGCATCTGTTCAACATAGTAAGTGCACTGAATACCAACTGGATTGTTCACTTTAAAATTGTTAATTTTATCTTACATGTATTTTATCTCACTTAAAAAAAAAAATAATTCTCTCTCAAATGTGAAGAGATAAGCCCCCAAAGAAGAGGCTGAGAGGCCACAATTATACTTTCTGCTCAAACAGCAGTTAAAGTGTAGTATATGCTTCAACATTTCTTTTCACATATTTTATTTTCAGGTGTTAGTCACTCAAGTCGAACCTGACTTTTGCAACCCCGTGGACTATAGCCCACCAGGCTCCTCTGTCCATGGAATTCTCCAGGCAAGAATACTGAAGTGGGTAGCCATTCCCTTCTCCGGGTGATCTTCCTGGACAGGGAATCAAACCCTGGTCCCCTATATTGCAGGCAGATTCTTTACCATCTGAGCCACCAGGGAAGCCCTTTCTTTTTCCCAAGAATATAAGTAAATTAGATTTTAGTGATGGTGGCTTGTAGTAAGCAAGTTCCTGTCACTTTTAGAACCATTGAAAAGGCTTTTAGTGACAGAACACTCACTGATATCACTGGGCAAGTAACATCCTTTTAGCTTCCAGGAGTCAGCAGTGTTTTTGTTACTACTGTTAATAATGGGAAGGGAAAACATACCACATGAATGTTTTTCTAAAGCAAACATTATAGCCTGGGTTTCATATCATAATATGTGATGTTTAACAGAGCTTTTCTCTTTAGCCATCAAGATCCTTTACATTACTGCCTAAATAATCATTTCCCTCATTTGATTCTGTTCCTCTTTGTCATTTTACTTTTGAATGCATCCTTTTAAAGTATATAAACCTAAATATGTTCTACTTTTGTTGCTTTCCTAAGTATAGACATCTGCTTGGAGACAAACCATATTCCATAGAAGATTAACATTTTTAAATTGCTTACTTCACAGCAAATGATCTCAGAAGGCAGATAGTTGACCTAGTTTTATTATAATTAAATATATGAACTTGTGTTCCATAAATAACTCATTTCTTTCTTGGTTTTCATTTAGTTTCAGTTTAATGCCTAAGTATAAATTATATTCCCACTAGAGGTCAGTCAATAAATAGGCTTTGAGAAAGCTTTGAATTGTAACATTTTGTATCTTGACATTCCTATATTATAGTTGATTACTTAATACCTTTCTCTTAACACTCTCTAACAGTACTTATAAACTTGAGGTATTTTTGGAAAGTTGCATATTTTAAGACATCAGTTTTAAGTATTTTCTGTATACTGGCCACTTATACTAAGCAAAGAGGTTCCAACTGACAATCCTCATCTTCAAAGACATCCTCATCTTTTGGACATCTAGAAAGGAAGGATGTTTGTTTTACATTCAAAGAGTTGCCTAGATAACTGAATATGATTCCTTAAATACTAAAATTTTTAAATGAAAATCCTGAAACAGTGTCTTAAATAGCTTCCTACATTCTTGAGCTCAGTGAACTAAACCATCTTAATTTTTTGTCACAATTTACGTCTGTCATTATTAACATCTGTTATCCTCAGATTTTTTTCAACTTCATGCCTCCAGCTAGCTTTTTTTATGTATATATAGCTTTTAATGTGTACTGTCTCTTTAAATTTATATCTCTTTTACAGTTTGTTCCTCATTTGCTTGAAACTAAAATCTCTTCATGCCCAGCCTTTTAAGAATTACTCTTACTTGAAAGATTTGAGTAAAGATTTGAGATTCACCTTGGGGTGAATAGGTGGATGTAGTTTTTACCTCTGATTAAATCTATTAGTGTTTTTTTTTTTTTTTTTTGAGATTTATTTATTTATTTTATTTGAGGGGGGTAGGCAGGGAGGGGAGCAGGTGGGCCACTTCTATTGGTCTTTCATTTTTCCATTTTCATCCATCTTTGTTCTTTGGCCCGTGTGGGCCTCCCATCACAGTGGCCTCTGCTGTCGCAGAGCACCGGCTCTGGGCGCATGCGCTCCAGCTCCAGTCCAGCCGCTCCATGGCACGTGGGATCTTCCCAGGCCAGGGATCAAACCGGCGCGCCTTGCACTGCAAGGCGGTGTCCTTACCCACTGGACCAGGGAAGCCCTAAATCTATTAGTTTTTTAATATGTAACTAAAACTGGATTCAGAAGAGGCAAATCTATAGAAAGTGGTACATTGGTTGCCATGAGTCGAAGGAAAGAGAACAGAGAATGACTACTAACAAGTATGGGGTTTCTTTAGGGGTGATGAAAATGTTCTGGAATTACAGAGTGGTTATGGTTGAACACTTTGTAAATGTACTAAATAAAACCCACTGAATTGTACATTATATCTCAATTTTTTCAACTCTAAATGGAAGCAGATTTTTATGAGACCCTTCAAAACGCTTTCTGGATCTAAATACATATTCTTATTCATTGGTTTAGGTTTTGGTTCTCTCAAGTACAATTTACAGTGAAATCATAATTTATATTTTCTTTAGGTAAAGAAGTACAATTCTGTGTTAATGAAAATCTAGATAATTGTTCAAATCTTAAGAGTCAGACACGACTGAAGCAACCTAACACACACACAACACAGTTTTTTTGTTTGTTTGTTTTTGGCGGGGGTAGGGAGGGAGGGAAGGGGGTGGGCGGGCCACTTCCACTGGTCTTTCATTTTTCCATTTTCATCCATCTTTGTTCTTTGGCCCGTGTGGGCCTCCCATCGCGGTGGCATCTGTTGTCGCAGAGCATCGACTCTGGGCGCATGTGCTCCAGAGCTCCGGCTCGGTAATTGGACACATCGGTCCAGCCATTCCACGGCACGTGGGATCTTCCCAGGCCAGGGATCGACCCGGCGCCCCTTGCACTGCAAGGTGGTGTCCTTACCCACTGGACCACCAGGGAAGCCCCCACAACACAGTTTTTAACTTGATGAAAAGAATATGGTCTTGCTGTAACTCTTTCGTACCATCACTATCGTCAGGAGATTTTAAAGAACAAATACTTACTACTCCTAGGTATCAAATGAAGAATTTTAAGGACTGCCATATTTTAAGAGGAAAGGATAGCAATAACTGAAAATATAAAACAAACCTATTAATCTGTTTTTCTTCATTAAGCATACGTTACAAAATACTATTATATAGTGCTCTATTAATTTTGTTTTCATTGTTTATATAATTTTGATTGCTTTTATGTTTTTATTGTCTAATTTTGTGACTTGTTCAGTGTAACTTTTTCAATCTTTAATACACTTTTTGGGGGGCTTCCCTGGTTGTCCAGTGGGTAAAGAGTCTGCCCTGCAGTACAAGAGGCACCAGTGTGATCCCCGGCCCAGGAAGATCCCACATGCCAAGGAGCAGCTGGGCCGGTATGTCCAATTACAGACCAGCAGTCTGGAGCACATGCGCCCAGAGCCAGTGCTCTGCAAGGAGAAAGGCCACTGCAATGGGAGGACCACACGGGCTGAAGAATAATGGATGAAAATAAATAAATAAAAAACAACCCAAAAGAGGCCAAAAAATTTTTTTAATAAATAAATTAAAAAATTTTTTTTGTTAATAATTTTTATTTATTTTGGGGTATACTAGGTCTTCATTGCTGTGCAGGCTCTTCACTAGTTCTGGCGAGTGGTGGTTGCTCTCCATTTGTGATGTGTAGGCTTCTCAGTACGGTTGCTTCTGTTGTAGAGCACAGGCTCTAGGGCACTCAGGCCTTAGCAGTTGTGGCACATGGGCTTGGTAGTTGCAGCTCCCAGGCTCTAGAGCACAGGCTTCATGGTTGTGATGCATGAGCTTAGTTGCTCTGCAGTGTGCAAGATCCTCCCATACCAGGGATTGAACTGATGTCCCCTGCACTGGCTGGTGGATATCTCACCATTGAGCCACCAAGAAAGCCCCAGTCTTTAAAAATTTTAATGACAATTTCACAAGTATGTCATTCTGAAAATGAGTAATTCTTTTGGGCTATAAACTGTTAAACACATTATTATGTTTTTGTTTTTAGGCTATGGAGTTGCTAGTAGAGAAAGCAATCAGTAGTGCTTCGAGTCCTCAAAGCCCTGGAGACGCACTGAGAAGAGTTTTTGAGTGCATTTCTTCAGGGATTATTCTTAAAGGTAAGTTTTACTTCATTTTAAATCTTTGTGTTTGATGGTTGAATGAGAACTCTTCATTCTTCTGAAAATGGATGATCGTAATTTTTTCTCCCTGTGATGATTGCTGTAGGTAGTCCTGGACTCCTCGATCCTTGTGAGAAGGATCCCTTTGATACCTTGGCAACAATGACTGACCAGCAGCGCGAAGACATCACGTCCAGTGCACAGGTATCTTTGTGTTCCTAGACCCAAAGCTTTGTTGTATCAGTTCCATTACAGTTTGTTTTTTTTTTAATAATTAACTTCTAGAAAAAATTACCATGAAGTATTCATTATTCTGCTTCTTTAATAAGTAAGCTCTTAGGATATAATTTAAACTAGATATCATTATTAATCTTCAGTTTTATTTTGTGTGTGTGTTTGTCTTACATAAATATAAAAATACCACAGTATTTTCGCTATCATTAAATCCACATATTCTGTATCAAGATTAGAGGGAAACTGATCATGTCCCCTGGGTATACAGAAGTATGGTAAATGGAAATTTCCGTTAGGATTTTTGCCTTTCCTGCCACTGAAAAGGCCAACTTATGTAGTCTTTAAAAGTAGGGGCTCTGAAGTTAAAGACTGCTGAGTTTGAATACCAGCTCATTGTCACATCTGTAAGGAATAAGAGCAGTATCTGTCTCAAAGAGAATTGTTGGGAAGGTAAAATGAATTAGTCTTTCAATCTTCTAACATGTCTTTAGCTTTCCTTTTTTGACTCCAGGAGTGTACTAAGAGGAGAAAAGGCTACCAACTATAATCAGACCTAGCCTAAGGCAGCTGCAGTTGTTGGGCTTAAGATTTTGATCTGTTGTCTCTTCAAGCAAGGATAATTTGGAAGATGTCAGGATTATAGTGTTATGCTAACAGTATTTTGAGAAAGAGTCAGTAGTAATAGAGCATTATGAATATCTTACAGACTCACAAGATTTCCAGTTTATGAGTATTAAACAAGCTTTGTTTGTATTTGTTTAGGTTTAATTTTCTAGGGAAAAATGACAGTTACCCTAAGTGACTTTTTTCTTCCTTGGGATCGGAAGAAGGAATTATTTCTAAATTTAGAGTTAGGAGCAGGGCATTTGAAAACTAAGAGAATTCAATAAAATTTTGTGTTATAGGTTTAATTTTCTAGGAATGTAATCCAGGGATTTTGATACCTTGGGGTTTTCCTTCATTCTTCTGAAAATGGATGATCGTAATTCTTTCTCCCTGTGATGATTGCTGTAGGTAGTCCTGGACTCCTCGATCCTTGTGAGAAGGATCCCTTTGATACCTTGGCAACAATGACTGACCAGCAGCGCGAAGACATCACGTCCAGTGCACAGGTATCTTTGTGTTCCTAGACCCAAAGCTTTGTTGTATCAGTTCCATTACAGTTTGTTTTTTTTTTAATAATTAACTTCTAGAAAAAATTACCATGAAGTATTCATTATTCTGCTTCTTTAATAAGTAAGCTCTTAGGATATAATTTAAACTAGATATCATTATTAATCTTCAGTTTTATTTTGTGTGTGTGTTTGTCTTACATAAATATAAAAATACCACAGTATTTTCGCTATCATTAAATCCACATATTCTGTATCAAGATTCGTAGGGAAACTGATCATGTCCCCTGGGTATACAGAAGTATGGTAAATGGAAATTTCCGTTAGGATTTTTGCCTTTCCTGCCACTGAAAAGGCCAACTTATGTAGTCTTTAAAAGTAGGGGCTCTGAAGTTAAAGACTGCTGAGTTTGAATACCAGCTCATTGTCACATCTGTAAGGAATAAGAGCAGTATCTGTCTCAAAGAGAATTGTTGGGAAGGTAAAATGAATTAGTCTTTCAATCTTCTAACATGTCTTTAGCTTTCCTTTTTTGACTCCAGGAGTGTACTAAGAGGAGAAAAGGCTACCAACTATAATCAGACCTAGCCTAAGGCAGCTGCAGTTGTTGGGCTTAAGATTTTGATCTGTTGTCTCTTCAAGCAAGGATAATTTGGAAGATGTCAGGATTATAGTGTTATGCTAACAGTATTTTGAGAAAGAGTCAGTAGTAATAGAGCATTATGAATATCTTACAGACTCACAAGATTTCCAGTTTATGAGTATTAAACAAGCTTTGTTTGTATTTGTTTAGGTTTAATTTTCTAGGGAAAAATGACAGTTACCCTAAGTGACTTTTTTTTTTTCTTCCTTGGGATCGGAAGAAGGAATTATTTCTAAATTTAGAGTTAGGAGCAGGGCATTTGAAAACTAAGAGAATTCATAATTGGAAGGAAGGAGACTTTTCATGTGACTTTGAAGAAAGTGATCTGGTTGTAGGAGGTAGTTAGAAATGTCCTTGTTAAAAGTGAAGAAGTGAAATGTTAAAAGTCAGTAGAGAAAAGGGAACCCTCGTATACTGTTAATAGGAATGTCAATTGGTACAGCCACTGTGGAAAACAGTATGGAGGTTTCTCAAAAAAAATCTAAAACTAGAGCTGTATGACCCAGAAATTCCACTCCTAGGTATATAGCCAGAAAGCAAAACAAAACAAAAAGACTTGACAATACACATACCCCAGTGTTCACAGAAGTGTTATTTACAGTGCCAAGACAAGTGAGGAAGCAGCCTAAGTATCCATCAACAGGTGAATGGATAAAGAAGATGTGGTATATATACAGTGGAATGCTACTCAGCTGTGGAAAAAAAAAATTGCCATTTGTAAGAATGTAGATAGACTTAAGGCATTATGCTTAGTGAAGTAAGAGAAGGGCAGATACTGTATGATACCACATACATGAAATCTAAAGAATGGAACAAACTAGTGGTTACCATTGGAGAGGTGGAAGTGGGGAGGGGCAATGGAAGGAAAGTAAAAGGTACAAACTGTTGCACATAAAATAAGCTACGGGGCTTCACTGGTGGTCCAGTGGGTAAAGAGTTCCCCTTGCAATGCATGGGGTGCCAGTTCGGTCCCTGGCCCAGGAGGATCCCGTGTGCTGCGGTGCGGCTGGACTGGTGTGTCCAATTGCGAGCCAGCCTCTAGAGCACATGCGCCCAGAGTCAGTGCTCTGAAATGAGAGAGGCCACTTCAGAGGAGAAAAGGCTACCAACTATAATCAGACCTAGCCTAAGGCAGCTGCAGTTGTTGGGCTTAAGATTTTGATCTGTTGTCTCTTCAAGCAAGGATAATTTGGAAGATGTCAGGATTATAGTGTTATGCTAACAGTATTTTGAGAAAGAGTCAGTAGTAATAGAGCATTATGAATATCTTACAGACTCACAAGATTTCCAGTTTATGAGTATTAAACAAGCTTTGTTTGTATTTGTTTAGGTTTAATTTTCTAGGGAAAAATGACAGTTACCCTAAGTGACTTTTTTTTTTTCTTCCTTGGGATCGGAAGAAGGAATTATTTCTAAATTTAGAGTTAGGAGCAGGGCATTTGAAAACTAAGAGAATTCATAATTGGAAGGAAGGAGACTTTTCATGTGACTTTGAAGAAAGTGATCTGGTTGTAGGAGGTAGTTAGAAATGTCCTTGTTAAAAGTGAAGAAGTGAAATGTTAAAAGTCAGTAGAGAAAAGGGAACCCTCGTATACTGTTAATAGGAATGTCAATTGGTACAGCCACTGTGGAAAACAGTATGGAGGTTTCTCAAAAAAAATCTAAAACTAGAGCTGTATGACCCAGAAATTCCACTCCTAGGTATATAGCCAGAAAGCAAAACAAAACAAAAAGACTTGACAATACACATACCCCAGTGTTCACAGAAGTGTTATTTACAGTGCCAAGACAAGTGAGGAAGCAGCCTAAGTATCCATCAACAGGTGAATGGATAAAGAAGATGTGGTATATATACAGTGGAATGCTACTCAGCTGTGGAAAAAAAAAATTGCCATTTGTAAGAATGTAGATAGACTTAAGGCATTATGCTTAGTGAAGTAAGAGAAGGGCAGATACTGTATGATACCACATACATGAAATCTAAAGAATGGAACAAACTAGTGGTTACCATTGGAGAGGTGGAAGTGGGGAGGGGCAATGGAAGGAAAGTAAAAGGTACAAACTGTTGCACATAAAATAAGCTACGGGGCTTCACTGGTGGTCCAGTGGGTAAAGAGTTCCCCTTGCAATGCATGGGGTGCCAGTTCGGTCCCTGGCCCAGGAGGATCCCGTGTGCTGCGGTGCGGCTGGACTGGTGTGTCCAATTGCGAGCCAGCCTCTAGAGCACATGCGCCCAGAGTCAGTGCTCTGAAATGAGAGAGGCCACTTCAGAGGGAGGCCAAAGAATAAAGATGGATGAAAATAAATAAACAAAGAATCATTAAAAGAGGCCTAAAAGTTTTTTTATAAAAGCTGCAAGAATATATTATGCAGCATAGGAAAATAGCCAGTGTATTAATGATAATTAAATCAAGTATAACCTTTAAAAATTATGAGTCACTATATATTATGTCTGTAAATTATATAATACTGTACATCAGCTGTAGTTCGATAAATAAAAGCGAGGTGGTTACATACACTGCATCATCCCATGTGTATAACATTTGTGAGCTACCAAAGAGATGGAGAACAGATTAGTGATTCCTAGGAGTGAGAGATAAAGGAGAAGATGGATGTGGCTGGAGAGAGTCTTGCGGTGATAGTAGGAGTATAGTGTCTTGTGGTAAAGTTACATAGATGGCACGTACACAAGTGTGTGTATTACTGGTGAAACTGGAGAAGCTCTGTGGAGTGTGTCTGTGTCCATTTCAGTTTGTTTCCTGGGAGGCTGTCGTGCCCATATTTCTCTTTGTCTGGGACTGCTCCTCTTTTATCTCTGTATGTCCTATTCTCTAGTGATCCTTTCTGAGTTTCTTCTGCAAGATACAGCCTTTGTCATTTATTCAGATCCCTTCCTGTAGGTGGGACCCAGCATACCTTTAAAAAGGCACATTTGTAAGATTAATCTTCCCTCTCAAAGAAGAAATTAAGTAAACCTTAAGTCTTCTTTGATACTGTTTAAAAATCCCAAGGTGATTTGTATGGGAATATTTCAGTAGCTGCAAATTTAATTTGCTGCTAAATAATTTCCAGTTTTACATTAGAAATTCCTTCTCTTGTTAGAATTCAGAAATTCTTGTTCTTGCAGAAAAGGAGCATACAGAGTGCTCACTCCAGCATCAGATGCTGTATTAGTTTTCCTTATTGAAACACTCTAAATTTAGAAACTCCTAATATTTGAATAGGCTGCTGATCAGTAGCAGTACTTGTGTAGTAGTGTCACTATTCATTATTATACACCAGCTGTCTTTGGATATTTTGTTTTAATGCAGAACAAACCTTATTCTGCATATCTCGATTAGTATCCTGTTATGATACTTTGATAAATATATGATGATAATCATATTTATAACAAATAGTGAAATTCCTATATTAATATAAAATATGATAGTGAAAATTCCTAGTTTCACTTTGTAAAATTAAGAGCCTTAATACATTAAATGAGCTGGAGAAGCACCCAGTACTGCCGAAAGTCCAGAACTGCAGACTTAACATAGAATGCTGTATCAAGTTCTAACACAGATGAGTTGGGGACTTCTGAAGGTTTCAAAAGCCAATCAGAGATTATCCAATCTGGAAAAAAAAAATTTGAACAGTAAATTCTCACATGGGTGATCGTAATCAATAACTGTATCTCAGCTGAAGAAAATAAACAGGGCTTAAATCTTGTCTAAACAGCGGCCACTTTGGAAAACAATTTGGTACTTCTTCAGTGAGCAAATTTGAGTTACCATATTATCCAGGACTTTGACTTCTTGGTATAGTTACCCAAGAGAATTGAAAAAATGTTTGTTTAAACATTTATACACAAAAATAATAAATCATTCAGAAGTGGGAAAAAAATGAAATTCTTACATAAATATTCATAGTAGCATTATGCATGATAGCTAGAAAGTGGAAGCATCCCAGATGTCTGTCAGTTGATGGATGGGTAGATAAACAGATTTGACATACTCAAATAGGGGAAAGTTACTCAGCCATGAAAAGGAATGAAGTGCTGATACGTACTACAAGGTAACTGAATCTTTAAACCTTGTGCTAAGTGGAAGAAACCACACATAAAAAGTCATACTGTTTAAAAATCCCAAGGTGATTTGTATGGGAATATTTCAGTAGCTGCAAATTTAATTTGCTGCTAAATAATTTCCAGTTTTACATTAGAAATTCCTTCTCTTGTTAGAATTCAGAAATTCTTGTTCTTGCAGAAAAGGAGCATACAGAGTGCTCACTCCAGCATCAGATGCTGTATTAGTTTTCCTTATTGAAACACTCTAAATTTAGAAACTCCTAATATTTGAATAGGCTGCTGATCAGTAGCAGTACTTGTGTAGTAGTGTCACTATTCATTATTATACACCAGCTGTCTTTGGATATTTTGTTTTAATGCAGAACAAACCTTATTCTGCATATCTCGATTAGTATCCTGTTATGATACTTTGATAAATATATGATGATAATCATATTTATAACAAATAGTGAAATTCCTATATTAATATAAAATATGATAGTGAAAATTCCTAGTTTCACTTTGTAAAATTAAGAGCCTTAATACATTAAATGAGCTGGAGAAGCACCCAGTACTGCCGAAAGTCCAGAACTGCAGACTTAACATAGAATGCTGTATCAAGTTCTAACACAGATGAGTTGGGGACTTCTGAAGGTTTCAAAAGCCAATCAGAGATTATCCAATCTGGAAAAAAAAAATTTGAACAGTAAATTCTCACATGGGTGATCGTAATCAATAACTGTATCTCAGCTGAAGAAAATAAACAGGGCTTAAATCTTGTCTAAACAGCGGCCACTTTGGAAAACAATTTGGTACTTCTTCAGTGAGCAAATTTGAGTTACCATATTATCCAGGACTTTGACTTCTTGGTATAGTTACCCAAGAGAATTGAAAAAATGTTTGTTTAAACATTTATACACAAAAATAATAAATCATTCAGAAGTGGGAAAAAAATGAAATTCTTACATAAATATTCATAGTAGCATTATGCATGATAGCTAGAAAGTGGAAGCATCCCAGATGTCTGTCAGTTGATGGATGGGTAGATAAACAGATTTGACATACTCAAATAGGGGAAAGTTACTCAGCCATGAAAAGGAATGAAGTGCTGATACGTACTACAAGGTAACTGAATCTTTAAACCTTGTGCTAAGTGGAAGAAACCACACATAAAAAGTCATACTGTATGATTTTGTTTATATGAAATGTCATTAGTAGGCAAATCTGTCAAGTTACAAAAGGAGATTAATAGTTGGTGAGGACCTCCAGATAAAGGGATTGAGTATTGACTGCCATTGGGCTGTGGGGGTTTTTTGGTGTGTGGAGGGATGTTGGGGAGGTGATAAAAATGGTCTGGAATTAGAGTGGTTATGGTTGAAAAACTTTGCAAATAATACTAAAAGGAAAAAAACTGTATTATACACTTTAAAAGAACAAATCATTTATGGAATTATCTCAACTTAAATTTCAAAAAGCAAAATAGAACACAAAAAAGCCTGAAAATAAAAACATAAGAATATTTCATTTGTGAACCTTAATATTGTTTATGTTGCTTTCCTCAAACATGCTTTCTTACGTTGTTGTGTGGGGCGGTAAATCTAATAAGAATTACTATTGTTTTTTTTTAATTTAACTAAATTTTGACTCTTTTGTTGCAGTTTGCATTGCGACTTCTTGCATTCCGCCAGATACACAAAGTTCTAGGCATGGATCCACTACCACAGATGAACCAGCGTTTTAACATCCACAACAACAGGAAACGAAGAAGGGATAGTGATGGAGTTGATGGATTTGAAGCTGAGGGGAAAAAAGACAAGAAAGATTATGATAACTTTTAAAAAGTTTCTGTAAATCCACAGTGTTAAAAAAATACAGGTGCCCATTCGTTGGCTGTTTTTCATTCATAATGATGTCTACTTTGAAAAGTCACCAATAATTTTAAAGAATTTCATGGAAGAACCAAGTTTTTCTGTGATGTTAAAATATTAATGTACAGTGTTAGGTATTATAAGAATGGAAAGACCCCCCCCCCCCCCCCCCAAAGTTGTGCTCCGGCTTGGGGAGTGACAATGTTTCTGATTTTTTTCCCTGTTATTTTGGTTTATTTACTGGTTGCCCTAGCTGCCCTTGTATTTGTGTCTTTTATTAACTAGTCCTATTAAATCGTTACTATATTTAATGCAGTATTTGTGCTTCAGTTACTATGTGTATTTTGATATTTTTATTTAGAGATCTTTAAACCTTGTGCTAAGTGGAAGAAACCACACATAAAAGTCATACTGTATGATTTTGTTTATATGAAATGTCATTAGTAGGCAAATCTGTCAAGTTACAAAAGGAGATTAATAGTTGGTGAGGACCTCCAGATAAAGGGATTGAGTATTGACTGCCATTGGGCTGTGGGGGTTTTTTGGTGTGTGGAGGGATGTTGGGGAGGTGATAAAAATGGTCTGGAATTAGAGTGGTTATGGTTGAAAAACTTTGCAAATAATACTAAAAGGAAAAAAACTGTATTATACACTTTAAAAGAACAAATCATTTATGGAATTATCTCAACTTAAATTTCAAAAAGCAAAATAGAACACAAAAAAGCCTGAAAATAAAAACATAAGAATATTTCATTTGTGAACCTTAATATTGTTTATGTTGCTTTCCTCAAACATGCTTTCTTACGTTGTTGTGTGGGGCGGTAAATCTAATAAGAATTACTATTGTTTTTTTTTAATTTAACTAAATTTTGACTCTTTTGTTGCAGTTTGCATTGCGACTTCTTGCATTCCGCCAGATACACAAAGTTCTAGGCATGGATCCACTACCACAGATGAACCAGCGTTTTAACATCCACAACAACAGGAAACGAAGAAGGGATAGTGATGGAGTTGATGGATTTGAAGCTGAGGGGAAAAAAGACAAGAAAGATTATGATAACTTTTAAAAAGTTTCTGTAAATCCACAGTGTTAAAAAAATACAGGTGCCCATTCGTTGGCTGTTTTTCATTCATAATGATGTCTACTTTGAAAAGTCACCAATAATTTTAAAGAATTTCATGGAAGAACCAAGTTTTTCTGTGATGTTAAAATATTAATGTACAGTGTTAGGTATTATAAGAATGGAAAGACACCCCAAAGTTGTGCTCCGGCAGGGAGTGACAATGTTTCTGATTTTTTTCCCTGTTATTTTGGTTTATTTACTGGTTGCCCTAGCTGCCCTTGTATTTGTGTCTTTTATTAACTAGTCCTATTAAATCGTTACTATATTTAATGCAGTATTTGTGCTTCAGTTACTATGTGTATTTTGATATTTTTATTTAGAGATTTTGTTTGCTGTTTGATACTAGTTGTTACTTTGTGTTACAGATATCCTTTATCCCTTAATATTTTACAGCAGTACGTTTTTTTGTAACGTGAGACTGCAGAATTTTTTCCTTTTGTTATTCTTTATGTGATGGATTACAACACAAAAAGTTAATCCTGCCATTTAAGTGCTCAGAACTAAATGTTTCTGCAGATCTTGTGGCATTTGTCTCTCTAGTGTGATATATAAAGGTGTAATTAAGACAGATTTCTGTTAATCTAATCAAGTTTGCTGTTAGTTGTGCATTAGCAGTATAAAAGCTAATATATAATATATGGTCTTGCAACAGTTTTAAAGCTTCTGCATAATTGATAATAAAATGCATGAATTTTTTGTTTTTGATAGACTTTTAAAATTATAATTTTAGGTTTGACACGTAGATCTTTGTACAGTTGACTTTTTGACATAGCAAGGCCAAAAATAACTTTCTGAATATTTTTTTCTTCTGCATAAGTGGAAAGGGCATTTTTCATATATAAGTGGGCTAACCAATATTTTCAAAGAACTTTATCATTGTGCAACTAACAACAGTAACTAGCCCTTAATTATGAAGACAGTTCCTTATTGGTGTGTGTGTGAGATTAGCAACTATTACAGTATGACACAGTTGAATGATCCCTACCCCCCCCACACCCCATCACCCAGATAATTTACAGTTCTATTAACAGTGAGGTTGATAAAGTATTACTGATTTAAAAAATTAAGATTATCTAAGAAAAAAAACAGAAAATTATTTGGTGTGGCCATCTTACATGCTTATGTGTCCTACAAAAAGCTAACTCTTCTAGCAGTGGTGTAATGAAAAGTTACATCTTACTGTTGATATATGTATGCTCTGGTATACAAGTGTCATTTTGTTGTCACAGCACTACAGTGAAACACAAATAAAAACTTAAATTCATATCATGGCTTAAATGTATTATATGGTAGAATTGACATCATAAATACTTTTGCTTTGAAATGACTTAATGCATCAGTAAAACCATACTCAAATTTTTCGGGTACTTGCATCTTGTTGTTTCTGACAAATGATGTCTTCTGGGCACATAATTTCCAGAAAAGCGTATAATTCAATACCATATTGGTTCCATTTCTTTCTTGTTTGGGAATTTTTTTTTTTTTTTTTAATCTTTCCGGGTCTCATTTTACTCTTAATCACCCAGTAAAGATCGTGGAATTTTGTTTCTCACGATTCTCTTGCTTAGGAGAGATGGACAGAACTGACATTTTTCATGCACTAATGACAGACACCATGCTAGATCTTCCATATGTTTTCCTGTTTAAAACTATCATAACAATAAATGAAGGTGCTGTATTGCTTATTTTCCAGGTGAGGAAACTGAAGCCCAGAGTGACATGTTTAGTGAAATAGTTGAAATTGAAAGTTACTAAAGATTATGCTCAACAAAGTTTATGCCAGTCTGCTCCCTTCATCTTGTAATGAATTGTCTTGTAAAAATGTTTTTAACCCAAATTCCAAATTTTTGCATTGAGTTTTGGGTGTCTTCATCCAGATGTACAAGTGATACCACTTAAATTTGTTTTTACTAAAATATTTTTTGCATGGCTTAATTGTCTCCATTGTTCTAGCTAGATCCACATTAACTATCTTAGATTAAATAAGACTGACTTGAATATCTGTTAGTGTCTTTTCTGCTGCTTTCACAGTTTTTTTTTTTTTTTGCTTTGACAGTTTTTAAAGAAAACTGTAAACTGCCTAGTGAAAAGAAGCATTGGTTATCACCATGCTAATGCATTCTTGAACCAGTTGTTTTGGCAGCTAATTTATTCTCTAAATCTCAGACTAGCTCTCTCTGTTACTATAGTGAATGCTTATGTTTCAGTAATGATAACCCAGATTAAACAGACTGATTCCTCTCACCCACCTCCCCATTACATGATACACTCCAAATTAGATTTCTGTCTTCATCACTGTTGCTTCTTTGATGTCTTTGGATAGCCTAGTATCAAAAATGCCAACTTGCATAAGGAGCTGATTTCATTAAGTCAATGGTATTTTATTTTTTTTAACTTTTATTTATTTATTTTTGGCTGTGCTGGGTCTTTGTTGATGTGTGGGTTTAGCTGCTCTGCGGTACGTTGGATCTTCCCGGATCAAGGATCGAACCTGCGTCGCAGACAGGTTCTTATCCACTGAGCCACAAGGGAAGCCCTCAACGGTATTTTAAATCAGTTTTCTCCTGCTTACTGACAAAAAAAGCATAGGTCTTTTGTGTGGTCATGCTGATATGTTATCAGTATATGTTGTGAATTCAAGTTATAAACAGTTACTCTGATGGATTCACCATGTTCTATACTGAATTTGGCAGGACTAACATTTTTCCCAGTAAAGGGCAAGTTTTATAATGTCATAGATAATAAAGCAGGGATCTCAGATTTGTTCATGAGAGTCATCTGGGGGACAGTCTAGAAATTAACATTCCTAGGCCCAAAAAATATCAAAGATATTTTATGATAAAGCAGTAAGTTAATTGCATATTCAGCAAATCATAGTATCCTGACTCCCTAAACAATTTTATTGATTAGTCATCATGTGATAATTTTACTCCTTTATCCTGCTTAGGGTAACAATATTAGATGTAAAATCTGAAAACAGGAAGCATAACTACCTTGAAAGCTTGAGTAATATTTTTGAACAATACTTCAGTTTGTTCCGTGTTAAATACAAAGTTACTCTACTCATTTTATCCTAACAGTCCCTAATAATATGGTACTAGAGACAAAGGGTCTACAGTTTAGAAAGGACTGTTTGAGCAGTTCAGTAAGCTCATGTGAAATATTTCCTTAAAAATCAAGTGATCTGGGCTTCCCCTGGTGGTCCAGTGGGTAAGGATACCGCCTTGCAGTGCAAGGGGCGCCGGCTAGATCCCTGGCCTGGGACGATCCCACGTGCCGCGGAGCGGCTGGACTGATGTGTCCAATTACCGAGCCGGAGCCCTGGAGCGCATGCGCCCAGAGCCGGCGCTCTGCAACGACAGAGGCCACCGCGATGGGAGGCCCACAGGAGCCAAAGAACAAAGACGGATGAAAATAGAGAAATGGAAGACCGATAGAAGTGGCCCGCCTGCTCCCCTCCCTTCCCAACCCGACCCCCACCCAAAAATAAACTAAAAAAAAAAAAAAAAATCAAGTGATCTGTTGAATGAAAGTGTGAAAAGGCAGTTAATTTTTTTTTTAATGCAGTTAAATTTTATTCTAAGTGATTAATCACTCTTAAAAATCCATGAATATTTGAGAGTTCAGAAGTAGAAAGGGAAAGCAACAGAGGACCTACCTAGGGCTTGGATCAGTGTGGACCCTATATTAAATAAATATAGGATAACGCTGTATGATAGGTTCCTGATGAGAAAAAGTCCAAAGTGGTGTAATTTTCCTTGAGCTTTGCCATTAACTATTCCAAAATAGCAAATTATAGTCTTCATTATATATATATAAGCCTGTATAATAGGCTTGCCTTTTGCTAATGCACAATGTGGAGGACTGGAGGGAAGTTAAAATGTGCATTACCAATCAACAGATTTTAATGAGAGCACCGCAAGCCTGTTCACAGAGAAGGTACTTCCTTGTACCCTTTGCAGCCCTCCCACACTGGGCATTAATATCTGGAATCTGGTATTCAGTTCTGGGCATTAATTTTTTTCGTTCTATTGAGCATCTATTATAGGCAAAATTCTCTATGCACAGGTGTGCCACAGATCCTGCTTCATGAAGCTTGCATTCTAAACACAACTGCTCTGGAGAAAAACTGCAATTTGGCCCTTTGTAGGGCACAGAATCACAAACAGAACTTCAAACTAGAGTGTCTACACTCTCTGGGGCTCAAGGCAGAAAAACCTTCCTCAAATTTTGACGTGTAAATGAGTCACTCCAGAATCTGGTTAAAATGCAGATTCTGATTCTTTTGGCAGGGAAGGGGACAAAAGTGCATTTCCTACCGCTCCCCGGAGATGCTGAGGCTGTCAGACAGAGGCCTACACGTGAATGGAAGCTGCCAGATGGAGTGTAAGATGAAGCCTCGGGACATGTACATTACTTACTTGATGGTAATATTTTGGATGTTATTAATAGATACAGAATATATATGAAATTGGACAATGCACTCTAGGTGTTAATGTTACTCAGAAGAGTGACCATGATAGTGAATTTGTTCAAAATTACGGTGTGTTGTGGGAACCACAGAGCAGGAGGGACAAAAGATGATGTGGGAGAAAGAAAGGGTTGTAAGTGGTCTCTAATACGAATACTACTCAGAATAAAATTGAAGTGGCCTTTTAAAAATATTAACTGCAACAATAGAATGGATGGGGTCACTTGGAAAGAAATTGTTGACCATGTTGGACCACCACCTTTCTCAGTATCAAAAAGCCCATTCAAAAGTGGGTAGATCTAAATAGTTATTTCTCCAAAGAAGATACACAGAAAAAGACTCGCTGTATGATAGGTTCCTGATGAGAAAAAGTCCAAAGTGGTGTAATTTTCCTTGAGCTTTGCCATTAACTATTCCAAAATAGCAAATTATAGTCTTCATTATATATATATAAGCCTGTATAATAGGCTTGCCTTTTGCTAATGCACAATGTGGAGGACTGGAGGGAAGTTAAAATGTGCATTACCAATCAACAGATTTTAATGAGAGCACCGCAAGCCTGTTCACAGAGAAGGTACTTCCTTGTACCCTTTGCAGCCCTCCCACACTGGGCATTAATATCTGGAATCTGGTATTCAGTTCTGGGCATTAATTTTTTTCGTTCTATTGAGCATCTATTATAGGCAAAATTCTCTATGCACAGGTGTGCCACAGATCCTGCTTCATGAAGCTTGCATTCTAAACACAACTGCTCTGGAGAAAAACTGCAATTTGGCCCTTTGTAGGGCACAGAATCACAAACAGAACTTCAAACTAGAGTGTCTACACTCTCTGGGGCTCAAGGCAGAAAAACCTTCCTCAAATTTTGACGTGTAAATGAGTCACTCCAGAATCTGGTTAAAATGCAGATTCTGATTCTTTTGGCAGGGAAGGGGACAAAAGTGCATTTCCTACCGCTCCCCGGAGATGCTGAGGCTGTCAGACAGAGGCCTACACGTGAATGGAAGCTGCCAGATGGAGTGTAAGATGAAGCCTCGGGACATGTACATTACTTACTTGATGGTAATATTTTGGATGTTATTAATAGATACAGAATATATATGAAATTGGACAATGCACTCTAGGTGTTAATGTTACTCAGAAGAGTGACCATGATAGTGAATTTGTTCAAAATTACGGTGTGTTGTGGGAACCACAGAGCAGGAGGGACAAAAGATGATGTGGGAGAAAGAAAGGGTTGTAAGTGGTCTCTAATACGAATACTACTCAGAATAAAATTGAAGTGGCCTTTTAAAAATATTAACTGCAACAATAGAATGGATGGGGTCACTTGGAAAGAAATTGTTGACCATGTTGGACCACCACCTTTCTCAGTATCAAAAAAAAAAGCCCATTCAAAAAGTGGGTAGATCTAAATAGTTATTTCTCCAAAGAAGATACACAGATAGCCAAAAAGCACATGAAAAGGTACTCGACATCACTAATTACAGAAATCGAAATCAGAACTACAATGAGGTATCACCTTACACGGTCAGCATGAAAAATCTACAACCCGGAAGTGCTGGAGGGAATATGGAGGAACGGGACCCCTCCTGCCCTGTTGATGCAAACGTAAATTGGTACAGCCAGTATGGAGAACAGTACAGAGATTTCTTCAAAAAAACTAAAAATAGAACTATCATGATGCCTATCTATCCCACTCTAGGGCATACACCCAGGGAAAATCATAATTGAAAAGCATACATACACTTCAATGTCCATTGCAGCACTATTTACAATAGCCAAGATACATTTAGGAAAGTACCCTCAATGTCTGTCAACAGAAGAATGAATGTACATACATACAATGGGATATTGCTTGGCCATTACAAAGAATAAAATAATACAATTTGCAGCAACATGGATGGACCTAGAGATTGCCATGCTGAGTGAAGTAAACCAAGAAGGAGAAATATGATATGCCTTATATGTGGAATCTAAAAAGAGATGAACTTACCTACAAAACAGAAACGAACTCAGAGAACACAGTTGCCAGCAGGGGAAGAATAGGGAGAGGGGAAGTTTGGGATCCACATGCACACACTGCTGTTTCAAATGGATAAGCACCAAGGATCTACTGTGTAGCACAAGGAACTCTGCTCAGTGTTACGGGCAGCCTGGATTACATGGAATTTTGATGTAATAGATACAGAATATAAGTGGTCACTCTAGGTGTTAATGTTACTCAGAAGAGTGACCATGATAGTGAATTTGTTCAAAATTACGGTGTGTTGTGGGAACCACAGAGCAGGAGGGACAAAAGATGATGTGGGAGAAAGAAAGGGTTGTAAGTGGTCTCTAATACGAATACTACTCAGAATAAAATTGAAGTGGCCTTTTAAAAATATTAACTGCAACAATAGAATGGATGGGGTCACTTGGAAAGAAATTGTTGACCATGTTGGACCACCACCTTTCTCAGTATCAAAAAAAAAAGCCCATTCAAAAAGTGGGTAGATCTAAATAGTTATTTCTCCAAAGAAGATACACAGATAGCCAAAAAGCACATGAAAAGGTACTCGACATCACTAATTACAGAAATCGAAATCAGAACTACAATGAGGTATCACCTTACACCGGTCAGCATGAAAAAATCTACAAACCGTAAGTGCTGGAGGGAATATGGAGGAAAGGGACCCCTCCTGCCCTGTTGATGCAAACGTAAATTGGTACAGCCAGTATGGAGAACAGTACAGAGATTTCTTCAAAAAAACTAAAAATAGAACTATCATGATGCCTATCTATCCCACTCTAGGGCATACACCCAGGGAAAATCATAATTGAAAAGCATACATACACTTCAATGTCCATTGCAGCACTATTTACAATAGCCAAGATACATTTAGGAAAGTACCCTCAATGTCTGTCAACAGAAGAATGAATGTACATACATACAATGGGATATTGCTTGGCCATTACAAAGAATAAAATAATACAATTTGCAGCAACATGGATGGACCTAGAGATTGCCATGCTGAGTGAAGTAAACCAAGAAGGAGAAATATGATATGCCTTATATGTGGAATCTAAAAAGAGATGAACTTACCTACAAAACAGAAACGAACTCAGAGAACACAGTTGCCAGCAGGGGAAGAATAGGGAGAGGGGAAGTTTGGGATCCACATGCACACACTGCTGTTTCAAATGGATAAGCACCAAGGATCTACTGTGTAGCACAAGGAACTCTGCTCAGTGTTACGGGGCAGCCTGGATTACAGGGGAGTTTAGGGTAGAATGGATACATACATACATACATACATGTATGCCTGCGTCCCTTTGCTGTCCACCTAAAACTATCACAATGTTGTTAATCAGCTATACTCCAATATAAAATAAAAACTTAATTGGCATTCGGTTAAAAACATCTTTTACAAGTTTAAGATGGTATTATATACTTGGTCCAAAGATCATTGAATAGATCTCAAATGATCAGTTTTCTTGATAAGAATTGTTTCATGGCAGTTGAAATACAAATATGAATAATATTTTAGAAAAAAAATGGGTACTGATTTTTCTACTCCTCAACATCTCCGTTTTTGCCTTGGTCTTTTCCTCCTACTTCTTTGTACATCCCTTCTCTTTATGGCATGGATTTGAACTGCGTTGGTGCACTTCCATGTGGACATTTTTCACTGTAAATACCACAGCACTACACAATCTGCAGATAAAGAGACACCACAGACACGGAAGGCTCTCTGCGGGTTATGCACATGTTCAACTGTAGAGGATTGTCTCGCCTAACACACCTTACCCTTACACCATTCAAGGGTCAGCTGAAGCACTTTCCACGGTTCTGCCATCAGCGTCTTATGTGGACACACTGGTGATCTTATCCAACTTCCAAGTTTCAGACACTCCTTTTGTTAAATTTTATTTCCGAATCCTTTCTCTCTATCTAGTCTCCAGTCATTCTTTTTTATTTCCTGCCTCCAGCCTCTATGCAACTTACAACCCCCAGAATAGTCCTCCTAAAGCATCAATTTGATCACTGTTACTCAAAAGACCTTCAGGCTAAATGGTAAGTGTGGTTTCGTCCTCGGGACATCACTAGGTGGTGGGTATTCATCACATGTGAATCAACCTGGGATTGAGGTGAAGTGGTATGCTGTTGCTATAATAAAGATAATTTGAATATCTCTTCTTGAATGGGTCAGCACATCAGAGATCGACCTACTTGAAGAGTCGTGTTGACTTCAAGGCCTGAACTTTTAACCTTTATGCTGTGTACCTCCTATACATTTGTCCTTTTATTAAAATTTATTAATTAATAATTTACTTTTGTCTATTCTGGGTTTTCACTGCTGCCACAGGCTCTTCTCTAGTTGCAGGCAGTAGGAGCTACTCTCTAGTTGAGGTGAGCAGGCTTCTTGTTGTGGTGACATCTCTCGTTGTGGAACTCAGGCTCTAGGGCACACAAGCTTCAGTAGCTGCAGCACAAGGGCTCAGTAGTTGCGGCTCTGAGGCTCTAGAGCACAGGCTCAATAGTTGTGGCTCACGGGCTTAGCTGCTCTACGGCATGTGCGATCTTCCTGGATCGGGGTTGAACTAATGTCTCCTTCATTGGCAGGCAAACTCTTTACCACTGAGTCACCAGGGAAGCCCCCAGATTGTTTCATGGCAGTTGAAATACAAATATGAATAATATTTTAGAAAAAAAATGGGTACTGATTTTTCTACTCCTCAACATCTCCGTTTTTGCCTTGGTCTTTTCCTCCTACTTCTTTGTACATCCCTTCTCTTTATGGCATGGATTTGAACTGCGTTGGTGCACTTCCATGTGGACATTTTTCACTGTAAATACCACAGCACTACACAATCTGCAGATAAAGAGACACCACAGACACGGAAGGCTCTCTGCGGGTTATGCACATGTTCAACTGTAGAGGATTGTCTCGCCTAACACACCTTACCCTTACACCATTCAAGGGTCAGCTGAAGCACTTTCCACGGTTCTGCCATCAGCGTCTTATGTGGACACACTGGTGATCTTATCCAACTTCCAAGTTTCAGACACTCCTTTTGTTAAATTTTATTTCCGAATCCTTTCTCTCTATCTAGTCTCCAGTCATTCTTTTTTATTTCCTGCCTCCAGCCTCTATGCAACTTACAACCCCCAGAATAGTCCTCCTAAAGCATCAATTTGATCACTGTTACTCAAAAGACCTTCAGGCTAAATGGTAAGTGTGGTTTCGTCCTCGGGACATCACTAGGTGGTGGGTATTCATCACATGTGAATCAACCTGGGATTGAGGTGAAGTGGTATGCTGTTGCTATAATAAAGATAATTTGAATATCTCTTCTTGAATGGGTCAGCACATCAGAGATCGACCTACTTGAAGAGTCGTGTTGACTTCAAGGCCTGAACTTTTAACCTTTATGCTGTGTACCTCCTATACATTTGTCCTTTTATTAAAATTTATTAATTAATAATTTACTTTTGTCTATTCTGGGTTTTCACTGCTGCCACAGGCTCTTCTCTAGTTGCAGGCAGTAGGAGCTACTCTCTAGTTGAGGTGAGCAGGCTTCTTGTTGTGGTGACATCTCTCGTTGTGGAACTCAGGCTCTAGGGCACACAAGCTTCAGTAGCTGCAGCACAAGGGCTCAGTAGTTGCGGCTCTGAGGCTCTAGAGCACAGGCTCAATAGTTGTGGCTCACGGGCTTAGCTGCTCTACGGCATGTGCGATCTTCCTGGATCGGGGTTGAACTAATGTCTCCTTCATTGGCAGGCAAACTCTTTACCACTGAGTCACCAGGGAAGCCCCCAGATTTGTCCTTTTTAAAATATTTTCACTGAGATGTATTTGATTTACTATGTATTAATTGTTCCTTTAGTCAAATCTCTTTCTGCAGAATTTTAATGCTTAAGACGTGATGTACATAACATGAAGGGAGGAATTGAAAGAGTAGCACTGAAACATACACATTGACATATGTAAAATAGCCAGTGGGAATGTGCTATATGACGCTCAAACCCGGTGCTCTGTGACAACCGAGAGGGGTGGAATGGGGTGGGAGGTGGGAAGGAGGTTCAGGAGGGAGGGACCATATGTATACCTGTGACTAATTCATGTGGATGTCTGGCAGAAATTGACATAATGTTGCAAAGCAATTATCCTCCAATTAAAAATTCTAAAAAGACATGATGTACAAATAGATTTTAAGTATTCCAATTTTGGTCTACTTCAAAGATCTGCCCATCAGCTTTTTCCCCTCTTTATTGTAAAGAACCTAAAAAGCTGTATCTCTTTCAAAGGTCAACGCTTAAGTAAGGACAGGAAAAAAGGGGGAAATCCCATCTCCTTTACTCTGCATCTTAACCTTCACCTGAACCAGAAGTCAACAATTACATCTAATGTACTGTATACCCAGGATGTAGCTGTGTCCCATTTGGCCCAAACACTGTTAGAAACTTTGAGCCAATACTAAACAAAGATTTCAGATGAAAATCCCAATTTGACTTTTCCTATAAAACTGGAAGATCGAATGACATAAGGCATGTCAAAAAGAAGTTTTAAGACAAAGCCTGTTCTGGACAGTTGACCAAAAAGAAGTTTTAAGACAAAGCCTGTTCTGGACAGTTGACCAAAACTTCTACTGTTTCCTGTCTTGTCTACCAGTCTGGCCCTGTGGACGTCAGGTTTTATTACATTTCAGATCCCTGACATTTTACCCATGGACTCTTCCAGTCTTCATGTGCAACTACATATATTAAGCTGAGGATCAGACAATTGGTAAAATTACTGTCATTTCCAAAATACTTCAATTCTGTAATCATGTGTTTCTCTCCTATACACTAGGGTTTTTGAGTCTCTCTCACCTAATGTAAAGGACAGTCATAAAGAAACACCTGACACACTTCCTTCATTGGTTGTTTCAAGAGAATGTCAGGAAGGAGACCTGAAATTTAAGCAAGCTATAGCCTCAAGGAAATCCTTTATTTCAGAACAGAGAACAAAATCTCTCTCGTAAAAATCTCACAGTAACATTCCAGCAGCTAGCCTGTCCTCCTGTCTGCTCGTTGGTTGGACGAAGAGAAAGGGAGAAGAAAAGGCTGTGGGAGGGCTTCCCTGGTGGTCCAGTGGGTAAGGACACCGCCTTGCAGTGCAAGGCGCGCCGGTTCGATCCCTGGCCTGGGAAGATCCCACGTGCGCGGAGCAGCTGGACTGATGTGTCCAATTACGAGCCAGAGGGGAATGAGGGGGCTCAACATAATTTTCAGAAATTGACATAATATTGTAAAGCAATTATCCTCCAATTAAAAGTTTTAAGAAGACATGCAAATAGATTTTAAGTATCCCAATTTTGGTCTACTTCAAAGACCTACCCATCAGCTTTTTCCCCTCTTTATTGTAAAGAACCTAAAAAGCTGTATCTCTTTCAAAGGTCAACGCTTAAGTAAGGACAGGAAAAAAGGGGGAAATCCCATCTCCTTTACTCTGCATCTTAACCTTCACCTGAACCAGAAGTCAACAATTACATCTAATGTACTGTATACCCAGGATGTAGCTGTGTCCCATTTGGCCCAAACACTGTTAGAAACTTTGAGCCAATACTAAACAAAGATTTCAGATGAAAATCCCAATTTGACTTTTCCTATAAAACTGGAAGATCGAATGACATAAGGCATGTCAAAAAGAAGTTTTAAGACAAAGCCTGTTCTGGACAGTTGACCAAAAAGAAGTTTTAAGACAAAGCCTGTTCTGGACAGTTGACCAAAACTTCTACTGTTTCCTGTCTTGTCTACCAGTCTGGCCCTGTGGACGTCAGGTTTTATTACATTTCAGATCCCTGACATTTTACCCATGGACTCTTCCAGTCTTCATGTGCAACTACATATATTAAGCTGAGGATCAGACAATTGGTAAAATTACTGTCATTTCCAAAATACTTCAATTCTGTAATCATGTGTTTCTCTCCTATACACTAGGGTTTTTGAGTCTCTCTCACCTAATGTAAAGGACAGTCATAAAGAAACACCTGACACACTTCCTTCATTGGTTGTTTCAAGAGAATGTCAGGAAGGAGACCTGAAATTTAAGCAAGCTATAGCCTCAAGGAAATCCTTTATTTCAGAACAGAGAACAAAATCTCTCTCGTAAAAATCTCACAGTAACATTCCAGCAGCTAGCCTGTCCTCCTGTCTGCTCGTTGGTTGGACGAAGAGAAAGGGAGAAGAAAAGGCTGTGGGAGGGCTTCCCTGGTGGTCCAGTGGGTAAGGACACCGCCTTGCAGTGCAAGGCGCGCCGGTTCGATCCCTGGCCTGGGAAGATCCCACGTGCCGCGGAGCAGCTGGACTGATGTGTCCAATTACCGAGCCAGAGCTCTGGGGCACATGTGCCCAGAGCCGGTGCTCTGCGACGACAGGGGCCACCGCCATGGGAGGCCCACAGGAACCAAAGAACAAAGACGGATGAAAATAGAGAAATGAAAGACCAATAGAAGTGGCCCGCCCATTCCCCTCCCTCCCCACCCCACCCCCAAAAAAATAAATAAATAAAATAAAATTAAAAAAAAAAAAGGCTGTGGGAATTGAAGAGAACAAAAATGAGCTAAAAGGAAAATAGTTTTAGATGTTCTTGATGGTGAGATCATAATCGTCTGAGTAGTTCTTCATTTTTTTTTCTTTCTATCAAACAGTACATAGCAAAAGAGATTTTTAAAAAGAAGGAAGCTTAGTATGTGGTGAAGGGGAAGGAGAGCTACAACAAATTTTTTTGAGCTTTTTAAATTTTGTATTGGATATACCCAATTAACAATGTTGTGATAGTCTCGGGTGAACAGTGAAGAAACTCAGCCATATTAACTGAAACCAAATTTATGAGTTCCAGGTCTGATAAGATGAAGTAAGTACCCTCCTCCCCATATTTCCCTCAGAGTTCAACTATAACATCTGGATAAAATACATAGAACAGCAATGTGAGGACCCTAAGTCATAGGTTTTTTTTTTTTTAATAATTTTCATTTATCTGACTGCACCGTGTCTAGGTTGTGGCATGCAGGATCTTTAGTTGCCTCCTGTGAACTCTCAATTGCAGCATGCGGAAACTAGAATCCTTGACCAGAGATCAAGCCCGGGACCCCTGCATTGGGCGCATGGAGTCTTAGCCAGTGGACCATCAGGTAAATGCCCCCTAACCACGGTTAGTAGCATGCAGATTGGAAAAGGCCAGAACTGAAGTATCATCAGACCTACAGTTTTGCCATATTTCCTGCTCCAGTGGGACTTGAGAGCAACCATAAAAGCGTGTGGTGGAATACACTAACTAAAACCCCAGGTTTCTGGCCAGAGGGCTGAAGAGGGGCATCTAGGGGAACTGGAACACATTATGCAGTGTGGGAAGGCGAAGGAGCTAGGACGAATGATCACTCCCTATTTACAAATAATACTACAGTAACTATAGTAATGTCTTTTTCTGAGGCTAAACCTCAACTTACTTCATAAGGTCAACATTACCCTGATACCAAAACTAGGTAGAAACAATTCAGAGGAAACTCAGACCAACATGTCTGATGAAATTAGACTAAAGACTCCTTAACAGATTTATCAAATCAAATCTAGTATTACATAGAAAGAATAATCACCACAACCAAGTGAAGTTTATCTTAGGAATACAAGGCTGGTTCAGTATGAAAATCAATAGGTGAATTTTAGCACTAAAAAGATAAAATTTAGGGCTTCCCTGGTGGTCCAGTGGGTAAAGAGTCCGCCTTGCAGTGCAAGGGACACCGGTTCAATCCCTGGCCTGGGAAGATCCCATGTGCCGCAGAGTAGCTGGACCTATGTGTCCAACTAGGAGCTAGCGCTCTGGAGCGCATGCACCCAGAGCTGATGCTCTGCAACAAGAGAAGCCACTGCAATGGGAGGCTCGCACAGGCCAAAGAATAGAGATGGATGAAAATTTAAAAAAATAAAAGAAGCCAAAAATTTTAAAAAGTATATATATATATATATATATATATATATATATATAAAATTTAAAGACAAACAACTATGAAAACCATTATAATGTATCAGAGTTGATATTAATAAATATGTTCAAATCATTTGAATCTGATTCCACTAAGAAAAGAATTGGACATAGAATAAAAATTTACTACCTGAATGGTCAAGAATTAGAAAAGTGAGACATTTGTGTAGTGAATGGATCTTACAAATAGTGAGGCAATTGTGTGTTTATTGACACTCTGAGATTTTCAGAAATAATACTTATAAAACCAGTATCTGTATGAGTCCACATTTGCAACATCCACATCCACGTATGTCCATGCACACACACACGCTCACAGAAAAAGTCCTAAGTCAAAACTATTAACATTGGGTCCATGTATAATCGAATCACTTTTGCTGTACACCTGAAACTAATGCAGTACTGTAAATCAACAATACTCCAACATAATCTAAAAATTAATACTGGTTATCTCTGGATCATTAGATCTTGTGTGTTTTTTTCCTACTGATTCATTATGAGTCGACAATGAATATAGAGTATTTTGGTAATAAATAATAAGATACAAACTGTTTTCTTTAAAAAGGTAAGTGGGCAATGCACATGGCTGGACAATTCTTAAATACATAGTCTTGGGTGTGGGAGCAGGGACTGGTTGCAAATGCTCATGAGAAAGAACTTCATGCAGTAATGGAATTGTTTTAAAATTATATCGTGTGATGTTTGCACAACTGTGTACATTTATTAGAAAGAATAATCACCACAACCAAGTGAAGTTTATCTTAGGAATACAAGGCTTCAGCGTGAATTTTAGCACTAAAAAGATAAAATTTAGGGCTTCCCTGGTGGTCCAGTGGGTAAAGAGTCCGCCTTGCAGTGCAAGGGACACCGGTTCAATCCCTGGCCTGGGAAGATCCCATGTGCCGCAGAGTAGCTGGACCTATGTGTCCAACTAGGAGCTAGCGCTCTGGAGCGCATGCACCCAGAGCTGATGCTCTGCAACAAGAGAAGCCACTGCAATGGGAGGCTCGCACAGGCCAAAGAATAGAGATGGATGAAAATTTAAAAAAATAAAAGAAGCCAAAAATTTTAAAAAGTATATATATATATATATATATATATATATATATAAAATTTAAAGACAAACAACTATGAAAACCATTATAATGTATCAGAGTTGATATTAATAAATATGTTCAAATCATTTGAATCTGATTCCACTAAGAAAAGAATTGGACATAGAATAAAAATTTACTACCTGAATGGTCAAGAATTAGAAAAGTGAGACATTTGTGTAGTGAATGGATCTTACAAATAGTGAGGCAATTGTGTGTTTATTGACACTCTGAGATTTTCAGAAATAATACTTATAAAACCAGTATCTGTATGAGTCCACATTTGCAACATCCACATCCACGTATGTCCATGCACACACACACGCGCACAGAAAAAGTCCTAAGTCAAAACTATTAACATTGGGTCCATGTATAATCGAATCACTTTTGCTGTACACCTGAAACTAATGCAGTACTGTAAATCAACAATACTCCAACATAATCTAAAAATTAATACTGGTTATCTCTGGATCATTAGATCTTGTGTGTTTTTTTCCTACTGATTCATTATGAGTCGACAATGAATATAGAGTATTTTGGTAATAAATAATAAGATACAAACTGTTTTCTTTAAAAAGGTAAGTGGGCAATGCACATGGCTGGACAATTCTTAAATACATAGTCTTGGGTGTGGGAGCAGGGACTGGTTGCAAATGCTCATGAGAAAGAACTTCATGCAGTAATGGAATTGTTTTAAAATTATATCGTGTGATGTTTGCACAACTGTGTACATTTATTAAAAAAGTGTTTACCTGGGCACTTACAGTGAGTGAATTCTATACTATGTAAATTATACCTCCATAGAGACATGAATACAAACAAAATATATGTATATTCTCAAAAGAAATAGCCAGTAGCCCTATGAAAACAAAATTCAAACTGATTAGTCATCACATACAAATTTTAAAAAGTAATGAACATTTTGTCAACCAGATAGACAAAGATCATAGCAATTGAAAATATTAAGTAATAACAAGATCTCAAAGGCAAGATCACCACTCAGTTGACATCTGAATTATCTCTTTTTTTTTTAATGTAAATATACAGACCCACCAAATGAACTGCACAGAAGGTATCATAAATAATTAAATCTTTTAAAAAAGAATTAAACCTAGGGAACATTTCTGACAGCTTTCTGAAATGCTGTTCCTGAGTTGTAATCCTCAAATTTGGCTCAAATAAAATTTTCCACTTCTTTCATGAAAAAAAAAAAAAAAAACAGAAATAAATCTAATCAGATACATATAGAAAACTATAAATTGAAATATACCTACAGAGGAATTATTGGCAAGTAAGATTAGAACCAATTAAAATGTCCAAAGAAGCATTTTAATGAAATACAGTTCAACCATCGGAGAGTTATTATATATAGACCAGAGCTTCTAAAAGGGAGTACCCCCTCCTTAAAAACCACTTGTGGAATTCCCTGGTAGTCCAATGGTTAGGACTCCACACCCTCACTGCCAAGGGCTCAGGTTTGATCCCTGACCCTGGGAAAGAGGATCCCACAGTCTGCATGGTGCGCCCAAACCCAAAAACAACCCCCAAAACACCAAAAAAAAAAAACCCCTACCCATTCAACCCCTGCTACTCATGAAATAGTGCTAGCTTTCTCAAGAATGTTAGGTCGGGGGGGGAAAAGCTGAAAATAACTAAGTAGGAGCGTAACACATAAAGAAAGTTACTTTATAATGTTTAATGAAAAAAACCCTCAGATTATAAACCCATGTGTGAAAAACGATTCCTTTTCTGTTTTTTTTTTTTTAAATTTTGGCCTCTTGTATGGAATTGTTTTAAAATTATATCGTGTGATGTTTGCACAACTGTGTACATTATTAAAAAGTGTTTACCTGGGCACTTACAGTGAGTGAATTCTATACTATGTAAATTATACCTCCATAGAGACATGAATACAAACAAAATATATGTATATTCTCAAAAGAAATAGCCAGTAGCCCTATGAAAACAAAATTCAAACTGATTAGTCATCACATACAAATTTTAAAAAGTAATGAACATTTTGTCAACCAGATAGACAAAGATCATAGCAATTGAAAATATTAAGTAATAACAAGATCTCAAAGGCAAGATCACCACTCAGTTGACATCTGAATTATCTCTTTTTTTTTTAATGTAAATATACAGACCCACCAAATGAACTGCACAGAAGGTATCATAAATAATTAAATCTTTTAAAAAAGAATTAAACCTAGGGAACATTTCTGACAGCTTTCTGAAATGCTGTTCCTGAGTTGTAATCCTCAAATTTGGCTCAAATAAAATTTTCCACTTCTTTCATGAAAAAAAAAAAAAAAAACAGAAATAAATCTAATCAGATACATATAGAAAACTATAAATTGAAATATACCTACAGAGGAATTATTGGCAAGTAAGATTAGAACCAATTAAAATGTCCAAAGAAGCATTTTAATGAAATACAGTTCAACCATCGGAGAGTTATTATATATAGACCAGAGCTTCTAAAAGGGAGTACCCCCTCCTTAAAAACCACTTGTGGAATTCCCTGGTAGTCCAATGGTTAGGACTCCACACCCTCACTGCCAAGGGCTCAGGTTTGATCCCTGACCCTGGGAAAGAGGATCCCACAGTCTGCATGGTGCGGCCAAAACCCAAAACAACTCCCAAAACACCAAAAAAAAAAAACCCCTACCCATTCAACCCCTGCTACTCATGAAATAGTGCTAGCTTTCTCAAGAATGTTAGGTCGGGGGGGGAAAAGCTGAAAATAACTAAGTAGGAGCGTAACACATAAAGAAAGTTACTTTATAATGTTTAATGAAAAAAACCCTCAGATTATAAACCCATGTGTGAAAAACGATTCCTTTTCTGTTTTTTTTTTTTTTTTTTAAATTTTGGCCTCTTGTATTGGTTTTTATTCATTTATTTTTCATCCATCTTATATACCTTGGCCTGTGTGAGTCTTCCCATTGCAGTGGCCTCTCTCACTGCAGAGCACCAGCTCTGGGCACATGCACTCCAGAGTGTTGGCTCGTAATTAGAAACATCAGTCCAGCCACTCTGCGGCACATGGGACCTTCCTGGGTCAGGAATTAAACTGGTGCTCCTTGCACTGCAAGGCGGACTCTTTACCACTGGACCACCAGGGAAGCTCCCTTTTCGTTTTGTTTTGTTTTTTAATTATTCATTTATTAATTTTTGACTATTCTGGGTTTTCACTGCTGCTGCAGGCTCTTCTCTATTTGCAGGGAAAGGGGCTACTCTTTAGCTGAGGTGAGCAGGCTTCTTTCTTGTTGTGGTGACTTCTCTTGTGAAACTTGGGCTCTAGGGCACACGGGCTTCAATAGTTGCGGCTCTGAGGCTCTAGAGCACAGGCTCCATAGTTGTGGCTCACGGGTTTAGTTGCTCCGCAGCATGTGGGACCTTCCCCATCAGGGATCGAACCTGTGCCTCCTGCATTGGCAGGCAAACTCTACCACTGAGCTACCGGGGAAGCCCCCCTTTTCGTTTTGATAGAGAAGCATGTACACATAAGCGATTCTTCCCCAGAATGTTTTCAGGTGGTGACGCCTATGCAGCGTGATTATGGCTTGTTCAGTTTGGGGTTTTTATTTCTATCCGATTAGGAGATTAGCTAATCTCTATGGTTCTATAATAACTTTCACTATGTAATAGGAAATGATTACCTAATAATTCTTAACTAATTACTATGGGGTAAAAACCCCAGTATAGCTCCATAGGACCAAGGAAATTAAATCCTCATGCATGAAGGGGCAGGTGGAACAACTCCCAAAACACCAAAACCTACCCATTCAACCCCTGCTACTCATGAAATAGTGCTAGCTTTCTCAAGAATGTTAGGTCGGGGGGGGAAAAGCTGAAAATAACTAAGTAGGAGCGTAACACATAAAGAAAGTTACTTTATAATGTTTAATGAAAAAAACCCTCAGATTATAAACCCATGTGTGAAAAACGATTCCTTTTCTGTTTTTTTTTTTTAAATTTTGGCCTCTTGTATTGGTTTTTATTCATTTATTTTTCATCCATCTTATATACCTTGGCCTGTGTGAGTCTTCCCATTGCAGTGGCCTCTCTCACTGCAGAGCACCAGCTCTGGGCACATGCACTCCAGAGTGTTGGCTCGTAATTAGAAACATCAGTCCAGCCACTCTGCGGCACATGGGACCTTCCTGGGTCAGGAATTAAACTGGTGCTCCTTGCACTGCAAGGCGGACTCTTTACCACTGGACCACCAGGGAAGCTCCCTTTTCGTTTTGTTTTGTTTTTTAATTATTCATTTATTAATTTTTGACTATTCTGGGTTTTCACTGCTGCTGCAGGCTCTTCTCTATTTGCAGGGAAAGGGGCTACTCTTTAGCTGAGGTGAGCAGGCTTCTTTCTTGTTGTGGTGACTTCTCTTGTGAAACTTGGGCTCTAGGGCACACGGGCTTCAATAGTTGCGGCTCTGAGGCTCTAGAGCACAGGCTCCATAGTTGTGGCTCACGGGTTTAGTTGCTCCGCAGCATGTGGGACCTTCCCCATCAGGGATCGAACCTGTGCCTCCTGCATTGGCAGGCAAACTCTACCACTGAGCTACCGGGGAAGCCCCCCTTTTCGTTTTGATAGAGAAGCATGTACACATAAGCGATTCTTCCCCAGAATGTTTTCAGGTGGTGACGCCTATGCAGCGTGATTATGGCTTGTTCAGTTTGGGGTTTTTATTTCTATCCGATTAGGAGATTAGCTAATCTCTATGGTTCTATAATAACTTTCACTATGTAATAGGAAATGATTACCTAATAATTCTTAACTAATTACTATGGGGTAAAAACCCCAGTATAGCTCCATAGGACCAAGGATAAATTCTAAAATCCTCAGCATGACATGCAGGGGCAGGTGAGCTGAACTACAGCCTGACCCCCAGCCCCCTCCACGCCGCCCACCCCCGCCGCCCCCTCGTCCTCTCTGTACTAGGACCTGGTCTCTGGCCTCCAGAGCACAGGGCTTGCTCCCACTGGGACCCCCTTGTGCATTATGTTCTGCTCCCTCTGAGGTCAACCTCAAAGACCAGTGAGGCTCTGCTGCAAAGACCCAGCATGGCCACAGAAAAAAAAAAAATTTAAAATGGATTGACTATTTTCTGCCCAAATCAGAGGTTCCAAATTAACTTTCTCTTTGTAGTTCCTGTTTAGTCATGAGGGATGAGAGAATGGATGGCATTTTTTCCCCTCTTTCTGGGTCCCCAGTTCAGCCGAGCCATAAAACTTCTTTTCAGGCTTCTTTAACCTGTGTCAGATATTTGTGGAGTCTGAGATTGCCTGGCGTGGTGCTTTACTTGGCTGCCCTCAGGTTCTGTTCCAGAGACCAGGTGAATGAATGGTGAATAGACTCCAGTGTTCTGGAGGGGAAAGGGGAGATCGGGTGGGAATGGTCAGTCATTAACAGGCAGAAAAGGTACTCTCAAAAATACTGCGATTATTTCTCTGCAGGTCAGCTATTTCCATTCCTTACATTCCTTTTTTTTTTTGCCTTCAGACTAAAAGAATTTTTTTTAAAAAAGGTTTGATTACATTTTAACCTTGGAACACATGACTATTTCCAAACAGGAAACAGTGGGTCTTTCACACACTGTGTCCTTCCACAGCACCTGAACAATAAGCCTTTCAGGTTTTCAGTGAGTGGGGATGGGTTAGCCGAGCTCAAACAGACCTGGCTGCACTTGGAGCTCAAATAACCCACTGGGGAGCCTTGCTCACCTGCTTTGAGGGAAACAGTCTTTCCCACTGTACACATAAGCGATTCTTCCCCAGAATGTTTTCAGGTGGTGACGCCTATGCAGCGTGATTATGGCTTGTTCAGTTTGGGGTTTTTATTTCTATCCGATTAGGAGATTAGCTAATCTCTATGGTTCTATAATAACTTTCACTATGTAATAGGAAATGATTACCTAATAATTCTTAACTAATTACTATGGGGTAAAAACCCCAGTATAGCTCCATAGGACCAAGGATAAATTCTAAAATCCTCAGCATGACATGAAGGGGCAGGTGAGCTGAACTACAGCCTGACCCCAGCCCCTCCACGCCGCCCACCCCCGCCGCCCCCTCGTCCTCTCTGTACTAGGACCTGGTCTCTGGCCTCCAGAGCACAGGGCTTGCTCCCACTGGGACCCCCTTGTGCATTATGTTCTGCTCCCTCTGAGGTCAACCTCAAAGACCAGTGAGGCTCTGCTGCAAAGACCCAGCATGGCCACAGAAAAAAAAAAAAAAAAATTTAAAATGGATTGACTATTTTCTGCCCAAATCAGAGGTTCCAAATTAACTTTCTCTTTGTAGTTCCTGTTTAGTCATGAGGGATGAGAGAATGGATGGCATTTTTTCCCCTCTTTCTGGGTCCCCAGTTCAGCCGAGCCATAAAACTTCTTTTCAGGCTTCTTTAACCTGTGTCAGATATTTGTGGAGTCTGAGATTGCCTGGCGTGGTGCTTTACTTGGCTGCCCTCAGGTTCTGTTCCAGAGACCAGGTGAATGAATGGTGAATAGACTCCAGTGTTCTGGAGGGAATGGGGAGATCGGGTGGGAATGGTCAGTCATTAACAGGCAGAAAAGGTACTCTCAAAAATACTGCGATTATTTCTCTGCAGGTCAGCTATTTCCATTCCTTACATTCCTTTTTTTTTTTGCCTTCAGACTAAAAGAATTTTTTTTAAAAAAGGTTTGATTACATTTTAACCTTGGAACACATGACTATTTCCAAACAGGAAACAGTGGGTCTTTCACACACTGTGTCCTTCCACAGCACCTGAACAATAAGCCTTTCAGGTTTTCAGTGAGTGGGGATGGGTTAGCCGAGCTCCAAACAGACCTGGCTGCACTTGGAGCTCAAATAACCCACTGGGGAGCCTTGCTCACCTGCTTTGATTTGAGAAGGTTCTCCTGGCCTTTATGACAACAACAGCTTCCTTTTTCTCTCTGAGACTGTTAGACTCCAAACACAAGTAGTGCTCCTCTGTGGCCTAGAAGCATCTTCCCAGTGTTCTGCCAGATTTTCAAACCAGATTCAGCCTCAAGCAGCAAACCTTGGAAGGAAGAGAAGATTCTCTCAGTACCACCTTCAGGAAAAATAACCTGGATGCCAGGTCCCTCACTTTTCTCCAGCCAGCTCTGTAGTACCAGGAATTCCAAGGTCTAAACTCAATACTTGATCTGAATTAAACTTCAAGAAGGAATGGCACACGCCTTTTAGTCTGTGAGACACAGCCTGGATGATGTGGAAAGCGTCTGTCATCATAATTTGAGACACCAACAGGTTTTGTTCATTGCTCTCTCCTGGAGATCTTCCCAGAATCAGATGCCAGATCTCGACTTCTATTATCCTGGAAGAAGTCAAGGAGTCAAGAGAAACTTGAAATGAAAAGCCAGCCAAAATAACAGGTTTTTCTACTTGCTGCTTCCTTCTTCCCACTCCAGAGACACCAGCTTGGGATAGAAAGAGCAGAGTGAGCACCAGCGAGTGTCCTGCACCTATGCCCCGCCCCAGTGACCCTGTTGGCTCAGGGGACATGAGTGAAGAGTAAGCTTGGGTCTGGTCCCCCTGTATGGGACTTCTGGTGTGCGGTAGCCCTGCTGATGCTCTCCTGTCCCCGGACCCCGGGCATGGAGTAGTTGAAATGGTAGCACAGCTTTTCCAGCTGCTGAGGAGCTTGCAAAAGCCCCTTGGCGCTTCTTCTCTCCCAAGGGGTTTGGAAATGACCCACAGCTGTCCATGGCTCCCAAGTGAGGCCTACAAAGTAATCAAGAGAGAGAGAGAAGGTGCTGGCGGGAGGCTGCCAAGCAGGGGGGATGGGCACATCCTCCAACTCAACGAGAGGGCACAAAGCATCCTGGGTGAGGACATGGCTGCATGTCTGAGGACTCTCCATGCCAGCCACCAGCTCAGGGGCAAGGCGCACCTGGCATCCTCTAAACCAGGCACCTTTTCTGACCAGGGACACACAGGACGAGCAGTGGGGCCAGGTCGGGCCCCTGCCCAGGACTGGCTTCTGGGCACCTGGAGCTTCACCTCAGGACAGAAGGCATGGGAGAAACATGGCTGGGAGGCCTGAGATGGACTGTGAGTGGCTTACAAGGTTTGAGAGGAAAAGATAAAGCTCAGAAAGCATCAGATCGAGTTGCCCGCATCAGATCACCATGGCTTAAAATTCACGTTCAAAAGTCAGATTGTGTGACAGAAGTCAGTCCCCTGGCAGCAGAGAACCTGCAGAGTGATCTTGGGTAGGCTGTTTTACTTGTCTGGGTTTTGTGACAACCCTCCACCTCGCCCCTCCCCACAACCCTTGGCTCTGCACAACGATGCTTTTCCAGCTCTGGGAGTCATTCTGCCGCCTCTAGGAGTGGGCCAGCAGCAGCCTCCAGTCCATGTTCTACTGAGTGCATCAGGTATGACAACATGAGCCCGTGAGTCCAGAGGGGGCGGATGGAGGACAGGGAGGTAGGGGCTCCGCCTTCTTCTCGGTCATGTCCCTTCTTTAGGTGCCCCTGCTCCCGGCTGAGGGAACTCCAGCCTGCGCTGAGAACACCTTGCCCAACATCACTTTAATAGTCCTGCAGTTTCTGCCGGCTTTAGCCAAATTCTCAGGGGACATGAGTGAAGAGTAAGCTATGGGTCTGGTCCCCCTGTATGGGACTTCTGGTGTGCGGTAGCCCTGCTGATGCTCTCCTGTCCCCGGACCCCGGGCATGGAGTAGTTGAAATGGTAGCACAGCTTTTCCAGCTGCTGAGGAGCTTGCAAAAGCCCCTTGGCGCTTCTTCTCTCCCAAGGGGTTTGGAAATGACCCACAGCTGTCCATGGCTCCCAAGTGAGGCCTACAAAGTAATCAAGAGAGAGAGAGAAGGTGCTGGCGGGAGGCTGCCAAGCAGGGGGGATGGGCACATCCTCCAACTCAACGAGAGGGCACAAAGCATCCTGGGTGAGGACATGGCTGCATGTCTGAGGACTCTCCATGCCAGCCACCAGCTCAGGGGCAAGGCGCACCTGGCATCCTCTAAACCAGGCACCTTTTCTGACCAGGGACACACAGGACGAGCAGTGGGGCCAGGTCGGGCCCCCGGCCCAGGACTGGCTTCTGGGCACCTGGAGCTTCACCTCAGGACAGAAGGCATGGGAGAAACATGGCTGGGAGGCCTGAGATGGACTGTGAGTGGCTTACAAGGTTTGAGAGGAAAAGATAAAGCTCAGAAAGCATCAGATCGAGTTGCCCGCATCAGATCACCATGGCTTAAAATTCACGTTCAAAAGTCAGATTGTGTGACAGAAGTCAGTCCCCTGGCAGCAGAGAACCTGCAGAGTGATCTTGGGTAGGCTGTTTTACTTGTCTGGGTTTTGTGACAACCCTCCACCTCGCCCCTCCCCACAACCCTTGGCTCTGCACAACGATGCTTTTCCAGCTCTGGGAGTCATTCTGCCGCCTCTAGGAGTGGGCCAGCAGCAGCCTCCAGTCCATGTTCTACTGAGTGCATCAGGTATGACAACATGAGCCCGTGAGTCCAGAGGGGGCGGATGGAGGACAGGGAGGTAGGGGCTCCGCCTTCTTCTCGGTCATGTCCCTTCTTTAGGTGCCCCTGCTCCCGGCTGAGGGAACTCCCCAGCCTGCGCTGAGAACACCTTGCCCAACATCACTTTAATAGTCCTGTAGAGGGCACCGTTTCCTTGTCCCAGAGGCTGCAGGGATTCAGCCAAATTCTCAATGCTCTTCTGTCCATCGGATGATCTCTTCAAACCACCAAGGATAGTACTTTAGGAATATGGAGAAGCATGGGGCAGCCCCTGACCGTGAGAAACTCCTGACTCTCTAGGGAAGGAGACAAAGACGCAGAACTATTGGCCCGATGGTGACATATCTAAGTTCCTGGCTCAAGGCAGCATATAGATTCCCTGTGCTTAGAAATTCAGAAGACATCGAGACTTGTGCCAACAGTCTCCAGGGAAGATATCAAGATGGTGGTGACACTGGCAGTAGACCTTGATGGGTCTGGGGACCAACACCAAACCAACAGAGAGAGCACATGGCAAAGTCTGGTTAAAAGCTCCGGTTTTAAAATCAAAATCCAATGTGTTTAAAGTGTTCCCTTTAAAGAGGCTAATTTTATGTTATGTGACTTTCACTTCTATTTTAAAAAGTTACATGCGATAGTAAAAAGTTACATGTGTATGTAATTTTTAAAAAGCTACATGTGTATGTGTGTATATATATGTCTTATGTATTGTTGTACTAGGAAATAATTCAAAATCTAAAACTAAAAAAGAATGTATAGGGACTTAGCTGGTGGCCACTGGTTAAGACTCTGAACTCCCCAAAAGAGATAAACAAACAAACCAAACCAAACAAAGACTCTGAACGCCCAATGCAGGGAGCCAGAGTTCGATCCCTGGTGAGGGAACTAGATTCTACATGGTGCAACTAAAAAGATCCTGCACATGGCAACAAAGTCCTGCTAAAGCCAGATGAATTCATAGATAAATTTTTCAAAAAAGAGTATACCATGGGATTCTGTGTCATGTGTCAGCCTAGATGGGATAGGTTTGAGGAGAGAATGGATACACATATATGTGTGACTGGATCCCTTTCCTCTTCACCAGCAGCAGCCTCCAGTCCATGTTCTACTGAGTGCATCAGGTATGACAACATGAGCCCGTGAGTCCAGAGGGGGCGGATGGAGGACAGGGAGGTAGGGGCTCCGCCTTCTTCTCGGTCATGTCCCTTCTTTAGGTGCCCCTGCTCCCGGCTGAGGGAACTCCCCAGCCTGCGCTGAGAACACCTTGCCCAACATCACTTTAATAGTCCTGTAGAGGGCACCGTTTCCTTGTCCCAGAGGCTGCAGGGATTCAGCCAAATTCTCAATGCTCTTCTGTCCATCGGATGATCTCTTCAAACCACCAAGGATAGTACTTTAGGAATATGGAGAAGCATGGGGCAGCCCCTGACCGTGAGAAACTCCTGACTCTCTAGGGAAGGAGACAAAGACGCAGAACTATTGGCCCGATGGTGACATATCTAAGTTCCTGGCTCAAGGCAGCATATAGATTCCCTGTGCTTAGAAATTCAGAAGACATCGAGACTTGTGCCAACAGTCTCCAGGGAAGATATCAAGATGGTGGTGACACTGGCAGTAGACCTTGATGGGTCTGGGGACCAACACCAAACCAACAGAGAGAGCACATGGCAAAGTCTGGTTAAAAGCTCCGGTTTTAAAATCAAAATCCAATGTGTTTAAAGTGTTCCCTTTAAAGAGGCTAATTTTATGTTATGTGACTTTCACTTCTATTTTAAAAAGTTACATGCGATAGTAAAAAGTTACATGTGTATGTAATTTTTAAAAAGCTACATGTGTATGTGTGTATATATATGTCTTATGTATTGTTGTACTAGGAAATAATTCAAAATCTAAAACTAAAAAAGAATGTATAGGGACTTAGCTGGTGGCCACTGGTTAAGACTCTGAACTCCCCAAAAGAGATAAACAAACAAACCAAACCAAACAAAGACTCTGAACGCCCAATGCAGGGAGCCAGAGTTCGATCCCTGGTGAGGGAACTAGATTCTACATGGTGCAACTAAAAAGATCCTGCACATGGCAACAAAGTCCTGCTAAAGCCAGATGAATTCATAGATAAATTTTTCAAAAAAGAGTATACCATGGGATTCTGTGTCATGTGTCAGCCTAGATGGGATAGGTTTGAGGAGAGAATGGATACACATATATGTGTGACTGGATCCTTTTCCTCTTCACCTGAAACTACCACAACATTGCTAACACAATGCAATTACCCTGATACAAAAGGAAAAGTTTAAAGTTTGGAAAACTAATAAACAAACAAAAAGTGTACACTAAAAACTCTTAGTCTTTCTGCCAGATGCCCAGTTTTCATTCAAAAAGCAGCTAATGGCATAGTTCCCTTTGTATTTATCCAAAGATGTTCTGTCATGGGCAGACACTGGAGAATTTTTAGGAATATACTGGGCCCCAGGATATAATGAAATGAGTAATGATGATACAGACAATTCAGATGGTCCTCGAACCCCAGATAAGTTCTTTAGACCTAGGATTCGCCCCCTAGAGAGTGAAATTAGCTCAGATGGAGAAGAAGAATGAGTAAATATGATGATACCTAAAGGAGGGGCATATGTTAACCCAAAAGGTAAAAGAATTGTAGCTAAAAGAAGTTATGAATAGGTCAGTCAAGACTCTTCTAGTGACGAGGAATGTGTGACTCATGCAGCCCTGCCTAACTATTTAAGAGTGTAGTTATTCCCACTATTAGTCTAGAGTGTAGTTATTCCCACTATTAATTTAGGACGAAGATATTCCCATCGTTAACCTTTAAACTTTCCATTATAAAAAGGGGAGAGTAGATTGTGCGAGAGCTCACTCACAAAACTCAGCTGCAACTGAGGTGGGGCTGAAGTTCTCCCGCTCTGGGGTAAGATTTTTCTGTTATTTTGTTGATTGAGTTCTGAAATGTTCTTTGAAGCTTTGAATTGAGTTCTGAAATTATCTTAAAGCCTTGAATTGTTACTAATTGAGTTCTGAAATTTTAATTTTGCTTTGTTTAAAATTATTGATGCACGCTATAGTGAATGCTAATTGATTTACACTTTGTATTAATAAATCTGATCTTGATTTGAAAGACCCACGCTTTTTTACTGTTGAGGTTCTATTCTCTAAATATTTGAGGGAGCTACATTGTGTAGGTTGAAGTTCTCTGAAAATGGAATAAAAGTAAATCACTTTGCATCTATTAATCAGAGATAAGTAACTACACATTGCCTGCAACAGTTCTATGCAAGCAAAGAGAACTGGGTATATGTAGTCTTTATTTCCATCCTTTTTGTACACAAATGGTTGTCTGCTCTGCATATATATGGGCACCTTGCTTTGATCACTGAATGCTTCTTGGCTCTCACACCTTATGTGTCCTCTCTCGAAACAGTTTATTCACATTCCTATGATATGTCATCTACAGATGACGTCATAATCTTCATCACTTTCATTTTCAGAGCTGAGAAAAATAAGATCGAAGAAGACAAATGCCTGAAGGTCCCATATCTAGGAACTGATGGAGGCGGGACTTCAACCCAGGCAGCCTGACACCTGAGTATTCGCTTTTAGCCACTCAACTTCACAGCCTCTACCTAAAGAACTTTTCTATTCTTTCTTACAGATGCATAGTATCCCATTCTGTCCTGTACGGAAGTAACATCATTTATTCAACCCATGTCTACTGATGGACATTTAGTTTTTTTCCAGTCTTCTGCTGTGACAAAAAAATGTTGCAGAGAGTAAGCTTGGGTAGATGGGATTTCACATACACGGGTCTCCTCAGGATGTACTTTTCAAAGTGAAATTCGACACAATTTTTGATGACTATTGCATAACTGCCCTTCCATTTGCCCCATCAATTGTCATCCCTCCCGCAGTATTGGGTGTAAGTCCCTGCTTCACTGGTCCTCACAGAGGCTCACTTAACACTAGAGTCCAATGAGTAGTTAGGTGCTAACTATACAGGTGACCATCCCTGCTTTCAAAAACTTCTGGTCTTTATTATTATTGTTTAATTTTATGTATTTAACGGTGCTAGGTCTTCATTGCTGCGAGGGGTTCTCTCCAGTTGTGGTAAGCAGGAGCTGCTCTCTAGCTGCGGTGCGTTGGCTTCTCATTATGACAGCTTCTCTTGTTGGGGAGGCTCTAGGGGCTTGGTCTTCAGTAGCTGTGGCTCCCAGGAGCTAGAGCTCTGGCTGAGTACTTGTGGTACAAGGGCTCAGTTGCCCTGTGGTCTATGGGATCTTCCTGGACAAGGGATTGAACCCATGTCGCCTGCATTAGCAGGTGGATTCTTTGTCACTGAGCCACAAGGGAAGCCCTCAAAATTTCCAGTCTTACTGGAACCGGCTGAGCAACAAGTCACAGAGAGTCACTAGTAAACCTTCATTTAGTCATTAAAGGAGTCAGACCATTAACTTGTGTTTTTGTTACCAACCCAGGATCTTGGCTTCTTCAACCAAAAGAAATGGAGAAGAGGTCAGACAAGAGCAAGAACAAGCAACATGTTTCCTTGCTCACTCCCGGCAGAGGTGGTGAGCTCGTTCCAGAGGGAAGGATGTGTCCTCTCTCGAAACAGTTTATTCACATTCCTATGATATGTCATCTACAGATGACGTCATAATCTTCATCACTTTCATTTTCAGAGCTGAGAAAAATAAGATCGAAGAAGACAAATGCCTGAAGGTCCCATATCTAGGAACTGATGGAGGCGGGACTTCAACCCAGGCAGCCTGACACCTGAGTATTCGCTTTTAGCCACTCAACTTCACAGCCTCTACCTAAAGAACTTTTCTATTCTTTCTTACAGATGCATAGTATCCCATTCTGTCCTGTACGGAAGTAACATCATTTATTCAACCCATGTCTACTGATGGACATTTAGTTTTTTTCCAGTCTTCTGCTGTGACAAAAAAATGTTGCAGAGAGTAAGCTTGGGTAGATGGGATTTCACATACACGGGTCTCCTCAGGATGTACTTTTCAAAGTGAAATTCGACACAATTTTTGATGACTATTGCATAACTGCCCTTCCATTTGCCCCATCAATTGTCATCCCTCCCGCAGTATTGGGTGTAAGTCCCTGCTTCACTGGTCCTCACAGAGGCTCACTTAACACTAGAGTCCAATGAGTAGTTAGGTGCTAACTATACAGGTGACCATCCCTGCTTTCAAAAACTTCTGGTCTTTATTATTATTGTTTAATTTTATGTATTTAACGGTGCTAGGTCTTCATTGCTGCGAGGGGTTCTCTCCAGTTGTGGTAAGCAGGAGCTGCTCTCTAGCTGCGGTGCGTTGGCTTCTCATTATGACAGCTTCTCTTGTTGGGGAGGCTCTAGGGGCTTGGTCTTCAGTAGCTGTGGCTCCCAGGAGCTAGAGCTCTGGCTGAGTACTTGTGGTACAAGGGCTCAGTTGCCCTGTGGTCTATGGGATCTTCCTGGACAAGGGATTGAACCCATGTCGCCTGCATTAGCAGGTGGATTCTTTGTCACTGAGCCACAAGGGAAGCCCTCAAAATTTCCAGTCTTACTGGAACCGGCTGAGCAACAAGTCACAGAGAGTCACTAGTAAACCTTCATTTAGTCATTAAAGGAGTCAGACCATTAACTTGTGTTTTTGTTACCAACCCAGGATCTTGGCTTCTTCAACCAAAAGAAATGGAGAAGAGGTCAGACAAGAGCAAGAACAAGCAACATGTTTCCTTGCTCACTCCCGGCAGAGGTGGTGAGCTCGTTCCAGAGGGGAGGGATGGATCGGTGGCCGGGGTCAGAGGGACAGCTTAGGTGGTCTGCCCGCCCCCTTGGTGGTGCTGTGTGCAGACTGGATGTGCGGTGCCCTGCTTGTTTTCCTGCCTCCTCAGAAGCTGCAGTTGGTTTTTGGCCTCCATTATCTTGTTCATAATTTGCCCCAACTCTCCATGCATGTAGTTATTTTTAGTCCTTTTAAGTTTCTTTCTATTCAGATCCTGGAGGAGATGTTGGTCCAGGTGCAAGCACTGAAGAGTCCCAGGTCCCTGTCTCATTTTGAAGAAGACAGAATACAGATCGTAAGAGTAGGCTCATCAGGCCCCCTACTATTTGGTCAGTTTAGACTGTGTGTTTGTGAAAAAAGGACAAAAATTACCAGTACATCCTTGTCCATAGTCACTGAATATCCCCAGCAGACCCTCATTTTATTGCCCCACAAGATGGAGAATGATTCAAATGCTTCTTAATCCAGGGCTGTTCCTCAACATCTTCAGGAAAGGGTTGAAAACCCACAGTTGCAACAAGAGGTTAAGGAATTTTCTATTTTCAGTGAAAGAAGAGGGCAAGTCTTCAGACCTGGAGCTTTTGCTAAAATCAGAATTTGGCAAGTGGCCATTGAAAAACATGGGATTTTAGTCCTTAAATTTTACTTATTTTACTTCACTCATTCATTTAAAATTCAGGTCCTAGTTGTATCCAAGCGACTCCAAGGCTGGAGTGCAGGCTCCAACCTGAACGCTGCAGTCTGAATTCTTACTTCCTGTGTTTACTAAACAACTGGTGCCCAAGCTGCTGGTCATTGAATATACTTTCACTCAGGTGCAAATATTTATTGAATCCCTACTGTGCGCCTGGTACCTATCAAATGAAGATGAATAACACGCACATATAGGCTTCTTTTGGGCGGGGTCGGGTTGGGGAGGGAGAGGGGCGGGCGGGCCACTTCTATTGGTCTTTCATTTATCTATTTCCATCCATCTTTGTTCCTTGACCTGTGTGGGCCACCTATTGCAGTGGCCTCTGTTGTCACAGAGCACCAGCTCTGGGCGCATGCGCTCCAGAATTCCGGCTCAGTAATTGGATATATCGGTCCAGCTGCTCTGCAGCACATGGGATCTTCCCAGGCCAGGGATGGAAATGGCGCCCCCACTGGACCACCAGGGAAGCCCTACAGGCTTCTTCAAGTGACTTCAACGAGGCGTAAATGCAGATATCCAGATTTAACTATCAGCCAAAGGAAAAATGTCCTCCCCTCTACTCCCTACTTTGTGGGAGTACACTCTTGGCTTCAGTTGTCTGTGGGAGGAAACGGCCCTGTCTTTGGTCTGGCACTCATTTCTGTGTGAGCTAAGATTTGTTCCTATTTATACTTCTCCAAGAAAGCTTAGGGCAGCATGAAGAGAAAGGAGTGACCTTCAACTATTGTGTGTAAATTAAAATATTTCGAAGTCTAGGGGCCACCTCTGTGTTTATTAATAGACGGAGAATTATTTGACCTCAGCATGACAGGAATTTTTCAGTCAGTTGGGAGGGACTCTCCCAAGGAGATTTGCTCCACACCCTAAAGATCAAGTGAAAATATGCTGATAGCTGGAGAACCTTGAACCCTCATTACCCCACAAGATGGAGAATGATTCAAATGCTTCTTAATCCAGGGCTGTTCCTCAACATCTTCAGGAAAGGGTTGAAAACCCACAGTTGCAACAAGAGGTTAAGGAATTTTCTATTTTCAGTGAAAGAAGAGGGCAAGTCTTCAGACCTGGAGCTTTTGCTAAAATCAGAATTTGGCAAGTGGCCATTGAAAAACATGGGATTTTAGTCCTTAAATTTTACTTATTTTACTTCACTCATTCATTTAAAATTCAGGCCCTAGTTGTATCCAAGCGACTCCAAGGCTGGAGTGCAGGCTCCAACCTGAACGCTGCAGTCTGAATTCTTACTTCCTGTGTTTACTAAACAACTGGTGCCCAAGCTGCTGGTCATTGAATATACTTTCACTCAGGTGCAAATATTTATTGAATCCCTACTGTGCGCCTGGTACCTATCAAATGAAGATGAATAACACGCACATATAGGCTTCTTTTGGTGGGGGTTGGGGAGGGAGAGGGCGGGCGGCCACTTCTATTGGTTTTTCATTTATCTATTTCCATCCATCTTTGTTCCTTGACCTGTGTGGGCCACCTATTGCAGTGGCCTCTGTTGTCACAGAGCACCAGCTCTGGGCGCATGCGCTCAGAATTTCGGCTCATTAATTGTATATATCGGTCCAGCTGCTCTGCAGCACATGGGATCTTCCCAGGCCAGGGATGGAAATGGCGCCCCCACTGGACCACCAGGGAAGCCCTACAGGCTTCTTCAAGTGACTTCAACGAGGCGTAAATGCAGATATCCAGATTTAACTATCAGCCAAAGGAAAAATGTCCTCCCCTCTACTCCCTACTTTGTGGGAGTACACTCTTGGCTTCAGTTGTCTGTGGGAGGAAACGGCCCTGTCTTTGGTCTGGCACTCATTTCTGTGTGAGCTAAGATTTGTTCCTATTTATACTTCTCCAAGAAAGCTTAGGGCAGCATGAAGAGAAAGGAGTGACCTTCAACTATTGTGTGTAAATTAAAATATTTCGAAGTCTAGGGGCCACCTCTGTGTTTATTAATAGACGGAGAATTATTTGACCTCAGCATGACAGGAATTTTTCAGTCAGTTGGGAGGGACTCTCCCAAGGAGATTTGCTCCACACCCTAAAGATCAAGTGAAAATATGCTGATAGCTGGAGAACCTTAAGAGGAAGATGGAAACAGATGTTGGCTTATTTTCTGTCCTCACCCCCTGGCCCGCATGTGTGCTGAGTCATATGCGAAATGAGTTGTGTTCGACTCGTTGCAACCCTATGGACTGTAGCCCGCCAAGTTCCTCTGTCCATAGAATTCTCCAGGCAAGAATATTGGAGTGGGTTGCCATGCCCTTCTCTAGGGGATCTTCCTGACCCAGGGACTGAACCCACATCTCTTAAGTTTCCTGCATTGGTGGGTGAGTTCTTTAATATTAGTGTCACCTGGGAAGCCCCCTGACCCTTTTACTGGTCCTTAAAGAGAGTGTGGATTTTCATCACTGAGTGGAAGCTGCCCCTGAAAGCAGCAACCATCCTTAATCTTTAAAACTGTTCCCTGGGAACATATATGTAAAAAAATTAATTAATTAATTAATTAATTAATTTTAAAAAAACCCAAAAAAACCAAACTGTTCCTCGCCTGCTGCCTATAGCTCTCTGAGAATTGTGGATGCAGTGGTTGAATCAAGTTTCCAGCATCATCACATTACAAACTCGTGTGATCACAAATGGATGCTCAAGAGCAGGATAAAGTTATTATTATAAGGCAAGTGGTTTGCAGGGAGGAAAATGCGATATGGTGACTTAGAAATAAAAGCCATTATTTCTAGTCCAAGGATTGGGCCATAAGTTAAAAACAAAGAGGACGTCCCTGGTGGTTTAGTTAGTAAAGAGTCCGCCTTGCAGTTCAAGGGGCACCAGTTCCATCCCTGGCCTGGGAAGATCCCACGTGTGGTGGTGGAGCGGCTGGAGAGGTGCGTCCAGTTATGAGTCAGCGCTCTGGAGCGCGTGTGCCCAGAGCCGGTGCCCTGCAATGAGAGGCCGCTGCAATGGGAGGCCCGCACTGGCCAAAGAATAAAGATGGATGAAAATAAATCAATAATAATAATAAAAAAAGGTCAAATTAAAAAAGAAAGAATGTTTAAAAAAAACACAAAGAGACAAACAAAACCTCTTTGTTGGGCTTCACTGGTAGCTCAGTGGTAAAAAGGTCACTTGCCAATGCAGGAGAAATGAGTTCGATTCCTGATCTGGGAAGATCCCACATGCTGCAGAGCAACTAAGCCTGTGAGCCACAACCATTGAGCCGGTGCTCTAGAGCCTTGGAGCCACAATTTTTTTTTTTTTTTTTTTTTATCTTTTGGGGGGGGGGGGGGGGGGGGGGGACAGGCGGGCCACTTCTATTGGTCTTTCATTTCTCTATTTTCATCCGTCTTTGTTCTTTGGCTCCTGTGGGCCTCCCATCGCGGTGGCCTCTGTCCTCTTAGAGCACCGGCTCTGGGCACATGCGCCCCAGAGCTCCGGCTCGATAATTGGACATATCGGTCCAGCCGCTCTGCGGCACGTGGCCAGAGATCAAACCGGCGCCCTTTGCACTGCAAGGCGGTGTCCTTACCCACTGGACCACCAGGGGAAGCCCTGGAGCCGCAACTTTTGAACCCATGTGCCACAACTACTGAAGCCCATGTGCCCTAGAACCTGAGTTCCACAAGAGAAGTAATTGCAACAAAAAGCCTGCTCACCTCAACTAGAGAATAGCCCCCACTCCCTGCAACTAGACAAGAGCCTGCAGCAGCAGTGAAAACCCAGAATAGCCAAAAATAATTAAATTAATTGAAAAAACTAAAACAACTCTTTAAGAAGGCGCCACTGCTCCTCAGTGGGAGAAGTCACTTTGCTTCTCTTTCTACAGTCCTGGAAAACAGGTAAATGCTGTCTTGCTTGGTGGAATTGTACTGAAACCAGCCAGCACCTGTGTAGTTCTTGCTGCCCACCAGAGATCGCTTGGATTACTTCCTTTCATCTTCGTAACAATCCTCAACCACTTTGACGTAATTATTATTGCTGTTAGTCACATCCTACATGGAAATGGAGGTACAGAGAGATGAAGTAATTTGCCCAAGGCCGCGGATAATAAAGGCCACAGTCAGGGCCAGTGCAAGATAAAAATGTGGGGTCCTGGCCGCAAGTCAGGAAAGTCCATTTCTTTTCCCACATGGGGGTGGTGTCCTGCCTTCCACAGGAGTGGAGCCGCTGTGCCTGGCCACGCGCAGTAGCGGCAGGGTAGTGGTTGACGGGGTGCAGCCAGGAGCTGATAGCCTAGGGCAGGGATGGCGGCTTACCACCCGCCCCCTAGAGACACAGGAAGGGGTAGGGGCACTGTGTCTGACTCTGATCGTCTCCTTGTCAGTGTCAGGGGAGGGTTGGGTGACAATGGAAGAACACAAGACTTCTGGCTCACTACGGCCTCTCTGATCATGGGACCAGGTTACTAACAGTACCAGACAGACGTCGGAGCCGTCTTAGGCTGGGGTGAATGGCAACAGATGCCAGGGTGTAGTGGACACCAGAGACCCCTGGGCTTACTCCACCTTCCTAAACTTCACTAAAAACCACAAATTTACAGATAATTCAGAATGTGAAGGCCCCAACCGCAGAGCGTTAAGCCCCAAGACCCTCTAAGCGCTGGCCCTGGGTGACTGCGCTAGTTGCGTGGCCAAGAAGCAAGCCTTGGCTCCAGGCAACCATGCTAGCATCCTGACTGTGGTGGAAAATCATGGGAAATTCAAAGTCCTTTGAAAAATAAAGTAAAAATTTGTTCAGACTGTAAAACTCTGCCCTGCCTTTTCACTTTGAGAAGTAAAAACTGCCTTGAAATATAAAGTGGTACTGTTCGTCCTCACAGTACTTCATTAACTTCATTTCACACCTCCACATGAAGCCTGTCTTGACCAAAAATAATTAAATTAATTGAAAAAACTAAAACAACTCTTTAAGAAGGCGCCACTGCTCCTCAGTGGGAGAAGTCACTTTGCTTCTCTTTCTACAGTCCTGGAAAACAGGTAAATGCTGTCTTGCTTGGTGGAATTGTACTGAAACCAGCCAGCACCTGTGTAGTTCTTGCTGCCCACCAGAGATCGCTTGGATTACTTCCTTTCATCTTCGTAACAATCCTCAACCACTTTGACGTAATTATTATTGCTGTTAGTCACATCCTACATGGAAATGGAGGTACAGAGAGATGAAGTAATTTGCCCAAGGCCGCGGATAATAAAGGCCACAGTCAGGGCCAGTGCAAGATAAAAATGTGGGGTCCTGGCCGCAAGTCAGGAAAGTCCATTTCTTTTCCCACATGGGGGTGGTGTCCTGCCTTCCACAGGAGTGGAGCCGCTGTGCCTGGCCACGCGCAGTAGCGGCAGGGTAGTGGTTGACGGGGTGCAGCCAGGAGCTGATAGCCTAGGGCAGGGATGGCGGCTTACCACCCGCCCCCTAGAGACACAGGAAGGGGTAGGGGCACTGTGTCTGACTCTGATCGTCTCCTTGTCAGTGTCAGGGGAGGGTTGGGTGACAATGGAAGAACACAAGACTTCTGGCTCACTACGGCCTCTCTGATCATGGGACCAGGTTACTAACAGTACCAGACAGACGTCGGAGCCGTCTTAGGCTGGGGTGAATGGCAACAGATGCCAGGGTGTAGTGGACACCAGAGACCCCTGGGCTTACTCCACCTTCCTAAACTTCACTAAAAACCACAAATTTACAGATAATTCAGAATGTGAAGGCCCCAACCGCAGAGCGTTAAGCCCCAAGACCCTCTAAGCGCTGGCCCTGGGTGACTGCGCTAGTTGCGTGGCCAAGAAGCAAGCCTTGGCTCCAGGCAACCATGCTAGCATCCTGACTGTGGTGGAAAATCATGGGAAATTCAAAGTCCTTTGAAAAATAAAGTAAAAATTTGTTCAGACTGTAAAACTCTGCCCTGCCTTTTCACTTTGAGAAGTAAAAACTGCCTTGAAATATAAAGTGGTACTGTTCGTCCTCACAGTACTTCATTAACTTCATTTCACACCTCCACATGAAGCCTGTCTTGACCTTCCCAAATACAACTGACCACACTTTTATTGTGTTGCCTCCTAATCTGTGTAATTATAATGTTCAGAACGTGCGCTTTGGAAACATACACCCCTGGGTTGTAATCCCAGCTCTGTCAGTGACTTGTGAGACGGAGGCAAATTCCTCTCATCTGCTCTTCCACTTGAGAGTACAACTCTGGGCTCCAGTATTGGATAGACTGAAGTCGAAACGAGGCCACAGGACGTGTCTTGACCTAACCTTGCAAAAGTAAGCACGTTGTTTTCGCTTAGATTTTGTTTATTCAGAGTGGCTTTGGTGGTGGTAGCAGGGCAGTCACGGAGATAGAGGGTAAAGAGCCCTAGCTACTGATGAGACTAGTGTTTACCAGTGTCTGACACCGATAACAGGAACTGCAAGTATTTATTTTTCCACTAGACTTTCTTGAGAGCTGGGTCCTGTCTTATTCACCTATGTCTTAACACAATGCTTGAAGCCAAGTGTCTAATTTACATGAATTCTCTTTGCAATCGACACTAAAAATGAGGGGTTTTATCGATAACTGGGAGGGTGAATAAAAGAAATATCTTAAGGGCTTTGACTGTCTGTTTGAAACAGATAAAAGCCAAAAACGTTTGGAAAAATGAGGTCACCAAGGCCTTTTATGATCAAACAATTCAAACTTTTTCCTAAGTGCCTATCACTTGGCTTGTCTCATTTTTTAGTCTGCATTTAAAATAGTAAGCGTGAACATCACTGATGAAGATTTGAAACTCATTCGGTGAGATTCAGTATACCACGTTTTCGGAAGTTTTGTTCCCAAACGGCAAGAAAAGAGAACGACTTAAAGTGGACCGAAAATCACAATTTAGTGACCTCAGGATCCCTGGGCGACGCAGACATTCTTGCTCTCCAATCGTCGGGGAGTCCGGAGAGAACGCTCTCTGGATTGGTCAGAGGAGACATCCCTCCAGGTCTATTCAAGAAGGGGCTGGTCTGGGGCTCGGCCGGCTGAGCCTTTTGGCCAATCAGAGAACGCATGGGGGCGGGCTTTGCCGCAAGAGGGTGGAACGAAGCCTACCTCGGAAGGAGTATCCGCCATTAGCGAACGGAGGGGGCGTGGCCTCCGATCGCGGGTTCCCGCCTGCTGGGGCCCGAGCGCGGAGTGGGTGGGGCCCGCGGGCCTGGGCGGGGCGAGCGGTGGCTGCGGCGGAGCCGGATGCGGGCGGCGCCGCGGCCGCCGCGGCCCTGGGGATGGGCGGAGCCCCGGCTGCCAGTGCTGGTGGCCGCTGTGAGCGGCCGCCTCTGCTCCCGCGCGTCGCTGCTTCCCAGGGCGGCGGTATGCTGGGGAAGGGGGTAGTCGGCGGTGGCGGCGGCACCAAGGCGCCCAAGCCCTCCTTCGTGTCGTACGTGCGCCCAGAGGTGAGGGGGCGCCGCGCGGGCGGGGCGTCGGGCTGGAGCGGCCGAGGCGGGGGGCGCCGGGAGCCCCTTCCCTGCCGCCGGAGGGCCGCGAGCGCTTCCTGCCCGTGCGCCGGAGGGGAGCCGAGCGAGATGAGGCCCCCCAGGGGCGCGCCGGGCCTCCTGGCGGTCCCGGGTGGGAATCCCCGACGCGGGCGGGCAGGTGCCCGAGTGCAGGGCCCGCCTCGCTGGGTACCAGGTGAAGGGGCCGGAGCCGGGAAGGTCCTGCGGCCCGGCCCGCTCCTGGCTACAGTCGGGGGGAGCCGGGGTTCGGGGCACCACGGCAGGGAAACGGCTCGGGGATCCGACCCCCACTCCCCACCCCGGGGACCTGCACAGAGCCTGCAGTCCGCAGGGTGGGTCTGCCCTGCCCTTGGAATTTCTCAGCGACTCTAGAGCCTGCTTATCTCAGCTGCTTGCTTCTGAAAGTGCTATCTGATGCCGCTGGCGGGATCCCGTGCACTGCCTCCTGCGTCCCATCAGCACTCCTGGGAGAAAGTGGGGTCGATCCGTGCTCGGTCTCTTTCTTGCGAATTCCCCTCCGTCGCATCATTGCACTTCCTCACCATCCCCCTTTCCAGCCCCTTTCTGCTTTCCTTCTGGAGTTTTACTGTCAAGTTCATTCATTCATTCAGAAAATATTTTGGGGGCTCCTCCTCAGTGCCAGGCACTGTTCTAAACTGCTCGGGGTGTGCATCAGTGAACAGAACCAAGATCCCCTGTTCTCTTGCAGCTTATCTGAGGGAGAGAGGCTTAAACAACAGGTCAAGTAGATGGAAGTCATTATTAGGTATATTAGAAGTTGGAAAGTATCTTGGGGAAAGAAAAGGGATTGACTGATGGCTCATGGGATAAAGAGCCTGCCTGCTAATAGAGGAGACCCAGGAGACCTCGGCTGTGGTTCCTGGGTGGGGACCATCCCCTGGAGGAAAGCATGGCCACCCATTCCAGTGTTCTTGCCTGGAGAACCTGGTGGACTGAGAGGCCTGGCCAGCTACAATCCACAGGGTCATAGAGAGTCAGACATGACTGAGTGACTAACAGTTTCACTTTTTTTTTCCCCAATTATATGGTATACTAGAAGTTGAAAAGTATCCTGGGAAAAGACCCCCTTTTTCTCCTTACACAGGGGCGTTTGAACAGACTTGAAGGACGCTTGTGATCTGAGGGTAGGATCGTGTAGGAAGGTAAAGGGAAGCATCTGGGTGTTTGGAGGGCCATCAAGGAAACCAGCCCTGCAGCGTCCAGTGAGGGAAGTAGTTCAGGGAGAGGTTAGAGAGGTTACAGCTTGTAGGCCACACTGAGGACTTCTGAGCAATAGCTTCCAATCCAGTGCCTAATTAGATGTGTTTTCATTTTGAATATCTTAAGGTTTTTATTTTATTTTTTCCTGCTCCTCTCAGCTCTTTAATCAGCAATGCGCAGAAGCACTGGTAGACTTTTCTGCTGTCTCCTCACCATAGAGCCCTGCCCTTGGAATTTCTCAGCGACTCTAGAGCCTGCTTATCTCAGCTGCTTGCTTCTGAAAGTGCTATCTGATGCCGCTGGCGGGATCCCGTGCACTGCCTCCTGCGTCCCATCAGCACTCCTGGGAGAAAGTGGGGTCGATCCGTGCTCGGTCTCTTTCTTGCGAATTCCCCTCCGTCGCATCATTGCACTTCCTCACCATCCCCCTTTCCAGCCCCTTTCTGCTTTCCTTCTGGAGTTTTACTGTCAAGTTCATTCATTCATTCAGAAAATATTTTGGGGGCTCCTCCTCAGTGCCAGGCACTGTTCTAAACTGCTCGGGGTGTGCATCAGTGAACAGAACCAAGATCCCCTGTTCTCTTGCAGCTTATCTGAGGAGAGAGGCTTAAACAACAGGTCAAGTAGATGGAAGTCATTATTAGGTATATTAGAAGTTGGAAAGTATCTTGGGGAAAGAAAAGGGATTGACTGATGGCTCATGGGATAAAGAGCCTGCCTGCTAATAGAGGAGACCCAGGAGACCTCGGCTGTGGTTCCTGGGTGGGGACCATCCCCTGGAGGAAAGCATGGCCACCCATTCCAGTGTTCTTGCCTGGAGAACCTGGTGGACTGAGAGGCCTGGCCAGCTACAATCCACAGGGTCATAGAGAGTCAGACATGACTGAGTGACTAACAGTTTCACTTTTTTTTTCCCCAATTATATGGTATACTAGAAGTTGAAAAGTATCCTGGGAAAAGACCCCCTTTTTCTCCTTACACAGGGGCGTTTGAACAGACTTGAAGGACGCTTGTGATCTGAGGGTAGGATCGTGTAGGAAGGTAAAGGGAAGCATCTGGGTGTTTGGAGGGCCATCAAGGAAACCAGCCCTGCAGCGTCCAGTGAGGGAAGTAGTTCAGGGAGAGGTTAGAGAGGTTACAGCTTGTAGGCCACACTGAGGACTTCTGAGCAATAGCTTCCAATCCAGTGCCTAATTAGATGTGTTTTCATTTTGAATATCTTAAGGTTTTTATTTTATTTTTTCCTGCTCCTCTCAGCTCTTTAATCAGCAATGCGCAGAAGCACTGGTAGACTTTTCTGCTGTCTCCTCACCATAGAGCAAAGGCAGCTGGACTGTGATGAGAGGTCCTGATCATGGACGCTTCTGTTGAACCACCAGCAACCTGCAGCCTTTGCATGTGTGTGTGTGGTTTTTTTTTTTTCTTTTTGCACATATCTTTAAATTCAAGGGTGTATCTTTGTTTCTTTCCTTCCCTTAGTGGAGAATTCTCTTCAAATGGGTCTTATTTTTAGTCCTAATTTTAAAATAAAAACCACTTCCTCTGTAAACGCTTGATAAGAAGTCAGGGTCATCTTGAATTTTTGGCAGGCTCCCCTTACAGTATTGAGGGTAAGTAATGCGGTCAGTTTCTCTTCGTGTCTTTTTTTTTTTTCCTGTGTGGGCCTCCCATCGTGGTGGCCTCTGTTGCCGCAGAGCACTGGCTCTGGGCGCATGTGCTCCAGAGCTCCAGCTCGGTAATTGGACACATCAGTCCAGCTGCTCCGTGGCACATGGGATCTTCCCAGGTCAGGGATCGACCCGGCGCCCCTTGCACTGCAAGGCGGTGTCCTTACCCACTGGACCACTGGGGAAGCCCTACAACAGTTGATCTTTTAATCTTTCCTCTTTGGTGAGATTCAACTACAAATGGGAAGTCTTCTGAAGTGTGGCCAGAGTTCAAGAACGTTCACATTTTTTTGTCCACCAGCCACACATGTTGTAGTTAGACATGTTTTCCCTCTTTGCCCACAGCTCCTGATATGTTTCCTTTGAGGGATAATCAGGAAAGGGGAGTGGTTCCACCCCAAAATAAGCCTGAAGTGCTCACATTTTTCAGATCCTTATAGTTAGCAGTTCTTTTTCCATCATGACAAATTAATGCTGTGTAGACACTAGTCCAGGTGAGGGTAGGAGTAGGTAAAGGGAAGCATCTGGGTGTTTGGAGGGCCATCAAGGAAACCAGCCCTGCAGCGCCAGTGAGGGAAGTAGTTCAGGGAGAGGTTAGAGAGGTTACAGCTTGTAGGCCACACTGAGGACTTCTGAGCAATAGCTTCCAATCCAGTGCCTAATTAGATGTGTTTTCATTTTGAATATCTTAAGGTTTTTATTTTATTTTTTCCTGCTCCTCTCAGCTCTTTAATCAGCAATGCGCAGAAGCACTGGTAGACTTTTCTGCTGTCTCCTCACCATAGAGCAAAGGCAGCTGGACTGTGATGAGAGGTCCTGATCATGGACGCTTCTGTTGAACCACCAGCAACCTGCAGCCTTTGCATGTGTGTGTGTGGCTTTTTTCTTTTTGCACATATCTTTAAATTCAAGGGTGTATCTTTGTTTCTTTCCTTCCCTTAGTGGAGAATTCTCTTCAAATGGGTCTTATTTTTAGTCCTAATTTTAAAATAAAAACCACTTCCTCTGTAAACGCTTGATAAGAAGTCAGGGTCATCTTGAATTTTTGGCAGGCTCCCCTTACAGTATTGAGGGTAAGTAATGCGGTCAGTTTCTCTTCGTGTCTTTTTTTTTTTTCCTGTGTGGGCCTCCCATCGTGGTGGCCTCTGTCGCCGCAGAGCACTGGCTCTGGGCGCATGTGCTCCAGAGCTCCAGCTCGGTAATTGGACACATCAGTCCAGCTGCTCCGTGGCACATGGGATCTTCCCAGGTCAGGATCGACCCGCGCCTTGCACTGCAAGGCGGTGTCCTTACCCACTGGACCACTGGGGAAGCCCTACAACAGTTGATCTTTTAATCTTTCCTCTTTGGTGAGATTCAACTACAAATGGGAAGTCTTCTGAAGTGTGGCCAGAGTTCAAGAACGTTCACATTTTTTTGTCCACCAGCCACACATGTTGTAGTTAGACATGTTTTCCCTCTTTGCCCACAGCTCCTGATATGTTTCCTTTGAGGGATAATCAGGAAAGGGGAGTGGTTCCACCCCAAAATAAGCCTGAAGTGCTCACATTTTTCAGATCCTTATAGTTAGCAGTTCTTTTTCCTCATGACAAATTAATGCTGTGTAGACACTACACTTCTTTGTTGAAATCTGTGTCTAAAAATATTTTGACACAGATGGAGGCTAAGGCTCTGACCGAAATTGTGGACAGTTTTTAGAGGATAAGGGAATGAGGGAGTAAGGAAACAATTTGTTGTTAAGTACACGTCTAGCTTTTGCTAGCTATTACATTATCAGAAATGCACATGAGCAGCTTTGACATGTACCTGTGTGCCTCTGGGAGCGCTGGGTCTGGTGAGCGTGTCTTGACTCACTTGATGGAAGTCAGGACTCTGCGCTAAAGACTGTCGTTCTGCTGTTCCTGTTCCTTTCCCTTAATGTCACTTTAGTCTTTATCCTTTCCGTGTATTGTTTCTCATCACTTAGTTCTTGGTACACTCTTGGCTTTTGTTTGCTGGGAGGTGGCAGTTTCTCACACCCCTTTTTGCTGGTAGATCACTTAAGCCGCCAGGACAACCTTGAGGGTCTCAAGTGCCTGATGGGACGAGTGTCTAGTGATGAGCTTGTTCTTGGCTGATCAGATCTTGGAAGATGTAACAGGAGCTGCGTTCTGTGTGCCAATGAGGCTATCAAGAGTCAGCCCTGGGCTTCCCCTGGTGGTCCAGTGGGTAAGAACACCGCCTTGCAGTGCAAGGGGCGCCGGTTTGATCCCTGGCCTGGGAAGATCCCACGTGCCGCGGAGCAGCTGGACCGATGTGTGCAATTACTAGCCGGAACTCTGGAGCGCATGCGCCCAGAGCCGGTGCTCTGTGACAACAGAGGCCACCGTGATGGGAGGCCCACACGGGCCAGAGAACAAAAAAGATGGATGAAAATAGAGAAATGAAAGACCAATAGAAGCGGCCCTCCTGCTCCCCTCCCTCCCCAGCCCAACCCCCGCCCAAAATAAATAAATAAATAAATTAAAAAAAAAAAAAAAGAGTCAGCCCTTCCCTGGTGGTCCAGTGGCTAAGATTCCACGTTCTCAATGCAAGGGGCCCAGGTTCTGTCCCTGGTCAGGGAACTAGATTCCACATGCTGGGCTAAGACTTAGTGCAGCCAAATGCTCACATTTTCAGATCCTTATAGTTAGCAGTTCTTTTTCCTCATGACAAATTAATGCTGTGTAGACACTACACTTCTTTGTTGAAATCTGTGTCTAAAAATATTTTGACACAGATGGAGGCTAAGGCTCTGACCGAAATTGTGGACAGTTTTTAGAGGATAAGGGAATGAGGGAGTAAGGAAACAATTTGTTGTTAAGTACACGTCTAGCTTTTGCTAGCTATTACATTATCAGAAATGCACATGAGCAGCTTTGACATGTACCTGTGTGCCTCTGGGAGCGCTGGGTCTGGTGAGCGTGTCTTGACTCACTTGATGGAAGTCAGGACTCTGCGCTAAAGACTGTCGTTCTGCTGTTCCTGTTCCTTTCCCTTAATGTCACTTTAGTCTTTATCCTTTCCGTGTATTGTTTCTCATCACTTAGTTCTTGGTACACTCTTGGCTTTTGTTTGCTGGGAGGTGGCAGTTTCTCACACCCCTTTTGCTGGTAGATCACTTAAGCCGCCAGGACAACCTTGAGGGTCTCAAGTGCCTGATGGGACGAGTGTCTAGTGATGAGCTTGTTCTTGGCTGATCAGATCTTGGAAGATGTAACAGGAGCTGCGTTCTGTGTGCCAATGAGGCTATCAAGAGTCAGCCCTGGGCTTCCCCTGGTGGTCCAGTGGGTAAGAACACCGCCTTGCAGTGCAAGGGGCGCCGGTTTGATCCCTGGCCTGGGAAGATCCCACGTGCCGCGGAGCAGCTGGACCGATGTGTGCAATTACTAGCCGGAACTCTGGAGCGCATGCGCCCAGAGCCGGTGCTCTGTGACAACAGAGGCCACCGTGATGGGAGGCCCACACGGGCCAGAGAACAAAAAAGATGGATGAAAATAGAGAAATGAAAGACCAATAGAAGCGGCCCTCCTGCTCCCCTCCCTCCCCAGCCCAACCCCCGCCCAAAATAAATAAATAAATAAATTAAAAAAAAAAAAAAAGAGTCAGCCCTTCCCTGGTGGTCCAGTGGCTAAGATTCCACGTTCTCAATGCAAGGGGCCCAGGTTCTGTCCCTGGTCAGGGAACTAGATTCCACATGCTGGGCTAAGACTTAGTGCAGCCAAATGAAGGAAAACAAGACCAAAAAAAAAGAAAAGAGTTAGCACTTCCTAGCAAAAGCAGAAGGCCTAACTGGATAAAAGTATTTGAAGATGATGCTTTTAAACATGATGGTTTTTTTCTTTTTTTTTCTTTTTTCTGGTGATCAGAAGGGCTTGGCATTGGACAGCCTAAAACGAAGGATAAGGGTTTACTTCCACTGTTAACATTGGCTCTCTGCCACAGTAACTTGCCTCTTCTGTCACTGATTCTCCTAAATCACTGAGTGTGAAAGTTAAAATCCTGAGCTGTACTTTAGGATCTTTGGTCATGTTTGGTAAACTCTGCCCAGAGGGTGGCCAGTCAATAAATTGCGTCAGTAGGAAGTCCGTGGTTCTGGAAGCTGAGGTGAACAGGAGGGAGAGAGCTCGGCCTGTCTTGGTGTTGCCCAATGGCTGGTACCTAGAAACATCTCCGCCCCTTCCCCCGCGCACACACCCAGGCACAAGGTGCCTCTGTGCCGGGGAACACTGGATGCCGAGCTCTGCTTCAGAGAGGCACTACCTTATATGTAGCTTGGGCGCCAGCTCCTCTTTTCTTGTAAAGAAAACACCTGTTTGAATTACTGTGCTTTCAGAAACCTTTAGGGTGCATTGTAGAAAAATAAGACAATGTAGATAAGCAAACAGATTTTTTATGGAAAAATTATAAGCTTAGTAACAACTTGGACTGTATCCTGTCAGATGTGTGTGTAGGCATATACATGTTTCTTGTTGTTGTTAACAAAATGGGATTAGTATTGCCGATCACATTATTTTATCATCTTCCCATTTCGCCAGAAATGTATTTTGTAAATGTCTTTTCATGTCAATTGTTAACCTATCAGTTCTTTTTAAATCGACTCCTTTTCCTTAACAGAAACGGACAGTGTGATGGGAGATGTTAGGTAGCACAAAGAGCCCAAGAAAATAGTATGGTTTTTAAATGATTTTCTGGTCAGTCCCCTTCTCTGGTGTTGAACGACAACTCTGATTCTTTAAGACTGTCAGTTCTCTGCTCAGTTACTTTGAAATTGCAAGCACTGCTTTGGTAATTCTTTTTTTTTTTTTCTTTAATTTTAAGAGTCTTAATATAGATAACCCCTTTCTAGCAAGGTCCATCATTTTAATTTAATTTTTTACAGTTTTGTTGTTTACTGCCTCATATCGACGCGATTCCTCCATAGGTTGGTAATCCTTAGTGGTTAGAAATGCTTATTGTCTGTACCTGGCAGCTTGTATTAATAAAGGACTCTGGTGTGTGTGCTCACTTGCATAGTCATGTCCAACTCTATGCAACCTCAGAGACTGTCGCCCGCCAGCCTCTTCTGTCCATGGGGATCAGACTCGGGTCTTTTGCGTTGCAGGTGGATTCTTTACCACTGAGCCACCTGGGAAGCCCCATTAAATGGTGATCCTAAGAGAAAGCTCTGATTTAATAAGAGTGGGTTCCATTGTGATAAGAGCTGAATAAAAGCCTCAGGGTGCTTGTGTGTTGTCCTCTGAAACTAAGGCCAGGAAGAATTGAGCCTTGAGAGTCTGTTATACTTGAGCCCATGTGTGTGTGGTATGCCAAATATGGTTAAGATGTACTTTCTAGTTGAGTTTAGGTCAGTGTTTGACTTGAACATACTGATAGTTATTAATTACTTACTTGTGGAGTTTTAGAGTTGGAAGAGAATTTAGAGACGATTCAGTCTACTCCTGAACTCTTAAAGAAAACACCTGTTTGAATTACTGTGCTTTCAGAAACCTTTAGGGTGCATTGTAGAAAAATAAGACAATGTAGATAAGCAAACAGATTTTTTATGGAAAAATTATAAGCTTAGTAACAACTTGGACTGTATCCTGTCAGATGTGTGTGTAGGCATATACATGTTTCTTGTTGTTGTTAACAAAATGGGATTAGTATTGCCGATCACATTATTTTATCATCTTCCCATTTCGCCAGAAATGTATTTTGTAAATGTCTTTTCATGTCAATTGTTAACCTATCAGTTCTTTTTAAATCGACTCCTTTTCCTTAACAGAAACGGACAGTGTGATGGGAGATGTTAGGTAGCACAAAGAGCCCAAGAAAATAGTATGGTTTTTAAATGATTTTCTGGTCAGTCCCCTTCTCTGGTGTTGAACGACAACTCTGATTCTTTAAGACTGTCAGTTCTCTGCTCAGTTACTTTGAAATTGCAAGCACTGCTTTGGTAATTCTTTTTTTTTTTTTCTTTAATTTTAAGAGTCTTAATATAGATAACCCCTTTCTAGCAAGGTCCATCATTTTAATTTAATTTTTTACAGTTTTGTTGTTTACTGCCTCATATCGACGCGATTCCTCCATAGGTTGGTAATCCTTAGTGGTTAGAAATGCTTATTGTCTGTACCTGGCAGCTTGTATTAATAAAGGACTCTGGTGTGTGTGCTCACTTGCATAGTCATGTCCAACTCTATGCAACCTCAGAGACTGTCGCCCGCCAGCCTCTTCTGTCCATGGGGATCAGACTCGGGTCTTTTGCGTTGCAGGTGGATTCTTTACCACTGAGCCACCTGGGAAGCCCCATTAAATGGTGATCCTAAGAGAAAGCTCTGATTTAATAAGAGTGGGTTCCATTGTGATAAGAGCTGAATAAAAGCCTCAGGGTGCTTGTGTGTTGTCCTCTGAAACTAAGGCCAGGAAGAATTGAGCCTTGAGAGTCTGTTATACTTGAGCCCATGTGTGTGTGGTATGCCAAATATGGTTAAGATGTACTTTCTAGTTGAGTTTAGGTCAGTGTTTGACTTGAACATACTGATAGTTATTAATTACTTACTTGTGGAGTTTTAGAGTTGGAAGAGAATTTAGAGACGATTCAGTCTACTCCTGAACTCTTGGTCTGTTCTGTCGATTTGGAAATGAGGCCCCTTGCTGTTAGTTGTCCTGCCCAGGGGGCTTGTAGAGCAAGACTCAGAGCCTTCTCCGGAGGCCAGCAGTGCCTCTAGCTAAGCCAGACCCACAGGAGCGCCAGAAAGGTTTTAATGCGGATATGAAGAGAAAAGACAAGAGATGTGAAGACTGAGAAGGGTCCAGAAAGCCCAGATTTAGGAGCTGATGTTTTCGTTGATTCCCCCAGGGAGAAGAATGCATTTGATTGCCTCTTCGTCATTTGGGGCCTTTTTTTTTTTTTGGTAGAGAGAAGTGAGCCTATGACCCAGTATGCTTCCAAGAGATAGGACTATGGATATATATTAAAATAAAAAAAACTGTTTTACTGGTGTTTATCAGGCACTTCCGTGTCCCAGAAACTGTTTATTTCATCCTTGTCTATCTTATGCAGTGAAAACCACTGTGACCTCTCTTTTTTGTGTCTAGATGTGGAACAAGAGACCTGGAGTAGTTCAGTACCTTACTCAGGGTCACAGCTGGCAAGGGTTGGTTGGTGCCAGTATTTAAACTAGCCGCCAGAATCCAGGGCCATTCTCTCACTTGTATTTATATCTGGTGTTTGCACATGAGAATGCTTTCTCACTCCTGTTCTCTAGCAGCGGTTTCTTTCTTAGATTGTTAGGTTATCCACCAGAGGACTGTGGGCAGATACGGGCTCTTTGCGTTGCAGGTGGATTCTTTACCACTGAGCCACCTGGGAAGCCCCATTAAATGGTGATCCTAAGAGAAAGCTCTGATTTAATAAGAGTGGGTTCCATTGTGATAAGAGCTGAATAAAAGCCTCAGGGTGCTTGTGTGTTGTCCTCTGAAACTAAGGCCAGGAAGAATTGAGCCTTGAGAGTCTGTTATACTTGAGCCCATGTGTGTGTGGTATGCCAAATATGGTTAAGATGTACTTTCTAGTTGAGTTTAGGTCAGTGTTTGACTTGAACATACTGATAGTTATTAATTACTTACTTGTGGAGTTTTAGAGTTGGAAGAGAATTTAGAGACGATTCAGTCTACTCCTGAACTCTTGGTCTGTTCTGTCGATTTGGAAATGAGGCCCCTTGCTGTTAGTTGTCCTGCCCAGGGGACTTGTAGAGCAAGACTCAGAGCCTTCTCCGGAGGCCAGCAGTGCCTCTAGCTAAGCCAGACCCACAGGAGCGCCAGAAAGGTTTTAATGCGGATATGAAGAGAAAAGACAAGAGATGTGAAGACTGAGAAGGGTCCAGAAAGCCCAGATTTAGGAGCTGATGTTTTCGTTGATTCCCCCAGGGAGAAGAATGCATTTGATTGCCTCTTCGTCATTTGGGGCCTTTTTTTTTTTTTGGTAGAGAGAAGTGAGCCTATGACCCAGTATGCTTCCAAGAGATAGGACTATGGATATATATTAAAATAAAAAAAACTGTTTTACTGGTGTTTATCAGGCACTTCCGTGTCCCAGAAACTGTTTATTTCATCCTTGTCTATCTTATGCAGTGAAAACCACTGTGACCTCTCTTTTTTGTGTCTAGATGTGGAACAAGAGACCTGGAGTAGTTCAGTACCTTACTCAGGGTCACAGCTGGCAAGGGTTGGTTGGTGCCAGTATTTAAACTAGCCGCCAGAATCCAGGGCCATTCTCTCACTTGTATTTATATCTGGTGTTTGCACATGAGAATGCTTTCTCACTCCTGTTCTCTAGCAGCGGTTTCTTTCTTAGATTGTTAGGTTATCCACCAGAGGACTGTGGGCAGATACGGGGCTCTTTGGAGATATACTTAATTTGTTCCACAGATACTTAACTCAGCACATGCTGGTACCTGGCACTATTCTAGATGTTGGGGATCCAAAACAGAGGAAATGATTGAGATTTTTTTTGGTGAAACACAACGGTATTGGATTGTTAATGCTAACTTTGATGATTTTGATGGATCGATGACAAGAAGAGACTGGCTTATCCTGAAACAGACTTCCTTCCTCCATTCTAGCAAGAAAAAAAAAACAAAAACCTCTTAAAGCAAAATCTTTATCCATTACTTTAAGATCCTATAATTTTTCTCCATTTCCAACCAATATTTTTTAAAATGATTATTTGGCTGCGCCGGGTCTTGGGTGCATCTTCATTGCAACACGGAACTCTGTTGTGTCATGTGGGATCTAGTTCCCCAACTAGGGGTCGAACCCACACCCCTTGCATTGGGAACGTGGCATTTTAGCCATTGGGCCATCAGGAAAATCCCCTAACTGGTTTTTTAAAGACAGAATTTTCTCCTTGAACTTAGGGGTCATTGGTAGTGATTTAATAGGCCATTAACGGACATTAAGAGTTCTTCCTAAAATGACCACTTTCCTAGCTGTGGCTTTAGCCTGATGATCCGTCCAGAGCTCCTGCCTTTTCTCTGCTGTGGGCTGCCTGCAGCTCCTCCCTGCGTCGCTTCCAGCACCAGCTGCTTCTGCAGATGGAGCAGCAGCAGTCAGACAGCGACGACTGGACAGCCCCCGACTTAGCTGCTGCTCGTCTGCGCTCTGCTTCTGTCTCCGGCGGGAAAAGCAGCGCTCCTGTCAAAGTCTTAGGCTGCGGGAAACCCCTGCTTGGAAGCTTTAAAGGTCTGGATCCTTCTGTGAACATGCTCAGCAGAACATTGGATGTCCTTTGACTATTTCCACGTGAAACTGCCCTATGTCATGGTGTGCTTCAGAGAGAACTCAGTCTCTAGCGGGCCAGAATTTTTTTTTATCATTATAAAAGATGCATACCTTATTTTATTTGATTTTTTTAAAAAGATTTATTTATATATTTATTTGGGGAGGACGGGGCGGGGGGGGAGGGGAGCAGGCGGGCTGCTTCTGTTGGTCTTTCATTTGTCTACTTTTCATCCATCTTTGTTCTTTGGCCCTTGTGGGCCTCCCATTGCTGTGGCCTCTGTTGTTGCACAGCGCCGGCTCTGGGCACATGTGCTCCAGAGCTCTGGCTCAGTAATTGGACATATTGGTCCGTCCACTCCGCAGCATGTGGGATCTTCCCAGGCCAGGGATTGAACCGGCGCCCCTTGCGCTGCAAGGCGGTGTCCTTACCCACTGGACCACCAGGGAAGCCGTATTTGATTTTTTTTTTAATGATTTTTATTTATTTATTTATTTTGGTTATTCTGGGTTTTCACTGCTGCCACAGGCTCTTCTTTAGTTGCAGGGAATGGGGGCTACTCTCTAGTTGAGGTGAGTAGGCTTCTTGTTGCAGTGACTTCTCTTATTGTGGAACTCGGGCTTTAGGGCGCTTGAGCTCAATAGTTGCAGCTCCGAGGCTCTGGAGCATAGGCTCGATAGTTGTGGCTCACGGGCTTAGTTGCTCCACAGCATGTGCGTGCGGTCTTCCCAGATCAGGGATCGAACCCGTGTCTCCTGCTTTGGCAGGCACACTCTTCACCACTGAGCTACCAAGGAAGCCCCATACCTTATTTTTATGATAAAGACGGTCTTGCAGACTTTGGAAGTTAGAAAAATAAAGACTACCCTTAATTATGTTACCCTAAGAGCCAAAGCGATTTTTTCCTTTTTTTTTCAATATGTCCAGGCTTGGTCTGTCTCTTATATGGTTACAAATATAATATGTGTGCATTTGTAGCCTGCCCTGTGTTGTCATGTTTGAAGGTGGCAGCGTCTGTTCCTGTCAGCAGAGCAGAAACTTAGAATTGTTTTTCCGGCAGGAAGCCTTCCTCAGTTTTTCATCAAGTTTTCAAAAGTTGGGACTTTTCTTTTTTAATTTACTTACGTATTTGGGGCTTAACTTTGTGACATGTCCTTGTTTGGTTTCATGGTGTGCTTCAGAGAGAACTCAGTCTCTAGCGGGCCAGAATTTTTTTTTATCATTATAAAAGATGCATACCTTATTTTATTTGATTTTTTTAAAAAGATTTATTTATATATTTATTTGGGGAGGACGGGGCTGGGGGGGAGGGGAGCAGGCGGGCTGCTTCTGTTGGTCTTTCATTTGTCTACTTTTCATCCATCTTTGTTCTTTGGCCCTTGTGGGCCTCCCATTGCTGTGGCCTCTGTTGTTGCACAGCGCCGGCTCTGGGCACATGTGCTCCAGAGCTCTGGCTCAGTAATTGGACATATTGGTCCGTCCACTCCGCAGCATGTGGGATCTTCCCAGGCCAGGGATTGAACCGGCGCCCCTTGCGCTGCAAGGCGGTGTCCTTACCCACTGGACCACCAGGGAAGCCGTATTTGATTTTTTTTTTAATGATTTTTATTTATTTATTTATTTTTGGTTATTCTGGGTTTTCACTGCTGCCACAGGCTCTTCTTTAGTTGCAGGGAATGGGGGCTACTCTCTAGTTGAGGTGAGTAGGCTTCTTGTTGCAGTGACTTCTCTTATTGTGGAACTCGGGCTTTAGGGCGCTTGAGCTCAATAGTTGCAGCTCCGAGGCTCTGGAGCATAGGCTCGATAGTTGTGGCTCACGGGCTTAGTTGCTCCACAGCATGTGCGTGCGGTCTTCCCAGATCAGGGATCGAACCCGTGTCTCCTGCTTTGGCAGGCACACTCTTCACCACTGAGCTACCAAGGAAGCCCCATACCTTATTTTTATGATAAAGACGGTCTTGCAGACTTTGGAAGTTAGAAAAATAAAGACTACCCTTAATTATGTTACCCTAAGAGCCAAAGCGATTTTTTCCTTTTTTTTTTCAATATGTCCAGGCTTGGTCTGTCTCTTATATGGTTACAAATATAATATGTGTGCATTTGTAGCCTGCCCTGTGTTGTCATGTTTGAAGGTGGCAGCGTCTGTTCCTGTCAGCAGAGCAGAAACTTAGAATTGTTTTTCCGGCAGGAAGCCTTCCTCAGTTTTTCATCAAGTTTTCAAAAGTTGGGACTTTTCTTTTTTAATTTACTTACGTATTTGGGGCTGCGCTGAGTCTTCATTGCTGCACACAGGCTTTTCTCTGGTTGTGGCAAGTGGGGGCTACTTTCTAGTTGTGATACAAGGGTTCTCACTGCGGTGGTGTCTCTTGGGGTGAACAGACTCTAGGGCATGTTAGCTCAGTAGCTGTGGCGTGCAGGCTGAACTGTGGTGCTCGGGCTTAGTTGCCCAGGGGCATGTGAGATCTTCTTGGACCAGGGATCAAACCCATGTCCCCTGCACCGGCAGGTGGATGCTTAACTCCTGGACCACTGGGGAAGTGCACTCTTAGGACTTCTGATGTGCTTTTTTGGAGACAACAAAGGGCACAGAGGGTTTGCAGTTTAATGAAGCGTTTAAAACCAGCCTCCTCAGGTAGCTGCAAAGGTAGGCCTGAACTCCAGCCCTGCCAACCTCTAACCCTCTGCTGCTTTGGAAGGAAGCAGAGAGGCGGTGGTTGTGGAGAGGGGCATCCATGGGTCTTCCAGCTTTGGGGAAGGCTGGGGGGGAGCAGGGCCTCCCCTCCTTGGCCCCCTCTGCGTACCTTGGTGTGACTCCGCCAGGGAAGCAAGCACTTGCCATTGCTTTCTCGCTGCCTCTGTGTGAGGCCGGTCCTTCGAAACCTCAGTTGTGCTTCTACCTGAAAAGTGGGAACAGTAACATCCGTCTCACCTGATAGGTGCGTGTGAACATTTATGAATCTGAAACGTGATCGCGCACACTCGGTCCTCGGCAAAGAGCTCAGCAGCCCGCGGGGTATCCTTCAGGAGTGGGGTTTTCGTTACTGTTATTCAGGAGTCACCTGGAGGGTTACAGAAAGTCCTTAATCATTAGTCTTAGAATTCAGAAGCCTTTCCCGACTAAGGTGTTAACGAAAGTGGAATGTGTGGTTGTTTCGGTTGTTGCCATGGTACCTGCCCTGGTAGTTCGCTGTGCGGTAACTTTTGCTGAGTGTGTTTTTCACGATCTCTGAGAATTTCTTCTCCTCTTTTCTTATGTCCTTTATAGTTTTGAGAATGATTTGATTCTATTTAAAATTCCAGCCTAATGAGAACATTTTAGTAGTTGGCATTCTTTGTTGACATTTGATGTCTGGCTAGATTCATTGCTGCACACAGGCTTTTCTCTGGTTGTGGCAAGTGGGGGCTACTTTCTAGTTGTGATACAAGGGTTCTCACTGCGGTGGTGTCTCTTGGGGTGAACAGACTCTAGGGCATGTTAGCTCAGTAGCTGTGGCGTGCAGGCTGAACTGTGGTGCTCGGGCTTAGTTGCCCAGGGGCATGTGAGATCTTCTTGGACCAGGGATCAAACCCATGTCCCCTGCACCGGCAGGTGGATGCTTAACTCCTGGACCACTGGGGAAGTGCACTCTTAGGACTTCTGATGTGCTTTTTTGGAGACAACAAAGGGCACAGAGGGTTTGCAGTTTAATGAAGCGTTTAAAACCAGCCTCCTCAGGTAGCTGCAAAGGTAGGCCTGAACTCCAGCCCTGCCAACCTCTAACCCTCTGCTGCTTTGGAAGGAAGCAGAGAGGCGGTGGTTGTGGAGAGGGGCATCCATGGGTCTTCCAGCTTTGGGGAAGGCTGGGGGGGAGCAGGGCCTCCCCTCCTTGGCCCCCTCTGCGTACCTTGGTGTGACTCCGCCAGGGAAGCAAGCACTTGCCATTGCTTTCTCGCTGCCTCTGTGTGAGGCCGGTCCTTCGAAACCTCAGTTGTGCTTCTACCTGAAAAGTGGGAACAGTAACATCCGTCTCACCTGATAGGTGCGTGTGAACATTTATGAATCTGAAACGTGATCGCGCACACTCGGTCCTCGGCAAAGAGCTCAGCAGCCCGCGGGGTATCCTTCAGGAGTGGGGGTTTTCGTCGTTACTGTTATTCAGGAGTCACCTGGAGGGTTACAGAAAGTCCTTAATCATTAGTCTTAGAATTCAGAAGCCTTTCCCGACTAAGGTGTTAACGAAAGTGGAATGTGTGGTTGTTTCGGTTGTTGCCATGGTACCTGCCCTGGTAGTTCGCTGTGCGGTAACTTTTGCTGAGTGTGTTTTTCACGATCTCTGAGAATTTCTTCTCCTCTTTTCTTATGTCCTTTATAGTTTTGAGAATGATTTGATTCTATTTAAAATTCCAGCCTAATGAGAACATTTTAGTAGTTGGCATTCTTTGTTGACATTTGATGTCTGGCTAGATTCATTCTGTGGACTTATTGTCACTCTCCCCTGATTTCTGAGTCTCTCCATCAGAGGCCCATTTTGCCCACTTATCACATCTGGCCAGTGATTTATTAAGATATGAAAAGGAAAAGATGTGTGCAAGGAAAATCAAGTTACCTCTGGGAGTAATAATTCTCTTTACCTACTTCAAAGGCAATAGCTGTTTAGATTTTATTTTATTTTTTTTGAGGGGTGGGGGTCGGGTTGAGGAGGGAGGGCAGTAGGCAGGCCACTTCTATTGGTCTTTCATCCATCAATTTTTCATCCATCTTTTGTTCTCCGGCCCGTGTGGGCCTCCCATCGCAGTGGCCTGTTGTCACAGAGCACCGGCTCTGGGTGCATGCGCTCCAGAGCTCCAGCTTGGTAATTGGACCCATCAGTCCAGCCGCTCCGCAGCACATGGGATCTTCCCAGGCCAGGGATCGAACCGGTGCCCCTTACACTGCAAGGCGGTGTCCTTACCCACTGGACCACCAGGGAAGCCCTGTTTAGATTTTGTATGTAAGTGCTTCAGCCTTTGGGGACCTGGCTGGTGGGCGGCCTTTCCGAGGGAAGTCTAAGTCCTCACTTGTTGGCTGGTTGGGGAGCGGGTGGCTTCAGCCCTGAGACAGGCAGGACTTGTGTATGAAAGCACTGGCTGCCATGGTGACACATTTCCAAGTCTCCTTTGCCTGGTGATGCCAACCCCCATTTCAGGCATCGGTCCTGAGCTGCTGGAGTGTTTTTCTTGTAGTGGGGGTTGGTTTTTGCTGAGTTTAGGATTCTCGAAAATACCTTTGAAGGGAATGAAAAGTTTTTGGATGAAAAATCTCGCTCTGTTCCTACCTTTCCTCTAGACATAAACTTGAGTTCCTGTTTTCCCTGAATCTCTTGGCTTCCCAGTGTGACTTCACCTCTCTGAGCCTCCCTTTGTTTCCTCGCCTAGTGTTGGGTGACCGTCTTCCCGTCAGGCTTATTTTGAGCATGAGAAGAAATACCGTGTACACCCAGCCTAGGACCTGACACATGGCAGATACTCAGCAACTGATAGATGCTTTTATTATTAACAGTAACTTGAACTGGGAGAATCATTGAAGTGTAGCTATCATTTGTTAAACACTATGTTAGAATTAGGGATAAAAAAAAAAAAAGCAGTCTGTGTGCTCAGGAGGCCCACATTCTCCCACATTCTGCCAGGGAGATGGCAGGTCGACAGATGGCCGTGATGCGCGGAGGTAGGTGCTGCCTGTTGACGAGTGGGGCGGCACACGATGCTCCCGAGACGGAGGAGGGCCCGCTGCGGCCCTGCGGCGGCATCTGGCTGTGTTGGAAGGCTGCGTGGGACTTGGAAAGGGCAGCACTGACGTGGACTCCGGGGTGGGGAGGAGGAGGAGGGTGCAGGCAGGAGGGACAGCTTGAAAGACTCCCAGGTGTGTGGGGACCAGGTGGTCGGACCAACTGTCCTCATCCCTTGTGCATGGCGCGCGTGGGCACGCCAGCGAGGCAGGTCCTGAAGAGTAGAGTCCAGGGGTACCACTGGGATGAGCGGTTTGTTCCCTGCTTTCTGGGGATACAGCTGTATGGGTCCGTCTGGCTCTTGGTAAGCCTGTAGGCAGCTTGTCATTTGCCCCAGTTCCTCCTGCTCCAAGATCATGGAAGCACTACTTCCCCAGGGCTTTCCACTTCTCACCAGCTCCTCTGTTGACCTAATCTTTGCATAGCAGCCCTGGAGGGGACCACAGAAGGCAGTGCTGTGTGTTTCTGCAGGTGCTGTTCGTCCCATCCGTGAGCTTACATGGGAGGAGTCTGGTGGTCCCGTGACTTCCCTGACACCTTCCTCCTAGCCCCGGGGCCTATGCCAGCACTGCCCTTCTCGCCTCGTGGCATGCGGGGATAGGGACGCGGCTTTGGGGTTAGAGCTTTGCTACTTGCTGCTTGTACGTAGGCTGGCTGAGTTCTCTGAGCCTCTGTTTCTCTGTCTGTATGATGGGAATCAGAGTCACAGTATCCAGCCCATTCGAGTGCTGTTGGTCTTCAGTGCGGTCCTCTGCAGGAAGTCGCTAACTCAGTGCAGCCTGACATCTGGTAAACACATAGGAAATGATAGCTGCGGTGCTTGCTGTCACTCTGCACCCCAGAAGCTGTGTCTTCGTTCACGTGTTTGTCTCTTGGGCCTCTAGAGCAGGTCCCGATAGCGGCCAGACTTGACCTGGGCTCCTTGCGAGTGTCGTGGGGCTTGAGTCTGGAGCCTTGTTAAACAGTTGATGGTAGGTGGCTCAGGAGGCCCACATTCTCCCACATTCTGCCAGGGAGATGGCAGGTCGACAGATGGCCGTGATGCGGAGGTAGGTGCTGCCTGTTGACGAGTGGGGCGGCACACGATGCTCCCGAGACGGAGGAGGGCCCGCTGCGGCCCTGCGGCGGCATCTGGCTGTGTTGGAAGGCTGCGTGGGACTTGGAAAGGGCAGCACTGACGTGGACTCCGGGGTGGGGAGGAGGAGGAGGGTGCAGGCAGGAGGGACAGCTTGAAAGACTCCCAGGTGTGTGGGGACCAGGTGGTCGGACCAACTGTCCTCATCCCTTGTGCATGGCGCGCGTGGGCACGCCAGCGAGGCAGGTCCTGAAGAGTAGAGTCCAGGGGTACCACTGGGATGAGCGGTTTGTTCCCTGCTTTCTGGGGATACAGCTGTATGGGTCCGTCTGGCTCTTGGTAAGCCTGTAGGCAGCTTGTCATTTGCCCCAGTTCCTCCTGCTCCAAGATCATGGAAGCACTACTTCCCCAGGGCTTTCCACTTCTCACCAGCTCCTCTGTTGACCTAATCTTTGCATAGCAGCCCTGGAGGGGACCACAGAAGGCAGTGCTGTGTGTTTCTGCAGGTGCTGTTCGTCCCATCCGTGAGCTTACATGGGAGGAGTCTGGTGGTCCCGTGACTTCCCTGACACCTTCCTCCTAGCCCCGGGGCCTATGCCAGCACTGCCCTTCTCGCTCTCGTGGCATGCGGGGGATAGGGACGCGGCTTTGGGGTTAGAGCTTTGCTACTTGCTGCTTGTACGTAGGCTGGCTGAGTTCTCTGAGCCTCTGTTTCTCTGTCTGTATGATGGGAATCAGAGTCACAGTATCCAGCCCATTCGAGTGCTGTTGGTCTTCAGTGCGGTCCTCTGCAGGAAGTCGCTAACTCAGTGCAGCCTGACATCTGGTAAACACATAGGAAATGATAGCTGCGGTGCTTGCTGTCACTCTGCACCCCAGAAGCTGTGTCTTCGTTCACGTGTTTGTCTCTTGGGCCTCTAGAGCAGGTCCCGATAGCGGCCAGACTTGACCTGGGCTCCTTGCGAGTGTCGTGGGGCTTGAGTCTGGAGCCTGGGGTGCCGTCCTTACTGTGGCATCCTGTCCGACCCACCATGGGCTCCCTGCCCATCTCCCCTCTGCTATGATTCTCTTCTCTGGTGAGCTCTTTTGTGGATGGTCTCTCTGTCTTCCTGTAACAGTATCTTCCCTCGTCTTGGGGCTTCCAGGAGGACCTGAGGAACGGGCGACATGTTCAGTCCTGGTTCAGTGCTGCCAGTTCAGCTCTGCTTCTCCCCTTTCTGGCTGCTGCCCGTGGCCCCCTCTTTCCCCCAGTCCTGTGTGGTCCAGAGCAGGCACCTCGTCTCATCCTGTGACCACTGACCCCAGCTGCTTCCCTGGTTTTCCCACCTGCCACTGCACCCTTCTGAGCCCCTTCCCCGAGGCACCCCTGACATCACAGCCAGCCTTCACACGTCATTTTCCTATTTAAGAGTCCTCTTTGCCCCCTGCCCCTTCGACGGGTCCAAACCTTAGCCCTGTTTCCAGGCTCGCCCCAGATCCTGCCTGTGTGCGGTTTGTTGAAAGAGCAGTAACTTGGATTTGGGAGCCCTGGGGCTGTGGCCATTTCTTTTCTTTGTGTCCTTGAGGGAGCCCTTTCACCGCTTTGGGTCTCATTTTCTGGATTAGACAAGTGTGTTTAAACATATTTTGTGCAAGGAGCTTTTTTTTTATTATTTAGAGCAGGTCCTAGTCCTGCTTTAGCCATTCAGATATGAACCCCGGGGTGGGGGTGGGGAAGGGTGTTGTGGAGGATGGGGGACCTGCAGTAGGAACCAGTATTTTCTTCGTGTCACTAGAATCTCTTCCTTCAGCCCCTCTTGGGAACTGCTAGGTATAGGATGGGATCACAGAGGAAACCCAAGAAGAGACAGAGCAGAAGAGAGAGGGTGCGAGGCGTGCAGTGTGCAAGCCCAGAGCAGGCAGCGCCGAGGGCTCTGTCCCTTCAGCCCCTGGTGGTGTTGGGCCCTTCCTCGTGACGGGCACCCTCCTTTCTTCGTGTCTGTGGTCCGGGCTGTCTGTGGCTCCGGGCTTTGGTGATGCCGTCGAGCGTTTGTTGTCGACTCCTTTGTGTGAGATTGCTCTGTGTCTGTGGCTCTCATTTCCCCAGCAGGACGGTGAGCTCCTTGAGGGCAGGGCTGTAGTGTCCACCGCTCAGTGTGGCCTTGTGGAGCTCATGGTGGCTTCGGGAAAGGTGAGTGGAGGTTGGCCCAGGGCCCTGCTGGGAGAGGGCCTCGGAAGATAACCGGTGCGGCCTTCGCTCCCAGGTCAGCTTCATCTCTCCTGCAAAGGGAGCTGGGGGTGCTGAGGTGCCGTACGTGAGGAGCGCCAGTGTGATCGCTGCCTCGAGTCTGGGTCTTTGTGTCCCGAGAGTCTGCTTTGGCATGAGCTGTTTTGCCTAAAAATACTCCTCGCTCTCCCTGTGGTGCTGAGTCTGGTAGACTGATGACCGGCGTGGACGCCTGAGGCCCAGCTGTCGCCCACGGTGTGTCTCCGGCGGCCCTTCGTTTCCTCTGGCTCCGGCAGGCCCTCTCTTCTGGCACTGAGCCAGCTCTTTGGTGCGGTCAGATGTGTGGGTTTTGAGGCTTACCCTGCTGCACGGGTCTCACCATTTCCTCTGTAGCTTGAGTTTCCTACGAGGGAGAATGTGATAAACTGTTTGGATTATTTTAAGGCTTGGGGAGTGCCTGGTAAGAGGGATCCTCACTAAGAAGCATGAGTAATGCTTCCACTGCTCTTCTCTTAAGTGATGAGCTGTCAGGACAGATGAGGGCTTTCCTTTGGATCATCTCAGTGAGCAGTTACTTTCTTCTTTCAAAAAACTGAGACATGGGAAAAGCTGTAGATCCAACTGTGAGAGAAAGGATTTAGAATGACACATGGGTAAGTATTGCTTAGCTATTGGGGTAAGGGTGCCGTTGGATTCTGTTGCTTCTTCCCCTGCCCTGGAGACTTGTTTCAGCCTTAAGGATGTATTAGTGCCGAATATTACTGACGGTAATGGTATTATTTTGATAGTAGTATTTTGTAATAAGAAGAAAGTTTAAGGTTGACTGCCTAGGACTGTTTGCGGGGAGGTGGCTATGGGGAGAATGAGGTGATGGCTGAGGGGCACAGGTACCGTGGGAACCTGAGCATGTTCTAGAGTTGGTGCTGGCGATAGCTGGACCATCCTGTCAGTGGACTGATAACCACCTTGCTTTGTAGACTTCAAATGGGTGAATTGTATGGTATATGAATTAAGTCTTAATCAAGCTCACCCAGAATGACAGTTTATGAATGAGAAGGCCCAGACTTAGGGTCTGCAGTCCTGAGTTCTGGCTTCACCACCTATTTTTCCCCAAAGCCCAGGCGTGTTACTTAACCTTTTGGTGCTTTACTTGGTGCTTCACTATCTGCCAAGTGGGGAGGAAAATTCCTTACAGGATTGTTGTCAAAACAATTGACATAGGATGTTTGAAAGAGGATGTAGTAAAACCTCCACAAATTACATATTTACATGTTTAAGTTAGACATCTGTTTTTGTGGATAATCAGTGTTTGGTCTGAAATGCTCTTGAGAGTTCCCAGCTCTCCTGTGACAGGAACAGTCCTTGTGGCTGAGAACTGATTTGCATGATGAGTAAAGAACAGAGTCCTTATTAAAGACTAGGTCCCGAACCACCTGAGGGTCTGTGGTCTGACCCTCCAGAGCGCGTTAGTTCACCTCTTACTCCACGTCAGATGCCACCATCATGCTTTATTGTCAGGGTAATTGTTGCTCTCTGACCAACCAGGCAGTGTGGATGAGTAGAATTGAGCTGTGGTCAGCGCGAGCTGATACCTGGTTCAGTCTGGCTCGGGGAGCGGAGCTCTCTGGTCAGGAGAGGGGCCAGTGACTTTGGGAATCGGCTCCAGGAAACAAATCCCAATTTGATGTCTCCAGCCTCCTAGACCTCCCAATTCTAGACTCCATTCTCAGTGAGAGAAAGGATTTAGAATGACACATGGGTAAGTATTGCTTAGCTATTGGGGTAAGGGTGCCGTTGGATTCTGTTGCTTCTTCCCCTGCCCTGGAGACTTGTTTCAGCCTTAAGGATGTATTAGTGCCGAATATTACTGACGGTAATGGTATTATTTTGATAGTAGTATTTTGTAATAAGAAGAAAGTTTAAGGTTGACTGCCTAGGACTGTTTGCGGGGAGGTGGCTATGGGGAGAATGAGGTGATGGCTGAGGGGCACAGGTACCGTGGGAACCTGAGCATGTTCTAGAGTTGGTGCTGGCGATAGCTGGACCATCCTGTCAGTGGACTGATAACCACCTTGCTTTGTAGACTTCAAATGGGTGAATTGTATGGTATATGAATTAAGTCTTAATCAAGCTCACCCAGAATGACAGTTTATGAATGAGAAGGCCCAGACTTAGGGTCTGCAGTCCTGAGTTCTGGCTTCACCACCTATTTTTCCCCAAAGCCCAGGCGTGTTACTTAACCTTTTGGTGCTTTACTTGGTGCTTCACTATCTGCCAAGTGGGGAGGAAAATTCCTTACAGGATTGTTGTCAAAACAATTGACATAGGATGTTTGAAAGAGGATGTAGTAAAACCTCCACAAATTACATATTTACATGTTTAAGTTAGACATCTGTTTTTGTGGATAATCAGTGTTTGGTCTGAAATGCTCTTGAGAGTTCCCAGCTCTCCTGTGACAGGAACAGTCCTTGTGGCTGAGAACTGATTTGCATGATGAGTAAAGAACAGAGTCCTTATTAAAGACTAGGTCCCGAACCACCTGAGGGTCTGTGGTCTGACCCTCCAGAGCGCGTTAGTTCACCTCTTACTCCACGTCAGATGCCACCATCATGCTTTATTGTCAGGGTAATTGTTGCTCTCTGACCAACCAGGCAGTGTGGATGAGTAGAATTGAGCTGTGGTCAGCGGCGAGCTGATACCTGGTTCAGTCTGGCTCGGGGGGAGCGGAGCTCTCTGGTCAGGAGAGGGGGGCCAGTGACTTTGGGAATCGGCTCCAGGAAACAAATCCCAATTTGATGTCTCCAGCCTCCTAGACCTCCACAGTGGGTGGATTCACTCAGTCACTAGACTCCATTCTCAGTGGTGCGGCTCCTGACTCAGTCTGCCTTTGACGAAGCCCTTGCCCTGTTGATGAGACTAGAATGTGTTTCAGAAGGCCAGCTAAGGGAGAGGTGTGAGGAAAGGTCAGTAATACTTGGCAGTAATCACATACTTAGGTGGTAGTCTTATTTATTTATTCTTAAGCCTTAGAATTAAAAAAATATTTTTTTTTTCTTTTGAAGTATAGCCAATGTACATTATAAGTTGGGCTTCCCAGATAGCTCAGTGGTAAAGAATCCACTTGCTAATGCAGGAGATGCAGGTTTGATCCCTGGGTCAGGAAGATCTCCTGGAGTAGGAAATGGCAACTCACTGTAGTTTTCTTGCCAGGAAAATTCCATAGACAGAGACACCTGGTGGGCTACAGTCCATGGGGTCACAAAGAGTTGGACATGACTGAGAGATTGAACACACACACACAGTATATAAGTTACAGGTGTGTAACAGTGATTCACAATATTAGGTAATAAATTTGAATAGAGCTCTCTCAAGAACTGTGTTTTAGGGTAAAAGCTGTCTCTTTGTATTTTTCTTTTTAATTTTTAAAAAATTTTGGCCTCGTTTATTTATTTATTTGTTTATTTACTTATTTTCATCCTTCTTTATTCTTTGGCCTGTGTGGGCCTCCCATTGCAGCGGCCTCTTTCGTTGCTAAGCACTAGATCTGGGTGCATGTGCTCCAGAGCACCGGCTTGCAATTGGACACACGGGTCCAGTCGCTCTGCTGCATTTTCCCAGGCCAGGGATCAAACCAGTGCCCCTTGCACTGCAAGGCGGACTCTTTACCCACTGGACTACCAGGGAAGCCGTCTTTGTGTTTTTTATGCATGCTTTCAGTAGACTTTGATCGGCAATGCTGCATTCCAGGAGTATGCTGGGAACCGAGGCTAAAAACACGGAAAGTACAGCCTCAGCCTCCGATTACGATGGTTCAGGCTGGCTCGGGGGGAGCGGAGCTCTCTGGTCAGGAGAGGGGGGCCAGTGACTTTGGGAATCGGCTCCAGGAAACAAATCCCAATTTGATGTCTCCAGCCTCCTAGACCTCCACAGTGGGTGGATTCACTCAGTCACTAGACTCCATTCTCAGTGGTGCGGCTCCTGACTCAGTCTGCCTTTGACGAAGCCCTTGCCCTGTTGATGAGACTAGAATGTGTTTCAGAAGGCCAGCTAAGGGAGAGGTGTGAGGAAAGGTCAGTAATACTTGGCAGTAATCACATACTTAGGTGGTAGTCTTATTTATTTATTCTTAAGCCTTAGAATTAAAAAAATATTTTTTTTTTCTTTTGAAGTATAGCCAATGTACATTATAAGTTGGGCTTCCCAGATAGCTCAGTGGTAAAGAATCCACTTGCTAATGCAGGAGATGCAGGTTTGATCCCTGGGTCAGGAAGATCTCCTGGAGTAGGAAATGGCAACTCACTGTAGTTTTCTTGCCAGGAAAATTCCATAGACAGAGACACCTGGTGGGCTACAGTCCATGGGGTCACAAAGAGTTGGACATGACTGAGAGATTGAACACACACACACAGTATATAAGTTACAGGTGTGTAACAGTGATTCACAATATTAGGTAATAAATTTGAATAGAGCTCTCTCAAGAACTGTGTTTTAGGGTAAAAGCTGTCTCTTTGTATTTTTCTTTTTAATTTTTAAAAAATTTTGGCCTCGTTTATTTATTTATTTGTTTATTTACTTATTTTCATCCTTCTTTATTCTTTGGCCTGTGTGGGCCTCCCATTGCAGCGGCCTCTTTCGTTGCTAAGCACTAGATCTGGGTGCATGTGCTCCAGAGCACCGGCTTGCAATTGGACACACGGGTCCAGTCGCTCTGCTGCATTTTCCCAGGCCAGGGATCAAACCAGTGCCCCTTGCACTGCAAGGCGGACTCTTTACCCACTGGACTACCAGGGAAGCCGTCTTTGTGTTTTTTATGCATGCTTTCAGTAGACTTTGATCGGCAATGCTGCATTCCAGGAGTATGCTGGGAACCGAGGCTAAAAACACGGAAAGTACAGCCTCAGCCTCCGATTTACGTCATGAACTGGGGAGACCGATGAGGAAAGAGACTCCTGCAGTGTAAGAAAGCTGCGCCGAGGACTTGGAGTGCGTGACAGTGGGCTGCGTGGTGAATTGGGAGGGGAGGACTGGGGAGGGTGGATGAGGGGGCCCCTGGTCACTGGGGGCGGGACGGAAGCACTATGACTGTAATCATGGGACTGTGCGAGGTCCTCATATGACCGTGGCTGGAGGGAGAGCGGTGGTCAGGGTGGAGCGGCGTGGATGGATTCTGGAGCTGTTAGGAAGGCAGAGCAGACAGAAATGTGAGAGGCGAGGGGGTGCTGAGAGTGACTGCCGCAGATGGCAGGGCAGATCCAGAGGAGGACTGCAGGTTCTGGGGGGGGAGGGGCAGGGATGAGTTGACTTAGAAATGGGAATTGGGGGGTCTGAGGGACATTCCAGTGCCAGGGGCCAGGAGGCTGTTTGGGGTCCAGATCCGGAGCTCTGGAGAGAGCTGGAGTGTAGATACATTTGAGAGGAGGAGGGCCCTCAGCACATGTTGTTGGAGAGTGTCTCCAAGGCGCAGAGGCCCTGTGAGGAGGGAAGAGGACCCTGCCCAGAGGGAAATGAGGAAGAGCGGCCTCCAGACAGCGGGCTGGTGTGTTCGGCCCGGAACTCGTTTCTGCTGATTCTCAGGTCTCAGTGTGCATGACACTTCCTGAGGGTAGCAGTCTTTTCTGACCCCTTCAAATGCGGTTAGGTGTTTGTGCTGTGTCGCCGTTGTGGCCTGCCGCCCGGTGTAGCACTGCTCACAGCTCGCTACTGTTGCTTATGCTGTGGTCGGACTCCCATGCACTCTGGGGAGGTCGGGGCTGTGCATTGTGTTCATGCCTGTGTCTGCTGGGCTGGTATGGCAAGTGCCTAAGAAGTCATAGTTCTGGGGCTTCCCTGGTGGTTCAGTGGTTGAGGAGTCTGCCTTGCAGTGCAGGGGGCACTGGTTCGATCCCTGGCCCGGAAGGATCCCACGGGTCGCAGAGTGGCTGGACTGGTGTGTCCAGTTACGAGCCAAAGCTGTGGGGCACATGCGCCCAGAGCCAGTGCTCTGCGATGAGGGAGGCCACTTGCAATGGGAGGCCCACGCAGGCCAAAGAATAAAGATTGATGAAAATAAATAAAAAAACAATAAAATAGGCCAAAATTAAAAAAAAAGAAAAAAGAAGAAGAAGAAGGCACAGTTCCATCAATGAAAGAATGTCTCAAAGACTAGGGGAGGAGACAGTATCCCTGGGGAGGACGTGGTTGGCGAGCAGGGGGCAGGGATATTAGAGAAGGGCAGGCCAGGCCCAGGTTCAGGTCTCGCTTCACTTTTGGTCAGCCTCACTTTCCTCATCTCTAAAATGAGAACTGTAATGGCAGTTAAGAGTTGTGAGGATTAAGTGAGATGATGCATGGAGAGAGAACCTTCTGTTGGTGTCTGTTAATATTTGTTTAACTGATTGCCCAGTTTTCCAGTTTTTATTTTTATTTTTTAAAAAATGTTGGCCTCTTTTATTGGTTTCCCATTTGTTTATTTTTCATCCATCTTTATTCATAGGCCTGTGTGGTCCTCCCATTGCAGTGGCCCCTCTTGCTGCAAAGCACCAGCTCTGGGCGCATGCGCTCCAGAGCTGTCTCGCTATTGGACACACCGGTCCTGCCATTCTGCCGCATGTGGGATCTTCCCAGGCCAGGGATCAAACCAGTGCCCCTTGCACTGCAAGGCAGACTCTATCCACTAGACCACCAGAGAAGCCCCAGTTTTTATTTTTGATGTGTCTGTCTAAATGTCTTGAGTGCCGAAGTCACTTCTCCATCTTTTATCCTGGGCATTTGGTAGTTCGGCTTCCCTGGAGCTGTCTGTTGAAATCAGTTGGTATCCATTGAAGGTAGGTCACCTGGCGGCTCTGAGGAGCCAGACACACAGCCTGAGCGGTGACTCACTGGTTTCGGTCCACGGGCTCCCTGGCACCTGTGCCTTGGCCACTCCTTCTCGGGGAGGAAAGTCTGAGGAGATCAGTGGAGCCCTTTTAAATGCAGGACCAGTTGCACACAAGATTGGATGTCCTTAGGTTCACTGACCTGTACAGTTAAACATGGTTAAAATAATATGTGTTGTATACTGTGACTTTTACCACATACACAAAAAAAATCGAAAAGAAATCCATGCTGGGCCAGCTGTATGAGGGAATCCCAGTGGGCGTGTCTCCTTTGGGCCACAGACTTGCTGGAGAATGGGTGGCAGTTCTTGTCTGGCACCGAAGAGGCCAGAATGGGAGTGCCCCTGGCTCCGTGCAGGGCGGGGTTCCTCCGCAGGGTCGGGGCAGCGTGTTGGCTCTCCAGGCCGCAGTAGCAACAGGGGAGGCTCCTGTTCATGTGTGGGGTGAAATGTGCAGCACTGGAAGACTTGCTCTTCGTGCCCTTATCCTCTTTTTAAATTACAACAAACAAACAAGCGTAGCCGGAGCATTGGGGTAAATGTTGAAGTAAGGGATTAACCATAAAACCTCAACCTTGATCCAACCCCTCTGGCGTTAACTACTCTCCATTTCATGCTGCTGTTGTGACTGAATTCAGGCCACTGGGACTCCCTGATTTGAAGACCTGGACTTTCTGTGACCACCGCCAGCAGGCTCTGCTGTTCTCCTGTGCCATGATAGCAGGCTTTATCCAAAGGCAGATGGAATAGGGAGAGGTGCTGCCCCAACCGCAGGGGCCTTGATTGACTCCCCATTTATTGAAAATTTGCATCCCTATCAAATGAGTTCCTTCTCAGGCCTCTTGCTGAGAAACGTCTGTCAGCATAGCTAGTAGAACCAGTTCTGCTTGCTTGGGAGAACTGTGCTTTCCTAACCTTGCTTTCTCACACATTGAACATGATGCGCATTTGGGGTCAGTAAGGTGTTTTATCCCACGTGTCCAGCTCTGAAAATAAGTAAGACTGTGCCCATTTGCTGATGAGGCAGCTGGGCAGGGCGTGTCAGAGTTGAAGGATTCTGGAGAAGGAGTAGAGGGTTAAGGGGGACCCTCGCGCCTTCGCTGCAACCAGGGACAGGTAAGCGCCTCCTGCTGGCAAGCAGAATTGTGCCTGGCCAAAACAATGGAGCCCTTTTAAATGCAGGACCGTTGCACACAAGATTGGATGTCCTTAGGTTCACTGACCTGTACAGTTAAACATGGTTAAAATAATATGTGTTGTATACTGTGACTTTTACCACATACACAAAAAAAATCGAAAAGAAATCCATGCTGGGCCAGCTGTATGAGGGAATCCCAGTGGGCGTGTCTCCTTTGGGCCACAGACTTGCTGGAGAATGGGTGGCAGTTCTTGTCTGGCACCGAAGAGGCCAGAATGGGAGTGCCCCTGGCTCCGTGCAGGGCGGGGTTCCTCCGCAGGGTCGGGGCAGCGTGTTGGCTCTCCAGGCCGCAGTAGCAACAGGGGAGGCTCCTGTTCATGTGTGGGTGAAATGTGCAGCACTGGAAGACTTGCTCTTCGTGCCCTTATCCTCTTTTTAAATTACAACAAACAAACAAGCGTAGCCGGAGCATTGGGGTAAATGTTGAAGTAAGGGATTAACCATAAAACCTCAACCTTGATCCAACCCCTCTGGCGTTAACTACTCTCCATTTCATGCTGCTGTTGTGACTGAATTCAGGCCACTGGGACTCCCTGATTTGAAGACCTGGACTTTCTGTGACCACCGCCAGCAGGCTCTGCTGTTCTCCTGTGCCATGATAGCAGGCTTTATCCAAAGGCAGATGGAATAGGGAGAGGTGCTGCCCCAACCGCAGGGGCCTTGATTGACTCCCCATTTATTGAAAATTTGCATCCCTATCAAATGAGTTCCTTCTCAGGCCTCTTGCTGAGAAACGTCTGTCAGCATAGCTAGTAGAACCAGTTCTGCTTGCTTGGGAGAACTGTGCTTTCCTAACCTTGCTTTCTCACACATTGAACATGATGCGCATTTGGGGTCAGTAAGGTGTTTTATCCCACGTGTCCAGCTCTGAAAATAAGTAAGACTGTGCCCATTTGCTGATGAGGCAGCTGGGCAGGGCGTGTCAGAGTTGAAGGATTCTGGAGAAGGAGTAGAGGGTTAAGGGGGACCCTCGCGGCCTTCGCTGCAACCAGGGGACAGGTAAGAAGCGCCTCCTGCTGCAGAGAACAGGGAGAGGCCAGAGGCGGCTGTCCCTGGCCGCTGGTGGAATTGTCTGTGAGATCCTGGGAGGAGGCCAGCCCCGCCCATGGTGGCTGCTGCCCTGCCGCGCCCACTGGACAGGCTTCATGACGTCTCGTCTTTCTGGATGAATACCACGCATGTGACAGTCTTCGGTGGAATGTTCTTTCCAGTAGTATAAGAGCATTTGAGGAGGCTACCCGTGTTAATGCCCAAACCTAGATAATGTCTCTTAATCTTCCCAATGTTTCTCTTGTCCCTACTGGAGTGTTTTTAAAACCTCTAATACTTAAAGTCATTATTAGTAAAATTACTCAGCGAGGTCTTTTGAGCACTTACTGTTTGCAGGGCCTGTACTGGGGCTTCCCAGGTGCTGCTAGTGGTAAAGAACCTGCCTGCCATTGCAGGAGATGTAAGAGACGTGTGTTTGATCCCTGGAGATCCCCTGGAGAAGGGCATGGCAACCCACTCCAGTGTTCTTTTGTGGGTAATCCCATGGGCAGAGGAGGCTCGTGGGGCTACAGTCCATGAAGTCACAAAGATCTGGACACAACTGAGCGACTGAGACGGGGCTCTTGCAGTGATGCTTGCTTTGACCTGGTTCAGGTGGGTCTAGCAGATCCGTTCGCTGATCTTCCTGTCCTGTTTTCCTTTTTCCCTTGATTCCACTGAAGAGGTAGAGTGGCTCCTGGGAGAGCGCAGGCTGAGTCAGCCACTGGGCCTGACTCGCCTCCAGCACTCACTGGCTGGGTGTCTTCACCTGCAGAGTGGAGGTGCTAGTGGATCTAAGTCCCTCCTCCAAGGCTTGCTGTGGGGGTTAAACGAGTTACTAAGTGTAAAGCCCTTTAAACAGTGCCTGGCACAGAAGGCTCTAGAAATGTTTGTGATCATTATTCACCTCTCAGCCTCAGTAAGGGCTGGCCCTCGAAATTAGCTGCTTTGCGTTCACAGAGTGGACACTTGTGATTTCTGCAGTCCACCGGCAGCCCCTGAGTCATGATGGAGTAATCTGTGATGTCAGTGAGGAAGAGATTGTCTTTTCACATCCAGTTGTAAAGGTCAAGTTGGACAGCCTTTAATCACTTGCCCAGTAAATTTGCCCGCGAAGACAATAGCTCATTACGCATTGTGAACTCGGCATGATCAGGAGGAGGACATACATACACATGGGCATTTCATCATGTCCTGTAACCCACTTTAAGATCCACATTCAGACCTGCAACCCATGGAGGAGCCCGTGGATTCTCCAGGCAAGAATCTTGGAGTGGGGTAGCCTTTTCCTTCTCCAGGAGATCTTGGCAACCCTCAGACTGAACCCAGGTCTCCCGCATTGCAGGCAGATTCTTTGCGAGCTGAGCTACAAGGGAAGTGCGTCCAGCCTGTGGCTTATTGTTAACCACGCCCCTCTTCTCCATTCAGCTAAGTTCATTCCTCCCAGATCAGCAGCAGCAGATGTTACAACTCTGCTTTCTCAAGGAAAAAAAAACCAAACAACAACAAAACAACAACTTTGAAATATTATCTCCATGTTTGTTAGTTCTTTCTGTGTTTTTCTTGTTGAAATTAAAAAAGCTACTATTCAAAAAACACAGAGGTGAAGGAGCCATAAGACATGAGGATCCCAGCCTTCTCTCCCATCAGTGTAAGTAGCTTCCCCAAGAAAAGGGAAATTTTCACTTTTTTCTGAGGGGAGGGTTTCCTTTTGTTTCTCTTTGCACACCCTGATTAACTGGAGTCCCCTAGGCGATTTCTTTTCCCAGGAGTGGTGTATATTTTGATTTTGGGGGTGAAAGGGTTGGTTGATGGTGATGGTGCTTATTTTTTTTCCTGAGTGAATGGTTACACTATTTATGAAGTGTCAACCAGAGACAGGTTACATAGATATTAGTGATGATTGCCTGCAGTAGGGCTCCTGAAATTCTAGTGTACAAGTGCTTATATAAGTTTTTATTCTCAGTTGGTCACCAACTTACGGTGGCTTAATCTGCTTTGTTTATATGTATGTATGTGATCTTAATTCCCTTATCAGGGATCAAACCCAGGCCCTTGGCATTGAAAGTGCCAGGTCTTGACCAGTGGACCATCAGGGAATTCTCCGTTTAACCTACTTTGAATTAACTCAGCAGTTGAGATAACTTTCCTTTGTCACCATGCCTGAGCACTTCCTTTCTTGGATGCAACGTTCCCTGTTCCCTCAAGGAGGCCCTTAGTTTACTCCTCTGGTCTTGTGGTGGATTCAGAAAACTTTCTGTTGCAGGACAAAAGACACCTAATGACTAGACCTAAGTCATTGTAGAAAACCGGTCCTATCAATAGAAGAAGGCCATTTCTTTTTGTTTATGACTTCAGATATTCCTGTGTAATTAAAGGCTAATGGAATTAGGACCAATCTGGCTAAATTACAGGAGGTTTCTGATCCACAGGAAAAGAATTGACAAGTCTCCTGAGTAGAGTCAGTTTAATTTAAGGTGGGAAACAGGGTTGACAAGAGAAGCAGAAATTATTCTTCTCATGACAGAATCTGATTTTCAGCTAAGTTCATTCCTCCCAGATCAGCAGCAGCAGATGTTACAACTCTGCTTTCTCAAGGAAAAAAAAACCAAACAACAACAAAACAACAACTTTGAAATATTATCTCCATGTTTGTTAGTTCTTTCTGTGTTTTTCTTGTTGAAATTAAAAAAGCTACTATTCAAAAAACACAGAGGTGAAGGAGCCATAAGACATGAGGATCCCAGCCTTCTCTCCCATCAGTGTAAGTAGCTTCCCCAAGAAAAGGGAAATTTTCACTTTTTTCTGAGGGGAGGGTTTCCTTTTGTTTCTCTTTGCACACCCTGATTAACTGGAGTCCCCTAGGCGATTTCTTTTCCCAGGAGTGGTGTATATTTTGATTTTGGGGGTGAAAGGGTTGGTTGATGGTGATGGTGCTTATTTTTTTTCCTGAGTGAATGGTTACACTATTTATGAAGTGTCAACCAGAGACAGGTTACATAGATATTAGTGATGATTGCCTGCAGTAGGGCTCCTGAAATTCTAGTGTACAAGTGCTTATATAAGTTTTTATTCTCAGTTGGTCACCAACTTACGGTGGCTTAATCTGCTTTGTTTATATGTATGTATGTGATCTTAATTCCCTTATCAGGGATCAAACCCAGGCCCTTGGCATTGAAAGTGCCAGGTCTTGACCAGTGGACCATCAGGGAATTCTCCGTTTAACCTACTTTGAATTAACTCAGCAGTTGAGATAACTTTCCTTTGTCACCATGCCTGAGCACTTCCTTTCTTGGATGCAACGTTCCCTGTTCCCTCAAGGAGGCCCTTAGTTTACTCCTCTGGTCTTGTGGTGGATTCAGAAAACTTTCTGTTGCAGGACAAAAGACACCTAATGACTAGACCTAAGTCATTGTAGAAAACCGGTCCTATCAATAGAAGAAGGCCATTTCTTTTTGTTTATGACTTCAGATATTCCTGTGTAATTAAAGGCTAATGGAATTAGGACCAATCTGGCTAAATTACAGGAGTTTTCTGATCCACAGGAAAAAGAATTGACAAGTCTCCTGAGTAGAGTCAGTTTAATTTAAGGTGGGAAACAGGGTTGACAAGAGAAGCAGAAATTATTCTTCTCATGCGACAGAATCTGAAATAATTGCAACTCTGAAGTAGTATGCTGGAATTCTTTGTTTAATCATTTGAGAAAAAGTGGAGAGAAACAAAGGAATCAAGAAGCGCAGAGGGCTTCCCTGGTGGCCCAGTGGGTAAGGACACCGCCTTGCAGTGCAAGGGGCGCCGGTTCAATCCCTGGCCTGGGAAGATCCCACGTGCTGCAGAGCGGCTGGACCGATGTGTCCAATTACTGAGCTGGAGCTCTGAGGCGCATGTGCCCAGAGCGGGTGCTCTGTGACAACAGAGGCCACCGCGATGGGAGGCCCACACGGGTCAAAGAACAAAGATGGATGAAAATAGACAAATGAACGACCAATAGAAGTGGCCACCTGTCCCCCCCCCCCCCCCCCCCCCCCAAAAAAAATGGAAAAAAAAAAAAGAAGTGCAGACGCTGCTCAGTCCAACAGTTGTAACAGATCTCATTTACTGGGTATGTAAGCCAGGGGTTTACATCCATTTCTCTTCCAGCCCTCAGATTGGGTGTTACTGTCTCCATTCACACAGGAGGAGACTGAGCTTTAGTCAGGTTCAATGGCAAGCCCAAGTTCATGTTTGTAGGTATCAGAGCTGGATTTGGATTGTGGCCCCAAGTCTCTATTATATATTTTCAGTACATGCACAGAAATTTGGAGACACCAAGGGAAAGACAAAACTTAAAATCTTAGTATATGCTTTTAATTTTTAAAAAATTTTTAAAACACATGGATTCCCAGATGCAAATGCATCTTTCCATTCTCAAAAGGAGAAAGCCCTTAGTTTTTACTCCTCAGCAGTTGAGATATTTTTGTACCATGCCTGAGCACTTCCTTTCTTGGATGCAACGTTCCCTGTTCCCTCAAGGAGGCCCTTAGTTTACTCCTCTGGTCTTGTGGTGGATTCAGAAAACTTTCTGTTGCAGGACAAAAGACACCTAATGACTAGACCTAAGTCATTGTAGAAAACCGGTCCTATCAATAGAAGAAGGCCATTTCTTTTTGTTTATGACTTCAGATATTCCTGTGTAATTAAAGGCTAATGGAATTAGGACCAATCTGGCTAAATTACAGGAGTTTTCTGATCCACAGGAAAAAGAATTGACAAGTCTCCTGAGTAGAGTCAGTTTAATTTAAGGTGGGAAACAGGGTTGACAAGAGAAGCAGAAATTATTCTTCTCATGCGACAGAATCTGAAATAATTGCAACTCTGAAGTAGTATGCTGGAATTCTTTGTTTAATCATTTGAGAAAAAGTGGAGAGAAACAAAGGAATCAAGAAGCGCAGAGGGCTTCCCTGGTGGCCCAGTGGGTAAGGACACCGCCTTGCAGTGCAAGGGGCGCCGGTTCAATCCCTGGCCTGGGAAGATCCCACGTGCTGCAGAGCGGCTGGACCGATGTGTCCAATTACTGAGCTGGAGCTCTGAGGCGCATGTGCCCAGAGCGGGTGCTCTGTGACAACAGAGGCCACCGCGATGGGAGGCCCACACGGGTCAAAGAACAAAGATGGATGAAAATAGACAAATGAACGACCAATAGAAGTGGCCACCTGTCCCCCTCCCTCCCCACCCACCCAAAAAAAATTGAAAAAAAAAAAAGAAGTGCAGACGCTGCTCAGTCCAACAGTTGTAACAGATCTCATTTACTGGGTATGTAAGCCAGGGGTTTACATCCATTTCTCTTCCAGCCCTCAGATTGGGTGTTACTGTCTCCATTCACACAGGAGGAGACTGAGCTTTAGTCAGGTTCAATGGCAAGCCCAAGTTCATGTTTGTAGGTATCAGAGCTGGATTTGGATTGTGGCCCCAAGTCTCTATTATATATTTTCAGTACATGCACAGAAATTTGGAGACACCAAGGGAAAGACAAAACTTAAAATCTTAGTATATGCTATTTTAAAAATACAATGCTCTGCTTTAAAAAGTAAGTTTTGTTCTAAGATACACATGGATTCCCAGATGCAAATGCATCTTTCCCCTTGGATTGTCTGTTTTAATGGAGAAAACAGTATTAAGTATCCACTTTACAGCAGTGGAGCAACTTGGAGTTAATAAAAATGTCTGTATAATGTCTTTTTAGCACTTGGTGCCAGATGTGATTGAAATAAGTTGTGTTTTGGAACCTTTAGGGATGTTATATTGCCTCTTGGAATTTACCCTTCTGCCTGGATGAAATTAAACTGAGAATAACAACTTTGGTTTTTGACTCGGAGCCCTCGTAAGTCGTGAAGGGTTGGTGTGAAGAGTTTGGCCTACGAGAGCTTCACTGTAGAGACCCCCAGCCTGTTCTTTTCAAGGTCAGTGATCAGCCCGCAGATCCTTGCCTTATTCTGCCTTTGCCGAGGTACTATAGGTCCATCACGCTTTTGAGATGTGAAATGTATGCATCCTGACTGTGAACTTGGTAACACACTAGAGAAAATGCTCTCTGAGAACCAGTGGAGTGAAGACAGCCGGCTGCCTTGCAAGCTCTCTGCAGAGTCTCAGGAGCGTAGCTGATGTTTGCTTTCACGTGCTTTCGTCTTGTATGAGCCAAGGCCTTGTACAGTGGAGTACAGTTCTCTTAAGGGAATTTTTCTAATTTGTTCTAATGAGTTTTGTAATAGAAGGCTGGTTTTTTTGCTATATGCAATGGATGTGACTGTGGTTTTTCTTTGATGGTGGAAAACTGGAGACGTGTTTGTTGAAACTAGGACGCAGTCACGAGGAACATGGGCTCTGGAGTTAGTCGGGGCTTGGGCCAAACTCTTGGTTAGCGACTTGTTTTTTTGAACCTCTTTAAGCCTCAGTTTCTTCATCTGCAGAATGGAAGCGATACCAGTGGTATCGCTTGGATGGATGAATCGCTTCGGTGGATGAATAAGATCCTAATGAAGATCACTTATCTGGCACATCATAAAGCCTAGTAAATATGGCTCTTGTTATAGTTAAACACTCACAGTTGAGTGGAAGCTGGGGCTGACAAGTTTGTGGAGGGCTTTGACTGCTCTGTATAACTTGGCCACACCTGTCTTTACTGCTCAGAAATCTTTTTCCCTTTGATTTTCAACAGTGTTCCGAACAGCTGAGGTTGCTGCGTGATCTGTCGTTTGGAGGAGTGAGGTTGTTTAGTGATCTGTTTAGTGGCATTCGAGGCAGGAGGCATGCCCTGGGTAGCTAGGTTCCTTCTTCCTGGACCTGGTGTGTGGGCAGCAGTGCGTATCTTCCTGCATTGTTGACCCTTCCCCCTTTGCCTGGATGAAATTAAACTGAGAATAACAACTTTGGTTTTTGACTCGGAGCCCTCGTAAGTCGTGAAGGGTTGGTGTGAAGAGTTTGGCCTACGAGAGCTTCACTGTAGAGACCCCCAGCCTGTTCTTTTCAAGGTCAGTGATCAGCCCGCAGATCCTTGCCTTATTCTGCCTTTGCCGAGGTACTATAGGTCCATCACGCTTTTGAGATGTGAAATGTATGCATCCTGACTGTGAACTTGGTAACACACTAGAGAAAATGCTCTCTGAGAACCAGTGGAGTGAAGACAGCCGGCTGCCTTGCAAGCTCTCTGCAGAGTCTCAGGAGCGTAGCTGATGTTTGCTTTCACGTGCTTTCGTCTTGTATGAGCCAAGGCCTTGTACAGTGGAGTACAGTTCTCTTAAGGGAATTTTTCTAATTTGTTCTAATGAGTTTTGTAATAGAAGGCTGGTTTTTTTGCTATATGCAATGGATGTGACTGTGGTTTTTCTTTGATGGTGGAAAACTGGAGACGTGTTTGTTGAAACTAGGACGCAGTCACGAGGAACATGGGCTCTGGAGTTAGTCGGGGCTTGGGCCAAACTCTTGGTTAGCGACTTGTTTTTTTGAACCTCTTTAAGCCTCAGTTTCTTCATCTGCAGAATGGAAGCGATACCAGTGGTATCGCTTGGATGGATGAATCGCTTCGGTGGATGAATAAGATCCTAATGAAGATCACTTATCTGGCACATCATAAAGCCTAGTAAATATGGCTCTTGTTATAGTTAAACACTCACAGTTGAGTGGAAGCTGGGGCTGACAAGTTTGTGGAGGGCTTTGACTGCTCTGTATAACTTGGCCACACCTGTCTTTACTGCTCAGAAATCTTTTTCCCTTTGATTTTCAACAGTGTTCCGAACAGCTGAGGTTGCTGCGTGATCTGTCGTTTGGAGGAGTGAGGTTGTTTAGTGATCTGTTTAGTGGCATTCGAGGCAGGAGGCATGCCCTGGGTAGCTAGGTTCCTTCTTCCTGGACCTGGTGTGTGGGCAGCAGTGCGTATCTTCCTGCATTGTTGACCTCTCCTTTCCCTGCCTGCAGCTGAAGGAAGTCTGTTGAATAGTGGTCGCTTTAGTAGGAAGTCAAGCACGGTGAGGAATCTTGGTGGTTCTTCTCTCATCCTCTCCAGTGCTGAAATTCCCGCATGCCTCATGAGAGATGTGGCTCCTCCATGACTTAGCTGCTGGGTGGGTTTTCCCTTTTCTTGGATCGGTTTCTGGTCAGCAACTTGTTGCCAACATCAGAATGTATTTAACATAACTCCAGAGAAGAGGAGGAGTCCCTAGACTTTTTAGAAAATATTTATCTTTATTTATTTATTTGGTCTTAGCCACTGGACCACCAGGAAAGTCCCAAGAAGTCCCTATTCTTAAAATGGTAAGTGTGTCCTAAGCTTCTGGGGCGTTTGACAAATGAGAGTGAGTGGGAAAAGGCCTCCAGTCCTTTCCTTTTTTTCCTCCCAGGAAATGCTTCCAGTAGGTTTGACTTCATCTCTCCAAGAGCTTGGTGCCATGTCATGCCAGTGTTTTAGAATGAAGGGCTGGTCTGTGGGCGTCTTCCTTCGCCGTTCTGTGGAGGGACAGCCGCTAAGGACTCTGCCTGCTTTGGGGGGCGCAAATGCACAGGCCCGCTGCACTGTCCTGAAGTGACCCCAAGGCAGGCAGAGCAGCTCTGGATTCCATTCTCCTAGGTGGCACTCGAGCCAGGCCTCTTGCCCCATTTCATCCTCCTGGCTCTGTAGGCCAGAACCCACCCGGTTTCTCACCATTTTTCCCCGCTGCGCTCTGTAGGCCCTCAGTAACTCACAGTTTGGCTCTTGTTATATTTGGAAGCTGGGGCTGACAAGTTTGTGGAGGGCTTTGACTGCTCTGTATAACTTGGCCACACCTGTCTTTACTGCTCAGAAATCTTTTTCCCTTTGATTTTCAACAGTGTTCCGAACAGCTGAGGTTGCTGCGTGATCTGTCGTTTGGAGGAGTGAGGTTGTTTAGTGATCTGTTTAGTGGCATTCGAGGCAGGAGGCATGCCCTGGGTAGCTAGGTTCCTTCTTCCTGGACCTGGTGTGTGGGCAGCAGTGCGTATCTTCCTGCATTGTTGACCTCTCCTTTCCCTGCCTGCAGCTGAAGGAAGTCTGTTGAATAGTGGTCGCTTTAGTAGGAAGTCAAGCACGGTGAGGAATCTTGGTGGTTCTTCTCTCATCCTCTCCAGTGCTGAAATTCCCGCATGCCTCATGAGAGATGTGGCTCCTCCATGACTTAGCTGCTGGGTGGGTTTTCCCTTTTCTTGGATCGGTTTCTGGTCAGCAACTTGTTGCCAACATCAGAATGTATTTAACATAACTCCAGAGAAGAGGAGGAGTCCCTAGACTTTTTAGAAAATATTTATCTTTATTTATTTATTTGGTCTTAGCCACTGGACCACCAGGAAAGTCCCAAGAAGTCCCTATTCTTAAAATGGTAAGTGTGTCCTAAGCTTCTGGGGCGTTTGACAAATGAGAGTGAGTGGGAAAAGGCCTCCAGTCCTTTCCTTTTTTCCTCCCAGGAAATGCTTCCAGTAGGTTTGACTTCATCTCTCCAAGAGCTTGGTGCCATGTCATGCCAGTGTTTTAGAATGAAGGGCTGGTCTGTGGGCGTCTTCCTTCGCCGTTCTGTGGAGGGACAGCCGCTAAGGACTCTGCCTGCTTTGGGGGGCGCAAATGCACAGGCCCGCTGCACTGTCCTGAAGTGACCCCAAGGCAGGCAGAGCAGCTCTGGATTCCATTCTTCTAGGTGGCACTCCGAAGCCAGGCCTCTTGCCCCATTTCATCCTCCTGGCTCTGTAGGCCAGAACCCACCCGGGTTTCTCACCATCCTGTGCTGTTACCTGAAGGACACTTGCTGGAGATAGTAAACGCCATGTGCTTAGTGCATGCCTCTGCTTGAAATCCTTCGTGTATTCGTCACAGCCCACCAGACAAAGCCCAGACTCCTTAAAACCACCTCCAGGCCCATGGCGGGGCAGCCACGTTTCCCACCCTGCTGGTGAAATTACTTGCCATTATGTCTTTGCAGCTTCTCTTTCCGGTCCTCCCTTGGCCGGTGCGTCTGTTGGACGCCTGCACATTCCTTAGGAGCCACTTCCAGGAAGCATGTGCTTGAACAGTCTCCCCTTCCTCTGCTTCCTCTGTTGGTCTCTCTCCTGAGGCAGGTCCCCACTTTGGGGCTTCTGGAGCCCCACGGCAGAGCCTTTGCTACAGCATCTGTCCTACTGCATCTGATGGTATGGTGTGTGAGCATTGTCTTTTCTCCCCGCCCGGCTGCAAGCTCCTGTGTACCTAGCACTTGGTAGGGATGCACTAAAGTACCTTTGTCTCTTATAAATCTCATTTTCCTTTTCCGTGTACAAACCTCAGTTATCTTTAGAAGCCTAGCATCCTCTGCTTTTATATATGTGTGTACATAGATATGGGCTTTTCAGGTGGCTCAGTCTCTGTCTGCAGTGCAGGAGATGCAGGTTTTGATCCCTGGGTTGGGAAGATTCCCTGAAGAAGGGAATGGCTACCTACTCCACTATTCCTGCCTGGAGAATTCCATGGACAGAATAGCCTGACGGGCCATAGTCCATGGGCTCACAAAGAGTCAGACATGACTCAGCAACTAAACAACAGTACATATACATATATATTTGTGTGTGTATATCTGTACAAATATATATACTGTATTACTTAGTTTGGAAATAACAAGGCTAAGAATGTTGTGGGGTGTTTGTTTTGACTTTTTTTTTGGCCACACCATGCAGCATGTATGATCTTAGTGACCCAACCAGGGATTGAACTTTGCCCCCCTGCAATGGAAGCATTAATCATTGGAAGTCTCTGGGGTGTGTTTTTTTTTTTTTTTAATTTTTATTTATTTATTTATTTATTTTTGGCTATTCTGGGTTTTCACTGCTGCCACAGGCTCTTCTCTAGTTGCAGGGAGTGGGGCTACTCTCTAGTTGAGGTGAGCCGGCTTCTTGTCACGGTGACTGCTCGTGTTGTAGAACTTGGGCTCTAGGGCACACGGGTTTCAGTAGTTGCGGCACATGGGCTCAATAGTTTCGGCTCCAAGGCTTCAGAGCACAGGCTCCATAGTTGTGGCTCACAGGCTTAGTTGCTTCACAGCATGTGGATCTTCCTGGATCAGGGATCGACCCTGTGTCTCCTGCATTGGCAGGCAAACTCTTTACCACTGAGCTACCAGGGAAGCCCGGGTGTTTTGTTTTTAAGGCAATTTCTGCTTTATCTGGTTTGTGGAACGGATAGGGCAGGGAGTAGTGTGCACCCCCTACATCCAGAGAGGTCATGCAGGGATTGTGAGGGTAGCAGCCAAGGAGTACCATTCAGGGGGGCTCTCTCAACTTAAGAAATGGTGAAATTATAGCTATGAGGCCTCACGCGTCCTCCCTCACCTAAGACCCACACACTCGAGGCAGCAGGTGCGAGATCTGGCATGACTCCCATCAGCCTTACTCACGAGTGGTGTCTCTGACGCTGGTTCCTTATTGTGCAGCCCCGAACATACTGCACGTTGACACGTTGACATGACGTGATTCCATCGTCTGTGACTTCTCTCTTATCAGTGCTGTTGACCCAAGTCAGGACCGTTGGCGGCCATCACTAGAACCCCTGTAGCCACTTTCGGCTCACAAGGGGATCTATTATAAGAGATACAGAGGTGTGGTGCTTGGGCCCGTGGGCCAGAGACATGGTTGGCATCGCTAGAGCCTGCAGAGGCATGGAAACCAGGCCAGGACTGCTTATTTGTCTGGGGGATGGGCTTTTATCTCCACCTGCCTTCTTCCTGTGTCTCATTCTCTGCAGAACAGCTTTCTCTGCTGCTCCATATTTGTGACCAAATCTCCAAAGTCTGTAGCTGAAGCAGGCAGCTTGAATAACCTCATGTAACCCTTCAGATTAACAGGGGAGATAAAGTGATGAGCTGTTTGCAAGTATGGCTGGCTGTTGGCTCACACAGGTGAGGGGAGGAGGCGGTTCTCTCCAGGAGGTTAGGGACCAAGGAACAGAGGTCGGGGCAAGGAAGTTTTGGGTAGGACAATCCTAAAAGAAGTCTCCTGATCTTGTTTTGGGGATGTAAACAAAGAATTGCACTGACCATTTCAAGCACTGATGTGTGTAGGCAGTTTGGGTTAGTGTAAAATCTTTATCATCGGGACATGATCCTCCATGTTGTGGACAGTGTTAACAGGATAGCAGGCTTCTGGGCCCTGGCTTCCGGCTTTCAGCTGAGTTCCAAACACTACAGATGATTGCTAGTGTTCTCACAGCTGATTGAATTTAATGACTAGCTTTGCTTTCCTCAGAGAAGGATGATAAACCTGTCAAATGTAATTGTACTTTAATTTAGTTCTTTGTCAATGACAGATGATGAAAACTCTCAGTGAGAGTTTCTAAATTACCAAAATACTCCGAGCATTTTACATATGCAAAAATAGTTGCTCTTGTGTAACCTCAAGCAGCTTGTTAGAATTATCTGGGGAGCATTTACAGACCAGAGACTCAGCTGCGTCCCCCACATTCTGATTCCTCAGGCTTGTGGTGGCCTGTGTGTCTGCAGAGGGGAAAAACAAGCTCCCCAGACAGTGATGCTCCGCCGGTTTGCGAAGCACTGATTCAGGGAGGCCTCATTTATTCGCGTTTCCTGGGGGCTTCCCAGGTGGCACTAGTGGTAAAGAACCCGCCTGCCAATGCAGGAGCCATAAGAGATGCGGGCTGGATCCCCGGCTTAGGAAGATCCCCTGGAGAAGGAAGTGGCAACCCGCTCCAGTATTCTTGCCTGGAGAGTCCTGTGGACAGAGGAACCTGCTGGGCTGCAGGCCATGGGGTTCCAAAGAGTGGGACCCAGCTAAAGTGACTTCGCACACGTGAGGTGGAAATCGTAGTCATCTCTCAAATAGACCACGCATGAAACGGGTTCTCTGAGGACACCGTGACTTCACTCTTCAGCCTCAAGCTGGGCTCTCTGACCTCTCCTAGCCTCAGCTGGACCGAGGTTTCTTCTAGGACTGGGCTTCAGTCTGAATCAACAAATCCCCAAACCTTATACCACCCAGAGACTTTTCCCCCAAAACAAAACTAAAATACTCCATTTTTTTTGTTGTTGACAGAACTGGTTGTGTTTTGTAGAATTTCCCGGTCGGGATCTGATTGGTTGCATTCCCATGGTGTCATTTATCATATGTCTCTGTCCCAGTGTTCTTATGAACGGGTAGATAGCGGCTCAAGCAGATTGAGGTTAGATATTTTGTCAAGACTTCATCAGTGGTGTGGTAGGTTGATGAGGGGGCCCAACATAAAGACTGTTTATTGGATACCTCCATGTTGTGGACAGTGTTAACAGGATAGCAGGCTTCTGGGCCCTGGCTTCCGGCTTTCAGCTGAGTTCCAAACACTACAGATGATTGCTAGTGTTCTCACAGCTGATTGAATTTAATGACTAGCTTTGCTTTCCTCAGAGAAGGATGATAAACCTGTCAAATGTAATTGTACTTTAATTTAGTTCTTTGTCAATGACAGATGATGAAAACTCTCAGTGAGAGTTTCTAAATTACCAAAATACTCCGAGCATTTTACATATGCAAAAATAGTTGCTCTTGTGTAACCTCAAGCAGCTTGTTAGAATTATCTGGGGAGCATTTACAGACCAGAGACTCAGCTGCGTCCCCCACATTCTGATTCCTCAGGCTTGTGGTGGCCTGTGTGTCTGCAGAGGGGAAAAACAAGCTCCCCAGACAGTGATGCTCCGCCGGTTTGCGAAGCACTGATTCAGGGAGGCCTCATTTATTCGCGTTTCCTGGGGGCTTCCCAGGTGGCACTAGTGGTAAAGAACCCGCCTGCCAATGCAGGAGCCATAAGAGATGCGGGCTGGATCCCCGGCTTAGGAAGATCCCCTGGAGAAGGAAGTGGCAACCCGCTCCAGTATTCTTGCCTGGAGAGTCCTGTGGACAGAGGAACCTGCTGGGCTGCAGGCCATGGGGTTCCAAAGAGTGGGACCCAGCTAAAGTGACTTCGCACACGTGAGGTGGAAATCGTAGTCATCTCTCAAATAGACCACGCATGAAACGGGTTCTCTGAGGACACCGTGACTTCACTCTTCAGCCTCAAGCTGGGCTCTCTGACCTCTCCTAGCCTCAGCTGGACCGAGGTTTCTTCTAGGACTGGGCTTCAGTCTGAATCAACAAATCCCCAAACCTTATACCACCCAGAGACTTTTCCCCCAAAACAAAACTAAAATACTCCATTTTTTTTGTTGTTGACAGAACTGGTTGTGTTTTGTAGAATTTCCCGGTCGGGATCTGATTGGTTGCATTCCCATGGTGTCATTTATCATATGTCTCTGTCCCAGTGTTCTTATGAACGGGTAGATAGCGGCTCAAGCAGATTGAGGTTAGATATTTTGTCAAGACTTCATCAGTGGTGTGGTAGGTTGATGAGGGGGCCCAACATGCCTCTCTTCTTTAACAGTTTTTGTTGTTGTTCTCAGTGTTTTACTATTTGATATTTTTAAATTCTTTCTTATTGCGAAAAAATTTGATTTTGACCCACTGATAGATACAAGCCCTAGCAGGAAAAACACTGTTATAGAAAGTGAGGTAAGTGTGCCCTTGGGTACTTACCGCGTGGTCTAGAGATGCTGGTAGAAGAATGTATAACATGAATATTCTAGTAGGGGGATACATTGTTTATAAAACCAGTGAATATCTTTACCGTCTGAGTCACCAGGGAAGCCCCTCCTAAGAGCTGTCAATTCTGAATCATGAGTGTAATCCATTGAACTGACATGTTGAAATTTTCTGACTTCCTTTAGTTAAAAATAGTTTAGGGACTTCCCTGGTGGTTCTGTGCTTAAGACTTTGTGCTTCCCCTGCCGGCGGCCCAGGTGCAATCCCTGGGCGAGGAACTAAGATCCCACATGTGCTCCTAAAAAAGTAAATAAATAAGGCAAATATACCTGTTTTTTAAGTTGTTTTTTTTTTTTTAGCCTTAACACAATATTATAAATCTACTATGCTTCAATTTGAAAGAAAACCTAGCTTTTCAAAATAAACAAAAGGCTGCTGAAGGCGATGTTTTGACATGTATTCTGATAGTATGGCTTTATGTTATTCATTTTGAGCCCTTAAATAAAAATACTACCCTTTGCTCTTCTCTTTTAGGAAATTCACACAAATGAAAAGGAAGTAGCAGAGAAGGAAGTCACTCTTCACTTGTTGCCAGGTAACTGTCGTGTTAGCTTCGTACCTCCTTCTGTGCAGTTCAAAGCCAGAGATAAATATGTCATCCTTGGTAGCACTATATATAGACTCCTTTGTTTTTATCCAGGGAGTGTGTGACAGTAACGAGTTGGGCCAAAATATCAAGGTCTTTAGTTCAGTAACCGCACACCTGGGCCTGCGTGTTACAACATCTGCAAAGAATTTTTGTTTCCCCTTCCCCATAGCAGATGAAAATAAAGGTGGGAAATTCTCACCTCGTTTGTAAGCAAATGAGGTCTTTTTCAGGGTGCCTTACTTGGCCGCATCCTGCATTCTGTCCCCATCAGGAAGATCCTGGCCCTGCAGATCCCTACGCCCTACCGTGGAGAGGCTTAGCCAACCCGGGGACTGCCGGGGCTTGTCTTTGTCATCACCTAGGGGCCTGGATTGGTCAGATTTCTTTCTTTCTTTCCTTTTCTCTTGTTTTGAGATGGAGGAGTGTGACGACAGCTTACATCTAGTTTTAATCGTTTCTGAATTCAGAAACTACTCAGTGGAGTAGCTTCTCCATATATGGAACTTTCCTGTGAATTGTGCATTCGATTCTTCTTCTACTCTTTTTTTCCCAGCTTTTTCCATAAGTATTTTTAAGAACGTTTCCCAAGACAATTGAGGCCTCATTCCGGTTCTTTTAATGTTGTTCCCTTTTATTGGGAGGATATGAATATGTACAAGTTTCTGATTGACCCACCTTATTTGGTAAACATATCAGAATTTCTGACTTTCAAAAAAATGTTTTTAAGTTTCAAAGGCTTTTCCCTTATAAAGGCCTAAACTTCAGTTCATATAGCCTGTTGTATTTCCTCTTCTTGGATTGTAAATTCTGAAATTTACTTTTGCCTTCAGCTTAGTGCTGAGGATATTCTCATGTCCTCTGGATTCCTGATGCCTCTTTTCCAAGTGCAGCCCTGATTGGACTAAGCTCTTTCCCGGCTCCTCCTGCTAGAGACCCGAGGCCCTGTCTGCACACACAGGCTGACTAGTGGAGAGAGGTCTCCAGTGCCTGACCACGGACCCACATGGCTGGCCTGGCCTTGGGAGGCTCATTATGAAAGCTGTTTTATTTATTTCGTTTTTTAAAGCCATTTTACACCAGGGGTTGAAAGCACAGGAAGCCTTGCTCACGTGCCTTTTACCTCAGACTCGGCTAAAGCACTTTTTCTGAGACTATTTTAAACCCTGGTGAGGCCCTCACTTCATTGTTTTCTTCAAGCCTGGTGGCCTCTGTAGCGGGTGCACTGGTGAGGGAGCCGTATTCCTGTATTTCTGTTGTATTTAACCCCTTGGAAGAGAGAAAAAGACAAGGTGAAATATTATTGTGTGTCCCTTGATAGTCTTAGTATATGAAATTCTTCTTTGTTTTCATATTGAACGTTAGAATAAATGAATTTTGAGCCAAATGGTAAGTGTAAAGATGTTGAAGGAAGTGTCCAGTGGGAGATTTGAAGGAGATGGTTGTCTGTTGGATGAGAAGAAAATTCTGTTTTTTCTTGTCACAAAGTATTTATACTTAGTGGGGTTTTTTATACTTACTTTTTCATTTCCCCTGTATCCTTCTTTTATTTTTCCGCCCTTACCATCCAGCCCTCATGAGCCTCTCTGCTTCCTGCCTATCCATGAATCCTCATCTGTTTGACTGGAGACAGAAATAAATACTGTCTCTGTCACCAGGAAATAGAGCGCTCCTGCTTCTGGGCGTCTGTAGATAGAGCAGGAAAGGTGACACAGTGAGAGGAAATGCTCTTGGCTAAGAAAGAGAGGAAATAGGGTTTTCTTCCCACACAAGCCTCTGACCTCCGTTTTCCTCCCGTCCTTGTGCGCGGAGCCAGACTGAGTGCAGTCGTGCTGCGTCCTCTGGGCCTAAGGAAGCTGCCTGGGAGCCCCGGGCCAGGCGGCCCTGCCCTCCTCCCGGGGTGAGGAATGGCCTGTCCCGCAGGAAGGGGACCTGGGGAGCTCCGTGCCAGGGCTCGCCGGCCAGCCCACCTGGCTTTGCTCGCTTGGCTGCTGCTTCTACAGAACGTATGCTCGGGTCCAGGTGATAAAAGCAGTAAGATCTGTGCTTGCCAGTGTAGCCGGGGTCATTTCGAGCTGTTGGACATGTCTGTTATTCCCAGTGAGAAGATAGAGAAGTGCTCCATATGAAAGTGTCTCTGAGTCACTGTGATTTCACTTCTCCGAGGGCCCACGCGGCTTTGTCTCCTCCCCTGGGGTTGGCAGCTCCGCTGTGCTGTGTTGTGAACGCTGTTTGTCTTTAGGGGAAGCTTGTCCTCGTGTGTTCCGTTCTGTTGCTCGAGGACTCTGAGGGTGCCTTGTTTTCTTCAAGCCTGGTGGCCTCTGTAGCGGGTGCACTGGTGAGGGAGCCGTATTCCTGTATTTCTGTTGTATTTAACCCCTTGGAAGAGAGAAAAAGACAAGGTGAAATATTATTGTGTGTCCCTTGATAGTCTTAGTATATGAAATTCTTCTTTGTTTTCATATTGAACGTTAGAATAAATGAATTTTGAGCCAAATGGTAAGTGTAAAGATGTTGAAGGAAGTGTCCAGTGGGAGATTTGAAGGAGATGGTTGTCTGTTGGATGAGAAGAAAATTCTGTTTTTTCTTGTCACAAAGTATTTATACTTAGTGGGGTTTTTTATACTTACTTTTTCATTTCCCCTGTATCCTTCTTTTATTTTTCCGCCCTTACCATCCAGCCCTCATGAGCCTCTCTGCTTCCTGCCTATCCATGAATCCTCATCTGTTTGACTGGAGACAGAAATAAATACTGTCTCTGTCACCAGGAAATAGAGCGCTCCTGCTTCTGGGCGTCTGTAGATAGAGCAGGAAAGGTGACACAGTGAGAGGAAATGCTCTTGGCTAAGAAAGAGAGGAAATAGGGTTTTCTTCCCACACAAGCCTCTGACCTCCGTTTTCCTCCCGTCCTTGTGCGCGGAGCCAGACTGAGTGCAGTCGTGCTGCGTCCTCTGGGCCTAAGGAAGCTGCCTGGGAGCCCCGGGCCAGGCGGCCCTGCCCTCCTCCCGGGGTGAGGAATGGCCTGTCCCGCAGGAAGGGGACCTGGGGAGCTCCGTGCCAGGGCTCGCCGGCCAGCCCACCTGGCTTTGCTCGCTTGGCTGCTGCTTCTACAGAACGTATGCTCGGGTCCAGGTGATAAAAGCAGTAAGATCTGTGCTTGCCAGTGTAGCCGGGGTCATTTCGAGCTGTTGGACATGTCTGTTATTCCCAGTGAGAAGATAGAGAAGTGCTCCATATGAAAGTGTCTCTGAGTCACTGTGATTTCACTTCTCCGAGGGCCCACGCGGCTTTGTCTCCTCCCCTGGGGTTGGCAGCTCCGCTGTGCTGTGTTGTGAACGCTGTTTGTCTTTAGGGGAAGCTTGTCCTGCGTGTGTTCCGTTCTGTTGCTCGAGGACTCTGAGGGTGCCTTGTTTTGGTTTCCGTCAGGTGAACAGCTGCTCTGTGAAGCCAGCACAGTCCTGAAGTGTGTCCAGGAAGACTCCTGTCAGCGTGGGATCTACGGGAGGCTCGTCTGCACAGACTTCAAGATTGCGTTCTTGGGCGACGATGAATCTGCGCTGGATAGTGACGTACGTATGAGCGGCCCTGGGCTGAGTTTGGGGGAAGCGCCACCTTTGTGGCCCTGCTGTCTTTCTTCTCGGCTTCTCAGTAACTCACCCCTGATGCTCGTAAACGCAGAGGCCGGAGTCCTCCTCACCCCTCGTCTGCTGCCTCTCCTTCGGGATCTCCTTCCCGTGGGAG